>CM076090.1:52950716-55350716 GCA_038088585.1 Chrysina gloriosa
GAACCGGTGACTGTGGCGAGCTCAGGTTAAATCTTTTCATCCAGATAAAGATCGGGAGAAAGTGAGATACGAGGAATTTTTCCCTCGTACCGTTTCTCGTGTATTTCGTGTAATGTTTCGTAAATGCGAAACACATCCATTAGAAAGATTATGTTAATTAGTTCAGATACATTTGGTAATCACCCCAGTGTATAATAGATGGATTCTACAGTAAATTGTTCGAAGGCATTCAAGGAAAAGGTAGAATTTTAGTTTTGAGTGTTTAATGTGTTTCCTGCATAAATGTTGGCGAAAGATATAAAAAATAATTCATTCTCTTTTGCAACTAATCAATATACTTATATTAGGGTGATCCGTCTTGATTTTGGAAATTTTAATCTCCCAGCCCTGGAAATGATCCCTAGTAAAAAATAAGTGAGAAAAATTAGGGGAAGCCGTTTTTACAGTATATAGGAATAAATGTTATTATTATCCCACATAAAGTCCTCAGTTTCTTTGTTTTTAATATCATTACCAATTTTTAACATCAAACCTTTAATGCCCTCTTCATTTGGTTTTATTTCTTCAAAGCTTTTATAGTCCCCTTTGTGACAACCGAAACTTTATTTCATTTCGCCATCAGAAGAAGATAAAGCGACATGACTGGATGACTGGATTTAAATACCACAAATGGCTTACTACTTTATTACTTGTGGCTTAAGATATCTCTTTGTCAATATTTTTATGTTCACTCAGTTCTTTGCAAAAGCTTTACACCATGTTTTTATGTACAGTTTTACCGTAAAAAAAGCATATATCGGCAATAACTGTCTTTTCTGTTGGCGTTAATTTAAATTGATCTTGAACTAGAAATATTTCTTGACAGTAAATTGCCTTGGACACCTAACGTGCGTGATGGAATGTACAAAAACTTATGCTGGTGCGTAGTTTTTGGTGAAAAGTTTAGAAAGCAATAAAAACTCTTTATAATAGTCACAGGGTTGTTGCATTATCAAACATAAATCCATGAAATTTGCAATTTTAGGTTTAACCGGCTCTAGAATGTGTTCAACTTTTTCTACCTGCAATCCAATCTTCTCTTTATTTTGGTTTCTTCTGGGCCAAAATTCTTTAAAACCTTTAAAGAAAAGTACATTTAGACCAGATTAAGAAGGCATTTTTATATTAAACACGCTTTTAAAACAACGTCTAGTATATGGCGCCTACATGGAAATTGCAAAGTATCTCCTAATAATTGCCGCAGTCTTATTTAAATAACCATTCCACAAGCGCGTTGGAGACTGCAGCGGTCTGTTCTTTTCCTGTTGAATTCGGCAAAGCAAGAACTCCAAGCAGTTGCTCAATATTTCGGCTTGTAACCAAGACACGTCTATCGTCGTTTTCCACTCCAGTTAAAGAAAGTAATAGCTTCACATCCCAATGGAGTACTGGTGCCAACAATTTATAATTTCTAAACATCTCTCTTCGCGCATTTGTTACCTAGACCGCCACAACGTGTGATTGACAGTGTGATTTACGTTCCTACTGAACTCGTTACTTCTACATGATGAAGAGTATGTAGCTCTTTTCATTAATTTGGATTGTTCTTGAACACTTTGGTTCAGTCGCTCGAATAGTTTTTCAGATCTTTCTATAGCCGTTTTCTCTTGAGAAGCAAGATGGTAATTCATCCAATGGATTTTAATCAGGTCGACCCTTTTCTTTGGTTAACCAAAAACTGTCTGTCTTTCACTTACAATAAGCTGCACTTCGAGCATGTTGTCAAATAGCACTACTAATGCTTGCCTAATGGAAGGATATTTAGTGCCAACAATTCGTGGAGTGTTGTGTCCAATTAAATAAACGGAATAATGCTTTCATAACGATTGTTCAATAGATTTTCTTTTACAAAATAACGCACAAGTTCACTCAATAATACCATCATAAAGTACACCTGCAAACTGAAATAGATGATCTTACATTTGGGTATTAGAGCCACTAAAGATGCATAAACAAAAGAATACTGAGGGAAAACTAATTGGTACAAAAGGACTACCAGGATTTTAGTTACCCAATAAACCGTTTTGAGAAAGTAGATAAACGACTATAGGTGGTTATGACATTTGCATAAATTTTTGCTGTGCTTTGGGTTAATTACACTATTATCTAACACTTGATCTGCAGTTGTTAGAGTTATCTAATTCATGTATTGGAACAAGTTTCTCGAAGAACTTTCTTTGTTCACCACGTGGTGTATCAAAAAACTGAGTTTTGAATGCTTCCATGGGCTCTAGCAGTGTTCCATGTATTTTATTTTTGATATACGGAACCAAAAGGAAATTTACAATATGGATGGGATGAAATGTTTCTGGCCTAATAAAGAACATTCTGATATACATTTACTTTCGTTTTCTACATAGTATCCTTTTAAAGATATATATTTGCCCTATGGGTATCCCTTTTTGTAGGTGTCCTCGCCGGTATCTGCAAAACAAGTATTTGTTTCTGCGATGATTTCGTAATCGAACCTGTAAGTTTTCCCAGCAAGAAATTTTGCATGGTAGGGTAAGATGCTGAAGTCCAAAATGGTCAAGTTGGGTGAATAGTTTGTATGCGCCACAACTTCAAATTTGAATTCTTGAATTTTGTCCAGCACCATGATACCCTTGTGGCTGGGAGCATTGTCCTCCTGAAAGATGAGTTTTGTTTAGTGCTGGCCTCTCCTTCCTTAATTTTTTGTTTCAATTGATCCGGAAGCTTAGCATCCTACTCTATAATCTACCAACAAGATTCCTCTGGTATTCTAAAAAGCAGTGGCCATGACATTCCTTCCAAACAGATGCTGTTCACCTGTTTCAACGCTGGTTTCCTCTTGCCTGTGGACTCTTTTGATTGTTGTTTGGTCTCAGGGATATCGTCGCCCACTGTAACTAACCAGTGCACCAGGTGTTATTGGGTTGAATTCTTATCGAGCTAAACACTGTTACTATAGGATCATATGGCACCCACATTACAGATCATTTGAATTTTTTGTTTTCCGACAAGTGAAGTATTTATTCTGATCTACTGGCTTACTAAAGCGGTATCGATTTTTCGTGTAGTTCAAATTTGAAATACTTTCATTCGTTAACTTCAAATAGCAGGTTTCCTAAATCAAATTTGGAGATGTCTTTTCTCATTTCTATATCTGATGTCAACCCTGGATATCGACAAAATATTTTTATAATTTAAAACCTCTGCCTCTAACCAATCTCCACTTTGGATTCCACAGCATCTATCGTATTTCCAATTCAAACGGAGAAAAATTTAAATACCTAATACGTACATATATAAAAGCGAACGTTCTCGAAGAAAAAGAAATAGGAAAGTCGCGAAGATGCCGCTTTCAGGCGAACTTCCGCGTCGTTTGGGGGTCGAAAATTCACGCATTATGCGTCTATATATTAAATGGCATTAAAGGGGATATAAACAGCAACACTTTTTGTCGGGTCGCGGCAGGCGTGATTCTGAATGGAGAAGGCGCTTTTATGACATCGCTCACTGCCTCGAAAAATGGTCACTGTCGCAATTTGTCAATTTAACTATAAGAACGTTACCGTCCCAAAGCGCAATGTTAAGACTTACTACAGGAGAAGATAAGATATTGGCGCGTTGTGAAGAGGCACCCGGGATGTATGTAATTTATTGTAATGGTATTTGTTCAATTTTTGTATTTTTTCTCGAATGGTTTTGCTTGAAATTTTATTGGAAGAAAGTAAAATCTATTGGAATGAACTATATTCTAGGTAGTTGGAAATTTATGTATTTAGAGTATTAAGGTACAAAATGAATGAAAGGTGCTTCTTATATGAAAATAAAGGCAACATTTAACCCCCTATGAGTTTTACCAAACGCAAAAGATACTTCTTAATTAATTATTTCCATTCCTTTAGTTATCTGTATTCAAAGACATGACCAAAATGTTAGACTACCTCAGATGCGACATTTTGTAATCGTTATTTAGACATTTACACCATGAAGACATTTCCCAAATTTGAAAATAAATTACATGATTTATCTACGAATACACATTTTACAGTCAGGTGATCTAAATCTGGATAATTTATTTTGCACAAAATCTCTTTTCGGTATTTACGTTCATTTCCGCGTTTGTTTTAGCGCAATGACTCTTATACGTCCATTCTTCATGCTCTCGCGCGAAAATTAATAGAGGCTTTGCATTTTGCACTTTGCACATTGTCTGACAAACGCGCTTTATTCCAGTTTTTATTATAATCACATTATTTATTACGGGTGTTATACCACGGTTAATGGTTTCCATTTCGCGATGCTCTCATTGTTAAAAGGTCTCTAAAGTCATGCTTGATTTACGAATGCCGTTTTATTATTTTGGGATTTTAGGTAAGGACTTATATTCGTAAAATAGGATATGATTTTGGGAAATTCTGTTAGTATGGCAGTTCAAATTGATTGAAAAATCTGTATCTTGATTTTCTATTACATATAAATTTAATTCATTTCTTAATAATAATTGTTGCTTCCATTCAGGCTCATACGAACAAAACCGAGTTTTGTTACACGCAACGATGCTACAATTTAAATTTGAAGCAGCACTGCTTTTTAACCGTTCCTTTTTAAATTGTATGGGATCCTTCAGAGATAACTATTAACTACTACATGTTAATGCAAATTTGGTGATATATATTTTAAGACAATGCTAAGGATTAATGATAAGTCACATATCAATTGGACCTAATCATTTTACATACAGTACCGATGCTTTCTGAAAACGAACAGAAGCTATTAATTCTTGACCTCCATGACATTCATCCCTCAGACTACCATGGCCAAACTTGAATTATGGAAGGAAGCGGTAAATTCTGGTCTTGGAAAGTGCTTACCCACCAAGAGCCTAAAAAGGCACATTCCACACATTCCACACATTGCCGTTGAGGTCAGCGATTTCCAAAGCCAAGGTACTAATCAGGAAAATCATTTAAAGATGTTTGGGGTTCAATGCTACTTCGAAAATTGTTGACTTTGCTCTTGTATACGAATGTTACTGTTCACGGGCTAATGATGACATAGTTTACAATACTCTAGTGACACAAATCCTCGAAATTGATGCAGTAATTTATTTTCTTATAATCGAAGATTTAATTCTTACTCAAAATTAGTGACACATAAATAGATACTTGAAGGCGGAGAGTAGTAAACTATTTCGTCGTATTACGCTCCAGAAAATTGTCAGGCCTGCCCCAAATTGGCTTGGATATTTGGAGAATAGTCAGAAGAGGGGAGCCAGGTACGCAGGACAAGCCGCCGATTTAATCAAGGTTATTTGATTAATAAGGGAAACGATGGACAAGAAGGAAATCAAAACAAGAAATTAAGAACTAAGAAGAAGACAAAATTACAAGCTAAAGTAGATAGGAAACCACAAAGCAAAGCTAAGAAACAATTCAGATAAGAGAAATAGGTAACAGAGCTGCAATTAGTATAGGAGTGACGTAAATAAGAGAACAAGAAAAATAAAGGCAGAAATATGAAGAAGACTTAAAGATGAAGGAGACGTTTGGTATTGAGCAAATAATATTTGAGTAAAATGATCGAGTATACAAAACCAGAAAAAGTGTTTGGAAAACTGAAGCTGAATGCGAACTGCATGCTGTATTAGGCTAAATTATGGATTTAGACCTTGATGAAATCTTAAGGAATGTTATTGCCGATAGTGAAAATTTATTTGCGTGTCCAACGGGAAATGTAAACTATTAACGACTCAGATTTTCACGTTGTTCAAGGTATTTTCCGAAAGCTAAGTATCGATTGAAGACGAACCTTGTAGTGGATGGCCATTATCACCGAGAACTGATTAAACTGGCGACCGAGGCAAAGATATCAAGCTGCCCGGGACCATAGATTAACAGCTAGAGTGATTGGGGGATATTGTAATTGACCCACATCAGATTTTAGTAGATAAATGAGTTGGATGTGATAATGGTTTGCTCAAAAATGGTTCTGAAAAGGTCAACAGGAAGCAAGTGTCTCTTTATTTTGTACAGAATTAATAATGGTATGAGTAATTACAAATGTTGAGGTATATAATTAAGTTATAAATAGAAATCATGCATGTAACCTATTTTGCAAAGAAGGGTACGAAAGCATTTAAGTTGGAGTTTTATTGTTTCAACTTTGTATTTTGTATTTATTGGCAATTGTTTTAAAACACAACTTTCTCAATTTGAAGAATTCAATATACGCAACGTTTTGTATTGAACCAAACTGTAAACCAACTAATATCTCGTGTAGCCACCATATACTCGTGTAACTGCTTGGATACACCGCGTCATGCTTTCAATTACGTTCTACACTAAATTTGGCTCAATATTTTCCTATTTTACTTGCAGCGCACCTGTAGATTATTAATGATATTTATAAAAAATTACTCTGCAAACTGTGGTCCATATTATTCGATGATTTAAGTCCGGACTGCGCGCTGGTCAGTCCAGACAGCTGTTGCCAATCTCATTAAGAAAGTTATTTACGATGAAGGCTGCATGGCGTTTTTCTCCACCGGCTCCTCAGGCGAACGGCACTACATGGTCTTGAATAATTTCCTCTATGTACCTGAGAGCATTTAAATCAGATCTGCCAAGGGTGACTAGATCTGTGGAATCATTCAAATAAATGCTTCTCCACACGATCATACAACCTCGACCGCATCAGTCTCTCTATGCAATCGCGATTTCTGCAAAAGGTTCAGCAGGTTTCCTCCAGACTCTGTCGACCATCTGCACCTTGTATACTAAGGCTGAATTCATCAGCGAATAGTACTCTCTGCCAATCGTCAATTTCCCAATTTGTATAAAGACGATAAAAAGCTAACCGAACCAATGACGCGGTTATAGAGTATGGCAACTTCTAGGCTCTTAGGCATGAAGATCCACTTCTTCAAATCTTCGTATTGTTTTCTCGGTGACTTGCACCTCGAAGTGTATCGCGCATGTTGCGAATTTCTATTGCAGTCATGCTGCGACAAATTGGTCATCTCTCACCGAAGTTGTTCAGTGTTTTATCTAGCTGATGTTTTAAGTAGGGTCATTTAAATTTTTTAGGTCGAATTGAAATTTTCTCATTCATACCTGTCTGTAATTTGGGTTGTATATAAAATGACAACTGCCAATTTTATCTGCCCGACTATGATGAAGGCGCTGATCATCGAAATGAATTCAAAGGAACCGTCAATTGTCACTGGGAAAGCAGTTTTGTTAATATAACGACAATATAGTTGTCACGTGACCGTTAATCATTCTGGATCATTGTGTATATACATATTTCCAATTAGGACTATATAAAAATGTTAAACTACATCTTTCTTTTTTGTCTACTATACATTTCTCCGATATTTTCTGTTTTCGCAGTGTCTTAAGAAATTGTAATGATCATTAATTAATATTTTTCGTTAAGAGTTTCGTGGTAAAAATATAGATGAGTAGCTAATGAAATAGCTACATACTTTACCCGGCATTTCTAAGCAGTTTAAATAAGAAAAATATTATGATCAAAAATGACTCTGCTGTACCTTAACTGTTAGCAGAATACGCTATTACCACTTAAGGGTTGAGTTTCATTTGAGATCGTCTGCTTCGAAAGATAATAAATGTATTATGCAAAATACTCCGAAATTTTAAAGTGCTCTAGAATCGACATTAGTTGCATTTAATTAATTAAATATGCATACTTAAAAGCACTCTCTCGCGTTTTCTTTTCGTTTTATTTTGTAAAATTTAATCAACTAACAGCGCTACCAACTGTTCCCTCCAGCTTACAACCTTATTTTGAAACTTTATTATGTTCCACATTTCTTATACACTTTAAAGTATTTACGTTGATTTTTTCTTTCTGTTCCAGGTAAGTCATACACTTCAGTTCTACGTCAGCAAGCTGCTAAAACGAGCACGAGAGAGGAATACAGTAAGACGCTTACATTTTTGTACATGGAGAATTTTATGACTTTATCGTGTAGGAAGACAGGAGGCGAAGGAGGATAAGGGGAAGGTTTTTTCATCGTCGGGTCTATAAAATTGCGACGCGTAAAACGTCTCTTGCATTTTCAGTATCGCTTAACTTTGAATTTAATCCGTACGAGAACAAGAGTGGATCTTTACTCACTCTTCAAACAAATGAACTAATCTCGGTCCGACTACGTCTTCGGCACGAGTTAAACGTCCGAATCTGACGGCAGTTTGTCCTCTATGAAACATGACAATGTAAAAGTTACTGCTCGGTTCCGGGTCTTTCGCCGACAGTTTACGATCTATTTTATGTTCCAATACTTGCAAAGACCCGAATTCCATCTTGTATTTCCCTTAAACTTCAATACTCAAACAATATTGCTTTCCCGATAAAGTTTCTATTTTATATGGCGGTATGGGTGATGCATATGTGCTAGTGTGCACTTCCAGATCACTTAATCGGTAAGGTAAGTTCGGAAGGTAGTTGTAAAACTATGTTTCAATACCTTTCCATGAGTAATATTTGGGTTGTATTAAAATGTGTGCCAAATTTCATATTCAGGAATCATATTGGTAGATCTGTCTTTTTCGTTTACTTTAAGGCTTTCAAAGTTCAGAATGCGTCCCTAGAGCGTTGAAAAAGAAAAGGTGAAAAGGTTTTATTGTAAATTTTCTAAACTGATTAGCAGTGGTTAGTAACATACTAAAGCTAAATAGTCGTAAAACAGTTACATTTGAGTCGATAGCTATCTGGGAGCGTAAATAATCCCCTTGGGCAGCTGGTTAACAGTAACACGATTATTTGTGTGTGCATGCCAGGACATGGTTGCTGGTGGTTTGATCAGAGAAGGATCTGCGGCCTCGCTCTTTTAATTACAATTTAATGGCACCACTGGAGGCCAAGTGGGGGAGGCTATGAGAGTGGAAATCGGCAACGTACTTGAGTAATATTTTAGGACTAAAGCATGTAAAATGGTTCATCACCATTCCTCCCGAGAAGACCAAGAAATTCATTGAGTCATTCAAAGAAGATCTAGACATTAGTTACAAGTCCTCTCACCGGCCACTGTTACTTGAGACACCACCTCAAGATCTCAGGCCAGATCACAGACGGACCACATCCTATGCTTAATGATAAACTACTTATCAAAAGCTATCATGGAGCCTACCGAAGTAGGGAGTGTCCCTCCTCGAGGACTCACAGCCTTTGCTAAACGTCTTAAGATTTTGAGGCTAACCTAAAGAACCTAAATAGATTAAACTCGTGAGCACTTCCTATGCCGCTGTGACGCTTTAGTCAAAAGCTGGTTTCTTCACTTAGGGACATATATCTGGAACCTACCAGAGAGGGCCACCCGTAGGAAAATAGAGCTCTACTCTACGGAGCTCATTGTGCTAACCTTTCTGAGTCGGCGGATCATCACGAGAGTTCTATTTTCCTAGGGGTAGCCCTCTCTGCTTGAACACGTTTTATGTCCATAGGTTCCCGATATCTTTTCCTTAAGTGAAGAAACCAGCTTTTCTATTTAGACACAGAATCTGCATCCAGGTTCACTGAGGACCCTGATATTATGCAGATGGTAGTTCACTTTCCAGTGACCGGTAAGGATACGATTCATAGTCCTAAAGTAACATATTTCTATATGTAGAAGCTTCCTGGTCTCTTTGTAAGGGTCTGGGTTGCTTGAATCGTACATTCTGGCACCACTTGAACCGGGATTGGTCAGTCCCCCAGTCTTAAAAAAGTAACATTTGGTAATTTCGAAGGCGGGTTCAGGCCCAGTGAAGACAGTACTACTATCCATTTGTCATTTGTCCTCTGTAATATAATCTTACATTGTGAAAAGGACAAATGACTCATCATACCGCATATATACCCAGCTTACTTTTGTTATTCTTCCTTTTATCTGATATGGCTTCTATATATTTGTTTGTTTGTTGTGGTATATTTCTGTATTGTTAATATTAATGCCATTTCTTTGTATTTCGATGTATATATCCTCAGTTTCCTTACACTTAATTTTGATTCTCGTCTTTGTATTTGTGTGACCTCTCTAGTAGTAATTATTATTATAAGCTAATTATTTATTCCTTATTTTATTAATTATTTATTGTTTTGTACACTCATGGAAACACTAAAACCTCCTGAGCGCAGCCGCCCCGATCGCCGCATCTAAACACCCGTCCCAAAACCGTCTACCTGCGAAATTACTATAATTGGTCTGTACGAAGCAGTTCTTTAAAGTAGAAAAGGTTATTATTATTTAATTTGTGTTATAAAAATAGTGTGGGTTGTTAAAGAAAACCAATAAATAAAATAATATATGTAGTAGTGAATTTATTAATTAAATAAGTTTGCTGTATAATATTAAACAATATGCCATTTAGTACAAAATTTTCGTACTTAAAATAAATACAATTTTTTACTACAAAGTTAACTTTATTAATAGAGTGATAAATGAAGTAAAATTTAGATCCTAAACAGTAATAAGTTTAAGAATATGTTTAACAAATTTGCCAACATTCGGTTTCATAAAATCATGTAGATATAAAATACTACATACAGAACATTTAAATATTAAAAGATAAATTTGTTGATGTTTTCGCTAAATCGAATAAGTGGTTTTACGAAAACAACCTAAACCTGAATGTAAGCAGAACTAAACCAAACAATTGTGTCTATATGTGTGTAGATGCACGTATCAAAATACAACAGATTTGGAAAATCAATTTCTAAAATGTTGAAGGTGTTGGGGATGGTGCTCAAATACAATATGTTACGTTATGGTATACGTTTTATTTTGCCGTTGTACTTACTTTCATTGAGATGATTTTTCAAAATTTTAATATGTAATAAATCGGCGAAAGATCTTACAACAAAAATCTATTGAAATAAAAGACATTCCTAAAGAAAATAAAAACAAAACTAGTGTAACAAACTAATAAATCGGCAAAGAAGAAAATATACGAAAATTTGACGCAAAATAAAAAAAAATTTAATGAAATAAAGAAACAAATTCTGAAAGCAAACAAAAATCCAAAGCTCCAACGGTACTCCTATTACACTTGATGTTTACTACCAGAATGCCCGTGGTCTGAGAACAAAAACTCATTCATTTTTTAAGGCTGTTTGTGAGTCTCATTATGATATAATTGTTATTACCGAAAGTTGGCTTGATCATTCGATTTCCAATTCTGAATTGTTACCTCCTTCTTATACTGTTGTCCGATGTGACAGACAATTTGATGTAATTAATCGATCTACGGGTGGTGGTGTTTTTGTTGCCCTCTCAGATGAAGTATCATTTGAAATTATTGATACTAGTTTAATGTCTTCTCTTGTTCCTTTAATTGATTTAGTTATTTGTAATTGTAAATTTAATTCAATTTCCTTTTATCTTGTAGCTGTGTATATTCCACCTAATATTCCCCACCAGGATTTCGATCTATTTTTGATATTTTGGAAACTATTTTGCTTGATAAACGAGTGCTTTTAATTGGCGATTTCAATTTGCCAAAGTTTGAAATCAATCCCTTGTCCTGCACTAAATGTTGCACCTTTAAATATTTTTGTGGTCTTCTTAATTTAATACAATTTAATAATATTACTAATTGTAACAATCGAGTTCTTGACCTTGTTACTGGAAATTTCAATTCTGATATTGTTGTTTCACTTGAAAATTTTCCACTTGTTCCTGCTGATATGTATCATCCTCCATTATCTATTTCCTTGCCGTTTTCTGTGTCTTTTAACAATCCAACTGTGTTTCCTTCTAACATAAACATTCGGTATAATTTTCGCAAAGCAAATTTTCATCAGCTCTATAATGATCTTTTAAATGCTGATTGGTCCTTCTTGGAAACTTTTACTGATGTCAATTGTGCTCTTGAGAAGTTTTATAATTTTCTTTATAATATTTTGGATAAATCCGTTCCTAAATTTTCATCCACCTCCAGAAAGACTAAATATCCAGTGTGGTTTTCTAATAATATAATTACCAACTTGAAATTGAAGGAATACTATAGGCGTAAATGGAAATCTACACATAATAATTACTTTTATAATGAATTTAGAAGAGTTAGAAGTATTTGCAAAACTGATATTGCTTTGGCCTACTCCATTTATCTCGCACAGGTTGAGGAATCTATAAAAATCGACCCAAAAAATGTATTTCAATATATTCATGCCAAGCAAGGGACTACACGCATTCCTAAAGTTTTATTTCGTAATGGTACCCGTCTGGAATCACCCCAAAGCATTGTTGATGCATTTGCCAATGTGTTCTCGTCTATACATATTATCAGCACTGATTCTTGTTTTAATAATGAACATTCCAATCATGTTCCTTTTACATTATTACCTGTTACGGAGGAGGAGGTGGTCAAGTTAATGGCCGGGTTTCCACAGAGACATATTTCCGGCGATGATTTAATTCCGAGCTTTCTTTTGCACGATGCAAGGATTGCATTTGGAAGACCATTGACTTTCATTATAAACTTAGCAATTAAAACTTCTACTTTTCCGACCGCTTGGAAGCGTGCAAGAATAAGCCCCGTATTTAAAAAAGGCGATAATACACATGTGGATAATTATAGACCTATATCTATATTGTCTAACTTTGCTAAAATTTTTGAAAGTATCATATACTCATGTGTATGTTACAACACTAAATCATACATCTCACATTATCAGCACGGCTTTGTTCCCGGGAGATCTACAGTTACGAACCTTGTGTCGATTTGTCAGCATATTGGCGAGGTACTTGATGCTCGTGGCCAAGTCGACGTCATTTACACGGACTTTAGTAGTGCCTTTGATATTATCGACCACGGAATTCTACTTGCCAAATTATCGTCTTTAGGCTTGAGCACTTCCTTATTATTGCTTATAAAATGTTATTTAAGCAACAGATCTCAGTATGTTTTTATAATGGATTTAAATCATTCGAATTTCTGCCCACATCAGGAGTTCCACAGGGATCACATTTGGGACCTCTCTTATTCATATTATTTATTAACGATTTGTTAACATCTATAACTTGTCCGGTACTGGCTTATGCGGATGACCTGAAAATATATCTGCCTATTGCAACTTGGGATGATGTCAATCGCCTGCAACATGATTTGGATTTGATTGCTCGGTGGTGTTCTACACATAAATTAAAATTGAATGTCAATAAGTGCTGCTTTGTTTCGTTTACAAGAAAGAATAATTTCATTAATTCTACTTATAATATTAATAACTCCATTCTTGAAAAAGTTGATATTGTTAAAGATCTTGGCGTCTTCTTTGATTCCCGCTTAACCTTTGCTACTCATATTAATAACATTTGCATTTCTGCGTCAAAGGCTTTGGGATTTGTTTTACGCACCTGCAAGTTTTTTCGTAATACATCTTTACTTAAGACTATGTTCTTCGCTTTTGTTGTAACAAAGTTGGAATATGCTTCGCCTGTCTGGTCGCCACACTATATTTACCTGCAATTATCCTTAGAGAAGATACAAAGGCGATTCTTGAAACACTTATCCTTTAAAATGGATGGGATTTACCCGGAGCGTGGTATGGATTATGGACTGCTTTTGCAAAGACATGGTGTCCGGTCCTTGGGACAGCGTAGAGAAATTCATAGTGCCAGATTTATGTGGAGACTTGTTCACGGCTTAATTGACTCCCGATTTACTTTCCCGTATTAATTTCCTTGTACCTCGTATTTCCTCTCGTTCCTCGCTTACATTTGCATTACCCTTCCCTAGAACGAATTTGTTACTCCATTCATCTCCTATCACATCAATGGGTCGTATTGCAGATTTGTTATATTCTGATATTTTCTACAACACAATTAATCAATTTCATTAGTTTTACTTTTTCTTTTTGAATTATATTTCATTTCATTTCTACGCACATAGTAATATTTGTAATTATGAATCTTTAATAATGTATGTATGTTGTTCTATATATAATTTGTCCTGTAAATGGTTAGCCGTTGGACAATAAAGCTATTATTATTATTATTATTATTATTATTATTAAAATGAAGTGATATAACAAAAATAAACAACAAATTGACGAAAATATAACTAAATAACCTTACACAAATTACTGTGAGATTGACTTCTCTTTCTTTTTAATTTTATCTTTTTTAGTGTTAATATAGAAGGATGTTATATTTTATATCTATATACACCGTTTTATTAAAGCGAATGTAGGTAAATTTATTAATTTTATTAATTGTCGAAGTTTTGCACGTTTTGTTGTAAAATTTTGTCCAAATATACATATTTTGAAGTGTAGAAGCGATAAATTGCATTAGTGCATCAAATATGTAACCTATATTGATTTTTTACGTTGACCATCCAAAATATATTCAAATATATCTCGATGTTGCATTTCTAATAACAGTTGCTACATTTGTTCATACAGAGATAGGGGTTAAATATACTGTATACATATTTATCATGTCTAAAAGTTAATAATCATCTACCGTCGCAAACGCAAATATATTTATAATAAAATGACGCTTGTGTTCCTTTAGGTTGAATGCATAATTGGGACACATTACACGGCTCACTGGAATTATTTCATTTAGTTTCAACGTATGTAGTCATTAATGAATGTTTTTCAGGCATGTTTAGCAATTGATTAATAATATTTCATAAATAAGTTAACCCTTATTCTTAACAAATCGATTTTGAAAAGCACCAACCATGTATGTATTTCAACACTAAATTGTCATTCTAACTAGAGAAGGTACACAAATGAAAGACAGGGTCTGTCGTGAAGTGAGTGATAAATTTCTTAATATTACGAACGTGTTAATATTTAGAATTTTTCCGATATATTTGTTTGCATTTAATAATTTTCAAGGGCTAGTTACTTAGTGGGCTAAATTTTAAAGTGTAGTTTGGCAGATACGTTCCACGAAAGGGAATTTATAGTCAAGGTGCATTTTCGTGCTTGGCTAAACATACGCGCAGTTCTAAACTTCGCAAGAACTTTCTAGCAGCTTAATATTAAACAGGCTGATATGTGAAGTCAATAACGTGTTTAGTAATATGGTCTCTAGACGCTGTTGCAGTACATAGAGTTATTGCTTTTGGAAATTTTCAATTTGGAAGTTTAAATTAGGAAGTTGCATATCCGCTCTATATCTACTTTCGTAACTTGCCAAGTAATATATATATAGTCGTATATATAAACTTTGCTGCTTAAGTTAATGTAATTAATTATTTAGCTTTTGTTGCATAGATATTTATTCTGAAACGGAGCATTGATAAGATTTCTGTTTAATTATGAATAAGTAGCTTAGCTTCGGATTATTTACTACTATCTCTACGTGATTGCTTTCTTAACGATTTTCTTTTACGGATTGAACTTTTCTTTTAATTCTCAGGAAATTTGAAAACTGTAATGTGTGATTCAGTCATTCATCTTGGAAATAGATGGTTACGATTTAAGTAAATATTTTGTTGTAATTGAAGGAGCACAACTTGGACGTTATGGTTGGATCAATATTTAGTTAACGTTCCATATCCATTGTTACATCAAACAATAGAGAAGTTCATACAAACACACGGGATTATCTTGGTTCATTATGTTTAAGTTGAGTGGTGTTGTTCTTATTTGTTTCGTTAAGTTAAACGTATCATACTTTGGTCATTTGGATATGGTTGGCATGTTCTGAGAATGAATATATATTTAATTTTTTCGTTACTATGTTGTTATTGACTTCTTATTGTGAGTCCACTGTATTAGTCTGTGTAGCATTTTCGAGTGGAATTGATTGACTTATTGTACGTCTCCGCTTAACGTTGGAGTTAGGTTCTTAAAATTCATGAGATTAACTGAAATGGGCTTAAGCGAAACGTATTCTTTCATATCCATACATTTTTTCTACAAACAAGACCAGGCACGCTAGATTGCGAGGATTCAGTAGAGGACTGTGCATAACTTGTGAGAATAGTGTTTTCAGAAAATATCGCCATAATCGAGTTTGAAGAAGTGTTGTAACGTAGACGACGTCAAACCGAAATCACTTCAATTTTATAATGGGGAACGGTATATTTATACCAAACCCCTCAGTGGCTGAGTGGTGAAGCTCGCGCTTCACAGTGCGATGGGCCGGCGTTCGAGACCCGGTAGCGGCAGAGCGTAGCAGTTTAAAATCCTTAAATGGATCTGTTACCTCTAATAAGGTACGAAAAGTAAGGCCACTGGGCGGGCCAGGCGCGGTACGGTATATGTATGTATACGGCTCGGTGGCTCCGAACCCTTACACCGAAGGGTAGAAAGGGTAAAAGATTATATATATATATATATTTATACCATCCACGTAATATCTAAAGAGTACCAAGCGGGGTGACAAGCAAGATCTTAGTGTATTTTTAAATTGCAAAGTCATCTAATTACACTAAATTGTATCATTACATTTGCAATCGCTTTTTCATTTTAGACGTGTTGCAATGGTAATGAGCAAACTGTATTCTCTTGAATTGGTATCGTGGGTAGGGCATGAGATGATTTAGACTGCATTCATTGTTAAGTGGATGGTATCTTCTAAGTCGAAATTAAAGAAATGCTTCGAGTCTTCATCATTCATGCATGTATTCTTTTAGGGTTGGACACTGATAGGTCAGGCACTTGAGCATTATGCTCTTTGTACTGTTCCCCAATAACACTCTCGCCTTCGTTCAAATAATGCCGTACCTTCCGCAAAGGCAACTATCTTGCTTAAGGAAAGTCTCAGTTTCTCACAGACGTAGATAATATACATGCTAGTTTCTTCTTGTAGTTTACATCTTCTGCACCAGCTCACATCTTCTACACCAACTCACATCGTCTGCACCACTTCACATCTGCATTGCGGTTCGTTCACTATTACCATGTTGAACAGATGCTTTTTCAAGAGGTTTCGGTTATTAGACCGATAATCATACTTATGCCTTCTTTGGCTTCTTCTGATTAGGTTAGCTGAGACTTTTGTATCTAGCCCACCTGACAGTGTCCTAGTGTGGAACTGACTTTCAGTTAATTTTCCATTTCTTTAATGTTCTGTTTCTAACCATAACCAGATTTCCCATCTCAGATTCTGGTTCTAGAAAGCTTCCTTTAGTGTTCTTGGCTGGTTCATCGGCAATTAAATTGCCTTTAATGTCCTCATGTCCTGGCCCCGACAAGTTCGACTCCACTCGAGTTTTTTTTGCGTAAGAATTTAGTAACTATATCATCATCTAATACGAGCTTTTAATATCATATAAAATGTAAATTTCTTTGTTCGTTGCAAGCACTTTAATTCTAGCAATTGTAATTTAAAATTGCAAATTAGGTTTTAAATTTTATCGTTAATGTTAATTATCTTCTCTTAAAAATTCCTTCTCACTGTCCCAGTTAACAATTTCAAATCTTCATAATAAAAAGCAAAGCATTAAAATGCAATTAAACCCCGTTAATGTTAAAGTTTGTTTTCGGAAGTTTGCTTTGCTTGAAGTCCGTTTTTACGGCGCACTTTATGACGAAGTCGATTGTCGACGCTCGAGAGGTGGTATCCTTGAATTAAGCTACAATGGTCTAAAATTATCTCGTAAATGGAAAGAGAAGGTATCTAATAATATAGTAATTAGGAAATGTTTTGATTTCGAGTGGGCTATTTCGTTAGGAAGACACTTCGCTTTGCCAAAGAAGTAATTATTTAGCTTTGACGCGACGATGAAATGCGTTTTTAATGGCGTTATCCAACGTAATCAACTTTTAATTTAAAACTACCCAACCGAAAATGCAAGGTTTATATTGCACGCTATTGCTGATGTTTTTATGTACGCCTGTTTGTAAACATACCAAAAATTAACTGCATTTTAAATCCTGGAAGTTAGTTTGCACTGCAGCGAATAGATAGTTCCTGGTTTTATTGACATACGCAACTCTATTTCGAAATATAAATTGCAGGCTAAAATAAACCTAGTTCACATCGTCAGCCGTACGCATTCGGTGTTGGGAAAATTGTATGTTCATAATTTTAATAAAGAACTAAAATTGTATACGAATTAAACTTCTATTATCCATAAGCAAGCTCACATTTACTCAAGAAAATCATTTTCATTGTCAATTAAAATGTATGTATGCGAAAACGTGAACGGAATATATTCCGAGAATCTTGTTGAAGGTCGCGTTAGGGTGTGTAGGTATACGTAACGTAATCCGAACGCGGTGTTTCATCACCATTGTTTATTAAGGGAAAGTCAAATGAGTGGTAACTGTTTATGTATTCCATTCAAAGACGAAATGTATGTAAATGTAAATCGTTATAATAGCATGGAATTATACAGTGGATGATAGTGACAAACAAGATACTCAGCGATCGATGGTTAAGGGAACATTCAAATTTGCTGTGTATTTCATGCATTTCATTTACATGCAGTAACTTGACTTCCTGAAATCACCCGAGAAATGGTAATCTAGATCAAAATATTATTTTCTATATTGAAATTATAGGGAAACTGGAATAGCAAGAAATGACCAGCATATCATCTTAACTGACTAATTAATTCGTGTAATACGTTTTAAATGTCAAATTAAAGAATTTTCAGTATGAAAAAGTTGCTCTCTGTTACGGGAATGATAAATTACTATGATTTATTTACACCTTGATATCATCTGTAGTAAAATTCATAGCACCTTGGAAAAGAAAGTCGCTTTTATAAGTTGGTAGTAATTTTTTATCTTGTAGGATTTCTCGATTAATATGCCTTTTACAACGAAGACGAAGGAAAGCTGCTAACAAAACGAGAAAGTCAAATTCCGAACCAGATAATAAAATTCTCATATGGGATTCAAAATTAATCTCATGGAAATAATTACAAGAACTGTAAACATATATTGTATGAGATACATTCTGTTCCACAAGAATGCCATAATGATGTTACTGACATACTGACAATAAATGATGGTAAATGAAAGAATAAATAATAACTTTACTGCATGGTATATTCAAAGCTTTTACGTTCACACTTAGTGGGGGTCACCGCTATTATTCACCAGAGCCTGAATGTACCATATATGCCATAAGTGTTTAAGATATGAGTGGCATAATTTCCGATTTTCTGGTGGTCATTGCTTTAAAGTTAACACACGGTTCCCTTTTAATTGTTGCTTTAAGAAATGACAGATATTTGTAATTGTACTATTTGCACCAATCTAATCGTTCATTCTTATGTCCCAGTTTCCACACATTAATTGTTACAGTCATACTACTTGAAGCCACTTGCTAATGGACATTTTGTCATATATTTATTACTTTCTGTGCGTTTAAAGTGCTTGTGAATGAATTTAATGTTGGGAAATATTTTTTGAGAGCAGCAGCCTCGAATATGTATTGTCTGATCGAAAATTATTGGGAATTAGTAAAACAAAACATATCTTTATTATCGTCGTCAAAATAATCTCCATCAGAAGCTCCATATGCCAACACTAAATTCAATAATCGACACATTTTTCATAGAATCCTGGAAAGATGTTAATTATCTCCTTTTTCATGGGGATTAAAATTGCTGTTCTCATAGTGACAATTTTAGTTGTGAAAACAGAAATAAATTGCACCGGTGCATATCTGGAGCATACTGTGCTTGGTTAATGATTGTTTTATTTTTGGTAAAAAAATCACGAATACCAAGCAATGGATATGATGACGGATTATTATCATGTATGCCAAAATCAGGGATTTTCCGTGAATCCGGTCTATTTAGGCGAACTTTCTTACATACACACTTCATAATCTCTAAGTAATAGAGCTCATAGTGGACATAACCGTGATAATAAATGGCTTATTTTCGAGGTGCCATTTCTGTGACGTATTCGTACATGTACGCTTCATAACCAAGTTCTTTTGGTACTGTATTTGCAAAGAACTGCGATATTTCGGCACAAGCACTCCATTTGCAAAATATTCACTAAAATATAACGTTCATTAAGAGATGCAAAGTGCCTCAGCTGTTAATAGTCTTTTCATCTTGTTATTTCTGTCAACATTTGATGTCGTGCGTTGTTTACAACGTTGTCTTCCACCTCTTATCTTACATTCTCTTCGCTTTGATAAAGCAAAATTCGCAAAAGCTTTCTGCAACCTTTTCAACGTGTTTGTACAAGAATATTCGCTCGTACCCAGCATTTTAAACAAATCGAACAGCTGTTCCAAATCAAATAATGAACAGAATACTATGTTGATTGAATATCAAATAAAGTTGTATGTACTTAATAAAAAAGATATTTGGGTATTGTCAATTGGGTGTCATTTTCATGCAACAAGATTCTGGTACTCTTCGATCAGAAGAAGTCATTTGGGCGAGTTCCTTGAAAGAATCTGGTCCATCGTATAAAGCGGGTAAGATCAAGTTTCGGGTTTCTGCTCAAGTTTGTTGCTTCAATTTATAACAGGTTCGCAGAATTCTAACCAGGTTGTGAAGATGTGACCAATTTCGTGAAGATCACTGTTGTTTCACAAGATATAATGCCGTATGGACCATAATTGAAACCAATCGGTACGACATATTGTTGTAAAGAAGCCTGATGATAAGTAGATTGCATACAGTTTTCGATGTTGCCTGGAGCATGGAAATACTGAAGAAATTCAGTCGTGGTACTTTCAAAACATGCGTGATTGTAGTCAGTCCTACAAAAATTGGGGTCTCCTAGCAGAACACAATAGAGTAAACCTATGGTGGGGACGAACAGGCCATCCTCCTTGCACGGAAGAAGGGCAGGAGGGGATCCGGAACTTACGTCCGGAATTCCTTATGAAACAATCAGTTGAGTTGAAATGAATACTTGTTAAAAGAACAGCGTACGAAACACTGGAGAACCACACTCGAAATCTTCAGATGCTAGGACAGAGCGGCTGCTAAAGCTGGGTAGAAATCGAATTGGGAAGGGAGTAAGTTTGCTGACGGGGTACTACTGACTTAACATCATTGTTAGCGTGAGGAGATGTCCTTTGTTACTGTCAAGGGCTAATCAGTGTCAGACTAGAACAGTGTGCATCTCGGTTCTTGCAGCCAGATGAGGAAAAAACAGTTCCACTAGCAAGATTGTTACGCTTTTTTCGTTTCTTCGCGCGTACCGTGATTTCTGTCGTTATAGTAGTTGCTTTTAATTGCTTTGTTCGGGGCGCGTTTTATGCGGTCGACAACCCAACGTACGTTATCGATACCTTGTCGATTTTCACAGATAGAGGGAACCTTCATGCCTGTATTGGGGGAAATGACTATACGTTGACGTATTATTCGGGAGTTAAGTTACATTATCGTAGACTTTGGTAGAGTACACCCGTTTGTCCCGCGAAGTGATTTTCTTCAAGAAATTTGATCACTTGAAATCCCGGCATATTGGTGGATTTTAGGGAAAATACTTCCCATTTCCGTTGCCTCATTATTAGATTTGGATCGCCGAACCGGTGTAAGGTATTGATTGCGGATTGGAAGGACTGATTAATTTAGGATTAGTTAGAGCCATCCGTAGCCACTTTGTGTGTTTTACCCCATTGTAACGGTTAAAGGTTTTTTACTTTATACTTTTTGGTAATCGTATTCTTAGGATTTTCTGTTTCTTTAGGAGTTTTAGTCTTGGCCGTTTTAATTCTGGTAGGTATTCGTCGGGGCCGTTTAATTTTCCGTCTGGGCCGTTTAATTTTTGTCGTTCTAATATTGGGACAACGCTGTCATCTGGCCGACTGCTGGTGTTACGTTCGCACCTCGCCGCACATCTCCGAGGGAACATACAGCTAAGTCGCACCCTTTTGACAAATATTGTTTAATTTTTTTTTTTTTATATAATCGAAAAATCTGTTGAACTTTTAGATAGGCTTAAATCAAACTTGCGAAGAATTTCAAATTTGGTGTCAATATTTAACGTATCAAACAATTTAATTAAGTAGATGTATTATTTGAATTTTAATTGTAACCAGGTGGCCCCTTGACATACAGTTCTTGGAGTTTATTTCACCCACTCCTTCGCCGACTAGCTGACTCCCTGACTCACCCTGAGTGATAGCGATCTTCATTCCTGGGGCGAAATTGGTGAGCTTTCTGTCGCGGCCTTGAAAATTCAGTCTTTAGTAATCAGACACGACACAGTTTTAATAGTGTAGACTAGACTAGACTAGACAATAAACCTGAGAGCTTCGGTGTAGTAGGCAATAGGCCACACCCCGAGGAAGAGAAGGAGAGGTGGCGTGGAACACCCGGCAAGAGTGAAGCTTTTCAGTAATTGATATCCATCCTGTCAAATGCAATATCATGACATCCAGTAATTTGCTCTACACGTGAATTAACTTTCAGTAACAGTTGTTCACTAATCATTTGTAGTAATTATATTCCCAATCATATTACAATTATATTTACATCAAGCTAAAAGTAGAAAATCAATATTAAAAAAGCGTCTAGTGATGATTTCAAGCGTCTCACATCGGGCGTTTTCCAGACTTCTTTCCCGGTTTACTCTCGTCGCAGAACTTCAATAAGAGAGCTTCGTTCTAAAAAAGCGTCTAGTAACGAATTCTAGCGTCTCACACCGGGCGTCTTCCAGACTTTTTCCCAATTTACTCTCGTCGCAGAACCTCAGTAATAGAGCTTCGCTCTAAAAAGACCTACAGATTCAGGTTTCTCTCTGTGGCTCACCATACTCAGATGTTCTTTTTCCCGAGGAATCATCGTTTCAGTCTTATGATAAAAGCGCTGATTGACCTTGACGACAAGTCCTTTATTCGTGGCAACTTCTAAATAATATAATCTTACAAATAAATCATCAGCAGGCCAATTTCTTCTAATTTATGAAACACATTTCAAACACTGTTATGTAGTTCATTATGTGGCATCTAATTGTTTTTAAAATTATTTTGACGAATTTTTCTTTCAATCAAGCGAACATCCGTTTGAATTCCTTTTAATTATTCAAATAATGCAACTTTAATTTTCAAACGTCATTCTTCTATGTAAATGAAGGATTTTTGCAATTACCTTTTGCGGAGCCCAAATTGCGTAGCTTTTGACATTGGTACGAGATGCTCTCGGCAATTATCTTGATGAAGGAAATGCTTGTTATATGTAGTGCTTCTGTAGGCCTGCATTTCCTAATTGTATTCTTATTGCTTTGACATAATTGTTAGAAATATTACATCACATTCCTCATAAATTGCAGTAGTATTCAGCGAAAAGTTCTCGAAAAAATAACCTTTATATTATTTAGACCGAAGTCTTTAGGGTGAAGATTAATTAAGCAGATTAAGTAAACAAGTGGAACATTTTTCAATTTAATTTCCGTCATCAAATGCTCGTTCTTTTATTTTCAAATGCCAGATTAATGGGATTGTAATTTCGTATGGTCGTAGCATTCCCCGCTCTCGCTTGTAAAAGCGCCTATAATTATTAACGAAATTGCATCGTTCTCTTATGTTTTATGAAGTGAATTATTTCGTTTAATCGGCGCCCATTAATCTTACTCTTCTCGTTCAAATCGGGATTTATTAGAACAACAAACAACGGAAATAATTGCGTCGAAAGTAATGCTTTCTGAATTATTCATCGTATGGCGTAAGGGATATTCTTCAAAGTGGCTTACGATCGTATCTATAGAGTGGGTTTTATGGCCGTGTGGGATTTTGTCCAGGGTATTGTGTGGAATTGATACTTCCGGTATGCGCAAATTTAATCTTTGTGCAACATGATTTAGATAATTTTCTGTTTTATTGTTCTTCTGCAGGGGAAGACGACGATAGGATTATCATCTACTTATTGATATTGGTTAGATTTGGATAACCTAAAGAACATATATAAAATAAAAGTTTCATATGTGGTTTCTGATTTATGAAAGCTCTACAGTGGTCATATACAGTTGCTGTCAGAATGGGCCGCGACACTTTCCATTGTTTTTATTCTCGTAATGAATCACAGTGCTGTGAATTTTTGATGAAAAATATAAATCCATATTTTTAGTGCAATATATGTAAATCGGTAAAATTGTTTCGGAATAGAACTAAATATTTCTGTTTCAGCTAATTAGAAACAAAAAACTTTTCGGGTGAACTAATATTATGCTATATTTGGTGGACTGGAATTTAATTACATCGTTAAATGTTGTCCAGGTCAAACAAGAGCAGCATAAAATTCCCACGGAATCAGATTATATTCCCCATTAGGTTTTAACAAACAATATTTTTCAGTTGCTGCTTGGTTTTCATTTATCTTTTTTAACGTCATATGTATAATGTCAAATAGTTATATCTCCGTTATATAGCAAGTCCATGTTTCCATATGCGTAATAGAATACACTCTACATCTGTGAATTCGACTACGTATGTGGAAACATGGACATGCTATAGTCGAAAATTATTTTTAAGCGAAACATTAGAACGTGAACGATCGAGGTGATCTACGTCATTATCGAAGTTTGACGTTGTAAATGGATAAGTCCGTTTTTCAAATACAGTGAAACTTCGATTATCCGGGATAATGCCAGGTTCAACCTAGCTGAATAATTGAGAAGCACGGAAAATCGAAAATGCAGAAAAAGGAAAATATATACGTGCATACAATGGATTGTATATTTTTATATGAATGTACAAACAGGTTCGACAACGTATACATACTTTATTCGTTTTGACGTATTCATTAAAAATTGAATTAAAAAGTCTGTAATTTGTGTTTGCTTCTTAGGATTTTCAGACACACGTACGTACGATTTTTTCTCAAGTTCAGTACATCAACGCTATCAACATCATTTTGTTGATCCAGATAATTTAATAACGCATTTGATGCTGCCAATGCATCTTGAATAGATAATTTCTCGTCTTCCGGAATCGTTTCGGTGCCGGATTCTGTATCCGAATCGTCTTAAATATGTGCAGACATTGACACTATTGAGGTGCCATCTATAATTTGATAACCTGGTTCATCTTGGTCAGAGTTCAACTACTCCTGCAGATTTTCCAGGGTAACATTTTCGAATTCGTTTTGCACCGCATTTAGAAGTTGCCTTGGTAATAACGCATTTTCAGTACTGCATATTGTGTTTTGGTATTTCATGTACAATTTTCTCTTTTTGTTGATGCGTCCGTCTTGGAGTTTCTGTTGGGCGCTTAATAAAGTATTATTATTATTATTTTCCTCCGTTTCACAAAGGCCTACAAGTATTCTTAATTCAGGTCATATATTTAACAACTTCTTCCAAACCACTTTCAGGCTGCTATCTGGTTCCAGGAAAAATCGCAAGATTGATTTCCTGAAATGTCGTTTTAACGTCTCTATAATACTTAGGCTACCACCACCACCATAGGCTACACTAGTGAAGTAACATTGGGTGGTAGGAACTGTACAAAAATTTGGCCATTAGCAATTTGCAATGAATTTTCATAGCGATGTGAGGGCGCATTATCCGATAGCAACATTGCTTTTTGTTGTAGATTTTTAGATTGTAGGTGTGATTTCACAGAAGGCACACATTCATCAAAAAACAACTGTCGAAAAATTTGTTGGTTCATCCAGGCTTTATTCTCATTGTGGTAACAAACAGGAAAGCTTCGCACTTCCTTTAAATGATCTTGTATTTCTTGACCTTCCAATGCACACCAGTCGTAGTTTATGGTTTCCACTGGTATTTGCGTAAGACATTAGTGTCATTCCTTCTTTACTGGATTTGTGACCTGGCGCGAATTTTGCTGTATGCACTATAAGTGTCTTCGATGGCCACGATTTCCAGAAAAGTCCCGTCTAGTCTGCTTTGTAGACTTGTTCGGGAATCAGTTCTGACGTTCGATCAAACGCTAAAATTCAGTGAGGTATAAATCGGATGCATTTTTATCTGCACTTAATTTTTCACCATGAATATCTAACTGCTGGATTCCATGACGAGATTTAAAGCGGTGCAACCATTCTTGCGAAGCTTTAAAGGTTTAAAGGGTTCGTGAATGTTTATTTGTTTATGTTTGTGCCTTTTCTAGAAGTATTGGTCCCGACACTGGATGACTCTCTATGCGCTTTTATTGAAACCACTGGTAGACAGCATCAAGAATCTGGTCTTGAAGAAAACTTCAAAAGCTTATCCATTGCTAAGGTTGATATAATTTTTCCTTTCTCATGCTCTTCAATTAACATCAACGTATCTTCAATAGATAAAACTGTTTCTTTTTTACGTTTCGAGTCTTGTTGTTTATATGTATGGAGTCTGTTCCTGTAATATAAATGGACAATGAAATTCATAGGTAATACACTTAAATACTCAATAACTCACCTATAGCAATCGCATATGTAATGGGTAATAATAACTCAATTCGATATGCAACATGTACAAAACACGTAGCTCACACGAACTAAACTTGATATTCGGGAATTCCCCAACTTTCACAATTGAACTGCGCATACGCGAAATAAATAGCCGGATAATTGAATCCGAACTAGACGGTTTGCACGGAGAAGCAAGAGACGTAAGACGCACGGATTAGGAAACACGGATAATGGGTCACGGAAAATCGAGGTTTCACTGTACTGCATACTCCAACGTTTCACGCGTTTGAACGAAGTATCATGATATCCCGTCATTCTCCATTTAAATTTTAATTAGCACTTGATTTACCTTCCAATTAGAATAATCGAGATTGCGCGCCGTCAGCAAATAATAAATGATACTTCGCGGAGGCTTGACAGTTCGTCGAACCTACTCGTCATCGACCGCTTTTTTTTTCTTCGAGATGGAGTCGATGGATAGACACAACCATTATTTGAGGGTTGGGCGAATGCTGCAAATTTCGAATTTCTTTTCAGAGAACAGTGACAGTTGATGTTATGTGAAAAACGATGGGCATGATTTACTTAGCAGTTTCTAGAAATTACTGGGGAGGAAAGATATTGTCCTAGAACTGTTATTGAAAGGATTTTTCGAGTGTGTATGTTGCGTGTAATCTTAGAGTCAATTCTGTTACATTGCCTTATTTCTTTTTGTATTGTTATTTTGCAAAAGAAAATTTGAAGAACATATGATAACTAGAAGGAGTGTTCCTTTTGCAAGTTGTTCTACATGATTCTGTTAGCAAAGATAGTAGTTTGATGGGTCAATATTGGCTCGTTAAATTTGCAATTGCTAGTTTACGTTCTGCTGATTAAATTTGGTTATGTCGTGAGGTCATGACATTCAACAAATTTGACGGCAATGTAATTTCGGCAAAGAGCTAACGGCGAAAAAAAAAAACTGGTAAAATAGCGTTATGCAGTGGCTTGTTTCTCAAATGACGATTTTTAAAAGATTTAAAGGTAAAATTGGGAGATAAGAGTATACGTGTCTGCAAGAAAACATTCTGCATCAACAAATGTTTTGCGTGAATCTCATAATCAATTTTTCGAAGCATATTTTTGAACCTGATATTTAAAAAAACAGTTGCCTAAATTAATCAACGGTTGCTTCAGCGAAAAGTGACGTACACCACCCGTTCTAATTTTGATTGTTAGGAACAAAATAAATAAGAGACAGCTAATACTTCCTGTTCTAAACAAAAAGGGAAATCAGTCGTTGACAACGAGTAAAATGAATTTCCAGTATTAGATTTAATTACTGGAAAGCCTTGAACCAGTTCACGGAAAATTACCCAACAGACCGATATAAGGAAATCTAGTGTACAGAAGATCATAAAAAACACAAGTAACACCCATATCATATCCAAGTACACCAACATTTATACGGGATGAACTTTGGCCATCGACTTGTGAATTCAGGATCGTGTTGGAGAATAGGAGGATTTTTCTGAATATATTCTATTCACTGACAAATCTACCTTCCACAACAATGGATTGGTTTGTAGACATCATTTTCATTACTGTGATACACAAAATCCATATTTAAGACTGTTGATCACCAAGATCGCTGAAGTTTAAATGTCTACGCAGTCACTGATTATGTTATTGGACCTTATTATTTCGAAGAACGATTGAACAGGCATCCTTCCTTACAATTTTTACAAGGAGATTTCTGAACTCATTTGGATGTTCACTTATTTACAAGAGGCCAAATGTAGCTGCAGTTAGACAGGACTCCTGCACATTTTCACGTAGCTGTTAGAAACTGTTTAAATTTAATGTTCCCAAGTAATTGGATTTTGATGTTTGTACATGTGAGAGGGATTCGATATGAATTCTCTCACAATGCACGTATTACGCATTTTTACAGTTATTTTTCTACAGAAGTGGACAACTTGCGTTGCCACAGCCTCCTGCAGTAACTGCAGTCGCGCTCTTCGGCTACCCGCCGTGGGAGAATTGCAAATTACAAAATTTTGATCTTCTCTTGCCATCCGTAGACGTACGTTTCGCGGTTATACCGCTCGTCAGTACAGCTTTGCAAGAGGTGTAATTTCGTATACAAATTTTATGTATATATGGTCTGAACATTGATGTTTGTACATGTGAGAGGAGGCAGGAGGCTGTGGCAACGCAAGTTGTCCACTTCTGTAGAAAAAATAACTGTAAAAAATGCGTAATACGTGCATTGTGAGAGAATTCATATCGAATCCCTCTCACATGTACAAACATCAATGTTCAGACCATATATACATAAAATTTGTATACGAAATTACACCTCTTGCAAAGCTGTACTGACGAGCGGTATAACCGCGAAACGTACGTCTACGGATGGCAAGAGAAGATCAAAATTTTGTAATTAGTAATTGGATTGGAAGGCAAGGCTTCCAGGTCACCCGATTTAACATGCGAGATTTTTTTTATGGGAAAATGTACAATTTGAGACCAACTGCACCGAACGATATGAAAATGAGAATGATAAATGCGTTTGCCACCATTACCCCGGGAATGTTAGGAAGACTTAGAAGAAGGGCTAGTTGCAATATGCATAGAGGAAAATGTCGATCATGTAGAACATTTATTGTAATACTTGTCATTTAGAGACATATGTGTTTCATAAGCAACTTTTTCAGATAGTTGAATTTAAAAAAATGCATTTCCAGACTCAGCAGCTTTGATTTAATTTCAATCTAAAGAAAACTTAACATACCTTAAAATTTCTGCGAAACCACTAGAGACAGGTATTGGGAAACATAATACAGTTTGGATAGGAATTGAAAAACTTTTCTCCGAGTCTAAAAATATACAGAGTGTTCCATTTGAAATAACATAGTTATACACTATTGAAGTTGAGACTAATAAATCCGATTTATGGAATCACCCTGCACATTATTGCAAAACTACATACCTGAAAATAAGTAGCCCCAGATATACCAAATTAAAACTAAGAACATGATTTGAAAATTTCAATTAGTTTGTCTGTTATGTCCATTTTCTTTTTGAAAATCCTCAAATACTTCGAAAATAGTAAACGATAGGTTTAGGGAACATTGAAGTAACTCACCTTTATTTTTTCTATACAATTAGAAAAAAGCAAAAATATATAGTGTTCCTTTTTTAAAAAAACCTAACTTTGATACTTAGCGTTTTTTGGGGACAGCCTGTATAAATGACAATATTTTCTAATAATGGCCTCTATAAACATACCCCTTCCTGGTAAAAGAGATTTAAAACAAATTAGTGGTTTGGGGGCTACGGTCCGACGCGTACATCGTGAGCTAACATGTATACAAATAATTTGGACCAAAACCACTATCTTAGTTTCTGCTTGATGTTACAATGAAAGGAGCCAAATTTGATTATATTCTCTCGCAATTTACACGAACACTTTGTTGAGGCAGAAAGGAATATGAGAAATAAGATATACGTTCGGCATGAGTACTGCATAAATTTCTGTCTCTCATACATTCCATATACCGTTATATCTGTTCCTTTTTTCTCCGAACATCAAACGCGTTTCGTACACCTTCGTCTATCACATTAGGATAATTCGGAGTAAATTCCGCTGTGTAAAATCAATCTAACTAGCACCCGCGCTTTTAGGGTAAAAAGTACGAACAAAGGTTAAAAGATCAAAGTTATCGCGTACGCGTTTAACTGTGTAGTAAAGTAATTTGAAATCTGCGCACACATCGTTATCTCGCGAATTAAATGCAAATTCTGCAGACATACGGATCACGTTTCTATAATTTTTTGTTCGCGAGATACTTAATGGATATAGCGGGTGCTGCTTACTTACTATTCGGGTAGTTCGAATGCAATGGGAATTAGATTTAGTTCAAAATGTGTCATCGCCTTTGTCGAATTAAAATGCTCATTTAAGTGGATATCTCGTCGTAAAGTCTTGGAGAAAATTTAAATTAGGGTCCTTAAGAAATTCCAAGAACCTTTTAGTTAGATCAAATGCTCGAGTTGCTTAATAATAAGGCTTTCATTTTGGGTGGTAATTGGTGTAAGGATTACAATTACTAAAAATTGAATTTTACTCAATTTACTCAATTACTCAAAATCATTAGCAAATATTGTTTTTTAATTAATTAGCTAAGGTGGCAATATATGTCAATTTTATAGCCAACACCATTTTGATAACTGTTACACATGTTGCGGTCCATAAGAAGTGTTTATGTTTTAATATGTTATTGTTAACAAAGTGGGAAGGTGCACAATTTTGTGTATATAACTTCCGAACAAGTAACTTAAGGATTTATTTTAATTTGAATAACATTAATAATAAAAATGTGGAAAATAGAATCTAATAATACATGTGATTGCCATGTGCTGTTCGAAAATCTGCGCATCTTCCAACCATGGAACTAAGCAGCGTATCAAGTAACTCCTGCAAAAATTCATTCTATCCGCAAGACAATCCGAAGTTCCAGAATCCTGTAGGATTTTGTGTTCGACTGGATTACCATGAGGAGAATTTGCTGATGCAGTGCATCCTCTCGAGGAATTAATGTCTATGAAAATGAACCGCCCTCCTAGCAACTACGAATTCTTCTATTGAGTTCGTCCTACACCAGCTCAATGGGATTGATGGCAGGACTTTGCGGTGGCCACGCCATTATTTTAAGAATATTGTTTTGTTGTTGGTTATTTAAGTTCTTCCTGCATACCAATGCCGTATTTTTGGCGTCGTTCTCATGCATGAATATACAATACAAATTAAACGCAACCCTGAGGGTATTGCATTTTCTTGAAATATTTTTAAATATTTTTTTTTCTCATAATGCCTTCAATTCGCTGTAAGTTTCCTGTTCCAGTGTACGCAAAGCAACGTGAAACGAGCACAGAGACCTTTCCTTGCTTTACTCTTAGATCTTACGTAAACATGTCTCGCTTATTCAAAGACTTCAAACTTCGATTTATAAGTCCATAAAACTCGTTTAAAGTCTTTGATTGTCCAGTTTCTATGTATTTTAGCTCACTACAGCCGTTTTGTCTGTTGTGTAGTAGAGGTTTTCGCACAGCTAGGCGGCCATGAAGAGTTGAAGCTTCTAATCGTCGCTTTACTGTGGTGACAGGTCTTTCACGGTCGCGATTTCTGCAGCAATTTTTAATGCTGTCAGCCTTTCATCTCGTTTGCTTAAAAATGTAATAGGATCATCGTCTGCTCTTGTTGTTATTCGCGAACGACCTGAACGTACGCTGGATTGGATTTTCGTAATCTGGTGCAATGAATAACTTTCCTGGTGAAAAGCAATTACATGAGCACGTTTTTTTTTTGGCTTGTTGGCTTTCCTCTCGGCATTTTAGACACTTTTAATAAAATCATTTGCTTTAATACACACTATCAATACACGCACAAGCACGTTTGTCAAGGGACTAGAATATTGATGCTGTTAAGACAGAGTAATGTAAACTTCTTAAGCTTATTTAGTAGTCATACTCATAGTTCTATTTCGAAAATAAAGGAAAATAAAGGGATCGTAAATGTGCTCTACAAGTGCCATTAAAATATCGTAAATTAATTAATAATTAATTGCTGATGGTATCACCCAGAAATTCTGAAGGTATTTGTTCTTTGTGAAGTAGAAACTTGATAAATAGTTAATAATAATGTATATTTTGATGCAGTGCATTCTCTCGAGGAATTAATGTCTATAAAAATGAAGCGCTTTCTTACTACTGCAGGATAAAGAAGAATAATTGTCTGTTGGATCTCCATCACATAGTCCGACCCATATTATGTTTCCTTCATCTTCGTATTGTGGCTTTTTTTCGAACAAATTCCGTTGTCGGATTTTAGCATTGTTTATAAATGCAGACGAGACATCAAGTTTCATATTCTTCACATCGTTTACGATTAAAGTTATAAATGTCAATGTCGTATCCATGAATAATATAAACGAAGCGAACGCTTCTTGTAGGTATATAATTTCATATAGGTTGGGGTAGTTTCTAGCAATTTCTAAGTTATATCCGAAGGAACCAACATTAATGTGCTATGTCCTTTTTCACCTCCGCCATCTCAGCTACAATATTCAACCCTCTTTCAGAGCGAGATAAATGCAAGAGGACTGTGCCATCGCTATCTTGCTTTCTTGCGCCTTCTCTACGTTCGCGCTCCTGACACTTAGTCCGCCTTATCTTAAACGATATTTGTTCCTTAATGTTCATTCGGAGAAAGACAGGCGAGCGGAAGGGTGACAGAGCTTTTATTTATTTACTTCGCGGATAGGCTGTGTCTCTGGGGGAGGGAAGGCCGTTATTAAGTTCAAGTTTCTGATAACGACGTTTAACTCGGTCCGAAACAAAAAATTGCCCTTTTCCGTTTGTGTACCATCGCTTTCTTGCGTCTGTTCGATAAGAGATTTATTAGTTTTGCTGTTTTGGAACACCTTTAGCTAGGTGAAATTTAGTATCGTTCCAGTCGTTGTACTAAAGAGGCGGGATAAATCAATATGTAATGGCGCCAGGGTAGCGGGTCGCAAAATTCATCGAGGAGGAAACTCAATTTCGTTGCCTTTTATTTTAACAATTTTTCCCCGATTTTGGAGCGAAAATATTACTGCTCCTGGATTATTATGGTTTACTACATGTAAATTACTATCGTCGTGGTGTTTAACCTTCCTATACTCACGCATACGGTCTGTGAGACCGATTTATATAGTATAGCATACGTCTTTCATTTTGACGTGAGTATAGGAAGGTTAAATTAGCACATATCTAAAAATAAATTGTTCTTGATGTTTTATAGTTTTGTGGCCTTTTCGGAAATATTTGCACGTATAGGTTACATTATAATTAAAAAATTACTTAATTTATTACCAAAATACAAAAATATTTAGAGAACTAGTTTTCCAAAGTCGTTTTTATGGGGCCTCGAAACTATCAAAATATCATTTTTGTTGAAATGTTGGGTCTAATAGGTACACCACTGTTCATATTAGTTCGGACACTTCAGTAAATTTACAAAATTATAGAGTATTGACATTGAATTAAACTACAAAATGAAGTGTATGTAATAATATTCTTGTTATTAACACATATTTATAACATAGGACAAAAACTAGAATAATTCTCAACATATAATATTAAATTTATTAAATATTCTTTTCGAAAAAACCTCCTTTTACACGAAGGATGCCATTAAGAATTCTAGGGATCCGTTCCCCCATTTTTCAAGCACTGTATTTGGCATATTGACCCACTGCTCCTGTATAATATTCCATGAATGTGTTGTGGAGGTAGGACACACTTCCGAATTCTTCTACCGAGTTCATCCCACAACAGCTCAATCGGATTGATGTTAGGACATTGCGGTGGCCACGTCATTATTTCAAGAATATTATTTTGTTGTTTGTTATTTAAGTAATTTCTGCATACCAATGCCGTATGTTTGGGGTCCTTGTCATGCTGTGACGTCGTGTATTGGCGCCAACAGATCTAATTACTGAAGACTGAACTCAATTCCGGAAGTGAGAATTCTAAAATTTTAAAACCGCAACAGATTTCGCCCTAGGAAGGAAGTTCGCTATCACTTAGGATGCCAGCCAGCTAGTCGGCGAGGGAGTGGCTTAAATAAACTGCAGGAGCTGTATAATAAAGACGTCACCTGATATGCGTTATCAAAGAGACAATTACAGGGAAAAAAACAAGCAACCATGAGAGTTGACGATTCGTTAATAATTATTACAGAAAGCAATATTCTCAGACGAGTATCGATATTCGAAATCGCTATACAGTTTCAATCAAAATTCAAATTACAAATATACTTAAATAAAATGTTTGGTACGGGAGGCATGCAAAAACCTCCTCCGATAACTAAATATTTACTCGGAATCTAAAAATACTTTTGGGATTTAGAGAAGTGTAAACGTTAAATATGTTTTCAATAATAATTTTAAAAAACTACGCAAATTATAAGGCAAAATTTGTCAAAAGGGTGTGACTTAGCTGAATGGTCCCTCGCAGCTCTGCGCTGAGCCGTGGGAATCGTAACGAGTAACCCAGCGAGCCCATGTAGCTTCCCTCTCAGATAGGACACCAGGAGTCGGCCAGATGTGATAAAATATCGGAATACGTCCAGTCGAACGGCAGTATATCAGATTTGTCGACCAGATCGCAGCGTTGTCCAAGAAGATGACTACAGTTGACTCAAACGCAAAAAAGATTTGGTCCAATAGTACAATAACCCAAGACTACGACGATATTAAACTACGCTATCCCGATATTAACACGGCCAGAACTAAAGCCCATAGAGAAAAAACCTAATAATACGATCACCAAAAAGGATAAAGTGAACCTATTACCATTAGAACGGGATAAAACACAAAACGGTTATGAATGTCACACGTGCTCCAACTGCTACAGCATTAATCAACTTCTCCGACCCTCAATCAACACTACGCCCCGGTTCGGCGATCCCATATCAAAATGAGGCAACGGAAACGAAAAGTATTTTTCCACAATATCCACAAATGTGCCGAGATTTCAAACGATAATCGCCCGAGGAAAATATTTCGCGGAACAAACGTGTGTACTGCATCAAGGTCTTACACAGAAAGCTAGAGATAATATTACCTAACCCCCGAATCATACGTCAATCGGAAAACGTATGTATTAAGTTTTCTTCAAAACCACGCATCAAGGCTCCCTTTATCCGTGAGGATGGAAATAGATAAATAATCGATAACGTATAGATGCTCGCATAGAATCAATTATCAAAAATTAATTAATAGCAACAAGTGTAACGATCGAAATCGAGGTACGCACGAAGAAAAGAAGAAAGAGAAAAAACGTATCAATGCATGAACATATAATATTAATTAAACGGAACCCTGAGGGTATTGCATTTTCTTGTAATATTTCTAAACAATTTTCTTTTCTTATAATGCCTTCAATTCGCTGCAAGCCTCCTGTCCCAGGGTACGCAAAGCAATCCCAAACGAGCACAGAGCACTTTCCTTCCTTCACAGTCGGCATCACCAACATGCCGCAACGTTTTTCACCCTTGGATCTTCTTACGAAAATACGCCTCGACTGTGCAAGGACTTCCAACTACGATTCTTCAGTCCATATAACTCGTTTGAAGTCTGTCCAGTTTCTATGTATTGTAGTCCACTGCAATCGTTTTTGTCTGTTTTCGCACAGCAACGCGGCTATGAGGATTTGCAGCTTTTAATCGTCGCTTTACTGTGGTGATAAAAATTGGTCTTAGACGGTCGCGATTTATTTCTGCAGCAATTTCGGGTGCCGTCAGCCTTCTGTCTCGTTTTCTTAAAAATTTTATGAGTTTATCGTCTGCGCCTGTTATCCGCGAACGACCTGGACGTGCGCTGGATTGCGAACTGCCCGTGCCTTAATATTTCCTAATGATTTCATTTACTGTTGACTTGTTCACATGCATTTTTTCCGAAATCTGGCGCAATGAATAGCCTTCCTGATGAAAAGCAATTGTAATAGCACGTTCTTCTTGGCTTGTTGACTTTCCCCTCGGCATTTTAATGAAACTATTTGCTTCAGTACACAAAATATTGATTATAATATGCAGCACCATTAGGGCATAGTAATGCAAGCGTCTTAAGCTTATTTTATTAGTCATACACATATTTCCACCTCGAAAATAAACATAATAAAGGGATCGTAACTTTGCTCCAAGTGCCACTAAAATGTCGTAAATTTTAATTATTAAATGATGATGTTATTACCCAGAAATTCTGAAGGTATTTGTCCTTTGCAAACTAGAAACTTTATAAATAGTTTAATATTATAATATAATTTACGTTTTAAAGTAATAGTACAGTATTTAAGAATACTTTGCGAAATTTTACCAAGTGTCCGAAGTAATATGGACAGTAGTCTACATACAGTATGATAAACGTTCTGGTCCTTCTCACACCATTCTAAGATAAAGTACTTTATTGCAGGATGCACTCTTCACAGATTTTTCACTAACAAAACGAACTGCTCTTAGTACACACACAAAATTGAAACAATTCCATTAACTACTTATCACTCTCTAAAATACAATGCAGGGCAATTGAAAAGAATTTCAACCGGTAGCGAGGCATGCATACCTGTGAATTGTCTATTTGAACAATAGCATAGTTACGTAGAAAATACCATCAAGTCTATTTTGACCCAATTTATTCTCTGCAGCTGGAAGTGTAAGTAGACATCATTTTAATAAAAATGCTATAGTATTTAATATCTCTGAATATATTATTATTGGAAATACGTCTCGTGCATATGTGTCTTCGTCACTCAGATATAATTTCAGGTATTCGCGTAATTGCGAATTTCAAAGTATATAAAAATAGACAAGCTTACGGTTGAAATGGGATTTCTTTCCCGACGATATATTGCAAGAAATTTTAACCTCGTATTAAATGTGCGCTAGGTTTAGCGTCCTGTCCCTTGAAGTGAATTCCTTCGCCCAAGGCACTGAAGCCAGGTTTCCCAGAAGTTTAGGAAATAGCTTCGGTCGACGCGTATCAAACGGAATTCGCCATGCAAACCGGCAACGCCAACACCGGAAGATGAAATGTAACGCGATATCATCTGATATTCTTTTTATTTATTTATGCCGGTCGCTTTGTTGCCCCTGGGCGTGGTAATATCACGAACTGAGGTCGCATCGTTCTTTTTTGTGCGAAATAATTAAAATGGCGCAGGACAAATATTTGCTTTCATTTTTAATGCGAACGTGATAGTAGCTTGCTAATGGGAATGCTAATGTCCGGACGATACTGCGCCATTTATCTTTATTTTTTGCTGGTTTAGAAACTGATTTGAGGTCAAGATAATATTTTATATTCAAACCAAAACGTGTGTTTGCATTTTATAATTTTCTTGTAGGAAAGTACAATTACCATTATCATTTCGCTAATAGTGAGTACTTGGGACTAGTGTTGTACATTTTTTGAAGATTTTGTTTGATCGAGATACTAGATAGATCGAAAGTTTGAAGACAATCAATGTATATAATTGGTTTCAAATACAGTGGTTCTTTTATTTTGCAGGTGGATTTGGATAATTTAAATTACATTTTTCCACAAGCAAGTGTCATCCTCGGTGAGGAAAGTATACAGAAACTTTGGTAAAGTGCACCCTTTAAAGCAACTGTTAGCCAAAGTTAATGGAACACACTTTGTATTTTACGTACGTCTTATGTATGTAGACGTAGAAGGGTTGCTATTTATCTATACAGAATAACTAACAAAAACAAACATTTATCTTTGAAAATGGTGTTATTGTTTTCCAAAATATTCTATTTGATGATTGATATTCTTTTGCAAACGTTTGAACCAATTGTCATAGCAGGTTTCCCATTCCGATTAAAGTATTTCGAAAACATGCATTTTGAACGCATCAACCTCCTCTTTGGCATTTATTCTTCACGTACGGAAACAAAAGGATATCATTGGATGTCAAATCAGCACCGGACGGCGGTTGATCCACCAATTCGATCATTTGGCCGCTCAAGTATTGAGTTGTCTCGGCCGATCTGTGAGAGCTCGCATTGTCATGGTCAAGAATGATCCTGCGTTGCTGGTTGTTTTTTTATTTCTCCAAAGTTTTCTGGCAAACGAATGGTTGTGTACCATTCAGACTTGACCGTCCAACGATCCGCTAGTGGTAGTCACATTTCCATTTTTTCCAAAAAAAAAAAAAAAAAAACGGAGGACCATTTGCTTCGAACTGCTTTTTGCATGATTTTTACTAGCTAACTCCATTTTTGATGAAATTTTGAGGTCATCGTAACAAACACAAATAGCGTCCGTATGACAACACCGTTTGAAATGTCAAACTTTACATTGGATATGTCAGATGGCAACTAGTAACACTAGTGTTACTAGTTCCTACTAGTAACACTAGTGTTACTAGTTCCGGATGTATAAGTATCACCCCTCGTATCAGAATCTGTGGTAAGGGTTCGAATCATTTTATTAGAATTTATTGAAAATCACAGATTCCTACTTTTATGGATGTCGTCGTGACATAATCATTGGTGAGTGTGTAGTTTATAGGATGACAAGAGCCTACACTACCGCCAAACAAAGCATTTGATCGTTTATGCGGCATTTACAATCAATACCTGATCGACCCACTGCACTGTGGACTGAGCCGATCATAATCGTGGGGCAGCAGTTCAGATTTGTATTATGACATAAACAATCTGTTCGTTAATTATCACTAATAATCAAGTAAAATTTTTACTGTGAAAGAACATGGTGCTGCATTTTGTTGGTAGGTTTTGTTTAGCTGAACCAGCCCAGGCTGGGGAAGTAAAGTAAACTACTCATCGCGAGCAGTTGCTCTTGACGATGGAATCGTAGATCTGAAATAATGACAGATTGTGAAGATTTAAATATAATAATAGATGAAATTAAAAATAAAATGAAAGGAATTATGTACCTATTTCAAATAGTGGAAGAAAATTGATTCGTATTGTGCTTGCACTCCTCGACACTAAATAATGTTAGTATACTAAGAATTAAAAGAAGAAAATTGTTGGTTCTCGTGGACCTCAATGGAAGTTATTAAATGCATTGAAACAAAACCAATTGGAACGTTATGAAATATCTGGTTGTTTTTCTTTTTACAAGCCATCCAAAAAATAATCGTTATTGGATTCTAATATTGCCCCCGAACCGCGGGCAGTCTAAATTTTCAATTTGGAAAATACATTCTTTGTTGTAAATCAAATTCAGCGAATGCAAGATTGAATTTTCCGGTTCTAACGCCGGTTCTGTATAAATCAACAAATAACGGGCAAACAGCTTGGTTTTGGCACAAACGGCTCCCGTATACGTTGAACTCCAATCGAGAATGCCGCGCCGTTTTCCCAAGTAGGATAATCAATTAAAGGAGAGAACGGAGTGCAGAAGATAATGCACGGGCTTTTCCTAGGTATTTCCCTAGACGGGGATGAACCTTTCGAAGTGATTTATCGTGTTTGCATCGTGCCCGTAGTGGAGGGGTGGCGCCATTTGAGAACTAGAAAACATTGCGGTTCACCTGAACCGTATCTAACAACTCGGAGCACGAGCAACAGTCTGTCTCTTCTCTACTGTTTGCTGGTTCGTGACGATGAATTTCGAATAGATTACATGTCATCGCTCTATTAATAATTACCATTGCTTTCTTTTACTCTAACTTGAAAAGCAAAATTTGTACCGCAGGGAGGAAAGTAATGAGTTTGTGGCGTTTGAATCTTTCTCTATAGGATGTTTGCTTTGTGCGCTTGATGAACTGAGAATTATTTTAAAAATATAACGAAGTTATGCTTAAAAGGAAATCATATTTTTGTTTTGTGTTGATAACAGTATCGTCGGCAGATCTAGATTTAACACCAACTTTCTGTGATTTATTTAATTCTTTGTTTTAACGAAAAAATAAAAATAAAAGCAATGATGAGGTTCAGCAGTTTGTCCTTTTCTCTTACGTTGGTAGACAGTGAGTTTTTTCACAGTTAAAGCGTGTACTTTTGCAAAAAGCATTTTCTCTCATTCTTACCATTGTTTACATGTTCACATGTTTACCATATACAAGCAACTTGAAAGTTTCAAACCAAGGATTCTACATATTCTACGTATTCTATTTAAAGCTTATTTTTCTGTTAGTATTCAAGTCATATTTTCCCGGCCGAATAGCAAACGTTGGGCATTGGAAATGTCTGTGGATCGACGTAAATATCCGCAGAGGTTTAATCAAGAAAGTATCGCAGCTATACTAAAGCGTGATATAAAGAAAAATGTACATATTTATTTTGCTTACATCGGTTATATTTGCACAAAACGTGGCGCGCTTCATGTTTTCTTTGGCTTGGAAATTGTTCGTGAATGATGTTTAAAGAGGACGGAGTTTTTCTTTGTGATCCCGACGGCTTAGCGGCGTGGGTTTTTGTTCCCGCACTATTAAGGAGGGCCTCGGTTTATCGTATTCCGTATGTTGTTCGAAATACAACGGACGAAAACACAAACAGTGCTTGACTGGACACCGCTTTCTTGCGCCTTATCCTCGACACTTTTTTTTCTCGACCCACACTTGACGGAAAGCAGTTCACTTAAGCAATTCGAGTAACAAAAAGCTGCTTTTCTTTTCACCTCCCTTTCCTTCTGCTTCGAGATACAAGGATTTTCCGATTCATTTCGCTTGTATGTTGTATTTTTAGATACTAAGGCATGTCTTTTGCACTGAAGTGAATGGTGAGATGTGTAATCCACCAAACAAGTTTTATGATTGATAAATAAAATTTCTTGTGTAGTTCGTTGGTTCGAATTATATTGGCGGTTTTGAGTTTAAATTTTAGTCAAAGGACTCTTGCAGTAAACTGGATTTAAATTGTTGTAAAATTTACTGTTAAAGTTTTCAAACTGTACTTACGAGTCACTACTTTATGCATCCATTTAGATTAATGAATTATACATTCAGAAACATAGAGTTCCTTCTTAGAAAAGTAGTGATTAAGCATTTTTGCAACTTTGTAGCAAATTTTATCGTATTTACTCTTCTTTTTGCAAATCAGTTTCCTTTTATTATACATTATGTTTTAAAAAAATATGTATATGTAAAAAGAGGAAAGAGAACAATTCTGCAATTACAGAGGAATTACATTGCTGAGTTCAGCCTTGAAGATCCACGAACAAATAATGGAAACCAGACTACGACCCCTCATTGAACCTACTCTAGATCAGTCACACAGTCGATTCAGAAAAGACTATAGTCCCCAAGACCACATATTCTCCCTTAAAGAAATTGAAGAAAAGATAAGGGCATCAGATAGGAAAGCCTATCTCGCATTCCCGGACCTTTAAAAAGCTTTCCATAGAGTCCCAAGTGTTCAAATCTGGAGAATACTAACAGAAAGAAGAATCCCGGAAAAGTTAATAAGAGTAATAAAAACTATATATAGAAACAATTATAGCTATATGAGAACTAACAACATGAAGTCAGACATGTTTGAGACTGGGGATGGACTGAGACAAGACGGAGTTATCACCCCACTTTTGCTTACGATATTCATGGACAACGTCATTAAAGAATGCAAAGTAAAAACGAAAGGGGTCCACATAAGATGCAGGAACTTGAACTGCATAAGAACATCAATAAGCGATTTTGCGGACGATGTTGCTATCATAGCTAACAGCGAGGAAGAACTAGGAAAGGATCTAATGATATGAAAATATATCCTAGAGAAATACGAATTGAAACTAAACGTAATGAAAAGAAGAGTAATGGTCTTTGCAAAACAGGAAGACCATATTAACATCAAAATAAATGACACAATAGTAGAACAAGTAAACAACTTTAATTATCTGGGAGTACTAATTCAAAACGATGGGCCCGAAGAAGTTAAAATAAACGAACGGATTGAAAAAGCAAACAAGACATTCTACTCGCTGAACCAGAACTTCTTAAACAAGCAAGAGATATCACCAAAAACTAAAATGAATGTATATAAAACAATATATAGACTCTACGGTTGTGAATCATGGATTCCCTCAACAAGAACAACAAACAAAATACAAGCGATGGAAATGAAATTCCTAAGTAAGAGGTATCACGCTGATGGATACAATAAGAAGCAACAAAATTATAGAATACAGAAAGAAAATACAGAAGATTTGGAAATAGATTCAATACAAGGATTCGTAGAGCACGCGTACAACTGGCATGGTGGGGACATCTGCAAAGGATGAGTTGCGATACACAAGTCAAACAAATATGGCAAGCAAGGCCAGTAACGAGGAGAGGCAGAGGCAGATCATCTACAACCTGGGACAAAAAAATAGGATCAATACTGATCAGCAAAGGTAGTACTTGGAACGAAGCAAAGAAAACGGCGGAGAACAAGAAGCTCTGGAATAAGTTTGTGTATGAACTGTAATTATTTGATTATTGTAGCCCTACACCTTACGGCAGAAGGGTATTTTTGATAATTACATGTTTACAAAAGACTGTGTACTAATCTGGACAAACATTGGTAACAGCGTACAACTACGAAATAAGTTACGACAGCATCGCTAACTCCCCACTTTAGTTATTCATAACATATCGTAATTACCGCTGTTTGCCCAGACTACTATCAACTGAAAGCAGATACCCGTCTATGGTTTCTTTTTACTTTTTCTGGTTTCCCTTTGCTCTTCTACAGCATTTTCCCTCAAAACGACACCATCGATTGTATCCAAATATTTTCCTTAATGATAGTCTTTAGTAGGATTATATGTTTTCCGTTTGTTCATATCGTTCCTTTCATTTTCCCAAATACAGTTCTCGCCTCGATTCTTCCGCTTGTCAAAGAATGTTGTAATGTTTTCGTGTTGAGGAATCCGGTACACCGGTATTGTCAGCGCCGTTCCTGAAATGCGTACACCACCGGGGTTGTCAGTTGGGGAACGGGTAGGAGGAAGAGCTATACGCTATCATCTACAGAATTCTTTCTCTTCCGCCTCGTACTTCGTTCTTTCTCTCGTCGGCGATCGATGATTTATGGAGCTCCGCCACCTATTGCAGCGTTCTCTTTAAGTTCACTATTAAAACGACAAATGGGCACAAACCTTAGATATTGTCCTGCATCGAGGATAAAGAAGCTGGGGCAAAGAGCAGCGATGAATGTTTCGCATTCTTTGATGTTATTGCTCAAGGTGCTAATAATGACTGTAATCTCGTATTCGTTGCATTTTAATTAATTGCGTTTTAGATACTTTTTAATGTTCAACTTTTTTAATAAGGTGAAATAAAAGTAAAAGTCGAGTTTAACATAGATTAAAGTAAGTAGCATGTATATAAATTTACAAATATGAATTTTTTGCAACTTATTATTATTAAATGTATGTTACCGTTACTTTAGCGGTGTGATAGTATGCACAATAACCGTGTATTATACATAATAACCTGTAAAGGTGGTTAATCTAATGTGTATGCAATTTATTGTTTTAACCGGTTATTTTACATACAGCCCAAACCCTCTTGGCTGAAGTGATAAATTACAATATTAAGAAGTACGGAATTTTCATCAGTGCTTGTGAAATAAAAAGACAATGTTTTATTTAATGAAAAAATGTTTTATTACAATTTGTAAATAAACAACCTTCTACTTGTTAGAACATGGTAAACTATCATGGCATTTCGAATTACAGAGTAACCCATGCCTCTTGCAGCTACATTTTCCTGAAACACATTTTCCCTTGCAGTTACATCTCTTGACATTTTAACCATCTGTGATTGAAGACTTCCTGGCACACTCACGAAGAGTTACAATTAGATCTGAAACTTCCTCTTCTGACATAAAATTTTCCTTGCAAATGGTACACTGGTTCCTAGAATACCTTTGAGCCAATCGTCCTTCCTTAGTACCAATCTGATGCATCATCAGCATCCATGTGGAGAATTACCCCAAGAATGTTCCTGGAGTCACTTCCACCCCTGTAGACATCAGGAATTCGCAATTGAACGGTATCTCCAATCTTGCCTCTTGGAAACTTCGATTCAGGCATTAGCCTCACCTTTTCTACCTGGCCCTGCAATACACTTATGGTGTTTTACCTCTGTCTTTTAATCATGTTGATTTTGTCTGAAATTAATGTCCTCCTACAGCATTACCTCTGTCCCTTGTTTTTTCATCTTCCTCTTCGCCATTCTCTATTACTTCACCATCTTTTTTGCCGCCATTGTCTGTTTCTTCCCCATCTTCTTCGCCACTATTCTCTGTTTGTCCATCTCGTACTAAAGCACCTGAAGAAGAGCCGATTAATGTTACCAGATATTCTTTAGATTCCAGGCTTCTGACGACATCAGTAGAAAGTGATGATGTTGTAAGACCGATTTTTACTGGAACCCCAAACATGACCTCATATGGGTTGCAGTTTATCCCTTCGTGATGGATTCTATTCTTCATGCATTAGAGACCCGCAGACCAGAGTGGATTTTGGTTCCAAGTTGTCAGCATGTTTTCAATGATTTGATTTGCATCGTTCTACGGAGCCTTGCGGCTCGCTATGTCTCGGCTTTTCATCTTCAATTCACTGCACATTTCGCATATTTATTGAATGATGTGATTGCAGAACTCACGGCTATATAAAATTGTGGAAATATCAAGCAGGTTATGTGCAACTTCCTCTGCTCTTTTCCCTTTCAAAGGCGGTAACTGTACAAATTTTGCAACATGATCCTGCTAAACGAGGATAAATTTGTAGTCATAGTGAGGCTGACTTTAGATATCAATTAAATCAATCTGACATCTTGAGTTCATCTACTTAAAAACCATGGGACGCACTAAAAGTTCTTTTTTGCCACTTTTGATTTCTTTTCACATGTTTCACATAATGCCAAGTACATTTTTACTGTTCTTGAGTGATGTTTTTGTATTTGTTCTACAGCCACTTCAAAACTGTTGTTCCTCCACGTTCAATCGCCAAGTGTGCCTCGTGAATTATGTTGAATCTGTATAATTTCCGGTTCTTATGCATACTACCCACAATTATCAAAGTAAGGGTAACATATGTATATGATACATAGTTTTCTTCCACAGTTAGGTCGATTAAACAAGAGTGATTGAAATAATAGTTATATTCTCAGAACGTTTACAAAAATTTAGACCAGGGAAAGCCCGAATCAAAACTTAGCCAGAGGTTTGCTTCTTAAGAAATGTAAATGTAATTCGTTACTATAAATAGTAATAAAGAAACGTAGTTCGACTAATTTCATGATTTTTGGGGCAACGAAGAAAAAAAGGGAGAAGAAAAAGAAACGAAATTTCTGTTCAAGAAGCGTCGAGATCAATGTTTTTTTAACTAATCTTATCGATTATTTCTCTATTGAAACATTTGGAAATAGACATTATCAGATTAACATTTAAAACATTCTTTCTGTGTGGAGGTAGGGATTAACATTCACTAAATTAAGAATTTTATCTATAATGACTTTTTAATTAAATTAATTATTTCCAGATTATCTTATGCAATATCACTTTTATCTTCTTAGTCAAAATGTAATTAAAAATTTAGATAAGTTCCGGATTAAGAGTATTAATCTCATTCTACGCGGCTTCATCCGTGTTTTTCCTGCCGAAATATGAATTTAGAACCTAATAATGAAACTTTCCCCTTTTGGAAGTATGCAGAGAGAGGAAGTATGTCGAAAATCATTTATGGAATTCAGTGATGACACAGCGTTTCGTTTCGGTACGCACGCGGCGTGTAAGTGCGAAATCGTGTTGTCTCTAATTAAATTTTGTCCGACCCAAGTGGCGACGCCTATACGCGTACATTTCCATTTTAATATTTAAAAACACGAGTTATGCGTATACGCACGCAAATAGCTTCGTATTATTGCCGAATTTGATACCGTTTTAAATTTGTTGTCGAAATTTTTCATTTTAATACACATTTGTGGTATATGTGGACAGATAAAACTATTAGATTGCTGTTAGTTAGTTCGGAATATGTTTTGGGTTTTCTGAATTTTTCTATTGGGAGAAGAATGTTGATCCGGTCAGAGCTTTTAGTAATACATAAATTTTCAGTCTAGGAGGGTCTTAGGTTAATCCACTGTTCTCCTGTGAACTTTCTAACTTTTCCAGCAATCGTTTTTCCTCTGAATGCGGCTCCTACCGCCTAAGTCTTTGAGCCTTTATTACTTCAGTAAAATAGTCAGTTCGTTAAATAAATGTAATAGTTCGTTCTTGGTCCTCGTTCCTCGTATTCAATTCTCTATGTTTGTTTTTTTCCAGATGTCTTGCTGTTGTAAACTATTCAAAATTTTTTGTTTTGTGCTTTATATATGTAATGAAGGTCACAAAATTTATATTGACACATCATATTGGCAAAAAGGACGTCTTACTTACTCTAAGAATGCTGGTGACTGCGTTCTTCCTAAGTATGCGATATAAATTAATTTCCTCCTGCTTAGGAAAAACGCATTATTGCTAAGCATTCCATTGATTTGTAATATACTTCCATGGTGATCATCGACTATGTAAAAAGCAAAATAAAATAAAAATATTCATTTTTAATAAAAGCTTCTTCAACTTAAAATTAATATTACATTTTGTTTTTTTTCTTGTGCGCAAATCCAGTCTAGTTAGCTCTACTACTGAGGGTGGGGGGTGGGGGAGTACAGGTATATATAACTCTCTTTTATTTTGTAGTAAGACTTGTTCAAGATTTTTCAGTATATTTTCCCGTTTTTTCTACAGAAAATCCACAAGGCTGATTTAAATGATCAGGAAGCTTTAAACCATTTTTCATGACTTTTACAGTCAAAAAATCGACGCAGTTCCATTTCCAGGTTCCATTTCTGCGTAAGACGTTTTAAAAAGCAAGTTATAACTTCCTAGACTTGCAGTTACCTGCACAATGTTTTTTTGAAATGTGTGCGGTTAGGTTGCTTTCGTTTTTTTTTTTTTTTTTTTGACAAGAACGATTTGCCCACTTAGAGAAATTATTGTGCTTCATTTCTTTTGTGTTAACTTTTGCACTATTTGCAGATTGAACTGCTTGCACAAAATCTGTGGAGTCGTCGGTTTTTCCCTGTTTTTAAGATAAATCAACCTCATGGTGGAAAGTATCCACGAGCAAGTATGAATGGCCAAGTTCAAAGTAGTTACTTTTAATATTATCACCAGAAAGTTCAGTAGAATTAACAATGTAAACTAGAAAGGTATAAAGACACCAGTTCTTATTTTGGCCGCAACAGTGATCCAGCCATACGACCAAATACTTTGAATCTTGCTGTCGCTTAGAAACGCATGAAATGTGCTGACAACATGTTCTTGATTCCTGCCGCTGATACCCTCATGTCAAAGAAGAGCGAACGGATATGTTGTGGATTTGTTTTTCCAAGGGGCACAAAACTTTTGTTGTAGATGGTGAGGCGCTTGGTGAAAATTACTTTTTAAATTAAATGCCTTAGTATCTATGAGATCCACACGCGTTTATTATGCTGCTCCTGAAGCAAATCCTTATCTTACAATTAGAGCAGAGCGGAATTCTTAACTTTGATTATTGTATTTCTAATTGTATAGAGATCTACTTTCCGCTGTTACGGTTAGAATTAGTTTACTCTTCGTCCGTGTGGTTTCGAAGTTTCATTACTTTAATTTCGAAGTTTCCAAGATTTTTCTTCTGACTTACCTGCCAACTCTTGTACGAACAGTGGAGCAGTTTTAGTATTTCTGAAGAAACTGACAGTACGTCGAAGAATTAGCATCAAATTGTTATACATGGCAGGATTTGAAACAAGTTTCTATCACTGATATCAGTCCTAAGAGCTTAGGATGTTATCTGTCAGATATCAAGTGTAGGGTTTCCTTTAAAACTTTGGTCTGCCATTCTGTTTCTTTTGAGCCCAACTTATTGTGATTCTTCAGATTAGTGCATAAGTAAATCGATATAAATTTTCTATACTTTACAGAAATATTACTAAGTTTGCCCTATATTCAGTTACAATTGCTTCCGAATCCTTGTTGAATATAAATGTTCTATTTTATACCGATTGAGATCAGCCATTTTGTTTACATGTTATCGATAGGATTGCCTCGAATAAGAACAAAATTTGTATATTTTATTCCAAAGTGAATGCGTAACTTTTACATAGCATTTTGCGTCAGATTTCCCGTAATCTTGAAATATCGTCGCTGGTTTAGGAAGAAAAAACTTGCAAAACGACACAGTAAATCACGGACGCATGACAAACAATTCGCCTTTCTTTTTCGGCAATCGTCGAACAATTACTCTAAAGTAGTATCTGTCAGGGAAAATGGTATACGTGGTTGTATCCGCCGAAATCGTCACCGCTACCGACCCCACTAGGTCCCTACTTTTGGATTCAGGTCTCGAAATGTTCGCGTAGTAAGCGTGGAAAGGCCCTAAATCCCCCAGAGATCGGAAAAAGAAAGGTTTTTTTTATTATGTTTTAAATATTGAGGGCTTTGGCTGAGGCACGATCCAATGCGGTGGCGCGAAGTGGTTCATCTCGCGATGGCGACGTTTGTTCCATTTACTTGATTACCGAAGAACTCGCTCATTAATTCTCCGTTACGCCTCCGATAGACCTAACGGACGCTGAAAAGAAAGGAGAAGAGAAAAACCTAAAGATATTCAGATCAATCGTGCGCCAATTTTCCGAATAATGGACGATTACTCTCGTTTGTTTACGTCCGGATTTTATATCCGTCGTTGAAATACTATGAAAATGGGACTTGGATTGCATATTTTCAAATTCATTATTGGAATTTGTATAGTCTCTATAATATTAAAATGAGTGAATTTTTATTATATTGCAGTTTTAGCTATGATAATTAATTATAAGAAAATTACATGCTGAAGCTGAAAATTAAGGTTATGATTTAGTTGTACAAAACGTGGCAACCAACCTTAGGATAGGATAGAACAGGATGTAATTTAATAACTGAATCAGGCTACACTAGGAAGCCATTCTTACCAACACTGAAAGCTCTTCAAATTTGAGGTTTAGTTAATTGTGTTGAGTATCTAAAATAAATATATAAAAGTAATTTTGCTTTATACAGTTCTTTGTTGTAGTTAAAGCAGTGACATGGATGTAAATATAAAATGATCATTGCCATATTCCTTCTTCCACTTGCATATGTTTGTTAACTTGAGAATTTGACTATCAATTTTCCTATCAATTGATATTTCTCTTGGATTTTTATCCTCTAGTTGAATAAGCCCAGCGCTATGCATGGCTCACTGTATAAGTCAAAAAGGAAAGAATATGCCTTGTTCTTTCGTTTTGGTATGGTTAATTGCCTAGATTGACGCTTACTTAGTTATCTGCACATTTTTCTTTTATCTCCTTAGATTCAGTTTCATATTAACTTAAATTCACCGTATCAAATAAATAAGCAACAGCTTAATACAAATTTCAAGGAAATCGACAAAGTTCAGAATTCAGTCAATAATATCTCTGCAATACTCAAAATATTAGCTCTAAAAAGCGTTATTCAATAATAATTTCTCTTTCGTTTTATTTCTAACAACATTTAAAGTAGATCTTTTAAGATTGCTTAATAGGTCCATGGAGGCCGATCTCCATCGGCTAGAGAATTACGAGATGCTCCATCTCTTGTTATACATTTTTCACTGTTGGGCACTTAATAAAATATTATTATTATTATTCCCATATTTCGGGCAATTTGTGAATACCACGCCTGTAAAAATCTTCCTCTTTTGCTGCGAACCACTCATCAAGCCATTTTTTCACGTCTTCGTACGAACCAAAGCGCTGCTCAGCAAGTGCGTGACCCCTCGATGCAAACAAGTGGTAATCAGAAGGTAATCAAGCTGGTGAGTAAGCCGCATAGGATAGAATTTCCCAGCTGAGTGCTTCCAACGTGTCGTAAGCTGGTTTTCCCGTATGTGATGGAGCATTGTCATGAAGAAAAATAACTTTTTGTTGCCTCTTTATTATTGGTATTTGGCCTTTTTTCAAGCAGTGAATGGTTCACATCGGCCAATTGTTGTTGGTAACGTTTAGTATTAATCGTTTCCCCAGGTTTTAACAGCTCATAATAGATCACGCTCCTCTGGTCCCACCAATAGCAGAGCATCGGCTTTCTGTCAAAGGGATTCGGTCTTGCCGTCGATGTGTATGGGCGCCTGGGTCTACCCATGAATTTTTGCAAAATGTCACATGCGTTTTTGCTTTTTTTCATTTACCTGTCCTTCAACTCATGTGGTATCCATCCACCGGTCTTTTGACTTTTCCCATCTCTCGTAGCGGATTGAAAACAGCTTGTTCACTAACACCCAACTGCTCGGCGAGTTGCTTTTGTGTTTGGTAATCATTGTTCGGGAAGGTTTTCGCTAGGGATGGTGCTGCCATTAATGTGCGACTGGCGCCCCGTTGTGCTTATGTACTTGCTTTCTAGTCCTTCATAGAGTCTTTCCTGTTTCATACAAGTATTATAAAGCCCATAGAAACAACGTGTACTAAGGCGCGTGCGCAGATTGGAAAACCTTCCCGAACAATCATCTTCGTCCAATAATGCTTGCAATTCCACATCTTCGTATTTTTTGGCTGTTTTCCACGTTCCTTGTCTACAACATCGGAGTCACCACTTTTAAACACCGAAACCAGCGTTCAGACGTATCTTGCGATAAGGCATGTTTACCACAAGCTTCTTGAAGTAATTGAATGAAAACAAAAGTTAATGCTACCCGCGAATGCTCTTTGTTCGGTATAAATTTCGACATATTGAACACAAAATACAACACTATTCACAGACTATTCCAATTTATCAGTCGTGCGCGTCTGACACTTGTTGATGACACAACAGAATCGTGCAGTGTCAAATCTTTATAGCACAAACTGGATTGGTGCGCATCTGTTGTTTCAAATCCGCTTTTCATACTTGTACACCTGGTAAAGGAAGTGTGGTCAGCAACTATGCTTGTGTTGGAAATGAATCCCAGATACTCATTTTCACAGACTGAGTCCAGCTGTAGTCCGAAAGAACCGCATTGATATTGTGGCGGGTGTGAGGATCGAACCCACGACCTCCATGTTTGTCGCCTAGTGATTATGAGTTGAATCCATATTGAGCCTTACTGTATTATTTACTTCTTTCGTTGTTCTCGATGGCGGGTTGTAGGTACATACGCTTTTTTACTTTGTCTTAATTCCGATACCATCTAATTCAACTTTTTGGTCTTCCTACTTGGCTTTTGGCATCATAGTTTTATTTGCGTTTATATTTAGACCCTTGCTTGTTACCGATTTGTCAGTTTGTTAATTTATTTATTTATTAGTGGCAGTCGACATCCTGTAAAGATAGTGAACATTCAGGAAATATGTGGAAATAAATTGAAAACCCAAAAAGATAAACATTCATAAGTACACTACCAAGGGTTATTTTGAGTATTGTGTGGTTTTCTTGAATTAAACTGTAGCTGTATATCTTTTTTGTCCGTTTAATGACAAAGTCCTGCATCTGTTATCTCCCTCTACTGTGACGAGGGTATTTTCGTAATGGATATTTCTAGATAATATGGGAATTTATACTCATTTATGTACATTCCAATGAATTACATCCTCGGTAGGCGTTTTAATTTGGTTTAGTGTATTCACATTTTTAGTAAACGTCGCAATGGGTCAGCGATATTAGGAAAATTTAGGCTAGACCGCTATTTATTTGTCAATTCTACTATATGTTGTTATGTGTCATTTACGATGACATCAATGGGATGGTTTTGAAGGTGACCAAGCATGAGCATCTTTCATTCTTTTATAGACGTGTGATGCCTTTATAGCTCGGGCGATCCAATATTACTAAGAATATGTACCCATAGAATTTTGATGCTTCTAAGAGTGCTACACAATCTGGCTATTATTCTGGTTTCGTTGAGATGAACGTCCAACTTCCAAACACGAGTGCTCTTATTCCATATGGCAGCTCAATATTCTGCCACTATTGCCACTATTCCAAGCATAATTGCCTGTGCCTCGCGGCATGTGCCTAAAGTTTCCATTCGAGGCGTTTTTCTTTTACTTGGCATGTGATTTCTGGATGTTACTCATAGGCGATCCAGCATGAAATATTTGGATTGAAATCTAGTAACAGCGTATCGCATGGAACAGTCCTCGTAACTCACTTAATCTCTATGTATAAAGTTATTGCTAGTTCCCTCCTCTCCTAAATTCAGCTTAGAATGGAAGAACATTGCTATCGATTACAGATCCAATTCAGTTATGTGCAAGGCTAATACTAACTTGTGATTTAATTTGATAATATTGAATAATATGATGTATGAGCATATACAGCTTTGGCGATCTTTGAAGAATTGTGCGCATAACGGTATTTCCACAGAAATGAATAATAAAACTTTGTGGTTTTTCGGAATTTACTGGTTTCTATTCTTTCTGGTATCCCGACAACACATGGCTAAGACCTGTATGCACCTCATTTGAAAGTAAAATATTTATCTTGATGTCATTAATCGCCTTGTTTGTTACAAAAAGTAAACATTATGGCTTACGACAAAGGGGAAGGTTTGAATGTGCCTATTGTTTGTAGCCAATATTAAATTTTAACATCCCGTAAATGAGGTTTCGGATGTTTACATAGTCTAACAATAGGGTTAATGAATATAAACAGGAGCTTAATAAACACCATAATTTTGCCGCGATAAGCATCAGAGGTGAAGGAGAGTATGTGATAAGTACATCACAAATCTTTTTAAAAAAACGTGTTATATTTAATTCCAAGTATTTCAATGGACTTTGTTGCGCACGTTAATATGGTGTTCGCATTAAATCTCCATCTAACTCCACATGGCATTGCCGTTGGATAACAGATAGTCGAAGATTGATAAATTAAATTGAATTAATGCTGTACAAGTGTATATTACACGATTACAAAAGTCAATCAATCTCAGTGAAGTACCTGCGTTGCAGCTTTTAATATGATTTGACGAGAAATAATTAAATTAATCTCAATAAGGGGTTACACATCATCCCTTCATCGGTGTCGTTTTGATATAGGTGTAAAGTACCAAGTAATTAACCGAAACTAATCGGCAGCAGATTGAAGTGATTATGTTGAAATGCCTATTTAATAATAATCTGTAGGTAATATGTACATCGCACCTCGAGTCATAGCTATCAATTCATTGAGAAAATGAATGTCTTGCGCTGCGTTGGAGACCTATGAAATTAAATGAGTGTTTGCCAGCGGTTACGTGACCTATAAAACTTCAATCAAGTAATGGCAACGCTGAAAAAGTGCAGTTCGTATATTAAAACATCGCATCTGAACCTCATTAGGCTTAGAACGTCTCCATGTAATCATAATCAAGAGGATGCATATACAGTACATGTTTGAAGTATTCGTTTACTCCTCGATCCTCGACCATGTACGCGTTTTGCTCATATACTCGTTGGATCATCATCCAACAAATACATCCTGATATATTGTTAGTTTTACGAGGGCTGTTTTCTTTTCAACCTGAATGATGATTTTATTACCAAAAATAATGTACAATAAAAGTTACTTCTCCACATAATCACCTTGACGATTGAGGCATTTGTCATATCTGTGAACAAGCTTTGCAATACCCTCTTCATAAAATGTTGCCGCCAATGATTTGAAGTGAGTTGTGGTGAGTTGGTTTCTTTGAGCCCCTGGTCACTTTGGAAGCGCTGGCCCCCGAGCCACTTCTTCAGTTCAGGGAAAATATCGTAGTCACTCGGCGCTAGGTCGGAACTATGTGGCGGGTGTTCGAAAATGTTCCATTGAAATTGGTCAAGAAACCGTTGGGTTACACGAGCAGTGTGAGGACGGGCATTGTCATGGATCAGAACAATTCGAGAAGTCAATATGTCTCTTCTTTTGTTTCGAATAGCTCTCCGTAAGCGTCGCAAAGTTTCACAATATGAATCTGCAGTAATTATTGTCCCCGGTTGCATAGACTCCACAAGCAACATATCATTTTGGTCCCAAAAACAGTTGCCATAATCTTATGGTTGTTGAAGGTTCGTTTGAATTTTATGGGTTTTTTTGGTGTACACCCATCGTTGTGATTGTCGGTCCGTGTCATATTGAACCCATGTCTCACTACCTGTTACAATGCATTCCAAAAATTCTCCTCCATCAGTATTCTAACGGTCAAGAAACACCAAATGTGAGTTTTGTGGTTGACAGTCCATCTCTATGGAACCCAGCGAGCACAAAGTTTTCTGTAGGGCAACTGTTCAGTAACTATAAAGTGCAGGGAAGATCTCCAAACTTCCGGAAATTTCATTGATAATTCACTTGGTGAACCTTCGATTTTCCTTAACCACTTGGTTTATTTGTTGAAGAAGGTCATTTGTAGCGATAAACTTGCGTCCTTGACCTCCTTCATCATGCACATCAGTTCGACCATCTTTAAACTTTCGACACCATTCACGAACAACACTATCACTCATAAAGCTGTCTCTCCATAGACTCGACTCATTTTTCGATGAATTTCCGCTGCACTATTCCCTTCTGCCTGCAAGAAACGAATAACACTTCGCGGGAGAATCAATAGAGACAGCCATGTTTACGTGACTGCAGCTCAACAAGAAATGGCGTGTTGGATTCGGCAGTAACAGGCAGTGGAGCGCGGTAAGCGCAGCCACCAATACGCTCACCGTAGGTTGAAAAAAACAACCGTCGTAAATATATATATATATATATATATATATATTTATATCACGCAGCTGTTTATTCAGAAACGTGCTCAATGGTTTTCCGCAGCTCTTGTAGATTGGTTACAAGAACATATGAATAAATTTCTTCGTACAAAGCACCTCCTCTTTGGAATTATGGATAATACCGATTTCGAGAAGATTTAATGTGTGACAGATACTGCTTCGTAGGAACTCTTGGTTGACGTAATTTTGTACAAAATCTATCAAAAGCACACCTTTACCCTTGACTTCGTCAGATATTAAATTTCCATCCTTCTATTATATTCTGTTGCGTCCCATTGTATTTTTATGCGCAACGGTAAAATCGAACGACCTAATTTAGTTAGTCACTCACGTCGGATATTCGAAATTTAATCTAATTTGAATTCTTTGGCTCTGCTATATTAAAAATGAAATTAACTCATTTTCTAGAGCCCTACTTGCTCGGGGATTTGAGTTATTCCACTCTCCGATATTGCAATTTCGCGTTTTATAATTGCAGTACGTCGGCGTATTTCTTTCTAGTTTATTTTGTAATTAGATGAGGTTTTTCAAACTTAGATTAGACCGTGTTATCGAATATTTTAAGATAAAAATAGAATGTAAACCAATTGCACTCACATTTAAAAATCGTAGTCCGATCTAAGGCGATCTAAGGATATCATCTGTTTTTTGTTGATTTTGTAGCGAAACCTTCATTTTTAGTATCAAAATTGGAAAATTTCCCTAATTCTCTCGAAAAGATCCGAACAGCAATTTCTCTCTCATCGAGGGAAAAATCACATGTCAAGTTTGGGCTCCACACCACCGCAATATTAATGATCCGTTGTCCGACCTCTTTTTTCACTTCTTCGCGGTAGTGACGTAAGAACAGACCGAATCAATGCATTTAGCTCCCTTGCTAGCCTTTATTCGAAAAGGAACCGTCATTTTCTGCTAAAAATGACCGTCACATCACTCAGCCTCGACCTAACAGAAACCCCATCGCTTAGAGCGAATTCTCCACTTCGTCGTTCCAATTGTGCCTTCCTTGCTGGTCCATGTAATTACAAGAAACGGCGGCCGATAATTATCGCTTTGCGAAATGAAACTCGTTAAAATGAAGGTGCGTCTGAGCTAAGTTCCGGTTGTCGGAAAATGCAATAAATTCTGCAATTATTTTGAGCGTCCGGGAATGAAACCGATCGAGAGGAAAATTACATTTTCGAATCGATCTTGATTTTATTTCCCATTGTATATAATCGTCTAAGTTTTATGATTGGCTGTATAGTTTGTAACACTAGAACTCTTAGAGATTATGAAATGGAAGTTGGGGCCCATCAGGAAACTTAAAGTATTAAAAATTGCAGTTTATTTCCTACAAAGATCTGTCTGAAAATAGATTAAAGAGAATAAGTTTTTTATGAATTAGTGTTATGTTGAAATACCTAGAACCTTCTAACATATTGGTGCAGGCGCCGGATGCTTTTGGGAATGATTACGATATTGTTACTATTGATAAATAATTCATGTATATTGAGCAAGAAAATGTTGTTTATGTAAAAATATTAGCAATACTGCTACCGCTTTATTTGCACGTTGAAATTTGGTTTAGTTTTGGTTCGTATAATGCCACGTACACAAACAGAACAAAGGAAAATGGATAGTAAATAGGAAAGCAGCGTCCTAGAAGTACGCAGTGTCCTCACGGACTCGGGAAATATGAGACGAAAAGGTGAAAGTGGATGTTAGTTCTGGATGCGTAGTATTAATTCCTGGTGGATTTTCTTTCTCCATAATGTCGTGTACGTAGTAGGTATTCCAGGTTTTACCCTCTGAAGAGGGTCATTTTCACGAGGCCCGTATACTATTAGCTCAACTAACAATTTGTTGCAACTTGCTTGAAATCGAATCGAGAATCAAACACCAAGGTATGTGAAAAATCGTTGAAAATGACATGTTTGTTTGACCATTTTTTGACCACGTCTGACCACAAAATAGTTTTGTTTCACCACCCCTCATTATCGATAATTTTTTTTTTTTTCAAAAATCGATAAGATATCCCTCGCGTGTAGCAAATCATTTGACCACGTAAATAGTAGTACCACTGCTTAGAATTTTGATAAAGTTCAATAAACATTATTTGTTCACAAAAAATGTTTGGCAAAACGGATATTTTCAGATTGGTAGTCAAAACCGTTTAGATAATCATTTGACTATTTATTTATTCAAAAAGGTTATTCAATGCAGATATTCAAGGATTTAAGATCAAAACCGTATAGATAATCGTTTGACCACGTTTGACCATCGCTTGAAATTTCATTAGCGGATAACAGAAATTATTTATATACCAAAATTATTTAGCAGTTTTTTTTCAGAATTAAAGTCGATGCTGAGCGAAACAACGTTTTACCATTTTTGACCACCTCGTGAAATTATTGCGTTTTACTGCTCTTAGCGCTTTTTCTTTTCGTGGTTAATCCTTCTTCTGTTCGCCTGTCGATTATTCGTTTCTGCATTCCGCTAAATATTCGATTATCTTCAATCATTACTCAAAGTTGCGATATATTTGGCACTTCAAAGGCTGTTTAAGGAGGTCTCTTGCTTAGGCCAAACAGACAGTGATCGAGTAATCTATTTGGATTCTTGGTGAACACCTAACCTTACAACTGCTGTTCAGAGCGCTAAGTTTAACGTGGATTCTGAGAGTAAATTCAAACATGGGCAAACAAAATTGTTCTTGCGATAATGAAGAGTGGTCAAACAAAAACATTTTGTGGCTATTCATGATCAAAAATGGTCAAAAAATATGTAATTTCTTCTTCTTTTTGCGGTGCTCTTAGTTAAAGAAACTAAGGTTAGACGTTCTATTTTGTACACGCATAGATTTACGACGTGTAGCTTCTCTCACAGTGACAGAATGGAGGAACGAAAGTACATCAACGGTAGAAAGTTTCAAATAAAAATAAGCCCACTGTGGTTAAAATAGTATATAAAATGAATAAAATTATTTTTACCACATCCCAAGTTGCCATCGTCAGTGGATAACTAGGGGCGACTTTCATTGTGCAGTGCTCTAGAGTTGTAAAGTGCTCGTTACGTGATGTTCGTTTTGGGCGTTTGCCCGAATGTAACTGGAGATACTCAATTGCCGCAGTTTTCTATTGAGGATGGCATTGGTATTCACCTGTATTGGAACTAATTATTCTTAGAAAGAAGTGTGTTTAGTTTAGCCATTGTACCCAAATTGCTTCGTTTAAAGCATTGCATTTGGCTAAATTATCAATAATGTCATATGACTGAGGGAGGAATATTAAGTTAATGTTATCGTTGTGCATTATTTACTTTGAACTCTTTTATTTTAGCATTTATATTTAATAGTATTTCTATTGTCAAAGGAGAGTATAACAATGAACTAATGTTTGTAAATTACAAATTAATGTCAAATCTCGCCTAATTTTGTTAATGCTGCGGTGCTGTGGCCTTTTGCTATATATACTGACTTCCATAAAAATCGCAACACTTGGAAGTTGTTAGTCGATTTTAATGAGTCTTCAGAAAGTGCATATTTTGATAAAAGAAAGAAATGATTAAAATTTCAATATAAGCTACCTGTCGATTGTTAGTTTTCTTGTTTGTTTGCATGTTTGCACTTAGTAACACCAACTTTTGTGAAATAAAACAACTATCAGTTTTTTGATATGTTTGACAACTGGTGCCTTCTGGATATTTAATAATACCAAGAGTTCGTCAACGCGCACGTTATCGGCAGTTAAATGATTTTGAACTTTGAGCTGTAATAATAACATGTGAGGGGCTGGACTTTCGCTTTGAGATATTGCTGGCCGTGTTAATCGTGATGTTGCAACGGTGGTGAGATGTTCCAGAGGGTTCGACGAAGAAGTTAAACAACGTCCCCCTGGAACTGGACGTCCCCGGGGATCTTGGAAAACTCCATTTAAGACTTTTGGCTAAAAGAGACAGATTTTCCACAACTGGGTCAATTGCAGTATACTGGATGGGAGATGTAGGACGCAGAATGTCAGTGTCATCTGTTTATCGCCAGATAAAATCCTATGAACTGTGTTCCTCTCGTTCATTTTTGTGTCTTCTTCCTACTCCACTTCACCGTGCTCACAGACTAGAGCCCAGGATACTAGGAGCAACGAAACGGCGGACTGGGTACAACAATGGCATGAAATTGTGTTCGGTGACCAGCCTCGATTTTGTTTGTGGGTTACATTGCCAATTACTGGAGTCTGTGCACTTCCATATCTTGGGGGGATTGGATCCCATTTTCCAACTAGATAATGCGCGCCCTCATACGGCTGGGCTACAACACGCTCTTTGGAAGAAGTTAACATCGCCGTCTTCCCATGGCCTGCTCGGTCGCCTGATTTGTCACTCATTGAGCATGTATGGGATGTCATCGGTAGGCGGCTGAATGATTTAGAACACCCTCCAAACGACTTGCCCCATCTTTGGCTGCTAATACAGGAAACTTGGAATGAAATACCAAAGGCCTACATTGTTCAATTGATTGACAGCATGCCACGTCGACTAAATGAGTGCATAGCAAATCGTGGCGTAGCAACTGGTTATTGAAAACTTTTTAGTTCTGTTCTTTTCTTTTTAAATGTTGATCACTGGTTTGTAGTATTAAATCACATCGTTTGTAAAAATTTCAATAAAACCGTTCCACTAATTTTAGATGTTGCGGTTTTTATGAAAGTCAGTATAGATACATATATTTGTTATTTATTAAATGTTATTTAAATTTGCGTATGTATTTGGAACCACTGAAGTAGTTTAGTATCTTCAATACCTCTGAGAAAAATTGACGTTCCACTGCCAGCCAGCATGCGCAACTGATTTGTAACCCGTAAGAATACTTACAGATGCAATACAATTATCACTAGAAAATACTTTCTGAAAGTGTGGTGGATGTATAAATTCTTTAACTGCATATAACAACAATTCGACTGGTGCCTTGTGAAATGACTTATTAGTAAGTAACCATGTACTGCCACAAAGTAACGGAGAACTCAATTACACATTTCAATCGACTTGTGTATTATATTCGGTGGGGACGGATACGAGCTGATGGTGAGTGGGAAAAAATCAACGCGAGTGGTACGCCCCGAAGCTGAGATTTCTATTTCTTAGCACAGTATTGCAACTATCACTTGAAGTTATTAGTCTAGTTAAATATGTTTTGTGCAACATATGGATAAACAATTGTCTAGACACTAGAAATTTGAATTTCAATATGGGTAGCCATTGTTTGTTTTATCAAACGTTGTCAGGAAACATTTCTATACGGTGATATAAGTGGAATTGCTCAATTTGCGCCAATAATACTAAAACTATCATAAACGACTGTACTTGAATAATAACATTGCGCTATACGAATACATAATAGTTTCAATATATAGTATGAAGCCATCTGTATTCGTATAGCGCAATGTTGGTGTGCTAGTACAGTCAGTCGTTTATGATAGTTATAGTACCTACTGTTAACCCAAATTGGTCAACTCTAGATATAAACTAATGATGAATTAGAGTAGTAAGCGATTGAGTCATCCCCATAGATTTGTTTCATACGCTGTGATTCGAAAACCCAACCTTGTCATTTAATGCTTTTAAGTATCAAATGTAGTTCTCACGTTGTTTATGTTTTATCAGATGTAGGTATAATATAAAAAGTAAAAATTGAAATTGTGGTGCATGTATTTTCTTTGCCGTTGACAAAATTAAAGTTCGTGCCGGTGATATCAATTTAAATGAACTGCATGTTGTTGTTTTATTCATGAGATGCGCATACAAAAACATAAAATCAGTCGTTGATTATTTCATATATATGCAGCAGCATGCTATCTCTATTTTTCCCCGAAATAGTTGCCAGATTTAGTTATACCGAGATTTGCATATCCGACGACTCTATTTTTTGAAATTGCAAATTTCTCGGTATTCATTCCGGATAATGTTAATAATATTGTCGGTTTTCACATATCAATAACTGTAAAAATTTCATGGGTTTTAAATGACGAGATAATTGGAATGCTTTTATATTTAAAATTTTCAGTACCACGTAAAAGGACTTGAAAAATAAATGAATAAATTCTATGGAGTTTATTGCGTGTTTATATCTCTTGTTCGTTTAACACCTGTAAAGCCTATTACTTTATATTTCATGAAAGTATTATGGAGAACCTGTTCAATTCATTTCACCATCTTTCAGTTTCGTTTCAGGAAGAGCTTTTGCCGAGGAATTTCCGCACTATTGAATTTCATTTAACAATTTCTCTTTGATGTGATATCATTTCACACCCTAGTCGTGTTTTTGTATGGGATTACGTCACGATCCTCTTTTCGTAACCGGTTCCGTTTTAGGCCGAAAGTCGGCCATTGAATTGGACATGTCAATGTCAAATTCACCCGGAGCCTGTTAATATAAAATTGATTTCCGGAAGTTTGGTTTTGGGTATCTCAATCACTCCGAATTAAATTTATCAGTGAAATGTTGTATATGTAAAATAAATAGATTTTGAATTCAATATTGTATCACACATTAAAGAAATTGACTGATGAATGATACGCTTCATTATGTATGTGTGTATTATTGCGGCAACAAAAATCCGGACAAGTCTTAGATGCTATTTTGACTGTTTTTTAGCAGTCATGTTATGTCAATTTTGATGTAGTCATTTCTTTTAATGTCGTGAATACTGCCTTTGGAAACTCCAAATCTACTACCCAGTGTTTTTATGAAAAAAATAAATAAATAAATGAAATAACATTTGCCAAGGAAAAAGCCAGATTTAAACTACATTATCTTAAGTGTCCGATTTTTTGTGTCCGCAATAGTACATACCTAGGAAATTTTTTTGCTGCAACTGAAGGCAACATGTTTAATATCTTGAAACATGCATCTATAATATTATTTAAGTTAATTAAACTTGACGTTATGTTGACTTGAATAAAGTTTTGAAATTCAATTATACTTCTGCAGTTTGTCTTATTTTGAATAAATTGCCGAAAGTTAAACACAAAGTCGTCATAAACAAACTCCGAGGGTGTGGGAGGATATTTATTATTCGCTTGTTATATGTAAATTATGTATGACAGTAATGTCCACACAAACTTTATTGCCGAGTTACAAGTTTGAAATCTACCGCGCTTGATAATTTAGAGGGTAGGTATGTAAGTAGAAATACTAAGTTATATTAGCCGAGGTGTTTACTCTTTTATTGAAGTATTTCCGCTAGTATTCTTATATATCCAAGTATATAATCCTATTTAGTATTTGTAAGTAGGTAAGTCTACCATTTTAAAAAAGTCAAGTTCCACTCGCAGATTCTTAAAGTTATAACAAAAGGAACTTTCTATACCAGGTAAGAGTCGTAGAAGAAGTCTAAGTTAAGTTAACTTGTAAGTTCTGACTGTAGTAACCGTTCTTTTTTACTTCTCCAGACTTCCGTAATAGGGTCGAACACTTTATATCCAATTTAATGCGTCGATAATTTTGATAATTATTTTATGCTTTTGTCTGTAATTTAGAATGAACTTAAGCGAAATAGTTCTTATACCACACCGCTTATGAGTGAAATATTTCGTTGATTTAACACATCATTCAATAAGTAAAGCACACATGAGCAATCTTTTTTGATGCGGCCGCTAGAAGTTTTATGCTGCGAGTAATCTTGAAAAATATAAATTTTTGTAATATCCTTATGAAGCAAGTTTGACGGGTCGCGCTATTATGCAATGGAAAAATTCAAAGGTGGGCCGAACAAATCTTATTCGAGGGTCACATGTGGCCCGGTGGCCGGGGTTATCCATGCCTGAAGTAAAGCATGACTAATCAAACAACAACTTTTAAGCAAAATTCGACTTTACTGATTAACATTGTCTCCTTCAAGAGTAATACATTCTTTCCAACGCTTCCCTAACTTTTCGATGCCTTTTTTGTAGATTGATTTATCTTTGGCCTCAAAATACCTTTCAGTTTCGGCAATCACTTCTTCATTGGAGCCAAATATCTTTCCCCGGAGCATGCTTTTAGGTCTGCAAATAGGTTGTAGTCGTTGAGAGCCAAATCCGGAGAATATGGTGAATGGGGAAGCAATTCAAAGTGCAATTTGTGCAGTTTTGTTATTGTTGCGATATACATGTGACACTGTGCATTGTCTTGATAAAATACCATTTTTTTCTTCATTTGGGATCGTTTTTTCACAATGTCTTTCTTCAAACGCACCAAGAATGCCATATAATATTCACTATTGATGGTTCTTCATTTCTCAAGGTAATCGATGAATAAAATACCGTGCTCATCCCAAAATACGGGGGCAAAAATCTTACCAGCTGACATTTGCATTTTTTGGTCGCTTTGGACGGTTTTCACTCTTTGCTGTCCACTCAGCTGATTGCCGATTTGAGTTTGCAGTGTAGTAATGAATCCATGTTTCTTTTTATTGCGCTGATACTGTGACTGTGAGCAAACGCCGTACTCACTTCGAACAGACCATTCTTCTGCTCAAATGTTTGTTTAACCCTTTGACGACGAAGAATTTTCTGCTGGAAAGTTTTAAAATTTGTTTGCGGATTCTTACTCGGAAGCACTATATTTCAAGACTAAAGTGTCGTCAAAATTTCAAAATTTTTACTCCTTCTACGGTAAAAATCATGGGAGATATATGTCCCATTCGTCGTCAAAGGTAATGATTTGTGAGCAAGTGCATTGAACATTTTTGAAAGAATTTTGTCGTTACAAAAAGTGAACATGAATATGCTTGCAAAACTTATTGCTTTAGTTACATTGTAAAAACGACAAAAAAGATTCTATCGCTTGCTGATCGTTTGTCCAATAGTTTGCTCTTAGTTTGCATAATAGTGCGTGTTGCTTTATTGCAAAGCATACGAAAATTATTACAACTTTTACTTTCTAATCAACTGTTCAACTGTTTGCATCTCACAATTTGTGCTTAAAGTCGAGTTTTAAGCTCCGCTTTGAAACATACAATTTTCATATTGTTATTGTTAGCCAAATACATATATAAATTGTTTTTGAAAATGAGTAGATTGCGTCGGTTTTATAAAACTGAAAGTTTTTCATTGAATTGTTGTATTTACTTTGTTTTTTGATAATAAAATATTAAATAGAGTAAAATAAAATCCGAAATAAAACCTCCTTTATTTTCACCTTTGATGACGAATGGGACACATATGTCCCATCTTATTTTAAATAAATACTTGTAAGAAAAGCATAAAACCGATTCGAAATTCGTCTGTCAATAAGTTTACATAAGGTATTGGTACATTTAATACTATAAGTTTATCCAGCAGTATCCATTAGAACCCAAAATATTAGAAAACTAAAACTGATAAAAAATAACACGAATTTCCGACTTTGAGACAAATTTGAAAGAGCTAATTTGTTTTTTGTCGGAAAATACCAATTTAGTTGAAATCCATTGAAAAATGTGGCCGTAATGACGAAAAAAGACAAATGGAACATATGTATCCCATTCGTCGTCAGAGGGTTAAAATGGTAAATACACTTCCTTCTTCATATCTCTAAGGTGTTGCCCAAAACTGTTTTGTTGACTTTTTTATGTTTTCTGGAACAACTGCCGAATTTGGGCGTCCAAGTCTTTAGCATCATCGGTGTTCGTTGTTTTAAAAAGTACAAAAGTAGCTCCACTAAAACCACTGTAATTTGTGAAGTAAACGTCAGATTATCATAAAACTTGGGTGGTAGTTCCTAAAAATTATATGGATTTGTCAACAGAGGTGCCATCTGTATGTCATCCTACGAACTTATTGAGTGATGTGTTAATAATGTTCGCTTAAGACTCCAAATTCCTTCCGAACTAGTTACCATGGTCAGCCAGAATTTGATGTTTGCAATTTAATTATTCGTTTTTAGAAGAAACTTCAGTAAATACAATCTTATAGACACTATTTCTAATCACTTATCACCATCGTCCCTTCTAATTGGACCCTTTGGCAAAGTAATTATTGAAATGTGTTAATCCGCTGGAGTGTCTGGAACGACGATAAGAATTCATGATGAATGCAATTTCGCATTTATTCTTCCTTTAGAGCTCGGCTACAATATGAATTAATGAATAGACGTCATAACGAGGAAACCTGGAATTATCCGAACTAATTGTTTCCGCTAATTGCTAGTGTAAATTTTTGAAATAGACAAACGGCTGACATCGTAATCTCGAACCATCATTCATAAATGTACAAAGATTTGCTTGCACTCCGACGTTGCGCGTAACGTACAGATAACGAATGCACGAGAAAATTGAAAACCCTAATACCCCGTTGACACTACCTGGAATAAAACCTAGGGATTGCCGCATTAAGGTCATGCGATTGAATAAATAAAACTCGTCCCAATCGTATTTGCCCGTACCATATTATTTTGTTTGCGCTTCTACGGTTATTGCGAGATAAAAGTTCACTCGTAAACTATTAGTTGAAAAATTTTACTACCAATTTACTTTATAGCAAACGTTCGATTGAGAGGTTTCTTATTATTATCCACTTATTGATCTCAACTTGGTTCAATACAATAAAAACCTACATCGTATAATTAATCGCTCATAAAATTTCCTATAGGAAACAAGATAGCCTCTTCGGATTGCGAAGAGGTAGATAGCGTTATAACGTGTCCCGCTTTATCAGTAATCTCTATTCCACCTCAGCGATTTCATACAAAATCAATAAGGAGGTTGCTTTCTTGTATAGACCCTCGAACATTCGAGTGTCAAATTCGATTATCCACCACGCATACCCCGTACTATTTCCTATCTGCTATCGGATTATCCTCCCAATTAGAGCGCATATATTGTGAATAAATCTGGAATCCATCTTCGCAAAGAATGTAGATAGTGCGTCTATTTTTATTGGATGCAAGAGCTACAATCATCTCCGCACATTGAATACATGAACCGATAGTTTGGTATGAACTTTATTGTTCTTCTTCTTTAATTATACCGTTATTACTATGCTAGATTAATGCGTTTAATTATTATTGGATTAGTATGGTTCTCTGTATTGCAGTGTATTGTCTTTATGTTGGTGCACCTGTTGATTAAAGTGCAGTTGTCATCATCCATCTAGTATTAACGTCCAACTGGACGCTGAAATTACGGCAGTGGGATTAGTGGTTCGGATTTAGGATAGTGGAGAGACCTAAATCGGGCAAATATTTTACAGGACACGGGACCGTTTTAATTCAAACAGTAAATTAACACTAATGGTGTTTGCTGATAAGAAAATGATATTTGTCGGTAATTACTGATACATTGTATAGATATTATAAACAAACGGAATCATTATTCTGAATATATCAATTACATTGATTGCCTAATTTGTGTATTTCGTTAGCATATTTTTGCGTCACACCCGATAAATTGATAACGACATTTCAACCCCCTTGTACCTTCCCGGCAACTTTGCTTAAGTTTACACTTTCTTGGGCACATATCTTTAGCAGTTGTAAGTAGAACATATACGAAGGTAAGTCAATGTAACTAACTATAAGGTGTCTTTCAATAAAATTAGAAGACTTAAAATAAAATCATTGTTGAACATATCCCTTGGATTTTGAACGCACTTTTTGTCCCCTCAGAAGGGAGAAAACGCTTATTATGTTGACCAGCGAGCCAACTATGCCCTGCGTTCTTAAGCCACGGTTGGAGGTTAACTGACAACTCCTTAATATCTCCTTAAGTAGATCGTACAAGTGTTACTTTGACTACATGGAAAGTGAGCGAGTACATCCAACTTCGGCTTCTGGAGGTATTTATGTGTGTATAGGAATATGCAGACGACCATTTTTGGGCAAGAACAAAGTGCCTGTTAATTCTAGTCCTTGGTTTTTCCAATTGTTTCACCTGATAGGGATCAAAACTGCAGGAGCTCGTCAAGGAAAAGATGATAGAGTTTGGCTCACAAAAGGATCAAAGATCGATACCGGAACTGGAATAGGTTTGTAGAAAAAGTTAATATGAATCTGCGAGCCTGCCCGACTGTGTGTTTCACGCTGAGATTACTGTCATGAGTAAATATGCGCAAATAATAATGCAGGAAAGTGACCAGAGCAAAAAAACTTATGTTGTAATGCTCAAACAATCAGGATGCAGAAACCCAGGGATGCACTGCTGTTGTTTGCAGAACACATTGAAGCGAATCCATGGTTAATGCCGGGACATCGAAGCATACAAGGACAAGGACGAACCCTTGGATAACAGAGAAATCAAAGAAGATTGTTGTAGGGGTTGACCTTTCATTTGGAATTCCTGAACTGAGATGAGGAACTTGCGAAAGGAGCAACGTAGTAAACAATGGAGCACCGCATCGTGGGTAAGATGAAATCGTTGAATTGCTGAACCTTCAGATGACAAGGCACAATAATTGATGCACAGGAGTAGGAGCCAAATTACACCGCCGGCTTAAGAAACCACCAAACTCCATACCATAGGAAAATCCTATTTGTAGAGCTTGTTCTGAGGAAGAAGAAACTTCGCAATATGTCATCTGTGAATACTGACCAGTTTAAGACTGACGAGGTATCGGTTCCTGCAACTAGAGCAGGTTATCTAGTGGGTACAGAAAGCTAGTGAGCTTCAGTGCGACGGACGATAAATCAAAATTGCTTATTGAGCTCCCCGCATGATAATCTTTCAATGTGGGATCTGTTAAGTCCTAAAGAGCAGGAAATCCTGAAGCTCACGCTGATACTTTGTTTTTGAATTGTTTTATTGTAGATATTATTGACATATATCTAAAAGCGTTTGTTTATGTAAGTTGGTTTGGGATTTCGTTTGGACAAACTTTATAAAAATCAAAATTTGTTGTGGTTGATTTCTTAGACAGAACCATTACTAATTTGCAGATAATTTGTCTAACAGAACCATACCACGTATGCGCTCAAGTTTATTCGTTGTAACCATAAAATGGCTTCTTCATGTATAGCACTTCTGCGATCATTTTCCCTTTTGAAATTCACTGGTCGACATCCCGTTGCGGTAAGTGATTGATCAAATGTTAACATATGTTAAAAATTGTTAATGGGTTACAGTTTACGACTCCTGATGTACCTTCAGACTACATAAAACTGCTGTTAGCGGAAAAAGGAGCAACAGTCCTTAATGGCAAGGTTGCAACAGAGAAACTGACCTAGCATGTTGAAACCTGCACAGCTCTAATCAGATGGAAACCATGTCAGAAAATCAAATATACCTGCATTGTATACAATTATTAACTCCCCTTCGTAGTTTCTATATTTTTCACGCAACGATAAGCGGAAATTGTCTATGTAATGTTTCACCTTATATAGCTGTTGTACTTCAAGGCATTTCTGATTTTGGTAATTCTATGGTGCTATTTATATTGGTTAATTTGAGGATTTATTTTGTGTTCTAAAACTGGTGGTGGTCATTCACAAAATGCCTAAAAGTCTGTAATTATCATGACAAAGTTTTAACAATAATTCACAACAAATGATGTGTATGTAGTCAGAATACGACAGCTAGCCTGCACTGATATTATTGATTTTATGGCAGTAATGATGAAATAGGTGATGCATGGTCAATTAGGGCTAGCGTGTAATAATCTTCCCTAATGAGAAATTTGGCTGTATTCGATTTTGAACTTTATAATCAACGAAATCGTTATTTTAAGCGACTGATACAAATTGATGCGTGTTAAGTGTTAACTTGTCCAGTACGAGTCTTAGTTAGACAGAAACATAAGCGGGGAGTATTTGTACGCATATCTATGCTAAGTTTTTGAGCGTATATAGGCAGCCCCTGGTAAAAGAATGCAGTGTTGTGAGATTTTATTCCAAAGGCAGAATGGTGTAATTAAGAAAATTCTTGTATAAAATATTTACCGAATCGATTTTTGATACGTCCAAATAACAAGTTCAACAACGAAGTTCATATCTTTAGTTGAGAAAATGCAAGTGAAAGTTGATCAAATCTGTTTATTTCAGACCTGTGTTAGCCAAAATTTTCCTCTGTGTTTTCTTCTACAAAGCCGACAACTTTGTTATGAAAATACGTGTTTGGATGTATTTCGAATCATGTGATCAAGGTAAGAATGTGGGGTATGCGAGGAAGTTCACTGCCTACTAAAGCGAATATTCAATATTATGTTTCAGATGAAAAATATTTCTCTCCATCTGATTTCAGTTTTGACCTACAAATCCTAGGAATTTATTTTAACAATATATTTAATCATAAGCTTCAGAAAAGCTGCGTAGTCATTGGAAAATCCTGCGCACAGTGGTATTTGCAGTGAGGGTATATTCAATTAATTGAAATTGTGGAACATTCTAATTATCTACTAGTATTAATGTGGATCGTCATATATTGGGAAATAAGGTTATGTGTTACGTAATTGCGGTTTCTGTGAAATGTCTTATCAATAAGTAGATAACAACTAAGCTTTTGAATTTAAATCTAAGTGGACTTTATCCTGAATGGATTAAAAAATTAAGGTTACAAATTTGAAGCACGTCAGATCAACAGTCTACGATTTGATTCTATTGAATATTATAAGAATCTTATTTTCAGCCGCCATATTTTTGAGAATAAAACATTATTTCTAAAAGTTAAAATCTTTGAATAATTGATATCCCGAATGAACGAATTTTATATTTTCAAAGATTTATTTGTATCTACCGAGATAGAATTTGCGTTGTCTTTAATTATAAATAACTTCCGCATTGTTCGTGCATACGCTTGACTGTATTTCGTGTTTTATCCGGATTTAGAGTATTATTGTACTTTACGTAATAATTTATTTACAGTCACGTTAATTATTTGTTTAGGAACTCTTGGTCTAACGAAATGGAGCAAACTGAGGGATAAAACAAACTTCCCGGATTTGGATTTTGAATTATATTGTTACACTATTATAGGTCTGTTTTAAATATGTTTCTGCAGTTATATTTTAGCGGCTTGAGTTGTACTTGATTTTCTACTGGAGCGTCTCGACTAAGTAGAAACATGTATGTATAGGTAGTTTGGATATCGAAAGAAGATTTTTACAATGCAACTTTTGTGGTATTAACCATGTACGTGGTGTATAACTAAAGCAATGATCGTTTTATTTATTTCAATAACATAAATTTCAACTTTGTCGCTGTCAAAGCAATTGCCCTGGTAAACAACGCAATGCTGGAGTCGGTTCTTCCACTCGTCATACCGCTGCTGGAAGTCAAATATTGGTAGAGCTTCCAGGTGGTCATTTACAACCGTTTGAATGTTGTCCAGTGTCCCAAGACGATGCCTGTTAAGGTGTTGCTCGAATCTTGGGAAAAGTCCCAAGGACTTAGTCGGGCGAATGAGAAGGCTGCTTATTGACCAAAAAACAGTTTACTGAACGGCGCATTGTCGTGATGCAACACCCAATCCATGTTGATATTTGGTCTGATACGCATGACGCTTTTCCGAAGTCTTTCAAGAACCTTTCGGTAAAAGTGTTGATTAACCCCTTGGCTTGGAGATACAAACTCTTTTTCAACTATGATAAAAGCAAATCTGCATCTTTTTGTACTTTGACTTGTTCATTTTTATCTTTTTGGTCTTGGAGACCTTGGTGTGCGCCGTCCCATGCTTTAGTGCAAGTTTTGTCACCGATAATGATGTGTTGCAGAAAATGTTCAATCGAAGTTTTGCAAATGTTCTGCAGTCTGCAGAAGTTTAAAGCAAAATCTGATCGCACACTGTTGCTCGAAATTTATGTCATTCATTGTCAAAACGAACAAGCAAAACCTGCTTCACTAAAGCAATCGCTATGGACAACGTAACTCTGGCGAGTTCCAACTCGCACTGATGGCGTATCACATTGTCATCTGACTCCCTTCTAAGATCCACGACACTAGTGTCGCCCGATCGAGCACGTCACTGCCAGTCTTATTACTATATTTACATACCTCGTATATGCTAAAAGCTAAAATTGTCACAAAGAAGTGCAAGTAACTAAGTTCTAAATTACACGAGTTCATCCAGTAGAGCCTTGCGCCTGCACTGTTGCAACCAATAGCAGGATTAAAAAGTGCTTGCCTGTTAGAACAACACACAAAATTAAATTGATTGAAATGTCGCATTTGTCTATAAATCTTCAATAAACTATACCACCAATCCGATTGGTTATAATTTTTGTAAATATTGTGGGGATTGGTTTACTATTAGATGTTTACTTACATACAGTGTTTAGGCAATTCAAAGTTTAGTGTTCCAATATTTCGTTTTTCAAGAAAATACAATTGTTAGTAACGTGATGTATTATCTATATAGTGTATGTTTTTTGACTTTTTAAGAATTTACTGCGAAATGCAAGTCTGGCTAAATATGTTTAAGAGAAAGCGTACTCCTATGTGTATAACAACCTATTTAAAGTTTGGTATAACTGATCATACATATGTACGAAATTAAGGATGGGTGCAGTAAACACCTTTCCAGTTTCCATTTAATTTCGGTGTTATGTTGCTCAGGTTATTCGCATTTATGAATATGTAATGTAGGGAAGAAGTTGCGATAATTTACTGTCAGCAGACGTGAGACCGTGTCATGCCTATTCCACCGAGGGATGTAATAAATTAGTCTGTTTATATTTCGCCTGGTATTCCCCGAACAGAAACTTCACGCTAAGTATACGGGTTGGCAGTATATATTTATGGCACTCGGACGCATAAACAAAATAATACCAGTGCTTCGCGACGTCGAGGACGATTTCATTTGGGACCAGTATCATGATTGAGAATAACGTGAAATATTGACGTGAAAGTTTTTTAATTAAAAATCTCTACTCGCGAATAATCTCAGACCTAGACTTATCAAGATTCTGCCAATCCCGTGTCTTGAACTGAGAAAGTTTTGACTTTAAGTATCGTTTAATTTTCATGCTGTTCGAACTTCTTTCAGAAATTTTAATTTACAGGTTCGGAGAGAGATGGTTGTGATTTTGTAGTATATTTGTTTTATACCTTTTATGCTAGATATTGCTTTCAACTTCAGTATTCTGAGCAGTAAGTTTCGTATTTATCTTAAGGTCGCTAATGAAAATGTTCTTTTCGTAGTAATCGTCTTGATAACTATGTATGTTACATTGTACAGTATACGAAATTATGATTTTCAATGGTTTCAGTATGTAAATATATCGCAGATTCATTTAACAATACACCATACATCTAGACCATAGATGGGCAACCTCCGGCCCGCGGGCCACATGCGGCCCTCGAGTAAGATTTGCCCGGCCCGCTACTGAATTCTCTCGTTGCATATTAGCACGGCCCGTCTAAACTTAATTCATAATGAATCATAAGGATACCACAAAAATGTATATTTTTCAAGATTACTCGCAGCATAAAACTTCTACAAAAAAGGTTGCCCATGCCTGAATTCTAGACAGTTATCAATACTTGTTGTATTATGAATCGCTTCCGAGATTATAATTCTAGCAATATGAACATTGCATATCTTTAATTTTAGAAAGCGTTCGGACATTTTTATATTTCCTCCTTTTTCTTTGTGTTTAGATGAAAAATCGACCTTTTCCTTTTATCTTCTACGGTCGAAGCCGAAAGTCCGTTTCTCATGCATAGGTTTTCGGCGAGTCACCCGCACCGAGATCCATCCGCATGATGAAATTCCAATTTACTTGGCCGAGAAGTTCGGGAACGCACGGGACACCGGATTTTATTATGTAAAAGAACGTCCTAACTTTCGTCCGCGATTCTTTGTCCGGATTATTTATCTATAAATCTGTTTTCTGTATCCGAAAGTTTTCGAACTTCCTTCCTTTCACCCTTGGGAAATAATCTCGATAAAGTTCACCGTAGTTATGGAAATGTAAGGGCAATTTAATTTCTCCTCGGTCGTATTATTGTCTTATTAGATTTCGTATTCGTTACAATGTTACGGTTTTTAGAAGTTACGATTTGAAATAATGTGTCAAATTCCAATTCAGTAGGGCGTTCTTTTTCAAAAGGGTGAGGAAAACATGATGAGTAAGTTTAAATTTCATTGATAAACGGATTTTGTTGAATTTTTAGGCATGTTTGCATATTATAAATATTGAATGCCATCTGTAGCAATTGAACTAATAGTTCCGTGTTTATCACCTTCTATTTTAATGAAAATTTTGCACAAATGTTCTCTATCGTATAAAACTATATCGTCCAAAGCTTGAGCTTAACTATTAACAAATGGAAGCACTAGCAACCCTTTATTGCAGGACTAAAAAATAGCGCGCGTGCAATACGACATTTTTGAGCAAATTTCCGGGGCTCTAAAACGAAATTAGTAGCAATAGAGGGCAGATGTGTAGATCACCAGCACATACTTTTGTGCTTAATATACTTGTGAATTTCAATATTCCAATGTACTTACAATATCCCCTGTGATATGAAGTTAAGAAAAAAGGAGCGTAAATTTTTTTCCCGTTTGGGACTACAATGATTTTGTCACAAATAATCTTTAAAGCTCGTTCTTTGGTCGGTGTGCTAAGAGTTTAGGTGTTATTTGTTCTTGCTAGTTGTAGTATTTTTATTTTAAGTATGCTAGAAGTTCTTGCTCTGCAAAGATGTTATCCAAAATTTTCGCAGCTACTTTAGACGTTTTTACAAGATATTATCTCTAATCGCCTTGATTTTCGTGTTGCGGTAAAGAGTAGAGCTGTATTCAATTCGGAAATTTTTCTTCTCAAGTAGCCGTTTGTGATAATAATCATTAAAATTCTAACTAATGCCTGCAATAATTATGTGTACGTAACGTTTTTACCTTATAATTTTCCTATTATGATACAAATAAATAATATATTCAGAAATCAGATTGTATATAAACAGTAGCGTTTGTAGTAGAAGAAGTCGTGCAAAGATGCGTCTTCTGGTACTAAAACATGTAACTGTTCCTTGCGCAAAATTAGAGTGAGCAATATTTCTGAGGACCCCCCTTCTTTTTGTGATCAAAATTGTGTTAAATTTGTTGTGCATTGCTTGCAAATAAATCTATTCAGCTGGCCTTGCTCATTCGCTACAATGACCCCAACAAGATTACTGTTGATCATTATTCTTTCAGTTTTCTTAACCACTTTATCAGAACGACACTATGCTTTTCCAGATTCGACTGTTTGGATTATTGATGACAGATTTTGCTAATTAGGACAATAATATTGTATTTTGTAGTGACTTGGGATCTATAAAGAAAAATCTGTTGTGCTTGGGATCCATGCAGATATCCCTGTTAGGTCTAGGATCCATTAAGAAATCGTCATTTGACATGGAATCCGTAAAGAATTTATAAAGAAATCCCTATTAAGCTTAGCACCTTGGATTAAGAAAGCCATCTCTTACAGAATTCAGCTTATACTTAAGATCAATTTAATTTTCTTCTCATGTGTCATACTACCATACTTCTATGGTACTGTTGTGAGTAGAAATTAACTTTGAGGATAGAAGTTGTTCTTGCTACAGAAATTAAAGTAATTATCAAAAACTATGTTTAGTTTTCCTTAACACAAGATATAATAGAGTTTACGGATGATCATTATTAATTCCGTATAAAATACATTATTTCTGGTATAAAATAAATAATATGGGAATTGATATGAATTAACAGTATCTCTATTAAATTATTACATATTTAACTAATTTTACTTCCGATTCAGCTTTAACTTCTCTCATTCTGGCGGCGTTGTAATAATCGTTTGGGCGAAGGAATTTCATGAATACACACATAAATATTCAATATTCGGTAAATTATCACTTTGTGCCTTTACAAATGCATTTTCGGCAATCTCAGCTATTCTAAAGTTTCAGGTGAGAACTTAAGCATGTGTTAAATTATTCCAAATCGATTCTAATCTACGACAACTTGTGTTTTTAATACAACCAACGGCAGCTGATGCTCGTAACTAAATCTTACGACGTTATTCGACTCACCGGACACACTCGTAAGGACGCAGATCCTAGTCGGAGACATTCTAATAATTTGAATTTCAAGTAAGATATATAAAATATTGCTTGGCTAAATTAATATTATTATTGTATAACAAATAGGCACCTAATTATATAATTGTTTCAATGAAAATAAATCTCGGTGTAAAACTCAAACTTGCGTGTAGCCCATTGTTCAAGGAATGGTTTAAGAATGAATGCAGTAATACAAAGTTTCCGAAACAAAATAAACAAGTTCTGTTAGAGAAGAGTCTCTTCTTTCTATAAGTATGATTAGAGGTGAAAATATTTTGAAAGAACATGTCAAAGTTTGTAAAAAATCTGATTCTAAAAATTTTGGATAACTTATTTGCAGATTAATAACTTACGAAATACTCAAAAGTTGTTTAATGATTAAACTTTAGCCGACTAACAAAAGGACACCCACGGAATGGCAAAGAAATTGTTATGTTAAAGTTTTTCTCAAATTTGAACTCGTGTTGTATGACGATGTACTTATCAAGTCGAGAAAGAAGCAGAATGTTTAGAGGACCACCTAAGTTTTTGTACTCAATACATGACCTGTACATCTATAAGTATATATTTCACAAAACAGATATTCTTTTAATAAAATCATTAACATTTCGAAACTGATAGGATCAAGCTAGGAGTTTGCTATATTATCAATCTTTCTTTAAAATATCCTCTTTACCACTTTCAGGTCTTTCAAACAACAAATCGGGAGTTAATAGCAATATTTTCAGTGACGAAGGTTATCCTTAAACATTATTTTAACTTTCTGAAAATATAGCTATCAACTCTCGATTTGTTGTTTGATTAACCTGAAAGTGGTAGAGAGGATATTTCAAATAAAAGTACATATGTATGTTACGTAACCCCTCAGTGGCTGAGTGGTAAAACTCGCGCTTCACAGTGCGAAGGGCCGGCGTTCGAGACCCGGCAGCGGCAGAGCGTAGCAGTTTAAAATCCTGAAAAATGGATCTGGACCTCTAATAAGCTGCGAAAATGAAGGAAATGCCACTGGGTGGGCCAGGAGCGGTACGGTATATGCGTCTACATATACGGCTCGGTGGCTCGAACCCCTACACCGAAAGGTAGAAAGGGTAAAAGATTAAGAAGAAGAAGATGTATGTTACGTGATATATACACACACACACACATATATATATATATATATATATATACTCTCCCGTTCACGGAAGTTGGGGTAGTTCAATGTTCTGTAATACAAGTGTTGTACTTGCACAAAATTAAGAATAAAACATAAAGCTATTTTGATACAGCAAAATATAGTTTTATTGACATAAAATGGTGGCAAATAATTGTATTTATCCAATAAAAATATTATACATTTTTCTCATTGAAAAATCCACCTTTTGTGTTCAAGATTACCTGAACAATTCTCGGGATTTTTTCGACAAGTTTTGACAGAGTGTTAGCTGGCAAATTGCCCTACTCCGTTGTAAAATGTGTGAAAGATGTTTGGTAGTTGGGCTTTCTGTTCGTATCCGTCTATCCAGCTCATTTCACAAGAGCCCAATATGATTAAGATCGGGACTCAGTGGAGGCCACGACATTATTTGTAAGACATTATCTGCTTCTGATGCATTCAAATAACTCTTAGATAATAGTGCTGTGTGTTTAGGATCATTATCCTGCATTAAAAATAAATGATCTCCTATCAATCGGTTACCAGAAGGAACAGCATTCTCTTTCAGAATATTTCTACACTGCTCTTTTCTCATGATACCTTCAATCTGTACCAAATCTCCTACTCCTGGCTATAAAATACAACCCCACACCATAGCAGAATGAGCACCGTGTTTTAAAGTGGGCGCTATACATTCGGGAAGCAATCTTTCTGTCTTCGACCTTCGAACGTAAATTCTTCTGTTTTGTCCAAATGCTTCGAATTTAGATTCGTCGGTCCAAAGCATATTTTTCCAGTTCTCTACTGTCCAATGTTTATGTTCTTCGTCCAATTTAGTCGTTTTATGAAAGTTGAGCTATGGTGCTGTTTTAAAGATCATTGATAAAAATGGATAATACATTACTGAATAATTTTGTTTATTTCCATAAAAAAATGTTATTTTGTTAAAAAGTGTACTTGTTAGTTACGCTATTCATTAGACCTGATAACGGTATGCTAGTTATTTCTTATTTCTGTGCGTTGCTTTGAGTACTTCAAATACCATTCTTTATATTTATTTATTTATTCTAAACCATGCCTGCCTCGATTTACAAATATGTATTTCAGATTATTGTCGACAAATAGCATACAAAGGGAAAATGTAAACTGTTTGTGGATGTAACATATTGGTGGAGGAGCCGCGCTCTCCCAAGTTTACATATTAAAATGTATTGATTCAGAGATTTGTGGAACCTCTATATGAAACCTATCCCATGAATACATTATGGGGATCAGGGTAAATGTGTTTCTGAGCTGCAATTTTCTTACTATATTTACATATGTACATATTATTTTACGTTCCGGCAAATTTATTTAAGTATTGGGAAATGGATATTGATGGATGTGTTGAAAGTATTTCAGATAAATCAGTCTCGTCACTATAAAATTTTTCTACACAATAGAATTGCATGTATATCAGGTTCTCACTAATTATGAATGCAAAACGGTATAAAAGTACCGTATTGTAGAACAAGAACAATCCGGCGTGTTTGTGCTTTAAATCTGCGGTAAAGTTGATAAGATTATGGTGGAAATCGAATGGGCCCGTCTATAATACACGGAGACATTTTAGACATTAGGTAATGGAGATTGCTCCCGCACGACCTTTGATCTTTGCGAAAACGTTAACTTTCTTAGCCTTGCGATTTTCTAGTGGTATAAGACATGTGGAATTAGGAAATGCTATCCCATTTTTGTAACTTGGTTAAGCTCGTAAAGTTTCGGGTTTGCCTGCTCTTCGATGCAAATACATCATTAGAAGTGAACGAATATTTTGTAAGTCGTTTCTGGTTATGTCAAAGGAAGTTTTCGATATATGCATACGATGTTTATCCCACATACAATCGTGTTTTATTGTTGTTTATCGGAAGCATATACTTCGTAGATTCGTTCTTCGAGAGAACAAAGTTGGAGTACATGTCTTGTGTTGTGCAACTTCAGTTTGTTGATGGTGCTGGTAGGGCTTATACATCCCTATTTAATAATAAGAATAATACTAATACTTTATTGCCTAACAGAGAAGATTTCCACTTACACAATAAAAATAGAAAGATAGATGTGTAAGTAATAAAGTATTTAAACAGAAGTTTCGAAGATAAGCCGCTCTACGAGGTACATGTACATATTGTACATACATATATACAATGCTGTGCTACAGACGAAGATCTGCATGTATCTCTTTCCATTCCCTTCAAGATGCTGACTCTAATGGGAAATCTGCTAATTCGATACATTAAACTACGCTCTCGGTGAATGTGGTTGGCATGAAACTTTAACCGATCTTGCATAGAACTAGTGCTGTTGATAATCTCCAACTTTTATTAAGTGGGCATAAGCTCTTGCAGTAAGTTCAGTTGTTCTAAGCGGAGTAATTCTGCTTATTAATGACCTCCATTTCGAATACTGCTAATATCGCTGCCACTGAACTAGTTGACGTAATTAAGTGAGTCGCACCACGCCAGCCTAATACGTCGTTCGCTGTTTAGGAATTTTGATAATGTCCATTGTACATCCTAATTGCACTCTCCAAAGAGAATGGGATAATTAAATTTGATATGTAAATAGAGTTTGAAATCATATCTGTTCTACGAACACAATATTGATTTAATTATTTGTGGGGGTAGTGATTTTAGTGTAGGACGTGTGGACATATCAAATTTTTAAGGACCAAATCTTAACTCCAAGAAGATGGATAACATGTACCTAACTTTACACTTTATATATCGCTATAACCGCAAGTTTGCGTCTTTTATTGTCTCCTAATACGTATTGAGACTGATAACTTTCAATACTTAGCTGAAATCTCGGCATACCCTGCGAAGTAGCAACTCTTAAAAATGTAATGGGTCATTGGGAAATATTCAGGGGAACTGAATTAATTACCGAGCTTCTTTATTTATGCATTTTCCATCGTTATGCTAAACGCCGTAATGAAAGCGTATAAAGAACACAAGTCTCCCACCGAAAAGGAATAATACCAAGAGAAGCAAATTAATTTATGTCCCCTTCTACTAGACGGGCGTATCCTGTTCCTTCATTAATAAGAAAGGTTTTTGCTGCGCTTTCGTTAACCTCGTTTATTGAATATCTGCGTCATAGCAGGAATGGTTTGTTATTTATTCCCGCTTTTTGCGTTGCACAGTTGGCCCCGCTGTGAACAAAGACAGAATTGTTGGAAAATAATAACGACGTAGCTGGTGTTCCGAAAACCAACGTTTCCCAATTATGACAAAATTCAATTTGTATTATTTTTCCCGACTTGTGTACTTGTAGATAATTGCGTTCGAAAAAGACTAAACTAAATATTACTGCCGAAGGGAAGGATAATTTAATTATTTCTTAATCTATCTGTTGGAGCGTTCATAACTAACACGAAAAATCCAGCTTTTTTAATGCTAGTATTTTGTTCGACGAAGAATAATTAATCCGAGCCGGTTCCGGGCGATGCAGCGCATCGATGGAATATTTTCCATATTTTCCTCCGATATTTGCTACCGGAATGAAGAAATAGCAAGAGGTTATTGAAAAAGGGGAGGCTGATATATGTTAAAGGAAATATGGGAATATGTTTGCCAGAAAAATGTGTATGTTCAACGCTAACGAAACTACATGATAGAAACGGCGAAAGTGTCTCGGGAGTGTTTGTATTCTCGAACGAAATTTGTAAGCTCAAAGCTCACGTTTAATTAAATTTGGATATTGATGATCCCTATCTCTAGGCGCTCGAAATTTCTGATTTCGTTTTGGTAGCTCAAACTGAAAATATTTAACAAGGAATTCCAACAAGAAGTATGGTAAGAAATACTTTGTTAAATATTACGTTGGCGAGCTTGCTTTCTTATTGTTTACTCCCAAACTATCACAACTTGATGCACACTAACTAACGAAACGAAAGAGAAGAAATACCATCAGTGAAGAAATTTTTGGCATCGTTATAAGTCTTGAACTGCGTCATGTGCAGAAATAATTTCAAATGACTGAAGAAGTTGTAATCGATAGCAAACAAGTTGGGGCAATGAGGTGGAGAACGCACAATTCCAGCTCTCAAGTATTGCAGGTTTTGAATTGTCGGAAGTATGATATGCAGTTTGACCTTGTCGTGAAGCAAGATCGGCGGTCTCATGGTTGTTGAAATGATCTGAATGTTTGAGTTTTTGGTGCATTGTCTTTTATTCGCCACAATAGGAATCTCTTCGAATGGTTTTCTCGAACAGAAGGCAGCTGGAGCACATCACCTCTCTGGCTGTTCATCAAATTATGACTAGAGTTTTGTGGGAGTAAAGTGGAGGCTTCGGCATCCATTTTGATATCTCACTCTTGTCGAACCATTAGCCTAAGCTCATTGTCTTATGGCGGCTACTCTGTATGACCCTCTGCCACACGGTACTGACGTGTCGTCCTCTAAACTATTTTTTACAGTGGGTTTATGCCCAAACTCCGACACTGCTACTTTTGCGTTATATCTCGCCAATCTTACATACCAGCAATGTTAAGGCGCGAATTGTCAATAAACCACAAAAATGTTGTTTCTCTATTCCTGCAGAGAAGAATGCTCCACATATGCCAGGTTACTTTATCTTAAAAGATGCGCACCGCACCGCGGTAGTGGAAACATGGTTCACTTATTTGGAAGTCGTAACACAATTCTTCTTCCTAATCCTGAGATGGTTTAACGTACAGTTCTAAAGGTGAAGGTGAATATCGTGTTCAGAATGTGAGCATAAACATGTTTACTCAGGTGTTGTGTAGTTCAATTTCTCACACAACTGACCATTTTGAGTAAATATTAAGCTTTAATAAGAATATTGCTTGGAGGATTGTCTTGGGCTTAATATTTTTTGTTTTTATAGTATAAAATTATCGTATGAAGTGGATTTATATTCCGGAACATCGGAAATAAAAGTCTGTACGTTATCTTTACATGCGTCCTAAATCTTGCATTTTTTCGAATCCATTAAAATGTTTTCGAGTGTATTTCCTGATGTGTGTAGAATTCGGAAGGAAGTTTATTGAACAAGAAAAATAAGAGGTTACCTTTCTTTTCGAAACCGCTTTTCTGTGCGTCAGCTCCCGAGAGTGGGCTTTCAGTTCGGATAAAGTGTAATTTGCTTTCAACTGATGACGAAATAGCTCCAGATTAAAATTTTTGTTCAAAGCTTTCATTTATTGTGTTTACGAAAGCTTTTCAATTCGATGTTATTAATAAATGTACATGCTCATTGACGACTTCATCGTTCGTTTGAAGTCCATTCATCATCAACACGGTAACCGGATTACTTTCAATTGAAATATGTAGCGCACTGTGTTTCTCCGTGTTTGGGATTATAAGGTTTGATATATTCTTAAATTATATATCGTTGTAAACAGGGAAAAGGAGAAAGAAGAGAATTAACTAATTAATCAACCTGTTTATTTCAGCTGCGTCCTTGTTTCAGACTTCCTGCCTTTCATTTTGCTAATTGGTTTTATGAAGGTTTTGTGGAAAAATACTTTGGCCCCGTTATCTGTTTTGATAATTTTATTTTAATGCACGAATGTATATACAAACATATTGTATTAATATACATAATAATAATATAAAAAAGTTATACCTTAGCAGTCGTCCATGTACATACATATACTGTTTGTTTGTCACAGAATGAAATTGTACCATTTGTTTGTTGTTCCTTTCAATCAATATCGTCAGCTTTAGAGTCGAGGCGAGCTATTTATGTTGCTTTAATTATGAAAGTTGATTGTTTGGTTTTGAGTAATTACCTTTTCGATTACCTCTTTTCTTCCGTAGGAATCGAAGCAGATTACTTTACTCAGAAAGTAACTTGTTTGCCCATTTAGGAGAAACATTAAACTTACTGCTTAAGGTCGACCAATGTATCAGATTATATTTAGAGAACGCTTCCAGTGTGCCATATCCAACATATAATCGATAGGTTTAACCGATTTCAATTGGACTGGAAATAATCGTAATGTTCGGAGAATATTGATCATTTAAAATCCAGGAACTTTAATTGAATATGGTATTTCTCTCTTCTGTCCGAGCGCTTCGCGAATTATGGAATGGTAAAATTTATAATGTCAATAATGTCCTTTATACAAGATCCCTTTGTTCTATTAAGCGCTCGATAAAACCTTTCAGACAGAAAGGAAAGTCCTGGCACTGTGATCGATTGCTGTTTGCCTTCTTCCTATAGTCTACTCATTTTACTTTAAGTGTCTTCTTGTGAGATGCAGATATAACTTGTATATCAAATTATATTTCCCGTCCTTACAGACATTTGTTATAATTTTAAAAGTAGTCAAATTTCTTTATGCATATATCCTGAATACTTTGTCGAATCCTATGCATAGCTTTAATGCATTGTCGATAGCAAATGAAGGGTCAAGTTAGTACAAACATAACCAGAAACTGGAGTGAACTATATTTATGTATAGTTTTTTTACAGAAAACGAGTTGTAAAATTATCTCAAAATTTTGTCGAGAAATTTGTGTAACAGGGCATGTTGCGAAGTTTCCTTTTCTCCTCAACCTCAGTTAAGATGCGGTGGAAACGTGCAGTGTCCTGTCAAGAGTCCCACTGACTTCCCAATTTGCTTCTTCTACTCATTCATAGCAACTGTTGTACCTTAAAAAACAACGACGCGCCCTTAGTTCCATTGCGATACTCCATGCTTCACCCGCTAATCTTTTAGCAAGTTCCTTATCTCAATCCTTACGGTTCCATGAGGCATTTCACGTGTAAGTTCAAGTTTTAGAAGGTTTTTCCTGACCTTTCCAAGAAAAATGTCGTTTCGTTTCCTTGTATGCTTTGATATTCTAGCACCCACCATAGATTCACTCTGTTGTATTCTGCTAAAGGCCCCAGTGCGTCCCTGCATTCTTTGAGTCCTGGATTATGTTTGAACATTTTATATTGCATTGAGAGCTACTTGACTGTCCATCATGATATGGACCTTGCTGTTCTGATTGAAGTTTTGTATCATGATTTCTACACACGTTGTTATAGCAATAACCTCGACTCATGCTAACACTCTCTCTTGCTCCCGCCGCGTACAATGTTATTCCGTTCCATTAGTTTGTTGAGCTGGAGTAATTAAATGGTCTATTGTCTATTTGTAATTGTTGCGTACACTCGATTTCATATATGGTGGTTTATTTTTGTGAATTGAATACACAAAAAAGATCTTTGATGCTTCTAAATAGTTTAGTTTTGAGTATCTTTAACGTACAAGCTACAATGTATTGTGCTTTCGCTTTATTTATTCGAAAGCAAATTGATAATGAATTACATCCGTAGGATGTCCCTTCTCGAAGGGTAAAGCATGGTTATTTTTCTAGAATGACTTAATGTCTAGCGAATATATTTTTTTAAAGGAAATATCATAATGGAGTTTTAGGGAAAAATACCTTGACAGGAAGTTAAATTTCAATTATACCGACGCTCACCGACATTTTGTAGGGCATTTTCTTCGCGCCGAGGGAACTCTGTCGCAATACATCAACGGCTTTTCATGAAAGTGAGCTTATTTCACTTTGGAATGGATGTAATTATTCAACACTTTCTGGTAGAAATGGCGCAATAAATCTAAAAGCTATGATGGAGACGCAATTACGAGGGGGTCGTGTGACATTAAAGGACAATTATTACCATTATTAGCAGTCTTATTTATGCCACAATGGTACTACCAACGCACTAATAAACGGGACGCGGAACAGTTATAATTGGGAAATTTCTACCTAGCTATAATTACGAAATGGGGAAAGCATTTAATTAAATATGAAACACATGCAATTCGGAATTGTTACTCTCTGTAAGTGTTCGTACTATAAAGAGCACGACATTTGCTATACAAAGTTCTATGAAGTGCTGTTAACTATACCTCGGAAAGGACATTCAACGTTTAGTCTGGAACGTACTCATATTATGTCAGATGTAAGTGTTATAACTTTTGGTATAATAACATTCAGTGCTTTAATTAATCACGAATAACCTTTGAGGGCCAAAATTTTAATGAAATAAAATCTGGAGGACTCTCTACATAACGACCTAATGAATTAGGTGCGTTAATGGGCAGCTATCAAGTAGCTGTGCAAAAGCTTACAAGGTTACCTAGTAACATAATTGATTCATTAGGGCGTTATATGGAGAGTCTTCCAGATTTTATTTGATTAATAACATACTCTTGTTACAGCAAATCAAAGACCAATTAATGATGAATGTTTGATGTGGATGTTGGTTTACTAATGTGGAAGAAGATACTCTTTTATTACGTATATTAGGGCAGAAGAAGTCCATATTTTTAAGACATTGCTGCAATTGGATTTGTGTGTGGTACATATGTATGTACATATGTCATAGGTTTCATTGTGTTCAAGAAGCAAATGTTTCCGCAAAGACGCAAGTTAATTCAGAGTATTGTGCATAAAGCTGTTGAAATACCAAACCATGATACTAAGCTCTTCAATTTTTTTTTTTCGAAGGAAATTTAATAATTAACGATTACGATGACAGCTGCAACAACTTGGGTGTAAAGAATCGTCAAAGTATTCTTCTTTACAATGTGTACACTTTTATATGTGTTCTAATTAGTTTTCCAAGCAATTTTTTCTTTCTGAATTTGGTATATCAGAAACTCGGTCTCTGAGTACATTAGTAGTCTCTAAAAAACGTGTTCTATTACGTGTATATTAGTCTGGACAAACGGGAAAAAAGGAAATCATTTAAACTTACAATTAGATCCGATTCATATGGAGAATGAATTGTTCATTCGACGTTTTATCGCCTTTAACTTTCGAAGTTTCAGTCAAATTGTGTAGAACTAACAGCTCAATATTTATGCAAGACATATTGATTTGTCCCTTAATTGCAGTTGGTACGCAATTTGGGTTTCACAATCTATTTAATCTAAATGTAATGAAGCATAGGTTTGTATCTACGTAATAATCAGTAATGTATAGCATGTTATTTCTATCGCGGTTTGTATTAGTGTTTCCGGCAAGACAAATTAATGCCCCTCAATTTATGCTTATACTTGCTGTTGTCGTGTGTAATTAGATAGGCTAAATAGTTGCCTACTGAGCAACTTACCTGCAGCAACACTCGTGTTATCCTATCTTGATGTATCGGTTGGCTCATAATATATGAATTGGAAGCGATATTTACATTTAATCCGTTCCTAAATTCAGACGTTGGTTGTGGCAGTTTGTTTTTAATATAAGTAGTCATTGTCTATGAATACTAAAAGTCTTTCAAGCAAGCAACTTCTTCAGATATTTCAAAATTTTTGGTTATGCCTTAATTCCATCAATAAGATGGGACGTTTAGATATTTTAATTTATTGAAAGCAAAGTTAATTTGAGTTTTGGAACAAGATCCTGCAGCGAGACGTTGCATGTCAGAACTTAATATTTTTGTAATTGCGTTCAGTAAAAAGCGTATTGGAAACTATACGCATTTCAATCCGAACATTCAATCAATTTCTTAACCGCATTTAACAATTATTCACGACGAAGGTTATTAGTAACACCTCCAAGTTAAGTGTATTACTTCTGCCAGCTCTATCAACCGAAACCCTCGCAATAATACATCTCGGTAATTAAGTTTAACCAAACATACCGAACCTGAAGACTTTGCACCAAACCTTCGAAACCAATACGAACAGGTTCATTAGACAAATCATGTTCGTTAACGGGTTGTCGTACGTGACTTCCACTATTTGTCTTGTCTTCCACGAAAATTCTACCGACTTCTCTTGTAGCTGACGCCATATGAACTACTCCGTAGTATGTACTCACACTTACGCATAGAATCGTATTACACTAACAAGCTCCCCGATCCTAATTACATTCGGGACCGGTTCTATATTGCCTGAGGGTAAAATGGTATCCCACAACTATGCAAATACTTTTTGTCGTGGTATTAATTCAGCCATCGCATATCAAATTAATACAAAGTGTTACGCACATCCCGCTTAATTAAACCATCTCGACGCTTGTACCAATTTCTCATAGCGTGAAATGATGGCTTTGACCTACTTCAACAGAGTGGGAAAGGATGAATGTTTCTATAAATTAGAAGTGAAAACTGAAAAAAGGAGACTTAACCTTCAAAGCATCTTAGAGCTCAAGCGACTATGGGAATGGGGAACTTCATAATGTTTGCGATTATAATTAGCTTCACCGCGCCGAAGCGTATTTTAGAATAAAGGAAAGTGGAAGTTCGGACTTTATAGCTGAGATATAGAAGGGCATTAATTAACTTAATTAAAAAAGCTCGTGTTTTTAATTTAAATTCCATTAGCTGTTACTGGAGAGGTTATTTAATTAAACGAATAACGCTCATTAAGATGTTAAGGTGATTTCATCAAGAATATACTTACTTGTTACTGATGGCTGCATAAAATCTATCTATTTTCTGACTCCAGTTTAGCTAAGCGATTGGTAGTTCTAGTCAGTCAATTATCTTTGTTATTTTCTAAGCCATTTTTGTGGCAAGCCTATCAGGTAATTTAGTAGTGATGTTTTCAATTTTTTAACTTAAGTTACCATTTTAAAATAAAGCAGTCTTTATATTACTTCAGTTTTTAATGCAGAATTGAAAACAATGTCGGGTTTTCTTTCAATAGAACGTTTATAAAAATCAAACAGTATTCATACAAAATCAAAACGTCGTTGAGCACACAGGCTGTATAAATTTTGGAGTATACCAATTGTTCGAAATGGCTTCCATTAGATAAAAAAAAATAAACTAAAAATTATCCATCCAAATCATGAAATTAGTAAATCGATGGTATGTAATGCTACCAAATACTACGAATACCTTTATATGAATATTCTCATTTTTCTTTCTAACTGAAAGCACTCCTTACAATTGCTGCAACTCAAATTAAGTCTCTCTGTGGCCACATGTGGTCTGATTTGCTATGAATTGTTTTGAATCTATTAGTTGAATTTTTAGTAACTGTCATATGAAATTGAAGGTACATGTACAGGATGTTCCATTTGAAAATGCTTCATTTTTAGTGAATTTCCTGGAAAACCGGCATGGCAAAAAAAATTAAAACATTAATAAAATGCTTAATATTGATTGTATGTGCACGCCAAATTTAAAAAGAATAGCCCTGGAAATCGCGAAGATACCGTTCCAAGGGTTTATACGATGGAGGTTTCGAATGTTCTAGAAATTTGGCTATAGTTCAATTGCGAAAATTTTGTAGGTCGCGCTATTGGTCAGAGACAAGTGCTAGACACGTTACGCCACCAACACGTGCAGTACTGTTTTGTATTTTTCAGCTACGTGACTGATACATGAAGTATTTCCGTACCGTTGAATCATGGCGGATGTGACTAAATCACAAAGAGTTATCATCTTCGTTTTATTTAAAGAGGGTGTGAAACCTACAGAACTCATTGAAGGTGTGTAAGCTGTATTTGAAGAATTTGCTTATAGCACGTGCAGTTCTGTTGATTGGAAAAGTAATGCTTACTGTATTCTTGGATTGCGAGGGGATTATTTTTTGGTTGACCTATCGAAAGGTGCTACAATTAACGCCGAATATTATTGCAATCTTTTGTCTGGCCCATTGGGGCAGGTACTTTACAAGAAACGGTCTGGGAAGTTGCATTGACGTTCGTTATTGGAACAGGACAATGCATGACCGCATACCGCACAAGAAACGGAGGATGTTCTAAACGAAAGGCGCTGAGAATTGCTTCCAGATCCACCTCATTCGCCAGATGTGTCTCCTAGGTATTTTCATCTGTTCTCAAATTTGAAAGAACCACTACGCGGTGCTCAATTTGAAACCTTGAATGCGATAAAACTTTCTATAAATATGTGGATTGCAGAGACACCGAGAAAGCTCTTTAAGACCGGGTTAACAAAAATTAGTTTCATGTTGAGATAAATGAAATAAATGCATGCCTATAATATTACTTGACAATGACCACAGATCACTACATACCATTGCACAAACCTGTTACTTCCACAAAGATGGATGGGTCATTTGCATCTAAATCAGATATGCTCCTATAGTTATGCTGTGTTATAAATTTTCGGCGAAATATCCCGATGTAAGTTAAATAAAGCTAAGTCGATCGTCAGGAGTCTATTTTCTGGCATCCATAGCGTGAGAACGCAGGAAGAACTACTGCAGCTTGCGTACGTCATCATCATTAACAGAAAGGTGTTAACAGAGAGCCTATCTTTATATTACCATCGGAGATATTAAAAATATTGTTGTTTAGATGAACACAATGATCAAGTGAATCAACATATGAACATGTTGGGGTATTGCGCACTTACTTATTACTAACTTTTCCTACCATTCAGTGGCGGATTTTGGATTATTATTAATTTCTTAATTAACGGAAATATTGAGAGGCTTACTCATTTTGCAATGTGATGAATGTATGATGTATACTGTGTCTAACCAGCGGCTTTAAAGCGTTTATTGTTGCACAACACGTGTATCAGAAATCATCTGCCCCATAAGTTTTGTACTAGATTAAAGATTTGTCTATAGTTGGCACAAAGCTAATTTACAAGATTATTCATGAAACCTGTAAGCGCATGCGCAAGGTCACTAAAACTAAATCTTCAGAAACAGAACTTTAAAATACACATGTGTATATCTTCTTTACAGCATTAGGAACGACATTAGCCATGGGATTTAGTGACTTTCGCCCTTTTCGAAACACCAGAAAAAGTTTCTCAAGGGTTTCCTTCCCATGTAGGCAGTGTACAACCCAGATCTCTATAACAAATCTTTTCAATCTAAATTGTTTCGTACTTTGAATTTTTGTTCCAAATTGTTGCTGAGAAGTTGATCAACCGATTATATAGTACGATGCTCTCTGGTGATTGCTTGTTCATATCTAACCTAAGCCATTTTAGTCTACTGTATGCGAGTTTATTATTGGCAGAACGCGTAGCTTCTGTATCATCCAAAAAGGTCACCGAATTCATTCTGTGTTGATAAGGAAAGTGAAATATCTATACAAAAAGTCTCAGCTTGTAGTAACACCATATATTAGCTGACGCTAACCACCTGCAAGAAAATCTTTGTACAATAAATAGTTGGTGTAGGAGAAACAAAACTAAATTGAATGTTGCAAAATGCTGCGTTGTGTGATTTACTAGGAGGAAAAGCTGTCTCAATTTTTCATATAACATTGATAATCATTTATTGCGTAGTGACTCTGAGATTACCGATTTGGGTGTTGTTTTTGACGCAAAGTTAACTTTCACTAGTCATGTAATGAGCTTGTGCCAGTCTTCCAGCAGAACATTCGGATTTATTGTGCGGTCAAGTAAATATTTTAGTAATCTTGATGTCATGAAGAACCTATTTTTTGCCCTTGTACGTAGCAAACTTGAATATGCGTCTATTATCTGGCATCCTGTGCATACTTCTTACGAGCTTCAAGTTGAATCTATCCAAAAAGATTTCTTAAGTTCCTGCCTACAAGCGTGATGGGGTGTATCCCTTACGCGGAATGAACCATGGTGGGCTTCTTCTGGATCATGGAGTTCATTCTTCAAGAGCTCGGCGAGAAAAATGTGCAGCTAATTTTCTCAGCAATTTATTACACAATAAAATAGACTGTGCCTGCATACTTGAGATGGTTAACTTTCATGTGCCACGGGCAGGTTCCAGGCATTGTACAACTTTTCAGCTTCCCAAGTGTAGAACAAACATAATGATCGGAAGCCCAATTTACCATATCAGCAAATGTGCTAACAGAATCTTTAGTGATATTATGCTCGATGCTCGTCTGTAGCTCCATAACGTGTGGATTTGTAAGCACTTGTGCTTTTATTTTTTATTTTGCTTTGTTATAGGTACGCATATATTTTACTATGGCTATATATTTTCCTATGTATATATATGTAAAAACCTTAGTACTGCATATTGTGTTTTGGTATTTCATGTATAATTTTCTCTTTTTGTTGATGCGTCCGTCTTGGAGTTTCTGTTGGGCGCTTAATAAAGTATTATTATTATTATTATATAGGTAACGACCATATATATATATATATGTGGTCTGTATATATATATATATATATATATATATACAGACCACTTAGGTTCATAGCCTCGCTATATCTCTCCAATTCTTTCTATTTTTTGTCTTTTTCTTCCAGTTCTGGACTTTTTCTCTTTTAGGTCTTCCTCCACAGCATCCATCACCAGTTTTCTAGGCATTTCTCGTTTCCTTTTACCCTCTGCTACCTTCCATACTACATCCTTTACGTCTCTTTCTTGTTCCGCTCTTCCTAAATGCCGAGGCTATTGCATTCTTCTTGCCTTGATGGTGTTGCTAACTAGTGCCTATTTAAGTTCATATAATTCTGCGTTTGTCCTTCGTTCCAATCCTAGTTCTGTCTGCTTATCTCCCAAAATTCTTCTCAGGACTTTTCTTTCCCAAATCTTTAGCTTTTGTTTTGTTTTGTTTAAGCGATCAGATACGGCATCTCAATTAGCTGTTGTCATTTGTTGACAAGTGTTACACATACTGTACAGTTCTCTGCATTATCAATTGGGAGAAATTGCTTATTGAGAAGTATCCTCCACTTTCCGGATTTCTCTAGTGTTCTCGAATATTCTTTTTAAGGGTTGCACCTCTTCATACCTATGCACCAACAATTTCTTTTCTTATAGACTGGTTCCTCGATTTCCAAGCTAAATTATCGTTGAATGCTGAAAATTAACTTACCAAAATGAATGTCTTTCAATCACTGTTGCCCAAGTAGATGTTTTGCGACGTAAATATTTACTTGTGATAAACCTTAGAAGCCAGGAGCTTTTCCCAGAAAAATAGCATTCACATCGATCGGCTTGGCGTTAGATTTTACCAGAAATTTCCATTGTATTGGAATCAGACAAGTGTGATTACATATTACTCGTTTCATAGTTTCAGTTGCAGTTCTGAGAAGCCTACAGTTATCTTTAATGGTTCATCTCGTTGTCTTGAAGTATTTTAATGGACATCGTGCATGTCTTTTTGTGAAAGGAGACGATCTCTTAGCCTGTTTTAAGCAATGCTGCATAGTATGATTCTTCATTTTTTCATATTTCCGAATCTTCTTGACTACTTAAGTTGTTGAAATGTTATTAAATTGTTCACGTCAATAAAATGACAGGGTCTCCAGCAAAATTATCGGTGGTTCCGTCATTTTTCGATTCTTGATGTGCTCAAATTGGGCGAGGTGCTTTCTATGTTTTCAGACAATTTTTGATTTCTGATGCATTCTTGTGCGCAATGACCGGGAATAGATATCAATCGTCGTCTGGTAGATAACTTTTAGCAGTGCCCATGGATTGCGATGGACGAAATTTGGGGCCAATCATATCGACTCGAACGCCTTTGTATGTTCTGAATACGTTTCTAAACAACATTAAATGTTACTGAAACGACATTGTCTCAGCAATTGTGTATTTTATTAGAAAACAAGTGAACTAAGCGAAAATCGCTTGATAACTTTTAGAATTATATTAGGAATTTGAAAGCTCATTTAACGGGACAGTTTAAACTAACTGCGTATTCATCGCGAATTATAGCACAACACTTAAAGAAACCCGCCGCGACGCGCCGTTGCGATTTAATACGTTTATCATTCTCAAGCTTAGATTGATTGATTTATTATAGCGAGCGTCTGCTGTTTTGCGCTTTGTTTCGTGTATATTTGAATTTCCCAAACGGTCTATTTATAACGGTGCTGGTATGGGGCGCTTTGATCGATTTTATTAAAACGTTAATCTAGCATCTTGGGACTAAGCCTTATTTATAGGTGTTTAGGAAACGTGTATCGAACTGTAAGCTCCGTTTAATGAAGGTATAAGTTCGGTACATTGCACAGGAAAACGGCGGTCTTTATTAGTATAGATGATCGTGGGCATTTTACCTGCATATACACGTGTATATAACGATAGCTTGTTTTGGATTTGAAAGTTTTGTCGGGTTCATTATGAAGTAGATTAATCCGGACTACCATGGGAATTACATAATCCCAGTTATTATTTTTTATTTAATTATTCAGGTAATTTATATTTAGGATCGAATTGATTTTGAAATGTTGCGTGTATGATTTTTTTATATTATAAATTCCAATAGAAACATTATACATGATCATAGTAAATTTTCCTCACCCAGTTAAGTACAATGAACAGATTTCTTTTAGTCGGTGTGGTGGAATAAAATAAGGCCATATCTCTTAGATACTACGGAAAGAGTAGTATAGTAGTAGTCTAATAAGCTTCCGTACTCTGTTGTATCGTTCTGTGTGGCCGCTTATTCCGATAAGGCAGCGAATGTGAAAAAGCTCTTTGCCCGAAGTTAAAGAATTATTTTCTTTTGTTACAACCCATAAACCAATTACTCTTCCTTTTAAAGCTCTGTTTGAGGAAACTTGTAGTAATAAATTACGTAAAGTTCATTTCCCTGATATTATTAAAGTACTTCAGGAGGAAACAATTCGCGTTTTCTTCACTCGGCTTACAGCCTTTTGTATTTCAAATTGTATAGTCATTATTTTCTATAAAGTTTTATCTTTCAATTTGCTGTACATTAAATTACTTGAGATTTTGAGAGGATTTATGTATGTAAGTAATTTTCTAACTATTTAATCCGGTTCACTCCCTAACCTTTAAACGTTCCACATTCTATATAGGCGAATTTTTAATCTTCGTACGATTACACCGACATGAAACCGACGTGGTAAACGATTAAACAAAGAAGTACATTTACATATGTAGTAACAATAACGTGACACTCAAAGCATTCTGGTAGTATCATTTTCCATCGCTTTTTTTCGCTTGCCTTCGTAATTATCGATATTTCCTCACGTTACAGATCGTGGAATATTTATCTCGTTATTGGAAGAACGCATCGGTTTTCGATGTGGGAAGAGACTTCAGTAACTTGCAAATAATGCATGTTGCGGTCTCGTTTCGAACACGAATCGGTACAGGAAAATAGAACGATACCATTCACAGACGTCGTTGTGTAAAAGCGTGACACTAGTACTACTAAAAAATAGCATACCGATCCTGAATTTTCCCAATAATGGCACGATCAAATTCGGAAATCACGTTAACAGTTAATTTTGAGGTCGATTAGTGAAAATTGCAATTTTGCCCACAAATTTTATCATGAAACTACGATACTATTTAAAAAAATGTTAGTTACTATGTAATTGCTTGCATAAGTACTTAATGGATATAGTACGTAAGTGGGGTGTACTCGTGTTCTATTGCACCTTATGTGAAGGCTGTGTGATTTACATACTAATTCGAATTTTATCCATCTCACCTTTTAACTAATTAGCATGCTAGCCTAGAATGTACGTAGGTATTTGTCAGACTTCAAACATGTACGAAATAACCCTCGGATTACCTTTGTTCGTGATATACGAACCAAAATTAATGAAAACCGGTGTTATTAATGAATCTCTTTAATAGCACCCTAATTACCTATTTCGTCAAATGTAATTCTTTGTTCTTGTTGCAGCTGGTCGGCGGAGAGTTTGATATGGAACTGAACTTTGTTATACAGGATGCTCAAAATATTAGACATATGCTGGAGCTGCTCGATCACTGTCCACCAAATTTACAGGTAAGTTTGACACTTTACACCTTGGTTGATTATTTTGCATTCATAAATTAATATCTAAAAATTGCAGTGCGGTGCAGCTTGTAGGAATGTTTAGAAATGCCTTATGCCCTCAAGACATTTCGTTTCTAATTTTTTGTTAATATTCACCATAATTTATTCCACTTTGTTTAGAAATGATTTTATAAAATATAGTTCGTTAGTCTTGATTGAGTTTCTCTTGCCCTAGATTATTAATATAGTAAATAAGATAAATAAAGAAAGCAATTACTTAGTGTTTGTGCTGAATCAATACGTAACAATTGGGAAATGAGCAATTCGAACTTACTTGAACATTTCAAGAATATATGTGCCTGAGGTATTGTCTAGGAATTAACTCACTGAAATAGCTTCGAGAAATTATGTTTTCAGATTCAGAGTTTTAATGTTGCATCAATTGGTCAAATAGAAAATTAGAACAATATTCTATAAAAATAATCCCCTCGCAATCCGAGGATACAGTAGGCATTACTTCTCGAACCGACGGGATTGCACGTGTTTTAAGCAGAGATTTTACTTCTCGTTTGCACCATTCTTACGACTAATTTTTGGTCTCAGGAGTGAAGTAAGATATCCATGTTTGATCAGTTGTTCTTATCCGTTGCCAAAATTGATCGCTGTAACGCACTAAAAGCTCTTAAAATTGGTGGCATATTTCGAATCTGTTGAGCTTCTATTCTTGTCCTAACAGCCTTGGGACCCAGCGAGGTGATACCTCATTGAAGGCCAAACGTTAGTGTAAAATCTTATGAACTTGTCGTGTACGTATTCCTACACTAACATTAATTTCACAAATAGTCATTCGCCTATCATCTTTTAATAAATTGTCCACGGCAGCAACGTTTCCTTTATTGGTAGAGACGCTCGGTCATCTAGTTTAAAACTGTGAACGCATCGATAGATTGTACTTTTAGATTTTGCAGATTCTCCGATTACACCTTGAAAACTTTGAGCGATTTCTGAATCTTTCAGACCCTTTTTAATTCGTAGAAAATGATCACTCATTGTGACGTAGTCACGTCTTCCGTGATTGCAAAGGTAGCAGAAGTATACTAAATAATATTGCACGGGATTAGATTAGAGTGACATATAAGATATATGCAATTGAACCAGAACCAAATTTCTAGAACATTCGTAACATCCCTCGTATATGCCTTCTGAAATTAATTGTTTACTTCATTCTACATACCGTATAACAAAGAAGTGATCTTTTGTATTTACAACAAAGTTTGGACACGATATCTGACTGCCAAAAAGGGATACTCCAACCTAGAATATTATTGTTGCAAATGTATTCATAACTATTGTTACGATGTATGTCGATACGTTATAGTTCAGAAAAGAAATGAATTCGCGAACGAAAACGTCGATTTAAAGCCGGAAGTTATCCGAAGATGGTCAAAAATGGTCGAAACGTAGGAAAAGTAAAAATGACAAAATAAGACGTGCGGGAAGTTTACTGCCGAAATACGTTGCAATACCATAAGATATTATTTTCAGGGCACCATAGTTGGGCGTCAAAAAGTTTTTTACACCAAAACCTCGTTACCACTATCTCGCCGAGATAGCAACAACTGGGGGTACAATTGGCTAGAGTGCACAACACGACAAAAACAACAATACGCGATACTTACGCTTGTCGCAACAGGCTAGCCAATGCCGCGCTCAGCTCAGTGGGAGGTCGTGTAGGTTCCTTTTGTAGATGTAATGACGGCCGTTGAATACAGAAGGTCTTGTCAGGAGAACAGATAATATGGGCGCCAACCATGAAGTTTGGGTCAAAGCTAATATGAGCTTATCCGATATATCCTCATGGTTAAATATATTCGGTACCTTTTATTGAATGAAATACTATTTGACGTCAGGAGTGACCAAGATCACCTGGTAGGGTGCGTGTATTTAAGCGTTGATTCTATATGGTTTTACTTTTCATGTAGACAACAAAGTTCTACTTCAAAAACTACACACGGCCATTTAAGAACTTGTATAATTAGCCTTTAGATGGAACTCGTTAACAATATTCAGAAACTACATAATATTTGAGATTAGATTAACTAAATAATGCGAACAATGCCGTAACGGTAAGTCAGTATAAAGCGTTTTATCGTAGACCTTCACAATATAAAATACAGAATACGTGATATTAAGTTGTGCTGTGATTTTTGCAAATGCGATACAGGTCTAGTCTATATATGTGTACCAATGAATTTAATAAGAAAATGCGGCAATTTAATCAATGATTCCTTTACAAGTTTAAGAATATTAATGGTGTTAATTTAGTTGAAATTACTAATACAAAATACGAAATATTCGAAACAAAAGAAAAGGTCTAAAACATATAGAATAATAAATGCTTAGCTGTGTCATGGCGGTCCGGATGATGTCATCCCTTGAATTTGTATGTTTTGTCTGGCTCGTTTGTTGGAAAAGATGGACTTCCAGAATTGTCCGACGAATTGGACTATAGGATCTGCTTCTATTAATACCTTTTTTTTCTTTTTTAATTCGGTACTACGAGGTGTATGGAGGGCTCGATAACGGATCTTTTCCTCCGCAAACGGGAGTTGTAATTAAAATACACTTGAGGGTCTGCTGAAGAATTCCCCACTTCAGGGTAAACAATATCTGGACGATATTTCGATAAATCGATACACAAAACCTAATTTCGCTCAGCAAAACTCTCCCGATATCGTAACGGTCTTTACCACTCGGCTACCTATTGCCTTCTTCCCTCTTCGCTACTGCGCCGGAGCGAAGATTCTCTTCCCGTCCTCGTGACTGGACGAATTCAGAACGTTCAAGGGCACTGCTCTGCGCGGTGATATGATCGGTTCAGAAATACTACGGAAGGAACTAACTGACTACTGGGACTAAAGTTTGAGCGCAAACTTGAAACATGTTAAGCAAAATACTGAAACTGAACTAATGAAATTTGTGCACGTAACACTATAAATTGCAGGATGATGTGCTAGGATCAACTACTGAAAATGTTGTATCAGTGGGTTTCGTAACCGTCATATAAAATAGTTGCATCTTCACTTTACATCTTCATTCGAAACGTTTTCCGCATAGAGGCATCCAGACGGAATTCAGGTTCCTTTGTATGTATCGTAGTATCTCATTTTCCATTCCAACCATAAAAATAACTTATTTCGTTAAAATTCCACTGTTGACGATGAAAGACCCAGAAGGCCACTGCCATTTAGAAAAATACACAATGCGATATGAAATTATCTGGTAACGCAGACATTGCGGATTCAGTTCGCGTTTCACAAAAGCATTGTAGCCCGCATAATATATTCACGGCGAATCGTTGTAATCTAAGGCCGCGTTAGAAATATGTGGGCTCGAAACTTCACTCCAGCGAGGAGAATAATTCAACTAAATATCGTTTATGTATGTGCTCTTCTTATACGTTACGTTACTGTTAGCCCGCAGCAGTTTAGCCGTCTCTCCGAATACTGCATAGGCAAATGCTCGTGACACATTCAATTTCCACAGATACGACGCCCTCAATTCGCCCTACACGCTACTAAAATTCGGCGATACCGTTAAGTTAGTTTATGGGTGCATATTTTCTTGCGAAACGTACTCGCTGCGACAGTTCGCGATATACAAGATGTGTATATACCTCTAGAATCCTCCCTTAATCTGTTACAATTTCGGTAAATTTGAGATTGGTTTGCAATTGCAGTCAATATTCCCAAGTACTATGGATTTATGTATACGTACGCTTTGCAGTAGTATTATTATATCAGAGTCTGAAACGTTCAGTGCGGATATGAAATGTCCATTATACACATTGGGTGCTAAAATCGATTATTTGACATGCGTCTGTATATAGTTGCGCTTGAAACCATTAATAGATTGCTAGGTTCGAAATATGTTGCATAATAGTAAACATATATATTACTAATGGCACTACAGTTTTGCAACAAACAGATCCTCTTTTATACCAAGTAAATTCGAGTGCTTCATATCAGATTAACTATTTTGTTGGCCCAGAATATGTTATCAATGTATTATATTCTTCCACCACTCCTTTTTGTTTGCTACTTTAGCCCTCATATCCTCAAATCCTTGAAGAAATTCATGATTCGTCTTCTTTTGTCATCAAAATTAGCTCTCAATATGTTTATTTTCCATCTTTCTATGATAATCAAACAGACATTCAAGCCGTAAGCTCTCACGCCATCAACTCAAAGATTTGGTAAGATCGCAAGAAGCTTAGCTCTCGGCAAGAACAACAAGGTACGCTTTTGTTAGATACCAGGTCATACCGACGCCAAAGGTAACAAAACAGTTGGTAAATAAGTAAACAGCAATAGCGGTGATTAACGTCTTTCGTAGGACCGGAACGAAGGTTAAGGAATTGCTTCTTTAACCCATAACTTCTTATAGGCTTCTTAGAACAGTATAGGTAGGGATTCTGGATAGACCTGGTGTGTGCCTTAAGCAGATGCCAAATATCTCTTGGCGAACTATTACCAGAGGAGATCGAGAGTCTGCCTCAGTCCTAGTAAGAATCGACTGATGAGAATACTAATGGGTTTCCTTTCAATACGTTACAAACTCGGTGGGGAATGACTAGCAGCAGTATTCTTAAATTTTGTATGAAAGCGATAGGCTTCTTATTGCTTCTTATCGTGGCAATTTCTGTCATGCAAAGGTTTGATACTTGGGTTACCACCAAATTGAGGATAAGAATACATTACATTTAGACCACTTCAAAAATGTGAAGTTTTTGTTAACATGCAAGCTTGATGCGATACTATTGAATGAGCTCCCTTCCTCTGATGACAAACAGAGTTGAATTGGGTGAATACCCCCAACAATATCAATTCCATCTTCGAAAACATCATTTGCTTTTACTACTTGCATCTCAAAGGCATATGCAACTGCAGACCTTATCACAGGCTTACTTATGTATATATTATTATTTTAGATTTTACTGAATGTTGACTCCTTTGACTTTCAGCTCCTGCGCTTTATCTCAGTTTTTACAAATGCTAAATATATGAACTTTACTCTTTCAAAGCTACGTCTCGTGCAATGACTTCACTTCACGATTTTACAACTAATCTATTCTTTCTTACCATTGCTTCCATCACCAAATTGAACTGTATAATGGACAACAAATTATCTCATCGTGATACACACTTGTAACAGCAATATTGTGTGACACATTCTTTTGTATGATATATACGTATTTATAATTCTTGTCTTTAATCTTATATTTAATCTGGTGGCCTAAATAAAGCCAACATTGGAACTTTTAAGCAACAAGATTTTAAAATATCAAAGCGAGTGAAAGAATGAAAATTTATGACAATTTTCATGAAAATAATTTAGATTCGATGAGAGCCTAAAACAGGAATTTTGTTGAAAATCATTATTATTGTTAAGCTATGTAACTGCTATCATATCCAAAGGATTAACATAGTAATTTTAGGTCGTCAAAATTCAGATTCAGATTGAAATTTTGAGAATCATTTTCAAAAAATAACATGAATAGCGAAGTAAAATCTTTCAAGTAAGAAAATCAGGCCAAACTGGTTTTCTTTCTCAAAATCTTTCGTTAACTATAAATTCATAAAAGTAATCAAAATTTGACGGCAAATCGTTGTCCATCAATTTGTTCATAATTCATACTATTGTGTGCAATTCTTGGTAGGATACGATGGTAATATTGAAATTCAGCTATAATTTCAAAAAAAAATTTGCAGAGCAGTTTCAAATTGTGATGTGGGTTCGTTATTATAAAAATGTTAGGCACAATTTCTCAGAAATTAACGAAAATAAGAATGAAGTGCAATGTGATCTACTCATAAGCGTCTACAGTGTAATGACTTTTGAGCAAAATCAATTTGTTTTATTTGAAATTTTATTTCAATTTCCAATGTTTGGAAATAATGAACATTCGATCAGGAATTAAAGCTAAAAAATTTTGTTGAACATTTGCTTCATTCAGAATTTTCATACTAATGATATTCTGCTAGGATGAACCTGTCGCACTATAGGTTCTTGTGTGTTGATGTTTTGAACTCAATATTTCAAAAGTCAACTAGAATAGGGAGGTCTAAATCAGGATATATAGGGCTAAGCCATAATAATAAAATATTTATTTGAAATTTGTCGACACGGAGATGCATTCTATCTTGCTTATATTACAATGGAGATTTGTTAAGACTAAGATTTAAAAGATTGAAAAGTTACTTCATTGGCTTGAAACAACAACGTACACATATGTATATATTCACATGAGTTCATCAATATATACATCTAGATAAAATATGTGAGCAATTCGTGCTTAGAAAGCTGGGGGTAGACTTTTACATGTAGATAGGGCGTGAGTATATATCGGAAATTCCAATCATAAACAAAAACAAAAAGGATAATAAATACACGAGATTAAACGGAAAACAGACAGACAAAATGCAAATAAAAAATTCTTGGTTTCGGTTTTCGGCGGTCGTGATTCATGTTTACGATGCATATACGAATGCCAATACGGAAGTAAGAGCTTGTCTAAATGTGCTTAATCAAATTTCGCGTTTTACGAGGCGGCCCGTTTACAAAACAGCCGCGTAAAATTCCTATTATCGCAGACGATGGGTGAGAAAGGAGATGGGAAAACGAAAAAAATTGCGGCATTAAACCAAAATTCGAAATAGCGAGAAATTTCATTAATTTCAAACAAACTCCCTAAAGCAAAACGAGATTTCGCATCTGACGTTTTTTTCGAATATTTATGTTTTATTCTTTGAATTTGACTTTTATATGAGCTTGTGTTCCCATTACGGATTTAAATCTGCAGCTATTCCCACAGAATTTGGAATGAGTTGCTGAATTTTAGATTGTACAATTGAAACTTGAATCTAGCCAGTATATACTCTACGGCCTATTGTAGTATAGTAATACTCAAATGGTTAATTACCAGTAGAAAATGTATCATCTATTACAATTCAATATATCAAAATTCACAGTAAATGTCGGGGTGATCAATGTTTATGTTCAAATGACATTCGGTTTATTTTGGGTTCTATTTATACTTTTCCGATACCACACGCACCATCTTTTAAGCATTTTATTACCTTACGGGTGTTAGCGTCTTATTTTAACTCCAGCCATAGACGTTTAATGGGAGAAACAAATGTAACTAGAAATAAAATTATTAATTATTATAAAGAGCATCGATTAAAAGATAGAAAAGCATTGTAAACATTCAGACACATACATACAACACTTTACACATTACAATAATTCCTAATAACCACTGGATATAAATGACCAAGGATACATCGACATTCAATACAGGTTTCTATAACAACGTTATGCCATGGATGAACTCAAGTCATGGTGAATTAAAGTTTTCGTTTCGTAGACAATGAAGAGATAATGTAGTGTAGGTCTGGTTTCCAGAAAAAATAAAAAGTTTGTTTGGTTGACGACGAAGAAAATTGACAAGATAGATAAGTCAAGAAAAAGTTGAAAATATATTTTGGACCAAAATGATTTTAAAAGGAAGTACCAATGAATAAAAGAACCTCACCACACCGGAGAAGAAAGATTTAGAAAAAGGGAAGAATCCATAGAAAATAGAGCCACACCGAAAAAGGAAGTTAAGGGAGGGAAAAGTCCATAGAAAATAGAGCTGCATCGAAGGAGGAATTCAAGAGAGGAGACATAGGAAGAACCATCATCGAATAAAAGAAATTACACTCACACACATAACACTAGGTAATTATCTTTATTTTATGTTAAATATTTCTCAAAATTTATAAATATAATTTGTTATAATTTATGCTTTTTATATCATTAATTAAGAGCTAGGCCGGTGCAATTTTGTTTAAGAAATTAACTAAATCCTCAGTACAATACACACGCAAATATGAAAGAGGATACTAAGCGAATAAGGTATATTACATAAGTGCACCACATCTTCAAAAGAACAATTAATTTAAATAACTTTCTTAAGTACCCTTCAAATATATCGAACGTTGTCAATTTTAAGAAGGAACGCCATATCGTGCATTATTCTATATATATATATATATATATATATATATATATATATATATATATATATATATACTTGGCATAAATCTAAACTCGTTGGGTGTGTTATTTCTAACAACCCAAAATAGAAAATATACTATATGGGGCTAAAGCACTCTTAATTTTATGATTATATATTTTCGTGTAACCTTCAATCTCTTATTTGTGTTATAGAAAATAAGACGTCATTTTGCAATTAAAAACCCACCGAGCTTTTCTATCGGAAATAACATGGATGACCGGAAGACGTCGTAATTTTACAGCGACATTTCCCCAATTACGTTCTGCCAAGTCGGATATACGTCATATGGGATTTTACAAAAATGGTCAGTTGCTCTTTTCACTCCGGTGATATGTCTTGCTTCATATACGAAGTAGTTACGTTGTTGGCTATATACAACCGTACACGTTCCGAGAATGCATTTCTCTCTCTTTCTCTGCTTGTGACCTTTTTGACAATAATGCGATATGACGAGCGGTTCCTAGAAATAAATGAATTTTCCCGGAGGTTTGCCGAATCGTCGAGGATTTCGGTTACGTCGATTTGTCGTGGTTTATGTGTAGCAAAGTTTAAAGTTGTAGGATGCCAGACAACATTCCCATTCCCATAATTTTAATTCCGCCGGGATTATTTCAACATAGTTGCGTTTGTGGAAACGCAGAAAGTTTTATGATAAAAATAAGCTAGGCGTCTGTTTTGTTTCAGTATTGATTTTTATACAAACCTATTCAGCTATAGCAGATTGTCATGATGTTTCTTGGATGTCCGAATTTCACCAACGAAACAGCGTTTGGTGTTAAATTAATTGCTAGTACTAGCATTTGTAATATGATTGTCGGCCAGTTATTAGTTTTATTGTCACAACACTGTCTTGTTGAATGGATTGTCATATAGGATTTTAAAACCTTAGGCAGCAGATACAAAGCTTTAGGTACATACCACAATCCACTACACGACCAATTTACTGAAAATTTGTACTTATACATAGCATTGCCTGTAAAGTATCGATTCTGACATAAGGCAGTAGCAGTTAGCAGTTGCTTATACGGGCCAAAGTTGCCCAGATCGGAGATTCGCAGGCGAGCATATCATATCATATCTTTATTGATGGTCTGCACATTCACAATGTATATACATACACAGGTCATATATAGTAAACAAGAAACAAATAAAAACTAATACAAATATAAAAAACAACTAAGAACAAATAAAAAGAAACAAATTAAAGAAAACAAATATCGGAATATACAGACTCCAGCCGTCCTTGCAAGTTGCGACCGATCCCGATTGTTCCCCTTGTCAAAAAGCAACGTTTTATGGCTCGCATGGAAACCTCGAATAATTATAGCCGACCTTAACGCGAAAAATTGGTCAAGAAAATACATACAGGAACATTACAGGAGGAAAAAGCAAACATCAAATGAGGAACATAAATGGCTTGCATGAACATATCTAGGCAGTAGAATGATTCCAAGTTGATTAAAATTTTCGTTCTCGTGAGTTCAAGAGGAACTGCAACGATATCCACTCTTTGAAATCTACAAGTGTCAGCAATATCGAGCCAAAACATTTTTTGTCCGAAATCATTCCTGTACTTCATAAATATGATGAAATTTGCCAAGAATCTCAAGTTAGTTTTGTTATAAATTGCTACCACCACATAAATTTCCTCACAAAATCTTCTTTGATTAACTCATCAATCCACCGTGCCATTACCATTTCAAAACTTAATACCCCTGAGAATAAATTATCTCATGTTGTAAGTACTTTCGTCCACAATGATCCAGAAAATCATCTACAATTTCCACCGCAATCCCTAACATCTCTGGAATACCTTCAATAATAGGAGGAAATCCTTCCATGCCATATAGAAACTCCTACCGAAATTTCCCAATTTATGCCATCGACCAAGGAAGATACCGTGTCCTTGTGGTTCAGTATATCTCGATGAAACAGATCTTTCAGTTAATATTCATTTGCAAGAACATTAACGCTGTGTCAATAGTGTTTTGGTGTGTTTCGCGCAAGCTTTCAGTGTGTGATGTTCATTGTGCTGTGCTTTAGAGCCGTGCAATGTCCGTTGCGTGATTTTCGTCGTATATCGCTAGTGACACTGAATTGCTCCAGTTTTTTACTGAGGGTGGCAACTTAGTTGCCGAAATATAATACGTATCTGGATTTATTCCCGAAAACTGTAATAATGGTGATTTTATTTATTTTATGAATTAACGTTGTGTTAAATTCCTTAGCCTTAGTCCATCCTTGCATCAAAATCCATTCGGTTGATGGGTACTGTTTTCCCACAGAAACTATCGCATGTTTCTAGGCATGGTTTGTCTGTAGTCATCATTAACTCTCCCTTTTATTTCCAACGTGAAGCCATTGAAGTTCAGAAATATCCGCAGAATTTAAATTATCAAGGTGGCTATTCTTTGCCCTCTTCTTGGAAATCAGTTTCCATTTCTCTAATTGCCTTGATTTTAATTTTTTGTTAGTGCAGAATATAGGACATCGGGAGCATCTCAGAAGAAAGTTCGTGTCTTACATTATTCCGCATTTACACAGATAGTTGTCCATTGAGTGACAGTAACTGCTTCATTTGATTTTATCGATGTTATGCTTGCCTATATTAGACTTCACATTTTCTACCTGGTCTCGTTTCCATTATGGCTTGCAAGTGTTTTTCTTTAATAACGGTTTAGAGGATGCCAAAGCCAAAATCTTTTCTTCTCTGCTCTCTCTTATTCATAAAGATATTTATCAGCAACCTATTTATTTATTTTAGTATTTTGGTGCTATTCAAAAGTTGCCAGGAGTATAACTTTTTACTTACCTATAATTTCTTAATTTTGTATATACTACGCAATAGTTGCTAAGCTTAATGTCAGAATCCCTTGGGTGTTACTTGACGTCATTGATACAAAATTTCTTAGTTATTATTATTTATTTATTATATGCATATATACCATAACTCATCGCCTCTGGCGTAAGCAATGTTAGTTTATTTCTCCGCATTCTCAAGACAACGTTCAAGAAAAAACTTCATTATGTCTGTTTACCCTGTATTATTTCCATTCAAGCGAGTGCTTGTGGCACATATAAAGAAAGGACGATATTAGAAACAACCTTTCCCGTAACAAACGTATTAAATTTTTAAACAATAGTCAAACATACTTTTCAATGCATGAAACCTAATGAATTTATAAGTATGTAGTACGAAGTTTCCATTTCTTCGTGCAAAGTAGCGGTCATGTTTGGAGTAAATGTGTTTGCGAACTCGTGCAACTTTATATAGGCTCGGGAACGTTGTAGTCGTCGAAAGCTCTCCATAGGGAGAACGAAGAATAAACCCTAAGGGCGATACATTTTAGATAAGTTGGGACGCTCGATTTAATTGATGATTTGGATCGAATATTACCCTTCGACTTCACCTCCCGTTTCCGGGACAGCACGATTTTTTCATCTTACAGGAGATTCTATCGCACGCACACACACTAGCATGGCTCGCCCTTCATCAGTTCCCCTTTCACATATCGGTTCGTTAAAGATGTAACCGCAACCGAAACCCTCAAATCCGTATAGAAGACGATCAAGCTCTCATGCTGCCGTTCGTATTTTGTACTTAATTAAATGCGGTTTGGAAAGGATGAAAATCTTGTTCTTTTGACAAATCTGGCAGATGCCAATATTCTACAAGTTAGAAAAATTTTACGTTAGCTTTCGCGAAGCAGACAAATTAGTTTTGGAATAGAAAGTGGTATTCAAAGTCGATATTCCTTTTCTCGTTCTATTTACAAAACGAACAAAAGATGTTTTCCAGTAGTAGTTTTATTGAATAAAATTAAAGCTATTATACGCATTCCGCGCAACATACATATGTATATAAATGGAATCAAATATTTGAACGTTTACTTTAAATAAGTATTTCTTTTCGACGTTAGTTCTGACAGCTACGCTCTACAATCTCGAATATTGAAATAATAAAAATATTTTCTTTTCGTGTAACGTAATTTTTAAAATCACCCAAATGCCACAATCTGCACTGTTCTAATGCGACTTTACTGCCTCACCATCCATTAGTAAGACATTGCGCTGTATAGTAGTACACAGGTATCAAGAATTCCTGTACACCACATGACTACCAAATTAGGCAACTCAACTAACAGCAGTTGATAGTAATCAATCTATTACGTAGAGTATTACAGACAGTGGCGTAGCATAAAGCTTTAATTAAAGTACGCATTCTTGAAATAGTTAAGGCATAATTTGCTTTTCATTACATGACCAAATTTATCTTTTAGCCCTTTTGGAAAGTAGATGAATTTGTATGAACGTCTTTCATCTACCTTATATATCATATAAATCAGATTCGTTGTATTGTGTTATTCCCTATACCATCACAGTTCCAATTATAGCAAGTCTTCGAGGCAAAATCACTTCTTTCTTACGTAAATCGTTGCAGAGCGCTCATCTGACTCGTCTGCATTATTATACTTTTGTTTTAAGTAAAAATACTAATACTAGATTTAAATACAACTTTTTAAACGAAGTGTCCTAAAAATCCTGATTTGTTCTTCTTTATTTGCGTTTCTTGTCTGATTACTACTGGTCACGAAGTGCAAAGAATTGCCCCAATCGGAATAAATTTTAATTTATTATAATCTCGATATAATGTTCCCTTATATTAATCCTCTCATCTTAACAGAAGGGCGCGCATATTGTTCGACAAATTTAACGTATCGCTGCGGAACTCATTAAAATACGAATTTATGATTCATTAATAGTACCAATTTAATCAATATTTTACAACGCTACGCTATCAAATGCATAATAACGATGTAATTTTATATTTGACCTCGTTTCTAAAATCGAAGGGCATCCAAAGTCAACCCCTTTTATGTGCAGATAGGACGGATAGTTTGAACTTTATTACGGTTGTAATGAGAAAAGGAAGTAAAGATAGATAAATATCGATTATGGCAATTTAACGTTTAGCTAGCTCAGTTATGTTCAATTCATTTTACGAAGAACCAAGCAAGCTTTGTAATGTAAATTTCATATATCGAGATTCCAGAATTCATAATTAAAGTCATTGGAAACGGAATGAAGATCCGTTTTAATCTGACGTTTTGCAGCATAACTCAATAGTACGTAGCTTAAGCATTTCAATCAAGAATTCGAAACGTATTCCCGTTAACCACTAATTACCTGTTAGGAATTCGTTAGTTCCCTTTGTTCATATTTAGCGATATATCAAATCCCTTCAGGAAGTTAATAACGGAGATATACTGAGATGCGTATTAGCTGCGGGATATTAACCTGAATTCCATGCTATTAATATGTTGTAAGATCAAAATATACTATATGACAGAAATCGTATCACTTAAAACGCGTTGGAATTTTATTATTAAACTTAGCAAAAGCGCTTAACTGCTGCAAAGTAATATCGATATCCCTATGGCACTCAGATTTTCCCTATGTCAAATTTGAAGAAGTAGATACACTTTGCGAAATAGCCAATCATTTCTTACAAGTGGTAGGTAATAATACATACAACACATTTTAGGTCACAGAAAAATGTAATTCAACAAATTTAACTTAATTATAATGGAAAACTATGTAATATCTCGCGGCGCTCTTGTGAGGAATTTGTGGCGCACAGTTTGAGAATCACTGGTCTAACCGATCTTTAATCTAGTAATTTTTTATTTATATTGAATCGCTCGTCGTGAATTCTTTTCCTTTTTGGTCTATTAGTCAAGTGAAGTGATTTGGAAACAGTCCAAATCATTGGTTTGCGTAAACGCGGTTTTCCATTCTGCTAAATCGCAAGCCCAAAATTAGAGTTTCTCGAAGATGGTTTGAAGAAGGGCAAAAAACGACAACTAAGAAACACTTCAAAGAAAAACAACCGAGCATCAGCATCGCTGCCTAAGACTGCTGTCTCTTAGAGACCGTTTTTCGATAACCTGGTCCATAGCTACCGAAAGGTTTCTAGATGCGGCCCGTCGATTATATCTTCGTACTGTTTATTGCCAAACTAGATCTTTTGGTTCGCCTTCCTACCAATCACATTTGCTGGTTTCCCTTACGACTTCACACCGACAACGACATTTAGTCAAGTGCACAGGGAGACTTGAGCGGAATATGGACTGGCATCATGGTTGTCGTTAGTGATCAGACGTGGAGAATGGTGAAACATCTAATTTTCATTCGAAAAACATATTCACTGCACTTAGGAGTTACGATATGGGGCATGGGCGATATGGGCCTATGGCAGAATACCAGTTTGATTATCACTGCAGGCAATATGACCACTACAATCCCATATTCCTCCATCTGTTCAAACGGTGGAGAACTCTGTGCCAACAAGACGATGTTCGTCATTACATTGCAAGGGGTACATTGAACTATTTTGAAGAAAACCACGTCAATCTTTTGCCTTAGGTATTCAGGTCTCCTAATAGTTCCCCCCATAAATCATGTGTGGAACGTAGGAAGAGAATTTACCTAACTTACGGTTAATTTGAAAAGCTCTGCGATAACAAATACTGATTAGTTGGGACGCAATATACCAAACCAGCATCAATAAAGATTTAGATTTGATGGCACGTCGTGTTACTGAATGCCTAAGTAACGTAGGTGGCTCAAGATTGTTCCTGGCTTCTAAACCTTTTGGTGAAATGGAAATGATAAACGGAAAAGAAAGGTCACCGATACGGAAGTTCGTCGAATCACTCACCTCGTTGGTGGTAAGGATGGAAACCTACGCCGTGCTAGCCCAGTGGAAACGGCGTAGGTTAAAGTTACATCTGAGTATCTCGAGTCAGATGGACCCTCCAGCTCCAGTGATACGAGGTTATCCGAACCGTCTACGTTCTGGATCTTTATCCTGTCGTGAAGCGACCGGCAAAATTTCCTGAACACTCTATTTAAAAATGCCATGAAAGAAATAAAACAAGGAATTGAGGCGAGAGAATGACGTTTAACAGCACTTGACTTGAAACGATTAAATTAAATTCGATTAAAGTAGCTTTTTACCTAAGGTTTACACACTTTTGGAATTCCAGCCGCCTTATAGCCACATTATAGCATTAGTAGAACGTAATTAAAACAATAATATATACAACTGACAAGTAACTGTGATCCCTCCTTAAACTACTAATTAATTGTTTCGTTCAACAAATATATTATTAGATTACTCCAAAACCAATTTGATCCTCTCCCCGTCTCCCTTAAAATACGAAAATAATTGAATGCTTCAAAGGTAAGAATAAATTAACTACAGTTTCTAACGAATTTTTCCTAAAACTCAACGAGTCAAAAATATAAATAAAAGCGGCACTTAATGTAACGTATTTCCGGTTGCTGAACTTCGTACGGCGTGGTAACCGGTATCGTGATGTCCAAGATGGTGGCACTTGATGAAAAGATGTCGGAAAACCAGCTTCTAGCTCTTACGATAATTCTCAGATGTTCTTAAAAATAAATCTCAGCTCTCTACTGGTCCTATAGTAGTTATACCACCCTAAACTAGTTATCCCAGCCTACAGTAGTTCCCTACAACAACGTGAACGAGAAAATAACGCATCGCAATTAACAAAAAAGAAAAACATACCTCCAATCCAGAGAAAAGGAAAAGCTCAAGGTAGGCGGCAGGTCGAACGGTAAAATTGGGGACACGAAATTTCCAGATTTACACAACAGTAATGTAAAACTTCTCGGCGTCGAATTTCCGTGTATATCCTCGACAACGAGACTTAAAAGTGACAAGGGAATAACTTAGACACGGAAAACGACCTGTCGAACTGAACGCTACGAGCAGAATAATCCCACACGCACATTCAACAGGCGTAAGTCGTAACAGAAACTTACGAAAGCGGGGCGCTATCTATGTACAGCAAAAGTTGGAGCGAGAGAGGCCAGAAGTAATAATTACAGAAAACTGTAACAATTGGCCGCGACAAGATATTTCTACTTATTATCCTTTCAAATTTTGATCGTTTATTACTTGCCAACAGCTAACCGCTTCTGGTAAATTTAATGAAGAAATTCCAGCGCTGTGTAGTTGGTGCAATTTCTGTCAGGTAGTAGTATCGTTAACAGTAAACAGTAGATTTTAGTGCTCTTGATGCTTATGGCAAAAGTATTTGTCACCGAAAATTTAAGTCCACATTTTTAGATGATTGTATCTTGTGTCTGTTTCATAATACTGTAATTTACTGTGAAGTTTCGAACAATTAGCTTTCCGCAATCCTTAATCGTCAATTCCTGTCATTTTCGCTCCATTTGCTTATATAAGGTGTAAATTAGTACGTTAAGTCGGTGACTTCGCCTCGAATGTTTCGACGGAAGCAGAGAACACCCTCCCGGTGTATCATCTATCTCGATCGGGATCCATTCGAATCGAAGACTGCTCATCGGATAGAACTGAAGGATAGAGTCGAACGGAATAATTGGATACCATTGTGGTGAGAGATGGCGGTCCCGGAATGTATTGAAGCTATTTTAAAAGGAATTTAATTCTACCGGAGGTCGACGAATTCGCCGAAGCGAATGGAAATTTTAATTGCTTTTTAAGGAGATTTTTATAGGCCGAGAACTTGGTAATATTTTCGCTAAGAGTTCTTATTTTGCCTTCGTTAAAACGAATCCTCTCGATTATATGCAAATGGCGTTCGAAGGGAGAAAATAAATTGTTTATTATTTGCGTGGGAGGGAAATTGTTTTTGATGTAGAGGAAAGAAGGAACGAAATTTGGGAATAGATGCTATTGGAGTAAGATACGAAATTAATTTATTAAATGTGTGCAACATTCATCTTTTGGATCTTTAAACATTTGACGCCTTCCTTCTTAACTTCTGATAAAATTATAAGCAGAGTAGAACTATATCGGTTTCGTACTTCGTACAGTATGAATTGGTGTAATTTACACTTTTTCGGGCCCTCGAAAGAAGTCTTTGGGCCACAGCGATTTGGTGACGATGCACAGGTAGAAAAAAGTTGTGTGGCAGTGGTTTAGGGACCAACAATATTCATTTTCCGAGAGCGACATAAAAATTCTTCCTAAACGTTGGAAAAAATGCATATTTCAAATAGGAGGTTATGTGGAAAAAATTTCCTTTTTTTCTTTAATGTTCTTATATAAAATCAATTGAAAAACGTAATTTCGGTTCACTTTTGATCCAATCTTGCACATTATCATTGTCTATATATCTGAAGAGCGTATCAAGAAGGAGGAAAAAATTGGGAACAGCAGTGAAGGTAAAAATAAAGACCTAAATCCTTTAAGAAAGAAAGCAGATGGATCCAAACTTACAAGGGAACATCCCAAACCCGAAAATTTAAAAAAATGAAGCTTTGTCAACAAGTATTCCACACGCAAGAATGTTCAAAGGTATTTTCCTCGTCGGCTCAATCCCATTTTAACAGGGTGAAACTACCCCTGAGAGTTTAATAGATTTTCGGTTTTCTCAAAATAAATCAGCAATGGTTGAAAGAAATATATCAAAACTAGGTATCAAAATAATCGTCTCAATGACTTCTATCACATATAATAGTGATTGAGAGTCATTTAGTGCTATAAGTGACCAATTCGGAATCTATAGTCCGGATTCACGAATCAAGAAATGAGGTTACTATTGGTGTTTTAGAATTCCTCAAACAATTCGTTGTGTTTTTATGGACATAATTGGACAAAGATCTGGAAGAAAGTTCAGAAAATACAAGGCAAACTAAGCTTGATTATAATTTGGCTTTCGTCTCTTTTCGATTATGATTGTCGCCGCCTTCATACGTTTCACTTTATCTCGAAAAACGTGAAACTCTTACGAGGTACCATTACGATGTTTTTTTAAATCCCCCATTTTATTTTATTTTATTTTAGGAAAAAAATCGTCCAATTTCTTAACAATTTTCATATACATAGATACAGGTAATTTGGTGTCTATTTTGGCCTAGTTTAACAATGCTTAACCACCGACACTGATGTCGGGGAAGGGGGGGCAAAAGGGGGTTCGATATCTACATTACAGGCGTACTGATCGTGTGAAAGCGACGTTACGTGATACTACTTTATTAATTTATGCCCGACAGAAACTATCCTATAAATAAAACGCCCATTCTTGGGGTGAGAATCAGGCCAGTTGAATGTAAAATTTTAATTCATGAACACGCGACACTGTTACGTGCTCATACTGAGCGGATTCTACGTAGAATTGCTTTTTGAGAAATTATGTAGAAGAAGGTCAATATTACCCAAATAATCGATAAATGAGCTTTTTACTGTATTAGCTATTACTTCTCCTTCTGAGGACGGAAACGTTAATGGTAATCATTATATATATATATATATATATATATATATATCTTAGCCCCTCTACCGCTTTCGCAGTGTGGGGGATTCCGGGTCCATTTTTCTATTTTTCGATGAATTATTTCCACTTCTTCTTCTCGAATACCAGTTCTTTTGCGTCTCTTGGTGTTCTTTGTTTTTTATTCAGGATTTCCTCAGTGCATTTATTGTATCTTGGCCTTGGTCTTCCTATTCTGTTATTTTTTTGGTTTCCCCCATCCACACTTGCTTCACGTGTCTATCCTCTTCTAATTTTAGTGGGTGACCTCACGATCCTAGCTGTTTTGTTTCTATATATTTCGACATTGGCTGTATTCCCAGTTCTTCTCGTTTCTTATTCTGTCCAGATTGGTTACCCCTCTTGCTCTTCTTACTTTTATCCCTTTGTGTTAGCATCCATGTTTCGCATCCGAAAGTTAGAACTGAGCGATATAAGGTTTTGAATACTCGGAGCTTAGTTGATTTGGATACTGTTTTATTATTTATGATGATATTTTTAAGTGACTGATATAATTTTACCGTTTTCTGTAGTTTTTGTTTATTTCCGTTTCCATTTTTCCGTTGCTGTTTATTTCTACTTCTAAGTACTGAAAGTTGGTCACTTGCTTTATTTCTTCATTATCAGCTCTAATCTTCATTGGCTTTTGTTGTCCCACTATCATCACCTTTGTTTTGTCCTTTCTCATTTCCATTCCAGCCCTTATTAGTTCTGCGTTCCATACTTCCAAATTATTTTGTAGACTATTTTCTGAATCTGCCATAATCATAACATCGCGTCGTCGACAAAAGCTCCAGTCGAAACTTCCATTTTTCTCATATTCCTGTAACCCACCAATATCTTCTTCCCTGATCGTTCACTTTTTCTGATTATCTCGTCCATGTACGTAATAAAGCGTTGGGCTTAATGCTGGGCCTTGTCTTAGTCCGCTTCTGATTTTAAATAAATCTGAATTTTGCTTGTTGTGGATTATTGCATTGGTGTTATCTTCGTATATATTTCTAATGATTCTTCTCATTATGTTGCCGATTCCTTTGTCCTTTAATATTTTCCATAGCTCTCTGCGCGATACCATGTCGAATGCTTTTTTGACATCTATGAATGCAAGATAGATTGATTTTTGTGTGGGTGCCTCTTTTCTATGAGTTGTTTGATTGTGAATATGTGGTCTTGGATACTTCTTCCTTTCTTGAAACCACTTTGCTCTTCTGACAGTTTTTCCATTTTATATTTTAGTTATTCGTTTATATATTTTCATTCCTACGCTGTCCAAGCCTGGTTAATTATTTGTAATAATTCTCCTCTTCCATTATCTCCGAGATTCTTAATAATTTCACCTTTGATCCCCCTGCTGCCTTTCCATTTTTTAGTTTCCGAATTACTTCTTCGAGCTTTTCTGCTGTTATTTCCTCTTCCTATTCTTCGCTTTGTTCTTCATTTGCCTGGTTCGTTGATTCTTCATATTCTCGCTTGTCCATGAGTTCCTTGAAATACTCCTTCTACTTGCTTCTTATATCGTCGTACACCGTTAAGATTTCTCCCTGTTTGCTTCTAGTTGCTCTCGTAAACGGTTTCTTCCTTTTCTTCATATTTATTGTCTCATAGAATAGTTTTGTATTTGCTTTATTATTTTGTTCCATTTTTTCTCCAAATTTTATCCACTCATCTTTTTGGCATTTACAATTTTTTCCGTTCTATATATTATATTAGTTATAATAATAATAATAATAATAATCTTTATTTCCCAACAGGCTTTAAAGCCCAAAACAGGGTTAAGAAAACACATACATACACATACCTAATAAAAAAAAATAAGCATTCAATATTAATAAAATATGTGTATATATATATAAAAAAGAAAAACAGAAAAACCAAAAATACATATCGCTCTCAGTTGAAGATCATGCTGTCCCCACAAACACGTCTCCCAGTCCATTAGCTACACGAGAAAGCGTGTACGCAGGTGCCCTTCTCATTATATTTGTTCTTGCAAATGGAACCAAAAACGTACCATTATATCGAGAGTTAATACGGGGTACTAGAAATAACATCGAGTTGAGGATGTGCGGGCAGTCAATATTGTTATTTAGTAGTTTATGAATAAATCTTTCACAGATAGCATCTCTTCTAATATTAAGTGACAGCAGACCATGACGCAGTAAAAGATCATTCTACGGTAAGCCTCTCTCGGGATAAAAACCATCCATTTTGAAGGACAGAAACTTAAAAATCTACGGTGGATGCGCTCCAATGCCAAGCAATCACATGCATAAAGAGGGTACCAGATGAGTACAGCGTATTCAAGCTTACTTAAAACATAGGCGGAGTATAACGATTTCAAAAGCTTCACATCCCTGAAATACCTTGAAACTCGCATAGTTATAACTTGATGTCAACGTTGTGCTCAAATATCTCTGCCATGCCTTTTTTAAATTTTGATTTGTGCTTTTATTTCTTCTGTCCACCACGATGTCTGCATTTTCTTGGTTTTAAATCTGGTCCCGCATATATCCCTTGCTGGTTTTAAAACTATTTGTTTCCAATGTTCTCAATTACTTTCGATGTCTTCTTTTGAACTTTGTTGTTTTGGTAAACTTACTCTCTATCATCTCTCCGTATTTTTGTGCTATCTCTGGATCTTGTAATTTGTATGACTTTATTGTTGGCACATGCAATTCTTGTTTACCATTCAGTACATCATATGTTCCTTCTTATTTTTGTTACTACTAAATATAAATAAATATAAATGTTGCAAATACTTATCTGTTTCTAAAAGTTTTCTCAAATAAATTTGAAATCTCTCCTGTCCTAAATAATAAATTAACAACAACTTACTTAAAAGGAATTACACTGTGCTCTCCGAGGCAATGAAATTTTAAATTCACTTTTTGGGACCTTTGAATGAATTTTTATCGTCAAATGAGCTCATCTCTCGCTTAAATTTCAAAGTAAACTAGATCATTAGTGTTCGAGATTTTGCTAATGGGTAATCAAGAATGCAAATTCGGCGACCTATTTACAAACAATTTCCAATTTTCTGGTTACTTTTTTGCCGCTTTCGCCGAAAGAAAACCGAAATAGCCGGTTTCCTCCGGAATGTAGCGGGAACATCTTTTATGCATCAGGCGTATATAAAACGTTTTCGCACGTACAAATTTATAATGAAGCATTTATGCAAATTAACTTCGACCGAACACTAGTCGAAAGCAAATATGAACCTGAGCGACGGAGGCGGCGACGGATGGGGTACGAATTTGCCGAAGTATTCGACGTCTGGCTTATGTTTATGTAAGAAGCGAACATAAAGTGCAATGTAGCGGACGTAATGGAAACTTGATTGTCATCATGCGAATAAGTTAAGATCTGAACGCGAACATTTCATCGAGGGGATATTGCAAAGCGTGAAGCGTGATTTTATGCGGATGTAGTGTCGGTGTTCTCTGAAGCGAATTTTCAACGTGATAGACATGCTTACAAAGAGGAATGTAGGTTGAAGCTGTTAGCTTCTTTTATTTGAGAAAGATATTTCCCTTGTAATGGAATAGCTGTGGCATAAATTGATATTCAATGAATATAGTACAGAATTTCTGTTTAACGACCAAGCCTGAGTTTCCCAAAAGTGTTATTCTTGGATTTACAATCCAACATTTTCAAACGATCTATAGAAGTTCTTCGATTACAATTTTTGGAATTGCAGGGAGATATTAACGTAACCAACGCTTTAATTTGGATTTCGATAGCCTGGAAAAATTATTGAGATACCTTTGAGAAATGCTTTTTAAAGAAAAATTGCACCGTTACCTTGAAATTATAAAATAAATTACTGTTTGTCGAAGAATACCAAATTTCCTTCTGTGTTGCAATTTGTGGTGAAAGCATTGTCTCAAAATTTGTTTATGTTGTAATACATTTACATCGTATTCTGTTGTTTACTAAGCCAAACTTCCGTGAAATGTACCACTGATGTTCATCTTGTTTACAAGGTTCGATCTTGTGGATGATGCAAGAAAGTAGAGTATGCATATTTAATGAGGAGAGCTTTGAATAAACAAAGAAAACATAATCGAAACTCCACCAACATTGTTTGTCAGCTACTTTACCGTTTCTTTGAAACAAGTATCTGGGATGCTCCCTAATCTGCGAGATATTCGTGTTGAAACTCGTATTTAATAAATTAATGTTTATCCAATTATGGAAAAGCTCCTCACTAAACGTAGGTGTAAATATTTTAATTATTAGCTGAGCATACCTTGTGTAGATCAAAGATATTGTAACCTCGTATCACCTTCATATACGCTAACGCGTGCCTCTGACATTTAAGGGTTAATTGTGTCAGTTAACTATACAACTTTCCACTTCTAATTGAAAGACGAACATCTGTTCAGAATTAGCTTGCAGCAAGGGCGCCTGTGCCGGCGGCAACGCCCTCTTTATTTACTGCTGGGATAATTCATACACAAAACTGAGCAATAATTCCGGAACAGCGATCGGTAAACGTAGGTGGACCGCAGCTTTTTTTTTCGTTTCTCCGTAGGGCGCTAGGAAATTCACGGATGTTTTATTGCTCGCTTTTATTTTTTCCTCTTTTCGACATAATGAAATGGGGTCAATATTTCAAATTTGCGGTCTGTAAAAGCTGATACCACCCGGGGTTTAACGGTTCACGTAGAGAAACAAAAGAAAGAACTAAATGGGAAATAAGCTCGACTAATATAAGAATTTCCTTGTAAAATATTACAGGAGGAAATCGTATTGGGGTAAATCGAACGATAAAAGCAAAATCACACATACAGCACAACTATGCTGGAGTTGTATTCTTGTAATATCTGCCATCAAATTCAAAGAGCTTCATACGAGCCGTCGAACGGGAAAGCTTTACACCTTCATAATGTCCGTGGGCGTTTATATCCATATGAGAGCGTAGGTTTACAGGTACGGCGGACAATGAGAGGCATGCTGCATACAAACAATACGTGAATTGAAGGCAAGCGCAGTCTACGCTGATTAGTTTGTTTATTTGTTACAAATGGGAACAAAGCTTACAAAATGCGAACAGCTTTCCAACAATTAGTCCAATTCTATCTATTAAAAGTGGATTTTCATTGAAACATGATCCAAATTTTAACAACAATACGCTATCTCAATTCTAAATTCGTATGTGTTTCGAAAACGGCTATAGAATATCAAATGATCGAGCGGTGGAAACTTGATTTTGAAAAAACTGAATTCGTTAAATCTATTATCTTCAACCAGAAAAGTGCATTTAAATTGTGGGAGCGATTTGCAAATTTTTGACACTTTCGTATAGGTTCTATTTCTATTTTTAATAAGGAAATTGTTTCTGATTGCCATATATGAGTCAAGTTTTAGGTGTGAAGTGCAGAAAGTATTTCAATTAGATATATAATTTGAAAGCATTCTTCGTCCAATAGAAACCAACTCCAACCACGTAAACTAGACTCCTTCGTTGAATGAAAATTAATTTCAATAAACTTTGATTGTCTACGTAATCAAACTGGATATTAGTATTTGATTGTTGACGATAGTTAGGTCCCATTCAGCGAACTTTGAATAGAACGGTTCATTACTTATTGATTTTATTTCTACGGTAATCTTTCATGACCGAAGTTTCGTTTCGAGGAAAGACTTCTCCATGGGGGCGTCCGTGCCTGAACTTTTCTTCTAGACATTAAAAGTTGGCTGGAATTCGGGATTAAATTTCCGAACTTTTTCCTTCGCCTAGATCCATGCGGATTTAGCTGAAAGTAACGGTTTAAACTTAATTTTCAGCTCTACCTTTGGTGGTCGTTCATACGACGTCGCCGAGTCTTTGAAATTGAACCGGTACACAGAGCTGTTTTATCAGCTAAAACGCACTCGACCTCTTGCGGTAGTCGATAGTTTCGAAACTTCACCGGAATTTTGATTAGTGTCATAGTTGTTTGGAGGGAGTTCGCATTTTTTTAATGAAAACGTGCATATACTAGTATGAACAAAGGAGTAAAACACGTATTACTTGTTCTGGCTTGATCGAAATCATCTTGACAAGCCGGAACATATAACTCGAATTAGTTTTTCTTTTTCAAGTGGTCGTTTATAGTTAGCCAAGGAAATGTCTTTTCTCTTCGTATATAATTAGGTAGTTATTCTGTTCAACAGATTTTGGAAAGTGGTATTGGTCGTGTTTCTATCGCTTTGATAGTGGTCCTGGCTGCCGGCTTCGGGTCTTTGACAATATTTCAACAGTAAAACAGTATCAAATATAGGATTTCCATTTGATTTACAATCTTGTCTTCCCGAAAAAGAAATGAATAATTTCTACTTTTGACACGCAATTTCCAATAACTCTAAATTTATGTCCCAAAAACTGAATCGCTTTTCTTAGTTGGAAGAAAATCTATGAATAAAGCGTTATATATATACTTTACTTCTTCCTTTGCGTAGATTTTTACTTTCAGTTTTAATGAAGGAATGCTGTTTATGAACCACCGTGAATTTTCTTTAAATTTTTACACAATGTTTCTGCGGGTCTTAAAGTAGGTCCTGCAAAATTTCAGCTTAATACGACATATCGTTCTGCCACTAGGTGACCCCATATGAAAGATGCTTACGCAACGCGGGTAAATTAGTTGAAGTTTTTACCGAGTTTGATGCTTTGTTATTCTGTATGAGACTCAATCTTTTGCAAAGAATTTAGAAATAACATTACCAAAGACTGAAATCCAATATGTTTTATGGATCCCAAAGTCGGCAATAAATCTTATCGTGACAAATTCGAACCTTACTTTTAAAACCATTTATTAAATGGCTTTTCATGACTTAAAATTTTGGGCAATTTGGGGTCCAACTTGCTGGCAGTGCAATGTAGATATAGCAAACACATAGGCTTAGTAATTTTTGGAATACTGTTCAATGAAATTTCCTCCGCACGTTCATGATGTTACATCTACGTCATTTTTAGAGGCCAATTTCTTCCAATGCTTTATTCCCAATCTCATTTTCAATAACACTATTAGAAATAGCAGTTCTTGTTCTATAAGAAACTTGTTTATTTATTCTGGGCCCACCACTCTCAAGGTGTCGAAAGATCGTTGAAGATGCACAATATATCTCGCAACGCACGTGTACTAAAAGCTGGAAATAAAGGCGGGTTTATAGTCGAACTATTGACGCGATGCGACGTCGCCGGCTACCGCACTTGCACTTTTTGGCATTTAGTTACTTTCATTTAAAGTTCATCACGTGACGCGTTCTTCTTTTCCGGGACATTTTGATTCTAAACTGCAAACAATTTTGCTGATCTAATCTTTGATCATTGGTATACCAGCTAGCATTAGCTTAACGTCTTGGGTTATCTTGCATACACAGACTGAATACATTCCTGCTGAACCAACTGTTGTACACAACTTTGGTCACAACTCGCAAAATTTTGAAAAGCCAATCTCTGACTTGTTTTGATCAGTTTCGGGTATATTTACACGGCGATATTCAATAAACATTTCCTTCAAATTGCTGGATCTTCTGGACTTTCTGTCCATCAATACTAATAGAGACGCAATCTTTTTTATCCGGGCATATTCGACTAAGTTCTTCATTTTCATTAAACTGTATAACTTTATGTGTCAGATCTTCACAAAGCACTTCGCCCCATTTGTTCTGCGGAATTGCTAATATTCCTTTTTATAGTTTCAACTTCCTGGCTTCTGTTACTATGTTTTCTGAAACTTTAAATTCATTCATAGTCTTTTTTGTTGACCAGCTAGGTGGCTCTAGTGTTAAAACCTGTATTTGTTCTGGACATTTGGACATTTGTAATTTCTGCATCAAGTCTTCCTTAACTTGGTAATAATCCAAACAATTTGTGCATTTTTGGTTTGTATTGGGTTCCATCAACTTGCGGCAATCGAAGTTACGTACAGCAGCAATTTTCAAATTTCCAATGGTACATAGACAAATAGGATTCTTCAACTTCCATAATCAACTTTATTAATAAATCTCATCACTGGATAAATTTATATATTTAAAGATCTATAAAAGAAAGCAACAGTAAATATTTATACAAATTAATATAAAAGACTGCCCTACATAAAATAAAACATTTAAATATGTAAACAACACATAATAACTCATTATATCAAAGGGTATCAATGAAATTTCCATCTGTCATTCAACAAAGTCATCACAGTAATGTTTGTTTAATTGCAATGTTGGCAAATTTCATTTCTAATAGCATCAGGTATGTTGGCCTACAAGCTGTTGTGGCTTCTTGGCGAATGTTAGAACAATAAACAGATACCTACTCCGAATGACCAAAAATTTTTATAGCTTAGTTTTCAGGGACCAAAGTATACTAGCTCAAACTAAAAAAAAGTCCCTTGTAGAACAAGACCTGCTCTTTCTAGTGGTGCTATTAAAAATGAGATTGGGAGTAAAGCATTGGAAGGAATTGGCCTCTAAAAGTGACCTAGATTTAACATTCTCAATTTTCGGAGGCAACTTCATTGAACAGTATTTTGAAAACTGCAAAGATTATGGCTTTGTCAACTTTATACTGCATTGTGAGCAAGGTTGGGCTCACATTGCCAGAATTTCGAATCATGCAAAGCATTTGCTATTTAATAACTGGTTTTCAAAGTATGGCTTAAATTTATTGCGACAAAATTTACTGACAACTTTGAAATGAAATTCCAAAAAATATATTAAGTTCTACTCTTCAGCAATGTCATTTCTGAATACAAAGAACTGACCCAGAATACCAAACCAAACATGCTGTTTACAATGCAGAAAAATAAAGCATCAAACTTAACCTTCCTATACTCACGTCAAAATGAAAGACGTATACTATACTATATAAGTCGGTCTCACAGACCGTATGCGTGAGTATAGGAAGGTTAATGAAAACTTCGGATAGTTCATCCGCATTGCCTAACAACCTTTCAAAAGGGGGCCCTGGTGTCACAGTTATATAGACATATGAAGCAAAAATGTTGCAGCACCTCCTTTTAAACGTCAGATAATATCCTGTCAATGTTTAACCAAAATTAGAAAGGACACAGCGAGAAGCCCTTGGTAACTGGACGTGGAATGAACCATTTTATAGTCGTACATACATATATTCTGCCTGCCTGCACAAATATTATAAATTCTTCCCGATAATTTAATTTTTATCAATTTCATCCAAAGTTTAAATCCGCGGCTTCATGTTTTTGTTATGAAGCTTCTGCCTGATAACTTTACGAATATTCTCTTTTCTGCTTATTTTGTTACCTACCGGAAAGGAAGGGTAGATTCCGTGTGCCCTATTAAAATTTCGTTATCGCAATTTATGACGTCGATTCGAGCTGACCCCGCCGAGGTACGGTTGTTTCTTTGGGCAAGGGATCAGCGATAATAATTCCGGAACGAAAACCTTTCAGTCTATGCCTAATTACTCGGTTGGTTTAGTGCGTTACACGTGGCTTGAAGCGCCAGTAGGTGTATTAGAAAGTAATTATTGTATACGTAACCCGGATTCGTATTCCCAAATTCAAACCATCCCTAAAGTTTGCCGGATATAAAATTGGATTGTTCGGGGTCGAAAGTTGAAATAGCTATACAATTGGTATTGAGAATATACATACCATGTACCGTTGTAAGTAGCTGGAGAATATAATTGCTGATTCATTGTATGAATTGTAGATAATTCTCACCTGTGATACATAGAGTGGAGTAAATGTTATTAATTAGAAAATTTTATCCTAAAAATTTCTTTACTTGAACCAACTACTTATTGCCCCCGTAATTTTTATATTTTAAACTGATGACGATTTAAAATTGCAAATTTTTATTTATGCGTGTATTAATAAAATTTGCAGTTTATGTGATCGTCCATTAGAATAAAGTATTTCGGTAACAAATGTGGAAACTACTCGGGCCACATTTAGCATAATTCGTGAAAGATAAAACGAAATGGAGAATTTTACTATCAGTTTTTGTACGTAAGGATACATTCAAATCTTGAAAGGTGTTACGATCCAAAATTTCGCCCTGTATATGGAGTGCAGATTCAGTGCAGGTGTTCGTTTCCTTATGTCCTTTAATTCACCGTGAGGTACCGCGCCCGTTTCCTTATCTTTACTTCTCGCCGATATACCGTTTGTCGGCTTTCGTCAAGCGCGTGCGCCGTTTGATTTCGAAGACGCCGCACCGCCGGTTGCGATGCAAGTGTGGCTTTCGACCTCTAACATTTTCTATCGCTTACTTTCTATCCCCACGTTCCCGTTCCGACTTCGAAAAGATATATAAAGTCGGGGACTTTTCTAAAAAACAAAACAAGAGGACAGAGAGTTTTGTGTCATAAAGTCGGTCGGTCTCAACGAATTACTCTGTCTCAAATCTTAGTTTTCCCGGTAGTTGTCGGAAATTAGCGTTTAGTCGTGATTGTTCACGATAGAATTTTGGCGAGGATTTATGGGCCGCGTCGTCAAGTAAGTTGACCGGGCCAATATAAGGACATCAAGCACCAGTTTAAGCACCCCACAGGAGCGTTTGCTTTACACTCCCTGGGTGCAGAATTTCTGCGGGGAAAGGCCGGACACGAGGACGCGAGAAAACCACGTGACCGCCAACGAAAGGCAGAACGAAAGACTCCGGCTAACTGCTACTCTCTAGCGCCTAGTGTAAGGTACGTTATTCTTTTGTTTTGTTGTGGTTGAATCCGGTGCCGTGCGCCATAGAAAATCTCTTTTATTATCGTTTTATTGTTTTTATTATTATTGACTTATTGTTTTCTTGTTTGGCTGTAGTGCAGTATTTTATTCTATTCTGTATTTTCTTGTAAAGTCATAATTTTCTTTCAAACCGTATTTATTCGAGTCTCCTTTACATATTCTAATTTAATTCGTAGCTTCATTTCAACTCTATTATTTCAGGTACTATTTCTATTTTTTATTACTTCAATATATTTACCCTATTCAAATTTTCCCCGATTTTTATTTATTGTTGTGTGTTAACCCCCGTTCCCTCCATGGACAGAAACCACCCAGGGAGGAGTTTTAGTAAGCGCTCGTGGTGGTAAACTTCATTTTTATTTCGTTAATTGCATTTAGAAATTTATTTGCCGAACATTGTCGCACGTCTCTTCTGGTTGATAGGCGCGACGCAATCGAAATTTCTGTATATTTGAGCAATTGCGAGGTATAGGACTGGAAACTTTCAAGCAGATTGCCAGTAGTATTAAGTTATTGGACTATGAGAGAATCGAAGCCAATAATATTAGCATGTTAAGTATAATTGACGTATCATTTGGACCTGGGGAAATGACCAGGTTCTAGGTGAGATTTGGGGCCAGAAATTGCATAAGAGCTCTTATTTAAAGAATCATGATAAAATTAATGGTTTCACCTAACCGTTTACAGTTGTAATAAGAAAATTGCAGCGTATTCGCGAATCTCTTTATCGGGTACTACCTTTGTATATAAGGAATAGTTGCGTCGGTGCTCCAATTATCTTCGAAATGGATATGATTGTTATCAATTCTTGTTAATTAAATAATAATAATATTTAATAACAAAGGAACAAGCACACTGTGTTTGAAAAAATGACTACATATCCAACATCGATATTTTGTCATGCTGTATAGGTACATAGAATGCGTAAATAGTCCTAGCTTGATATCTCGTCACGTATATTACGGGATGACAAGATTACTATATTAGTAGCGCCTAGTTAAATAGCTAACTTTTAGACCATTAAGGCATCTCGCTGCTCGCTTTAAAACTGCACTCTTTGCTGATATCATTACCAAGTATTCCTATCTTATTCGCCATGAAATACCTACTTCAGAAGATTTTCAGGAATCATTAACTTTAATGTAGGGCAAGTCTGGGTACTCGAAGTCGCATTGAGTGCCTTTCACTTTTAGTACTAATAAAAGGAAATTGAGTAACTCAATTTGTATTGATTTTCTTAAAGTGGGTGCTATAAGGAGCTGTACAATTCCTTTCTATTGCTGGCTGAATGTTCATTCTCTCTGTAGGGTGCTTTTAACCTTCCTATACTCACGCATACGGTCTGTGAGACCGACTTATATAGTATAGTATGTGTTTTATATTTTGACGTGAGTATAGGAAGGTTAATAAAGTGTAATACTGAAGTGCTATTTAGAAGCAAGATTTGAGTTTACTTTCTTTTTTATTGCAGTTGCTAACAGATTTTAACTAAAATAGTTTTGAAGTTTTTCTTTCATGCAACATCTTTGATATTGTCATTTAGACATTTTCCTTGTTCTTTCGTCTTCCACACCATCCCGTCTAACATGGATAATTCCACATAAAATAATGGTGGCAGCATCGAAGTTGCTCTCCGTCCGGTCCCTGTGCACATTACATTGTTCGCACGAACAGCAGATTACAAGGGAAAATACGACGCTCATCTGTACTGGATATAAAATATATATCACAATTTAAGATACCACTGAACGATACGCTCCAGACATAGTAAAAGGTTATGTACAGGAAGTGAGCACTTCTGGCGAATTTACCTAGAATGCGATATAGGCATACACTTACCCGAAGTAGTAAAACTGAATCGATAATGAAAATGTGCACCAGACGCTGATGATGCACGGTTTATGCAGGATGCATCGCGAGGATCTTTTGCATGGCATGGATCAACTTGTTTTATTTGCTGGCGGACGGAAGTTTTCCGACGGTATGTCGTAGTGACGTGACAAAGCAAGTTTTAGTTTACAGGAAATTGTGTTCTGAATTGTCTTTCATGTCCTTTACTAACTTTAGCATTTGCCTGACGTTTTGATGTCCTGATTTTGTGTTCAGCTTGAGTCGTACCCGAGATGTATTTACAGAGATTGTTTTTTGAAAGAAGAAAAAAGCATAACAGCGGGAGTTACAAACTGGAAATATAATGTATAACGCTATGATTTCAACAGATTTTACATTTTATTCTACTGAAACACTCATACTTGAATAACTAAAAAAATCACGAGGTTTAAAATTAAATAATTTTGCTTACGTGTTTCCATATGTGTACGTGTAACATATGTCCCAGATTAATTGATACTTATGGTGCCTTGGAATTGTTGTTCCCGGTTTAAAATGATAATTCCACCTTTATTTTTCTGAAAAATGGTGCCAGTGACGCAGAATTTGAGTGTGTAGCTTCTTCGTTTAAAAAAACTTGTCAAATTTTCAGACTAATTTATGAATTGATTTTGTTTTGAAGTGAAGTGACTATATTCAGATATCTCTACTACCATGGAAAAAAGAACCATACTCAAAGGATTCGCTCCAGCTGTAAGATGGTATCCTAAATGATTGCACTCGTGTTGTTACTGGCTTCAAAACTCTTGGTACTGGATTGTGGCAACACAGAAAAAAATGATAATAAAAAAAACTAGGAAACGTGACCGGTACGAGTTAGTCGTTGCAATTCGAATAATCCACTTGGTTGGTTATAAAGATGGAGATCTAAGCCGTACTAGCTCAATGGAAACGGCATAGGTTCAAGTTCGAGAATTTATTAGTAACAAGGCGCCACTATTATAAAACTGGATTGCATCTAAGTCAGAGAGACCCTCCAGCTTCGTTGGTAAGTGATACGAGGTTATCCGAACCGTCTAGGTTACCAATAATTTTATTCGGTCCTGAAGCGACCAGCAAAGTTACTCGAAAACTCTACTTGGAAAGAAAATAAAACAAATGAAGATGAATTGAGGCGAGAGAATGACATTCAACAGAACTTTATTTATCACTGACAGCATTGGGATGTATATGGTTTCAATAAAATTCAAATAAACTAGGTTCGTGTAGTACTTAAATTATGTTTAAAAAACTCTCGATAACAGTTGGAATTCCTGAGGCTTCACAGAGACATCACAGCTTTAGCAGGACGTAATTAGAGAAAGATATGTAAGTGACAGTAAACGTGATCCCCCTTAAAATACTAAAAAGAACTGAATGTTTCGAATTGTTAACGGTAAGTAAGGAAGCCCTTTTCAATTGAAACCAAAATCTCGACTTACTAAATCTAAATTAATTAAATAATTACAGGGAATTCTTCCCAAAAGTTCAACGAGACAAAAATGAAATAAAGATGTGACTTAGCGTAACGTGGTTCCGGTTGTCAACACTCGGGTTGTAGTCGTTGTTGAGACGTAAGCTGTCAAAGATGGTGGGTTCCTCGTACTCGGTGTTGAAATGTCGGGAATCCAGCCGGACACCGCAAATTTGAGACTAAGTCGGCGATATAGAGCTAAGAGTTCGTACCAGGTGAACCGAGACCAACGTCTTTCTAGCTTCTACGATAATTCTTAGATGTTCATAATGTTCTTAGATGTTCTCAAATAATCTAAGCTCAACCTAGCACACAACTCTACCAGCACCCTACAACAACGTGAAAGAGAAAATGACGGCATCGTAATTAACAAAAAGAAAAACTCACCTCCAATAAAGTGAAAAGAAAACGCCCAACGTGGCCCATAGTTCGAACCGTAAGATTGGGGAAGCGTAACTTCCAGATTCACACAATGATAGTATTAAACTTCCCAGAGTCGAATTCGCGTGTAGGTCGTCGACAAGCGGGATTTTAAAGCGAGAACGGAATAACCCATCACGGGAAAAGACCTCTTCAACCGAACGTCGCAAGCCAAATCCCCAACACGTGCATCCAAAAGACGCGAGGTATATCGAAACTACGGAAGCGGGGCGCCATCTACACGTCAAAAGTTGAAGCGATAGGCCACATGTAACAAACCGGAACACTGTGACAAATTGGCCGCAACAGTGTCTCTTTAAGGACTTGTTTGTGCACTTTCAGTTATGTTCTCAATATACTTTAAATTAACATATATTGATGAAGGATGTTTTCGTAAATTTAGAATTTTGCACGGTAACGTTTCGACAACAAAAGTGATAAATTTTTGTTTTGTATAATATTTGTCATCCGAGCAAAGTTGTAATATCCATTGAAGTAACTACTTTTTTCTATTACTACTGGAAATAGTAGTAATAGAAATATAGTAATTCATAACAGGAAAGTACATAAACACCACTTAGCGGACGGTAAATTAAAGACAAGATTGTTATGAGTGAATCCTCTTAATCAATTACTGCATTTTATTTGTAAGTGACACAAATATCACATCGGTAAACTCCTCACCATACAATTGTTTATAATAAAGTCGGTGACACGTGTTTCGCTAGCTCGAGGCAAGCATCTTCAACAACCGTATAAACCGAAATGATTTGTGTCAGTAAATTACACCACAGTCCTTGCAATCACCTTTATTTTATTTGTAAGTTTAAAAACCACCAAAGTATACGATAGCATATTTTTTGACCGCCTAGCTACAGTGGAGAGGTAATGGATGTCGAACCGACCTCGTAAGAGGTATAAAACATTACGCGACAATTTGACCATGAAGAAGTTATGTACAATGAAGATAACTGAAGTTAATCAAAGAAATTTTGAAGAGGACTGGGAGAATAGAAGCCAGCGGCGCAAAAGAGGCGATAACGGTTTCAGGGCTATAAACGAATAGTTATTGAGAGAGTCATTTAAAGAAAGCGATCGTGTTATTGCATTTTGCAGATTTATTGAATCGATTCTGGAAAACATCCATACTTAACCCATTAATGCCTGCCCATAGATCCGCTAGTAAGATTTTGACGAAATTTTTAAATATGTATCTGGGAGTCCATAGAAGTTGCTTGGAATGAAAACAAAGTTACCTATTCACACACCTGGGATAGGATATGGGTATTTAAATACCCAACAGGCTTTGGTGTGATATTTTAAAAATTATTTTGAAATAATTTTTTTACATTGCTGAGAGGACGCCTAAAATTATCTAGAATGACCCGGTGTTTTTCGTTTTTCGCATTGTCCTTTATTTGGCAACACTTACTTCGAGCATCCTCCGACAAAGAAAAATCTTCATTTTACCTATATGGAAACTAAAGGTAAAAATGCAAAAAAATTTATGGTTTTAATTGTCTCCAGGATAATCAATCCCTACTACTAAATAAATCTGTAACTTACAGCAATAATCTCTTATCTGGGTCGCGCCAGATTTTTTACTGTCTTCACTTGACACAGACAAATGCGCTGTTGCATCATGACGATGCACCGATCCTGTATATGCATCACCATCAAATATGTCATACACCGCGTTTTCTCGATTTGGCCCTCTCTATTCTACTCTATCTTAACCTGAGTCAAACATAAAAAGCTTACCGAATAAGGAATTATCGCAAAAACAAAAGCGCATTTTGGAATATTCAGGTAAATAATATTCCTGTACTGTGTTGAAGAATGAATAAGAGGAATAGCGGTAAAGAACTGTCCTTGTACCTTTTGTGGTAGAGTTAGTTTTGTTTCTTGGTTATATCCACACGTACACATATTTTCTGTTTAATAAGGGATATTACTTTTACTTTATATTCTTTTTGTTCTCTTCGCCTTACGCCTTTCAGTCTCAGAATGTAGATCTGATTTTAAAATACCTGTTATTTCTGAAGTTTCTTCCTTCGTCTAGCTGGGCCCCTCAACCAGACTCAAATTCGACCCATAACCTTCACATTGGTGACGCATCTTATGGTATTTTGGGTACACTACCTTCATTATCGCATTCTTCATTGCTTAACCCTCCGTGGTCACACTTCAATATAGAATCTAAATGGTCATACCGCGGTCCATTGGACCCCAGGAATTTCAATAAACGATTGCAAAAAATGCATGCATGTAAAAATTCTGGAACATATAAACATTTTTATATTAAGGACAAATAGTTTATTTTCAAGAAAACAAATGGCAAGATGATGAAAAATTATTTAAAAGATGACCCCACGTGACAACGAAGGGTTAATACTGTTAGGGCACATCTTCCCTTAAAACAGCCCGCTCATCAATCTGGGTACTCCACGTGTTGCTGCAAAAGTCTGGTCAGCCGAGATAGAGTCAAAACTTATATAACTGACGATCGTGGCGTCTCCAGATTTCTAGATCATGGTTAGCTGGTGGAGGCAGATATGTCGAAAATTCATAGTAATTGTAGATGGAATAAACTTAGCACCACCACTTCTTTGACCCACTGAATGAATGATGAAAATTCCATTAAAATACCGGGAGAATCTAATTCTGTCACTTCAGTGATTGCAGGAAGTCGCCGAGGAATTATCCATATCTACAGTTTAGTATCGGTCTATTTTTTCCTTTTCAACTTTTTCTTCTGGTTACTTGTTCCCAAAACGTTGACCAGTTACAATTTCCCACACAGATTTAGTACTAAATTTGGCAAAAGTTACATATTTTTATTCTGGATATGCAAGGTAAAAGTTTACCTATTGTACCTATCCATTCCTATAGTTTTATCTAAATAAATCGAATTTATGGCTCTATTTGAATGTGCTACTTATTGTAATTTGTTGATTTGTGAATTGATTGAAAGTTTTATTTCATACTTTCGTTAGGAACTGAGTCAAGCTCAAATAGTGTACGATTATCAACATGTTTCACTCTTGTTATTTTACAATTTTAGATGAGGATTAGGATAGTTATTATTATTATTTTCTAAAACACAGTACACAGCTGTAGGCGTGGTCGATATATGCATTAGATGTTGCAATAAGTATAAACAATTTTGTGGACGCTAAATCCAAATATGGTTGCCAACCATGTTTTCGATTCGTTTTGGTACTGCTTTAATCCATTTGAATGTATGATTTTATAATAACGAAGTCGTGTCAGGATTTTACCCAAATTGTTTAAGAAAAAGACAGTTGTATGGATTTTGCAATTCCTTACATGACTATTTTCTCCCTTTACGATGCAATAATGACAAATTTGAACAGCACATATTTGGGTGTATAACAGGTCATGTATCTCCGCTGATTAAAACGTCGATACTCTCTGCTTAATTGAATTCCTACCGACTAACTTAATTAATCCGGCGTCCTCGGCTTTTAAAATTTTATCAAGTTAAGCGTCTCTTGTCAATTGCCGACGGCTTAAACTTTACGAGGAAAGCTCCGTTAATTATATTTCCATTTTTTCTTCCTTTCTCAAATTCGAAATTGGCTTTAGTAGTTTTTAAATTTAACGAACAACTCGAGTAGATTTTTTCTTTTGACTACGCCATAGCGAAAACTAATTTCACGAGGGCGGTTGTAGTCGTTCTAATTAAATGGTAATTAATGCATGCGCAAAAATCAGACCCCGTTCGTGATGTTCAACTGCGAAATAGATGAGAGAAATTTATGGCATCGTTAGTGGGAGTTTTTTCTTGTTTTTCGTGAATACGTGAATTCGAATGATAATTTGGTAACAAGTGTAGTTCGATGTGAACGACTCGTGTAAACTTTTATAATGTCGATGTCGGTGAAATAACGGTATGGGTAAACTATTCAGTGCAGTGTAAAGAACTAATTGTAAATGTAGGAGAAGCTAGCAGCAAGTTCTTAATTGTATTTCAGGGAATCGTAAAATATTTTTGTTCTAATTCATGTTTCTCTATAACTTTATTTAGTATGTACTATATTCAATTCAGCTAAAATCGTCTATCAGTGAAATTCGCAATTGCTTAGCTACTAAACCTTTGTTTCCAGGGATATGAAGTTTAGTAGTTGTGTATGAATCGCATTCTATTGTCATATGAATACCCATGACTTCAGTGTAGGTTAGTAATCAACTTTGTCCTCATTTTAAGATGTAGAAGATCTATCCTCTTATCGACTGAACTTCGTAGTTGTGATATAGGACTAGTTTTAAATAAAATATCTTCCCCGGTCTTGGCTGGATTTTTCACTCTACTCCGCATTGGCGTACTTACTAATTTGTGCAGAAGCTCATTAGTGAATAGCTAGTTGAGCTATTTCAGACTCGGATTTTCTAAGTAATTACATACAACATTAATGAATCTAGGCAATATTCAAGGGACACATTTATGGCAGCGAAGTTCTAGCTTTTGATGTAGGTCTATTTCTAGAAAGTTTATGTTGAATGTTTGCTTCATATATACGATACACAATAATCCAGAATGATTGACGGTCCTGTGACAACTGTATTGTCCAAGGAAAAATTGATAGTTCAATTATGATCAGATAAAATTGTCAGTTGCGATTTTAGTGGTCATTTTATTCACATTTTCCTGCCAGTTTTAGAGATTATTCCGATGGTTTTTCACTTATTTTATCACAAACATTCTTCTTCAAGACTAAAACGGTGAATATATTATATTTCGGCGAAGTTTACTAAGAAAATGTTAGTTAGCTCTCAAATTTTAAGTTACAATGGTTTCCACCACCGATCACAATAAGTTCCTCGTTGATGCTTATTTTCGAATAGGGCAACATATCGCACAAGGTGATTGGGGGTGTATTCGTATCTCAATTGACATGAACAAGGTCATGTGCAATTCCCTAACTTCGAATTTCAACTTAATTCTATATTTGGACAAATGAAGTAAGAATCTTCGTTACTTTTTTCTTTCTTTCATTGTTTTCGTTCGCGGTTTTTAAGAATTTGATTTAAATTTTGTTTTAAAATCCAATAATGAAATACAGTGGGTAAAAAAATGGATTGTCAGCCCGCCTATGGAATTTATCATTGAACGTGTGCATGTGGAGTGGCAAATGTCACTTGTCAATTATTCTGGATCACTGTATCACTGTGTGCGTATGTACACCCAAAGAGAAAGATGGGGAGGATAGATATTCTGTATTGCAAAAGCAATATAAAAATGGAGATAAGAGTAGTACCTAAAGTTTAGTAAATCTTTATTGCAGAACAATTATATACGTAACAAAGATATGCAATTAGAAATGCAAAAGTCATAAAAAGCAAAACAAATTACTATGCCAATACAACAGTGACAAAATGATAACCAGAACGGTCATTGATTGTAATAATCAGCCAAATAGTATGGCTCCAATGCACAAAGATATTCGTCAACCTCTCTTTTGAAAGTCATAAAATTATTTATCGATTTGGTTCTTGTTCGAAGATTAATATCAAATTTCAGATCAACATAACCGGCCCCAGACTTAGACCAAAATGTCTAAAATGCAAGAGTAATTGCAGATAATCTGAATTATTTTTCTCTGCATTGAAAATACACGGTGCAGATTCAGCACTAACACTCCAAGCAGTAATCCAGTATTAAATGCGAGAATAGCAACAACCAAAATAAATGGATCTAAGAACAAAGTTTATCATTTCCCGAAGCTGACGAAGACCAGAGGCTATTTAATGTCTTATACAGCATATCAATGTGTTCCCTCCATTCGAAAGAATCATCAACAGCAAGTCCCAGCAGTGGAGCACTACTTTCAAACTGATAAGTACAATCATTAAAATTAACAATATTTGAATGCAGATTATGTAAGCGTTTTAAATAATATAACAGTCGTTTTATAATGATTAATACACAAGTCATTGCTGTTCATGATTCAACAGTTCTAATGTACTCGCCATACCTTGCCACAACAATATCCAGTTTATTGGCCGTAACTAACAATGTGGTATCATCAGCATAATTTATAGTTGGGTAATTAACGTTCAAGTTATGTATATCATTAAAGTAAATAACAAATAAAAGAGGCCCTAGCATGCCCACTTGTGGAACACCTTCTAATAAGATAATTTGATCTGAGTACACTCTTACTCCGGAACAACTACATATAGTGGATAGAAAAATTGATAATTTCTGGATCGAATGCGATGTCGTTTGTGTCCATTCATATTTTGAAAGACGGAAGAGAAATTTATCGATAATATTTTTGCATCTTATTTTTCTTCCGCATTTATATTTAAGGTATACATCCTTGATGTGAAGCAATTTATTGGGTAGGAATTTGATAAATCCCAATTTAAGTGGTTTCCGTCAGATTCGAAATTGGCGTATCTCGAAGCAACTCTCACAACATTCTACGGTAACTGAGATTCGCGTGTTAAAGTAGGTGAGGTTTCCTGCTTCCTTGCAGGAGAATGCACATCGTACTACACGGAAACAGAACCAATTTTCGAATGGGTAGATAAGGTAATAACGCTCTACCGCTTCGTACTTGGAAAAGGAGCAACTGAAGCAACTGTAGAAAATTGTTTAGTTTTAGTGGTTTCTTCAGGTAGAGCTATTTCACCTCGACAATTTTCCAATTCCGTTTCGTGTGAATTCGGAGTAAATAAAAATATTAGAAATTAATTTTCTGTCATCGCAACTATAACTTCTTCCAAGTGTGTTGTTTAAGTTTACGTTGAATCTGAAGTTCTCATAAGGGTAACTAGAATATTATTGTGCAACAATTAGGAACATAATTTGAATCTAAAAATACTAGCGATATATTTGCATACATTCTGTTTCATGCATTTTTTAAAAATCGTATTGAAATGAATTAATTTGCTCTTCACCACACAGTCATTTGTAAATTTTGATGGAACAAACATTTCTTCTCATTTGTGGAGTTCTGTCGATTGTTACATGGAAAGTATTCGATTATAAACTCTTTAGATTAACCCCATCAGACCTGTCGTACATACTGATGTGCGTAGACTTTAGTTGTTTTTTTTTAATCAACATGTTTTATTAGAAACAACTAAAACCAATTGTACATCGTCCTGTACACATATTTATCCACGTTTACTTAGGATGTAAACATCCGGGCTGTAAACAAAGAACACAAGTCTTTTGTGAAAAATGTATTGTTCACCTTTGCCTCATAAAAGGTAGAAATTGTTTTGTTTTATTTCATAGAAAATAATTTATTGTCCATTAATATATTTTTAATTTAGTTTTACAACGTTTTGTATTGTATAAGAATATCTACTTTATGTTTCAATAAAATTTGAATATAGCTTTATGTCAGTTGAGACCAGATTGAGATCATAATGTACATACCAATGGACATCATTAAAAGTCATTAAAAATGTAACTGAAAATTATTAAACCTTATTTGGAAATTATTTTAATACTTTTTTACTGAAAACAACCAACAAATTTCTTTTGTATGCATAAAAATTCAGGATTGACGGGGTTAACGTAGCTACGAACACTTCCACGGCCCACAACACCAAACATAATTTGATTAGTGTTCAGCTCAGAGGAAAAAATTTAACGTTGACGTAATTAGCGCCACATAAAATTTGAAGAATTTAGTTGATATAGTTGAGTGCGAAAAACGCGATTCAGCACTTAAAATGATCACAATATTATGATTAAAAGTGGACCAAAACTGGTTAATATTTATAAATAATCAATTTTGTACTTGTTATATCCTCATTTTTAGAGGTCTTTGTGTATATTTGAGGGCATGAAACGCAATTCCTGACTTTAAATGATTGTAATGTTAGCTGAGGGCAATACATGCTTCAAACTGGATAAAATCCTTCCCAAATCCGGTTAAAATTATTTAAACGGGAGTTATCAACTTTAAACTTGCAATATCGTCATCTCTAGAGGTTTTTGTTGATATTTTTGAGGATGTAAAACGTAATTCTGGATATGATACAAACATTAACTGAAGCTATACACGTCTAAAAGTTGACAAAACCTTTTCCCGAATTGGACAAATTCATTTAGACACAAGTTATCAATTACAAATTCGCAATATTTTAAATTGTATGGGTATAGACTTCATTAGAAATTTAAGATTTCTAGATTCCGAAGAAAATCAAAATTTGTCGAACAAGGGGGAAGACAGAAAAATTCGCATTTTAGTGGAGTTTTCTGATTCGCGTACCATTCACAATTTAAAACGTTTTCAGTAATTGGAATTGCGATGAAATAAATTTACCATTAATAATAATAGTAATAATAATAATAATAATAATAATAATGACTTTATTGTAACCCTTCAAAAACAATACAAACAATGAATAAAATAAAATAAAATAAAATAACTAAATAAAGTAAAGTCACAACCTTAAGGCGAAGTTCAGCTAACGCTGCTTTTCAACTTAACCTTAAATAATTAATAATAATGAACAAGGAAAAGAGTAATGATTGCATATAACTAAGATATTTCGATGATGAACATACCTATACAAATAAAAAACAATCTAGACGAATACAATCCAAGTAACTAAGTGACTAAGCTGCCGAAATAATAATAATAATAATAATAATAATATATTTGCCCAACAGAAGAAAACGCCATTTACAGGACAAACTTAATTTCTAACATACATACACCTATATATATATATATATATATATATATATATATATATATATATATATCTGAATAACACAGAAGTATAAAAAAATGAATAAGAATAAACATATTGCAGGTAATTGCAAATCAAAAGTATTCTTAGATAATAAGCTTAACAAAATAATACTAAAATACAAAATTTTAGATGTAGTTATAATTTGCTGAGCATGAATTCAACAGTGCTTCCAATGGTGTGTAGTTAATATCCACGTTGCTATCAGATAGGGAATTGAACGTCATGCAAGTTCGGTAAACAGGAGATCTAATCAGAATATTTGTTTTCGGTCTAGGGCAATAGAATACATTTGAAAATCTCGATGATGGTCGTGGTACGGCAAAATCAATACTCTCCAAGAGTCTTGGTGTGTCTAAATGATTGTGGATTAAATCGTACAGAAACTTTAAATCTGCTCGTTTGCGACGTAAATCCAGCGACTCGAAATGGAACATATTAAGAAGTAATGCATGGCTAAAACCTTGAGTGGGATAAATGGAATGAAGACGATAGTATAACTATTTTAGGAAACGCCTTTGAACTTGTTCAAGCGTACTGACTTGATATTTATATACAGGTGACCAGACTACGGAGGCATATTCAAGTTTAGGCCGTACATATGACGAATAGAGTAATACCAAACGTTCGATAGAGGCAAACTTTTTGTAGTTCTTATAATGAAAGCCAATGTTTGCAGTGCCGAGTTAGAAATTTGAGTAATATGTTCACCGAAGGTTAACCTAGAGTCAAAAGTCACGCCCAAATCCCTTATAGAATTTGCTCTGTCTAAAACTGTGTTTTCATAAATATAATTGTATATAATCGGGTTTGACTTTCTAGAGTAACTTACAATCTTACACTTGGTTACATTCATAGTTAACCTGTTGCTTGTACACCATTCTTGGACAATGGATAGCTGGCTTTGTAAGAATTGGCAGTCACCAATATCAGCAATTGAGACAAAGAGGTTAAGGTCATCTGCAAATAATAACTTAGGACAGCCGATTCTGTTACATAGGTCATTTACAGAAATTAGGAATAGAAGAGGACCTAAGTTAGTTCCTTGAGGTACTCCAGATGAAGGAGAGAAATCATCAGAAAAGCGACCTTTGAAAGCAACATAATGTCTTCGATTAGACAAATAGGACTTGAAAAATGCTATTAGCTTGTTAGAAAAGCCCATCATGTCTAGTTTCATAAGAAGCAATGCGTGATCTATTCTGTCAAATGCTTTAGACAGATCGATATATTTGACGTCAACTTGTTTATTATTATCCAAATTGTCTGAAAGAAATTGAGTTATGATCGTCAAATTAGAAGTAGTAGATCGTTTAGTCATGAATCCATGCTGGTCGAGAGAGATAAGACTTCTAACTTGGGAGTAAAGGGAATTGTAGAGACAGATTTCAAATATTTTAGCAAAGTTGTTAATTATAGCAATAGGTCTATAATTTTTAATACTATGTTTATCTCCTTTCTTGAATGCAGGTGTCAATCTAGCTATCTTCCAAAACTCAGGAAAAGTAGTAGTGTTTAGAGATAAGTTCACACACAGTGTTCAAGCAAGATGGTGTCATGTGATCAAACTGTGAAACTGGAAGATACACAGAGTAGAAAAATTCCTTAAATCCATTAACTATAGATGAAGGGTCGCTTAAAGTATCTCCATTTGAATTAAATGTTTAAAATTTTGAAAATAATCAGAAGAAAAGGAAATATATACAGCACAATGAAATGATCCATAAAAAATATACATAGATATTGACTAAAAACTGCTTGCACACACACCAGCCCCAGGTAGGAAAAGTTCTTTAAGCATCCTACGGAAAGACACGCCCGAATTTCTAGAAGTAAGGATATCCGGTAAACTATTATATTTATATATATCTGGTAAGAAAAGGATCTTTGAAACAAGGAAGTTTTATGTGGTGGTGGAGAAATTTTACCTCAAAACCTAGTAGTGAGGTTATGAACATCTGTACGAAATGTAATCTTGTGACAGAGATTACGTAAGAGTCTGTGAAATAATAAGGACGATCAACTCAAAATGGATCAAAAAACAATTTTTAACCTAGGAGACGGCTAAAGTGCTTACTACAAAAAGTTAACGATATTAAATCAGGAAAAATTGAAGCAAAAATTCGGAGAATGAGAAATTTTTGACCAAAGTTCAAAAAATCAACCAGTTTGACTTGTTGAAAACTAAAGTAGTAGCAGTTTTCTATTTTAATATCTTTTCAAGGTTTTGATCTAATTTGGTAATACATTTATTCCAATAAATAATAATGGGAAATAATTACTTTCTTATTCTATCAGTTATTTATTCTTTTTGTTCTATATTTGTTTTATTTCAATTCGTGCTCCTTTATTCTGTTCCTACACTTTTGTGATTAGTTTTGTTTTTGTTTTTCTTTTAATTATTGTCTCTTTATACAATAACTTCCATGTTAACGTGTTTACGCTTTATTTTATGAGCATCAGCAAGGCAACATCGCGACGTGATAATTAATTAAATTAAGTGGTATCGAGTGTTTTTAAATCATCTCAACTGCCTGATCATAGAAAGATTATTTATTTTAACTTTAAGTTTCAAACTTGTCGTGCCACATATGTAGATTCAAGTTTAACCAACACCAAAGATAAGGTATTCATTAAAATAATTTAAACCTTGTTAATGTTTCATGTAGCTTAGGTGCTTACGAGCCTTTACTCTGCATGAAGAGAGTGTTGATCTTTTTGGATTGTGCAATATTTTATTATATTTTTTGACGTTGTAGTGTGATTTTTCGAGCATACATCTTGAAAATAGTTGTTCTAAATCATCTGTGGAGGTGTAATATAATTTTGGTCTTGTCAGATCTGGTTGAATATAATGAACCAATATATTAATGAAACATATATCTCGAATAAATAGTTACTTATGTAATGATCAGTGTATCGATAAGTTTTAGCGGTGTGTGTTGTGAAATGCAAATATTTCTCTTTTTAGCATCAATTAATTAATTTAATTTAATTCGTGTGCCGTTACCAAATTTCTTTTATTTATTTAACCTTTCTATTATTTGCATTCGGTTTCACTGAATCATACCCCGACATCGCAATTAATCAAACACAAATCGGGTGTATACATACCACCTAACCCAGCGTTACTTCCAGTTCGGCTTAATGGATTTATCTCCCGTATGCGTACATACAAATAAGCAATTAGGCGTAGCATAACAATGCCTTCGTTAAGTTTAATGAACGATAATACTAGCTACTGAAGCTAGTCCCAAGAATGATTTGTTATTGCTTCCTTACTATAATTATCTACTCAGTAATACGACGAAAATGATACGTTATTTATAGCGGATCAGTAATTCTCAGCATACAATTTTATACTCGTTTTTTTACATTACCCAGCACAAATATGGACCTTTATCTAGTTATATTTTCACTGATGAAGGTGTTCCGAAAACGTTTGTAAACGTTCTGATAATATAACTATTATTTCAGTCACTCTTGTTTAATTGACCTAACCGTGGTAGAAAATTATCATATAAGATAAGTATTATCAAGATTTGAAATGTAATAAATAGATACGTGATTTTCACGTATTCCTGAATTAAAAATTAAAATATTGTTGGATGCAAGTTGTTTCTCAAATTTCAAAGGAAAGTTATAAAGCGTTTCCGGTTCCATGTGGGACGACATTTTAATTTTCTACCGCCATGTTCATAACCGGGCAATCAAAACTTTTTCCAATAAAATTCGTCACATAACTTTCGTGGTGGGATGCCACACGTACGTACGGACATGTAATTTTTAACTTTGCGAAAACGTGTTTAAATTTCCAACGGAACAAGGACTGCGTCTGTAAAGAGATTTCGCTCTTTTTTATGATTAAATTTTTTCATAGTTCGTTCAACTGAATACCTATACGTGGTGTAATTTAAAAATTCTGTTAAGAATGTAAATGTGGTAAGTTGCACGTTGAGTAAAATTGAATATTACAAAAAAGCTCCTTCAATTTTTGTAACCAGCAGGAAAATACGTTTCCGGTGAACTTATAAACGTATTGGAAAAGTATTTTCCACTGGATAGTAAGACAATACCGATATTTTTGAAATGTAAGAGTATGAATGTTTAGTTGAATATCAACGGTTCTGACATATTCATTTATCAATGTCCGGTTTCTTTCGCCGCTTAGATACGGTTAACAGAGCCGTTTCTTTCAGAAAACTTTCTGGAAAATAACAGATCAGATATTTTACTGACTTAATGAAATACGAATTTCATAATAAATTGCATTCGAATTGTTTTCGCACAAGAAAATTACGAATATTTACGTTTTGACGATATTAAACAAAATCGCGTGTTAAGAAATAAGTAATAAAACGCTGCATTTTCACAATATTTCCCTTCTCTAGATGTTTGCGTCTCTTATACTTTCAGGCTGTGAGGCTTCAAACAATATCTTATTTATCCTTCGCGATTTTGGTGGAATTTCATTAAATATTTTCCGAAATCCTTGCGCGCACTCATTAAAATGAAAATTGGAATTCACCGTTACGGGCAAATTCTTTCAGAAACTTAGTTATTAGGGTGTACTAAATATTCATCTTTGTTATCATTTTCTGCGACGCTTATTAAACTGAAATCCTCTTTAATCACTTTTACTTTTCTTTGTGTCTTTTTGTCGTTGTCTTATTCTTTTGTTTAACATTCAATTCAGCTTTTCATTAATTTTAATGAATATCTCCCTTATAAAATTTTATAATTTAGTATCCAAATGTTGCAGAAGGAACGCTCACCACTTTGAAGTGATGTCCCCTTGTTTTCTCAGTGAAAATAATTTCAATAGTATAAGTGTAGTTTTCCTTCACAGTCTAAAACCTGTTTTATATTATGCCTAAAGATATATTTCTGGGATGGGTTTTATTACTATTTATTACTTGTATTACGTCTGGTTTTTATACAAAATGAGTACGATATGACATCATCATCGTCATCATCATTACAGAAATATCAACCATTCAAATTGGTACCATCTTCAAATATCGAAATAGTAGATGGTTTCTGGGTCAATTAGTAAATCCAAGTTTCGTCACCAGTAATTTTTTGAGCGGCAGCTAAAATTTGCGGGATTCAGCGACTGCAAAACTTTTGTATGTTTTTGAATGATGATATGTAGTATTTATTGCAGGCCACGAAGCGACGTCAGATAAGGGAGATGACGCGATCACTTGATTCATACAATATGTTTATTGTTAATCCACGGTTTATTACCTTATTTCACAAAACTTCATCTACTTATCATTAGATAGTAACAAACCGCCGAGTAATTGGGTCACGTGATAATTTTACGCGCCCTGACTTGTGGCGTTCCGATCTTGTTCAATCATTTCACGCACAGCATCAAGATTTGTGGCAATAACAGACGTGGATGAACCACCTTCACGAAATACATTGCTGAGCAACGAACGTCCATGTTAGAAACTGAAAGCTAATAGCCGAAGAGTTCTATTGGATGGTACTCGCTCGCCAAGAACCACATCAAATTGATGGAATGATGAGTTACTTCAAAAGTCTTTTAAACAATCATTGCCTGAAAATTTTTCACAAAATTACTTCTTAAAGTATGGGATAAAATATAGGATAGGAATGTCAAATTTTACGACTGTATAATATGGTAACTCTGACATCAGTGAAAACATGAACACTTTCATGTGTGTGATATAATCGAACTTTTCTGCAATCACATATATGGTACAGTGACGATTGGAGTCGATCATTGCCTTGATTTTTTTGCTATCAACTTTAACTGGTTGGCCAAAACACCAACGAAATTTAACCAATTTTGTTACTACTGCTGTTTGCTGTGTTGCTCCTGTGAGCCAAGATTGCCAAGATCGCAGTTATTCGCTTCCAGTTAAAGTCCAATCTTGACAAATAGCGTTTTATGGCTCGCATGAGCACCTCTATTAATTATGGGCGACCTTAATGCAAAAATTGGTCAAGAAAATATATACAGGAACATCATAGCAGGAGAAAGCACACATCAAATGAGTAAGATAAGATAAGATAAGATTAGTTGACGTGGCAATGATGCCTGTTCCACTGCGACCTATCCAGATCTATTGTGATCCTCATGCCTCCTTAGGGTACGTTCTCCAGCTTTATTTCTCTAATTAGACTTAACAGCTTTGAGAGCGGTACCTCCGCATAAACGTGTATTTTTAAGGCGGACTTGAAACCCTTGCTCCGTAATGTTGTTATATGCCTCCATAATGGAGTTCTGGACTGCCTTAAGCTTTGCCGGCTCCATCTGGGTGACTGGATAGTCGTTGTATACTACCGCGATCCTCTCCAAAGCAGCCTCCTTGAAGGTTAAACCTTTTGGCCTCTTACTTTTCGGAAGACCTGCGGGAGAACTGCCCTCCGACCTCGCCTATTTGGACTATCCGCCCTTTCTGTACGTTTAGTAGCCTCCGCCGTCTGTTGAGGCCTAACTTCCTTATCTAGACTAAACCTGGCCCCTTAGTGCATGCCTAGTGAAGTTGGCCTTGATTATGGCTCTTTTAGCCTGTATGTAATCTTGGCCCTGTTTCACAAGCTTTTGCACTTTAGTGTTGGAAATTCCACATAGCTTAGCTGTACGAAGAGTAGCTAGGGAAGTTAGTGTCCACTCGATTAGAGGCCCGCTTGATCGGGTAAGGCTAAATACAAGGTGGTTTCGCTTGGTGCCCCCGGGGCAACGTTAAATAACGCACTCCCCTGCGGCCACGCAACTCGCACGTAACCTTACACCTTAGTTTGAGTTTTAGCTCGGGTACCTCGGGAGCGCTAAATTCCCGAACTCACTTGTTAAACTTGTTAACAGTGAGCCCCTGAGGGGATCAAATGAATAAATGAATAACACAAATGCTGAAAAATTGATTCTGTTCTGTATAGAGAATGATATGAAAATCATGAGTATTATTCTCAATCAGAAAGACATACACAAGGGAATATGGAGGTCACCTGACGGAAATACAATTAATCAAATTGGACACTGTATAGTAGAAAGAGATAAAGCAAATTTCATCACAGATGTAAGAAACTACAGATCTGCTAATGCAGAATCAGATCATGTTTTAATGAAGATTACAATCATAGAAGCAGTACTTCGGAAAAGAAGTGATCAAAGAACGCGATACAATGGAAGAGAGTTAAATAATTCTGTTACCAAATCCAAACTTAATAACCAAATAGAAAAAAATTAAAACACACTGTAAGAATAACAGATATTAATGATAAGTGTAATTGCATCGAAAATAAAGTACAAGAGATGTTCAGCGATTTATTAGATTACAAGGACACAAAAACAAATGGTTCAAGCTGGTTTGATCAAAAATGCCAAATAACTATTGAACTAAGAAACTCTGCCCGAATTACAGTATTGAATAACCCAACAATATCAAATGTAGAAGATTACCAACACAAAATGAGAGGGGCGAACGTAGTATGAAGACAAAAGAAGAGAATGTCAATGGAGAAAGGGATAGACGAAATAGAGGATAATTTCAGAAATAGGGAAATGAAGAACTTCTACCAGGAAATTAAGCGGACAGCACGATCCGATAAGAAAACAATATATTATTAAGATCAAAATGGAAGTTTAATCGGGGAAATTGATGGAGAAATTAGCGGGTGGGCAGAATATTTTGAAGAAATCCTAACGATGAAATCGAACAAAGTTACACTGAAGAGACTGTTATAGATAGAGAAATCAGAGACTATGAAATGGGAAATGTAGAAATCCTCGATAAGGAACAAATAAGAGAAGTGATCAGTAACCTAAATGACAACAAATGCCCTGGAGAGAATGGACTATCAGCAGAAATGCTAAAAGAAAATTATTTACAGAAGTGTATGTCATTTACATAGAATGCACGATGGACGAGTAGCAAAGTTGATGGATGAAGAGACAGGAATGAGAAGAAAAAAGAGGTGTCCGAGGAAACGGTAGTTGCTTGCAGTGGAGATGGAACTGCAAAGTATGGGAGTTAGAAGATGGAGAATATTAGCAACCAATGAAATGGTGTGAGTAAGAAGATTACTCAAGCCATGGGCCAACAGGAACTGCAGAGCGAATTTGTTATTATTATTATTATTATTACTGCATAGCAAATAATTGTTTGTGAGTCTGGGATGTATTTTTTCATTTTCTATTTTTCAACCGATCCCAAACAGACGCTATACAACGGAACGATACGTTTTTATTGTTATGAATAATAACTGAAGTATCATCTATCAGATTAGTTGGGGTTTGAGATTTCAAATACCTAGAAATATCTGCAAGTTCAACTAAAGCCATGTATCAATGAAATCACCAATTACTCGTTTGCTAAACCCCATTTTTGTTAAAATTCATGAATCGATTATGCCATACAGTGCACTCCGTTATATTCCGCTATTTTGTGTATGGGAATCGGAAGCGTTATAAACACCAAAATATTACTCTTTATGTTACGTCCACGCCCGATCAATTACGTCCGAAGTGCTACTAGAAAATTTATCACCAACAATCAATTTCATTTCTGGCCAACCTCACTAGAGGGCTTTGCGGAAAATATTGCGGCCACTGGCGCGAAATTAATTGTGCTTTTGTAGAACTGCGAAAAAGAGGATAGAATCACTAACTTCATAACGTGTCCCTGTCGATTAATTACCTATACCCTGTATGTTTTCGCCGTTAAGTATTTTATAAATATAGAACGCATGGCGTGAATTGTTACCAAGCGTGGAACTTGTTACAAAATAATTAAATGTTTGTCGTTCTACTTCTCCTATGTAGTGCTTCATTAAAATTGGTGTTTTATAAATAGAGTTATTACAGTGATATGAGGAACTACTAATATTATTCCCATACTTGGGTATTGCGAAAAACCTAGCAAGTAGTAAGTTACGTTTGTCCCTTGGCTTTAAAGTGTTCGTGGTAGGGGTAAAAATTACAAGCGTAAAAGTAAACACGCCTGCTCTTGTTCTCAAAATATTTTAAAAAGGCTCATTTATTTTTAATACAATTGAATAATTATTTAAAGTATTCATTGTTATTGATGCTGGTAAGGAAATACACGAAAATTAAGTTGAACAATTTTCAAAAATCTTCGAGGAAATAACAGTACAGGAATGTCCGCAAGTACCCCAATTGATTCTATACGTATTATTTCAAATTCTACACATTTTTTGCATACATCGGTATTGATCTGATATCCGTACTGTACATTTTACTATATCAGCGCCAACCGACAAGAAATCTCTTCGATTCAATCAAACTAAACGGATAGTTCCGTTCCAGTTCGGCGATTCCATATTTGTATTTCAATTAGATTAGTTCGATGTACGAGCGCGCGTATAGGAATCTGGGCATAGGAAACCAAGTTTGCCTAAAGGGTTTCTCTAGACCTTCTACCTTCGGCCGGCGTATACACAACTTCCCCTTCGCTCGGTTTTGTGTTCATTATTCCGAACTGTTTTGAATATTTACCTTGGGCGGAGGAAATTGTTTGCATCGTCAAAGGGCGAACATAATTTAAATTTTCTACAATATTATTAAAGCCACAAAAATTTTACCGGGTCCTTTAATAATTTAGCACAAATTTTCGCAAGCCATAATGTGAATTTATTGCGAAATTTTAATATAATGTGGTTAATCTAGCTTACGGGCAAAATTTCCATATGATACATATTCCATGAATACATTCCGACACGTTGACGTAGTATATGAAGCACAGCGTGGTATAAAATAAAGTAATTTATCCGTTACATCTTTCGGTTTTAACCACTTGGTTAAGCGAATGTAGTATGATTAAATTTGCTTTTTTCTTCAGATATATTCGCATGACGAAGAAATTACTCATACGTACTTAATCAGGCACTATTAATTCAACAAAAGCCCGATAAATTCTAAATTCTGGATAATAATTTAAGAATCAGTGAGCCCGGGCACCCTCTGAGATATTTCGAAAACAATTCCGGGTGAAAGTTCGGCGGGGTCGATAAGGATTTAGGGTTTGTGGGAAAAATTTATTGAGGCGGAGAACTTTTAATTACCTGCGTTTTTCCCAACCTGTGCGGGCGATCGATTTCAGGAGTGAGCTCTTTTGTCGGCGACCGACGTGTAGCGGTTCTCGCATTATTGCAACTTACACCGAACTTTTCTTCGTACGTATTAAGTTTTTGTGGAAAAAACATGTCGCTAGATTGTCAGACAAGTTCTCATTGATCCTATCGACGACGTTAACGCTAAAATATTATTAGCACGAAAGAAATTGAGCAAGTTTTTGCGACTCTCCTACTTCACTTAATAGGGATTGAAGTAGTTAATATAATAAAAACTTTTACCACCTTCATGTTTTTACTTTTTAGGCATATTTTGACTAGTCAAATGCTGTACATTGCTTTTGTACACTATTTTTTGTGAAGGAAATTGAGTTAAACGACTCTCGCTTTATTTCGGTTTTGCTAAAAGCTGTAATACACGATCATAAATTACATGTATTTTTCATGAATTTATTGACAAAGTTTGAATTTGACCGTGTATCGTCATCGTGTATTTCTACATCAATTTTTGCACGCAATATTTCAGATTTAGATGATTTGTTCTATTTTAAGGTCATTGCCGTAAATTTTTACATGTAATATTTCATGTATTTTACATGTAAAAATTTCAACGTGTATTGCCTGCTTAAGTTAAAACCCAAAGAATTAAGTTAGCATTTTAGTTGGAACACGAAACAGGATTGGATGAAAACGGAAAGATATCAGTGAGATATATTTCTTTTTAATTACTCACTCCAGCAAGCGAATTTCGGCCCGAAGTTTCCTGATGTTAATGCCAATCGTTAGGAAGAATAATAGCTTCGGGTGGTGAACGAGTTCACCTGCGTATCGAGGTAGAAAACCATTTACATGGCGTGGTCTTTCTGAACTACAGAAATCAATAAGTTCAATTCCGTTCCACGCATCCGACGTAGCGTAAATCCACGCATCGTCGGAATCGTTACCATTGATTTCCCCAGGTTAAAAGAGAGTGACACGTTGCATTGACCCATATCATGACACGTAAATAAGCTTATAGCTCTATTACGGTACCTCATATACAAACCCATGTTCAGTTAGACGTAACGGAAAATGAAATGGTGCTTCAACTGAAGTATTTTCCAATCGAATTTTTGCTGTATTGTTTGTTTTGGGGATTAGGTTTAAACGCCAATTTCCAGATTAATGAAAAAATAAACACTCAATTGGGATAATAGGGAATATCGTGGATAAACTAGTGTTCCACTTTGGCGGTGGTAACGTTTAAAAACCATATATGGTATAAAAAGATGTGCACGTATTTGCGGCAAGCTAAACGTTGATTTCTAAGTCATGGGAACTTTCAAAGCATCTTTTCAATAAAACTGTAATAGAGGTCAATAAAGCTCGATTGTGATCCAGCAATTTTCCAGACCTTCAATTCTCTTTCACATTTATTCGATTTCCTACCAGGAGACGGTCATGAGGTCTAAGTCGTTCGCGCGAATATGCGTACTTGTGTGCGTGTATGTTATTTAGTTCCGGGGAAACTGCCGACAGACCAATATATTAGGGACGTGACCGCTGGGCTTCGATTTAGTGACCGGAAAGCCCGTATTGGTCCGGGACCATTTGTCGCAAACTCGCGACTTCTGTCACTGACGCTAACCCGTATGAATTCCCGGAACGAACTAACTTCGCTTCGTTTTGCAACTGGTACACCTATTGGATTAAAAATGATCTACAAATATAATCTGTCGAGTCCTTGTTCGAGAATGGATTTAGTCGGAGCGTTCCGTGAAGTGGATCTTCATCGCGTAGTGTCTCTACGGCAGCGGAGGCGTACTCCAATTGCCTCGTAAAGTTGAAGCTTTATGAAAATTTTACCGCTCTTTCGCGTCGACAGAGTCCTGGATTTATGGGCGTTATCAATTTCGGTCTATTTATAGTTATTGTTATTGCTGGGATGTCATATTCGCCATTTCGGTACGCGGTGCTGCCCTTGTGTGCAAATTATGTGCTAACCAGAAGCGATGCATTTAGATTTGTTCTTTTCAATGAAACGATGTTGCAATAAACTGCATTCAGTAGCACTTACATGCAGAATATTTTACACACTGGGAAAAGGTAAAGTAATAGAGAAAAATAATAATAATTTAGTACCTACACGTTTGAATGCGGTCGATAACGTGCTTCAAAAAGCAGACAGACCAAGCAGGATCAATTCCACCTAAAATATTTAAAAGAAAACCCTATTTTACATCAAGCAAGATGGAAGTTACTTGCAACAAGTATTTATGTTTCTATTGATACTACGAGGGATGTCCCAAAGGTGTTGCACATTGTAGTATTTTAATATTCACATTCCTTTAAATATTATAACCGTAATTATAATTCAATATATTAAAATTCACAGTAAATGTTGGGGTTTTGGATGTTCATGTTCAAATGACATTCGGTTTAGTTTTGGGTTCTAATTTTACTTTTCCGATACCACGCGCGCCACTTTTTAAGCATTTAATTACCCTGCGGGTGTTATCTTCTATTTTAAAGTCCAGCCAGAGACGTTTAATGGGAGAAAAAATGCAACTAGAAATAAAATTATCAATTATTACAAAAATCATCGATTAAAAGATAGAAAGCAATGTAATTATTTAAACACGCACATTCAACACTTTTACATCACAAGAATTCCTAATAACCACTGGATATAAAAGGCCAAGGATACCTAGGTATCAACAATATAGATTTCTGTAACAACGTCACGCCATGATGAAGTGTTATCCGCGGTAAATAGTAAACAGCTAGTTATTTGGACAACGTAGAGATAATGTAGTATACTTTGGATGGGAAGGCGTCCTGGTTTCCTAACTCCTAATTCCTAATAACCACTGGATATAAAAAGCCAAGGATACCTAGGTATCAACAATATAGATTTCTGTAACAACGTCACGCCATGATGAAGTGTTATCCGTGGTAAATAGTAAACAGCTAGTTATTTGGACAATGTAGAGATAATGTAGTATACTTTGGATGGGAAGGCGTCCTGGTTTCCGAAAAAAATGACGGTATGTTTGGTTGACGACCGAGAATGACAAGACAAAAAAATCATCGAAGTACGATTTTACTGCGTTGAAGTTCGATTGAAATAGAAGTTTCAACTATATTTGGACCAAAATGGTTTTAAAGGGACTAACCGTTAAATAAACAGAGCTTCACCACACCGAAGAAGAAAGAATTTAAGAGATGTAATCCATAGAAAATAGAGCTACACCGAAAAAATAATTTACTCACTCAACAAACTCAAAAATTACATGCTGACACATAAAACACAATAGGTAATTATTTTCAATTTATGTCAAATATTTCTAAAAGCTTGTAAATACAATTTGCTATAGTTCATGCTCTTTGTGATATCGTTAATTAAGAGCTAAGCCGGTTCAATCTTGTTAGTATAATTATCTAAATGCTCAGTACAGTATACAGTAAAATTGTGATTTACTGACCTAATTTCGGCCAAGCTATTTCACTATTTTGGGGGTGGTTACTTTTGCGGCGTTTGAAATTGAGTGCAGTTATTAAAAAAATATATTCTGTAAAAAACAATGTTAGTGCTACTATGTATTCACGTATATACTAAATAAAGGCTTATAAAAAAATATTTTGTATGAACATGTAAATATTGGTACATATATAAGTAAAAGCTTTTATGGAAGATGCTTTAAAAATGATGTCCTTTTAGATTGTCTAAACTTCTTGTTCACGTTGATTTGTACCAATTTTTCTCTCAAATTGTGCAGTACAAGCAAACTCTTATATTCCACAACATCGCCGTTTTCCTCGGGTCATTGGATAACGTCGTTAATAGATCGCAAAGCTTGGCCTGTTGAAATAATTTGTCTTCAACATTTGACATATTGTTATCTTCCTCTTCCGATTCGGCATCAATTCTTATTTCATTCTCCAGCTGATTTAAATTTACTGGTTCTATATCTGTGTTCCATTCGTCAATCTGACTTATTTCACATTCAACCTGTAGCATACGGAATTCAGAGTAAGTAATTATTGCATAAACATCGAATATCTTTGGGATTTTACTTACATCGGAATCATCTGGTTAGCATTGTGTGTTTCGTCATTTAGTAAAGGTGCCTTTAAGACGCTTAATGGAACATTATCATCTTCATCATGCGAATTGATTGTGAAAAATGTTGATTTTAACGTATTCCAGGCCATAACTAAATTTGAAACTGCACCCCCTAAAGTATATATTTGCAACAGTGTACTCAGATCAGAACCCTATGACAACAACTGTGTTAGTAGATTTTTACGATAGAATAACTTCGTAATTCTAATAACATTCTGGTCCATTGGCTAGATCAGGGGTGTCACATTTGAGAGTATATAAAGTACAGTAATCAAACCATCGAGACTCTTTAACTCCACCTCAGGTGGATGACCTGCTGCATTATCCAACAATAATAATGCTTTGACGGGTAAATTGCGACTCTGTAAAAACGTTTCCACTTAGAAGTGTTATTATATTGTTAGTGTTACTGTTACATACGTCATTGTACCGTATTTACTTCGAGGATGAAGATCTTGTGAAACTACTCTCGAAAAAATTGCATTGCAGCCTTAACACGTTTATAATTAACGGCCAAATTAAAATTTCGAAAAGCCCGGGTATTTTTGGATTTTCACAAGGCTAGTGGTTTCAATTTGAGACTATCTGTAGCATTTTTACAGGCCAAATATGTTACTTATTACGTTACTCTTTGCTTAGAGGGTTTTCTACTCGGTGCCGTTTCGTCTGTCTCTGATACATAGATCTTGCTAGGTAACAATTTCCAATAAAGACCAGTCTCCTCTGCATTATAAATTTGAATTGGTGTCAAACCAATCTTGTCAATAATGCATCTTAATTTTTCTTTAGACGCATAAATTAATTCAAGTTGGGACGACAGTTTTTTGAACCTATTTAGCCAAGCGTTACTAGCATTAAAGGTTGGATTTTCATCGATTGCTTTTTGTATATTCTTTGCCTTTTCCTGGAGCATCGGTCAGCTGACAGGTATATTCCTCTCTCTCAAATTTAGAAAATATTTATATAATTTTCTTTCCATTTTGTGATAACAAGATACTTTCAACGTCTTTGTTTTTGCCTCACGCTTCAATGTTTGCTAAAGTCTCTTTAATATCGGTGTCCTTTTCTGTTTCATAGTACATATGGTTTATTCAAAGATTCTAGTAGTTCACCTTTCTGTTTTAAATTCAAATATTTCGTCTTCTTTTGCGACATATTTGCTGTGTAAAACCTCCAACTACTTCGCATTGTCTGCCATGAGATCTGCAAGTGAACTGGCATTTCCGAATAAAATACATACAGTGATGGTAGAAATAATAAGAACGATCGGTCTTTGGACGTAACAGTTGAAATGCATGGTATGTATAGTTTGCTAATTCGCAAAAGCAAAGCTGATCCTCTTGCTTCTTCTTCGCAACTTAAGGCTGCAACAAATACACCCATCAGCTGAAGAACTATAAGGCAAAGACTGATTGATGTAAATTTGAATGCCAGAACTCCTAGAAAAGTTCCCTTGTTGAGCAGAAAGAACATTAAGGCTCGTTAATCATTAATGAAACTAAGATTGATTTATTCGGATCTGAAGCATTTAACCCGAAGTACACAAAAAGACCGTTAAATGTGGTTGTGGTAGTATAATGACCTGGGGATATTTCTCTCACCATGGTGTTGGTTCGTTGTTTTGGATTAAAGAAACATTGACCAAGAAAACTTACCGAGACATTTTGAATCACGTTATGTAACCCTACGCGAAGTAAGATATACCTTAAGAATGAACTTTTAAGCAGGACAACGATCCGAAGCATGCGTCCAAGGTAGTAAAAAATGATTTGAGGTGTCTGTTATGACTTGCCCAGCACACTCACCTGATCTAAATCTAATCGAAAACCTTTGGTACGAACTAACACCAACAAAAATCAATTATGGGAGGAAGTGCAAAAAGCGTGGTATAATATTCCAGCTTCAATTGCGAGCGTTTGGTGGCTTCTATGAATAAAAGGTGCAATGAATTCATCAAAAATGAGGGTCATGTCACCAAGTACTGGTGAACACACACCAAAAAGAATAATTTTCCTTTTTTTGTTGGCTATTTCTCACCTCCATTGCAGCGTTCTTATTTTTTCTTCCAGTTATTTTTGGGAAAATGAATTTATACTACTATTATTTTGTATTAGGCCTAAAATGAAGTTTCTTTTGATAAACTTTGTTTACAAGAGCACAGTGTCAAACATTTACCTATCTCTCTAGTTCACGTATCAATTCGTAACTTAACGACATTGTTCTGCAGCGTTCTTATTATTTCTGCCACCACTGTATGTACACACATTCATAATCGCCAACACGTTACACGTAAAATCGTTATATCGCGACGTAGTGTAAAATTTTGGTCGTTCATAGGAGCGGGTAATTCATTCGAACCAGAATTCACTAGATCGCGACTCTACTGTAGCCACACATACATTTGAAGAAAAAGAATTGGTGGTATAAAAATACCGCCAAATATAGAAAACCAGGAAATATGCTAAGAATGCTGTTAAAGTATGCTTACACATTGTCAAGCGATTATTAAGACCAATGATGACAGCCGCATCGACGCATGTGAAAAACTGGAAGCTCTTCAGAACCTGACTCTCCGAATCCCTCTGGACACTCCTTGTTACGTAAGAAATGCACAGATTCATCAAGATGTCAACATTCTACCTCTGCGAGAACGTCTAGAGAATCTTTTGAAGTCCGCGTCCGAAAAAGCTCACGGCACCGACAACCCTAGCGTTCAGATGAAGTTCGAGTGAAGATTTGTCGCCTAACAGATTTTTCAATATCGGCTGAGGTAACGTCCTTAATTCCCTCGACGACCATCAACCTCCAAATAAAGCGAAACGCCACAAATATTACAGAGCAGATTATGATAAATAAATTACATTACATAAAAAGATGTTTTTCCTCCCCATTTAGTTTACATGGTGAACTAAATTATTATCATCAATCCCAAGATTGCGTGATTGCAGCAATTTATTCACTGAGGTAGAAGGATTGATGTCGTTTCCCGCTGAAGTTAGAATTGAATTGAAGTATCATGAACCAATGAGGACTGAACTTTTTTTTAATTTCATAGCGCTCTAGATAGTACACTGTAGTTTATTTCTTATTTCTTATTTCTTACTGTCCACTAATCTACACTTTTTCTTTGCACAATTGAATCTCAAGTTTCCTTTATGTAACGAATGAATACCCGTAGGTGGAAATATTCAATAGTTCCTTCATCTCCTCCTACCTTTTATAATAAATCCATATATCATCGCCAAACAAATCACATGAAAGCAGCCATTTATATAGCGAATAAAATATCTAACCTTAAGTGAAATAAGAACAGCTCGTCAAGCAAGCTTTTAGTTCCACGCAAGACATTATTTTCGAATGACAAACAAAGAGATGGAATATGTGGAACTTTGGTGAAGATAAAATCCAACGAGGGAGCAATGCTTTTAAAGTATGCTGCAAGTTCCATTTTCAATTTCGACGTTGTCAACAAAACCAAATATTCGAAGAAGACATAGGAAAGACAAGCTACCGCGAGAGATGAGTACCAATTATTTCTCAGTTTAACATTATCAAATAGCATTTTAGGAGGAGCTTCGCCGTCGGGAACAAGTCTTCGGTTTTATTGATTTCTCTTAATGGAAAGTAAATGAACATTGTCTCTGTGCATCGATTGTTTTGGATAGACTATTGAAGTGCTGCCGGGTACACAAATACGGAAAATCGAGTTCGTCTTGTTTGGAAACGATACTGTTATGCTAACTTACATTGCATTAGGCAAATGCAATGTGGCAAGAATGAGAACAGCGATTTTTTTATCCCTCTATTTTTCTCTATTTCAATAAAGGATAACGAAACTAACAAAGGATTGCATTGCTCGTACACTTAAATTTCTTTATGGCACTTACATATTTCACTCCAAGTGATAATCCATTTTCAAAAATAATTACTTGACGTCGATGACGAAAAAATAAGTTTAGTTGCACGATCGCCCATTTTTAATCTAGTTTCTTGCTGTTAGTAGTATATGGTGAAGGGGATAAAAATGGCTGTCACAAGGAGGACATGTATGAGAAATTCTTTTGCCGTGCGAGATCGATGGCAAATAGTTAGCAGCGTCCGTGATTGATTATAAGATTTATTGGAGACATCGACCGTTACATTGGAATTAACGAATTGGTAGGATGAAACGAGCTTATGTGCCTTTTTAGATACTCTATGCCATTAGAAATTAGAAGCGGATTACGTATGATCAATAAAGAATTAGGATTGGTTGTTTTTATATGTATGTAACCTTCGGAGTTTGCAAGTTGTTTCCTAAATGACCGATAAATGAATTAACTATTACTTCCTGATCCATAAGTATGTAAGTTAAAACATTCAACATGTTCTAAGAGATTTTCAACAATAACAGTGCTAACAACGAAAATAATTTCAGTGACGTTAAAAAGGCAAAGCAACCGGAAATTCTTTTTTGGATTGATTTTATTACAAGATGCCAATTTGAAGTTAGATGTTAGTTAGTAGATAATTGAAATTTCAAACTCTATCGATAGGAAAAAAAGAGAAAAGGCATTAATCATATGTTTAACTGTCTTAGGTTTCAATATAGTCAGCGAGACAATCATTTGGGCATTGATAAAATAACATGGCTTCTTGGAGTAGTTCATACCAAACGATTTGAATTCCATGTTGGAGTTGCGCCAATATTTGTGGAGGATGCTTTAAATTGTTCATTCCTCTCACGACGAATTTTCCAGTTGAAGCGATGGACATCGGCGAAAAATTAGGTACTTTTAGGTGGGTATCTCTCCTCGATTATTTACAACTGTATGATATCCTAAATTTCATTTGTTAAAGTAATTAATTTAATACGTACATAACACATACATATTTCATTTCTGTTCAAGTTGGAATAAAAAGCAAATTAGCCGCTATTATCACGGACAGTTCTAAATAGCAAACACCCATGTCTGGTACTATTTACAATGGCGACTTGGCAAGCGCATTTTTCACAAATGAGTCTTAGCAGTAAATATGCGTGATACAATTCTATCAATCTATCAGTTCTTGTTTTGGGTAATGTATTTAAACCGTCACATCGTAGGAATGGCAAATCATTTCTAAGTTTACACGATTGATCCTAGTAAATATTTACGACGTGGTGTATAGGTGATCAGTGTGCCAGTGTGACCAGATATTGAAAGACGTCAGGCTTTGATGCTGAAGGTCACGGGTTCGATTCTCAGTTGGAACGGTTTCGATAACCTGGACTTGTTTCGGAAAATCGGAGAAGCCCACAATTTAATTGGACAAAGCACTCCCCAAGAAGATTGAGGGAAATAAAGGAGTTATCACCAAAACTATAGACGGTAGAAGGCTTAGGCTTAGACCTTTTTTCGTGCTCTTATGCTAATTTTAGACGTTCAGTTGAGGTCCCAGTCCTTTTTAAGAAATTTCTTTCAGAATTTACATTCTGTAGGGGGCTTCATCCAGACCAATCAGGCTTATACCCTAGGATGTGGTTTTGTTGCTTCTTGCAACTCCTGTCGATTTTTTACCTTCCCTTTCCAGTTGGCTATTTTGTTTTCTCTGATATCTTCCATAATTCTCTTGCCCTTCGGTCTTTCCCACGCTAATCCTTTGACTACTCTGGTGTCATCCATTCTCTCGAAATGTCCCAGCCATTGTAGTCTCCGGACAATTTCATCTAGCGTAGGTTCAAAGAAAAAGTAGAAAATAAAAATCTACGTAACTCTCACTGAGGTTTATTTGTTCGGCAATTTTCACGGAAAGTTGTGCAAGTCTACATTGCATATACCAATAATTATCAACGGAGGGAATTATGCTTTTGTAACTCTCTCCAAGCTCGTTACAATTTTGTCGAGTATCGTAGGTTTGTTGAAGAGGTCGTATATTTGTACGTTAGATCTTCTTTCCCAGCCTTCATCTATTCTGTTTCTCCCATATCCGTATTTTTCTTGATCTCTTTGTGTCATCGTCCACGTTTTATTCCCATATAGGAGGGTAGGCCGTATCACCGTCTTTTAGAGTGTTATTTTTGTCCCCCATGAAAGTTGTTTAGATCGGATTATTTTCCGTAACTCTGCTGCACATTTATTACTCTATCTTAACCTGAAGTCTACTTCTGTTCCTTCTTCGCATTTATTAGTTATCCATGCGCCTACGTATAAGTAGTAGACTCTTTGAGTGTTATCTTCTCCTTATTATAGTTTTCGATTTCCAAGGTTTTGTTTTGTTTATCATAATGCTTTTTATTAATTGCATATATTCTGTTTTCGCTCTGTTGATTTGCAGTCCCAGTTTCGATGCTTCCTGTATGAGTTGTGTTGTTACTCTACTAAGTTCCTCATGGCAGCTTGCTATCATGACCAGATCAACGCCATATGCCAGACATTGACGGATCTTTATGTGTAATGTTCCTTGCGTGTTGGTTTTGCTATTTCTTATAGTTGCCTCTAATACCAGGTTAAATAGCAATGGAAATAATGGATCTCCTTGTCTCAGCCCCCTTTGGATTTCGAATGCACTGGTTTCGTTACCCTCTATTCTGACCGTGTTTATCGTTTGTGCTGTCATCTGTACTAGTTTAATTAGCTTTCTAGGTATTGCCAAGTTTTCCAAAAATTGAAACATTTTCGTTCTGTCTATTGAATCATACGCTGCCTTGAAATCGATAAAGACATATTCCACGATTTGATCTAGAATTTCCTGTCTTGCTCTAGCTATTCTTTTTTCTTTCGGGATTTTCACTATCGGTACCTATTGCTACCTTTCTTCATGCTTTATTCTGTCCCTTCTTCTGTTCTCCACCATTCTTCTTCCACATTTCATCCAGCATTGGTTTCAGTTTCTTTCTGATCGATTTCATACTTATTTGCACTTGTATTATTGGATTGCATTTTTAAAATTCCCATTTCTGTCTTTTTATCTTGTTTAAGGCGTACTATATCCTGATTGACTTCACTCCATTCGTTATTTCTACGTCCATGTTCTGTTCTGGTACTAAACTTCCGTGATATTCAAATATATATACTTTTTCTAGTTTTGATCTTGTAATATCACTCTCTATATCCATATTAATTAGTAGCACTCTAGGCGGTCATTCTGTTATCCATGCAGACAAATGGTTCTAATTGCACGTGTTTATCGATCTGTTACATTTCCGACCTTCCCCGACATTAGAGATTCCACTCCGTTTATTTAATTTGCATTTGTTGATTTTTCAGTAGTATCACATGATAAATCTACATCCCAATAAAAATGTTTACCGTAAGCGGAAGTGAGTAATTGATTTACAAATCATTACACACCACAATTATCTTTGTTTGGAATAATTGAGGTGAACGCCAGTTAAATGACTGCCCGCTGACCGAATTAACGATCGATCTTGGTTATCTAAATTCCCATCCATCATACGTGTGCTAATATTTACTTTACAACCAAAGAGCGGTATTTGGTCTGTCGATCGCGTTTTACGGTTGTGTTGGAAATTAAGTGTGTTTACTTTCAGTGACACGAACGGGAATCATATGTAGAGGGAGAAATAAATTCCCTTGTTTTTCCATATTTTCTGCTTAACAAAAAATGAGGTCCCAATACTACCACACGTCACAAGAATTAGGGATTAACGAGTTACAGGTTTTCAGACCCACCGGCTCAAAATAATGCCAATGTGACTAATTAATTACGGCATTAGATTATATCCGTAAAGTTTTTACTGCAATTTATTTCCGATATCCGAAATTCATTGATAATTGTGGGACGAAAGATTTGTGGATATGATTCAATGTCAATAGTAATGTACCACAGTTCATACAGTCTAATGCTCTGAAGATTTATCGTATGCACGGGAAGTGCACCTAGAATAGAAACAGAATCCACCTAGATGTTGCAACAAGATGCGTTGTCTTGTTATTTGCAGAGTGAGTGAATGCTGGAAAGCAATGTTCTTAACAATAACTTCCCCTCTCTCCTACCTTATATACGTGTATATGTGTACACACAGATATATTCGCTTCTTGGCTGTCTACAAAGCTTCGCATTGTACACGCTTGATTTACAACTGGGATTTGTTCACAGTACTGTGGGAGCGCTGAGCTTTGAAAGCTTGCGACTACATCCTTATATCTCGGTTCAATAATACAGATTCAGTATTCCTGTATGCGGAGTTACGAAAAGACGTAGCAGTACTAGCCTATTTTGTTTACGGTAAGTTGCTTTCCGAACGAACATACTCGCTCGAAAAGATTGCGAAACACTACGTCTCGTGCCCAGTGGGAAACGGAGAATCTGTTACCGTTTTCGTTCGCGCTTTGAAAATAAATTAGGCGCCGCCGTTGCAGTTTACCGTTCCGCTAAAAGGCCAGCGCAAAAAGCCAATCTACCGACGGGAAAGTGGGAAGAGTAGAGAAAACAAAAACCAGACAGATATCGTCGCTTTTCCGAGACTAGATAAATGATTCAGTTTGCTTATACATTTATTTCTGTAAAGCAACGCAGCGCGATTCATGCATCATATTTAGGTAAGAACAGAGATTATAAATCTTAGAAGTCGTTTTCTTCTGATTTATCTTGTATCTGCATTTTCAGCTAACTTTACGAAAGCGATGCAATTTGCACGTTTACACTTTTATTGCGCTTAGAGTCTTTAGATTTCTACCGAATTCTGCTACGTATTTCACTTCTGGTTTTAAACGATGCGTGTCGTCAATAATCTGTTTTAGGAAGAAAATAATTTCGTAGTTTGTACATGAAGTTAGAATAGTTTTTTCTTCTTCTAATTCTCCTTTTGATAAGAATGTTTTCTAAAAGAACAATAATAATAGGTGTACAAAATATACAGATTCTCTGGTGTTTATTTAACAGAATCAATACACTTCATATTTACGCTGTATAATTACATTAAAATGCCTTTAACAAGTTCAAAATATATTTCTGTTTGTACTTTGCAGCATGATATGTATATATATCTAACTCTAATACACCGTTTCCCGTTCCACGTGTTCATTTATGGCCTTCATTAAGGAAATTCTCTGTGCTAATTGCAGTTACGTTTTGTTGATTTCATAGGTAGTTTGTAAACAGTTGTTTTCGCCTTGCTCTGCGGAGCTAGTTACAGATAAACAATGTTCGCAATGCACGAAATGGAGTAACTTTGAAATTTAAATTGAAATGGGTGTTTTTGAATTGCTGTTGGGTAAGTTAGAATCTGTACTTGGGGAGAAACATGAATAAACTAGGTGAAATAATGTTTAGAACTCTGGACTGCTCGTAACTACTAATTAGAAGAGCTTATTGGTCAGCATTAATAACTTATGTTGAAATACTTTAATGATCACGTAATGACTTTTTTGGTAGGAGGAAACGTCTCATGCACACCATGTCCTCTGGAACTTGAACCACGACATGGTACTTTAAGATTGGAAACTATTAGAACCTCCCCATACCTCCCACCACATGTCGTCAGGATGGTTACTGTCTCACACTCGTCTTTGTCTGCCTTATACCTCCCTACTCACCGCATCTTTCTGAATCACTATTTGTCTCAACTGCCTTTTTATTATCTTCCAGTTCTCTTTATCTCTTTTCATTTGGATTATCAAGTTATCAAGTTAAAGGAGATAATATCTTTCGCTTTTGCATGAATGTTTCATCCCTCAAATTCGCCCTTCTCTCGTAATAATGTGCTCTGCGATATGCATCACCACAGTATCTGCAAGCGTTATTGTTCGCTTTCCTAATTCTCGTTACGTAGTTCTGGAAGTTTCCGTGTTCCGAGAGTATCTGAGTCATATAATAATCTAGATTCCTGTGCCTATAAGGTTCTCTATATCGGAAACGAGCCTTTTGGCCAATTGTCCCACTAAGATGGTTTCGTCCCACTCTCTTTCCCATCGTCTTATTACTTTTATCGTTGCGTGACTCTTACAAGGGGACCGTCAAGTATGGTACAAACGAATTTTAATGGGTCTCGGATATGTTGTGAGGGAATGTGCTCGCAGTACTAGGCTAAAAGGATTTTTCCAATGGGCCTTGGTTTTCAAGAAAATCGAAGTCATGCGTATCTGTTATACCTGTACATTTTGTACGTTGTCGACAAGCTACGAATGACTAACCGGCTGTCTGAAGAATAGAATCTAGTTAGGACTCGTCGGATGAGTAGGCACAGTATAAACGGGGATAACAAAAGAAGGACGGGGACAGTCAGCGCGAATACTCGGAGCAGGACAACGTCGGAATGTACAGGTATAATAGGTACGCATTGAACTTTGATGTGATTTTCTCGGAAACCAAGACCCATTGGAAAAAATCCTTTTAGCCTAATACTCTGGGGACATTTTCTCACAACATATCCGAGACCCGTTAAAATCCGTTCGTACCATACTTGGCGGTCCCCTTGTTAGCGTCTAGGGATTTTCATATACCAAGATTGTCCAGGTTGTTGGTTTTTCAGCGCTAACAGCTTTATAGATATTGTCTAGATCAGGCATGGGCAACCTTTTTTGTAGAAGTTTTATGCTGTGAGTAATCTTGAAAAATATACATTTTTGTAGTATCCTTATGATTCATTATGAATTAAGTTTAGACGGGCCGTGCTAATATGCAACGAAAGAATTCAGTAGCGGGCCGGACAAACCTTACTCGAGGGCTGCATGTGGCCCGCGGGCCGGAGGTTGTCCATACCTGGTCTAGATTATCACCTGGATTGCCCTTGGTGAAGTGGTTCTATAGGTACAAGCCACCCTCAGCAGCATCACTATCATCAGTATCATGTTAAAAACAGATGGATGATGTGTAAGTATACCTTCCATCTGGTGACGTTACACCCAATTGAGGCTCCATAGAGGACCTCAGAATGGCTCCATCTCGCACTGCGTTTGCCTCTTTTATGTACTGCCGTAATTTCCAGTTTTCGCCAACTAGGATTCCCAAATATCGCAACAACTTTTTACGCCACGATGAACATCTCTATTAATTCTAAACTAACTTGACGCGTTTTACTTCTGCGCCCTTACAGAATAATGGCCTACGTTTTGCCTTGAGCTAGCTGCGGTTGTTATTCCAATGATTAGTTCACTCTATTGGTCAAAACTCTGTCATTCTTGTCGGTTACTGTGATCTCCATATCGTCGGCGAAATCAATGAACATCACTCGTTGCATTAGTTGTAACTGGAGCACATTCCACGAGATTGGTTCCAGTACCGAGCCTTGGGGTACTCCCGCAGTTACGCCCAAGACTTATTTTTTCCCAGCAGTACGTTTCTGCCATTGAAATACTGGGATATTATGTTAATAAGGTACTGAGAAACTTTTCTGGAGTTCTTCTACCACCTTACTTCCCACTACACTGTTGAAAGCATCCTTTACCAGTTCTAATTTTTTAAAGAACATTCTTGTAGGTATTTTGACGATTTTAAAACTGAGTCGATATTTACGAAAGATCCGTTTTTTGGTTCTTGTATAAGTATTGCATAAGTCCTTCTTCTTGAATGTAGAATCGTTTTCTATTGCCCCTTGAACTATATGGAGTAAAAAGTAAATTGATTAGTTCTTGATAAAACGGATGTAAATTACAAACTTACAATAAAATAGTAAAATTCCAGAAGATTCGCAAGCATATTTCAATAATGTAATATTTACATTTGTGCATACATTTATGTAAATTTGTCGATCGATATCAAAACAGTAATTCGCTTTATATTATACAGATACTCTCACAAAATATATAGATTATATGGGAAACACGCCTTTGTCTATTTCCGGCATCTATTTCATTGCGTTTCAGCTATTTTAGAGGAAAATGAAAACGTCTAAATGATGTATTAGGGAACTCCCGCAGGCGTCAACAGCGACCACGGACTAAATCCAGACGGATGGGGCCGGACATCCGGAATCTACGAGATAGCACATGCAAATTGCGAGTCTACCTACGGGTGTAACACCTATCGACGTTTCTGTTACTTTCAGCTACAAATAGAGCCGTATCCTAGAGGTTTAACTTTTCACTGGATCGCACATACATATCTATGTGTGTATGTGTGCGAATACAGTAGAATTTGAAATCCAATTTTGTGCATTGCTAGAGGCTGCCACACAGGATAAGTATAGGATATTCATAATGTGTTTTTGGTTGGGTGTAGTTACCTGGAATGGAATTCTCTTGCTTCAATGCTTTGAAGTCGATATATTGTAGTATATATGTAAGTCATTTACGATATAGTGAAACCAATATTGGAAAATTTGTTATTAGTGGTTAAGTAGTGGTATCACGAAGGTCCAATTAGTTGCTTAGTTAGGCTTAACGTGAATTACCGATTACTAGGAATTTAATGATAGTATGACCAATAACTAGATTTCAGCGGCCCATTGTAATCCCAGGAAATGAATACCAGGTACTAATTTTTACAGGACCAATATACCTGGAGATCGAAGAAATACCTCGATATTATGGTGAAAAGTGTGGGAATCGATCCCACGATCTCCGGATTTGTAGTTTTGTCCAACTACTACTGACTTATTACATGTTATTGACAGAATATTAATCACCACGTCTAGAAATACTTGAAGTTTGTATTTATAAGGACATTGATATTACGTTAAGCATTACACAACAAATGAAGAAATTCAGAGAAATACAATTGGAACAGCCGAAAGATGGAATTTTATCTAAAGGGAGTGTAAGGGGTGGTACTAACCGAAGGGTCAAGGCTGACCAAATAAATGTATGAATACTAGAATGATACAAAAACAAAGAACTTTTACGAAACTTTTAGTTTAGCATCTTCACAATAAATTCGTCATGGAACACAGATGATCAAAGGAGTTCAGTAACAATATGCTGCCATATGCCATTTGGCAGAGCCAGAAGGTAAAGTGAGTACTGGTTTGGATGTGTCTGTTGCCAATATGGGAGCCAAATAGCATGCCAACTGAATCCTGACAAGTGTCGGTCCATTTCAAAGGAACCTAACGCAGAGCAGGCAGTGAGGACATGTTAGTTGACATCAAGCATCTTAGCAGTTACTATTCTCCATTTGAATAGAATTGAGTGGACGAATTACGTAGTTATTCCATTACTAGAATTAATTTCCCAAGTTACTTTCTCCGAACTATATCTTGGAGATTAGAACCTAACCAATATCGTAAGCAAAGATCTTGGTAACCAAAATCTTCGGCGACGTGATTACCTTCTCATTTCATTTCCAATTATTATTGCGGTAGCTGTAGCAAAAGGCAAGTTTTTGTCGGAATGCATTTTGCATGTCAATGCCATTTCCGATGTGGTCTTTGTAAATTTTCAATGCAGTCAGGTGACTTTACCGACTGGTTTCTGGCCGTACCAAATGGCACACCGTAGCATAGTGGGGACATATCTTGAAAAATACGAAAAGTGGTGTTTAACGGGAAACCCAAAAGAAAAAAAAATCAATAATATTAATGAATAATATTAGCCGCTGTTTAAATGAAAGAGTTTTTGTTGACGGCCGACAATATTTTGTAAGAGCAGAAAGAATAAAGTACCTGATCGAAGACTTTTTAGTTATTTTAAATATTTATGTATATTTACACTGTTCGAAATGGTACCAAGTATACATGTATATAAGTATATATTTCAGGAAGATAAAATACACTTTGACCAAAGATATTTTTTATTACTATTTATTAATTCAGGCAAAAGTAACGAGTACAACGTAACTTGCAAACTTCAAGAGTAACAACGTTAGACTCTCGGGGAGGTCAAGATAAAAAGACCTAAATTTTGCTAATATCTTTTATTGCAGCTACAGAAATTTCGCTCTCAGATTAAGAGCATCCTCAGTGTACTGAAGAAGAAACAATTTCTTAAGTTAAAAAAATTATATCATTTAAACTTGTAATAAACTTACAGCAAAAGTGATATTAAAATTCCCACAAATTACAGACTTAAGAGACAAGCCACACGTGCTCGTGAGATAAAATGCGACGAAAAGGAACATGGCAAGAACAGTCAATGATACTATTTATAAAAACAAAAGAGAAAACTCTAAAATTAGGAATTCCATATTTTTGTAGTAAGCAGTAGCTAGCGCTCAAAACATGAGCCTTGGAATAGGGCAAAATTTACTTAAAAAAGAATAGTTCAACAGGTGTGATTGGAATATATCAAGCAAGTTACGGTGGAATCACAACCTTGTTAGAATGTTGAAGGTTGAACGAAATGGATTACGTCAAAAGAAAGCGAAGGAGAACGACTAACGGAAGACTTCAAATAGACACCAAGAAAATAGTGGTCGAGAGAGTTGAAGCAATTGAACCACCTACTTCAAATCTCTGGTAAAATGTGGTCAAACAAGTCTGCACTTCGAAAGCTTCAGAGGCAAGGAAAGAGGCAAACCATGACGTTTGTTGAAAGATATTGCACCTGTAATATACTGCCGCAATCTGACCTACCACAAATCCAGCGATGTTGGAAGAGGAAAATGGGGATGTGTTTGACACGTATTTTCAATATAACTACTCGATTATGGATACACAAACATTCCTAGTGGTATAACTGGCGAGCGGGTAGTCTTTCTTTTTTGGAATGGGCCAAGCCTGAACTGCCGCCCAGATAAGATGTGCTTGCCTCATTCCACAAAGCATCCGCTCAGTACTTATTGCCCCCAAGGTTGTAATTATTTAGTAAAATTTTCAGGATATTTTGAGGTCGGTTGTATGATTTGGGTGCATCAGGATTGAAACATTCTCATCCATTCGTATTTAGAACGTGGGTACTCCTTTGTGATATTCATTGAGTGGAATCAAAACTATTATTCTGACAGTAAATTTGGATATATCCAAAGATATACCAAATATGCCAGAATTTCTACTTTACTGTGCCTTCTGTGTATTGTGCTTATTTTTCTGTTGTTATATCATCAAATCCGTTTTACTCTTTTATCACATAATTATCAAAATTAGGAAAACTGAAGGTGATTTATCTTCATTAAATGTCTACAGGCTTATTTCAATAAAATTAGGAGGTAACAAATATTGCTAATTTAGCTTTTACTGCTTACAGTCGAGAAACCAATTGAAATGCGTAACCGTTTTAATGTTCTTGAAATTACGAGGATTTATGATCTGTAATCATAAATGGAGCACACAACTCATTTGCCCTGGGGCACGTATATACATACATACGTTGCAACATAGAACACCCTCCCTTAGATGTTAATGAAGATGTGTTATGGAATTGGGGAAACATTTCCAGTGAAGGGTTTATTATTGTTGTAATTTGTTTCATCAATTTAGAAGCCTTGATTGTTTTATTAATCCTCCAGATTATTTTAGTATAATTACTGTTGCTAAACTTGGTAGGTCAGAAAGGAGATATTTAAAATTATTTGTAGACACGAAAATATGATAAATATAGATTTCAATTATACTGCGCACTTCATATTATAAACTCAACATTCTACAAATATCTAAAAAGCAATGTGATAATGGAAAAGAAAAGACCTATTTTGTTTGATTTCATTCCAAATTACAGGTACTACGTTTCTCGGTTTAGATTTACGGTTTTACCTTTGACCTGATTTCTTTTCGAAATTTCATGGATTTTCCGAAAAAGTCGTATCATTGATTTACCAAAAAGAGCATAAATAAACAAGAAATAAACAGCAAAGGGGGTAATCATTTCGGTCGACTGACGTTTCCGTCACTTTTTTCGCATCAGTTACCCGCGCAATTCGTGATCGATAGATACATTTCTGCGTTCGCTTTAAAATTTCGAACTGTTTAAAGGTGCTTCAATTTTCGAGGGCTTGCACATACACACAAGACGCGCACACGTTCCCGACGGCTTGGGGGTGAAAATGGGAAAATGGCGACCAAATCACATTACGGATGGCGCTCATCCGTAATGTGGTCTGATAGATTTTCCACGTTTTCTACGGGGATCGGTTTTCCGTTTCGGCACGCACTTCCTTGCGTTTCGCCGACTGCCTCGCCGCCGTTGCCAATCATTTACATGCCTTACCGAAAACACATACATACATATACACAAATGCGGCCCTATACTTTTGAAATATAGCGTCTTCATTAATATGTATGTGCCGAAAGAAACGAAAGAAGTGTATATGGAAATTGCTTTGAGTATTCTGGAAGGAAAAAGAGAAAAGACGTAAAGAAGAAAACCAAAATAAAATGCGTTTAGAAAAATATAAGAAGGAGTGGTAGAAATGGAAATGGATGATGGTATTAGTTATCTGAAAAGCATATAGATTGAGAGGGAGAGAGGCACGTTGTTTGTTGTGAGACGACAAAGTTCATACACACGTTCCCTTCACTGTCTTGGCCGAAGCTTGCTTCCTTTCTTTTGGGTTTTCTCTGCTGATAGTAATTAATTGTCAAAATACATATTGGAACTGCATTTATATCCGCGCTCATTTATATCCTCCCGCGCTTATATCTTGCTGTAGCTTTCAGTTATATCCCCCACTCACTTACCAGCTGATTAACATGGACCAATCAGTCGTTGTGTCTTTGTTTAAATGAGGCAATCTGCGCGTAGTGCGCCAATTTCCCGTCCGCTGGGTAGCAGTGGTGGGATCCCCTTTGGGAGGATATAGGTGAATGTTTACGTTCTTGAACGGCGGATATAAATGCGGTTCCAGTGTAAGAGTAGGAAATGTTTTAAGTGAGTTTATTATAAATGTAAACCATTCCTTCTTATTTCAAACAGATAAACAAGAAAATGTGTACTTTGTATTTTGGGCCATTATCAATAAGGTTTAATAAGAGAGTGGATGACGCGTTATCATTAGGTAGTGTAAACCGGACTGACGTCCTCACTTCTCCGGATGTTAATGTCGCGCCTTGCAGGTAAGTGGCGATAGAGGCCGGTTTACACAACTTAAGAATAACACGTCATACACTCTTTATCAAACCTCGATTATCACCTTTATAGATGCAGTTTCATCTCACCACATTAATAATTAAATTAATTACTAGTTTAAACTACGTCTTTTCCTAGATGAATTTATATCATGCATTTATATTTTTGCAATTTATCTACATAGATTGTTGATCATTTAATCGCCGAAATGTAGTTTTCCTAACAGAAATGCATTTCACCGTAAGTTACAAACGTTAAACAAAATCATCATTTTTCTTCTCAACATTTTCAAGGTAAAGATAAGGTAGATGGAAACTTTTCTAGAAGCAATAAGCCGTCTGGTGAATGCAAGAATGATGAAAACGGTCGGGAAGTAGGATTTAAATTTGACAAGAGATTTAATTAACCAACAGTGGGCCGGAACATTTTTTAATCAAATGTACATTATAGGGTGACTGCGCAATGCGCAGTCCAACTGTTATGCCGGAAATTTCGTTTTGTTTATCTTTAATTAAGGTGTCTTTTAATTAGGGTTTTTTGCAATCCGAGAGACGGACGAATATTTATGCGGTCAAATTTTAATTTTGCAAAATAATCTTTGAGAATGGGGATAGGTAAATTAAAGTAGGGAAGAGTGTGAAGCACAGTCGTTGATAATGATGCTAATTTTCTGTTTACGTATGCGTTTATACCTTTCGTGTTCTGCGATCTAAAAATTTGCTACCTTAATATTTTCTCTATATTTAATTGGATTCCAGTTTACAAAGGTGAGGTAACAATGATTAATAACTTTTTTGCCCTGTTATTGAAATAAGATCACTTTTAATACTTCTGTTTCAGTAAATTGTTTTAGATGTGACATGAGCATTTGCTTCTGTTTCTTCATGGTTTCTCAATATAAAATATAAAGATTTATTACAAGAATTTCCAACCCCCAAAAGAAGAGTTCCTTCCCACTATTTTTGCTACCTACACATGAAAAAATACGTCGATCTCACTAACTTTACCCCTATGTGTATTATAACCTTGGTGCTACCCGGCTGAACAGATTAAGACAGAAAACTATGAACTGTCCAGAAAATGATACCCGTCCACAAAGTGTTAAACAAATCAACTCCAACGTATTCCTAAATATACATCAAAGTTCCGATTTAGTTTTAAGAAGTTTAACTAAACATATGTACAAAATGTATAAATATCATCAACTGTTCTTTGGGGTCACCTTATTCATGCTTTTTCGGTCATATTTTTCGGTATGACGAACAAAATTAGTCTAGCGTACACCAAGAATATGTCCCCTTTCAAAGTTGTTTAGCTGATGATTAATTCAAGACACGTTGCATAGGTGAGCAATCACTAGGAAGTATTCTTCGTAACTGAGGAAAATGAATACGGTAGAATTTATTTATTTATTTATTTAGTAACTGCTATTTATATAATCAAATTTATATGCAGATGTTGATGATAATTTTTATTTACTTTTTAAAACCCATTAAGTGATGATACAAAGTTTTGCCAAATACTTCGCCAAAATTCGTCAGCTTGTCTCGGATTTTCGACAATTTCTTTCAGTTTTTGGGAGAAGGAAAACGTATAATACGTGGTTTAATCCATGTCAAAAAGATAACAACTTCTTCTTGGAGGTATTAGTTTGTAATTTAAAGAACACTCCAATAGTGATGGAAGTAAGCACATTTTCATACTTGTTACTGGCTTCTAAAGCTTTTGGTGAAACGGAAATAAAAAAGGAAAATGACTGATACGGAAGTTGGTGATAAAGATGAAGATCCAGGCCGTGCTAGCCCAATGGAAACGGCGTAGGTTTAAAGGTCGAGAATTTAGTAACAACGCGCCACTCTCCAATTATATAACTGGATCATCTCTAAGTGTCTGGAGTCAGAGAGACCCTCCAGCTTCCGTAGTAGGTGGTACGAAGTTATCCGAACCGTCTACCTTCTGGATCTTTATCCTGTCGTGAAGCGACCAGCAAAAGTACTTGAAAACTATTTGAAAGTAACAAACGAAATAACAATAAAATGAATAGAGACGAGAGATTGACGTTTAACAGCAGTTTATTGTCACCTGAGGTATATCTAATAAAATCAATTAAACTAGTTCGTTTCCTGGTATACACGCTTTCGATAACCGGTGGAATTCCAGCGGCCTTACAGCCACTTTACACCTTTAGCTGAACGTAATTAAAAATAAGGATATATTGAAGTGAAAATCACTTGTAATTCCCCCTTAAACAACGAGAAGAATTAAATATATCTGTTCCAACTCAACGTCAGAAGCTGAACCCCACGCGTGCATCCAACCGGCGCAAGCGGTATCGCATGCCTACGAAAGCGGGGCATCATCTACGGCAAAAGTTGGGGTGAGAGACTAAAAGTAATGATACAGAAAACTGTAACAACTATTACAGCTAGGTCTAACATGCAGAAATTTCTGATCTGACGAATGAAATATTTGTTTCCCATCATTCGAAAGCCGGATTAACAAAGAAATTTAATTATTTTAGAAATTCTAACTTATGTACGTAGACAAATTTTCAATAAAATATGTTGTCATGACAATCGCATCGAGTACATCAAAGCATTACGCATAAATCCAAATAGACATGCGGATATATGGATGTGTATTTGAATTTAAATTATTCACATAGTCATAGCGATTGTATGTGAAAAATATGGATTTATATTAAAATCATGAATCATATAAAATACGTAATTTTACGCTTAATGCCTTTTTTGCCTTTATTTGATTTCAAATTCATCGCGTTTCGAATTGAAAACAAATAATTTTAAAAGCTTAAATATATAACATAATAACATACAAATTTCCACATTTTCATTCATATATACATGTAGCGGTTGCCTTTGTTTTGTGTTTTTCTTTGTTGAAAATGAAGATTTGATCGTCGCAATACGTATTTGGAAATATTAAAGTCGGTCTGGTCAGTATATAATGAACTTTTGGCTTTTATTAGATATTTTTTATCATACTTTTGTTGTTATTAACAAAGATAATCACCACCAAGTACCAACTAATACTGGGAAGCATAATTTATTAACCATTTTAATTGGATTGCAAATGACTTACTAATTTAAAAAACGTGAGAGATAAATCGACGTAGGTGCTGCTATCAAATATACTAAATCGTGCGCTCGCGACAAAATCTCTGAAGACTGATCACATTTTATTACCTTTCAACTCGCGTAGAAAGGACCGTGTCTAATAATAAATGTCAAATATCGAATAAAATTCTAAGCAGTACAAGCCAAATTCCGCATTATCGCTATCGCCATTGCGGTAGTTCCGGTCAAGAAAACAAGCAAGCTCAGCGCAATACAAATTCGATCCGTGTAGTCAATCTCCTAGATGGCATCGTCCTCGTTCATTTGGTCCCGACCGAACAACTTCATCTGCAATCTTCCGCTTTGACCACTGAAATAATTCTTCGTCAAAGGCAAATCAAAATCGTGCACGGTCACGATACAAAAATGAGGGAGCAGATGTCCCGAATTGCACGGAAAGAAGTGACCCGGGAAGGTCGTCGAATTTGGACGTGACCATTTTCCGTGCACGAATCGAGAATTGTTACTTTTGGCACGGTCGCGACGCGTCGTCGCGTTGGTCCTTCTCCGCTTATACGCAGAAATAATGAAATTTCCGTTGATTTTGTCGGGACGAGAATTGCGGCAATATTCAGGTGAGGACATCAATAAATTTGGCGGAATGTTTCGAATTGTAATAAGATGTTTCTTATTCGAAAACCCGAAATTACTAATATAAGAATTTATTGGATTTGTCAATTCCAAAAATATAACTGTTGAAAAAAGAAGTATGGAGAAGGAAGCTTTTATCTCTAGGGCTCACGGACTCACGTCGATTGGTATCGGAAACTTTGAACTGATTCAACAATGGAAGCTCAAGAAGCTTTTGCCACAACGTAGTGGATGACTAATTAGTGATTTTTGTAAATGCTACAGGATGTAAATCTTATAATAAAACACAACCTAGACCTTTGCTAGAGCTATCTGTTTTTATTCATATTTCTTTAGACCCATCAAAAATGTTGATTATAGGCTTATTTGTAATTAAAGTTTTTACTTTATCTAATTGCTGTGATGTTTATCTCTCCATTCAAATTTAATATTTTTTCGAGTTAGATTTCTTAATTTATACCTTAATTGCGGCATATTAGGAATAAATTTTGAGAAAAATTGGAATAGACCTAGAATTCTCAGTTAGTCTCTTCGGTTTTCTGATACTTTCATGGCTATTACCGCTTCTATGCGTTTATTGTTTGGTTTAGTACCTTCTTTTGAAATAGTTTGCCTTAAGAATTCAACCTCATTCAGTTTGTATTGAAATTTATTAAAACTAAACTTATCATGTCATGATCTAATTCGGTAGAACCTGATACTATAATATTGTCAAAATATATCTCCACACCAGGAATATCTCCGAATATATAAAAAAATTTCTTTCTAATATTTCTGGCGCCGAACTTATTCCAAAAGGTAAACGCATAAATTTGTAACGACGGAACGTCGTATTAAAGGTACATAATTTGGAACTACTATCATTTAGTTGAAATTACCAAAATCAGTCTTTCATATCTACACACTGAGAATAGTTTTTCCTTCTAGTCTGTTCAAAATATCATCACATTTTGGTACAAAGTATGCTCTTGACATATATATTTATGAAGTGGTTTTGGATCCAGATATAATCGAAGACAACCATTAGGTTTTTAAACAGTGGTAAGCGAGTTTACCCAATCTGTTGGATAATCTACTTTGACTATAATTAAGTTCTAATTCATGAAGAGTCTTTTTCAATTTATCACCTAAAGTCATTGGTATATTTCTTTGTGCTTGAACTATGGGAATAGCATCTGATTTTAATTCAATATTAACAAAACATATCATTGGTAACACACTTGATTCTGCTCCTGAGTGTAACTTAAATTTAAGTTTATTGTTACTGAGAATTTAGTTAATTTCTTTTATTCGAACTTCTTTTTCTGTGTGGCTCTATTTTCTATGGATTCTTCCCTCTCTTAAATTCTTTCTTCTCTGGTGTGGTGAGGTTCTTTTATTCACTGGTACTTCTTCGTAAAACCCTTTTCTTCAAAATATATTTAGAGACTTATTTGTTGACTTATCTATCTTGTCAATTTTCTTCGTCGTTAACCAAACAAACTTTTTATCTTTTTTGGAAACCAGGGCTACACTGCATTATTTCTCCGTTGTCCACGAAACGAAAGCTTTAATTCTCCTTGACTCCAGTTCATCCAGGCATATAGATGTTATAAAAACCTGTATTGAATGTCGATGTATCCTAGGATATTCATATCCAGTATTTTTTATGAATTCTTGTAATGTATAAGTGTTGTATGTATGTGTCTGAATATTTACAATTCTTTTCTATCCATTAATATATGCTTTTTATAATGATTATTAATTTTATTTCTAGTTACATTTGTTTCTCCCATTAAACGTCCCTGGCTGGAGTTAAAATAAGAAGCTAACACCCGTAGGGTGATAAAATGCTGAAAAGGTATAAATAGAACCCCAAAATAAACCGATTGTCAAATGAAGACCATAACCCCAGGATTAACTGTGAATTTTGATATCTTGAATTATAATAAATGATGAATTTTCTAATGGTAATTAACCATTTGAGTATTACTATACTACAATATCCATACCAACCAAAGCTATTATTGGATTGTTTTTGTTCACATGCAAAAATGCAGTTACCCTCATTACAGTTTTGCTTACTTACAATTTCTTCAGTAATTTCTATTTCTTTTAATTCTACTATCTTCCTTATATTGTATATAATGTTCCTCATCCTCTTCATTCTTTCTTTCATTTTGATTCCTTTCTCGGGTTTGCTGCTCATCTTTATTTCCTTTGAAAAGTTGAAGATACTTGGTGTCTTCTTTTTTCTTTCCATTTTGTTACTGTCCTTTTTGAAAACGTACTTTTTGCGAAATGGTTCTTCTTTTGACATGCAGTACATGATCTGTTCTAAGCTGGACATTTTCCAAATGAATGTTTACTTCCACACTACTTACAATTTTGGTTTGTACGTACAGAATCTATTTCTTCAGTGGGTGCTAATAGTGTTATATGTTTGTCGTGAACATCAAACACTACTCGGTCTATGTATAATTACTTGCAGTTATCATTTTCGCAAATAAAACTACAATTAGCACCTTGCTTTTTCATCTCTGTTATAAATGAATCAATGTTTTGATCTTCCTTTTGTGCTAAATTAAATTTGAATACTTCCCTTGTAATCTTTGTTTCTGGTAAAAAATAGTCATCAAAACAGTGAAAGACATCATCCAATGTGGACACATTATCGGTTGGGAAAGTGTAGATATTCAACCTAATATCGCCAATAACATGTAGTAGAAGCGCGCTTTAACCTCTTCTGTGACTGTTTTCCGGATGCCTTCATAAATTTCTGTCTCCTTTAGCGATCCTACTTCATCAATATCAAAGGGTGGTGGTAGCGTATACTCCATTTTAACGCTTTTTATTTTGTTTTTGTTCTTTTCTACTTTATATTTCTATTATTTGCGATTCTTCCCAACCTGACACCATGTTTAATTAATTATTTATTTATAACTGTTTTGTTTGCATCGTTGCTCTGGTCACATTACATACACAAACGTCTACAATTATTGTAACTATTAAGAACCTTAAATACATTGTGTAACCTGGTAACATTCAATATATAACAATTTACTCCTATGAACAAGAAAATGAGGCTGTTTGAATGTTCAAGATAAGGAGAAACGAAGAAAAAGTATCCATTCGAATCGGTGATCGCAAGGTTTTTCTCAAAGGCAAGTTATATAGCAACGATTCATTTAAAAAGTCTAAATACGGCTAACACCGAGTGGTATATCACCCACTGTTTTCCAGAAATAGTCGTAGTGGTCCGAACAACTGACTCAATCTGACGAATCATCCTCCATCAAGACAATGCGAATTCATATGCAGATCAAAAAACAATTGTGTCCTTGGGGCATCAAATTGTTGAAAAATCCTCAGTATGTTTCTGATCTAAGCCTCAACGATACTTTAGATTCCCAACGATATAACATGGTCAAGGATTCCAGCCATATGAAGAAGTTGCAGTTTTGACTATAGCAACTGAAGACTAACATTTTAACATTTGGTATAGTGTTTGTTTTTTTCTTGCTGTTAAATGCAACACTAAAAACTCCGGTAATTTCATTAAATTAAGTCTTTCAGAGTGTCTTTTTTATTTCTCCATAAGAGTAAATCAATAAATGTTAAATTTCAAATTTGCCTACGTGGTTTCTGGCAACAATATAGTGTAATCCCCAACGGTTATTCAGTTTCAGTTATCCGGTCCAAATCCAGAATTAATTCGCCTCGTATATTCTAGGCAACTAACTCCGAACTGTGCGTTCGCTGAAACAAATGTGCTCCGTTCATTTGTTTACCAAAATAGGTCGCATGGTTGCTTTCACTCGTGTTGCATAACTCGCATCTATTATAAGTGTAAACATACGCGAGATTATGTTCGGTTAAATGCAAGGGATTGTAATAACGGTAACGAAAACTAATTAATTAAGTATTAATATGTAAATTAAGGGATACTTCGGCTGCACCTGAAGCTACATCCGAATTTCCTGTAGCTAGTCTGCGCTCACATCGACACTATGAGAAATTGCAACAATATTTAGTTTCACAGATATCGTTGGATAAATTCCTACATTTACATGAAAACTATGGCGGGATAGGAACATTATTTAATACGTACTATCATCGTTCTTGGAATTTTGGTATCTGAATTTTCGTTTTGTTCCGTCTACACTATTTAGTATAGAAACAAGGATTCCAACAACGGTCGCTCAAATAATGCTTGTTTACGGATAATGAAGGATTAGTTGGTATTATTAGTTATCATTCAACGTAGAAGCCTCATAACCGGAATGTTGAGATTACTGCAAACATACAGATTTAGATTTGCTTGTTCTATATAACTGATATTCACCTGGAACGTGATATCTCTATAATAACGCTGCTGCGACTAAATATATTCCCCCGTAGGGAGACAAATTCATCAAATAGGGATCATCAATAAATTTACGTAGATGATGATAAAACTATTAAGTAATTGTACGTGTGTACGTGAATGGCGTGGTTACAATGTGACTTACATAAATTGCTTTAATGTATTATACTAAAATTATTATTAATAACATATTTTGCATTGTAGACATGGAAGTAACTACTTATCTGGTGGATATATAAACGTACCGCTAGATAAGTACACATTTTCCGGCTACTCCACCATTTTTGGTTGCTGGTGAATGTTTGATCTATTGTCACATTATATATGCTTTAATATAGATAGTTTGAGTAAATAACAATTTTTTCGTTCTGCTTTGCATACCGGTTGAGATTATCGGTGTGAAATTTTTCCCAAATTTCTTCCATAAAATCCTACGGTTATCAACAGAAAGTGAAGGAATTAAGTTTGAAATAGCCATAAAAAGTCACTTTCGTAAATTTTAAGATTTTCGGAAAAATTTCCAGCAATGTAGCATGTTCAATAAAAGTAATAAACAGATTTCTTACAAAGTATTGCGGTATTAAAATTTAAATTGTGCTTTCACAGGCTCATTTCTCATGAGTGTTGCAGCAGGAAACAGCGGAAATATCTATGACATACTCGATCGCAAATATTATCCTTTTTAATGCAGTGAGAATAAGCTGCTCTGTCTATAATGTAATACCAGCGGACCTATACGGAAATTTTGTTAATTTCAAAGGCTTGTTCCTTATCGTTTTTGCCACAAAAGATAAATGTGAAAACATTTACGACGTCGTAATTGCACATACTCTTTCAGACAGTGAGAATATATTAATATTCTGGACAATGTAACATGAATTTTCTTTTGTGATACTTTTATGTGCCATTGACTTATGTATGTATATATGTACATAGAGAGAATTCAGTAAAGAACAAAACCCACGTGGCTACTATCATATTAGTTGCTTGCTTTTAGAATTAATATTTCTCACTACATTTTTTGAGAGCCATAAATATAGGCTGACAAGCAATATTTTCATAATCTTCTTCTTCATCATCTGCTACATCTTCCACAAATTGCGCTTGATGTGGTTCTTCTAATCGTTCAAACTCCAATCCTGTTACGTATTCAAAAGAAAACATGTTTTCTTATTGAGCACTTACAATCATATCCTTCAACGCATCATACAACTCAAGTTATTGAGACGTCAAAAGAATTATTGCGATGATGGCTACTTGAAACGTTGCAAGTAAGAAATTCAACATATTAGCTATATTAATCGTTATGCTAAATTTCAAATTTACACTGCGCGAAAAAATGCTTCTATCATTTGAAACGGCCACTTATATATGTATTACGATAATGGTATACGTGATAGAAGACTTTTGTTTTTACTTTATCGATATTTAGATCGATATACCCATCAGATTACATTTCAGTATATCTTGGAAACGTTATCGAACTAATTAATAATTTCGAGCGTTCGAGATAAATAATGTATATATTTACTGCATACGTGACCGGAAAAACGTACTTTTATCGATGTCCTGCAGTAAGCACATGATTAATCCATTTCAATCACATTATATTATAGTATTTCTTTAAACCGTTATCCAAAATATATATTTATAACGGCAATCAGTGACAAGTAAAGTTTCATTATCGTTTTCTTATAACTTTGTTATTAACTGTCTAAATTTGCTATACAGCATCGTTTTCTACATAGAACCGACTTTATTTGTGATATTTAAAAGGAATGGCAAAAAACCAATAATAATAATAACCCAAACAAATTCGCGTCATCCTTGATACTATGTAATATACTTTATTTGTGAAAAATGAAATTCAAAAAAATGGGGTATGGGGTACCCTGTCCCTCTTTATTCATTTTCTTCGAAAATAATTTGCGTCATCCTTGGAACTATGTAATATACTTCAAATTATATTCTACGAAAAAGAAGAAATCTGTTCCGAGATATTTACAAAAATTTTAAAATCATCCGAATATTTGAAGGGGGCTGTACCCCGAAATCGGGAGATCGCGCAGAAAAGGAAAATGGTGTTGTTCTTAAACCAAGGGACTCTTTCAGTCTGCATAGTTGTGTCCTTGTGAGTGAAATTGACAGATTAGTGTTCTTCTTATTTCTATTTTCATTATTTTCGCATTCATCGCATTTCAGTTCTTTTAAAAACTAGCAAACCAGTATTCATGTTCTTGCATTGTACATGTAAGTCTTTTTACCGTGACTAACAAATGTTAATGTCAAAGACAAAAACTGAACTTTTATGTTGTGAGATCGCCAGCAGTAGTGTTTATAACGGAACAAAATACGTCTATTTTAATAGCGCACTAACAAAGTGGAAGTCGAGGTCATGAAGGGAATTGAATTTATTGAATTCAAAGCCGTATCGATCAATTTGTACAACGCTTTCCTTATTTTATTCTCGATTATGATGCCTTCAAACATCGAAGACATATTATTAACTAAATTGAAGAAAAAATTGCATTTGCAAACAAAAACCATAACTAAGAAGAATTGTAAGCAGCAATGCAGCATTGAAATTAATAACATTGGTCTAGAAGAATTGTGGAAGAATTATTTTTGAAAATTTGAAGTAACGAGTAAATGTTTGCTTACCAAATAATAGAGATCATTTTTAGGACTTTCTGTAAATTTAAACGAATAAAGTTATAAAAAATATGTGCTAGATTTATTTTAGAGAAACTTACTGAATATATTTTTTGTTCTTGAGTATAGAAGGTAGCCCTTTTCAAATAAATAATAACTAGTGATTTTAATGCTTAACATTACCAATTTGTAATATTCGTTGCATACTCAAAAGCGGTCATGTAGGTTTCTTTTTCTAAATGGGGGACCACTACATACATATCGCTTTTATTGTTGCACAAGATAATCATTCATTGCAATATTCAATCGACCGATTGCACCAGACACCTCGAAGTGAAATATTCTATATATATAAATCATATAAACCCGAATTGAATACGAATGCAATTACTCACCAGGTGAGAACTCTCGAGGCGTCTTATACGGTCAACGGCCGAGATATCGAATGAAATGTCAATAACAGTTAGAAAGGCGAAAACGTATATCTGTCAACTAAGTACGCTGAAGGGCAGTCGAACCTGCCAGGAAAGGGAGCGTTTATTTTAAAACGTGCGCGTGACTTAACATCGGCAAGAAAATGCTTTCTTCCACCTTTCGTGCCTGATCGGGCGACCGACATTAGGCTTTTGCAATCCCGCAAAGGTTTAATCGAGGAACGGGGATCATGCAAACGCTAATGCCGGAATACCAAGGACGCGCGCAGAACTGATTCGGAGCGTATTAGCTGTTTACTGCGTGGGTAATCGATGGCGAACAATAAATCGGAAATTTACACGATCGCTTTGTATAATTAGGCGTTAAATGCGATGGAAATAGGTCATATAATAAACTAAATGTGGCATAAATTTGCATGCATTACGCAAGCACATTCGAGACTTTAGAGGAATATTTAATGTGTATATCATCTTTAGTGGAAGTAAATAGCTTAGGATTTAGAAGAAAATTGTATTAGGTAAACACTCCGTGTTACACACCTGGGTGTGTACCACATGTTTTTAGTTCAGGAGATTACCTAAACTCTAATGTTATCTTCGTAAATGCATAAACGATGGAGTAATTAGAACTCACTTCTAAATGTTAAGAAGCGCTACTAGCTGATGAGTTATGAGAGTGATATTGGGAACGATATGCTAGTTTCTCCTGTTGTGATTACATATTCCTCTCTTGTACGATGAGATTATGTTTGAAATGAATTGGTAATTATTTTCGTTGTACTGTTTCTAATCGAATGTGTTTCCTTTTTCATTTGATACACGGCAATCGGAAAAGTTGTGTAATATTGACGATACTCGAGACGAAAATTTTGATGCTATAATTCGTAAGAAGCCAAAATTAACAATAGAAAATAGATCTGGTTGAGATTCTCTCAGCACATTTGCTTATTTAAACTAGAGTATTATACAAGGGTAGATTGAAAAGTTTCCGAAATGACAATGGAAACATAACAATACGGATTCAAGTTATATTTTATTTTTCAATATCATCCCCTCGAAGCTCAAAGCACTTGATCCAACGTTTCTCTAGCTTCTCGATTCCCTCCCAGAAGTGACTTTCTTCGAGATTCCCAAAATAATGGTTTACAGCCTCTATCAGTTCTTCATTCAACCGAAATCTCTTTTCATCCAGAAATGTTTTGAGTTTCCAGTGCACGACTGGAAACTCAAAACGACGAAACCAAATCAGGCGAGGACTTCGAACTTTAATTCTGACAATCTTTACTGAACGATTGCACTTGAATGAGCGGGCGCATTGACGTGGCGAAATAGCACTTTTTTCGTCTCATCCCTGGTCACGCATCGTCTCTTGAAATCTGTTGGATTTCTCGTAAACAGTTCGAAACAATCGAACGAGGTTCAGGTTCTGGTTTTTGTTCCGAATTGAGCAAATGCGGCAGCCATCTTGCGAAAAAGATTTTAAACCCAATTCGCTATGAAAAATACAAACTACTCGTTCATAGCAAATGCCCACAGGTCCTCAATTTCACGCAGCTTTATTCGGCGATCTGCTAAAAGTATGTTATGAATTCTTTCCACAGTTTCTGGCATGGTAGCCGTTTTCGGCGCCCTGAATCTGGTTCATCACTTGCTCTGATTGAATTTCAAGAATCAAAAACTAACTGTGGAAAGTGAAGGTAAGCTGAGTGAGCTCTCAAGAACGGCATGTAATCTTGATTTGATTCCGTTACGGTTTCCCCTTCCAAATAGAGAAATTTGACATCACAAAAGGTATTTGACTTAAATGCTTGTCAAAACCAGACTATTTAACAGATCGATTTAAAATTTGGAATCAATTGACATGGAAGAGTTGCCAACACAATGGCATAAAGTATTTGGACGAATAGCAACCCCCTAGCAACGACTGCGGAAACTTGTCAATCTACGCTCGTACAAGTATGAAGAAATACTAGTCAGATACTCTTATAGCTGCAGTGACCTCTTTCATGATTTTATTAACGGGTATAGAAAATTGTTTAATTTCTTATATTATGAATTAATTCGTAAAAATGTTTAAAAGTTGGTAAGGTGTTTCTTGACTCGTCAAATTTCATTCAAGTGGAATTCTAGCTCTTCGGGAGATGTCTTTTCTCTTTGTGATTTAGCACAAACGAATGTATTAGACACAAAAGTTTGTACGCAGACGATGACGGCGAGTGGCCATGATCTACTAAACAATCGAAGAAAAAAGCATACTTAGGTATGCTTGCTAATAGAAGAAATAAATACGAAATGATGAAAAGCTACTTAGTATGGACATTAATATCCCTGATATACGAGGACCATCCTAATAGAAAGGAAAGTTTATTTCTCTAGATATTTTTATGTAAGATTATAGAACAAAACATTACAATACATATAATGCCTTAGCTATTTTGCACGTAGTCATACAAATTTAAACATTTGTCATAGCGTATCACCAGCTTTTCTATGCCTTTTGCACACTAATTGTGAGTTACCGCCAAGTTGTCGAACCAGTCATTAACGGCCTCTTTCAGTTCGTTGTCACTTCCATAGTGGTTCGTGGTCAAGAAGTCCTTTAATTTGGTGAAAAGATGGTAATCACTCGGAGCTACGTCTGGGCTATAAAAAGATGTTCAAAAACTTAAACTGCTGTAGCAAGTTCTTCATCAACGCAGCAGTATGCGGACGTGCATAATTTCAGGAAAGAAGGATCTGAGTCTATCTATAATGCGACGTCTATCCTGTTGAATTTTTCCCACAATCCTTGATTTGTGTTCGCCAGTTACAACTGAAGGTCGCGCCGAGCGTTCTTTATCATAAATATTCGTTCGCCCGCCATTAAATATGATGCACCATTTTCTAACTAAAGCGTCATGCATCACATTACCATAGACCTCAGTTATCTGTCTGTAAATCTCGATAGGACGGATTTTTTCGCATTCAAGAAGCGTATTACACTATGACCTTCACACTTATCAGGATCTTTAATTTTGCCACACATTTCAATCACACTGTAAACAGTAACACCGTAAGCACAGTAAATACAAGAGGAATGGGAAGGTTCATGACGCGCCGCGGTCGTCATATCGGCAGATCCAAACGTTCTTCTTTTAGAATGACCCTCGTTTATAATTATAACACTTTCATTTGTTTGCCTCCTCGCTCCCGTCATGCATCAATGGTAACATGTAGCGCATCTACTGCATAATTGGCGACAGCTTAAATTAGAATCAATTTCAAGGCTTCAATATTGGTGTCTTTTGTAGCAGACCACACTTTCCAAACACCCAGTAGTCTAAACGATTTAGGCCCGGTCTTCCAAAAGGGGAGTAATTATTAAATGAGACAATTTGTTCTTCAACGGCTGGTTTTAAAATAGGGTATTTTGAGCAGTCTGGCAATATTTAAAACTGAACCCTGCTAAGGTTTTGCTGCTGTTTTGCCACCGTGACTGACACTGGATGTTGATCCGCGAAACTGGTTTAGAAGCTTCCAGATATGACAGTGCATGAATTCTATTACTCTGCTTATTGCATTTTTCCCGACCGAATATTCATCCATCACGTACTTTACCAGCAACCGTTTAAATCTTAAAAACCTGCTTTTGTTAAGAGCGGCAGTCAGTAGTTATCCATTTTATTGATGCGGCTCATTGAGTTTTGGGTCAATTTTTGGTTTGCCGACTGATGGCTTGTGGCGTTCTTACTGTGCGGGGATACCCAGATCGTCGACCATCTTTTCAAATAGTTCAATACACAATTTATACAAACATACGCCTGATTCCGAGGGAATGAAGCGTCCTAAAGATGTTTCCTTCTTCTGTTTTGTACTTGTCAAATGTCAAGACAGCGATTCGATTTTCTTGCAGTCAACTCCCCAAGCACTAGATTACGGAAGATAGAGGCCAGCTAAGCCATTACGTAAGTGGGGAGTATATATCGATCGAGACGTCAGAGCCAATATCTTTAACAGTTCGCCTTCTATTTGGTTTAGAATACTATTTATGTAGTGACTTAACCCTTTGACGACGAAGAATTTTCTGGTGAAAGTTTTTAAAATTTTTTTGCGGATTCTTACTCGGAAGCACTATATTTCATCACTAAAGTGTCGTCAAAATTTCAAAATTTTTACTGCTTCTACGAGAAAAATCATTGGATATATGTGTCCCATTCGTCGTCAAAGGTAATGATTTGTGAGCAAATGCATTGAACATTTTGAAAGAATTTTGTCGTTGCAAATAGTAAACATGAAATTGCTTGCAAAACTTATTGCTTTATTTACATTGTAAAAACAACAAAAAGATTCTATCGCTTGCTGATCGTTTGTCCAATAGTTTGCTTTATTTTGCATGATAGTGCGTGTTGCTTTATTTACATTGCGAAGCACACGAAAATTATTACAACTTTTAGTTTCTAATCAACTGTTCAACTGTTCAACTGTTTGCATCTCACAATTTGTGCTTAAAGTCGTGTTTTAAGTTGCGCTTTGAAACATACAATTTTCATATTTTTATTGTTAGCCAAATACATATATAAATTGTTTTTGAAAATTAGTAGATTGCGTCGGTTTTATAAAACTGAAAGTTTTTCATTGAATTGTTGTATTTACTTTGTTTTTAATAATAAAATATTAAAATAAAATAAAATAAAATCCGAAATAAAACCTCCTTTATTTTCACCTTTGATGACGAATGGGACACATATGTCCCATCTTATTTTAAGTAATTGTAAGAAAAGCATAAACCGATTCGAAATTCGTCTGTCAATAAGTTTACATAAAGTATTGGTACATTTAATACTAAAAGTTTATCCAGCAGTATCAATTAGAACCCGAAATATTAGAAAATTAAAGCTGATAACAAAATAATACCAATTTCCGACTTTGAGACTCCCTTAAGTACAACTGAAGATCCAAAACGTTAATTTTAATACAAATTTTAAAGAGCCAATTTGTTGTTTATCGAGAAATACCAATTAGATTGAAATCCATTGAAAAATGTGGCCGTAATGACTAAAAAAACAAATGGAACATTTGTGTCCCATTCGTCGTCAAAGGGTTAGCTACCCTAGACACGTGCATAGTCTGGATAGTGCACAGAAATCTAAATTGCTTTTAAATACAAACCCCTAAAGGTTAGTTGTAAAAAATTAAAGTAAGGTCATGTGTGTTCAACTATACTAGTAGATACAGATGTGTTAATTGTTCTAATGCTCCTACTATTTCTAAATTATTAAAATAAAACACAGTTCAAATCCGAGAATAAATGAAATTGTACATATTGTACAGTAATGTGTAGTAGTATGTGGTGTCATATATATTTTTCGTCTAGTTTGTTTTTTATTTGTAAAGTTTGTCTTTTTACTTTTTCTTATCTACTTTGTTATACAAAAGCGTACTTTTTAACACCTATCACTCATAAGCTAACTCCGTTCCATCCATTTAATCATTTAACCATTTAATTAGTGGTGACCGTACAATTTTGTACATAACACTTGTCATATTATTCACATAATAAAATAAATAAACTTACAATACTTAAACTTTAATATGTTTGGCTTCTTGTATGTTTGTGTGAAAATAACAATTGTTTATCCAATACTATTTTATCTTTTTAAGCATTTATTCTTTCTGTTTATTTATAAATGATCTATAGTGATCAGACATTTTTCTGATGTTATTGTCAGCTTATTTTACTTTTTTATTGCAATGCTGTATTGACAATGTATATGTTGTTTCAACCTAGGACAATAAAAATTATTATTATTATTATTATTATTGTTATTCTTTTTTTTTTTCAATACGCTGCAGGAATGAAATGCCACTAGGCGGGCCAGGAGCGGTACGGTATGCGTGCGTATACGGCTCGGTGGCTCCGAACCCTTACACCGAAAGGTAGAAAGGGTAAAAGATTATATATATATATACATATATATTATTGTTATTCTAAACTATTTAAAGAAATTATTATTGAAGCTATAAAGGAACGTTGTAGAACCTTCGCAGTCAAATGTCATAAAAGAAAGCGGAGGGGGTATTTAACCTCCAACGCCGTTTAATTTACTTAAAAGTCATGTGTCGAGAGTATTTAATTGGAAATCCCAGCAAAACCCCAAGCCTCCAATTTTCATGGATTTGGAATGTTATACAGAAGACTTAAAACAAAAATACCATATTCGAAGCACTTATTTCCATCACCAAGTAGCCATCTTTAATGGAGAACGCGAAGTAAAGAAAGCGTCATATTTTAGGCTAAGAATCCAGAATTTAAGCAAAAGCAGTTTACTTAAAAATAAAACCTTGGTGTATACTAGAAAAACTGGATATACACTGAAGGTAACTGTGCATCATCTCTGTCGATATGAGTATCTTCATAATTGTGGCGAATTCGGACTCAATTTAATTTTTAAAAAACATTTTGACATCACCTGTACCGCACCTTGTTTGTAAATGTCGAGGGGAGAGCTTGAGAAGCCAAATCCATTGATATGTTGCACTGAACTTCGAACTGGGCCAAAGTTCATATGCAAAACCCAAGTCTCGTGGACATTGTTAGTAGTGGATGGATTTTTTCAATTTTATTTTATTCATATACCCAAACCAGAGTCTTCCTACCATCGTACGATTACATCGTAGTCATTTTAGGTTTTGAGAGTTACTATTGATTTCTTTAATATGACATTACTGGGGTGTAATAGAAAGAAAATATATAGAAGAAAATAATGAGTAGCAGATAGCGCAAATTCTAGTTATAACGAAATCTACTCCACTAAAATCGCCGATATAGACGTTCGTAGAACTTAGTATATTCTATAGATAATTCTTGATGACACAAACTCGATCTAGTTAGTGCGTGCTCTTCTATTAATGAAGCTACTTACATCGATTGCGGACGTTCGTTTTCCTCTTAGAGGAATTTCTTCCTCGCTCATCTACTACCAGAATTACATCAAATTCATGCTTGTTCAGGGTTTATTTTTAGCTTATTTTTATCGAAAAGCAATCCACTTCTTCCCGATTGTGGTGTCCGCCTGGAAACGAGGACAAATCTTCAGAAGATAATGAACTCGATTTCATTAAACTTTATTCCAATTTGTAATATGCTAAGCATGGAAAATTGGCGAGTTTGTTGATTAAGGTGCAGAACTTGAAAGAATATATAATGGTAGACACGATATTTTGATTTTAATGAGTGCTATACACCAATTCCTTTAATATCCTCCGTATAATAGCTCACGTTAAAACTCATTATGTAAGCAATCTTAAATACCGTTTAAATTGATGTTTTACTGTTAATTATTTTCTGACGACGAAGCAGAACGTGGGAATTTAAACTTTATTTTCGTATTCGGGGTACTCAAGTAAATATTCCATTTTGCACAACTGCGTCGTCCTATTATATAATGCACGTTGTTGTTTATTAATTAAAAACTTTTCAGGAACTTAATTATAATTTCCAATCAGAATATTCATAAGCCTGGTATTATATCTAAAGCGACAAACAAAATTTATACCATTTTTTGATCGCTTCCCTTTTGCCTTATTTATTTTCGCTTTCTCGTCATTGCGGTATCTTAGTATGCAACCCCGTAGTACTTCGGCAATGATTTACTTGAATTTGGGCCAACGAGAAGACGCGGACGAAGTTATAGGGTTTCATAAAGCGGATTAGCAAGATTGCAATAATAAAGACCTGCTGGTCTCGAGTCACACTATGACAAACAAAGGAACGATCCTGCATAACTCAACGACGTAATTACCAAGGTCCGGCAGGATTTCGCAATCTGTTACGAACTAGTTTTATCCCCGTTTCCGGAAGGATTGAAGCTTAATTTGAAGCTCCATTATCAAGTGAATTGTTTGCTCTAATTTTAAATATGATGGTGTATGTATAAGTACGTCCACTTAATGCCGCTTACCCTCGAGGTTTCAGCATGTTCCGGGTTGAATATTGAAACCGATATTATCATTCCTGTTTCATATTCAACGATGCTTGTTATATTTATCTATCTATCTATTTATTCCATTTTACTCGACTATATTTGAAGGAATTCCGATAATATTAGGATTTAATAACATTAAAATTCAGACTAAGATCTGCTGGTTGTAGGCATTTCAACATTGATATTTCAGAGATATGCAATTATTTCCAACAAGTTCTATATATTCGTTGTAATAGGAAAACATTTATTTTTGAAGCAGCTTTCCTACCATGAGAATATAGTTACTTGTGATTCTCCTATGTACGTCCACAAACGTTAAGAAATATCCGAGTAGTAGGGATCCAGCATGAACTTCAGCTAGTACTATTTAATTCAACAAAGGCCTAAACCAAGCAAGATCTTATTGCTGGCTGTGGTAATGTAGTGAGCCTAGTGAAGTTAATGTTGACAATTACCCCGAAGGTCTTGCACGATGTGTTTCCATATGAACCCACCATTGATCCCACTATAAAGAGAAGATGAAGAGAGGAATCTCTCGTACATCGTAATTTATCAAGTCGATTTGGGATGAGAGAAACTGAAAAAATATGCTGTACGACCTGTTAACATGAAAAGAAAGAAGAAATTACAATTAATCTTTTGATATGAATAGTCTTAATGTCTCCTATGATACAAAAGGCTTGAGAATTAACAACTTCTTACTTAACACGAGTGGAGTAAACTCAATAGAAATCACGGAAAAACACTAGTTCTTCCTTGGACAAACATAAACTTCCGTTATATTTTTTCAAGCACAAACGAAAATCCAAGAAGAGTTTAGATCAATACTGATGTTATTACCAGAGAGCGGATTTTATGTTTTTTGCATATCGTAACTATCAACGGTACAATTGAACACTTTAAGATCTACACGAATTTATTTATCCTAATTCGTGTAGATCTTAAAGTGTTCAATTGTACTGTTGATGGTTATCGATATACAAAAACAATCCGGTCTCTGGTTATTACACAATACTATGAAGCCACAGTAAGGCATCAAAACTAACACCAGAACACTCCAATAAGTTGAGTTTTATCTGGTAAAATTCTAAATGAACGGCTTAATACCAAGAGCTATGTATTTTCAGGTGGACCTATTTTTCAATATAACCTACCAAGGTGATATCTCAATCTAGTGTCTCATTAACTGAAAGGAAAAAGGCTTAGGTTAACTTTGAGGTCTATTTTCTGGTGAGTGGATGAATTGTAATTTCTTAAGAAGTCGAGTTCTAAGGGGAAGAAATATCCAAAACCATTTCTCAGAAAATTAGGACTTCGAATGTTTGAAGTCATTTTCTAGAGTATATATAGATATGGATTTGAATGGCATTCAGAGGAGATGATTCAATGTAGGATATTATTTCCTTGGAGATCGTTCAATTTTAAAAGACACATTTTTCAAGAAACCCGCTCACTTTTGCATTTTATAAAAGGGATTGGCTTCGTTCTGCATATACCTCTTTGATGCAGACCTAATACAACGCGGAAAAAGAGGAAAAGAGAGGGAAGTAGATGGGTAGAACTAATTTTGTCCCCTTATTTCCCAACTACTTTACTCTGCCCTTTCAATAAAATTCTTCTTCACTTCTAGTGCTAACCTGGTATGCATAATATTTTAAGAACGATCGACTTTACCAACGTCAGGGCAATGTTCGTATAATACTATTGTATTAGAGACATAACTAATTATCTTTCATTTACATTCAAGAAGAGGATTTCGACTATGCAGAACAGTTAATTTCGTTTGTGCTTAGGCTTGCAGTCGCACCTATCTGTTTACGTGGTTGGCTTAGATATCTCTGAGTCGTGCAATATGATCAATTGCCGGATTTCGCAAGCTGGTACAATCTTAATAATCAATTTTGTGAACTCATGATGTACGGTAGTTGGGAATGCAAGTCTGTCACTATGGAAACATCACGCTTAAAGTCGTAACCTACACCGCAGCGAGTAAGAAATTTGTCTTGTCTTGTATGTTCAGTGAATATAAATGATTTATTCTTAATAGATTTTACGAATTCGTATTACATATTCTGGTGGCACTCTGTTAGGACAAGTCGGCATAAATTTGTGATTTTTATCAATGTATTCCACACCCTACAACGACAAATGTGTTAACTAATTTTCCAATAAAAATATACACAAATCTTTGTATCAATATCAAATTAGATCGCAATTGATATTGATAATGGTAATGTTCTAGTTTTTCACGCTCATTACCTTTAGCTAAAATTACCTTACAATGGTGTTGAAACTGATTCACTCTATCGCATTTTCACCTCTGAAGCTTGTAGAAATTCGAAGATGTTATATTCTTGCGCTCGATTCGATATTGATGTTGAACTCTGGCAAGGCACTGGTTCCTACACACCTTTGAATAAAGTATAAAAGTATAAAGTCTTTACTTTATACATCAAGCCCTCTGGCATCTCCACACAAACTTTACATCTGCCTTGTACCTATAGCAGGCGCATGGTTAAACACTCCTTCCTCATAATCCCTCTCCACACCTTCAGAGACCTCCGATTTTACAAACGTCCTGTCTCGAGCGGCCTGATTTCCGTCAGCTAGTTGTGGAACATGAATACTCATACTGATCAAGATGCTGTTTTAAGGAAAAATATGCCCTAACAAGTTATAGTATGGATGAATATAGACCTCGGACGTAGGTCTAATTCCTCGTGGATGAAGGCCGAAGAACCTAGGCAGAGGTAGGAACAAACTCAAGAAACAAACTGAGAAAATATTAACTTTTGTCCTTTCCTTAAAATTTATAGCTTTTGGACTCTTTTTCGCAGTTCCGTTTCCTCCATAGCCCCCGATCCTGTGCGAGTTCCTTCATTTCTCTTATCGTTCTTCCTCTCTTTTCTCCTATTTCCTGTATTTGTTGGGTCCATGTTTTCCTGGGTCTCCCCTTTCTTCTCTTCTTGGATGTTTTTGCCTCGTATATGGTCGTATATATCCAAACCTTCCCATCTGCTTCCTCTCAATAACCTCTATTATAGATTCCTGCTTTAGCTGGCTTCTTATTTTCTCATTTCGAATTTTGTCAAATTTCGTTCTTCCGCTTACAGCATTTATTACACTATCATGTCTTTTTGTCTTGTCCACGTTTCGTTTGCGTATATTACTGTAGGTACAGTGACTGCTTTGTATACCTGCCTTTGGACTTAAAAACTTAAATCCCAAATCGTTTTTACAAAACCTTTGTCCTTGACTTACGACACTTTTTTGAAACATTATAAGTAACATGTAAAGTACAGACTGGTTTATCATTTTGCAAACTTTTGTTCTTTTGGACATTCAGACTGCGTCCCTGTTGGTACATATGGTATAGGTGTTACATTACCAACCGAGTAATTGAGGATCTATTCATAACAGGTTTTTCCTATAACCCAAGCCCCACTATAACCCTTTCTCTGCATGCCTGGACATGGGCACACAAGTAGACTAGAAAATTTGTTGTGCCTATGCATAACATGGAAGGTCATGGAACACTTATAAGGATTTATGATAGATCGAAGTATTTGAGAGGCGCACGCTGGCGACCGACTAACTTTAATCTGCGAATTTAGTCTAAACTATCCTGAAACAAAACCCAGCAAGATTTTTGGCCGACTGTTGCTAAAATTGATATATGATTTTCCTCGGCGGTAATTGCCGACTAGACATTAGCCTTGTTTTAGCTTCAGGGAGCATATGCATTTTTCATGTCGGGTTGCTCACTTAACTTACATAAATGTGTTGATAACCCTTCTTTCGTTAACCTATCAACTGTTTTATTATCTTCAACGGACACGACTGAATGAAACTGTCAATTTTCAACAATATTAAGTTCCTTTAGAAACGTCAACAAAGTTGTGAAGACATTTAGTCGGATTATAGCATCCAAACACTTTCAGAAAAACTCAAAATGTCGAAGTGTGATTTACATAATCAAATGAAAATGTTAACCATAGAATTCATATATGGTCTGATGCAAAATTTCTGCAAAGGATTAAACAAAAACTGAGAATTTAATAATGGCTTCCTTGTTCCTCAACATATTCGCATTAAGCACGCTTTTTGCATGCGCTCACACCTTATGACTTAGTTGCCTAAATGTTTCGACAGCTGCTTCGGGCGAATATAAACGGTCACAACGCACGTTATTTGTTATTTTCGAGGTCAAAGAGAATTTACTTGTTAAATTAGAGGAATACGGAGAAACAAATTGCTATTGTACCCATCTGTGTTTATTACTCCTCGGTTCTCTAAACTTACGGTTGCCACATATTCAGAATTACAGAAGAAACAAGCGCGTACTTTACCGCACTGCGGGAATTTTGTTGTTGGTTACGACTTCTCCTCCAAAACCCAAACAGTGAATTGCTAGTTAGTTTCTGGCTCGTGCGAATAGATCCAAGTTTTATTATAGGTGCATTAAATTGGAATACCTCGGTTGAATTTCTTTGTTGTTTCCTTTTACGAGTCCACGCGCTTATTTTTTTGATCCACAGTCAAATTGTGTGGGAATGAGTGACTGCAAAGCATCCGTATGTTTGAATGAAAATATTGTGTATTGTTTTCATGTTCATGCTCAAGCTGAGCTTTATTTTACGATATAATAGCACATGACGATCTCACTAAATTATCTTGCACACAGCATCAACTTTAGTGACAACAATAGGCCTGGATGGACGATCCTCACGAAGTCCACCACTGAGAAAAGAACGATCACTAATGAGTCTATTGGTTGAAATTGTTCACGAGAAAGTCTTTTTAGAGCGAAGCTCCCTTAGCGAGGTTCTGTGGCGAGAGTGAACTAGGAAAAAGTGAGACGCTTGAAATCGTCACTAGATGCTTTTATCTTTCATTAGTTCTTTCTCTCACACACATATACACATACTCATCGCAGGAGCAACTATGAAGTGCGCCGTATTTGCGTTTCCCCATCAGGTGGCGCTCTTATTATTCGGATTCGAATTTACTTCAAATTCAACTTCAACTTATTTACCATCGATTTCAAAATGAAATATTCTTTCTTTATACATTGTTTATTCAATTATAGAATTTTACCTTTTATTCAAATAAGCATCAAATGCGTAAAGAGCTTCGCTCGTGTCGGGCGTCCCACGACACATCTCCGCTTTTTTACAAAATTACTTTATTTCAAGCACCATGTGAACATAACTGATACAGCTAGACTACGAACTGTCAGATGGATTTGAGGTAGAAATATAAAATTGTGCAAATTTAATAATCGCGCCACACCAGCAGAACTACCCTGTTACAAAAACATTTCAAGTAGACCTCGTACGCTTCATATTTTCTTGTTGTTTTTAGCTGCCTATCAACTTATTCATTCTACACATTTGAAACACAAATTATCTTCGATATTGATGCTTGTCGATTAGTTAGCCTAGACACCGTTAAAGATACTTTACGTTTCCTCAAGAAACCGTATTTAGCTAATTCTAAAGATTAGCGTGCTCCTAAACATAGCCGAATTTATCCCAGTATAATTTCTAGTCGTACATTAGTACGCTCAAGCGAAAACAAAGAAGCGGATTAAATGCCAGCAGACAATGGGCATTGAGAAAGACATACTTTGGTTTACGAACCGAAACTCCGCTGAATATCTGTATACTGATGCTTTACACAATCTCATCTGCGTTCGCTAATATTGACTATCAAAATAATCGAGGCTGAAAAAGCTTTCCTGTTCGCTAAACACATGACAATTGGTCTGAATAATTTAAAAAAGTTATCCAAATGCTTTAAATGCTTGGAATTAATTATTTCAAAAATTATTTGTGAATTCGTCTGATATTAGTAGGTAGCTTTTAACATTTCTGTGAAGTTTGGTGTAGACAATCTAAAGTTAGATGAAATATTAGTAGTACCTAGTATTTTCCATTTCTTTTTCAGTGCGTCGGCGTCGTGCCTTTGTTGTGTATACATGAGCTCTGCAGGATAGAATAACACATTAAGAGATGTTCTATTATTCAACGTTCTCTGCATAAGCAGGTGCAACTGTTGATTTAGATAACGCGTATTTCCTCGTGTAGCGCTGCAAATTCCGTGTTTCATTCCTGTATTATACTGTGTTTTCAAATTCAAAATGGAATAAAGCTTTATGGTGATCTCTTTCTTTACTTTATTCCTTATTAGGATAGTTAAGAAGGTAATAGCTATGAAAAAAATTGCTTACAGCTTATCTATACCGATTCTACGCGCTTGGGAATTTTGAACTTAAATTTAAGTCAAGAAGATGAATTCGAAGAAAAAGATACCAAGAAATAGCTAGACGTTACCAAATTATAAACGATACACACTTGGCTTACATAGCACAAAGTTCGCTATTAAATGGAAAAGGAATTGTAAAAAAACAATGAGCGTTTTGTTGTAAAAGAACTGTAAGTGATACACACAGGAAACAAATTTGTTCATATTCCGAAAAAAATAATGGCTCCCTCTTAAAATTGCATGAAAACTGTTCGAAAGCCACGTAAACCAGAACAATGCTTGAAAAGTCGTTGAACATTGTTCGAACAGGCTGTCAATTGCATAAACAGTTTTAAATTCGATTATCCATTAATCGAATACGTGCTTATGTTTGTGCCACTGCAGTTTCAGGAAATTTTATTTAAAAAAATGACGCAGTTTAAACGCATTCACTACAGTCAGATGTAGGCGTCAGCTCGAGCACAATTTTTTTATCGATTTACTGTTCTGAAACTCATTTTCGATTGTTTTGAACGTGAAGGAAATGCATACGGTTCTTCGAAATACATACATATAAATATATTTTAGATTTACGACAAACGATAATATACGCCCTTTGTTGGCTATTTTAAAACGACAAACATTGGCAGGTCATATTTAATTTATATAAGACTCACCTACATTTCTCCTTACCTTTTTCAGTGTTCTGAAGTCGAACGTATTTTTTATTCAACGAGACACTGCACGTTACCCCAAGAGGCGTGCTATACTGACTATTTAGGTAACAGAAGGTACACCGGTTAAAAATTTAACCAAACGTATTACCCTCGCAATTTGCTTGGTGCGTGTAAATATCTTTTTCATCATGTAGAAAAATACATTTTATACCTAAATAAGGTACCACGTGGAACCAAGCAAATCAAATTATAAAATTTTAATATTGGAACCCTCTGGTTACGGATGGGCACTATTGATAGTTATAAAACTATCCAACGGAAGTCGAAAAACTATTGATACTATCTGTAACTATAGATAATCCGAAACTATACTAAACTAGAGACGTTTTTGTGGTAGTTACGTTATTATTTACCATATCGGTAATATTATTAGATAGTTCTTGTGGAACAAAGTATACATTAGTGTGTCCCAAAAAACTAAACCTTCATTTTTTGCTGCGCATAAAATTTTATGTGATTAGAACCACGCTAACCCGTGCCGATTTCCACTGAAATATGTGATTCTTCGCATATTAAGCACATGGTAACAACGTTTTTGCTTGTTTGTTGCTACTTGTATACTACTGCTTATGTGTTGTTAGTCAATGTGTTGTTTTCGTTTAGTCAACATGGCAGTGAAATTACGCAGTTTTAAAAAGGGAATATTTTTAATAGGGGACCTAGAACATCAAATTACCGGTTCAAAACTTCCCTCTATTGGACAGGTACTGGCAGTTTTGTTCTATAATATTCGTGAAGTGAATTTAAAGATTAATAAACGCGCAATCATGAGTGCATACCGACGTATACCGACTAAATCTCTTCCTAACTGTGTTAAGAAATTAACAGCGTTATACCAAGTTTGGAGAGATTTGTAAAAAAATGCAAACAAAACACAAGAGGTGTTTGAACAACGTCGGCAGAAATTTAAATAATTTGTTTGACATTACTCACGCCGATGCGATTCATTTAATAAAAATAAATGAAGACAGGATCATCTTGCAACGACAGAGAGAGGCAGGACGACTTGGTCACTTAGTTGGAGTGGATAAAAGGTTGACCGAAAAAGAGGAAAGGGCACGTCTTAGGTTATTGAGGAGCAAAAGCAGCGCTCTAAATATTTTTCGTCCTTGATTTCTTCGACATCAGCTTATGAACCACAACAAGAAGAATCATCTTCTGATTTTGAAGTAACGGATTTACAAGACAGTTTCCCCATTCCAATCGAGATTACACGTTCCGATACTAATAAGCCTTGTGTAAGGAAAAATTTTATCACTTCAAAATTAGTGGCAGCATTAGGCAGGTGCCAGCTAAGAATGAGAAATTCTGTGTCTATTATTGAAGCACTTGGTTACAACACTGACGAATTTTCTTCCATTCAAAGAATTCGTTCGGAAAAGCGAAAAGAATGCGCAGAAGTTATAAAAGTTAATTTCCAAAACGAAGTACTGAACTCTGTAACTGTGCACTGGGATGGAATACTTTTGCCAGCATTAAATGTACTTAAATCTCAGGGAGAACGTCTACCAATAGCTATTTCGTACGATAACAAAGAACAACTTATCGCTATGTCGGAATTACACAACTCCTCAGGAAGCGAACAAGCACAGGCAGTATGAATATTATTGACTGGAATCTTGAGGGTAAGGTACAGATTCTCTGTTAGGATATTACACCTTCAAACGCAGGTCGCATTAATGTTGCGTGTATACTTCTTGAACAGAAACTGAATAGAGAAGTGCTTATTTTCCCTTGCCGTCATCATGTTTACGAATTGGTGTTAAGAGGCGTGTTTGAAACTATTGGCTGTCCGGAAAGTTCGTGCCGATTTTCGGTAGGCGGCGTGAGAGACCTGACTGAATATATCAAAATTATTGAAAACAAATGACATGTGTACATATTCTAAAAGAGATAACTTCAGCCATATTTGGAAAAAAGTTCGGTTAGCATTCATTAATTTGTATCAGTTTTGTACGCTTTATAATATGGTGGCAAATAAAATGCATTATAGGCATTTAATGCTTTTCTTTTTCCGAAAGGGCAAAAATGCCACACAAGCGGCAAATAAGATGTGCGCTGTTTATGGCGAGGACGCTGTAGAATTGCGAATCAGAAGAGCGTCGTGTTTCATCAGGACAATGCGCGACGAAAATTGGAAAGATGTCAATCCCATGAAAATACAAAACTACACTGTTATAATTTTACCGAACTGAACTAAGTAAAGAAATCACTAGAGATGACTACTGAGAATTAATAGAGCTTTCATTAATATCTCTTGGCGGAGATACAGAAAATAAATTTAAGATTTATCCTCCAGGCGATATGTACTAAGCTCGATTGATGGCTAGAGCAATTTATTCATTAAAAATATCTCTACTTAGCTCTCAATTGAAAATGTCAAACGGAGATAAAGCAGCTCTGTTAAATGTGTACCTGTTCATCGTAACATCCTAGGTAACGCCTTGGTTGCAATGCACTTCAGCGGTAAAGGCACCCTATCAGGATTTGAACTTTTTGAAGGCCATTAAGGCTTACGAAACGATAGGCGAAATTATATCTAGAGCCAGTTTACAGATATTCGGCAACCATTTATGGTATTTCACAGATGAAGTGTCTATCTTGTCTCCATTTGACGATGATGTGGACCTAGGGACTAAAGAAAAAATTATTTCTAATCTAACCAGAGAAAATCCAGCCGCTCTAGGTAAACGCTACATCTCATCAAAGGACGAACTTTGTGGCCAATTTTACGGTTAGTATGATAAGAAAAAACATTGGTTTTCCTTTCTATATTTTTATTTCATTGATATATGATAAGTCCAGAGACCGAATGATATACTTTTTCCATATCGATAACTATCAATGGTACAATTGAACGCTTTAAGATCTACGCGAATTGGGGCAAATAAAAGCGTTTAGTACTAATCTAATTTTATTTACCCTAATTTGTGTAGATTTTAAAGGGTTTAATTGTATCGTTGATAGTTATCGATATGCAAAATCCATCTCTGATTGATAATTTCAGAGAAAAATATTGAAGACTTTGTTTCAATCAAAAGCAAATCCTTGTTTAAAAGGCTGAAAATAGATGACAGTTTTCTCTACGGGTGTTCTACTTCATCGCCAAATAATACTGCACTTCAATAAGCTAAAAAGAAGACGCTAAGAGCAGTTAACGATACAGCTGAAAGAGCGGTTACGTTGAAGAAAGATTTTCATCGCTGAATCACAACTTTGAAAAGAAAGTTTAATAAACAAATAAATACTTAACAAACATAAAATACAGATAACACATTGTTTTACTTACCAAAATCCCTTTACTTTTATATTCAAAGTTTGACATCAAGTCGGCACCATTATCATTATCCGAACGCAATAATATTTATAATATCGGTTATTAGGGTCAAATAAAAATATAGAGGGTATGCGTACCTCAATTCGAAAAAATATTCTTTATAACCAGGGAAACCTTAGTGTACATATTTAATAAATGCTTTCAGCGTGAACCATTTCAGAATTTCCATCTTTCTCAAACTCCGTTTCTCTTATAATAGACAAAACATTTTGTAATCGACTGTAGCATTACTTGAAGCTTTCCTACGGAATATTATAATAAATTTCAACACCATTACCTGGATTTTGCACGAGATAAATGATGTGAATGTGGTATTATCTATCCATACGTCAACTGGGTGATGAATCGATTAGAAGTGATATCGAAGTGTCGCGTCGTCGGTAACAAACCATATCCGCATAAATAACCGCCGTTGTGAACGAAATATGTTCTTGCAAATGTGTATGTACAGCCACTAAGCTAGAGTCATTCCAAAGAATTTGAAAAATATCTTTTTGTTGAAGTTGATCGCTGTTTTAGCGAGGTACTTGCTCTCTTTTAAATACCAAGTTTGTGCTATTTTGGTCTTGATACTCTTACTGTTATTGTCATAAGATATACCATCGTATGCTAGTAGAAAAATCAATAGAAAATTGAATCTTTTTAGTTACTGAGGAATAAATTACAAGTTGCATAATACGATAAAGTCATCAATAATTCAGAGCCGATCAGAAACAAGCGTCTTCCATCCTTCACCTACAACTGATGGCAGTTGTTATACAGACTACAGATTTCAAGGTTTTGGAAAATGCAATTTCTGCTATATATTAACCACTCACCGTATGCATACACAACTGGTATAAGATATTTAAATTTTTATTAGAACACTCACTTTCCTTCAATATTAAAAATAGATAAAATTGATATTCAAAAGGATAGAACCCTGGCCCGATTTAAAATTCAAATATGTATTTTCATTTTAAAAAGGTGTCTAGTTAATCTAAAATGGAGATTTAAAAAGTATTCCCTATAAACCGGTATGTAAATTGCCAAGGTATCATTAAAGCGACGCGAGCTGCAAAATTACATGACTTGCAACTAAAAGGCCCCCACACCTCTTGACTCGTTCAACTTCTAGTTTCACTGTGAAGTTTGTAATTTCGTAGAATTGAATAGTGTTCAGGAATACTTTGTTTTAATTTCAAACGGCCTCTTTGCATAGGTGACTTCGGTCATGACTATCGTCGTCGGTGAAACATGTTTGCGGCAGCTTGGCATGTAATTGAACTTCTATTAAATATTTGTCGGCTTTATTCGGAATCTAAGGATAAAAAAGGCTTTGGGAAAGTTGAAAGCCGGCAGATTGTCGTCTCGAGTATTTTCCAACTACGGTTTTGCGCCAATTAACTTAAGTTTAGTAATTTAATTTTCCGGTACATTGGGTTTAATGAACTTTTATTTGCTAATGTTTTAGAACTTTTAACAGTCTTTGTGCGAGAACAAAATTAAAGGGGTTTATTGCTCGGAATGAAGTAATAAGTAGGCTTGCTATATAGAGTTGGCACTCATTTAGAACAAAATGTGCAAAACATGGAAGCTTATTTTTGAATGTACATACGTCTTTGTGCAGTATCTACCGGATGTACAAGTATGAAATGCGGATTTGGGACAACAGATTTGCACCAATGCAGTTTGTGCTAGAAGGATTTGATACTGCACCATTTCGTTGTGTTATCAACAAGTGTCGGACGCGCACGAGTGATGAATTGGAAAAGTGTGTGCATAGTGTTGTGTTATTGTGTTCAATATGTCGAAATTTATATCGAACAAAGAGCATTCGCGGTAAGCATTAACTTTTTGTTTCCATTTGAAGAAAACTACTGCTGAATTATACCGATTACTTCGAGAAGCTTATGGTGAACATGCTCCATCGCAAGATACGTGTGAACAATGGTTTTGGCGTTTCAGAAGTGGTGACTTCGATGTTGCAGACAAGGAACCTGGAAAATCGCCAAAGATGTGCAATTGCAAGCATTGTTGGACGAAGATGATTCGCAAAAATAACTCGCCGAGCAATTGGGCGTTAGTCAACAAACTGTTTCCAATCGGCTACGTGAGATATGAATGATTGAGAAGACCGGTAGACCGCGTGGTACCCACGAATTGAACGACAGACCAATGGAAAAGCGCAAAAGCAAATGACATTTTGCAAAAAATAGTCATGGGTAGACTCAGACGCACCATACACATCGACCGCAAGACCGAATCGCTCTGGCAGAAAGACGATGCTCTGTCTATTATGTACCACATGAGTTGAACGACAGGCAAATAGAAAAGCGCAAAAACACCTGTGACATTTTGCTCGCTCGGTACAAAAGGAAATGGCAGAAAGATGATGCTCTGTGTTTGGTGGAACAAGAGGGGCGTGGTCTATTATGAGCTCTTAAAACCTGGGGAAGCGGTTAATACCAAACGTTACCAACAAAAATTGACCGATTTGAACCGTTCGCTGCTTGAAAAGAGGCAAGAATACCGAAAGAGGCAACACAAAGTGATTTTTCTTCATGACAATGCTCCATCACGTACGGCAAAACCGGTTCGCCATACGTCATGCACTTGCTGAGCAGCTCTTTGGTTCGTACGAAGATGTGAAAAAATGGCTCGATGAATGGTTTACAGCAAAAGAGGAAGATTTTTACTGGGGTGGTATTCAAAAATTACCCGAAAGATGGGAAAAATGTATAACAAGCGATGGAGCGTATTTTGAATGAAGCACTTTTTATCATTCCCTCGAATTTAACATGATTTTGTTTTTTTTTTTAGAAAAAGATCCGCATTTCATACTTGTATTTTGTAGTTTATTGTACCCCTTCGATAATGTACTTCATCAGATCGGTATGCACGATGAAAGTTGCCATCTTGGCAAGCGTTACACGGTTCTGCCGCTGGCATTCGCGGATAACATATTGCGAAGCTTGGTCGTCCTCATAACAGTAACTATAAATAAATTCTTCAACTATTCCTGTAATGGAGAGATGTTTGTTAAGTCGGCAATGACCGGCCAATAAATCAATTGTCCTTCCAATTTAGTTCCTGCTCATTCGCAGCAATTGTCATGCGGAACCGTCTATGGCCGGTGTCCCCTCCCTTATTAAGAGGTTTACCTCTTCGTTTTCTAGTATGCCCGGGTGTCCTCGCATCAATCGCAGACGTAGTTTACTGTGTTTTTCCAAATAATGCCAGTGTATCCCTGCATTCCTGGGCAAACCTTGATTGTATTTCCGCGTTCTGATTTCATTTAGGCGCTGCGTGGCACTACGTCATTGTCTATGTAGACCTTTCTGTTCTGGCGGAGTATGTGGGTTACATGATTAGTAACGGCTTTAAATCTCATTATTAATATTTTATTAATCTTTCAACCTGGCGAACATGTGGTAAAAAAGTATCATCAGAAATGTGGCAGTGTATGCCACACCCAAACTATACATAAGCTCATTCATAATATTTTGGTTAAAATTACTTATTATTTTTAATTTTTAAATATTGTGATAACGCGTTTTTATTGAAAGTAAGCAAAAGAAAGCATTTATAATTACATCTATTTCTTTAACTCTATTCAGAGATAAGCAATGAAATTAGGGAACAAAAATTCTGTACTTTTGAAAAGTCAGCTAAATTGACCTTCTAATCAAAAAACTTAAAATAACAATTTATTGACTTCTAATATAATCAGGAACTTTATTGGAGATCAAAGCAATTTTGGCACGAAAATTTCGCATGCGCCATACATTCATGTTTACTGCCTGAACTGCAGAAGTGTTTCGTCTTCCGATTTTTGTTTTGTTTGGGCCCTCACCACATCTTACGTAACGTCCAGGTACATATTTCGCATGTGTGGGTTCAGGTTTACCTAGTTGGCTTGAGATTCTCTTACGTGTATGAACTGGAATATTACTCTCTGTTTTCTTGATTGTAAGTGTTCATTAATCAGCGATAGACCCAAATTTCGAAGGAATTCTGTTCTCTTCTCGTTGTTGTTTTTATTTGCTCGGTAAATAATACAAGCATTGATAGCAGCCATATCATAAAATATGATCATTGGCCAACGTTTACTATTACGAGAAATATTATAGCTCGCTCACAACTCATCAATATTGTCGACTTTCGATTTTGTCGAGTTAGAAAAAGTTATAATCTCTGGTTTTTTCGGTCCTGTGGCTTCATCTATGGCATTATCGTGGTGTAATGTAGACATAGCAAGTACCACTTTATTTTTTATGGCGCTTAAGAAACAAGTGTGATATCTTTCTGGAATCTAAAAAGTGAAGAATTTGGTTCTCTGTTCATTTTTGTTAAAGGTTGTGGTATCTGCTTTGTTCTTTCTGATAGTCCCAGTTGAAGTAAGACCATGTTCATTTAGTAGCATTTAGTAGCATCAACTTGTGAGAGGTAAACCAAATATCAAATGTTATGTTTCGGTGTGACAGCGATACAACTTGAATAAGCCGTTACACTACATCGTATGAGCTGTTACTGACTTCATATGGTCCAGGAGGCTGTTATCCTGCATATGCATCTAGATTTAGAACGTAGAAAGACTTAGCGTCGACTACAGCGAAAATTTTTACAACATATTCAGTTTTTTTTTTTTTGGGTATAAGTTCTGAAAAGCCATCGACCTCTGAAGGAAAGCACCATTTCGTCAATAGTCAAAAACTCCCTAGGAGTATATGCGTTTTGACAACACTGAACAAACTGATCAAAAATTCTTCTTATGGCTGCCATGTTGTCAATTTTTTTTTTTCCGCTCTTCTCTTGTAGATTTATTATAAGAACGCATGTTGTTTTGAAGAAACGAAAACCTTTGTATGGACATAGTAGTACGAAATAGGTCAACATCAGTTCCGCCAGTTCGCCATAGATCTTTCAAGTTCTAACGATTCGATTTGGTTACACCGGCAATGTATAGCAAACCTAGGAAGGCATTCAGTTCACTTATAGTTGTTTTTCATGTAGTAAACGCTAGGATCTTTACTTTTAGATTGAGTTCAACGTATTTGAGAGTTTATGTGTTTCAATATTTCATCTAGCATATTAGGAGTGATAAAAATATCCCACCATATAGCTTCTGTATCAGCATGTCTTGCGCTGGATTTTACTCCAGGTAGATCTTTTATTATATTTTCAAATCGCAATCTCACATTTGTGCGTGGATAATTTATGTACCACTTGGTTCCATCTTTACTTGTAAAAAACCTCCAACTTGTTCTGACAACGAAAGTCTAGGTCTGACAATGGATAAAGGTACTTCATCACTGGAGTCACTAGAACATTGTTATGCTGCCATCAGTACTTGACTCCGCTGAGAAGACACATTGCCAAGATCATCAGCTTCTTGTTATGTTTCAGAGTTCACATTGAACTCGCTGAGATGTACTATTTCCTCTCCAGAACTTAATTCATCTGAAGAATCAGTTGCCATCTCCTCCAGGATACGTGCTATTCGTTCTTCTTGAGCTTCCATATCAATTCACTAGTCAGGCGTGAAAAGGAAAGTAAATAAGACCAATTAATCTAAAAAATCAAAAGCAGTTGAATGAAAATAACTACGTTAAGTATGTGGCAGGGTATGTCGTAACCGAGGCAGAATGGCACTCGTGTAGTTAAGCCGGTGTGTCGCGCAACACTGAGTTCATACCACTATTCCCTCCCCTGATGTCTTCGTTCCAGCTACTCAGCGCACTAATGTTGTAAAGTTAATATAACAAAATATATTTATATTTTGGTACACCCCTGGGTATGTCACCCTGCCACATGCCCGCCGGGTTAAAAAGTACAAATCCTTGACGTATTCGAATTTAAATTTTAAAATTTCTGTGTACCAACTGGGCAATAAATAATTTTGCTTTAAATTAAAACAATATAATGCTAAGTTTCGTAAACGTGTCGGCTTCGTTCCTGTCGAAAGTAGGCGTGGATATTTATTCGGGACCCAACTTTGCAAATAAAATGCTTGTTGGCAGTAATAAATTGAACAGGAGGTAACTTCGAAAACTTCCGAAATATTTCGCACGTACTCGCTTTGATAACTATGCCACTGTACTCCAAACCGCACGTAGTGGAGCAGGTATCCATTTACGCCTTTGTACATTATACCAGCATACACCTACACGTACGTTTCGAGTTCAAATTGTTACGTGATATGCAGATGCGGTTTCCAAATTTGCTATCCCTTTGTGCTGCGTTTCATATACATAATAACTGCTCGCACGAGGAATTTCCAATAATCAAATACAATTCATCGCTTGATTGGTGTCGTAGGATTTCGCGGTGCGACACGTCAAAATATCGTCACGTGTTAACGCAGGCACTATATCGCCGGAAATATAATCGAATTTCGATAGCGCAACTAACACGGGCTCTATCCGGGAGTTCGGGCGACCTCCCTCAACACCATATTTACTATGTTAATGAAATAATCCGGCTATGATGTGGATGATTTAAATGTAAATCGGATGACGGGATACGCAAACGCTGGGTAATACGGTTAATCGACTTTTCAAAACTGTGCTATACGGTCCAACTAACGAGTCATATTTTCCCTCCCTATAATTCGGTATCACCTTGCATTTTATGCGGAGTAGCTTACTTCCGCTTTACATTTTAATTAACATTCAGCGGATATAAAATTCAAAAACGTCCGGGATGTAATTATGGAGCTATGCAGATATGAACGTTTACCTTTAACATTTTATTACAAAGGCCTTTTTTAATGCGTAGGTGTATATCGAGCGAATTATTAAGGAAGTTACATTCTACACAATCAGGCAAATTTAATGCAAATGATAGGTACTGTTTGCTACAACCTATTTCGACGAAAATTCAAACTATTTAGAAATAATGAAGTTTCCTTCTTTTAACTGAATTTCTTTTTTGCCATAACTATACAGAAACGGCTTAAATTTTACTTGGATAACTGCAGATATGCATTTAAACAACTACCTTATTATCAATGAAAGGAACGTAGGATTGGAAGCAAAGAAACGGGCAAAGTGTAGTTATTAAATAACTACGTCTAAATTTGAAGGAATTATTTTAGAACTTTTAACAGTCTTTGTGCGAAAACAAAATTAAAGGGGTTTATTACTCGGAATGAAGTAATAGGTAGGTTTGCTATATAGAATTGGCACTCGTTTAGAAGAAAATGTACAAAACATCAGAGCTTATTTTTTGAATTTACGTAATTGTGCAGTATCTAACAATAAGTGTAATTCATCACCCACCGTACTGAAGTTCAGTAGTTTATTGTGCTCCTTAGATAATCTACTCCGTCAGGTCGATATCCATGATGAAACCTATCATCTTGGTAAGCATTACACAGTTCTGTCACTGACATTCAGGGATGACATATTGCGAAGTTAACTCGTCCTCATAACAGTAACTATAAAAAAATTTTCAACTATTTCTATTATGGAGAGATGTTTGTTAAGTCGGCAACGCCCTGCCAATAAATCCACTGTTCTTCCAATTTAGTTCCTGCTCATTCGCAGCAATTGTCAAGGTCGCGCAATGAACCTGCGAGACAATCTTAATGCCACCTATTTCGACAAAAATTCAAATTATTTAACAGTAATAAAGTTTTCTTTTTTTTTAACTGAATTCATTTAAACAACTACATTATTTTCAATGAAAGGATCGTAGGATTGGAAGCAAAGACTACGGTAAAGTGTCGTTTTAAATACTACGTGTAAATTTCAAAGAATACATAAGTCACACTTTATTTTCTTATTTCCCTATTAAAAATAATAGCAATTGCTTCAATATTTTGCATTTCGAAAGTATTCACAAATGTCTTTGAGTTTATAAAGGCTCTAAACTTCTGTTTGATCGAAACTTCACACTAGAAACTTAAAACTGTTAAAATGCCCATTTATAGTTTGGAATTTTAAAAAAGTGTCTTTTCTTGTAGTAAGTGCATTCCTTTATATATTTACCCATTTATTTATTAGATGCCATGGATGATTTCAGATAATTACAGTTATAGGCAGAGAGTTATTAAACAATAACAAACTTATATAATGTACACATGCACATATGACGACATTTAAAGCCCAAAACTTACACCCGAACATAACGAGTACATATACATCCACACACAAACACCAGAAATCAAACGTGAACAACTAAAATTAAGGGGTTAGACCGGTGTAAAATTTTCAAAAAATCGAAAAAAGAATTTTGATTTAAAAAATAATTTGAAACCTGTAGAATACAGATCTGAAGGTCCCAAGTATAAATTCGAATTAGTTTCTGAGTTATAGAGCCTAAAACAGACTCGTACTCGGGCGCCAGCCGCTCGAGATTGGGCGTGCGCCCAGAACGAGTTTGTTGTGGGCCTGAGTATTACGAACTTGCTATTAGGAGACGTAAAAATTCAATAGAAGAAATGAAAACTGCAATATGCGCAACGTTACGGCACAAACGTTAAACCCAAACATAAAAACTGTCCGGCCGGGCCAAATTCTTGGTGTTGCTGGCAGGTGGCAAAGGCGACAAGTAAATTAAGTGAATACTCACAAATCTGCTCTTCATCCTAATGTTATAGAGGCAATCGCTCCTATCTACAAGGAACTTAGCAACAATGATATGTTGGAGTACTGCTCAGGTGCTTACACTTAAAATTCGAACGAGAGTCTGGACGCGTTAATTTGGACCTTCGCTCCAAAAATAACATTTAGTAGTGCTAGATGCGTTAAAACTGCTGTTAAAATTGCTAGCAGTGTATTCAATAATGGTTATTCAAGCATTCTTTTAATGATCAATACCACGAATATAGTCATCGGACCGGTTACAGCAAGCATTTGCAAAGTCTTGGACGACGCACGCATTTCGATCGCTGAGGCAAGTACGTTCGAAGCATCTAAAGAAGGTCGTATTTTAAGGCGGCAGAGCAAAGCAGGAAGTGTCGATTATGGAGATGACCATTACGAAGCTGGCATGGCAGATTAACCATAAAAACAAACCAGTTTGCACTATATCATGAAGAAAATGTATTGTAAAACTTTAAATGCGTTTTTCTCAAAACTACGTTTTCCAAACTGGTGTCGAAGGTTTCTCGGGACTTACTTAACGGATTAACTTGAAGTTTGGTTTTGTATTATCCTAATAGTTTTCTCAAAGCATTGACCAAGGATTTTTACAATATCATTGTTATCTTCCAAAATATTAACAAATTAATTCCCAATATTGCAGTCAAAAATCAAACCAAAGTTCAACAATTTTTTATTCAGTCAAATTTCAATAAAACCTGAAAAAGCTCGGTCAGTGCTTAGGGAATACAATATATTTAACTAATATTTTTTGTTTTTTGGTTCAGACGTTCCGCTATGGCGGAATCATCGACACCGATAAACGCTGCGAAAAAAGAATTACTTTTTCTAACATTGTAATAAGTCGCATTAAAATTATTATTTTTCTTTTGATTTTATATATTTGTACTTAACTAAACTACCAAATTGCAAGTGTCCAGCTTTCTTATTTCTTTGGAAATCCACACCTGAAAATTACCTACTTTGTCGACCGGTCACACCGGTCTAACCCCTTAAGTATAAAACAGAAATCAGAATCCCTAGGATTCCACCAAATTGATTTTTTCTTAATATCGTCGATAACTTCTTCTTATTCAACATTAACTGTTCTGCTCTACAGGAATAATTGCAACATGTCCTGTACAACATCATTTTCCTGGAAGTACTTCGTAAGCGAACAGCTTTTGTGGGGATTCAGTTCATCTCAGAACACCGAAACAGTACAGAAAGAGTAGATTGTTGCTTAATTTCCGGTTCATATGAATATACTCAAGTTTCGTCACTTGTTGCGATGCTGCATACGGATTTTGCAGTTCCTCGTTGGAATTTTTTAAGCATTTCCTTACACCAATTAACACGAGCCTTTTTTGAGCTTCGGTGAAGTTATACAGGGTCCATCGAGAACAGAGCTTCTTCAGAGCTAAATGGTCTTGCAAAGTCCAATGTACAGTCTTCGATGTGCATAAGAATCCCTCTACCTCACTCTAAGTCCCATGCCTTTATTCTTCAATAATGTTGCATATAACATCGATATTTTTGGAATAACCGACAACGAAGAAATTCTGCAAACTAACTGTAAACGGTTCTTTCTAGTGGTGCTTTAGTACCAAACGTTGAACGAAGCGATTTTATGGATTTTTGTTCAAATAGGCCTTTACCAAAATCGTAAAAGATCATCTAACGGAAACCTCCACGTAAAATTCTTTTCACAAAATTGCTGTTTTAAACGTTTCTTGTAAAGAAACTATTCGGTCAATTTCTGTGCTACCATTGTTTTTACGATAACAAGTGCCAAATTTTACAAAAATAGTAATGATACATCTCAATAGTGCCACCTAGTTATCGTTTGTCGTATATGTAATGGCTTTTGTTGCCAGTTTTGATGTTTTCAATCTATGTGAAAGCCCATCCCTGTTTTGCATCTTTATGAAAATTCGCTGTATGAATTAAAAGTGCTCATCTTTAGTCGTCAGATCTCCATAGGTTTTAGCGGAGATACTAGGTAACGATCTAACGATAAGTGTTGAAGGACATTGTGATTACAGTAACCGAAATTAAAAATAAAGTAAGAAACACTCCGAATACCTATTTAAACCAATAAATCTTCATCCTGACTGAAGAAAACAGGTTTCTTATAGCAATAAGTGCAAAATTGATGAGTTTTCTCCCAGTATTAGTGAATGTGAATACGACTTCATTGCATTGACGGAGACGTGGTTGGATTCGAGTGTTTGTTCTGATGAATTTTTTCCAGAAGATTATTCGGTTATTCGATGCGACAGGAACTTTTTAACTACCAATTTGTCCAGAGGTGGAGGTGTGCTATTCGCTTATCGTACTTGTTACTCAGTTGATCCGATTGATGTGTCTGCTTTGACCCTGGAGCTACCGTCGCTGGACGTGGTGGGATCGCGGCTTTCACTGGGTTCATTAACTGTGTACATATATGTGTTATACCTACCTAAAACGCCATCTCTTGAAGATCTTGAAGTTTTGTTTGACTATTTTGTACGGTACTTCTCTAGTGATAAAAAGGTTTTCATTGTCGGTTACTTTAATATACCAAATTTTTGTAATGAAGGAAATTGTAAATTAACATTAGCTCTTCGTAATTTTGCTACTATGCAAAATCTAGTACAATACAACAATATCCGTAATTCTGATGGTAAAATGTTAGATCTTCTTTTTTCCAATGTACACTGTAGAGTTGAGCGCGATGGACTACCTCTGGTTGGCGAAGATCTGGCCTATCATCCCGCGCTACGTGTATCTTTCTGCATTTCTCACGAAATTAAATATACTAACTTTCCAATCGATAGTACTCGAAAACAGTATAATTTCCGTAAGGCTGATTTTCCCAGTCTTTATGGTGCTCTTACATCTGTAGATTGGTCAATTTTAAGTAGTTACAGCGACGTTAATGATGCATGTAATTGTGTTTATGATATACTTTATCATATGTTTGATCGGTTTGTGCCGGTTTATAGTGGTCATAGAGGGTACAAACATAGTTATCCTGACTGGTTTGATAATGACATTATACAAAATATTAAGCTAAAATCCAAGTATTGTGAGAGGTACAAGAAGCATAATTTTCCTGACGATCTACGGAATTTTAAATATTTGCGTGGACTTATCAAGTATCAAGTGAAGAGAGCGTATTGCCGGCATATCGACAGTGTTGAGCGCTCTATTAATTCTAACCCTAAGAAATTGTGGTCTTTTGTACATTCACGCCAAAAAAGTCTAGAATACCAGGTGTAATGCATAGTGGTGACTCCTCGGACTCTTTCGGAATCTGATATTCTTTGTGGTATGAAGACACTTAAAAATAATTTGTGTTCTGGCTTTGATCAGGTGCCCAGTTTTTTACTTAAGGATTGTGCTGTAATATTTGCTGCACCTTTGCAAACGATTTTCAATTTGATGCTGAAAACATCTACTTTCCCTCCAGTATGGAAGCTGGCTAGAATTTGTCCCGTGTTTAAGAGCGGGGATATATCTGATATAGCTAATTACCGACCCATATCAATACTGCTAATATCGCAAAAGTTTTTGAATCTGTTCTTTACAGGATCATCTACCGTCAAGTTAGCCACCTTATAGCCCCTGAGCAACATGGATTCGTTAATAAACGGTCTACGGTCACCAATTTGTGTGTTTTTCTTCAACACGCTACTGAGGTCGTTGATAAGCATGGTCAGGTCGACGTCATTTATGCTGACCTATCTAAGGCGTTTGATCGTATTGATCATGGTATCTTGTTGCGTAGGCTGGAGGGGTTGGGTTTTAGTACATCACTTATTAATTTCTTCGTGTCTTATTTACTGGATCGACAATTTTTTGTGTCTTATAATGGATTTGTTTCAAACATTCGTAGTATTACCTCTGGTGTTCCCCAAGGTTCCAATCTTGGACCACTTTTATTTCTGTTATTTATAAATGATTTAGTTCAACATGTTGATTGTAATATCTTGTTATTCGCTGATGATGTAAAGTTATACACATCTATACAGACAGTAGGAGACTGTGATAATCTCCAGTCTAACTTGCTTGCGGTTTGCAGCTGGTGCGCTTCTAACGGACTTGACCTAAATATTTCTAAATGTAAGGCTATCTCGTACACTCGAAAACGGGTACCATTACTTTTTGATTATTCTGCCGATTCTGTTGTTCTCTCCCGTTGTGAGGGTATCCGTGACTTAGGCCTTCACTTCGATTCTCGTCTAACTTTCAATTGTCATGTTCAGGATGTGGTAGCATCAGCTGGCAGAATGCTAGGTTTCGTATTTCGTAATGCTAAATCTTTTACCAACGTGTCCACGCTCAAGTGTTTATTTTCAACTTTAGTTCGCTCCAAGATGGGATATGCTGCACTTGTGTGGAACCCATATTACCAGACTCACAAACTTTCACTGGAAAATGTTCGAAGGGCGATTTTTGAAGTACCTATGGTTTAAGAAGTATCATATTTATCCATATAGAGGATTTCCTTACGATGCGTTGCTGAATGAATTTTCTGTTATTTCTCTCGAAGTTCGACGTAATAATATAGGCCTGGCCTTTCTATTTAAATTAATACACAATCAAATTAATTCTAACGAACTTATTTCAAAGTTAAATTTCTGTGTACCCCGTCAATCATCTCGGCACTCTGACACTTTTTATATTGACCAGGCTCGAAGCAACTTATTGCTCCGCTCGCCGATATCATTTATTTGCTCAACATATAACGGTATTAGTTCAAGTTGCGATATTTTTCATTGCAATCTTACGGAACTTGTACGGGCCAACTCGAACGTTGCGCTTTGAAACTTACTTCGTAATTTACTTTTCCTTTTCTTTTGCTGAGCACGCACTTACTCTCATTTAGGTTTCTAATTAATTGAATAAGATTTAGTTTACATATCCTTGCTGTACTGTTTTATAATTTTATATATTTTGAGTATTTTTGTTTGAGTATATTTTTGTATCTTTCTCTTACCCTGTAATTGGGTTGTAAACTGTTGGGTAATAAACATTATTATTATTATTATTATTATTATTATTATTATTATTATTATTATTATTATTTATGTAACAAAACTTTGTGTTCGAAGCAAGTTTAGTTTCCTGGAGCCATGACTGTTTTTGAAAATTGTATCTAGTAACCAATTTATGCGAAGTATACATGCGTCTCACACGAAACAATGCTATTATATTACTGCATACGTTTAGCATACCAATTTCGTGAATGAGCAATGTGTATAGTTTGGTTTACACACTTAGCGTATGTGTGCATTACATTAAAGAGTTTGCGAAGACGATGTTTATTCAGTCAACATCCCCTTAACGTTCATTAATTCACCCAGCTGCTGTAACTTCTTGTCACGCCTAATTATATTTGTTGGCAGCTACTACAGAACTGCAGGAGTTACTCGAATTAATTTGATTTCGTAAGTTAGATTTCTGCATCACGTTTTCGCGTCTTGTCACTAGAAATGTGCTCTCCGTGAATTTTCTGCAATATTAAATACGTGCAGCCGTCCTGCTCGGTATGATGTTATCGTAAATAATTCTAGTTAAATGTTGTCTAAACTTAGCTCAAGTTAGAATCTTCATTTAAAGCGGCATTTTACTTTTAAACTGGATCGTCTTTATTAATTCTTTGAGATGCTTTAAGTATGAAATTATTTGTTTTTTTCTTCTTTTATACCAATTCCGTTTCGAAATCGCATTGGTTTTGTGCAACTTTAAAACAAATTAGGACAAGGTCTCACAATTAATCTTATTTGGATGAGTATCTGTTTTAATACGTAAACTCATCAAAGTTATAGAAATCAAGTTGCGTCGTATCTTTACTTCGCATTCGTAAAATATGCCATAATAACGTAGATTTAACTCAGACAATAAACAATAATTTGAACTCGAACCCCTACTGCAAGATACAGAAGTTTTTGAAGTTCCAGATATATTCAATACGGAAAGTTATTCACAACCCGGAGATCCCATTTAAAGTTATATATATAGAAACGCGTGTACATACATATGTACACTGAATATTCAACTTTCCGCCTTACTTATTATTAAGTTACTTACCCAACACAAAATGTCGAAATTGGAAACAGAGAGTTTCGCGAATGCTGATGATGCTTGATAGTGATAAGTATTCGTTTTATAATTGGTAATGTAGCCTAAATTCGTGAAGATTTGGCAATGTATTTCGCAAGATATTATATTAAATATTTAGTTAATTTTGCATCAAATTGCATTTAGGAAATTAAACAGAATTTGTATTGGGATCTAAAGCCCGGGTCACCGCAATTTGTAGGAGAATGCAGGTAAGGTTGTGATTAAATTGGATTAAACCGGAACAAAGGAAGTATGCTTTAGCAAGTGAATATGGCAGGTAATCAAATACCTAAGCCAGGCGGTTTTTGATTGCCGGTTAACTTGTAAGGAACAGAGAGCGGATTCAATTTATAAAAGCCAAAACTGGCGACAAAAATGTTATACTCAGTTGAGTTTCAGATATTCAATTCATTCATATGAATCCCAATGAAGATTTTTGAGTAACTAAGCCTTCCATTATTTGTAAGCATATCATAACCGCTTTGAAATTAGTTAGGTCACTAATAAACCTGTGTATGCAACATTTCAAAGGATTCGGACAAACATTCTCCAAATTTAACACAATCGCAATTTTCTGACCGTACGGACAATTACTGTTGCTTACCACTGTACCTTGGCTCTCAACGAAAGATGAGTTCAAAACACTAATGGAGGTTGTGGCTTTCATCCAGAGGAAGATTCTTCCATTTTTAGAAAAGTTCGGTTTTTTATAGTTAAATGCCCAAATATCTGCATTAGGAAATCTACATCAGTTTAGGAAACATTCAATAAACATTCAATAACCTTAGGAAAATTTCTGTTTAGTTTCTTTTCGTTTGTAGCAGATGTTCGAGATGGTGGAAACAGTCCCCTGCAAGTAATTTTGGCAAATATCTAGTAAGGTGCTTGAAAGAAATTTCTTTTTGTTTTTTGTGTTTTGGAGACAATTTAAGCCATCAACTTTTCCCCTACGCCTTCTGTTTGGGCTTAAAAACAAGTAAAGCAGTAAGACGAATACAGCGAACGTTTGATGATGAGTGTTTGAATTGACACTCTATCCAAAATTGATTTGCGAATTTCCGATCGAGAGGTAAGAGTTTGGACGGCGATCATACTGGAGCACGTTCATATAATCAACAATTGCCATCTGAGCAGGGTTGTTGAACAGAATCCAAAGACAATGGCGAAGGAACTTGAAACAGAGTCTAAAGTTTCTCACAGAATAAGTAAATTTTATTTACAGGAGCTCGAGGCAGTGAAGAAGATAACCTCATGAATTGAACGAGACACTGAAACAACATTGCATGGAAATCAGTCTTTCTGCGAAAAATCAGTAAACTTCCTTCTTCGTACGGTTGTGTATATTTAAAAGTGGATATAATACGACAATCAGAAACGTCCAGTCTAATGGTTAGACGAGGATGCGGCACCAGAGTAGATGTTCTCAATTCAGCAAGATCTTCATCAAAATTTAATGAACAGTTAGGGAAGTGGTCCACTGTACGTATCTTGTGGAGAGAAACTATCGCAACAGACCCCTATTGTACCGAATAACAGCTAGCACATCAGAAATTCGAAAAGAGTTGTCGCGTTTTTGCAACCAGAGAGCTTGCCACCTTCCAATGTCAAACCGCACGTCGCGTTTCGAATGATCCAAAAACAGCGAAACTTGTACCATGATATTGTGCCTCATCCAGCTTATACAATATAATAATATATTTCCTAATACTTTAAAACAGAGTGTAGAATTGATCAAATGCAAAAGTAAAGAAAAACAAGTGCATATAAGCTTAATAAACTAAGGCCAATTTAAAAAGAGAATACAGGAAGACAATAGAAATTGTTTGATGAAATTGAATCTAAATAATTAGGATTAAAATAGTAATTACTTATTGATAAAAGAAAAAATAGAAGAGAAAATAGCAGCGAGTGTAAATCGGGCTATAAATATTATTTGGCCGGCTTGCCTCCTAGTGACAATACTTTAGCCATCTGCAATTATTTCGAAAAACGGATCATGTCCAAAATGCTTTTCGGGAATAATCTACTTAAACGTTCATATTTCTTCAATAATCGATTCTCCCGGTTTGTTGGAAAAATTGTGTCGATTCGAACACTGCTTACTTTAGTGTAATCCACATAATTACTATTTAAAATTGTGCGTTTGTGTCCAAGAAAAGCAAATCAAACTCGCCAAATTAATAGCAAAATGTGGACAAATGTAGCAAAAATTGCAAAAAACGGAAAATGTCTGATAAAAGGTATTCCACCTTATTCACAAAATGAAAAGAATCTTTAAATTTTTCAATAAAAAATAAATAAACCTATGTAGGTATTATCCCACGAACTGCATTTTGATAAAAACTTTTAAAGGATTCAACAGACCGAATCTGCAAAATAAGTGCCACTGTTAGAGTTTTTAAAGTTGCTAAACGTTAGATTTATATTTATAAATCTTCTCTTTTACAAAAACCAACTTGAAGAAACTTTTTCTTGCAATTTCAGTGGATCGCTGGGACTGGTTTCGGTTAAGACTGTTAATACTGGCTCAAATTCTTTCGTAGATTCCTAGAATCCTAATGGATCGTTTGGTATTGGAAAACAAAGAACGCGACAGGTAACAACAATCGCCTTTTCCAGAAACCAAGAACTTCAACGTTTTTCTGGAGCAGTTGCAGTAGGAATGAATTGCCGAAGCTCCTTTGTTAAGTATTTGTGAATTCCCCATGAATTGGTCGTCATCAAACGTTTTCCGATCATTACGAGCTGAAGAAATCAATATCTATGAACTGTCTAGGTCTTGGATGTACGCTATTGGTGGGCTTAAGACTCGTCTTTCCTAAACGCTGGAGTGTCAGGAACTTTCTCTTGCAGCTCTAGTCAGTTTGGATTTTTAGGCTTATTTGGCTGCTCTTTTTGGAACTTCTTTCTCCTTCTGGTTATTCATTTTTGTTAACCCGCCGAATCTACAACATTGTCCTTTTGATACTCCCTCGAGCTTCTTCTTTTTCGTCAACTCATTTCTTTTCGGCAACTTCATCAGGTTTAGTCGTTGCATCCTTCTCGGCATGCCTTCTGAACTCTTCCCTACACTTTTCTACTTTCTGAAGGTTCTGTTTTCATATAGCTTTTCTTTCTCAAACACCTCCCTTTCTCTAGCTCATTTCTCTGGTAACTTTACCGAATTTTGGTTGTAATTATTCTCTTTGTTAAAATTTCTGAAATCTCATCTACACCATTGTTATATTCTGAAGGTTCTGTCTCCATATAGCTCTTCTTTCTTTTCTTTCTTTTATTATCGTATTAACTTTTTATTTCAGTTTGCAAAGCTTCCAGCTTGCTGTAAGCGGCCAATAGTTATATTTCTTTTAACTTTTTCATTATACTTATGTACTAATACAAAATCCACTTTAATAAAACTCACTTTTAGTTCAATAATATGTAGAAACTTTATATATATTTTGTATAATTTGCTTCATAATGGCATTGACGCGCCTGAACTGTTGAACAGAATAAATTTTTATGTACCTAGAATATCTTCTAGATCTAATGTGACTTTTCTGTCCCCGTGCATGTACTAATATAATGCGCAAGTCTCCCATATATAAAATGTGTAATACATTTAATGTTACATGTTATGATGCTGATATAAACCATATGTCACTACCGGTAATATTAACTTTATCTTCTTCAAGACAATAGAATAAAATAATTGTATTTATGTTTTTCTTTATCCTTTTATCTTGAGATTACATTGTATATATACATATGCTTGATATATCTCTTGTATTTTGTCCTGTAATTGGATTGTTCTGTAGGGCAAATAAAATAAATAAATAAATAAATAAATATAGGTGTATAATACGTTGACTACGTGCAAAAATGGGCTAGTTTCCAAGTTGTTTCACTAACAAGCTTTAAAATTTGATTTCCGTAATTGTATTTTTCCTTTTTACAAAGCAGTCCAATAAACGAAACTAACGCCCCGAATTGATGAACCAATTCCGATTCTAATTTGTTTTAACCTTTTTAGCTGGATACAAAGGAATTTACTGCATGAGTGTAAATCGAAAATTACCACCAATTCTATTCAAGTCAACTTATCTGTACGTTCCACCTACTAATAAGTCTCGGGTTATTGCAAAATTTAATGATATTGAACAATTGTCTAAATTTTGAGAACCAATCTGATTGAATTTTTCTACATTCCATATCTTGAGATTAAAAGTTGTTCTACATGATCTCTCAATAGATTGATACTTATCAACTAATAGGTATATTTCAAGAACCGTACTCGGCATTAATCTCGTTACGAAGGGACAGCAGGGGCGAGTAAGACAGGATGATCCGTATTTACATGTTAATTGTACGGTTGCTGCATACACACTCTTGTCTACATACACCCTCTTACATACTTATTAATTCCGTGTTTTACCTCATCAACGCCACCTCCCCCGACAAGTGCCCTCGGTCTAGTACTACTAAGTTACTGCTAAGGGTGCTTTTATTTGTGGTCAATGCCCTAGGTCCACGTGACAATATAAAATGATTAGATACATAAAACATTATACACATTTAATATACCCCAATGTACGTCTAATCAGTCTAATGCATTTGAGGAATTGTAATTCAATGAAAATGTAGAATTTTCCTGTACCTGTACCTCCACTAATTTTGCTCTATGTACATTAACGTCTCGATTTGCGTTGAGGTTTCGTTTCCGGAAAATACGACGCGCAACGCTACAATGCAAGTAGTACCTTGTGAAATGCTAATAATGTGTTATTCATACATATGTACATCTTATATAAAATCATTTATGGGACCAACGTTGAGAAATATTTTAACCTTCCTATACTCACGTCAGAATGAAAGACGTATACTATACTATATAAATCGGTCTGATAGACCGTATGCGTGAGTATAGGAAGGTTAATAAACTATTCAACAACAAAAATATTTTTACGAGTGCTGTATATTGATATGTGAGACATTACAGTAATAGAGTACACAAACATTCTAATAATAAAAGTGAACTTGTAAATCCTAACAATAAAAACATATGCAGTGTAGTCAGAGTTTTACTTTTTAGTTTTCAAAAAATCATCTAAAGTTTGCTGTCTTACATTTCTTTTCCACATTGTATAAAGATCTTTATTGCTCTGAACATCTGTAGCAACAGCATTCATAACAACAACAACTGCTTCGGTTTTCATCGTTATCATGGTCAATAAAAATCTCCATAGCTTTATCTATCAACGAAAATGCTTCTGCTAATTTTACATTAGTAATTTCTGTAATTTCTTCTGTATGGTCAATAACATTATCGGTTGCAGCAGTGAAATTTTGTAACAAATCATCGGGTGTTATGTTTTCTTCATCTTGATTTGAAATTTCTTGAATGTCGTTTACCTCCATCCTTTCAACATGTATGTCTTGGGCGAAGTGAAATAAATCATTTACAATCTCGTCGACGTCATCAATACCTACTGTTTCGACATCCTCCTTGGATTCTGGCCGTAGTTTTTGCCATACGCCTTTTAAACAACTTAGTTTGACTTCTTTCCAAGACGCTCCAATATTTTCGACTGCTTTTAAAATGTTAAACTGTTTCCATATTGTTTTGATGGACATCTCATCATTTAGATTTTGAAAAAGTTGTTTGAATGTCCGACGTAGATAATAAGTTTTAAAATTAGAAATAGCACCTTGATCTATGAGCTGTATAAGAGCCGTGATGTTAGGCGGCAGAAAGATAAAGTTGATGTTCTCGCAGATTTCGTCTAGATGAGGAGGATGAATTTAAATAAAATTAAAATTCTAAGATCTAGATTTTCTTTCAAACAATGGTCTTTAAGTTCGAGTACAGCAATATCTCTTACCCACCCTCGAAACAGAGTTGCTGTCATCCACCTTTTCGGTTCCATCTCCAATGAACTGGTAATACATTTCCTTGTTGGTTCTTCATTGCCCTTGGATTTTGACTAGTAAGAATTAACAAAGGTTTTAGTCGGTGATCACCTGTTGTATTAGCCTCGAGAAGCAGCGTCAACCTTTCTGTATTAGCCGTAAACCCCGGCGCTTTTCTTCTAGTGAAAACTTCTGTTGACAGCTTTTTCCAGTAGAGACCAGTTTCGTCTACGTTGAAAATTTGCGTAGCAAGGTATCTACCATGTGCAATAATGTCTTGAGAATATTCTTAGAATCCCCGGCCGCTACTGCATTTCCATCAGATGCTTCTCCCTTCAAGGCCAAATTGTGGAGTTTGGTTCTTGATTTAAATGTTTGGAACCAACCTCGACTTGCGTGACAAATTTCGTCATTGTGAACATGTTCTAGTCTTGACTTTAATTTTTCAAATATGAATGTAGTTGTTTCTTGTATGAGGACTCTACTTAGTGGTACTGCACGTTGTTTCTGTTGCTCTATCCACACAGAGAGGAGGGCTTCCATTAACACGATTAAGGAACTTTGGCTTTTTACGATTTGTTGTGCCATCAATGGGTTTGCATTTTTCGCAACTTCTGTGATCGTTTCTGCATCGCGATTACGTATGGATCCAATAGAAGCGACGGGAATATTAAGAATTCTTGCAATATCTGTTGCTTTTTCTCCTGCATCAAAACGACGCAATATTTCCAACTTTTTAACTAGGGTTATTGTGTTCTTTTTTTTCTTTGAGATCTACCCACTCATTCTTTTATCTATAAATAAGAGATACTCGTAAAAATCATCTATGTTAACGCAAGATTATATAATTGTTCAATGTAATTCTGAATTTGAAATCTTCAGTAATGCATTGCATTAATTTACGTTATTATTAGATATAAACACACACGAATAATGAGAAGGTAACATAATATGTATTTCATATTTACCTCCTGGTCAATGCGTATTCACACTTTCACAGTTACTGAAATACTACCACTGTTATGTCTACACGCACGCAATGGATGCGAGGTGAATCCCCGATTTATTTCAGCAGTACGGTCGCATATCGAATCATAACAATGCAAACAAGATTAGCCGTCTTATATTTTTGATTCAACGCAAATCAAAACAACGCAAACCAGGTCAACGCAAATCGAGAGTATAGTGTATTTATAAAATTCCGGCCGAATTAGAGAAGTGCCTTTGAGCATTAAATTTTGTTTTAGTGCCATATTAACTAGTCGAATCTGCTATTGTTGGAAATTTCTTTTCACACATATAACATTTTCAATTTAGTTTCCTACAATATACCGATAAATTAGTACGTGTTTATCGGTTCAAAACTTTGTTTCAATTATTTGGTAGTAGTTTCATATAAATTATGTTCTACAAAACATTACTTTTAATCTGTTAAATTAAAAGGCGTAAATAATTTTTAATGTATCAATTTCCGGTAAACATCCACCGAACAACGCTCATAAATAGGTATAATGTGCGCGGATATTAGCGTTTAAAATATAATGAGTATTAAAAGTTGCTGAAATAGGAAATTCCGCCCCATTGCCGCCCGTCATGAATATTTTAATATATGCTGTCGAAAATGCGGGGTCGGAGGCATTTATTTCGACCTCAATATCACGTTATCGCCGGCGCCGTAATGTAACGCAATCAACGGTGCTCGTTAAATTGTTAAATAACCCGTCATTAATATACAATTATTATTTGTACAACGCGACATGACAACGGATTTACCAATTGTTCGTCCCGCATGATAGATGATGATAAAAGGTAAAGTTTGACTAGATCATGTGTAATACATCAACGTCCGCCGGATATGTGCCACGTCGACATGTGTATGGGAAAATGCTAGCGAAGGATATATAAAAGTCTAATTTCTGTCAGACCGTCGTAAAAATTAATTACAGGTTTCTTTTGTCCTAGTTTTCTTATATTTATCTGGAAACAAAGACCGCGTTGGAGTCTATTTTTTGAAAGCATAGTGCTCTGTTCTTGTTAATGTGTTATTGAAAATATCTGGATGGTAAATGTTAATGATAACTTCTATCTTCATTTTCATAGAATTCACTATATACACTAGGACAACAGTCGGCAACGTTGTGACCGCTGACACACATTCCCCCAATAAATACAACAAGAAATTCCAATTACGTCTTTTCTTATTGACGATTGTTATAAAAAATAAGCAAAAAGCGTACATTATTTCTAAAATAAAAATTTTAAATTAACATTTACGTGTTCACAGTCCAAAGAAAAATTAACCCCTTTGGTTAAATTTAATCAAAACGGCAACGCTGCTAGAGTACGATTTAAATTGGAAAAAACCGGCGCGGAAACCAATTTGTGCAATAGTATGAAAGACAATGATAGAAGAGAGATAGCTACATATTTTGCGTGTAAAGACCTAACTGCATATGCTGATCGACCGGTGCCTGTCAATTGTTGGTTAGCTTTCTTTATTTTATGTGTAATTTTTGTATTTTCCTTCTGATCTTTGTATTTATTATTTCGTTCAGTCAAAATATCATCTCCGGTATCAAATTCGGTGTCGGAGACACCAACGAAGAAGAGGATGATTATTCCTGAACATTCTCGTAAAATTATAATTAATAATAATATATTTAATCCTTATAATTATATTTTAAAGAGACTAAAACGAATGGTAAGCATCAACATTTGTCTTCTTTGTACATTGAGTTGATATTGTGTGTCATTGGCAACATGAATAAAAGAGCAAGGATTTATTATTTTAATAATGAGTAGGAAAACAATTTTGTTTCATTAAATCTAATGGAAAAAGTATTTGTTTACTGTGCAACGCCAATGTATCAATGCATTCGTCATTCGATAGTAGTTTTCCACTGAATATGGAAATTCGAAAAAAGCGAATCGGCGAGTTGAAGACAGTGTTAACAAAGCAACAAGATGTTTTCACTAGGCCAGTTCAGCTCCCAAAAAGTGCTACTATTGCGTCTTTGAAAGTTTCTCATCTGTTTGCTGAGGAAAGGAGCCTTTTGTAGACTGCACAAATATTTAAGGAAGCTTTCCAGTAGCTGCTGATTCTGTCTTCCAAGATTTCAAGAACAAAGCTGAAATTATTGCTGCAATTGAATCAATAAACTTATCAGTCAGAACTGTCAAGAAGGATTGAGACTATTACTATTGATATGGAATCGGACTTAGCAAGTGATATCAGGAAATGTAAGTATTCTTCATTTCAACTGGACGAATCTAGTGTAATATCCGACATCGCACAGCTATATGTGATTATTAAAATGTCATTTGAAGATTTCACTACGAAGGAAGAATTTTTGACGTTATTGCCACTGAAGGATCGAACACAGTGTAAAAATATTTACGATACATTCATCATTTATGCAGAGAAAAGTCAGTTGCCATTAGAAAAATTAGTTGCCATAACTACCGACGGTGCATCTGCTATGGTAGACAATAAAAATGGATTCATTGCGCGGTCCATTGAAAATGAAATATTTCCCAAATTCGCCCACTACCACTGAACCATCCACCAGGAGGCGTTATGTGCCAAAGTTCTTCGCCTTCAACACGTGAATGCAACATCGCTTGTTCGAGCGGCTTTTAAAAGATGAAGATGCTGATTATGCCGACCTAATATTACATACAGATTTGTTTGTTTGAGTAGAGAAAACAAACAGTTGTTGGCATCAAGAAATGATGAGCATCCAGAGTTAAATGATCAATTATGGCTTACAGATTTGGGATTTCTGACGGATATAACTACGAAACTAAATGAATTAAACTTGGAAATGCAAGGTAAAAATCGTTATATTTCGAAAATGGTGCGTTCGGTAAATACGTTCAAAAACAAGTTAACTTTATGGAAATCGCATTTACTGGGCAATTCAACATCCTATTTTCCAAATTTGGAAAAGATGTGTCATATGAATGTACGTGCAGGAGATATTTCTACTGACTCTAGAGATAACTTTGCAGAGATGATCAAAAACTATTTTGACATTGTCTATAACTATGCAGACTAGAACTAGAACTGGAAATGAAGAACGACGTGTTGCTAAAAGTATATAAAAATAATGAACACTTTTGGAATTTGGTTGATAAACATAAATTTCCTATTTTGAAAGCATTGGCTCTCAAGATACATGCTTATAGTACTTCAACTTTTGCTTGCGAATCCCTATATTCCAGAATGAAGCACTTGAAATCAAAGTATAGAAACGGAATGATCGAGTTATTACGCAATTTAAATGCAGTGATAAGAGGCCAATTTTATCGAGGCCTAGCCTTTCTGGTCCATCTGAGAGAACTAAAAGAGCGCTCACCCGTGAAGTGCTAAAGGATCCGCGAAATAGTGTCGTCGAGCTCGTAAAAACATCTGAAAGAGGTAAGCACACTATCCAGCGATATTTACACAGCATGGGTATTTATAAAAGAGTAACGAAAAAGAAACCTCTCCTTACACCGTTTCAAAAAAGGCGACCAATGGCTTTGGCAACAGACATACCAACAAAACTGGACAACCTTTGGCGATGAGTAATTTCTTCTAACAAAAGCTGATATTGCCAATTTAGTGGCAGTGGTCGTACGTGGGTATGGAGACGTTTGTTACAACTGGACAACAAATTTCTTCACCAGACAGTGAAATACGGCGCGATGCGCATCATGGTATAGAGTGCAATATGGTATGGTGAGATCGTAACTGGCCATGTGCGAAGGAAATATTAATGCGGCAAAATACATTGACATTTTGACGTAGGGGCTTTTGCCACTTTTCACTAATTACTTTCTGTCAAAGGAAAACGTTATTTTATGGAAGGTGCTGCCACCCTGCCACAAAGCGTGAACCACAGCTCGTGGAAAGAAGCTTCAATTTTGTTGTGGCCAGGACAATCCCTTGATATGAATCCTATTCAAAACATGTGGCACCTAATTCAGCAAAACATGGCAAAAAGAGCTCGAAAGTCTAGCAATAAAATAGAACTAATAGGAGCGGTTAAAGAAGAATGGAACAATGTACCGGAAGAAACCGCTAATAAGTTAATTGGTATCATGCCCCGACGAGTGCAAGCATTGCTCGCAAATAATCAATCAAGTATTGAATACATATAGGTAATTTCATAGTGCATGCATAAAAGTATTAAATTTGTTTTTTGAATTTTATACCTGTATATTCTACTCTATTACCTTAATGTACATATGCTTTGTCATTAACTTGTCTATCTTTATGTCATCATCTGATAAGACTATTATTGATAATAATTACATCGTTCGACTCGCAATTTGCAAGAATCAGCAGTTCTTTCTAAACAGAAGTGCTTCAGACTAATAATGGTGATTTGGAATAAGCACCAATAAAATAGTTTTTATCCTCAATATACTTCCAAATACGTACATATTTCAACTGCTGAAGTTATTTTCAGTAAAGAGAACACAAAGAAAAAACGCGGTACTTTGGCGCTACTTCAAGAATAATGTTGACGTTCACGACTGCCTCTTTCTTTTCTCTGTGACTTCTCCGTAGTGAGGATGACAACTTTCTTGTCGAAATACGTATTTAAACGTCCAAATCGCTATTGTAAGGGTAAGAATTATCTCATTTGAGTTCGTTTGATCTTAACTTACAACACCTGCTTTAATCTTTGTATGCTGAATAGGACGCAGACTTGGTATGAACAATTTGCAAACAGCACAGTAATTTCAAAGTAATACAAAAGGACGTTCAACTAATTTTATATTTCTGAACAAGTTTGCTTTTTTCGTGATTGACAAAATGGGTTGTAAATTGCATTTATTTTTTATGTGTATTGCTGTAGAATTTATCAGCTTGATTGTTACGGTGATTAGCCTGCGATTTATTATATTTGGCGTTGTGTTTTTCCCAGCGAATATTTATGAATACGTAGACCGAAAATAGCGCCATTGAAATGGTTTGACAATTACTCGTTTTATATTTATGGTTTGATTTGTATTCGTATTGACGAAGCTTAATGCAAGCAAACGCTTAAATTCCTGCATGCGTTAACTATGTGTCGGCGTGTACGGGTGAAATATACAGGATACTAATGTTTTTGAGAAATATAGTATGAAGATTTAAAAATAATTACTGTTTAAAATTGTTGTCAATCTATTTAGGTACTTAAAATTATTATAAAAATTGCCCGAAGCATCTGCAGCGGTGCATTGATAGTCTTCGGTCTAACTATTACGATTTACGTCCATATTTGTGGAAAAACTTCTTTGTAATAACGCAGAATCTTATTACAGAAGATTTTGCTTCCATAATATCACACTAAAAAATCACTGGAAAAAGTATATTGTACTGAGAATTTAGTTCATTTCTTAAACAAAATTGCACCGGCCTAGCTCTTAATTAATGATACAAAAACATAAATTATAAAAAATATATTTATAAATTTTGAGAAATATTTAACAGAAAATCAAGATAATTACCTAGTGTTGTGTGTGTGTGTGTGTGTGTAATTCCTTGTTCGATGATGGTTCTTCCGATATATCCTCTCTTAACTTCTATTCTCGATGCACCTTTAATCTCTATGGATTCTTACCCTTCTTAGATTCTATCTTCTCCGGTATGGTGAGGTTCTTTTATTCACTGGTACTTCTTCTTAAAACGCCTTTATTTCAAATATATTGATTGACTTATTTGTTGACTTATCTATCTTGTCAATCCTTTTCGTCGTTAACCAAACAAACTTTTTTATTTCTTTTCGAAACCAGGACTACACTGCTTTATGTCTAAGTTGTCCACGAAACGAAAACTTTAATTCACCTTGAGTCCAGTTCATCGAGATATATCTCTGTTATAGAAACCTGTATTGAATGTCGATGTATCCTAGGTTATTCATATCCAGTATTTTCTTATGAATTTTTGTAATGTAAAAGTGTTATACCTATATGTATGTATCTCAATGTTTACAATACTTTTCTCTCTTTAATCGATGCTTTTTATAATAATTAATAATTTTATTTCTAGTTACATTTGTTTCTTCCATTAAACATCTCTGGCTGGAGTTAAAATAAGAAGCTAACACCCGTAGGGTAATAAAATGCTCAAAAGATGGTGGGCGTGGTGTCGAGAAGGTATAAATAGAACCCTAAAATAAATCGTATGACAATTGAAGACCATAACCCCAACATTAACTGTGAATTTTGATATATTGAATTGTAATAAATGATGAATTTTCTAATGGCAATTAACCATTCGAGTATTACTTATATATAAGCTATAATAATAAAAACTACAGATTACAGTCTCAGTGTCACTAATCTTTTTATGCCTATATTAATAACCCCAAACGATTTATCAGTCTCGCTGAAAACCGGTACCGAAAATTTTCGCAAAATTGTTAGAACTATTTACAACTTATATAGATGCTGCCAATTCTCAGATCATTTGAAAAGAAATACTTTGTATGTGATATTAAGGTTTCGTTCATTAAGAAATAAGGAATACATACTGTTCAGTACGGTTTAACAGACTTCGGAAGGTTGGGTATTGGCATGCGAACAGTACGAACCTTCTTCAACCACAGACCAAATGAGACTAAGTAGAAAATTATTTCTCAACAAGAACCCAATTAATCCAAGTGGATGCAAAGACAAATCAAAAGACTCTCTATAAAACGACCTACAAGATGAGATACATTTTTAAGCAGTTCTCATACAAAGCTGTGCAATAACCTCCAAAGCAAGCTACAATTGCTGTAATTCGCTTCCAGAGATTTTGTAAGTACTTACGTTTTGCGTCCATTTTCAATGAACTAATACTTTCCAAAAATCTAGCCCAAGCAGATGATGTAATAATAATGAGACTAAAGAATTGCAAATATTAACCGGAAAGTACAAGCATGTATTACGAATGAAAAATATCAACTAGGCATAACGGCATTATATCCCAAAAACATGGAAATCTGTAGACCAAAGCACGCGAGTCCTTTTTCTAGCAGTGATTGTCATATTAAACCACGATAAGACTTTCGAGTTTATGTTTAGTACACTTATATCATCCTAACTTCTTAAATATTTTATTATTTACTTTTCAATAATTATTAATTGATACAAGCAAAGTAACTTAATAGCAGCAAACTAAAGCTTTTGAAACAAGACCTAAGTTAACTTTTTAGGAAGCAGCACATATATTTATATCATCATCATTAAAACTGAATACTGGTAATTGAGATGCACATACATAACTGGACACACTTCACTCAATTTATGATTTTACTGAATACATTTATTTACTATTTGAACGTGCTATAGGGTAGAATACAAAAAATGGAATGGAAAAAATATGAAAAGGTATAATAGTACGCAGCACGAGATGAAAACCATTGTGTCGATATTTGCTTACTGAAACTTGAGTGACAGCTTCGACAGAATCGGAAATTAGTTTTGATAGCAGCTGCGAATGCGAAATAAACATTGATAAGTTTGCACCAATGTTTCTTTTACATATTGAGTGTTTAGGGTAAGCTTTTTCTAGACCGAGGAGAGATAAAAGAATAGGGCGTTGAGTATAAACGAAATAGAGAAAAAGGCAAATTTTTCTGCAATAGCAAATTGGTAGTTGTTTATGATGTTGAATACATTTCGTATATCTGGAAGTGTTCATTAGAGTTAATAAGATTAGAGGTGCAATAATCATAAATTAATTGCCATATACTAGGCTTAATTTGGTAACAAAATATTCAGGATTTTGAACTTGAATACAAAATGATGAGACAATCACTATTAGTATTTATGAATTATTTCTTATCGAAGTATGACACTCCAAGCAACTTAAATGTATTTATGTAAAGGTACCAAAAAAACTAATCTACCTAATTGTCGAAAATGAAACGCAACATCCCCAAGAATAAATTACCTAAATGCGGGTGATTTATTGCTGTAATCGCTTTAGAGGAATAAATAATCTTGTCCTTTTTAACAGTGGTAGTGCCTCAGGGGCTCACTGTTAACAAGTTTAACAAGTGAGTTCGGGAATTTAGCGCTCCCGAGGTACCCGAGCTAAAACCCAAACTAAGGTGTAAGGTAATGTGCCGAGAGTTGCGTGGCCACAGGGGTGTGCGGTATTTAACGTTCCTCTGGCGAAACCCCCTTGTAATTAGCCTTACCCGATCAAGCGGGGCTCTGATTGGGCGGACAGATGCTTCCCTGGCTACTCCTCGTATAGGTACGCTATCTAGAATTTTCAAGGCTAAAGTGCAAAAGCTTGTGAAACAGGGCCAAGATTTCATACAGGCTAAAAGGGACATAATCAAGGCCAACTCCACTAGGCATGCACAAAGGGCCAGGGTAGTCTAGATAAGGAAGTTAGGCCTCAACGAGGCTACTAAACGTAAAGAAAGGACGCAAGTCCAAAAAGGCGAGGTTGGAGGGCAGTACTCCCGCAGGTGTTCCGAAAAGCAAGAGGCCAGAAGGTTTTACCTTCAAAGAGGCTGGTTTGGAGAGGATCGCGGTAGTATGCAACGACTATCCAGCCACCCAAATGGAGCCGGCAAAGCTTAAGCCAGGCCAGGACTCTATTATGGAGGTATATAATAGCATTACGGAGCAAGGGCTTCAAGTCCGGTTTTAAGAATACACGTATATGCGGAAGGGCCGCTCTCAAAGCTGTTAAGTCTAATTAAAGGAATAAAGCTCGAAAACGTACTCTAAAGAGGGATAAAAATCCCTAGCTACTCTTAGTATAGCTAGGCTACCTAGAATTTCCAAGGCTAAAGTGCAAAAGCTTGTTAAACAGGGCCAAGATTTCATACAGGCTGAAGGAGCCACAATCAAGGCCAACTCCACTAGGCATGCACAAAGGGCCAGGGTAGCCTAGATAAGGAAGTTAGGGCTCAACGAGGCCACTAAGCGTAAAGAAAGGACGCAAGTCCAAAAACGAGGTCGGAGGGCAGTACTCCCGCAGGTCTTCCGAAAAGCAAGGGGCCACAAGGTTTAACCATCAAGGAGGCTGCTTTGGAGAGGATCGTAGTAGTATGCAGCGACTATCTAGCCACCCAGATGGAGCCGGCAACGCTTAAGGCAGACCAGGACTCTATTATGGAGGCATATAACAGCATTACGGAGCAAGGGCTTCAAGTCCGCTTTTAAAAATATATGTATATGCGGAAGAACCGCTCTCAAATCTGTCAAGTCTAATTAAAGGAATAAAGCTAGAGAACATACTCTAAGGAGGCATGAGGACCACAATAGACCTGGAAAGGTTGCAGTGGAACAGGCATCAGTGCCACCTCAAGTAATCTAATCTAACAGTGGTAGTGGAATATTCATGTGCTTAAATAGTATTTAGATAGGTACATACATGAACAATGCAATTCGTCGATAATTAGTCGATTGTGTTGAAAATAAAATGAAACTGGATTTGTAGGAAATATTAATTCCATGTCGTTGCAAATAAGCAATAAAAAATCTTTGTTGATAAATCAAAGTAAGATAGAACTTCTACACCCCGAATATCCGAACATCAAAAAACTGATTCCACATTTGCAAATCATTGTTTAGAAAATTACCACAAGTTTAATAATAGTTCTAACCTTCAGTATTTATCCACCTGATGAAGCCACAGTGTGGCGAAAAAATATTGTAGTGGTACTATGATTAGATAATTTGAAACTTGCAAAGTCTTTTTGATTTATCATGTTATTCGTTATGGAGTTTCAACATGCGATTCCCGCATCAGATTAATTAGAAGCAAGAAAAACTCCTAATTTCCATCTTCCATAAAAAATTAACAAAAAGTTCTAGTTCGTTTTCAAGAAAGAAAGTAATAAATAAAACTCGTAGAGTAAACACTGCGCTATATTTGACAAAAGAATGTAATATTTGATTTACTGACACAGTGGCTTCGTCAGTCTATACTATCAAACTAACTCTATTACACAGATCACAACTAAATATATACTAACAAAAATGCAAAAGAAACTACCAACTTATTATTCGATTTACAAAAATTGTTATAATAATAAATATAAGTGTTGTAAAACTATGAAGGGGTTTACCTAGACAACTAAGAGATAATAACAAATTTACTGATTTGTGCACATATTTAGTAATGGGGAATTATTAATATCTATCTGGTCATTGAGTAAAAGTTGTGTATTCTTTAATTTGTTAATTTCTAAACATTCAAAGATGTTCAACTTCTTATCTTTGTTTTCTATATGTAAAATTTGGAAATCGCAATCAGTTGTGGTTCAATTTTTGAAAGAAAGAAAATATTGCTGTTCATTTTCACCATTTTCCCCAACAACGCCTATCAAAATCAATAGCGAACTGACAAAAAGAATTACTACAGAAGTTAAACTAATTGAGTGACTATATTATTTATTATAACAACCGTTCAAATAATAAACAGAACTAAGGACGTTCTGGGATAATGTATAGTGCGAAGTAAACATCTTACGCCGCGCAGAAGACGCAACCTTACTAACTTATCTCATCATGAAGGTGACTTTCAACGTCTATTATATACAATAGAGAAACAAATCGATATATCCATATCTGAAGGAGAAACGAAATACCCAACAAGTGGCAAAAAAAAAAGTCGAAGATGCCAACTTGAAATTGAAAGAACTGTAATTGGATCTCGAGTAGTCGAGATATTCGCAAAGAAGCACAACAACAAGCACACAAATGGGTTATCATCTCTGATCAAAATAAATATATAACTATATACGGCAAGATAATCTACAGATATGTTCTGCGATTGAATCTAACTTGCATTACTAGTTGAACTAAAATTATACAGATATTAAGAATGACGAAAATGAGAACTCCAGGTATAATCTGGGAAATTGTAACGAGATAGAATACCAAATGAGGACATACGTGAATATACGTACTATATAATGCTGGAAAAATGATAAAATAATGATAATGCAAAATAATGCACCAACTAAAACTGCGAGAGGCGGGAACCCCCAGGAAGGAAGAGATCGGATAACACCACCAAAACGCTGGACACAAAGCTGGATGGCATCCTCCGTTGGAAATCCAAGAGCCCTCATAACCATAATCTTGATATCTAATCTTTTAGCAATATTCCTCTTCACGACCCAGGGTTCAAATTTTGACTCATCGGTCCACAATATCTTTTCCCATAGCTTCAATTTTCAGATTTTTTGTGCTAATTTTCTTCATTCTGCTGCCATAACTATGGCTTCGTGAGTATTTTCCAGTGCTATTTCAGCTTCATATTCATTGCTGATACACTAACGATGATTTCATGCTAGCTATTTACTTCGGCAGCTATACACTTTGCTTATCCTTAGTGTGCATTTTCACTTTCTATCTTCCACTTCCTTTTCTATTTAAAGAACTACCTGTTATGTATTTCTTTCACGTTGTAATCAACTATTCGGCAACCTACCTGTCATCATATTGCATACTGGTGCTTACTTTCACCAGGACTATGCTATGGCCCAATTTCCTAATTAACGCCTGTTCTTTTCTGGGGAAATTTTGCTATTTCTTTGGTATTTGTCTTAAGGGGTAACCACACTGTAACGGCCTAAAAAGAAGCGCTTTTTTGACAATTTCTTTTGGATGGAAGAACATGTAGTAGGGTAATAATATTCGAGGAAGTTATTAAGCATATGTTTAAGTATTAAACAAAAAATTATCATTAATAAATATTTTTAAAAATGGCAAAAATTTGAATCCGGAAAAGAAAAACATCATCTAATCTACATGATTATAGTTTGTAAAATATGTATGGGATTTTTAAAATATTGATTTTTGTACGATTGGCGAGTATTTGAAATAGGAAATTCAATTTTTGACGAGAGGTAATCATATGCTGTAAATAATGTTTAAATTAACTTATCAAAAATCTCGTGCAAATATTCTTCGTCGTTCTCGTTCCTCGGAGATTGTATAGTTGTAGCGTGCCTTTTTGCCGCATCTGTTAAAGACAGCTCGGCGTGCTTGATCCGCTTAGCATCGGTTTCAAGACAAAAGTTGTTTGATTGGACGCTAATATTCATCTCCAAAACTTCCATGAATCGCTGAATATTAGTCAGACCATCATAACATTGCCCACAGCAATATAAATCGTTATATTTAAGACTTTTTTGCCACTGATAATGAATAAGATTTTGAAGCCAAATTGCAAACAGTAACATTGAATCTTACGTTGCTATTTTGCGTGTCGCCTCCCCAGCCACGGTTTAGCAACTCGTCTCAAGTCGACTCCTTATAAATGGGCTGAAGCACTGAGCCCAGCCTCAAATCTATTCAACGATCATCTCGATGAGGTGTTGCTTCGGCTTTGGATACGATTTTTTCGTACCTTTCCACCCCGAGTACACTTTTGCGTCACTCATTGTCACTTATAAGTAGTTTTACATTACAAATAAACTGTTAAAAGTCCGCACTACATACAAAACCGTGATTTCAAGCGAGGAAATTGTGTCCTTTTTGTACGAATACTGACGCTACACCAACATACTTTTCACTTCTGAAGTAAACATGGAACTGGTTCAAACATAAACATAAACACTTTCTAATGATATCGGTTGGTGTATTAGAGGAGTTAGAAATCAAAAAGTGAGACTTTAGGTGGTATCTTTTCAGCAGCAATTTATTTTACGCAGGTAGTTGTTTCGGATGTCCGATGCGCTTGAGGAAGAGATCGAAATTTCAGGAAAAAAATGTTTCAGGTAATAAACTTTTTGCCTCATATTCTAGAACAGGCATGGGCAACCTCCGACCAGTGGGCCACATGCGACCCTGGAGTAAGATTTGTCTGGCTCGCCATTGAACTTTTCCGTTGCATATTAGCACGACCCGTCAAAGTTGCTTCGTAAGGATATTACAAATATCTATATTTTTCAAGATTACTCGTAGAATAAAACTTCTAACTTCTATTTAGACAATAAAAAAAGAATTAATTTTCTGAAAAATTTACAGTGGTATTACCTCTTAACAAACGAGGATATATAGGTACTACCTTACAATTTTGAACGACAACAAAGATATATTTACAATTTCTCTGTTTCTCAATTATTTTCTTACTTACTGCATCCTGTGCCATTATTTCCATGTAAAATGCTGTGCGGTTATAAATACCCCCTCGTCTTTAAAAAAGCATTTGAACTATAGCTACATGCGTAAAATGAGCGGATTATGTTTAGTCTTAAAATAGCTTTAGAATAGAAGATCCTTACTTTTGAGAAGAAACTGGATGTGGATGGCTAATAATTATGACCAGTAGAATCCATTATAACAAAGATGGAATTCAAATGTGTGTTATTTATTAATTATTGTTCCTGATGTAAAATTCATAAATAATGAGCAATTTGTATTTATTAACTATATTCTGAATTGTTTGTATTCAACTCAATTTGCTTCTGTTTTACCAAGTGTTTGTAATGATGCAAATTGCTATGGATTCCCACGTGCAGACTTTAGTTATCCAACTAAAAACACATTTAACAAACTAACACAATGAGTATGAAATGGGTATCGATGAAATTGTATGTATATAATTTCCTAAATTATATACTTTTCCACACTGGATTATTTTTGTTTGTTTCTTTTAATTCCGTCAGATACTAAAATTCCAATTACAAAAAGATGTCATAGAAAAAGCGATCTTGATTCCTAAACAATAACAATACATCAATCAGTAGGACTCTTCCAGCTTTCGAAACCACTCGCTAGAATTAATAATGGCAAACATTTGTTTTGTCCTGAATAAAAAATGCTTAAAAATTAATCAATACTACCACCCTATTCGTATTAGAATGCGAACGATTACCGACGGGAAATTTGTTGAATATTCGTCAAATTTATACAATACCAGCAACCGGAGCATTAATTTTAAATCCCGCCGCACGCTGCCGCTTTAAAAGCTTTTTCCGGCGCTACAATAATTACGAAACACATTTGCTACTAACCGGGATCGCACAGTAACATTATCCGACTTCCTTCTGGATCCCTCCGGTGTATTCTCAACGGCTGGTTCCCGTAGCGACATAACAGTTAGTCGGTAACCTGCAATAAACTTTAACCCTGCGCATTCTGTAATTACGGACAAACTATGTGAGGTGTTCTATACCGCCTACAACGATTGGAGTGCATTTAGACAAAATAGTAAATGTATACTGCTAATGATAACGATGAAAGTCTGCTTCAACGTTTACGTTTATCGTGCCTTATGGAAAACTCAATTAGCAACCAGACTATCATTCGAGTTCATGTTTCTGCTCCGCCTTAATATTACTGGTTTGCAGTGGCGGCTCGTCAAGGGAGGCTATGTCTCCCCTATTATTTTTAGTAAAATAAATTGTGTTTATTATGTATTAAAGCAATGTTTAAGCATTGGCTATATGCTAAAATAAAACAATTTTTACAAAGATTTTATAATAAATAGCATGTCTATTCATTACTTAATTTAAAAAAGCAAACAAATTTCCAATAATGCATGGTACAACCAGTGCGTCCTCGTGAGTGTATGGGTAGTTTATAGGGCGAAAACATATAAGCGGAGGCTTGGTTCCAGTGAGATCGTATGAGATCGGTAAGTTATCGTTATCGTGCGTTATCGTTCGTAAAACGTTCGCAGTTCGCACGTGTGCGATTCACTACTAACCTACCTTAACGATGTTTTAATGATCTACATAACAATTATTCGGTTTATATTATTTTATGAAGTTTTGCTAGGTCATACATAGAAAATTGATAAAATTAATGAATTAGGGAGCTACAAGAATGTTGTCGATCGGTTGGTAAGAAATTCTTTTAGTTATTTAAACATAAAGACGAAATTACACATCGTGCCGAAAATTGAAAAACCTCGCCCTAATTTATCTTTAGTATCTAACGACGGCAATCGTCAAAATCGTGGTTTCAGTTCCTTTTGGTACGCTAAATCTGATTGGTTAACGGGTTCAATTAAACGGGAAAGATTATTTTGTTGGTCATGTCTACTTTTTTGTAACCAAACCGAAACGTGGTCGAAACTAAGTTATACGTGTTTAAAAGAATTCCCACGATCTATTGAACGGCATTTTAAGTCTAAAGAACATATGTAGCATTGTGCAAATTTAAATTATTTGGAAAACAAAATATTGCCACTACCATAAACAGTGCGTGGAAAGATGCAATTATTACGGATAATAATGAAGTTAGAGCAAATCGTAACCATTCAAGAAAATTAATCGACGTCACGAAATTTTTAGCATCACAAGATCTAGCTTTTCGGGGACAAAATGAGACTTCATATTCTTTTCATCGTGGAAATTATAAAGAATTAATGAGACTCTTTAGCAAATATGAACCTAGTTTTAATAGATCTGTTTCTTCCGGTACATCTAAATCTATTCAAAATGATTTAATAGATTGTATTTCTTGTGTATTAAAACAGGAAATAAATACAGAAATTAAAGAAGCTCCGTTTTTCTTAGCAAATAGATGAAGCCACCGATATTTCTCAATTTCTCAATTATCAATCATATTACGTTATGTCAAAAGCGGTGTGGTTATTGAAAGATTTTTGAGTTTTTGATATATCTTCGTCGAACAGCTGAAGATTTATTTAACCTTTTATTAAATAATTGCGAAAAATATGATTTAAAAAAATTAGTCACTCAAACATATGGTGGTGCATCTGTTATGGCAGGGGATTTAAATGATTTACAAAGTAAAATAAAAACAATCGCTGTTCAAGCTCTTTTTGTAGATGCGTGTTTTCTTTTCTGGTGCATTTTTTCAAAATCAACTAAACAATCAATTATATTTTGTTTGATCCCTTTTTTTATCTATTTTTATCCTACATATCCTATGATACAGTAATAGGTATAAAAATATAATTTATTTACCCAGAAGAGTTAGGTTGCAGTTGCCTCCCCTGCGCAAAAAGACACGAGCCACCACTGCTTGTTTGCTGTTATAATAATCAATCATTTTATTTCTAGTTACATTTGCTTCTCCCATTAAACGTCTCTGGCTGTAGTTAAAATAAGAAGCTAACACCCGTAGGGTAATAAAATGCTCAAAAGGTGGTAGGCGTGGTGTCGAAAAGGTATAGATAGAACCCCGAAATAAACCGAGTGTCAATTGAAAACCATAACCCCAACATTAACTGTGAATATTAATAAACGATGAATTTTCTAGTGGTAATTAACCATTTGAGTATTACTATACTACACTATTCGTTTGACTTGGCCTCCTTGGACTTACGTAAGTCTGTTATCCTAGAAAAACTTGCTTACCAAAAATACGTCAGTGATTCCAAAGTTTTTGCAGCACTTATTTTGCAGACATGGACAAAACTCCTTCGAAAGAAGGAATCGGTTTGCACAAATTTTAATACCAACAAATTGAGTTTGTGTTCTCATATTAAAATTTAAATCCGTAAATTGGTAATATTCGCATAAATCAAGCGATGTAATTTGAAACTGCAAACCGAAAATAATTTGTCATGTATTACCGCGTTAAAACTGCATTATCGTTTATTTAATAAGCGTGACGGCATGCAAATTTCATCACTTTTATATCGAGTTGATTCTCGGGTGCAAAACGAAATTGAATTTTATATGATGAATAAAACGATGCACTAAAAGTTCGATTATTAAAATGAATCGTATAATCAAGGTTTCTACTGAAGCTTTATTGGAAGCGCTGATTGAAATATATTGTCACTTCGCAGGACTAGATTTAATTTACTTTGTTCGCGCCGAAGCCGCATATATTCATCGAGAAACTAACGGCGAATCTCGAATAGTCAACGAAAACAAAATAAATAGGAAATAGCGCGTTCACTTCGAAAATATACACCAGCGGTGTTCATTATTGCGGGCGCCTGGATTAATTAACTTTAAATTAAAAACCTGGGATTCCGCAATGTTGATTTCGGAAAGTTTCTATTAAGCTAATCTTAGTTTAAAGACTTGCGAATGGAAACAATTCTGAAATAACTGCAGTATTCTATACTATTGTATAACTAATCCCACTTAGGTTTTTATCATTTTTATTGCACTTGTGTTTTAAATAAACTGTATGTATACTAGTTTTTGCCAGTACAAGGAATACCCAATACAATTATGATACTCATTACGATAATGAGGCTACTTAAACCTTCATTCCAATATTTTGGGAATTTCAATGCTCAATCATTTAATCAGCAGTGTGAGCCCAAGCTTGATCAAAATGGAGGGTGATCCTATCCCTTACTGCTTTTCGCGACCGTTTTGGGTAAATTGAGACAAAGACACGGAAGCGGGCCATTTAGCATTAACAATACGGCGATCTTCCAATGCTACAGTGGAAAGATGTCCAGGGATTCCAAAAATGTATCTACCATTTTCAAAGGCTTGAGCTACCGATTATTGCTTCTTTCAGGCTCATAGTAGCACACCCATAGTTTATCATCTGCAATGAATTACACCAAATGAGGCGGTCCATCATTCGAGTGATGTAGTGCAGATCTACACCATTCACATGGTCTTTTTTTTAACTGGATTCAAATTGTGGTGAATGGAATCGAAACAGTGCTTACTTAACTCATCATTCAATCAGTTCGTAGGATGACTAATGAAACAAATTTTAGTCAAAATTCGACTTTATTCATTAACATAGTTTCCTTCAAGAGTGATACATTCTTTCCAACGCTTTTCTAATATTTCGAAGCCTTTTTTGTAGAGCGATTTATCTTTAGCCTCAAAAATACCCTTCAGTTTCGGCTATTACTTCTTCATTGGAGCCTAATCTCTTTCCCTGGAGTATTCTTTTTAGGTAGGTAGTAGCCGCTGGGAGCCAGATCCGGAGAATACGGTGAATGGGGAAGCAATTCAAAGTGCAATTCGTACAATTTTTCCATGTTGCGATGAATAAAATACCGTGTGCATCCCAAAATACGGAGGCCAAAACTTTACCAGCTGACGTTTTTGGTTGCTTTTTCGCGGGTTTCAATCTTTGGGTGTCCACTCAACTGAGTGTCGATTTCACTCTGGAGTGTAATGATGGGTCCATGTTTCATCCATTGTCACATACCGCATGAAAAGGTTCTTTTTATTGCGCCGGAACAGCTCCAAACGTCCTCTGAATCGTCGACGCGTTGTTATCTTTGATCGACTATGAGCAAACCCAGCGGTACCCATTTCGAACAAAACTTTCTCATGCTCAAATGTTCATGCAAAATGTTGAATACACTGCCTTCCGATATCTTTAATCGTACAGAGCCATTTTGTGTAGTTTTCTTATGTCTTTTTTGGAACAACTGGCCAATTTGGGCGATCAAAGCATTCAACATCATCGGTACGGCCGCCTTCAAAATCAGCAAACCACGTTTCTACCATTTGTCTCGATGGAGCAGAGTCCGAATAACACCCGTCAAGCTCATTGCTTTGCTTGAACCATGGTTTTTTTCCATTAAATAGCAATGCTATAGCAACACACAAAATTCAGATTTTTCCATTGTTTTAAAGACCATAAAAGTTGCGTCACTAAAACCACTGTAACTTGTGAACTAACCGTCAGATTATCATAAAGATTTGATACGTATAGTTTGAAGGTGGGTACGTCCAAAAACTCATATGAATTTGTCAATAGTGGTGCCATCTATATGTCATCCTACAAACTTATGGAGTGATGTGTTACCTTCAACCGCTATGTTTAAGATGGTATTAATTATTTTGCTTAGAGTTGCTTGAATAGTCCTTACTGTAACATGTCGGCTCACTTCAATCTTGTTCCGAATAAGACCAATATATTTCGGGAGTGGCCGTTTTTTGTTTTAGAAGCTCGATTGATTTTCTGACAGCATTGCTTGATATTGCTCCTTGTGGCTTCAATAGTCTGCTAGATAAGCTCAGCGGAAAGCGAACATACCTCGTATGTTGAAGTATCTTTACAGACTTTATTGCATATTTAGTTGAAAATTACTAAACTACTCAATTATTAAGAAAACGAAATTTATTATCTTACTTTGTTATTTGTAGTATTAAATGGTAAAGAATCCATATAATTTGCATAGCCTTTTGTGATGAAAATGTTACAAATTAGTATTATCACCTTCATAATACCTTTGTAATTTTATACCAATACATCAAGCCAATTCATCGTCGGAAACGCCCCTCTTACCAACCGTACTACTTAATACTTCATAAATCTAATTAATACTTTTCCATATAATGGGTGTTCCTGGACCGATCGATAAGCAGACCTCTTGGGGCCAAGAGCCCCAATTAATAATCAAACGACGGGCCTCTAATTGACATTATAATCCGTAACGCAGATGGGACCAGAGCGCTGAAATACTGAAATACCCCCAATAGGAAGCGCAGGACATTTCAGCGCGAGACGTGGAGTGTCGCGCGGTTGACTATACTTGAATTCTATTCGTTCGCAGTCATACACCTGTGACATATGACAACGACACGTGACCATCGTAAATTCACGGAATAGCGCACAACTCCCCCTTGTACGCTTTTCTTTTCCCTTCGCTCTGTGCTAAACACTTCACGCCTGCCATAATTTCGTTTGAATAAATCGAATAAATCGCTTGAACTTGTTCGAATTCCCGCGACGTGGATGGATTTCATTTCGCGAAAGGACGAATGTCGAATAAAATTTCGCCGAGCCATATAGATGTTGATATATTTTTTGTCGTTACCTGGGGATCTGGACGTTTTTAGTAGCATGTAGGATGTGATGGAAAACCTATTATTTTTGAATGACATAACGAACCCGACATGCAAGTTGCAACACCTACAAAGTGGAATATTTTGATTAAATTTGGCAGAAACACTGAACTATGGAAGAGTAATAACTAATTCGAATGAATTTTTAAAGAATAGTGTGAAGTAGTTTTTCATTTTTCGCCAAAAATGTGTAGAGCCACCACAGTTATTTTCCCATTCAGTAACACATAGCATTAGATCTAAACATTTATTCTCAGCTTGGTCATAGAGTTTTCCAAATCAATGGTGGATTAGATCAATTTTCCAATGTGACAGTGTGAAAATCTGTAAATCTTGGTGACCAAGTGTAATCTTCTTCAAAATAAGACGTACACTGTCTCGTTGAAACAAGGATTTCCTAGCGCCTAAAGAAATGGAAGGACATGGAACGGCATTACTTCCTAAACCTATAATTATCGTATTATCGTATTATCTTGAATGAGGACCAGAGGAAATATACTACCATATGCAATAGATCCTCATACTGTGCGGTACACATATATATCTTTCGACTGGGAATTGAATGTTGTACCTTTTCTGAAACATCCGATGAAGATGAGATGCACACAACAAAAATGTCTAAACCACTCCGCAAAGAAACTCAACAGAAGAGAGGTAAGCTGCAAAATCTAACTAGCGTGTGTGATACAACTGGAATTTTTGATCAATCTGCAGCGTTAATTGCAAACGCTGCATCACTTGATTCGAATGTCATCAGTACTGACTATTCATCAAAAGTAACAGACCGAAGCAAAATACGCCGAGAACGAAAAAGAGTTCGTAAATATTTGCAATGCAGATAGCAATAAGCTTATAGCGGCCATTTATTTTGACGGTCGTAAAGACAAGACTTTAGCCATGAGTACGACTGACAATACATCACATCGGAAGATTATTATTGAAGAGCATATCTGAATCATATCAGAGCCAGTTTCTGAATGCATTGATCATCTTTCTATTGATTGGGGAAAAGCAACTACTATTGAGAAAAATATTGTTGATTTTTTTGAAAGGAAATTCGAATTTCGTTCTTCTTTGGTAGCAATTGGATGCGATGGCACCGCTGTGAACACGAGATACAAAAATGTAGTCATTGTTTTACTAGAAAAACATCTGAAGCGTCCTTTACAATGGTTTGTGTGCTTGTTACATGCAAATGAGCTACCACTTCGCCATTTATTCTCCAGTCTCGACGGTACTACAACAAGTCTAAATAGTTTGGCAGCATAGGAAAACAGCTCGGAAAGTGTCTTGACTTAAGGATAGAGGCATTTGAACCCATCCCCACTGAATTTCCGGAGCTGGATACTGATTTGCTAAGCACCGATCAAAAATACCTGTTCCAGATGTGTTCCACTATTTCTGCTGGTACAGTCTCACCAAACCTAGCTAACAGAGACCCAGGAAAACTATCACATTCTCGATGGTTGATTTGCGCAAATAAGATACTTCGTTTTGTATATTGAAAGAGCTAAACCGACCAATAACTTGGAGAAACTAGCCACTTTCATCATGAAAGTTTACGCTCTAACCTGGTTTGATTTCAAGTGAAAATCATTTTGTAAATATGGTCCAATTCATCTCTATGATATGGTTAAAAGATGTTTGTATTGTCTTAGAAACTATTCAAAGAAATACTTTCTTCGTACTCCCCGATAATCTGTTGCTGGCTATGTTATAAGATAATTCATCACACATAAGGGAACTGGCTCTTCGAAGAGTTTTAAAGGCAAGAAAAGAGTCAAAAGGGATGAAAGCTCGACCACAACTAAAGATTGATACGTCAAACTACTAAGAGAAAGTAACACAACCTCTAATATTAACGAAATATAGCGACACAGAAATTATTTCAAACATTTCTTCAGGAAGTAATTTGTTTGAAATTGAAAAGTATCCTTGCCATGCAAGACATACCATTTTGACACCAAATCTCAGTATTTCCGTCAAAAAGAAGGTGCTGACACTTCTGATTTAGGACATTAAAACGTAATTTTTATGGTGATTTAATACATATTCATTATAATTATTAATTGTATTAGTAATGTTAAGTATTAATATTGTGAAGTAGATAGTAATATTCTCTTAAATAAAGCTCTATTTATAACGCAAAAATTGCCTCTTCTTTCGAATTTCAAACCTAATGCGTCACCTTAAGATATTGAGTTAGAAAGCTGAAATTTCACACGAACACTTCCACATCTCTAGGTCATTAATGGACAATACAGAAAAATTAAAATTAAAAAAAAATTCTCTGCACCCTATTGGGCAGCCTTCACCTTGAAACCATTTGTCATCAATTCACCTGGTTTTGGAAGGACGAATCTCTAACAGCCAGGAATCTTAGATGGCGAATACCTCTTCGGTGATATTCTTGCCCTTCTTCAAACCATCCTCGACAGCCTTACTTATAGCAGCATGCTTTCTGTTTAAGTGATTTTTCTGAATGAAAATTTGCCTTCACGTAAACCAATAATTAAGTCTCTTTCGAAATCGCTCAACGGGACTATAGTCTTACTGTAGGTATTGTGAAATAGCAAAATGCGCTAAATTTAATTAACAGAAAAAATTATAAGGAAACGCCGAAGGATACAATCGCACTCAAAAATTACTAATGGATTAAACATCACTTACATTACCTACGACTATTTGATCAAACGCCTCCACATTCTATCATTTGTTATTTCTCAATAGTTAAAAGTTTGTGCCAAATTCCAATAAACCCTCACGCCTTCTAGGTGGTGTAATTCTATATCAGCAGATAGAATATTTGTAAAAGATTCATTTCTATTTCAAAACTTTGTTTAATCTGACGAAATGAAAAATATATGTATGTACAGTATTTGCAGGTGCAGACATATCCACACATAAATCTAGGTAACTATTTAACAGAGAAAAATATGTTCACTTTTTTTTATTATTTCAATCAATTGATGCAGCATTTACATTTTCACAACAGAAATGTTTGGACATGTTTATGCATTTTGTAACCCAAATGAGGTTATTGTGTGGGCTGATGTAAATAAATACATGTATGAATAAACAAATATATACAAATAAAACTGATTTGAATCGAAATTCGATAGACACAAACATCCCTAATATATTGGTTTTTGTTTCAGGCTGAAATATGGAGTGTATTCATTGCTATTCTAAGAAAGAGTGTCCGCAATTTGCAGGCATGCACAGACGTCGGCCTGATCGAGCACGTCCTGAAAAGGCTTCGCAATGCGGATATCGTAGTTGCAGGTAATTTTAAGATTTTTCCTTTTTCCCATTCTATCTGTTCGCCTCACAATACTAAATCGAAATAAATCTCCACTCGAAACACGTCCTTCCTAAATCTATATAGATAACTTAGGTATAGGCGACGGTTGCTTGTTTCGGTGCAACCGATATTTTACAGTTTGAGAATGTAGTTATTTTACCGAGGTACCGTTTCTAAATGGAATCGAATCGCCATTGTTGAAATAAGAACTTAAGTTGCTTAAGTATCTTTCGTGATACTCATAGAAATAACTCTATGAGGATTTCAAGAAGAAGAAAATAAAGAAAATAGAGTTGGCTAACACAGGACGAATACATGAGCGTTACAAAAGGGGGCGACTGTGAGCTTGTATTACTAATATGACATTTTTACTGGCATAAATATGTAAGTTATTTATTGTTTCAAAATTAATGGTTTTACAAAAAGCGATATAGTCCAGTCATTCTGTCAAAAAATAAGGCGAAGAAAAGAAAGTGAACCGGGAAAGCCAAATTTTTTATATGTTGTGGGGAGCGCTTAGAAAAGTTTAACTTGACATTTGAGACCAAGATTTCTTATGTGAATTTTAGTAACTAATATTGAGTGAAAAGTCGAAGCCTGTTATAAAAGGAGGTGTGGTCAGACGATCTCCAGACTTGTTCTGAAACTCGGAAGATCAGATAACTTTCTGTTGTCGTTTTTGTTAAATTTTGGCGTTTATCACTAAAAACGTTTCTATAAGTAAAAAATAAATCTGGCATCCACCGAGGTAAGAATTACACATTTTAAATATGAATAAATGTCACTCGGAAATACACTAGGAAGTATGACGTAATCAGAATTTTCCGCAAAACCGAACGTTATTTTTAGCTACTACTTGGCCTATAGAATCAATTAATTGATTTAACGTGAGGTGTCCTGCAAAACGGTTAATGCAATCGGAGATAATTGCGTAATGTTGCGCAATAAGTTGTACATTTGTAGCAACTTGGGAATTCTTAAAATGTTGACTTTGCTTAATCGCGTTTGCCTCTTGTGGGTTTATAGTTATAACTACGTTTTTCACTTTGTTGAAATATGTGCTATAATATGAAACTGTTCAAGCGACGTTCACCATCTCGTTATAACAGGCTGTGGTGGTATCGTAATTCCTGGACACAAGTTCTAAAGTTTCCGAATTCGCTAAGGACATTTCAGAAAATCTGTTTTTGTTTCATTGACTATTTCATCGACTGCAAGGTAACGTCCTGTAACATTTTCGGCTACAAGATACACAACATGCAGTAGACATGTTATACGGAGATTAGGGAAAATAACATATTATCAGTGTCCTACTGGTGTCTAGCATATATGAAATTCCATCCGTCACTAATATACGTACTTGGTAGGGTTTTAATGCACGTTTTTGTGAGTATGATATAGGACGTTATTGTTTGTTCAATAACTTTGGTAAATCCTAGTTCTGCACAAAAAGGTGCAGTGTTTTATTTCGTAGCTTAGATTTTAAATTTGCTTCTACCATTTTTTCGTTTGCGCGGTAATTGATATCATAGAACGCTTTGGAGTGATAACTTTTAAGCAGATACGTATATCTCCTAAACACCTTTAAAATCTTTGTTGTCAACTACATATTGCGAAATGTTTCATACACTTACGAAGCAGCAAAAACACTGAAATCGTATACGAACTTCGAATACGGTAAACCGCCTTTTTTCATTTGTCTATGTTTTACATTGTTTACCCATTTTCTCTGCATTCCAACTGTGGAAGCCGTGCGACAGATTTTAGCAAGTGCCCAATAATGAACAAATATTTTTCATGCGACGCTAAATATACCAAACGCGAAATACGCAACATGAATACCGTATTGCAACTAGAATAGAAAGCGACGCACCGACAGTATATTGTGATTTGCGACTCCACCCGAATACAAACCAATAACTCACAGATGGGTTGAACCGCTTTTGGCCAACTTTAGTTATAAAGTAGTATAAATATTAGGATTCTTCATCGTACAGTATTGGAAATATAAATATTGATTTTGTATGCGAAAAGCAAACCAACCGGGAATATTAAATTTTTCAAATCATAATAATTTTAGAATTCCCTTGAGGGCGCACGAGATATAATATTGAATTTCTCTTGCAAGGAATCGCATTTAACAGGCCCGGGGCATATTACCTCGATTTTTCTTTGCCGCGTCATATTTTTTAAACTTGGGAAAGGTATGTGCCATGCCGAACAGAGAACGACGCAGGCGATTAGTTTTTCAAAACCAACGGGCAGTGTCAACGTCAGTTTTTCTGATATTCGAAATATCACTTCAAAGTCGACTGGTGTTTATACGGAAAACGAAAATTCCTTTGTAAAAAGTCCAGCGATATTAATTCTAAAAAATTCCGCAGTTTGAAAATACCGTTCGGAGAATATCTGGCATTGTTTGTTTCGTAAATGAAATAATTGTTTTCATAAAAGTATGGTATCATACAAGATATTTATATTGTAGATTACCACATCAAAGGAAGTTGATGTTCAAATAGATTTTTAGTATAAACACTGGGGACGAATGAAAACGCAATTGTTGAATAGTTTCATCAGGTCTCTAGAGAATAAATGAGAATTATTGATATACTGCTCCATATTCCAACACCAACTAATGAGGCGTATGAATTTCAATATACAGGTTGCTGAAATGTATGTTTTTATGGCAACATTAGTTTAAATTTTATCAACATCGTTTACTATTTCTCTATTCGAATTAAAAAGAAACAAACTCTCTCAACGATTTCGAAAAATTATAACTTTGAAGATTCCTCCACCTCGCTCTTTAATTCACGCCTAACAAAACAGAACGGTAATTGGTACGTATTTATACAAAGACAAATTGATAACCAAAAAGAGTATCAATATCGTTTATTTGCGTACGCAAAGTGGAAAGTGGAAAATTATTATTTATTATACATGAGAAAATGGCTCATCAGTTCTGACTTCCTTTTCTTGGAGTCCATGCGAAGTAAAGTTGATATTGAAAACCAATTGCCTGAAATGTTTATTTACTTTTTAGACACATCCGACGAAAAGAATTAGGACTCGTGAGTACGGCATAGCCTTTCTTTTAGAGAGAGTCGCCTAAGTACGATTTTCTTCATTTAGAATAAATTATTTTGGTAATTCCTTAGAAATTGCTCTGGAGCCCAAACTCACGGTGCTGCCAAGATGAGGAGGTTACACTTCAATGGATTGAACACCCGCTGTCATGGCAAAACAGGTGTTATGGCTTTAACGTGTCGGTTCTGCCCCACTTATTCTCCTTCCTTTAAAAAAGTTACCTTTCAGCGTATTCGTACCTGATACGGATTGGGAGTTGAAATTACAGGACCTACTTGAAGACAATAATACCGTCTCATTCACAGACAGATTTAGGGTGGATACCGCAACTGGAGTAGGGTTGTTCGAGACAGGAACAAGAAGGAGCATAAGCATGAACCTGGGAGCTCATCCGACCATATTCCAGGCCGATGTTATAGCCACATGTACAAGTGCGCAAATCATGATACAGAAATATATTAGAAACAACTGAATCTATATCACTGCGGACAGCGAACTCTTCAATACAGTCTAGGGTCATTAAGGAATGCAGGGATGCACTTCTGTCTCTGGCAGAACTCAATAGAGTAAATCTGTGGTGCTTGCTTGGATACTGGGGTATACAAGAAGAGACGAACCTCATTCACGGAAGGGGACAAAGAGAAAAGTTGTAGGGCTTAAACCTACATGCGGAGAGTCCAAACTATTTAAGAGGGCAAATGAGCAAAATTGCAGTATATCCAAGAAGATCGTATGGATGGGTGAACGGAGAAAAGCTGAAAAGCTGTTGAAATTTCTTCTTTGCAACTTCAATTTCATGAGGGCTCAAACCATTTTAATGGAATTCGTATCCGGAAACTGTGCAGGTCAATTCCTTGTGACAATATTTTTGGCCTCTTTCAAGATACGACAAACGATCAAATTATGTTTGGTCTGAGGACACACCATAAATAACAAAAAATGGATGGAATCCACAAAACGACCCTTGAGAAGAACACATCCAACACTATCAGTGAAATAACAAAATCAGTGATGATTGGGCGAAAAGAATTGTTGAATAGAAACAGAGAACATACAAATGAAAAAAGCGGAGACTAAACCAGGTGAATGGAGCATATCAAACTAATGGCAAAAAATAGGTAAAAGGGAAAATAAAACCAAATTGAGAAATCTTACATACGACGATGGATAATATAGACTGACGATGATTAGGAGGAAGCTTTGAGAATGCGATGAATGTGGTATAGAGAAACCAAGTGTGATACTGTTCTATTCCACCCAAAGACACCAGCATTTTGGAACAAAGTTTCTCCTTTTCAAATCCTGTTCATTTTTCATCAATTGATGAAGAAGAAATATCTTCCAACCATTTCCATTTTATTTGCTACACTGTTTTCCTTTTCCTTTCTCAATCTCTGTAATTTATTTAAACCAATAGGCCATCAAAATTTAAAAGCTAAAATTGCCACTGTAGGCTTTAAACATATTTCTAATGCTTACTCATCATACTACTTTACTTTTTAGATATAGTCAGGTTGTATTAAAATTGTTTTAAGTATTTGATTGAATTTGATTAAATAAATGGCAAATGAGAGAAACTATGACATTATTTTTCACCATATAAGGGAGAGACGCGTGCACAAACGAATTTCTAAAAAGCTACAGTATCAAAAATTTTGAATATTCTATATGTGATTCACAATCGCCTAGCCGAAATTTTCAGTATATCATATGATTTTTCACTTATAAAAAAAGTTTGTTTTAGCTCATCAAAATGAACTTTTTTGTTTTGAGATTTTTGTGTATGTTGAATTATATTTTCCTAAAAAAGATACATTGAACATTTACAAACTGCGTGACATGTTTGTTTTTAATTTATTTTGCAAACTTTTCATTTCAAAGTGGGTGTACTGGAACACGACGTGAGCAGGTGCATTGGGACACTTGACGTGCTGATAACTGCTCAAAAATTATCGAGCGTAGTACTCGGTAACAAAAATGCTTTCGATCAGAAATCGTTTTTAAAGTGACCTAAAATCCTATTTCGAATATTATACATAATATATAATTTTCAGACGTCTAAAAGAATTTACATTTTCTTTACCTCAAAGGAATAAAGAGCCACATCCGTCAGCGACTGGATGAATAGCGACGTTTTCTTGGAAGTGATAAAGCATTTTTAAGATAATGCTTGAGCGACTAAACACAGAAAAGTATTAGTTATTATAGATAATCATGAGTCTCATATCTCGATTCCAGTTCTGCATTTCTGCAAAAATCATGGAATCGTTTTCTTAATTCTTCCACCGCACACATCGCATAAGCTTCAGCCTCTCGACTATACAGTTTACAAATCATTCAAAACCTTTTACAATCAAGTTTGCAACGATTGAATGTTAGCCAACCTAAGAGAATCATATAATTGCAAAATCCTAGATCAATAATGACTTCAAGTTATGAATTACCTCTTATTTCAGGCCAGACTATTACAATCTATAACATTGCACGCCTTTTTGCCATAGCCTACGATCTTTCTCTCACTCCTCGAAACATCAAAAAGGAATTTCAGAGAACTAGAATATTTTCAAGGCGAAAAAGTATTTTTAACAAAGGAGACTTTTTATCTTCAGCCGTCACTGATCGTCCGACGCCTCCAGAAACACATCGGCCTTCAATGAATATAGAATTTTTACTGACCAGTACTGAAACACCGAGCTCTGACACATACCCAAAAGATCAAGATGCAATAAAGTCTTGCGAAACAGCGCACAAACCTGATTTCATCCCTCTCTCTCTCTCAATTGGGGCCCCATCCAAAGCACCTCCTCGAAAAACAACTAACAGGAGGAAGTGAGCAAGAGTTATTTTGACTGATTATGATATTATGGACACAATAACAACTGATGTTAGAGAGCGACGTGAAAAAAATAAGTTTGAACAAATGAAGAAGGAAAGAGAGAGGAGAAGAGGAACACACATAGAGAATGGAAAAGGGCAAATCTATGAAGTAAAATGTTAAAAAATGGAAGTTATTCTCATGTTATGCTTCTAAATTTTTCAGATAAAAATATGTTTCAAATAGCTCAATATAATATTTAAAAATGTAATTGATACTCAAAATGTACCTCATCGTCATCCATTATTATTAAATTTTAAATAACAGTTGGTTCCCGTGTTCCACTGTACCCGCTGTGCTGTCCCACTGTACCCACTTACACGGGTGCAGTGGGACAATTTACTTTTTTCGTTTTGTAATAAATGGATATGAATTTCCAGATTATTAACAGATAAACATTAGCTTAACACAGGTAAATGTTGATACTACATGATATGCGCATTGAATTTAAAATACGTATTTCTAAGTTCTAAAAGTTCCCATTGCGAACGCTTCTCCCCTACCTAGGAAAACGGTAACTATAGTAAATTAATTTCATTGTTGCTCTTAATAAGACATCTAGGAATTTTATTTTGCAAATGAAGATTTAAATTGCAATGATGTCAGTATTGAAAGTGACTTCCTCAAATTCGCCATTATATATGAATTCTTATTATGTGCGGTAATACGAATACGGGTGTCTAGCAATAATAAGAAAATTTAGTATACTTATTTGTATAATTTGATCCATTTGCGAAATGTCTTCATTATCTTAAAAGCTGTTTTGAAACTTTCACAAACAAAAGCCTCTCATTTCAGATTTGCTGATAGAAATGCTTGGAGTGCTAGCGAGTTACAGCATAACTGTTAAAGAGCTAAAGCTCCTTTTCGGTGCCATGAAAGCTATCAACGGAAAGTGGGTAAGTATTTAAGCGAAACTTCCTCCCCGACGTAATATGCAATTTCTCGTTTAAATTTTCCCCTTCACCATATACCTGTAAACGATTCAATTCTAATCTGACGCTCTTTCGCCTTTTTTCTTTCAATCTTTACAGCCTCGCCACTCCGCAAAACTTCTTAATGTCTTACGTCAGATGCCTCAAAGGAGCGGACCGGATGTGTTTTTTAGTTTCCCAGGGCGTAAAGGATCGGTAAGTTTTGTTCGGATGCCGGTAGGTTTCATCAAAGCGCGCTAAATATCTGATACCTCTTTCTGTTGTCGGTCGCCTCGAACTTCTTATTTTTCGTTTCTTGTTCTGAATTGAATTTTCTTTATCACGCGGCGGCTGGAAACAATTCTACGCTATCGTTCTGTTTTTCTTGCTTCTAAATACGAAGGCAAGATAGAATAGAAATGATGTAACTGAAATATAATAAACTTTATAAACTGTCTTTTATAAAGTTCGCCGTATAGAAATATGTTTTGTTTGTTTGTTTGTTTGTTTGTTTTCGGAAGCGAAAAGAAACAGTGTACCGTCCAAATCACAATGCTGTTATAGAATCCGAAATTATATCAAGTTGACTTGTTTTTGAGATAATATTTTTATTTGTTGTGCTAACTTATGTACATAAACCGGCTAATTTAGTGTAAAAATTGAAATAATTAGAAGTTAACTTAACATGTTCTTACGTATTTATTCAACTTTGATTATTCATCGAAAATCTAAATTTGACACATATCAGATTTTTGCGTATTATCTTAATTAGGTGAAACTTTATTTTTAAACATAAACGTATAGTGAATGAAATCTGAACAAACGTGTTGTAGAAAGAAACTAAATGTTAAAGCAGACTCATGAAAATTAGTAATATTGTATTTACCCTAGTCTACCTTTCCTATCTTTTGAGGCAGTTTCTTCTTTAACTCTTGAATTTCATTTGTGTCTATGTTTTTTAGCTCCTTCTTAATCTCCTTAATTAAAAGGTCCACATTTTTACTGTAAACATTCTTTTCCAAATTAGCTTCAAAAGGTTTCGTTCGGTCGTAGTTGTGGGGCGCTCGGGGGTTGTACTGATTGGGTACCAATTCAATACCATGCTTTTCCAAATCCTGCAAGATTGCCTTGACGTAGTACGATGATGCAAAATCTAAGCCGAAAACAATTTTATCATGTTGCATGATATTCTTCGATAAATTTGTTATACGAAGCGTAAGCTGAATTTATTGAGAATAAGAAAATCTAGTAGACTGTGAAAGACAATCACACAGTGTTTACGTAGAGCAATTTTTTTATTTGTCATTTGAGGTTTAGTGAAGTTAAATAGCTCAGATACTTGTTTTTTAAAAGTAAAATAAAATTAAATTAACCAGAGACCAATTTCGAATCATAATTTACTATGATTTTGAAAGAAATTTAAGCGCTTATGAGCGCAAAGAGAGTTTAGATTCAGTTTTTAGTGAAGATGCGCCTTCCTTGGCTACAATTTACCGATGGTATAAAGAATTTTAACGCGAAAAGAATTCTGTTCAGCATCAAAAAGAAGCACGGCGTCCTTCTACGGTTGTTAACGACAAAAACATTGCTGCTGTTAAAAAAACGATTGAAGAGGACAATAAAGCCACTTCTGCGGTAATAGAGCATCGACTCAAAATTGAATCCTCAGCTGTTAAAACAATCATACACGATCACCTGTACTTAAAAAGTGGTACGTCGTTTTGTGCCGCATCACAAATTTTTCCAAAATAGTGACAGGTGACAAAACTTATCTTCCCCTTTTTGGACCTTCCTACCCGCCAAGGAAGTCGTGTATGGATTCACAAAGATGGGCTAACTCCTACAACGACTAACAATAAGAAACCAGCAAGCTATGGGAAAGGTTATGTATGCGGTATTTTTCAGAAGTACGGGCTTAGTAAATGCAATTCAGCTAGATGAACAAAAAACAGTTACAGCTAAGTGATACACTGAAGAACGTTTGCCTTAAATGTTGAATAGAGTTCCGGACAAAGAAATTATGCTCCACCATGACAATGTTTCGTCCCATACGGCAGTTTCAGTTCTCCAGCTTTTGGCTGAAAAGAAAAATATAAAAGTAATAGAACATCCGCCGTAGTCACCCCATTTAGCAATGTGTGACTTTTAGCTGTTTTTTGGGCTTAAACGAAATTTGCGAGGTAACAGGGTTTCGTCTGATGAAGAGATTGATACAGCAGTTCATGCTTATTTTGAAGGTATTACGAAAGAAGATTGGTTGGGAACTTTTAAACAGTGGAAAGAAAGAATGGTCAATCATTGCTGAAAGGAATTACTTTGAAGCTGTTGAAAATAGAATTCTAAAAAAAATTAACCGTGTTTTTTATTCTCAATAATTTCAGCTTATCCCTGGTATAAGATTGGGCAGAGACTGCTAAAGTAGGCAATACACGTTTTAGATGTAAAATACATGAAATATTACATGTAAAAATTGACGACAATGAGCTTCAAAAATAAAACATCACCCAAATCGGAAGTATTGGGTGCATGCAAAATACATGTAATATATGATTGTGTATATCGGGCTTAAATCACCCTTAAAGAATATTGTTTTTTTTTAATATCACGCTCGCTGCTTGCCAATCATAACAAAACATTGCCCGGGAACTCCCGGGACTCAAAATAATGTTTTGGCTGCCGTTTGTTACCTTCCACAGGAAAATTATTCTGGTCATCCACCAAACAAATATGTGCAGAGTTTATTGAAAAGTATTTTCTAGACAGCAACCTAGACTTTTTCTTGTTTCTCTATAGTAACTGCCTTGATTTTTCTCGTCTTAAGTTGCACATCTATAGATGCAAAATACTTTTCTAGAGTATTTTTATCCACTTTATATTTTATTCCCAACTGTCCGTAAGATTTTGCACTCCGAGTGGTATCTGCCTTCAGCCGGCTGCGAAATTTGCTGTCCTGTAGAGCACATTTTTCGCAGGAACCCTTTTTCTTTCTCTGCTCTTTTTATTTCTAAATACTTGAATTGTATTAGATATAGTCGATTTTTCATGTCCCTTGTCTTTAAGATGGTGAAAAATTTTATTTTTATTTTTATTGCGATTGTCTTTTCGACACTGCAACACGTTTAAAAACATTTTTACGACGAAATGTAAAAACACCGCACGTGAACAACGATATGTCTCATTACTTTTCCACATTAAAAGTTCTTACTGGAAACTTAGCAGTACTTTTATTTTGCGCTAAACGTCTTTGGCCAGATTTCATTCACCATACGTTAAGGGAGAATCCTATGCTGTTTTATGTTTACGTATTTCGCTTCCATGGATTCATTGATTCCTCTTACTTTTATCTTTATAGGCTGTTGTACTGCCACCACTAGCGAAATGGCCTTACGAGAATGGCTTCACTTTTTACTACGTGGTTTCGGTTAGATCCTATAAACTCTGTAAATATAGAAAGAGAAAAGCCTTATTTATACTGGTGAGTAGAAAATAGTTGCCCTGATAATAATTACCAACGAATCCTATTCGAAAAAAGAAATTATTTAAAAAAATGTCACTAAAAATTGTATTAAAAGATGAGGTCAACTTTTCGGAGTTGCATCTTCATTTATACGCACGCTTTTAGTGTAATTCGTTTAAAAATACATGTAGCTCTATGAGGGAGTTATGCTTAATTATTATATAGTATAAATGCTGGAAAGTTTATTCAATTTACTATAGCCTCGTTAAGGCCTTAATTATTCCAACGACTTAGTCATTATACAACACTAAACTAGTTTACTCCTCCGTTAGTTTTAAAACCAGCAAGGGTGTCGGATACACGGCCCACTTCGTCGGAAATTGTCTGGTATTAACGTCGATGAAAGTGAAAGGGAAGGGCTTTCAGCATTGCGTGAAATATGAATTTCAGCCGAGAAAGGTAAGGCGCCGCCGGCTCCATTTGCATATTGCATGACTTATGCTCTCTTGTATTCCAGTGGTACATGTTGGCCGTTGTTTACATATACAACAGATGGACGAAAAGTGAAATCAAGTGTCTAGTTAATGGCCAATTGGCGTCCAGCACAGAGATGGCATGGTTTGTTTCGACGAATGATGTAAGCGTTATATGGTTATTTCATTAGTTTAGTTACTCGTATTACGATACAGCCGGGGATGATCGTGTACCTCATTTTACTATTACCCATTAGCGTTCCCCTGTCACATCAATTTCAATTAATTTAGTGATATAGCGCCATTAACCAATTCCCAGTGCACTTTAGGCTGCTGGACTTTTATGTTGTTAAAGGATTTAAACATTTTTAGTTGATTGATTTGATAACAGCGAATATTATCCATAGTGATGAATATTCAACGAAGTTTCCATTACAGTACTTAGAGTGCAGTACTTTTGAGACAAGCCGTGTTTTATTAAATATGATTTGTTTTAAAAGCAAGAAAAGTTCAATTCTGTTAAGGTCCTCAATTCTGAATAGGAAATTATTTATTCGGCGCAATAACTATTGTTCGTCAACAAAGTTTTGGTGCTATGAAAACTATGAAGGTGACTGCAAGGACTGTGGTGTAATTTACTGACACAATATCACATCGATGTGATATTGTGTCACTGTGGAAACTATATTTTGAAAGAATTAAAATTTCCGTTTAAATGAAACATGCACTTTATTGATCAGTTAGCGAAAAGTTAGTATGAATAAGTTGGCCCTCATAAACTAGTCCTGAAAGTTTCAAACCTTGTATTACTATCCAAAAGGGCAAGTTCATATTTGTTGACTTATACAAGCAATAATACATGGAGTTTTCAATTCACATTGTTAATTTCTATATCAAAAGATGTTATCAAGATAATTTCATTGAAGTTACAGAACTGAATAGTGAATAAGGCCGTTATTGCATCATGTGATAAACTCTTCAAATTATTTTGCTTTAAAAGACAACAGACCTCCACTGCCTGCTGTAAAATAATTTCTCAAGGGGTGTAATTCTTATGCAAGCTGCTTCGGTGTCCTATCTGCAGTTACTGAATATGTTAACCGCTTTCGTCTGACAATGAGTGTCGAGACGACAAAAATGAAATTGGACGCGACATTCCCGTCCAAGACACTCTTTCACTTATATCTACATACATAGATGTGCCAGACAAGGGTATTAAACTTTGTCTTGGGATTGAAAATAAAATCAAAGTTGTGTACTCAAGAATGAGGGTTGTTTATACAGATATTCGTTTAAGTAATTTAGATAAGCATAAGAAAATATGCTGATGAATAATTTCATACGTTTCGAATTCCTCACGCTACTTTAGCCAGTTCAGTTCAAACCGTCGAGACCTGAAAAAGTCAACTAGCAATTCCTTCCCGCGATTGATGATTTCTCTTGCGACGCAATAAAAGCGCGGGAAAATGTCACGTCCTTCTGGGTGATCTCAAAATCCAAAACAGAGGATTTCAAATATTCCTTTAATGTCATTAACGAGATACTACATTCAGTCATCTGAGCATCCATTGATCGAGTTTTCTGTATTTACCATTAGGAGAAAGATTACAATTTATGGTCAACATCAATTATATTTCAAATTTACTGCACTGTTGGTCGATTGATCACATTCAACATTTATGTAGGTACGTGTATAGCTCCGTATCATTACTGCTGCAATTTATCTAAGTCTGATTTTTATAAATTAAAGTTTCTGAAATTCACGAAGCTCTTACTACACTATCTGTTTATTACGCACGGCTATTGTAAATACATGTAAAATAAATAAAATTACTCTTACCACACCTTTCGGAAAAAATCCAGATACGTATTTCGGCAACTAAGTTGTCATCCTCAGTGGAAAACTGGGCGAATTTAGTGTCGCTAGTGATATCCGGCTAACACCCAAGACGATGACCACACAACGAGCACTGTACAACTCTAAAGCATTGCACAATGAACATCACACACTGAACGCCCGAAACACATCAAAACACTGTTGACATTCTTAACTCAGTGTCAAGTGTTTTGGTGTGTTTCGCGCGGGCGTTCAGTGTGTCATGTTAATTGTGCAGTACTTTAGAGTTGTACGACACTCGTTGCGCGGTGTTCGTCTTGCGCGTTAGCCTAATATTACTGGTGATACTATATTCTCCCAGTTTTCCACTGAGGATGGAAACATAGTTGCCGAAATACGTATCTTGATTTTTCCCGAAAGGGATGGTAAGTGCAATTTTATTTATTTTATATATTATTTTAGCCACAGTCTCCTTATTCTTAATTGCAAATATATGATTAACCTCTGGAGTGATGGCAGCTTCATCCGATCTTTTTTTTTCTCCATCAAAAAGTATTTTAAAGGAGGGAGCAAGAAAAGTTATAAATGTAAGCAGCATACTGTCAAATCAATTATGAAGAACAACAGGTAGACTTTCGCGATTGATGACCGAGTAAGAGAATGTAGACGGTAATGTATGGTGGGAGATTTATGAAATAATTACTGAAGTTGCTCAATTGGCACCAATAGCCAGTGGCGGGCGCATATAAGTTTACACATATAATAAAACATTGGTCGTTTTCGCGACGTTGGCAACATTTTTAAAACAAATCTAGAACTGAGAAATGGTATTTACGGCAGCGTAAATGTATACACGACAGATCTCATTGAGACTCGCAGTTATACTGAAGGTTGTATCGAACTTCGCCACTGCTCGTTGGCGCTAGCGAACAACTCTAGTAATAACAGACTAGCCATACAATTGACGATAACCAAATCAAATAGGAGGGTACGTAGGGAAAAGCCTCTGAGAAATAGGAAAATAGCTGAGAATCAACATATACAATCTTGCTTAGTATGTCATTCTGAACATGTATTTTATATGAAAGATTATATCAAAAATACGTTATATGTAAAGTAAATAAACTAATACAACTAATTTCAGTGTGCATAGAGTGTCAAACAGAAATGCCTTGACACAATAAGCACTGTTCTAAGACCGAAACACGAACATTTTATTTGTAATAACCTCACACTTAAATATCAATACTTTGGTAAATTGTTATTACCCAACTGAAATTATGTAATTTGCGAATATTTTCTATAACCAGCGAAATGTGCAAAATTCATATAGGGTGATTCTGAGCTTTTTGATAATTTTGTATTGATATATTAGAATAAATTCAGAGAAGTTCTGTCTCTGTCTTCTAATGTGTCATTTATCCATTTAACATCTTCACCAAAAATGAAGTTCTTTTAACAAATAATTTAGGTTTAAAGTAATTACTAGGTTTTGTAAATGGCGTTACAACAAATCAAGCGAAAGTGCAAATCTTTGTATTTGCGAAAAATGATACCCAAACCATACCAAACCAGGAACATCAATTTATTTCCGTATTTAAAGTATTAATATTCTTGCAAATACAAGTTTTTGTGTCAAAGGAAATCATATAATTAATAAAATATTCTTGCTTCCCCTTAAAAGCAAAGAAATTCCTGAATTTGCATCTGAAATAAATACATGTTGTTAACTCCTTTAGCTGCTTCCTTAAGCCTCTTAACAATTACGATAAAAGTTCTTAATGTCCTCCATAATTTTGAAAAGCCTCATTTAATCTTTTGTCATCACCACCACTTTCACACCGAGAACGCCGTAACCGTTTCTAGTAACATAAAGCCACTCATTTTTTAGCAATATCCTAATTATAATTTCTACTCTGAAGTCAATTTACATAATGGTATCGTCTTGCAGCCCTTCGACAAGTGCTTCATAGGAGCGACGCCAGAGTTGGATGAGGAACGAGTGTTTTGCGGACAAATGTCCGCGATATATTTGTTCAGCGAAGCTTTGACGACACATCAAATATGCGCGATGCACAGGCTGGGTCCCGGTTATAAGGTAAGGCGTAACATCAAACGATCGGCGCCAAAAGGAAAAAAATCGAAATATGAGAACCCTGTCATTTCGCTAATTGGGGCGCTCTTTTGCAGAGTCAGTTTCGATTCGATAACGAATGTCACTTGAATCTTCCCGACAATCACAAAAGGGTGAGTGAATTAGAGCAAAGCGGTAGCATGATCCAGAATGCTCCAGATGCACGTACAGTAAGCATGATTTATTATTTTTATCTTTTACGTAGTTAAAAGTAGAGTTTTTTATTATTTATTTTGCGCCACTCCATCATACATTATTATTTGCTTAAATATAGTACTAGAGTATAGAAAGTTGAGCGTTTTAGTTTTTATTTAAATTTGCAAATGAATTGGAGGATTTCTGAGCGAAATGGCTTGCTTATGACATGTATAATTGCCGGATTGGGTTGAAATTTACCTCCTATTTATCGATGACTGACTACTTAAAAACTAAAAAAAAAAATTTTAATATTTTAAAAATATTTTTTGGTGCGCGAAGTCACTGCAAATCGAATGTTTTTAATGATTAAAACGCGTTTCTCCACCTCAATTATTTTCGCATTACAATGGAAAACGCTCCCCAAAGCCCGCTTCCCCTGGACTTCAAAGTCCTACCGCAGCTTATTGTAGCCATTTTGATTGTATGTAAAAGACGTCGCCAGATTCATCGAGATCGGGCGTGTAGCAATACTTGGAATCCCGGAAAGATCGTAAAAAATGTCAAGACGATGCAAAAAGAAAATAAATCTAATTTATATTTGTGTTGAACTAATGAAATAGTAGGGTAAGGTAGCATATTTTCAATGAAGTAATAATACTGAAAAATAAATACCTAAACAAAGAATTAAAACTAGAGGATTTTGATAAAGAGAACAAAACTTTCTGATAAAACATGCACATACGTTAGTCAATTATGAAGGCAATAGCAACGGAGCAAAAGTATCTCTATTCAAAATCTGGGTATAGAGGTCGACTCCTTTGATAAATTTCGTCGTGATCTGTGAATTCGTATTCTAAATGGCAAGCAGAAACGACATAACAATCTTGAATTCTCGACTTCTATGACACTGCGCCGTTTCAATCGACATCAAGTTTAACGAAAATTGAGAATCCCTTTGCGCTGATAATTGAAAAATGTTTTTGGTGCTTTGAAATTTAAAAATAGCGACAACGTACAATCGGCTTTCCGTTCCCATGGCAAAAACGTCGCGACTGAATCGGATGTTCTTAATAATTGGAACGCGTTACTCCACCTCATTTATTTTCGTATTACAATTGAAAAGGCTCTCCAAAGCTCGCTTTTCCTAGACTTCAAAGAGCAGGAAATCTCACCACGGTCTGTTATAGCCATTTCGATTGTATGTATGTAGAAGACGACGGCTAGATTCGTCAGATGATTAGACGGAATAAGATACAGATTTTGCAAAATCCGAAATGAAACATTGAAAATTATTTAAAAAATGTTTTTGATGTGACGTAATCCAATCGATTTCGAACCCGGTTTCGAACGGTTTTAATATTTACAAAAAATAATAAATCTCACCAACTGATAAACTAAAAATAACCAAATATTTTTCATAGTCTTAACAGTCTAAGATCATTTACTATGCATCTTATTGTTAGTCCATACAATTCTTAGACCGTTCAAATTTCGTAACAATGCAATAGAAAACAATCTCCAGCAATGACAAATAATGTACTGGACACATTAGCACAATTAACAGCAATCACTTATCTGCTCCTGAATTTGCAAGCGAAGTACTAAGTGTGCATCTGACACTGGAATCTAGAAAAGACGTCACTGCATGTAGCAAGCTGCAAGCAGTGCTTCGCCGGAATCTGGGCTGTAATTGTATTTCAGGTCTTTCTCTTCTCGTTTTACATACTATCTTGCAATATACTGCTGTTAACTCCGATCCCTACTTAGGGCGATAATCTTCACACCATAAATATAAACGAATGGATATCTCATCCATGTTGGAATTTATTGTTCAGGGGATTGTCGAATGGTGTAAATTTATTACAATGTGTCCAACCAGCTATTGGTATAAAGTGAATAAAGGATACATTGATCTTGCAACCGAGTGTATTTCAATAAAACTTTGTCGCTTACCTAATAATACATATATACAGGTTTCTCACAACTTATGCGTCAAATTTATTTAGAAAATTATATTAGGTAAATGTAAGTCAATGAGTGTAAAAACAGAATTGATTAAAAAATTAGACAAATAAAAGTTTTGCTTTGATTGCACTAATTAATTTGGCACAACAGATGTCTTGATACATACCTTTTACGGCGCGCAACATTACTTTGCATAATATCCGCTTGATCTTTCTAAACATATGGGCCGAATTTCATTAGAATTGACATTTCTTCGTCTAAATTATAAACATATACTATGTAATATCAGTAGTTTACGATCAACCAGAAGAAAATATGTTAGTCTAGGATCCCACGCATTTATTTTTATATCGAATTCATTGATGTATAAATCCTACAAAGCATGAAAATAAGGTATTCGTTGTTTTAGTGCAACGTTACTAGTGAATAAATTAGTAGGAATGGTCCCAAATTGACAACAATAATAATCACAACATTCTTTCATATATGAAATAAGAATAATAAAGCCGTTATCAGGAAATTTTGTTAAGCGACCACTAGCATCTAAACCAACAAATTACGACCAGTGGGCAGCCTGTGGCGCGCGTAACAATTTTATGCAGCCCTCGAGACGTCGTTCAATATCGAGAATCTCCTTTGAGATCCTTTATTTTACTGCTTAAACCGTAAATATTTGAAAAACAAACACCACACTTTTATTTTTGTTTTATTACGAGATGTATAGTCGAGAATTTTTATCGGAAATCGAAGTCAAATTCCCTGATTTTCCATACTACACAAAAGTAACATACGAGGGTATATCAAATATAAACGGGACTGTTTTTAATGGAGCTAAGTTTATTTAAATGAAATTACAAATATACATTATTTTTCTATATAGTCTACCGCCCTAGATATACATTTTTCCCAACGGATTGCAAGCTTTTTATTCCAGCATCGTAGAAACTCTGTGGACGTTCGCTTAGCCACAACAAATGAAAGTCACAAGGTGACAAATCTGAACTGAAGGGGGTGTTCCAGTATTTCCCATCTGAATTCCTCCAATTTTTGCGTCGTGGCATTGACCACATGAGCTATGGCATTGTCATACAGAAAAACGACACTTTTGACCGATTAATTTTTCCTTTTCCTGCGAAACGACAATTTCGCGGCCTCCAATAAATCACAATAATATTGCGCATTTATTGTTTGTCGCTCGTGCAAAGAATCAACATCAAAAGCACCTTGCCAATCAAAGAAAACTGTTGCCATTACTTTTCCAGCAGACAACCGCGTCTTTGCCTTCACCGGTGCCCTCTGGCCGCTCTTTCTCCACTTCATACTCGCCTATTTCGACTCGAGTGTGTAGTGGTACACCCACGTTTCGTCGCAAGTGACGATGCGATTCAGAAAGGCGTCAGGCTCGTGTTGGAATCGATTGAAAAGTCGCTGGGAGACCTCCAATCGATGCCGCTTTTGATCCTCCGATAACAGACGTGGAACCCATCTAGGAGACACTTTGCTAAATCCCAAGTCATCAGTCACGATTTGTTGGACACTTCCGTAACTAATTTTCAAGTTCATCAACAATTTCGAATAGAGTAATGCGCCGATTTCTCTCCATAAGATTCCGGACCGTCCTCAATATTGGCATTGGTCACACTCGTTCTTGGGCGGCGATTGTGACTCTCGTTCTCGGCCTTTTCACGTCCTTCAGAAAATTGTGCCAAGCAAACACACGGGTTCTTGAGAGGGTGTTATCGCTGAACTGTGCTTGTGGTCGTTGTAAAATTTTGATTGCGTTCCCTCCCTCTTTGGCCATAAACATGGTTATGATTCGCTGCTCCACGGAAACGTGCACGTCCTTCTCGCTCATGATCTCACGTGATACTGCAGGGGCCTGGTAGAGTTGTGGTCGTTATGTCCTTACCCTAATGGTGTAGGCTACCTTCTCATCGACCCATAGCAGGTTTACGATCATTTAAGAATTTTTAAATAACTCAGTCCCGTTTATATTTGATGATGGTCAAGCTGTGGAAAATCATTGCTGCGATTTTCTTTTTGTACTTTGATTTGGCATTGATCTTTCCTAAACACGTTGATGGATGAGAGAGACTTTTATGTCTACATTGCCACGAAGGAACATATGTATGTGTTAAATGAGAAAAGAGACGGGGCCATTATGAACAAAACTGTTTCTGGAATTGAATCGCTTCATAATAGATGAACATAATATCAAATAAAATGTAAATTAAAAATAATAATGCAAATAAAATCAATGAAAACGACAAGTAGAACTAAGATAGATTTGCAAAAGTGAAATAAAAAAACATATTCTTTTTGCACAAAGAAATAATAAGACAGGTAATGAAATGCGAACGGCAATGTGAAGCAAAACATAATACAAAAATGAAATGGCAAGAAATCATCGTTTTGCCACTTTTGTAAATGGTTGATTCAGGCGTTTAAAAGGAACTGAAATCATGAAACTGAAATACCAAAAACATTTTGCTTCGAAATCCATTTATGCGTGAGGCAGAAACAGTTCCGAGAATGTAGATGTAAATTTGATTGACTTTGTAATCCAAGTACAGCAACGACCAAAATTTGTGTAATAGAAATGAAGAAATCTGATTGATTGAAGCACTTTTATAATGCAGAACAAATTTAGAATGCAAGCCACACGGAAGCCCACCACTTGTCTTAAGAGAAAAGGATTTAGATATATGTATAACACGCTAATACTCGCAATTATTATTAAGGATGTGAGATTTAAATACATTCAAACAATAAGTTGTAACCTACAAGGTAAACAAAAAAGGATTACCTGCAAAATTTGGGTAATAATAGTTCTCAAAATGGGACGTTTCCAAAAAACGCTATCGTTCGCAATAGGTATTCAAATTTATGTAATTACAATGAGGTACGATCTCAATACTTCGTTTTCTGCAGTTTCCTACTTTCTCTCATATACCGACAACAACACTTAAATCCTAACGAAATGTCTTGTGCCATAAAATTGTTGGCAATCGTTTAACTGAAACAAAAGGTTTGGATATGTTTCCAAAGTTTTGCATCAGTTACGCGATCCATCGAATAACTCTACATAGTTTCATCAAATTTTCCTCCTAATTACAAGGATTTCCAATATTCTTTTGTACTTTTAGGAATCGAGAACAATGAAGGTGAATTAACCCATTAACCATCCCATTAATGCCAAACCTCGTTATCTCATTTTCATGTTATAACAAAGAAATAAATGCATAAAAATAACAACAAAATTTCAACAATTTTGTGCACGGTTGTTTGAGCAGCACAATTTGAATGTGAAAAGAAAATCATGAGAGTTAAAAATATACATTGTTTTTTCCATTTAAAATGGGCCATATTTAATTTTTTTGCTGAAAAATCTTAATGCTAACACGGATTTCGAACAAGCATTGGGAAACATCGCTCTTATTTATATTGTTTTCGTTTGAAAAGAAGTTAAAGAATCAACGATCTTTGGCGTTAATGGCTTAACCCAAAATGATATTTGGGAATCTGCAGATTATCGAAGAACGCCTTTAATAATCTTTGTCCTTGCGGGATTGCAACTTGAAAACTTTTCCATCGTTGCTCCATCCTGATAAAAGGAAGAAAAATTGATGTTTAGATACGATTTGGAAGAAAAAGGGATTTGGAATCTGCTGGCTTCAGATGCTAGAATTGTTAATGTCACGCTGTACAGCCTTCAAAGCATGTCAACAACTGAATTGTGTTTTCTCTACCGAGGATGGTAACTTAATTGTGGAAATGCTTATTTGGAAGTGCCAAAATTAGTGTGGGAAGAGTAAGAACTTATTATTTGATCAGTTGTTTCGGTGATACGCAATGGTGAATACAAAATGACTTTTACTTCCACATCATAATACGTCAGCACACGAGCCGTATTTGCCAAGATAAACATTTGAAAATTTAAGTGGGGATGTGGTTTTACCACATCCGGGATGTGACTTCGGCTTACTCCAACCAATTATAACTTTTTCCGTTGAATACAGAAATATGACTCCCGCAGCAGTAATTTTATGATATCGAAGAAGTCAAAACGGAATGCCAGGGTCTAAATCCAAAACTGGGATATCATAACCTAATCCAAAAATTTCCCGAAAAGTGATGTATATGGTCATTGGAATCGATGGAATTTATTTTGGAGAATCTCACATTCTCTTTATATGTCTATCCTATACTCATAACACCTATATCTACGAGTATAAACAGCAGTGAATATTTTTGACACAACCTACTAAAATTGCAGTAGTTAATATAAATCGATACCACTCAGGATAGAATGCAAGTTTGATATTGCTTTTATCGTATGTGTTATTGCTGCGCATTGGATCCGTTTCAATGACCCTTTTCATGTTCATTAATAATACTATATCCTACGTATGGGCAATTTGATATTTAGTTTCTGTTTTGCCATCACTTGCATGTGTTTGTTTGATTCCAATGAAATTAGAACGTATGTCATAGCTTGATTGACTAATTGACAGTTTTTTATATTGATGTTGAAGAGAGTATTATTTTATAGTATAGTTTTACGAGTCGATTTTTAAAAGATTGGGTTTCATATTTATTTCGGCAAGTATTTAGAAATATCCACCCGTAATTTTAATTCATTTGATTTAATTATTTGATAATTTTATTGAATTTCGTTAAAAATTATTTTTTAGTTCACCTTTCTTTTGTTGTTTGATACGTTTCTATATTCATGAAATTTTTCATTAAGTATTTATTAAAATTTTTTACGTGCAAACACATATTTCCCAAACAAATTTGTCGTTACTGATGAACTTCTAAAAATTTCAGGTACTATACGACGGGAAACTTTCTAGTGCAATAGTATTCATGTACAACCCTGTCGCTACAGATAGTCAACTTTGTTTGCAATCAGCTCCCAAAGGAAATATTTCTTATTTCGTCCACACCCCACATGCTCTCATGTTACAGGTAAGATGTGCTTGCTTATACATTCGTTTAGTAAATTATTTATGCTAAGGTGATCATCGCGATCGACACGTGCAATATTTAATACGTATACTTTATTCAAGACTGGCAAAGTGGAATTAATATGCATTGAATCCTTCTTGATCCAGTTTCTCATCGTTTTTAGTGAAAACAAACGCCGATGCTATTCATTTATATTTATTGACTTGAAAAATGTATCTTTGATTGTATGTAAAATACAAGGGCCGTTCTCTTTTCGCTTATATTGACAAAACACATTTATTTACAATTTTTCAAAGTGTTCTCTTTCATAGGCAATGGATTTTTGCATCAGTGAAAACTAATCCCCAAAACATTTTTTCCAATCTTCCCTCATTTCTAAATGCGCACATCTCTCCTTCGGTCTACCCAAAACGCAAACAGCGTAACTTACCCTTTGCATGCGAAAACAAAAGCAAATCATTATATGTCAAATCTCAAATAAACAAATATTTTGTTTCTGCCATTTTCACGAATAGCCTTTGTTGCCCATGTTTCATCACCTAAAATAATATTCTATATCAGATGAAACCATTAGAAAAATAGTTTCAAGAGCTTGGAGAGTGTTACAATAAAATCTGCATAACTCTCACATAAATAACCTCACTGAGGCTTATGTATTCGGCCACTTACACAGAAGTTGTGCTAGGACTGCACTGCAGCCTACATTACATATACCAATAATTATCAACGGAGGGAATTATGCTTCTTATCGCGGATTGCAACTATAGGCCGGTTTCGTCTTTATTAGGACTCGTCAGTACGATATAGCACAAAGCATAATTCCCTCCGTTGATAATTATTGGTATATGCAATGTAGGCTGCAGTGCAGTTCTTGCACAATTTTCTGTGAAAGTTGCCCACCAAATAAGCCTCAGTGAGATTATTTATGGGAGAGTTATGTAGATTTTATTTTTCTACGTTTTCTTCGTCAGATGAAACCATTGTCAAAGCGATTTAGTATAGATCTGCACCAGTTCTTTTTTGAACCGGGGTTAAGTTACGTACCTTTGAATAATTGTGTTAAATGCTATTAGTTGCTTTCACACTAATCCCTAGAGTTGCTTGAATATTTGTTGAGTACCATGTCGGTCGTCTGTAATGACGTTCTGAACAAGACCAATATTTGTTTTGGATAATGGCCCCTTTTGTTCATTTAAGGAAAGGTGATGACGTTGAAATTCATTGTACCTTCCTTTATGGTAAATAAGGAACACCACTTGTCACCAAGATTTCCTCAAAATGTATGGCTTAAACCAGGTTTAAAAATTGTGTAATTCCATTATTTCTTGAGAAAGATTACCTTGAACTTATGTGTTTTAAAAATATTCAAGAAAGTCTAATTGACAATGGTTACAGTCATTAAACATGTAAATAACTAGCTTTAAATGCCAAACAAAATTTATTGAAAAATACCATGAGCTGATGGAGAGTGTCAGCGGTCTTGTAATTAAACAAAAAAATGCATGATACAATTATGGATGGTTTTTTTTTCGCAGGATGTGAAAGCTGTGATAACTCATTCCATCCACAGTACATTGAACTCAATAGGAGGTATTCAAGTCTTATTTCCCCTGTTTTCTCAATTAGATTTGCCTTATGAATGTAACGGTTCTTCAGACTCAAAGCGTGATCCTACGTTATGGTAAGCACTTCCCTTTATTATATCGCATTACTAATCCTTATACTTTCAGCTCAAAATTACTAGGTTTTATATGCGAATTGGTCGAAACATCGCAAACCGTACAACAGCATATGATTCAAAACCGCGGATTTCTCGTAATTAGCTTCATGCTGCAGCGATCCTCCAGAGATCATCTCACCATCGACGTATTGGCTTCGTTTCTAAGCCTCACGAAGCACTTGGTAACGTGCTTAAGTGCTAATAGCGAGTTGCTTCTCAAACAGGTAAGATTTATGTCCTTTGACATCTGATTTAGTTTTCTTTAGCTATAGTTAGGTTCCTTAACGGTACTGTATAGTTAGAAATAGTAATTTTATACATTAAAAAAAAGATGTATACAGATAGTACGACGTATTCCATATTATAGTTAGCATTAGGTGTATTCAAAACCATGTAAATAAGTTTCTTACAGTCAATTGCAGAAATGGGTGGTATTTTATTTTATTTTGCACAATGCTCCTAGCCGTTTAGAAAAAGAACGAGACAACAATTAGTTATCGATAGTTGTAATGCATGCGTGGCAAATTTTCCTTTTATAGTTGAATGATTTAGACATACAGTACACACAGATGACTTATACACAATCGTTTGAATTGCATGTAAACAATGTTTTGTACGTTTAGAATAATGTAAAGTACCTTCCATCAAAAACTTCCAAATAGAATAACATTTTTATACTTAACCTAATAGTCGATATAACAATTACATATAATACAGACTTTAGATATATCCGCCCCCGCCCTGTATTGCCCGCTTTTTACCCATATTAATTTAATGGAAAAAACGCTTAAATTTATTATAGCGGCACCATGTTTCTATATGTCGGATTAAATCACGAATGGTTCTAAAAATAAATTCTTCTTGCATGACGTGACTTGCGAATTTACAAAACATTGTTTGTAAGTGCTTCAGACGTCTAATATTTATTGTTACATTTATATATGTGTGCGAATATTTCAGTTTTATATCGCGAGAGGTAGTCGTTTGTGAAAATATCCATTTCTCTTCAGATGGAACTGATTTTTACGAGCGAAAGAACTACAAAGTCATTTGTTTTTTGTCGGTTTTAACGTCTAAATGTAAATCAAATATATGTATGCAAAATATGATGAATGATAAAATCGCGACCGATTTCGTTCTTTAGAAGAAGATATGAACGCTACGGAAAGACAATTGTTCATTAATTCAACCAAAAACATTTTCGCATAAATGGATTTAAATATATTCATACCCTATTTTCATTTTTTAAGGGTCAAATGTGCTTATATGGTTGTTATTACTATACTGTAGAAACGCAAGAACCATTGCTGAAGATTACCTACGTAATTACAACATATTTTGGATACTAATAGATTGTAGAGTTTTCTCTTTTTAATTAGATAACTTAGAAAAATTTGCATATCGTAGATGACTAATATTTTGATAAGTAGACTTGTAGCCTGCTAAACGTACAGTAAGTAAAACCTATAAATTTTTAACAAATTTTAGAAATAGGGTCCTAAAGTCCTAAAGTTAACACTTCACTGTCGTCAAAAATGATTTAATTGTACTTAGCAGGAATAACACCTGGAAGAAAACAACACCCGTACCCGCACACATAAAAATTTTAAAGCAAACAAAATAATCCTACTGGTTGATATACTACAAACAAAATATATATTTATGCACTGTTTAAAACATGGAACAAACTTTATTTATTCTAATAATAAAAAGAGATGATCAAAGAAGCGGAGAATTGGTATTCATTATAATTTTATAAAAAAATAAATAAATGTGACAGGAGCTGCTTACTGAAATCAAGAAGTGAAAAAATTAATAATACAAACATGAACAAGATTGAAACTATCAAATGTGTTACTTCAAATGTATTGGTCTGCATATGGTCTTATACACTTTTATTTTAGTTTCTCTTGAGATTTCTTTCTTGTTAAAGAAGGTTTTGTTAATTGCCTAGTATATTTTCAAAGTATTTTCTATTCGTCTGTTGATTTCCATAACATGTTTTGCATTTTCTTCCATTATTATTGCTATGTATTCAAAATATTTAACATGTTCTATTCTGTTATTTCCTATGTATATATTATTTCTTCTTTTTCGTCTTGTTTGCCTCTGCTGACACGATTACTTTTGTTTTCGTCTTGTTTACCCACACTCCAGCTGCTTGTAGTTATCCATTCCATATCATTAAACTGTCCTGTAGATTTTTACTTCCAGTTATTATGACCATATCATCTGCAAGCACAGTTCAAGTTTTTGTAGGTTTCGAAATCCTAAAGACAGTTTCTTCATTCTTTTTTTGCAGCTTTTAATATCCATAAATATCATAACAAGTACAGGGCTCATAACACCTCCTTGTTTAAAACCCTCTCTAGTTGTAAATTCTTGAGGCCTCATACCATGGTTGATTACATAGTAGCAATTTCTCGTATGGAGTCTTTGGATTGCTGCTATCAGGTTGCCATCTATTCGTCTCCATATGTTTCGTCGGGGGACAGTATCCAACGCCTTTTCATGTCAAAGCAAAATATGGCTTTTACTGCTGAGTATTGTTTTATTGGTTATTTCCTGCAGTAAACGTATGGTCCTGTGTGCTACGTCCTTTCCTAAAACCACTATGGAATTGTTCTAGCGTAGGTTCTATAGTTTGGCGTTGTCTGTCTTCTAGCACTTGTTCATAGAGCTTCATTATGGTACTGAGTAGCGTTATTCTCCTGTAGTTGGTAAAATCTTTATTATCACACTTTTTGTGAATCGGAACTTACATACATTCCAATCTCCCAATCCCATGGTATTCTACCTTCTTTCCATGCTATGTTAATGTCTTTCAGTATAGTTGCATTCCAGTTCCTCCCATAACTTTGACCATTTCAGATGTAATTCTGTCACGTCGCGGTGCTTTCCCTGTTTTTAGTTTTCTAGTAATATCGTTATTATCATTTTTAGCGGCCAGTATTCTGTTTTCTTTTTTGTTCGTCAATATTCTCATCCCCCGTATTCAGCAACTTTTCAAAATACACTCTCCATCTCTTTATTATTTACTTTGCTTCTTTTAATATCTATCCTTCTTTATTGTTAATACATTCGATTCCTTTGTTCCTGCCCCTTTTGAGTGTTTTCAGTGTTGTAGAACATCGGGTTGATCTTGCTGTCTCTCCCTATTCTGTCACCAAATTCTTCCCAAGATTTTTACTTAGCTTCTAATACTTTTTCCTTAATAAGTTGTTGTTGTTGTTTGTATGTATCATAATTTTCTTTTGTTCTATTGCTCAAATATTTCTGCCATGTTGTTTTCTTCGTTCATATCTGTTCCTTTATTTCTTCGAATCACCATGCTGTTTCGTTGTACTAGATGTCCTGCATACCTTACATCCTTTTTTGCAGAGTTTGTTACAATGTTCTTGAAACTCTTCCATAGTTCTGCTTAGGTTCCATTTTCTGCATTTCGTATTTTCTTTTCTGATTCTATGTTGATGTATTCGTTGTATTTATTCATTATCTTTTGGTCCATGAATTTATATGATGTTTGTAGAGGGTCTGTTCTTTTTGCGCTACTAAATATATATGGACTAAACATGGATTTTGACGTATGTACCTCCAATAATTACTTAGTTTCCTAATTTATAATAAGCGAAAAATCACTTGATTTTGTAGGCCAATACAAACAAACTAACTCCTAAGGAAATCACTGTGATAAAAGGTTGAGTTTTATGATTTTAAACTTTATTTTATTTTCTGCATTGTTTTATTATGTTTTTTCCATTTTTTGAAATTTGTTTCCGCTCATAAAAGTATTTACGCACACGTTTCAGATTTTCGAAATTTACGAAACTGTACACGGAAAACGTGAAATATGTTATTTATTTTGAGCAGTGTATGATTTATTAACCGAATGTTGTACAAATGGCACCTAACCATAACTTAGAATATACATTCTTAATTTTTATTTTTTAACTTTTTAAACGCAATTGACTAATTGGAACACATTTTAATTATGTGTCTGTAGGTTTTTACGAATGTTCCATTCCATATGGTATGTTTTTTATCTATTTTTTGACAGTAGTTTTATTTTTGTTGTGAACATCGCTGCAGTCATTTGTTCCATTATCACCTCATAAAGTATATATACATAGATGTAACAACATTACAACATATACATACATTCCTATCATGTTGATTTAAGCATGAGCATGCTTTTCATACTGTCTTTTAGTTGATTTAGCTAAAGTATTGTTTTATTGCAAATTTGCTAATAGTAATAAGCTTACATAAATATTTGCCAAGCTTAGTTAATGATATTGAATACATGCGTCCAAAACCTAAACAGAAGTGATGTTTCTTCTCTATTGCACATACTCATTTTGTATTTTGCACATTGGTAAACGTTTCGTAGTCAATTTTATTATTTCTTCTTTTGGGTCCATGTAATCAAGCGAATATGAAGTTTCTTATAACTAGAATTTTAGATAAAAGCAAGCAATCTTGATGGATTTTCTTTATTGGAAAGCGTGTACATTTTCAATACATATTTCGCGAAAGAAAATCTATTATCAAAGCTGAATAACTATCCTAGATAATGTGTACATATTACGTTTACGTAACAAACATATTTTGAAACAATTTAAGCTTTTGTATGTATCTTTTAGTTAGTTTCTTTGGTCCAATTTATAGCTAAAAAATTGATCAATTCGAATTTAGATCGTTTTGTCCAATTTGGCTCTATAAATCAGATTCGCTCTTGAAACGTCAGCTTAATAGTCCGAACTATACGGAATTGTTGATTTAGTATTTCGCTTTTACGTAAGACTTGTGGTTTTACTTATTTTTTAACCAGTACTTATCCAAGCATGTAACGAACATACGCTATTGCTTCTTTTCTACCGATTACCTTTTTTCATTTCAATCGAAATTAAATGTTTTGGGTAAGTACGGGAGCAGTTTAAACCATCTTGATTTAGTTGTTTTGCTTCTCGTTTCTGACTTGGCAGCTGCTGGACCACGTCCTCTTTAATCCCGCGTTATGGATTTATACACCGGCTTCGGTTCAATCGAAACTGTACTCGTATCTAGCTACGGAATTTCTATCGGACACTCAGATATATTCCAACGTAAGAAGAGTGTCAACTGTCCTCCAAACAGTACATACCTTGAAGTACTACTATTGGGTCGTTAATCCCAGAGCGAAGAGTGGCATAACGCCAAAAGGACTTGGTAGTTTGGTGATTTTGTAAATACGAAAAGTTTGTTACGATTAATCTTGTAGATGGACCTAGACCCGCTCAAAAGGATATTATGCCGATTAGGGCGTACATCTTGCTGTTTCTTAAGCAATTGATTATGATTGGTAATGGTGTTAAAGATGATGAGCTACAGAGTATATTAAATTACCTAACGACTATGCACGAGGTAAGTTTCCCAAAAATTGTTATTAAAATTCTTACATTTCTTACATAATGTAACTAATAAAAAATATCTTTCGATTGAAGGATGAGAACTTACACGACGTTCTTCAAATGCTGATATCGATCATGTCAGAACATCCATCATCGATGGTGCCAGCCTTTGATTGCAAGCATGGTGTACGAACGATTTTCAAACTCCTAGCTTCCGAAAGTCAACTGATACGATTACAAGCATTGAAGCTGTTAGGATTCTTCCTAAGTAGGAGCACCCACAAGAGAAAATATGACGTCATGAGCCCTCACAATCTCTACACTCTCTTAGCCGAAAGACTACTTCTGAACGAAGATACGATGTCGTTGCCTACTTACAATGTTCTTTATGAAATTATGACCGAGCATATAAGCCAGCAAATCTTATACACTAAGCATCCCGAACCTGAGAGTCATTTTCGATTGGAAAATCCAAGTACGTACTAAAAAATTAATTTTATTTAGTTAATTATTTTTTAATAAAATTTTCTTTCCTCATTATTTTCAATTACCCTTTAAATTGAAATTTTTATTCTGTTGGATAATAAAGATTATTATTATTATTATTATTATTATTTATTAGAAAATAGGAGGTTATTAAACATTTCAAATTTTGAAACAAAGTGGATGCCATATTTACTTTAACGAACTTATTTCTTGTTTAATTTTAGTGATTTTGAAAGTTGTCGCTACCTTAATTCGGCAATCGAAACAAAGCGACAAATTATTGGAAGTTAAGAAGTTATTTTTATCCGATATGACGTTATTGTGCAACAACAATAGGGAAAACCGCAGAACGGTGCTGCAAATGTCCGTTTGGCAAGAATGGTTGATCGCGATGGCTTACATCCACCCGAAAAATACAGAAGAGCAGAAGATTTCCGATATGGTTTATTCTCTTTTCCGAATGCTTCTCCACCACGCTATCAAATACGAATACGGCGGTTGGAGAGTGTGGGTCGATACACTTGCGATAGTACACTCAAAGGTATTTATTTTAGTATAATGTAATTTTAACAAGGCGCGAAATTTTAAAAAATTAACGATTTAATAAGAAGTTGGACGTAATATTTAGCAGCAGATTAATTTTATTAAGTTCAAGTAAGGGAAGCGCTTTTGTGATTACTAACAATTTCCTAAGTGTAATTACTAGTTTACTTAAGTGGGGCAATATAATTATTACTGCCTGTCGATGATTAACTTAATGTGCTTGGCTACCGAAATTGATTTCTAATTTGTAAGCTTAATAGAATTTGTGTTCAATCAAATTGATGACACGTCCTAATTCTATATTGATTATGTTCTACTACATTATTTATAAGTATTATATGATAGTTTTCTACCACAATTAGTCAATTAAACAAGAGTGATTGAAATAATAGTTATATATTCAGAATGTTTACAAACGTTTCCGAAACACCTTCATCAGTGAAAATATAACTAGATCAATGTATAAACAAACATTTGTTTTTTATTCGGGAACTATCAACAAAATAACTAATGACTAGGATTTCTTGATATATAGGATGAGTTATATTATAAATAACCGATTTAATAGTTATCATAATAGATTAAAATTTAACAAATCCTATATATCAAGAAATCCTAGTCATTAGTTATTTTGTTGATACTTCCCGAATAAAAAACAAATGTTTGTTTATACATTTATGTAGTTATATGTTCACTGATGAAAGTATTCGGAAAACGTTTGTAAACGCTCTGAAAATATAACTATTTTTTCAATCACTCTTGTTTAATTGACCTAATTGAGGTAGAAAACTATCATATAAGATAAGTATAAAGGTCACGAAATATGTATATATATATATATATATATATATATATATATATATCTACATTTACTTATTTATAAGAGATGAACAGCTACATTTGTCCATTCAGGTTAAGAATGCAGTATTTTATTACAGGTATCATACGAAGAATTTAAATTACAATTCGCTCAAATGTACGAACATTATGAACGACAAAGGACCGACAACATTACGGATCCTTTGGTACGCCAGCAACGCCCCATCAGTACCATATCTGGTTGGGAACAGCAAGCTGAACACGTACCGAACGGTTATCACCAGGATCACGCCGAACAATGGCAAGGCTCCAATGTACCTTTGCGCGTGGTAGAAAAATCAGAGCAGGTTTGCAACTGCGATTTTAATTCACCCATATCCGACGGTAGTCCCGCCTCTTTTATCACCAAACGTGACGATAGTGAAGGTGTTTCGTTAGATTCGAGGACTAGTGACTTATACAGTGATGTGAAAATCGGCAAAGAATCGCCATATTCCCAAGACTCGCCGTTGAAGTCGCAAATTATCGAGGACACGACTGATTCACCTATCTGCAATGGAATACACACGGAAAGTAGTTCTAGCTTTGGTAGTCCTAGTAAACCTGAGTTAATCGAGGATGACGTCAAAACCGATTTCATAAGCGATATCGTTCAAGAGATAATTGTAAAATCAGAAAAATTACTTGAGGAAAATACTAGTACTGTACACCAAAATGTGAAAACATCCTCCTCGCCTGTGCTACAAGACGAAGAGATAATTCAAGCTGTTAATGAGGTTGTCAATACAGTCACCGAGACCAAGGAAGATTTTCCTATGGACTCAAAAGAATCTTCCGAGGAAAACAGTCCCAAACATGAAGTCAATATCGAAGGATCGGTTGACTTATCCTCGCAAAAATCCATCGATATAGTAGATACCGATACGACACCGACAAGTCCTGAAAAAGAAAGCGACTTATCAGAGCGTTATTTGACTCCTACCGAAATGAGCGAAGCTGATAGGAAGGACGATGACGTGGATGAGAAACTTGATAAAAGCGAAGAAATTACAGAAAGCAACTTGAATGAAATTAAACCGGAAGAAATAGAAGAAGAACAAGATACAAATAAAAAATTGTGCTCAAGTGATGAAAATACCTCAACTACTTTAAATTCTAAAGAAAAGGTACTTGTAAATATTAGTGATAGTGCGATTTCCGAAAAAGACGAACACAATACAGACGTTGTCGTCGAACGTAATGAAGAAATCGCCAAGGAAATACCGCAATATGTGCCAATTGATAATAGTGCTGTGTCAGTAGAATTAGAGCCGTCCAATGTCGATTCTAGTCTAGGTAGTACGGTTGTAAATAACGATGCTAGTGACAAGGAGGCCCGTGTCTCTTCCCCGACCCAAGAAACAGAGGGGCAAGAAGTAGATAAGGAAAATCAAGTCGATTCGGTCGAGAATATACCGACAATTTCACAAATCTGTGATCCTAGTCATTTTCAGGGTGGCGACGCCACAAGCGCGCCGGCTGCACCGAGTTCGGAGGTTGTGATAAAACAAAGTGAAGTAGTGTCACCGAGCAAAAGTAACGAGGACGCTAAGAGAAGGGTTAGCTTACCGTCTAGTACCACGTTGGACGGACCACAAGATATCGCTAAAAATGCTGCCACTATCCCTTCGCCTCAGAAGAGACCAAGAAGTGCTTCCACTTCGACACAAGTGGATCCTCACCATTTCGGTAAGTTGAATGGTAAGTGATGACAGATACAATTTTGATGTCTGATTTTTAGAATCAAAACGCTCAAAATCTGGATCTGCCTCAACAAGACCGATGTTCAGTCCGGGTCCAACGAGGCCACCGTTCCGGATACCGGAATTCAAATGGTCCTACATACATCAGCGATTGTTATCAGATGTCTTGTTCTCTTTAGAAACCGACATTCAAGTCTGGAGGAGCCACTCTACCAAATCTGTTTTGGATTTCGTTAACAGCAGCGAAAACGCTATCTTTGTCGTCAACACTGTTCACTTAATTTCGCAACTTGCTGATAATTTAATCATAGCTTGTGGTGGACTTCTGCCTTTATTAGCTTCAGCTACTTCACCAAATGTAAGTATTTTCTAATCAATTACAATTAGAACTCCAACTATATTTTCAATATTTTGGAGTTTGAAGTTAGTATATTAATGACGAATTACTGATGGCGAATATTATTTAATAACTAAACAATAAAGGCGCCAATACCGTCGACTAGAATGCAAACGGCTTGTCCAATTTCTTCAAGTTGTGGTAGTAGCAGTATCTCTTTGTAATGTTAGGGGTCCCGCAAAATTTTAAATGAATGGTGCGTCTTTGCATCAGTATAATAATATTAAAAATCAAAGCTGCGGATTTTATATAAATATATCTAGACCATTCATTCCGTTAGAATTAACTTAAAGTGTAGGAAGTATAAAATAATTCTTAGATATCATTTAATTTGAATAATGTTCTAAATGCGAACTTCGGCAAGTATAATGTAGCTACCTGTAAATTTTCGGTTACAGGGAATTGTCAGAGAGAGGAAAATGAATATTGTCAGTACAATCTCCAATTGAAGTTCAGTTCTGTGAATCGATAAAAATAAAAGTACTAGCTTTTGCTATTATTATTATTGAAGGTTATTATTCCCAAAAATTACTGTACTGTATCAATCATTCTTGGGCGCAATAAGCCCGGAAGCTTCAGTGCAGTGAACTAAGGACCACACCCCAACCGGGGAAAAAAAGGGAATTGAGACTGTACAGCTGATCTAAGCGCCATGAGGGCTATTGCGAAGTGAGCTTCTTCCCCACCCTTTTAGTTTTGTCTGTGGTGCTTCCGACCTGCATCGGCAATGCAAGACGAAATGCACTGTACATCACTACCACTAATAGAAGAAATCATATTCTGTAATTAGTACTGTATTAAGTACAATGTCCACTCTTAACATTTCCAGGTTTAATTGCTAATGTTGGTATCCAATCTTCAAAGTAGTAATTAAAGGGAACTCAAATTTGGATGGAAACTAGATCTTACTCGAGAAGTACATACATACCTTACATATATATATAGGACCATAATTATAACTTCTGCTTGACCAATATTAACCAAAATCCATGTTAATAACGCAATTTGTTCATTGGCAAACCAATAAAGAAGCATGTATTCAAAGAATTCTATGCAGAAATTGATTTTAACTAGCCGAAACCTCTGACGAAAAGCACTGTAAACATGAAATTTCGGCGTGACTCCTGTGAAGACCTTCTCGCGTATTTATGTGGGCAGTTCTCGCCTAAAAACAACTGCTCCTCGAACAAAAGCCCCGATGGTCATCGCACTATATTTAGGTCAAGAATCGTGCGCTTATACAACGTAATGAAGTACAAACGCTAATTAGTTATGGAGATGAATTGCATTCAATTAGGCAGTAAACAAAGGCTCTAACCGGTTTCACTGTGACCTCAGCTCATCAGCGAGACGCATTCACTCGTAGCCAATTAAATGCATCACGCCCGTAAATCCACCATTTTTTAGGCAAGAATTGCACGGTACTTAATTACGAGATTAGGTTAGTTTAGAGCCAGTTCAAAACTCCATGTTTACTTGATTTTATGATTTTTTCATTGAAAAAGTTGATGATTATTACAAGGAAAGATCTTGGTTTCAAACATTTGTTACTAATTAGTGATTTGCCTGGTATTCCTAGAAAAACTTCTAGCGTAATTTCGAGACAATTTGAATGAGTGAACAATGAAGATGTACAGCATGGTTTGTGTTTAGAGAGCGAATGCGCACTGGTACAGTACAGTAGTGCAGACGGAGTTTTTCTCTCACTTTGCACGTTGGGCTTTTTCATGAGCCGCTAATGACCCTGAAACACAATCATAGACTTGCTAAGTTGTAGTACATAAATTGCGTATTAACTATTATCGAAAGTAATGTTAAAGAGAAATTTACATGAACTAAACAGCTATTCCGTGATTCAATTATTCATTATCAAGATATTGAAAAAGCCGGATTAGTAAATTAGTGGGAGTAGTAGACTGGTGAGATTTGAACCAAACGAGTATCTGACTTTCGAGGCTTTAACCAAGGGGTTAGAACATGATCTATTTCAAAGGAGATTCAATCATTGTCTAGATCCACATTCTCAAACCACAAAGAATTAAAAAATATCTTTAAATGACAAACATTTTGTTTATGAACTCTTTAGCCAATGAATTTGTGGAAATAATGTTATTTGGGGATGCTATCGGTAGTGATTGAATATTGTGAAATCAGTGAAGTACTTTTATTTCCATATGTATTGATTTCGGAATATAATCTTCTGTTTTATCTTCAAATGTCTGCAATACCCAAGAAAGTATACTAACGAGTTTTCATAAATGTAATTTAATGTATCTACGATTTCTTATAAACATCGTGAGCTTTCATAGTCATTCTACACATTTCTTTCGCGTTCACTCCTAGTATTGTTGACAAAGCTCGCAGTATGTATAATGAAAGCTCAATATCATCTAGTGACATGACAGAACCCCTAAAGATTGCAGATTTTAAAATGTTTTCTGTATAGCTTATACCCAACTTTTTACTGAAGTTTTTCAATTGTAGTCTTAATTTTATCATTTTGTGATACGAATTCTCCTAATACGGGTACGCTTCGTACGAGATATCACATATTAGTCATATTTACAGAGTGAATTGGATGTTATTGAACCTACTCAGGGAATGCCAATTGAAGTGGCCGTATCGTTCTTACAAAGACTAGTCAATATGGCCGACGTTCTTATATTCGCAAGTTCACTAAACTTTGGAGAATTGGAAGCCGAGAAAAATATGTCCAGCGGAGGGATACTGAGGCAATGTTTGAGACTGGTGAGTATATTTTTTGTGCCGCTTCGTGTATGCGCTTCCACCGAGTGATTTGTTTGTGAAAACATTATGCACTTATTTCTATCATATGAACAAGAAAAAGAACCTATTGGAAAATAATAGTTTTCTTGGCATACTTTGCGCGTATTTATTGCTAAAATCTCAAACAAAATATACGAGTTACAGAGGTCAGTTAGACTTCCAATTAGAAATCTCCAAAATTATGTGCTCAATCATTCATAACTCGTCTTCCATGATTGAGATTAGCGATACAACTGTATCAGCCAAATAGCCGAAGTATGCTAAACAATATTATACGGGATGGCTGCAACGTGTCAAGATATGTTTTTAACCAATAGCGTGACCTATAATATTTACGCAATTTTGATCGATCCACATCTTGGGCAAAACTTTTAAATGGATTAACGGTCTCCTCCGAAATTCAAATTAAACAATTTTCACCCGAGTTTTGATAATTGTAAAAATTATTCCTACTTGCTATTTAAAGTGTATTCTTGACAAAACTGTAATTTTTTAAAGATATTTTTACCGAAAAAGTACTAATACTCACCAATGTATTGCTTTATTTGTAACTTTCTTTTCTATTTTGATATTATTTTGTGCATTAGGTTTGCACTTGTGCAGTACGCAACTGTCTGGAGTGTAAAGAACGAAGTCGTCCTCATCATACACTTGCACCACCACCTTTGAACGCATCCCACAAGTCCGCGCACTTGCAATCCTTTATTCGCGGTGTCCAAGCATCCCCCAAGGTTTGTAATTCGTAATTTTCACATTTTTAATCACACCACTAATTCTTATATGCGTTTTTGTAGAATATTACCGATAATATATCTAACCAAACAAGTCCGGTGAAGGACCCCGAGAAACTTCTTCAGGACATGGATGTCAACCGCTTGCGGGCGGTTATCTACAGAGACGTGGTGAGAACGTTTATACAGGCACTTATTTCACGATCATGCAACTTTAAATTGTCTAATAATTTATATTTCAGGAGGAGACAAAGCAAGCTCAGTTCCTTTCCCTTGCGATCGTCTACTTTATATCTGTTCTGATGGTCTCCAAATACAGGGATATTTTGGAGCCGCCGGTTTCAATGAGGGCACCCAGTCCCGTGCCTACAATCAGAAACAGCACGAGTTCACACCATTCCGGAAGTCCGCAAGGTAAATTTCCCTTCTGTACGAAGTTGATATGTTGCCCATTTCATACTTTCATACATATCTTAACCCACGTTCTTACAGTAAATACGAACATTTTCGAAATGTAAGAACGTCTTCACTTGCCATTCACTTACACGCTTCACACTAGCACCAAAAACAATTAACAGAAAGCATACAGTATAGACATTTACTATCCAAACATACGTACTTTTTATTCATCCGAAAAAGAAAATTAAATCCCTTTAAATGGTAAGTTTAGTATGATTGGATAGCATTTCAGAAACTTATATTCATAACGTACCACCATAATAACAAAAACAACATCTAACTATCCATTCATGTATTAAAATCGAGTAATTCGAAATTTTTTATGAAATTAACAGAAGGCAGTGCGAGGCCTCTATTCCCGCAATGGTCTCACCACGTTTATCCCCAATTCCTTCCCGGTTCACATCCGAACGCAGCCCCTCATTATAATTACAGCCGCCATAGACATTCTTACATCAAGCATCACTATAACCATAACCTTAATAACAACCACCATTCCCATCATCACAACCATAAGATTGACCACAGGTATCATAGAAACTCCACTGGTAACCATCCAGGTAAACGTAACTGGTTGCAAGGTAGAGTCGATGTCTTGCACTGCATTTCACCCCTTATTATATATATAAAAGCATTTATAATTTTCTTTGGTAGAACGAACACGTTTTGATTTTGATTAATTTTGCATTCCCCAAAGGTTTATAATTTTTCGCATTTTGGACCAATATTGTAATTCTAGTTAGAACTTAAATGTTGTGCATTTTAATCATTTCTTCAGTCTTCAAATAATATAAATTTCAACATTATGAATGGAATTCGTTTGGATTTGATTTCAATTTGATCCGTCATACTCAATGTGAAATGGCATTTATAATATTGGTCCTGAGAAATAAGGCGCAGTTAATAAACTCTTTTTCTTTAGAGTATGGAAATATGTGCATGTTTTATTAAGTTTTACGTGCCTGTTTCTATTTTAACAATTAGAAAGAAATACATTTTTAGTCATGCAAAAATATGTACATGAAGGTGCAGTAGAACTTCCTACTTTTAAAGAGAGCAAGAACAGAAAACAAAAATTCTAGATACAAACCTACAACTTGAGAAATTTCATCTGCTGAGCCGTTGAGAAGCAAAGTCGTGTCCGTTATTGTTGCAACATTATTGCAAGTGAACTCTGAAGGTTTTGCACAGCTCTACGAGGATACCTAGCGATATATGGTGAATTTCTATACCAGCTGCCTGCTATCGGATTCGATAGTGATTATAAATCTCGGCTTTGACATAATCCCACAGAAGAAAGTCGAGGTGAAATCCAATTAGCGTGCGTGTGACGAAATTAGGGAGATATTGCGGGAAATATTGCATTGATACTTACAGTGTGTAGACCGTGACTTCATTTGTTGAAATCAAACGTTCTCCATGTACAGTTATTTAAGTTTAGTTGGGAGTGAAAACATTCTGGATCATATTAACATATTTTCAGAATTGGCGCTAACTTCCGGATTAAAAAAGCTTATCTCTATTCGTAATACTGTGCATTATACAGAAAACTAGTAGATTTTCTTTTTTATCTGTATTCCAATATCGAAGGTTGTTTTACTTGTTAGCACGTTCAGAAACATGGAAATGTGCCCCATGATTAAATAGAACATCATGGAAAAAGTTTCAACAAATATTATTATTAGGCAACAACCACCTTGCACCAATGAACCATTTGTCACAGAATGTGATTAAGCAGTCGAAGAACAATTACATCGACGATTTCACGTGTTTGAACCGTATGAGGTTGTCCACCTTCCTTCTTGATAACACATCCTATTTTCCTGAAATTTTGTACCAACAATTTAATCAAGTTTCGCTTCGGAATTGCTTGATGAGGAGAAATTAGGAACCGAATACAGAACACAGCCATATATATATATATACAGTTAATATACATTTTGTTACGTCGTGTATTGGCACCTCCGTTTACTCCTTTCAAAGTCAGAATTCTCCCCAAAAGCTTACCAATTTCGCCCCAGAAATGCAGTTTGCTCACAGGGTGCCAGCCGGCTAGTCGGCGAGGGAATGGAGAATGAAATCCAAAAGCAACTGTAACTTAGGGCGCCACCTGCTTTACACTTCTCTGTGTAGCCCTATAATAATGTATATAATATATATAATAATAAATATGTAAATAATGAAATAAATAAAAAAATAAATAATGTTTCCAGAGAGTTTACGTGTCCTAAATAATTAATAGTAACTGCCGATTCCCTGGCCAACCAATTCGTTTACAAAAAAAAAAAAATTAATTAAACATTGTAACCAATCTGCCTATTTTTAATTTAAGTAAGTTGGATTCCAAAGTTTACTGATTCTAATAGTCAAGAAATAGAAAGAAAAAAGAAACTAAACAACAGTTGATACTAGGGAGCTGTATGTTGCCTCGGCGATTGGCGGCGATGCGGGATCGTATTTCCGGCAGTCGGTCAAATGCCCTCGTTCTTCCAATATATGATTGAAATAGCCTAGATGGTTAATTAAACGGCTCAGACAAGAACCGGCCAGGATTAACACATCTAAGACTTAGATGGCCCAAAACGGAAACGGCCCCAATACTAAAACACCTAAAGAAACAGAAAATTCTAAGAATGCGATTACTACACAGGATAGAGTGAACCTCTTACCATTATAACGGGGTACAATACCCAAAATGGCTACGGATGTCACACGTGCTTCAATAAATTCGAAATTAATCGGTCCTTCCGATCCTTCATCAAAACTCAACGCCGGTTTATCGATCCAAAAAGGCGATAATAAGGCAACGGAACTGCGAAGTATTTTCCTCTAATATCCAACGAAATCTCGAAAGTTCAAACGAACAAAACTCATGGAAGAAAATTCATTTCACGAAACAACGGGTTTACTCTACCAAAGTCTACGATCTTCTGACCTAACCCCGAAGATACGTCAAACGGAAAGCGGATATTAATTATGCATTTAGGTTCACTCTACCGTGAAAATCGATAGGTTATCGATGACGTAAGGATATCGACCGCAAGATGACTCTCAAGGCCACGAACAAGGATTAAATAAATGCAACAATTGTAACGACGGAAATTACGGTACACGCAAAGAGAAGAAAAACGTAACAATTTTGACTCTAAATTATTAAGCGTGAAAATCAAGAAAAAGAAAAAAATCGTCTAAAATAAAATAATCTTGCATACATACATAAGATTTAAAAATAAAATTAATCAATAAGTGGTTTTTACGCGCGTGGCGTTGTGCGCACAAATAAAACCAAAAGGTGACCGGACAAAAAAAAAGTGTAACAAACCTTGGCTGTTGCTCCTCTAAGACCTGAAGAACTTCGGGTGGCCTAACTAGTTCAGTGAAGACGGAGTGGGTCCTTAATCTTATTCCTAGATGGAAAATGGCGCCATTACGTTTTCGACCACCCCGTCCAGTCAGTCTCAAGCGTAGAAGGGAGCGTTGTTTATAGGTAGAGTAAGCGGAAGAGGAGTAGACAAGCAGACACCAAATTTAAAAGGACAAAACTGCCGTTTATTGACCGAAGAACGGATGCCAGCAGCAAGCACGCGAAATTGTTCAAGATAACAATTAAGAAAAAGACAGGAGAAAAACAATACAGGACGACAAAATTTCACATCCAAAACAAACTAATTCCCTATCAAATTTCGCAAAATTCACAGTATAAAACCCAATTGGCCGCCAGATTTATATACAAAGAAATTAAACAAATTCGCTATGGGATCAGACATTCCTCAAATGTCTATTATATACTATTTGTTATACTAAATGACAAAATAAACATCAAATAAATAAATTTGGCGATAGAGGTACAGGTAGAGATGGCGCATTCTTGTTTCTTCAACAACCTCGAAAATCCAGCCTTTGGGAAGCTCACAAGCTCGTAGCAAATGCAGAAGTTGGCGGAAACCAAATTCACCTTGGTTACGGTTACTCCGCGTAAAAGATTACGTCAGGAGTAGTAGAATAGAACCAAGCGAGATAATTCCAGATGCAAGGTAACGAAATAAAATAAATGCAATAAACGTGAAGACAAGAAAAATCTAAAAGAAAGAAACACAGATCGGTATGAAAAACATACCTGAGTTGTTAGGCTGCTTTAAGGCGCCTCGTAGTGAAGAAAAACTATTAAAATCTCTCCAAAACGATTTTGCGGATAACAATCCAATTATCAAATCCAAAAACTAGTTGGGATTCCAAATCCGATTATCTAATCAACGAACTACTTCTCAATCCAATTAATTCACTCAAATTCCATATATTGCAGAAGTATTCTTAAATGAATCAAACCAACTAGACCCAACTTTTAGGGATGGCAGAATAATGTTCAAAAATGGCCGAAGCACGTACTTGCCGGTGAATGTATAGTTTCGAAGACTGCTAAAAACAACGAATCCAAAGCGGAAGATTTAAAGTGGAAAAGGTGGCCTAAAACGGAGGAAGGCTACCAAAATTAATGAAGATGATGAATTAATCAATCAGTGAAATCAAAAAATATAGAATTTACAGAACTCGATCAAATATGTAGTTCCACCTTTTCGAATACTGTTGGCATTACAAACGGATGTGAACTGAAATTCATCAATAATTAAAAGTTCTACAGTAAAGAAAAGCGAAATTAAACGATGTGGAAATTAAACCGTAACATGGTACTCATTTTAGAATGTTACTGCCAGCTGTATCCAGGATCAAAGTATTGGTAGGCCTGGTACCGTACCGTGCCACATGAAATGGTAATTGTGGCTTCAGCTTAATCTTTTCTCTGTGTAAGAAACATAAGTTATCTCTGGACAAGAAACTCATATAGCCGACACCAGGCTGCGGATAAATGCATAATTTTAAAAGAAATCTTCTTTAATTGCTTTCCACGGCAAGTTCTTAATTTAATATAAACGATGCCAGAGTATGGAGGCACATTCTAGCTTAGTACGAACTAAGGCGATTTAGTGATGGTAATGATGTGATCAGAAAAGAGAAGGTGTGAGTTAAACATCATGCCTAAGACTTGAATTTTAGGGTGTCTACGTATAACTGTACTATCTACATATACTATATTCATGACATTTTGTGTATGTAACTACGACGCACTTACCAATATTCCACCTCATTCTATTCTATGAATACCAGTTACAAATGGAACCCAGATTTTCTTGTAAACTGTCGCAATCAAATGAAGAATTAACAATACTGGTTAATACTCTACAGTCAAGAATACCGACAAGGCCGCTGATACAAATATGAATAGTAATGACACTGGGAAAGTAATTTTGCTGCACCCTGTACTATATTACTTCCGATAGCATTAGAGAAGATTTTACTAAATTGCCACTTGTGTTTGTAGATGCGATTGAAATGTTTCAGTTTGCCTTTACATATAAATTTTCAATTCGCTTTAACATCAATAAAAGTAATTATATTTTCGCTGAAAATGTATTCTTTCTAAAATGCAGTATTGATTTTGTTGCAAAAGCTGGAGAAAATCACAATAATTAATTTAAAAATAAAATCTGAACATAGTGTTTTTATAATCCATTTTCTTATTCCGTTTTTGTACAACTCACTGGTACGTTATTCAAGCTTAACAAATCGTTAGTTGATCTTTACAGTTTCTTTTTGTGTTGTATGAAGTATGAAGTTATTATTATTAAAAAATAAAAAAGTTGAAAGGAGCGATTTGAAATTGGCATCTTGCTTTTTTCTTTCGTCACAAAATGTAGGAAATAAAAATTTTATTGAGAAATAATGATTTTGTTGTAAACTATTTTCGAACGAGTGACATTGATTGCTGAATTACGTATTAACGTTTAAATGTTCTAAAAGCAATAAAATCGTTTTGTTATTGCCGATGATGAATTACAATGATGAAACCCTTAGTTACAATTTTTTACTTTCTTCTTACTGACCAAATTCATTTTGAGTACCTCTTTAGTGTTTAAAATACGCAGCAGCAGTGTGTAAACATTTTTTCAAGGAAATTTGTGAACTTAATTCACCGATTTTACTCGCATTTTTACGAAACTTGAAGAGGATACATAGCAATGTGCTACCACTAATGTCTTTGAGAAAAGTAACAGGCCAATCGCAATTACCTTCTACATATCACGAGTATGACTTTATTAAAACGACAAGATCCTGTAAGAAATATAGATTAAGACCGTTTGCAAAATGTATAATTTGCGCACCCTCCGTCCAAGAAGAACCCAAATTTTTTATAGCACTCAAAGAATGTGCTAATGACTTGTCGCCTGCTTTTTCTTCTTCATATGTGTTCTTATACTTTCCTCAAGCGTCGGATTTGTAGAAATTGTTTCTTTCAATATATTCTCTCCCGGATTCGGTAGACTTCCTGTAGCAACGTTTGGAATGTTGTCGATAAACGTGGAAATTTCTGCCTAAACTATTTTATCTGCATCGTATGACTCCTTTTTTTTGGAAAAACGAATCAGGAAGAATAGAATCCAGAGGATGCGAATACGGCGATTAATCCAACTTGCAAACCTGATTTTTGTTCAAAAGCCCTCCCACGGTGAGTAAACGATTTTAATCATTGATCAACTTCGTGGTGGTCGAATCTTCTTCGTTCTTTCCTTAGAAATCAGCTGGGCCGAAGTCAAGTCTAGGTAGCTAAGTAGAAAATAAATTGCGAAAAGTCATAGTGGTAGAATATCCGAGTTGTATAAGAAATATCGATGGAATCATGCATGCTGAAAGTAAAGCCAATCCAGTTTATTATGCGTTGAACAAATGTATTATCGAAAAGAAAGAATTGAAAGATAAATTGAAACTATCCATACCATAATCAGGTAGGGAAACGAGGGAAACCTGACTGCAACAAATAGAGGATAAAAGCAGAAAAATATCGCAGAAATGCAAGATGAAACACGAAATAGAGAAGTATAGAGGAGTTGGAAGAAGAAAATGACCGAAACTTAAATATTTCTTTAATACTGACAACGGCTGGAGGAAAATGAAGATGAAGAAGGGGGATAATTAGGTCTTTTCAGTTTGTATTAATCACGAGTTTCTCAGTCATTTTCTTTTAGCTACCTCTATTTACCATTACTGTTGATACATTCGTTTCTCACTCTGCTCTTCGCGGTTTCCTCATTTTTAATGGGCCATTTATAAACTCTAGCACATGCGTAACATGATTCTTATAAAATTAGAAATTATTTCCAACTGCTTTTTGTTCGTTTCGTACTTGAGATTAGCATGCGGGTTGGAAGTACCTTATATAATCAATTTCCATCATTCTGGATTTTTCTCTGGTTTTTGATCGTATCGTACAATCCTTAACACCCTTCTCCGGGTAAAATCCAATGGGGGATTATTAGAGGAAACTATTAGTCCACTTGAAATTTATAGATAATACGATTTCAGGCTGTCTTTCTGTGTAGTCACCCTAGAAAAAGTCACCTGTCATTTGTGCCAAACTGAGAGGAAAGAAAGAAAAGAGAAGAAAGGGTTTGAAGATCATGGTAAAATACTGATGACAACAAAAAGGCAACATAAAGCTGTTGTCAAACTGTTCGATAAGAAGCCAACCCTGTGTCAAGCTCGAGGAATGTTAAAAAAGAGAAATACATAGAATTATTGTAATGACTATTAAGCGTCGGTTACGAGAAAATGACATTCAGCATCAATGCACTATGCAAAAACTGTTGCTGTCTGTAAATCTAATCTGAAAATGATTGCGTTGGACCAAGGGCAATATCGACCGCGATTGAACTCATGTAATTTTTTCGATCAACCGTCTTTCTGGCCATGGGTATCCAGAAGGCGTGCATGGACTTTGGTGGATCGCCGATTACTGCAACGAAGCATTAAACACCCCGTTAAGATTCATGTTTAGGGTTGTTTCAGTTTTTACGATTTTGGAACGGTCAGTGGATAGTAAAAATTGACCAAAAGCATTATTGCATATTGCAGTTTTAGTTAACGATCCAAAGCATCGGAATAGGTTATGCACAAATTGGAAACAAGAAAACGACATTCGGGTTTTACATTGGCTGTCTTAGTCTCAAGATATGAATTCTACATAAAGAATATGTGCTCTTTTATCAAATGTAAGCTTGTGGGAAAACGTATACAAACCTTGAAACATGTAGGCGCGATGTGAAGCCGTAATTAATAACAATGGCGACTATACTCTGTATGAAATAATTGCGATCAAGACATTCGTTTTATAAATACATTTAAAATACTTGTTTTAAATGTATTTATAAAATAAATTTCTCTTTCTTTAAAATTCATATCATTGTGACCAAAACTTACTTCACGCTCTTGTGTTAATGATTGTGTTTAGGACTATTCTATTTGTTTTTGTATCTTCTCAATGCGCAATTAGTTTTGGAATCCCCTTCTGAATTATTGATGCCTTTCTTTTTTAGGAAATTACGACATTTTGGATATTATACTTTTAAATTAAAACAATTATCATCTTCCAATTATCGATAAAAATACACTACAACTTTTAGTACTATAACTCGACCACTAATACTTGTACGAGGGTAGATTGACAAGTTTCCAGGATCGTTTCGAGGAGATTGCTATTTTTCCAAATACTTTATGTCGTTATGTTGGCAACTTTTTCATATCAAGTGACTGCAAATATTTCGATCTGTCAAATAGCCTGTGTTTTGACAAGTAAGTCAAGTACCTTTTTGTGTTTTCAATTATGGATAAAAAATTCGAGCGGTCATCAAATTTTTCTATTTAAACGCGAAAACCGCAACGGAAATCAAATCAAGGTTAGATGCTGTTCTTGGGGATTAATCACCTTTATTTTTCACCGTGAGTATTTGGGTTTCGGATTCTAAGTGTGACCGCACGCATACAAGTTATGAACCACGATCGGGACATCCGAAAACGACTGCCACGCCAGAAATTGTGGACAAAATTTATAACATGGTTTTGGCGTATCACCGAATAAAAGTACGTAAAATTGAGAAAGCCGTGGACGTCTCTTATGAATGAATAGTTGGTATTTTACATAATAAATTGAGTTTAAAAAGCTTTTTGCAAGATGGGTGCCGCATTTGCTCAATTTGGAGCAAACACACATTCGAACTAGAACCTCAGCCGATCGTTTGGAAGTGTTGATGAGGAATCCAACGGATTTCAAAAGACGATTCGTGACCATAGATGAGAACTGGATTCATCACTATACACCACAAACAAAAATGCAATCAAAATAGTGGATTACACGCTGTGAAATGTTCCGAAAGAAGCAAAGACCATTTACTCGTCTGGAAAGGTGATGCCATCGGTATTTTTGGAACGAAAAAGAAATTTTGCTAAGTGGCTATATTGTAACAGGCAAAACTGTTACTGGACAATATTACACAACACTTTTGGATAAATTGAAAAGAGGAATTCAGGAAAAACGCCCGGGAATGGTTAAGAAAAAGTGTTGTTTTACCATGACAATGCGCCCGCTCATTTAAATGCAATCGTTCAGCAAAAATTGACAGAATTGGTGTTCAAAATCCTTCCGCATCCACCGTATTCGTATGATTTGATTCCGTTAGACTTCCACCTGTTCCAGAAACTCAAAACATTTCTGGGTGGCAAGAGATTTTGGTCGAATGAAGAACTGATAGAGACTGTAAACGATTATTTTAGTAACCTCGAAGAAAGTAATTTCCGGGAGAGAATCGAAAAGCTGGAGAAACCTTGGACCAAATGTGCTGAGCTTTGAAGGGATTATATTGAAAAATAAAAATACAACTCGAATTGCGTATTATTCTTTTCATTATCAATTCGGAAACTTTTCGATCTACCCAAGACAACACTAATAAAAATTGTCGCCTTCAAACATAAGAAGTTAAGCGAGGTAATTTTACTAATTCATTGTATTCTCAAAGTTCGGTTTCTTTTAAGAGAGAGGATTATACCATCCATTTTCTCATTGTTAAGATATGAAATAACTCTTTCGAACATTAAAACAAAAAACGTCAACTTCTGATATTAATTTGTTGTTGAAAAGAAATATTCAAGCATGATTGCTTTTTGTATTGATAAACGCTTCTTTACTTTAATCTTAGTTGCATGATAGTTTCTTACTTAGTATACGTAAAATACTTACCAACAATTTTGTTTAACTAGCATCACGAGCGATTCACAGCCAAACAAGTCAAGAAGATGCAGATTATGACGTTATAACCGCCTACGTTATGGAAGATAATGGATCAGTACGCGACCATGATCTACATTCAGGACCGCCTTCCATTAAGGTAAGAAAAGAGCGCAAATGAAAAAATATGTAAATAAATATTTCAATGAATGCTTTTTTTTTTAAATTGTATATATTTAATGCATAAAATTAGAATTTTATACTTTTATATTTTTATAACGTCAACGGTGAACAAAAATCTTTATACAGCTCAGTATTACAAAAATGACGTAATGTCATAATAGTACAGCCTGCCAAGAAAGAATCAGCTACTTACATACTCGTATAGTGGGGCTTTCCTGTTTCTACTGAAGGATTAATAAGATGCTGAAATTGATCATGATATTACTTGACAGACTGTTACTTATTGTGCTTTATAAAGCGCGCTACATACTTTTTCTGTCCTTTCTCTAAACATTTATTTCCTACTAATTTACGCAACGATTAACACGATACTAATTTCATAAATTTTTATTCTATTTTATTTTCTTTTCTGCATGCCCTTTATATTTGCAACTCGTGAATGCCGAACTCATTTCTTTCATACTAACTTTGCTTTTGCTGTGGCGCACCTTGAACAGGTAAGCGCACGACAGCGCCCAACAATCGGACACGGGTACAGTGTAGATTACACAGTGGATGGGACGAAGCATGCTCGTAATCGTGATGGTGTTCGTATTAATAAGAAGGTAATACACAACAATTTCATTCCTACCTGTTACACGTTACAATCACCTGTCTATTTTATAATCACTTGTCTATACATCCATACAGTTCTCGTGGAATATGTCTGCAATACATAGAATCGGCATTATAACACATCACTCAATAAGTTCGTAGGATATAGATGGCGTCACTATTGACAAATCCATATGATTTTTAGGAAATACCAACCTTCAAACGATACGTGTCAAAATTTTATAACAATCTGGTGTTAGTTCACAAGTTACAGTGGTTTTAGTGACGCCACTTTTGTGATTTTTAAAACAATGGAAAAATCTGAATTTTGTATGTAAATAGGGCATTGGTTTCTAATGGAAAAATATACGGTTCAAGCTTGGCAGGTGTTATTTGCACACTGCTCCATTCATGGTAGAGGAGTGGTTTGCTGATTTTAAAAGCGGCCCTAAAAACACCGATGATGCTGAACTCTTTGGTCGTCCAAACTCGGCAGTTGTACCAGAAAACATAAAAAGTCCACAAAATGTTTGTGGCCGATCATAAAATGAAATTGCACCTTAAAGATATCGAAAGGCAGTGTATGCACCATTTTTAATGAACATTTGAGCATGAGAAAGTTCTAATCGGGATGGTTTACCGCGTTTGCTCACAGTTGATCAAAAACAATGCGCCGACGATTCAGAGCCCTGTTTGGAGCTGTTTCAGCGCAATACAAAGATTTGTTTCTTCGTGCGATGGATGAAACATGGATCCATCACTACACTCTAGAGTTAAATCGGCAGTCAGCTGAGTAGACTACAAAGAATGATCACCGTCCAAAGCGATAAAAAAAATCAAATGTCAGCTGGTAAAAAAGCGACCCCAAATGAAGAAAGAAAATAGTGCTCTTTCACCAAGACAATGCACTGCATTACAAGTCCATCGCACAAATCGCAAAATTGCACAAATTTCACTTTGAATTACTTCCCCATTCCCCGGATGTGGCTTCCAGCGACTACTACCTCTCTGCTGACCTAAAAGGAATACTCCAGGGAAAAAGATTTGGCTCCAATGGAGAAATGATTGCCGAAACTGAAGGGTAATGAAGAAATCGAGTGGAGTTAGGTAGGAAGATCCTGCTGGCTATACAATTGCTCCTCACCTACCAATCCATTGGTTTGGGAACATAGTACTAAGATAATTACGAACAGTTAAAGAATAATGTGGCGGTGCACCATCCTGCTGGAACCATAAGGCACCATCCGCCAAGAGGGGATGCTTTATTTGGATGAAGAGCAACAATTGGGGGTATTGTGTTTCGCTGCAGAAATAGCAATTAATGTTCACCTTTTAATGCACCTTCAATAAAAAAAAACGGTCCTATGACTGAATTACCGACCATTCCTGCCCATAAGTTAATTTTTTGTGGGAATTATATGGGTCCTTCCACCATCCATTGTGGATTTTCAGGTACCCAATATCTACAGTTTTGCCTGTTGACAGATCCGTTTAGGCAGCAGGTAGCTACGTCCAAGAAAATTATGCACCTTGAAAATTCCAGATTATTAGATCGGTCCATCATTATATCACAAAATTCGACTCTTCTGTCAAAATCATCCTCGTGAAGTTCTTGAACCAATTTTATTTTGTACGAATACCATTTGTTCGTTTTTAGACATTTTAAAACGGCAGAATCACTAATTAACTGCTGCAATGAGACTTCACGGGTTGATTTGTGAGAGTTTTCTTGAAACGTTAGTGCACCCATGCAATTGTTTTTCTTCCGAAATTGCCAAACGACCTTGGAAGTGACCTCTTCCTTGATCTAAGTCTCTAAATTTGCGTTCTGTTTTACCTACAGTTGATCGCGTAGTAAGCCGATCCGGGTACTTAACATTGAACAATTCGAAAACTTCTTCGTGCCATTTTTAGTTTTATATTAATTAATCAAAAGGCAAATAACGATTGCCAAACCTGACAACACAGAATCAGCAATACATTTTACGTTGAAATTGATTAGCTCTCTGCAGAAACTGAATTTTTAAGGAACATTTCTTGGACCTTCGAAATAAACTTCTTTTTCTTAAAACTGTGGATTTTACACAAAGAATTACAACTGAATATAAATAAAACTGTTAAGAATACCCCAAATGAAGAAAAAGATAGTGCTCTTTCACCAAGACAATGCAACGCGTTTCAAGTCCATCGCAACAATGGCAAAAATGAACGAACTGCACTTTGAATTGCTTCCCCATTCACCGGATCTGGCTTCCAGCAACTACTACCTCTTTGCAGACATAAAAGGAATACTCCAGGGAAAGAGATTTGGGTCCAATAAGGAAATGATTGCCGAAAGTAAAGGGTATTTTGAGGCCAAAGATAAATCGTTCTACAAAAAAGGCATCGAAATGTTAAAGGAGTGTTGGAAAGAATGTATCAGTTTTGAAGGAGAGTATGTTAATGAGTAAAGTCGAATTTTGCCTAAAAGTCAAAGTAATCATCCCACGAACTTACTGAGTGATGTGCTCTTATTTTTCAAAAATTCGATGAGATTAATTAGATTGTAACGCGAGGACTGTAGTTCAGTACAGGTTTTAATTATCTATCTATTTTATAGTTATGTTGCAAAATTTTGAACCAATAACAATTCTAAATAAAAAGTAAGATAATGAAGTTACTTGAAAACTAACAGCTTTTAACTATAAGAGCTTATATTTTCTTACAAAGCAATTAACACACGTATGGCTTCTATTTACTAAATTTTCCCTATTATGATAATTAAAATCTTTGAAATCACAAACTTTATAATACGTTATCGATGGAGTAAACTAGATCGACATACTTCACTTCACCTTCTTCATTTTGTCTCTTATTTTTAACCGTATTCAATTAGATTCTTCAAATCTATACGTTTCAATTGGATTAGCGTCGTGCGAACTCTAGCATAGCACATATCTACAGCAAATCAATACAACGTCACATAATTCCTAAATTCGTAGTTCAATTTATTTTCAAGCGTTTTTCGCATTGCATTTTGTATTGGGTGTGAAATAGATAATTGTGAGAAATTAGTTGCATGCGACCAATCTAGATTAGCACATATAGTTGTGGTGAAGCATTATAGGCAAGATAAATCAATTAATTGTAAATACACGGTTCGATATGATTCCTTAGATTTTAGATTTATAGTTCAAGTTCTAAAATTTATGCACCCCAATGTTTCATACCATTTTGAAATTAGCACGAAATTTATTATCAACAACCATGTAAATATTTTAGAGCATCGATTCAATAGAGGAGATAAATTCGGTCCATTCCACCGAGACCAACAATATCGAACACGGCGATATCATGATCGACGATAATAAAATAGTTGGTGAAGAAAATTGGACGGACATCAATCTGAACGAAGACGGGGACACAGCGACGAAAGAAGACAATAGAAACATCCAAAATAGGTCCCACACCGGTTTGATGGATATCGAAGGAAACGTCCAGGAAAGAGGAGAAAAACAACATTCAGAAATATCAGTCGTCAGGGTGCCCGACAGTATGATACAGACACCAACGCAAATTAGACCGGACGACCTTCCAGTTAACAATCTAGTAGAGCACATTTCATTACCAACTCCATCCAGGGAAGCGTCCTTGACGCAGAAATTAGAAATGGCTCTAGGCTCTGTATGTCCGTTATTGCGGGAAATCATGATTGATTTTGCACCGTTCCTTTCGAAAACCCTAGTCGGATCACATGGACAAGAACTGCTTATGGAAGGGAAAGGTTTGACCACGTTCAAAAACAGTAATTCGGTGGTTGAACTCGTTATGCTTCTTTGCTCGCAAGAGTGGCAAAATTCCCTGCAGAAACACGCCGGGTTAGCTTTTATAGAATTAATTAACGAGGGACGCCTCTTATCTCATGCCATGAAAGATCACATCGTACGCGTAGCGAACGAGGCTGAATTTATTTTGAATAGAATGCGAGCCGATGATGTTCTGAAACATGCAGATTTCGAATCACAATGCGCTCAAACTTTACTGGATAGAAAAGAAGAGGAAAGGATGTGCGATCACTTAATAACAGCCGCTAGGAGAAGGGATAATGTGATCGCTAGTAGATTATTGGAAAAAGTGCGAAATATCATGTCTAACAAACATGGTGCTTGGGGTTATATGGATCAACAAGCAGCCAGGTACTTTACCTTTATTTTATACGCGTGGACTCTCTTTAATAGCTTATTTCCGTTTCGATAGATTGAACGAGTATTGGAAATTGGATGCTTGGGAAGACGATGCGAGAAGAAGGAAGAGATTCGTACACAATCCTTTGGGATCGAGTCATCCTGAAGCTACCCTAAAAGCGGCCCTGGAACATGGAGGGCCAGAGGATGCCATACTTCAAGTAAAATCATCGTTTTTCAGTTTGATCCCTTTAACATACCACAAACTTTTATTTAAAATATAGGCAAAAGAAGAAATTCATGCTCAACTCGCTGCAACAAGAAATCAACAGCAGATGCAATCGACAGATTTAATGGATGATAATGAATTGCTGATAGACGACAGGGAGTTAGACAGTGACGCCACGGGTAGGATAAATTAATTGAGGAAAGTTTACTGTTATAAGGGTTGTTTTTTATACGCAGGGCCTGTAAATATAAGCACTAAAGCAAGATTAATAGCACCAGGCATCGTTGCACCTGGAATGGTATCTATTACGTCATCCGAGTTGTATTTTGAGGTCGATGAAGATGATGAAGAATTTAAGAAGATTGACACTGAGGTAAGTGGATTTTAATTTTTATCTTGTTATTTGCGCTATTGAAAGTGGTACACTGCCAAATCTTACATATGTATATAACAATTGTTATTTTTACGAATTTGATATCGGCCTTTTCAGTAACTAGTTCCCTATTTATTTTAAAGCTTTTTATTAAAAATTGCGGCCACACGCCGATTGTCTAAAGTGTAATAACTAAGGTTCGACAAACGAGTGCAACGTCAGGGGCGTATCACGCGATGGTGGGTACGTGAGATACAGTATTATTAAAAAATAATATGTTCTCACCTTTTATTGAGGTCTCAATATCCACTGCGACGAAATACTAATCAAACAAGCGTCACCTTCCACGGTTATCGAATGACTAAACTCTTCACTGACTTTGACCTAAATCTCCTCTAAACGCTTCTGCCGTAGTACGCGTTTGTCGAACCTTAGCAATAACGCAATTGTTCCAAAATGTTATCATATTAGAGGTCCAAAGTTATTTATTTTAGAAGGATGTGAGTAATTATACACCTAAATTTAATTTATGAACAATATAGAAAACAAATTGCAAATTTTTGATTAATTTGAATGTTCATTTTTATCGAGCTCTCCACAATAAAGTGATCTTAGTTCCTTGTAAATGTTGTGATCTTTGTGCAATAAATTACATTAATTTTACAGAAATGGTAAGTAACTACACACATGGTTGTAGAAGTATATCCATATAAAGCAATCTGATTATTCTCAATATTTAGATTTCAAAAATTGCATTTACCCCATACAAACCGTGTCGCCTTTTCTGGGTGTTACAATCGACAGATACTTAAAACGAAAAATCCAGAGTTACAGTGTATGTAAAAAGAAATACGTAAAGTTACATAATAACTGGAGTCTGTTGTTCTCCCCGCTACTGCCTTGTATGACGAAGCAAACGTGACTTACAACAAATTTCTTTAGGCCAAATAAAATATCTTTATATATCGGTTGTGCATTATCAATCATGCAAAGATTATAAGCAAAGCAGTTACATGTTAACGGCAGCAGAAGAAAGAAAGAAGAAATACTCTATAACATTTGTAATAAAGCATTCAGTGTCAAACCAGGCACAAGAAGTCTTATTGCTACCTTATACACAGGTTAACACTCTCCAAGAGTGATGTGTCTTATTCAGGGTTAAAGTTTTTCAATAAATTATAATGCTAAATGAAAGAAATCTCGTCATTTAGGCTGTTAATAGATAAACTATACAGTGTGGACGTATAGGTTGGAACAAAATCAATAAAAGCTATAAATAGCGGAAAAGAAAAAACGATCGGAAACATCAACCTTACTTTTTAAAATGCGCAAATTTTTACAATAAACGTATTTTGTGACGTCATTATTGTCGCAGATATGACATCAATTCCTTTTGTTTTAAATGGTAACCCCAGTTTTTGATTTGGAGGAGAACGTTTTTCTGCATACGGAATGATGATTTCTGAGATAGGTTACATAACAAGATTTTTGGGAAAAAATATGTTGTGTATTATTCAATTTAACAATCAAAGCTTAACTAAAAAGTCAAAAGTTACACATGAATTTAAAATTACTCGAATCAAATGTTCAAACCGCATATCATTTACGTGTTGACAATGAGTAAGGCGATGTTTAAATTCGTTTATGACATTATTTAACACTCGGGTAGTTGTTAACCTGTTTTTTCGGTTATTCTAATCTTCAAATCTTCAATATTATTAGGTCGGTTTAGATACACTTTGGATTAGAGTCCACAAGAAGAAATCGAGCAGAGTTAGGTAGGGAGATTTGCTGGCCATTCAATTGCTCCTCACCTACCAATCCATTGGTTTGGGAAAATGGTACTAAGATAATTACGAATAGTTAAAGAATAATGTGGCTGTGCACCATCTTGCTGGAACCATAAGGCGCTATCCGCCAAGAGGGAATGTTTTATTTGGATGAAGAGCAACAATTGGGGGTATTATGTTTCGCTACAGTAATAGCTAGTAATTTTCACCATTTAATGCACCTTCAATACAAAGACGCGCCTCTGATTGAATTACCGACAATTCCGGCCTATATGTTAATTTTTTGTGAGAGTTGTGCGCCCTTCCATCATCCAGTGTGGATTTTCACGTGTCCAGTATATACCGTTTTGCCTATTGACAGACCCGTGTAGGCAGAAGGTAGCTACGTTGGAGAATATTATATGTCTTGAAAATTCCAGACTGTTATTACATCGCCCCATCATTATATCATAAGAAAGTTCTTGAACCAATTTTATTTTGTACGAATGCCATTTGTTCTTTTTTAGACATTTTAGAACGGTGGAGTCATTAGTTACCTGGTGCAATGAGACTTTACGGCTTGATTTGGAAGAGTTAACGGGTACTTAATATTGAACAATTCGCAAATTTCTTCTTCGTGTCATTTAAGTGTCCGGTACTTGTATCCAAAACTAATCATCATTAGAATTCCTATTCTTTGGGTTTTACTTAAACGTGCCATTTTTAGTTTGATGTCAATTAATCAAAAGACAAACAACGTTTGCCAATCCTGACAACACATTTTGCGTTGAAACTGATTCCCTCTCTGCAAAAGCTGATTTTCTAAGGAACATTTCTTGGATCTTATTCGAAATAAACTTCGTTTTCTTAAAATTCTAGATTTTAAACATAAAATTACAACTGAACATAAATAAAACTTAAGAATACTCCAAGTATTATTTTTCTCAAATATTTTGTTGTGTGACCTATTTCAGAAATTATCGTTCTGTGTGCTCCAAATGGAACTATCAAAAAATGGGGATTACCATTTAAAAGAAAAGGAAGTGACGTTATATCTGCAACAATAATGACGTTCCAACCTATACGTCCACTGTATAAACTTTTGTTTGGGTTAGAACCTTACCCCATACGAGAATGTGAAAGGTATATGAATTATTGAAATATTACATTAGAAAACAAAACAAAACAGCAATAACGTTTTGATATCGTGACCACAATACTTTTTCAAACATTCAAAATGATATACTTCAGTTCGGGTATTGTCAAACGAAAGGATATATCCGGAGAAACTTGAAATTTTGACAAAGGATGGTAACAGATAATTTAAATCTGATTTCGCTGGATTATTTTTGCTAAAAAATGCAACAAAGACTCGATCAAAAATATCTACTTTTTCAGGCAGTCGGATTATCTTGGCAAACGGAGATAATTCGCTCCGAAACCATACGCGCCAAGAAAAACGTGATTTGTCGTGGGTTTCTACAAATTCAATTGCTTTTAGAACTCTTCACGATCTTCTATTATCAGTTCTTTTGTTTGTGTTCTTAAACTAACTGTTCTGGTTCCCCCATGCAGAATGTTCAGCAACTTGAATGCTGGGAAGACCGCTTCTTGTCTGGCGGTAGTCTAGCCATAACCTTGTCGAGGCACCATTAATTGTTTTAGCTCACACTTCGTTTTATGCCATGCTGATGACTTGAATAGAATGAAGGATATGACAATGATCCGTCCAGAATTTCCTTAGAATCAAACTAGTAAAAGAAGCTGCTTCAAAATATCTTTCGAACATGTATTTTGTATATAATTTGCAGAGGAGATGTGGAGTGTGCAGGGTTTTGTCTTAACAAAACCTTTAAATTTTCTTTCGGGACAGATGAAAGTTCTTGAGCATTATTTAGAAGAAGCAGAGTCCTTTCAGGCAAGGCTTCGTAGGTCATTAGATTGGTTTTCTCGATAAAGCCTACCAACTTGCTAATAAAAATCTTCTTTTAACTCTTTTTCTTTATAAAATAACATCTGAAGGACTTAAGGAATTAAGTGCGGTAATGAGTAGCTATCAAGTAACAAAAGATTACAAAGTAAGCACAACTGTACAGTTGCAGTCTGTGATTGACAAAGCTTAATTCTCTTCATGGATTATTGGCAAGTGGAAATTGTGCTTATTTTGTAAGCTTTTGCCCAGTTAGTTGAAATTGTGATAAAGTATCTATAGTATCATATATTGGAATTTTGTGCTCAGGGGTGTTATTCCTCATAACTATTTTTGCAAGAAGCAGTAAAAACATTCAAGATACTTTGATGGCCAACGACTTTTCAAACAGTGGCAATAATACCACTACTGTCCGCATAATATGATACAACTGAACTTGTTTGGAGAAATAGCCCACATAGGTCGTCTTTGTAGGAGCGGTCTTTTTCATACAATATATATAAAATTTATAATTCTCTCTCACCCAGTGTTAAGGTACTCTCTATCGCGGCCTTTAAAACTTATCTTAAGAAGTTTCTACTAGACAAAGAGTAATTTGTTGCTATACATCGGAACTCCCATTTTCCTAAACAATATCTCTGTTTTGTTTTTTAGGGATTGTATTAAAAACAAAAATTGCTATTGCAGAATGGTTTTTTAGGTTAGGCATTATTTTGACTTTTTTGTACTGTCGACCAAGGCCTAGGTGGAAGAGCGGGTTTATCCCAATAAACTTGAACCTCGCCTTGAGATTTTCATTATTCTTTTGTTCTTTATGTTTGATATGATGTATATTTGCTTTTCTTTTTTGAAAATAAAGATCTTTATTATTATTATTATTATTATTATTATTATTATTATTATTAAAAATACATCAAAACCGCTCTTCAAATTTACCATAGTGATTTATTAGCACAATCTGAAGGTAGTTCCTCGACATTTTGATGCCAAATACTAAGAAAAATTTTTCATCGAAAAATTTATACATCAGCTTTTTCTCTCCCTTTGTTTTTTTTTATAGAGTCGTTATAAACTATGATAACTTGACAATATAGGCAAAGTTTGACTTCAACACTTCTCTACATTTTGTTTGATAGTTTAAATCCTATTAAGTATTACAAACAGAATATATGTCAGTAATATAAAAGTGCGGTTTTTACAAATTTAATAATAAATATTTTAGTAGGTATTATAGGAATATCAAATTCCTTCGATGGGCATGTCCACTCAAGTTGGTTGTGAGAGACCTCGCACCGTTTGTTTTTACGTATATCTCTTCGTACGTACTTGTAGATATAAATTATCCAGAAACACAAAAGAAGATCGACATTTTAGATAGAGGAAAAATATGTGCTGTAATTTGAAACTTTTAACTTATAGCTCGTGATTAATTGACTCGTAGGACGAGAAGAAAGAGGTAGAAGAAGAACAAAATTCGCTCTATAACACGTGTAATACGATACCGTCGAACAAGCAATTAAATACCGGCACAAATTTTAATATACATGTATAGAGTGGTATTAAATCGATACTAAAATCACTACGCATTGCCATATAATAAAGTCAATTTGTATTTTCAACCGCCCCTATAAAAATCGACTATAATTAAGACGGTTTCCATTACGTTTTCGTTCGCTTCTTGCTGTTTTCTTTAAGTAATAATAATGCATTAATCACGTCTGGTTTATTGAAATTTGTTATGCCCATTGCATATTCATCAGCAAAACTATAAATCATCGACTGGAGGGCGGGTCCCACTGACAAGCTTATGTAAACATCCGAGAAGTTATGATCTTTTGCATTTAAAAGGTAGATAGGCGCCCGTTCGGGATGCATAATACAACGGCGATAAAAATATTCATTATAAAGCCGTCTTTAAAGATGTCATTATTGTTTTGTATCGACTTCGTCAATTTGGAAGGGTACGCATGTATTTTTGAAACAATCAAATTTGACAACGTAATTGAGAATTATCAAATTGCGAAAAAGTATCTGATAACAGAATCACTGAATGTGTGACTTTTTATTTACTTGTATGAATCATTAAGAGAAACCGCGCTTAATAACATGAAACAATTCAGCAAAATAATCACATATTAACGAAACACCCAAAATTTACTCGCTGGCGGCTTTGGTTATCGGCGGGGCAATCAATTTTCCCCGGAATTTACCATGTACAGCATTTTTCAGCAGGAAATTCAAACAAAATAAAACAAAATTTGTAAGAGTAACAAATTTCCTGTTACTACAGGAAAGCCATAATTATTTTTTTAAACATTCAAAGTTTCATACGAAGAATTTTGGGTACTCCTGCTAGTACGTTTAAGTAGGATGTTGTTTACACATAAGAAAATAAATATTCGGGCGATAATATTACGGTAGCCGCATCGAAGGCAGCATCTTATTCAACTTCAAGTTTTTTTCACGGTAAATAACCCCCAATGTTTGCTGTTAATCTATCGCGGGTCTACTTTCCGCACACAGAATTCATTGTAGCTTAAAGTTTCCATAGAATCGACGATATATTTTTTTCTTTTATATTTACTGACTTACTTTTACTTCATATATAATCTTATAAATGAATTTTATGCATTTATTATGAAAAATGCTGGTCGTTTTCACAACTTACACATCGAATTCTAACATGAAAAAGCCTTAAAAAAGAACAAAATTTGTGCGAGAAAATATTTTTCAGTGATAGAAACGTCGAAAAGAATTTGTAAAATTGCGGAAGGAAATTATGTTCACATGCACGTAGGGTAAAATAGAGACGTATATTTATCGGCATTCGGTGATTTAACTTTGACATTTGCTATTCGACTTTGTTCTTGTGACTCGTTCAGTTGATCCTTTTCGATTAGGCGTATGCTGACTGTTTTGACAGAGAAATATAAACTCTTGTAAAATTAGGTCAATATGTTAAGGAAAGTCAATTAGTTGTTTGAATACGAAATTTATGTACTTCTACGAGAAACGGGTCTAACGTTCAGTCCACATAGGGATATAACACGACAGTGGTCTCAAAACAACGTTTATTTAGCAGTTCTAACTTGCACTTACATCATACAATCTTGTAAATAAATTTGACGCATTAGTTACGACAAACCCTATAAGATAGTAATATGGTAATACTGCACCACAGTCCTTGCAATCACTATCAATTGCTGATATATCGCAAATATTAAGCAGAAGACCATGCGAAAGGAGAGGGAAACTACCGCAACAAGGATCATACTTTCCCAAGGGAATGCAGGAAAAAATAACTACAACAAACCGGTCCAAGGGCTAAGAACTCGGATGGATGGATGAATATGAGGAATCAGCCTTTGTTCTTTCAAAACAAGGGATCTCGGAAGTGCAATAACAAGAATACCATTTCTAACAATTCATCGGTACCTCAAGAGAAATAAAGTTTTTGTTTCATTCTATGAGATCTTCTTTAGTGCTCAAGACGTTTTCTATGATATTAACTATTTTTTTTTTCGTAAATGTTGGCCGTATGGATCGTTGGTCAAATTTTTCTCGCAGTAACTGGCACTAGATTTTTATATAATAGATTTTCCCGAAAGACTTACGTAAAAAAATTTAGACCATGTGATCATTAACAATTCTTCAAATTTATTTTTCTTTATATAACCTTTTTATCCGCTTAAGTATTGAGGAATTTCGAAATGTTAACGATTGATAGAACATTCTCTTTTTTTTTTTTTGAAGATGGTTGCAGGTGTAGGGTGAGTCGTCCGGCAACAGATGACTTCGGATTACTCAACTTCCACAAGGTCTTTTCTAATACATTCTAGCCCTTGATTCCTAAGGGTTTGTGGATAGATTATAAGGTTTCGGGGACGGACCATGTCTCCGGATATTTTATCCTTGACCAAAGTTCGTTTACGCATTCGCAAAGTATGTACGCAGAGGATTCTGTCGCGCAATTCCTAAATCTACAGTTATTGTCCGTGGTCTGTTCTATAAACTTCAGATGATATCTCACGTAGCAGTAACCACTTACAAGAACTAGGATTATCCTTAAGTTTTCTTTCACTAGCTTTAGGAATTTCTTGGCTTTTCCGGCAGAAAAGGTGATGAACCTTTTGCCTGCCTAAGCCCTGCAATGTTCCTCTAGTACGAAACTTTTCTTCCCATTCTCGTATCCTCCCTTACTATGACCGTTAGTAATTTGATCAAGTGGTTCTGGTTCGATGAACGGGGTCGCAGATTTTTCCTTAGAGAGGCTGTCGGCAATTTAGTTACCTTTGATCTCTTCATGCCTTGGTACCCACACCTTGTTTTTGGTCAACTACGCGAGGGTTTGTTTACAATTCCAAGCAGCTTTCGACTGATTTTATATCCTTCAGCGTTGCCTGACTATCTCTGTAAATACATATTCTTGCGTTTCCCTTTATCCCTTGGGTACATAGAGATGTATTGCATCAATATTCGCCTGAACAATGATTGAAGAAGTGCTCATGAATTGCTACAAATAAAATCCAGACCCAAATATCTTAACTCTAACCCTATTGGAAAATGGTTGGCGATCGTCGATTTTTGTTAAGAAGTAACGAAATCTCAAAACAAAGAACATGTTGACAATTAACAACTTGGTAATGTTTGTAACGGTGAAAGTTTATTTCGCATTTCATGTGTTTTATCTTTACCGTTTTGATGAATTTTGTTTCACCTGCGAATTTAATGCACAAATATATGTATAAGCATACATCGCGAGTAGTGAGTAGATACCCATTTTAATTTATGATTTATTATTATAAGATTGTCAGTATACTAACAAATCCATCAACGTCTATTTTACAAACAGTGAATCAAGTCGATTACGTAACGCGTTCTGTCGGCCTGATATTAACATATCTGGACAAAGTTGCAAACTACAAAAACTCCGAATCTACAACGAATTGTCCGGTTAATATATTAATTTATGTTTAAGTTATTTACAACAGAGCGTCCCCGCTGTAAAACATAAATTACACGGGAAACATTAGCGATTCGTGCATCTGGTTGTAATGGAATTAGTAATTTATACGAAAAGAAAAAACTGTCACCAACACAAATTTGATTTATAGTTCACCTTTTGAGTATATTTGGAATAAATTATCGAGCAGTGACCAATTTATGTCGGACAATAATTGCGGTCTTATGTTAATTTCATCAGTTTCTGTCTGTATGTCTGTATTGTGGGCAAAATTTTTAATTATCTCATTTTGCTATACTACTGTTTCGTAATTTGCTTAGTGGATAGCCGGGATGGGAAATTGTTGATTTGAGTTTTACTTAGAAATTCTTTGTAATTTTACCAGCTCTTATTCATGCCAACATTATACACTCAGGGCAACACACGCATGGTTTAATTTAAAATGAAACAGTGACGGTTTGAGATTATGGCACAGAAAGGTGGAGTAAATATGGGTATGTTTTCAACATTTGTTTGTAAATGGAAATATTGCCCCCTCCTCCGTTCCCCCTCCTTATCACGACTTATTCGACGGTCGCATAGTTTTACAGAAAGTTTTATAATAGCTACATTCAATCAGTAAGGCAGTCATCAACCATTAAATGTATAAATTTTTCTTGTTCCACGGAAGTTGACAAGCAATCTTGAACTGCTTCCACTGTATTCCACTAAAAGTTTTATCAGTTGCCACCATTCTACAAAGATAGGACAGGGACAAAAGCTGTAACTCTGAAGATTGCCGGCAGTATTGGAAAGTTAACCATTTTTACTTCAGAGTTGGCAACGTTTTTGTGATATATATAATATTTAAGATTACGGTGGTGGATGTTTCTTTATTTAGCCAAAATCTCGCATTCAGTGCTGTTTGGAGTTAAGCTTGGATGAACCACTTGTCTTAGAATACGGTATTTTGCAGTAGATAAAAAGTTGTATGAAGTCACAATTAGTTATAGCCACATAAAGAGTGTTTCTCAAACATGAAATAGAAAACGAATCATCACCATCACCAACCAATCATTGGAGAAAACAATATTGTTTTTCTGATGAGGCAGGCTCAAGGCGTTTAAGTAATATTTTTTCAAAAAAATTTACGATTGTGGCTATTAAGTTGATAAGTCGGTATGGTTCTATAAGATTTGTTTTTTTCCTGGCTTTACTGTTATAGTAATTTCCGTCACTTTCTGATGACTTGGGAAAGTAATTACTTTCAACAACTGTCTGTTAGAATCGGATTAAATTGTCTAAAATTCCTATATGTGAAAGGATATCTAGGATTTTCCTAGTTATGATGTCTTTGAATTCATTTCTAGTGAGACTATTCTCTCTAACCCTTCTATGTGAATTCAAGAAAGAAACGCGTAAGTAATGTGTGGGTCAAATTGACTTGATTCTCTTTCGTGATGTAACCCTCATCTATAGTCGGCCCCCGAATTCTTAAACCGAAAAGCTATGTTTCCGAAGAGGAACATTACCCACCTTTTTCCGTTTTCTGAAGCTTATTGTTTTTTCTGACCAAGCTTTTCCGCCTTTATCTTCGAAGACTTAGACATACGCTCGCTGTTTAACGATGTTAAGGCACATCTTCCCTTGAAGGCTCAAATTCCTAGATCTTTAGCAAAGTCTGTACGCCAATACTACCCACATTCTCCCAGATTCCTGGAACTTATTACTGCCTGTGACTAGGCTTCTCAGTGTTTATCCTCATGGGGTTAGACATACGCTAGAGCAATACGTTCAACTTCCATATTTTATACTGTGAAGACATCTGCCCTTAAAGTGGCAGATAAGAGTTTTCAACCTCGTGTTGTTATTAACTTCCATTGGCATTGGTGATGTTTTGGATTAAAATCTTTTCGTGCTATAAACCCATTATATAGGCGTTTTAAGACTAGGAAATTTCTCAATAGTTTTTCTAATACATGCACACAAATATCGTAGCCCCTAGATTGCGAATTGACAACTTACAACAATGTTAGTGAAACTACACAAGCCGGTGAAAGTGACCTATTTTTTAGATCAAACTCTTAAATGAATATGTCATTTTCTTGACGTTTTAATTGCAGTTTTCGTCTTCTTATGTTAAGGATTTCCCAGAACCTATTTTCTACAAAGCAGAACCACTTTAACTGGATTTATGCAAGCGTAATGTTTATTTCTATCATGCAAGTTTAGTGTTCCTATACCTTTATAACATCAATTCATATTGTGCCGGAGTGCCTAGACTAGTGATTTCCAATCCTATGTTCGTGGGCGCGATACGAAAATTTGTTCACATGACCTGAAACAATTGAGTGCAGTGTACGCAAGTGACTGTATCGAATATTGGTGGACTGGTAGATATAGTTCTTGCTTTTTGAAGCACTGACTTTTTAGGGTTCTAGTAGAATATATTGAGGAAAGAAAATTGGTTCAGGAAAGATGAAGTTCAAGCAAGATTCTTACGTTAGTTTGAAGAAATAGAAAACTAACTTAATATAAAAAATGAAAATTTTGGTAAACTGCCTAGGCTAGTGGATTTGGGTTTCCTCACGGATATCGTGGAAAATTCAATTCTTTAAACTATGAGCTGCAAGAAAAGAAAACAACATGTTATTAAAATGACAGATTCTATGAACTCGTTTGAAGTAAGATTGCATACCACATATGCAGGTGGGATGTATTTTGAAAATATGAAGAAAATGGAATTTAGGTTTTCCTTATTTGCTAAGCACCCAAGTGTTTCAGTAGTCAATCCATCTCTTTTTGTAAAGGAAATGCATGTAACAAAAATAGCTGCACACATTGCAGTTGCAGCTCCTCAACCCTTACTTGCAGAGCTTGTGCAGAGATGATACCATCCGCCATATCGGTACTTTGTACTGCACGCTAGGGTACAAAAGGGTTTTAAACTCCACGCTAGATAATTGCATAAATTAATTTATTTGCAAACTTGAAGTAAATTAGAATTTCAGAAACTTATTGGTCGTATTTATGTTTTGTGGAACGTGTAAGTTTACTAAATTCATTGTTTCAAGCATATGCTTCAATAATAATTTTGAATAATGACTTATTCATAACCACACGGTACAAGCAACACAACTTGGACACCTACGGTGAAAAACTATTACAAGGTTCTGTTTCCATATAGCAGTGCTCCAGCAATCTTCGAAGTGAAAGCATGTGTGTATGTAACACATATGTATCTATTTATATTGGTACTAATACAAATCGTCGAACGAGATTGTGTATAGAGAAAAAAGCAATTACCTAAATATAGGTATAGTCGTAATGTCGTAACAAGTATAATACTACTATCGGTTTAAAGACTTTCTGTCTCCTATAGAGAGAAATCGATTTGACTACTTTATTTATTATCTTTAGATCTATTTTGCTAAATTAAAATTTTGCCTTTTATTTAACCTAAAAAGCGGTAGGGACAAACTGAAAGATAAGTATCTAAATACGTCGCGAAATATATAAGTGTTTCAAAGAGTTTTCACCATATAAAAAACGTTTTTATTATCAATTGGTCAAATTATAGTCTTGAGAAAAATTTTTGTTTCACCTAAATCCTAAATTGCGCTAATAGTTTTTTCTCTTTAAATAACATCACCAACGAAGTAAACCAAAAAACAAATAGAATTCATCTGAAGAGTGAAGTACCCTTGTTTTTGATAATTGATGAAAATGTTATTTAAAAATATTGCTAACATACAATGGCTTGGACATTTAGGAAGAATAGAACAAGAAAGAGACGTAAAGGATGTAGCATGGAAGGTACCAGAGGGTAAAAGGAAACTGGAAAAGACCTAGGAAACGCTGGATGGAAGCTCTGGAGGAAGACCTAGAAGAGAAAAAAGAATCCAGAAGTGGAACGAAAAGACAAAAAGTAGAAAGAATTGGAGAGAAATCGCCAGGCTATGGACCTAGATAACCTAAATTATTATTATCACATTGTATTTGTAGGTAATTTGTAGAAATCAAGGGGGCAATAATTGACTGACATTTCACTTTCACAAGTTAGTGTGACATCTCAAATTTTCTCTTTGAGTTTTTAAAATAACTTAAATGACAACAATGCCAACAAAAGATGAAAGAATAGAAATTGTTATCATTCACAAAGAGACTAGGATAAATCGAGAAATTGGATAAATATCAACGCAAGTTAATTATCAACCTCGTAATGGGACTGGGCATATCTTAGTTGTGAGGCTTAGTGAGGAGGAGTGGTGATGGAATGTAGGTGACCTTAATGCCTCTGGTGATGATGGTTTCTTACTCCGTCTCTTTATCTAGTTTAGTTTCTTTTGTAATCCTTGCTTAAGTAGGATTTTCTTGCGTCGGAGGTATCATACAGAACGGTAAGAAAAGTACTACATTGAGGTCCTGACCCAGCTGAGAAAAGAACAAAAGACCAAATCTGTGGGAAAACAAATCATAGATTTTGCAGCAGAGTAGCGCACCAGTAGCAGCGCATAATTCCCTCACTGTGAAACTTCTTTTAGCGGACAAGCACGTTACTGTGCTCGACCATCCACCATATTCAGCAGATCTTGCTCCTTGTAACTTCGACCTGTTCCCGAAAGTGAAAAGTGCATAAAAGGGAACACATTTTCCATTTTAGAAGAGATCAAGATAAATGCGGCAGATTTGCTGAAGAGGTTAACACGTGATGATTTGTGGCACTCCTTTAGACAGTAGAAACAACGTATGCAGATATTGTATAGATAGGAAAGGAGAGTATATTGAAGAAAATTAACAGCTACTTGGAACAAGTTTTCAATAAGCCATATTTTTGGACCTGTCCTGCTATTTAATTGTCCGACATAGTAAATAATAAATAAATTAGCACACCCCACGGACAAAATTCAGATACGTATTTCGGCAACTAAGTTGCCATCCTCAGTGGAAAACTGGGAGAATTCAGTATCACTAGCGATATCCGGCTAATGCCCAAAATGGACACTACACAACGAGGACATTACAACTCGAAAGCATTGTACAATGAACATCACATACTGGACGCCCGTGCGAAACACATCAAAACACTGTTGACAGCGACTATTAAAGACATCGTCAATCGAAAGAATTTATCAAAAGTTTTTGAATATACTTCTCAAAAGCAACATCGCAAGTGGATAACGGACGACAATTAAACTAGGAACAAGGTTCGGTTAACAGTTGCTGAAAATCTAAGAATATGTCTTTCTACTTTACGTGGTCAATTTGGTGTACGTAAGGCTTCGGCAGGTGGGATTTATTTATATTCTTGGATACAGGGTGAATTGGAAGAGAACAGAAATTTCAACAAGTTTATAATGTTCTCAAATGACGCAACTTTCACATCGAATGATCAAAAGGTTGTAGATGGTGAGCTGATGAGAATCCAAACTTTCGTGGAAAATGTTAGGATCAATGTCATTTTAAGGGAAATATATAGTGTGCAATTTTCAATAATAGATTTTTAAGTTGTTGTGCTTTTTAATGCTCAATCTTAAGGAGGTTTTTGCTGAGTTAATGTTGGAGGAAGAAGAAGAACTATGACTTGAGTTTGATGCAGCAAGGTGCTACAGTACTCCGTTAGTAAGACAGTATCTTGATCACCAATTTACAGGTAAATATATTGCCAGGTATTCAGTACGTTCTTGGTCACCCAAATCGCCATTTGTAACCCCTTTAGACTTTTCTGTTGAGGTATGTTGATAATAAGAATAATAAGAACATAGACCATTCTAGAATATTGATCATTTATAAAATATTATAAGGAAATGTGCCAACAAAGATAACGGAAGGAAAACACGTTTCACACACCATTCTTTACAATAATGAATAATTATCACAATAAATTTTGTTGGTGTGGGAGGCTATTATTTTGTTAATAATGTTTTAGTTTAAACAATATTTTTAAAGAACATTTTCATCAATTTTAAGAAACAATGGTACTTTATTTGTCAATTTCATATTTTTTTAATTCCTCTGTATATCATCAGATATTTTTGCAATTTTCCAATTATTTATGAAATGCGGGAACTTTTGTCAAATTTGTAAAATTTTTTGAATAAATTGATAAGAAAGTTTTACATATGGTACAAATCTTTTGAAACACATTGTACAGATATATACATTTTATTTATTAAATAAAATTCACTGCACAGCTGAACGACTTTACAGCAAAAAGTGTGATGTATTCATTTTGCAGAATCCTAAGCAGCGTGAAGATGCTCTTGGTTTAATTATGTTGGTATCGGTGGCATGTTTTAATGCCGCGCGATATAATTGAATGTATTTTGTTAACACTCGACCGGGACGCGTACGATTTATATTTCTCTTCGTGAATAATTGAATATTAAAGAGTGGTTTGCATGCGATAATGCGGTATTTATGCGCCACTGCCCAGTGTTCGTGCAATGAATTGTGCCGTCCACTATTTTCGTCACGTGTTTCTTGCTCAACTTAATCGTAAAAAGCTGAAATTGAATTGTTCATGATTCACTGAACTTTTCGCGTTATTTTTAGACGAGTTAGATATACATATACGTACTTTATTGTAATTATTTAATTTATGGCAGATTTTGTATCGTTTCTTCAACACTCCATAATGTTTAAGAGTACGTTTCCATATAATCTTTTCGAAAGAATCTCAATTGCTCGCTTTTAAGTAAATATGAAAGTCACCGTACCTTTTAAGCAACATATACTTAACTGTCATTACTGCTTCTTTTTGCATAAATATTGTGTTAGATGCCAATAGCACCGATACGATTACTTTTTAATTCTTTTTGAACTAAAATTTTATTTCCATCAAGAAACTAATAATTTCAGTTACATCGAACAAAATGCAGGGATCAGATTTTGGTATTGATGGGTGTTCCTCCTTTGCTTATAAATTATATTGTGTCCCCTACTTACTGCAAAATTAAATTCGAATGCTTGCAAAAACCGGTGAGGGGATCAAATTGTGTTACATTTTTATCTTCAATTTGGTAACAGTCCAGACATTGAAGTTACATACGGTTTAGGTTTGCGAGTCCGTTCAGGCGCTATCAGTCGATTTCCGCTTTACACACTCGTTATGGGCTTTCCATCGCGATGTAATTTCCCTCTACAGCAATGCATAACGCTTGTCTCAGTTCTTCCATTTCGGGCAAGAGACCAATTTTTTGCGATTACGATCTCAGACTGTCTCTCCACTTGGTTGTCTACCTAAACACTCCTGCCTTGGTTTGTAGACCAAAACTGTAAAATGTGGACTAGCCTTCAGCAAATAGGAAAGGGTGTAATCAGTCGAAAAGCATTGAAAAGTGCTTACCTGCTGTTGTTCCTTTTTATCAAGTGTCCCTTTTTTAAAATTTCAATAAATGTAATGTCTGGAATTATATCGGAAAGTTACAATCTTTCTGGCGAATACCAGGGAATGTGATCAGCTGAGAAGGGTTGGAAGTTGCTACGTTGTGATGTCGATTGATTATTTGTTTTTGCAAGTAGGCATCCTTGAGGTAAACTGTTAAAAATGCTGTTTCTATAATTATAGTGGGAGGCCCCCATTCTTTTTTTTTTTTTTTGGTAAATATGGGAAAGAGTAACAGTTGCCCAAAGATGATTTCAGTTGGTTCTTTGATTTTTTTAAATTTAGTTCTTGAGAAAATTGTTAAAAATGTAAGTGTTGATGGAAATTAATGGGGATTGCAGCGTGTGAAATGAATTATTCATATTGTTAATCTGTTTAATATATTACGATGTAGTTTAGCCTTGACATCATTCTGATTAGTTGCTGACAACACGTTTTCTCAGCTCTCATGGTGAACTCTCCGATGAAGAATTAACACAATTCGAAAGCTTAGAGGTGCCAAAAGAGGGTCTGTTATTTCACAACTCATCCTTGCCTGCAATCCCCATTAATGTCCATCAGCACATAAGTCCTAACGTGTACAACCAGTACTTCTGCTCAATATTGTTAAAAGTGTTTTTCCAACCATAGTGGGCCGAAGACATCTTCTTAACATGCATGAGGGGGTATCCTTGATTCAAATACGGTGGAAGGCGTCTGGATGTCTCATAGGTTGTCTGTACTAGTTTTTGGTTGTTAGCTGAATATATAAAATCGAACGTTTCGGCAATCATCCGTCTTTCCTGGGGTAGTCCTTATAAGGAGTATCTGTTGCCCAACTCATTTCGACTTTGGACTTGATTTTAAAAGAAAATGAGAAAATTCACAATTTTATATGTATGCCATTGAAATTTCTGAATGCAAGATTGCATAAACACGAAATCTCCTATAGAGAGTCCTCCAGATCTCCTTTTATTAAGATTTTGGCTCTCAAAACTGGTTTACTATTTTTACGAAATTGGAAAGCGATGTCTTCAATTTTCTAAAGTTGAAACGAATTTGGCAATGAACCGACCTTGTCATGGACATCGCGATTGTAATACATCTAGCAAACGATGAAAATAGTGCAGACATTGTACTAGATAACACACAGTCGTTAAGAATCACACGTCACTGCGCTAAAAGATGATTTTAATTGGTTCTACCTAAAGACAAATTGTTCTTGAGAAAGATTGTTGAGGATGCTGTTTCTGCAATTACAGTGAGGACTGGCAAGGTTCTTAGTAAATGTGAAAATTGTGGTTGGTCAACCCAGGATTTAGAAGATAGTGAAAAGTGATTTTGACATTTTTTTAATTATTATAGGGTGATCGATACTTATTGTCAAGATCGTCTGAAGTTAATTTTTTTGGTCGGTTCGAAAACTATTGCCAAGGCTGTATATTTTAGCTCTAAAAGATGTATGTATAACGATAAAATACTAATCGTTTACAACTTTAAGAGCTTAGGCAGGTCTAATCTTTTTTCAATAATAAGTGAACAACCAGCAGATTGTCAGGCCTCACATTTTCATCTTCGATACGGTAGTTAAGACTTGCAAAGGAGCATTTTTGTGAATTTCTTTCTTATCGGTACTTTTTGAAGTCCAAAAATGACGGTAAGCCCATGGCCATTTTTCTATTCTTTAATTGAGATCAAATTCAACAACCAACAAGGAATTTGTAAAAAGCTCGTCGAGTCAAAGTCGTAGCTATTGTAACGATTACACGGAACGTAAAATTTGGAGCCCGTAAACTTACTGGTTCTTCACTTATTATTGAAAAATAAAAAATTAAAGCTGTAGAAGCTCTTAACATTGTAGAAAAATACTACTTTATGGTTACACACACTACTTTTAAAGGTCAGATATACAATTTTCAAAATAGTTTGGGAACCAATAAAAAAATTTCAGTTTAACCGATCTGGAAAAAACGTACCGGATACCCTTAAGTAAGATTAAGTTTGTTATTTTTTACATTTGATCAACTTACCGAGGTGTATGTTGAGCAACTGTATTTCAAAAGATCCGAATTGGTGTATTAAAGTACAAGTTCTTATGTGCAAAGTCATCTTATTTAGTACTTTTCATGCGATGTTCTAATATTTCGAAGTTTATCTTTTTATACTGTTCATTTCGACCTTCTAACTCATATAAATCTGAATGCATTTCGAAGGATATTAAATCATTTCATCAGATGAAATCACTGCGAGCGCCTAACATGAGTCCGGTTGGGTTTATATGGCGGTGGCCGCGCACATTCCACGCCGAGCTGGAGTCTGACTCCGCGGGTAGCCGGATAATTGGCCATCCCTAAAGGAGCACCTGCCCGGGGGCGCCCGCACTGTTTGTTTTACCACCACCCGAGCTAATCAATTAGTTACGAAGAAACGGACGACGGACCGACGTGTACGCTTTCATAAAATCCTGTCGCACTATCCGTGATCTGTGTTTAGTAGTATTGTACATAAGTTCCATGCAGTCGACGATTAAACCTTCGATTTACTCCGCGAAACGGTCGGATAATCTTTTTATTAACGCTTCGAAACGTTGGGGATTGTAATATGCTGAGTTGCGTATTGCAATTTCGTCCACTTTGTAACTATCAGGTAGATTTTGGTATATTTTTGGACATCATTATTTAATGGGGTTTGACAGATAACTGAAACGACTTCATGGTATGTTCTCGCTGTCGATATGTCCAGTGGAATGAGGAATGAAGACGTTGGTCGTCGCAAAATAACGCTTCATCATTTTGTTTAACAGTTAAATCCGCTTTTTTGTATGTAATTGATTTCTCAACAAGGCTGTTAGGTGTCTTTCAATGATGACTGAGCAGATCCACTGCATTGTTTTCCTTTCGCAGTTATTTATATTTAGCCAATAATGCATAATCTCTTTAGTACAATAATGCAATAATATAACTAATGGTATAACGGGTATCACTCCAAAGACTATTCTATTCTAATTTACGACAAATGAAAGAGGAGTGAAGGAGTTGTATGAAGATCGATTTTCATATATGTGCACTACCGTCCATATTAGTTCGAACATTTGGTAAAACTTTGTAAAGTATTCTTAATGACTGTACTATTACTTTAAAATCTAAAATATATTATGATATTAAACTATTTATAAAGTTTCTAGTTCGCTACCTTCAGAATTTCTGGGTAATCAACATCATCAAACAATAATTAAAATTTACATTTAGTGGCACTTGTGGAACAAATTTACGATCCCTTTGTTATGTTTATTTTTGAGGCAGCAGTACGAGTATGAGTAATAAATAAGCTTAAGAAGTTTACACTACTCTGTCCCAACAGTGCTGCATATAATAATCTGTTTTAGTTGTTCGACAAACGTGCTTGTGCGTGTATCGATAGTAAGTGTGTATTTGAAGCAAATAGTTTTATTAAAAGCCACTAAAATACTGAGGGGGAAGCCAACAAGCCACGAAGAACGTGGCTGCTTTTCACCAGGAAGGCTATTTACTGCGCCGGATTGTAGAAGAGACGAATGTGAACAAGTCAACACAAAGTGATACGAAGGAAATATCAACGGACGTGCAGATCGTTTGCGAATAACAATAAGAGTAGACGATGAGTGCATAAAATTGTTAAGCAAACGAGATAAATGGCTCACAGCACCTGAAATTGCTGCAGAAATGAATCGCGCCCGTGAAAGACCAACTTCTATCAGTTTGATGGTATACTCTGACGAAGTCACTGTGTTGGCGAAACGGACATTACATTTTTTATTAAATATAGTAAAGTGTTTTTATTCTACGACTTTTATTAATAATTATTGTGGATCTTCACCAAGTAAAAGCCAGTCCTATTTCATTTCTATCAATCTTCATAGGCGCGTTGCTGTGGGAAAACCTCTACTACGCCGTGGTAACAGACAAAAACGGTTGCAGTGGGCTGAAATACATAGAAAGTGGAGAGTCGAAGACTTCAAACGAGTTTTATGGACTGATAAATCGAAATTTGAACTATTTGAAGAAACGAGTCGTTCTTGTAAGAAGATCCAAGGGTGAAAGAATGTTGGGGGATTCTGCCGTATCGACTGCGATGCAAGGAAGGGGTTCTGTGCTAATTTAGGGTCGCTTTTCGTACGCTGAGGTTCACTGCGAATTGCAGGCATTATGAGAAAAGAAAATGATTTAAAAATATTACAAGAAAATGCAATACCGGCAGGGTTGCTTTTAAGTGGTAATAATTTTATATTCATGCATGACACCGAACCCAAATATACAGCATTGGTATGCAGAAATTACTTAAATAACCAACTACAAAATATTATTCTTGAAATAATGACGTGGCCACCGCAAAGTCCTTTCATCAATCTGATTGAGCTGTTGTGGGATGAACTCGACAGAATAATTCGAAAGGTGTGCCCTACCCCCACAACACATTTATGGAACATTATACAGGACCAGTGGACCAATATGCCAAATAGAGTGTTCCAAGAATTGGTGGAACGAATGCCTAGGATTGTTAGTGCCATCCTTCCTGCAAAAAAGGTTTTCTCGACGAAAAGAACATTTCATAAATTTAATATTATATGTTGAAAATTATTCTTATTTTTGTCGTATGGTATAAATATGTGTGAATAACAATTTATTATTAGATGAATTTGATTTTGTAGTTTAACTTACAATTAATGCCAAAGGTCTACACTTTTGTAAATTTACTTAAGTGTTCGAATTAATATGGACGGTAATGTACATACGGGTATAAATTATTACCTTTTTTGTCTTTTAATGATAATTATAGTCACTTAAAGAGGTTTAGTTGCTAAAATTTGTAGACTTTTTTTATATTACTATAATCAAATCCCCTTGTATCGCTAGGTGTCGGGGAATTTTTAGACTTTCAAATAAATAATACCCGGATGACTTCGGTTTGTAGGGTTCATCTTCTCAAAGAAATGAAAATAAATTCTTTAAAATATTTGCTGACGTGGAGATAAAAGGCCAACTTTTAATTTTTACAATTCTTACAAGAGCTTTAATATATGCCTTTATTTGATTAAGGCATGTTGCCAACGGACGACTTCCAGTTGTAGAGTTCATCTTCTCAAAACAAAGAAATGAAAATAAATTCTTTAAAATATTTGCTGACGCGGGGATAAAAGACCAGCTTAGTAATTTTTACAATTTTCCAAGAACTTTAGTATACGCCCTTATTTGATTAAAGCACGTTGCCATTTCCCAGATGTTCTTACCGTCGTTACTTTGGACATATTGTTGACTTGCAATGATAATTATGGGCATGCAAGGTCTCTTCCCTGCAATTGCGGTTTGGAAGCTATCAATACTGAAAATGGTGAACACACTACACATTTGCCATTTTTAAGAAATAAGGTCTGGTTGCTCAAAACCTTGCCCTACTGTCACTCCAATTTCAGAAGAAACGTAACTGAATGATTTCCAGTTTGTAAGTGTGTCTGCATTTGGTTTTCGTCCGTTCAAAAAAATTCAGATAAAAAATACTTAAAAAATACTCGAAAATTTTTGCTGACACATGCGTAACAGACTAACGTTATATATGTATATCTTCACCCACTTTTTTACAATTTCCTGTGCTTTGATGACTGTAGTTTCGATATTTGGAAAATGTAATACACGCCCTACATATTTACAGCTTGGCAAGTTTGTGTTTCAAAGCTTCAATCACCATAATAATAATAATAATATGGATTATTGCCCAGCAGATTAAAAATGTATATATATATATATATATATAACATCTGTATGTATATATATATGTATTATATAGAACAGAAATAGCAAACGTTTCGCACCTAAGATGTGATTATTATAACTCTCGTCCCCATTATACGCCCTTGAAACACAAACCTAGACTTGTCAAGCTGTTCTTAAAATTCATTTCCATTTTCCCAATTTTCTGTCCCTAATTTTCACATACACAAGGGCATCAGTCATTCAAAGCTCGATAAGGTCTAATAAGACCAAGGATTTTCAACGCTGATAAGCAAATTAAAGTTATAGACTAGTCATTAAGTGATTGTTTCACCGTTAATCTTCTGATTTCCTCATTACAATCAAACAAATCAGAATTGAGATGAAAAGAACATAACTCCAAATGTACACAGTGCATAAAGTGGAATTGGGTTTGCATCTATTTTGCATATCGCATAAGTGAATGTATTAACACGTGACCTGTAACACGATAACATATTCCGCCTTTGGTACTTAAAGGGTTAAAAGGAATGATAAACTACTATCATTCTATCCAAACGATAACGCACCAATTTCACTAATTAATAATCGACCTAACGATACCTCTTAGTAAATTGGTATACGACTTACACCTGCGATTGACTTCTGCTCTGTTTATTCGTTTGACATTGCATGCTATTACGGCATGAACCGTTTTGATCGCAGTAATTCGTATCTATACCATTTGTAGCGCTTAATTGCATATCAAGCATATCTACGTCTAGATGTCTTCTCGTAGCTATCTTTATTTCCGAAGACGTTAATGGCGTCGTAAAACACGAGAAATTCAAACAACCCCGTATTAAGATTCCTGTACGTAAAATAAAATAAAATTATAGACAATTTCGATAAAGTCCGTAGACGATAAGGCCGTGGATATCATTCTTGTTCGAAAGGAAACGTGTTCGTTCCATCTTTACGAGCTGATATTACAAATACATCTGCAACCTTGTATCGAAGGTGTTGCGTAGATTCACCTGGATTCTATAGTTAATTACGGGCGCGAAATAATTTACATGTTTATGCGTATATTTTAATGGACTGATAAATAAATACTTAAAATTGAATCCTATGTAGGCTATAAAACGTGTTGAGATGGAAATGGAAGTTTGAGTGAATGAATGAACCCATTAAAAGTTGCTTTTCATACATCAGTACTCAAGTTCTTCAATGATATTTCGAAAATAAATTTTGATGACTTATCTAATATAAAATCCAATGCTTAAAAAAGAATACTATTCGTAACATACTCCACTCATATTTCCTTTCCGGGTCATTCCATGTCAAATCAATCAAGAATAGGTAAAAATTTTCTTGACCCCTCCGATTTCAATGAAATTTGGTGTACATGTTATACTAATTAAAAAATTGACAAATACAAATTTTTAGCCCTCTTAGTCACAGGGGCCGAAAATACGGAGTGTAACAATTTCCTCCAAAATCTCCAAGTCGCGACACTCTTGCACCTTCAAAATTCAATATTTTCGGTTCTATTGTAGCTACAGAGCCCAAATTTGTTTCTACTTTAAAGCTCTTAATATGCTCAGCATCAGCGCACCTGTTCATTCAATTGAAAATGATATCTCAAGATCAAACCAGCAACTTCCGGCAGCTAATTCTCGGATATGTTTTACATAAATATGCATTTTACCATTAGAATATTAAAACAGGACCCGATCTAGCAAGACTTTTTCTAAACTCTACTTTCATGAATGTGATATAATATAACTATTTAAAAACCGCAGTCCATTGTTTCTCAATTCATAATTTTCATTGTTGTCATATAAATTTGTGATGAGTTTTTATTAAAATACTTACATTCACGAGAAAAGTCCTTGTTGTTCCATTAAAATTGGTCACTCCTTTAAAAAACTATGCGCTTTTCAAAAACTTGTATCTTCTGTCGCCATATACACACGTTTCAATGCGTTGGACGGCTATAAACAAGAAACACAAAAGCTGGTTCAGAGCGCCACCTGATCCTAAGTACCGATCTCAAATGATACTAAAGGAATTACTACAATTATTTGAATGTTCAAGTACCCAAAAAACATTTTTCTTGCATTATGGCAAGCTTTTTGTGATTTTGTACCACTGTGTGACAGAGCAGAGAGAAGGCTCGTAGAGTTTGAACGTACATGTACAATACGTGCGGAATTCCTTATCGAACAATAAGAATGGAGATGGGCAACTTGCTAAAAGAACAGCATGTGAAACACTGGAAAACTACGCCGGAGCTAAGACAGGCTCTTCTGTTCATTGTGGAACCATCTGATGCCATATGGAAGAAGTTGCTACGAATCGGCAGAAAGTAAACTCGCGAAGTGCTGAATCTGTTGACAAGACACTGCCGGTTTAACAAACATCTCCACATCATAGATAGATTTGAAGATTTTATCTGCAAAGCCTGTTGTAAAGAAGGGGAAGTTTCACACCGTCTCCTCTGCCAATGCTAGGACCTAAGCAGTGTGAGAATTAAATATTTTGGATCATCGTTTCTGTAACCAGAAGAAATAAAGATGTTTCCCATTAGCAAGGTGGTCGTTTGTATCGGGGCCGACGCTAGGGATGGAGAACCCGGGCTCCAGTCTGGGGCGGCAAACTTAGGAGGCGGTAATGTGGCTGTAAAATGATGTACTTTATAAAGAAAATGATTCAAATTTTGTTATTAAGGGGCGGACATTTTATCTTTTTGCCCGGAGCGGCGAAACTGCTAGCGCCGGCTCTGCATGTATCAAGAACGCCGATCTGAAGAAATAAACGCTAGTGGCGAAGAGGCGGGGAAGGGGGTGGAAACAACAATAAGCCGTTGAACTTAGTAGTGGTGAATAAAAATTGAGACAAATATATGATAAAAGCTTCTATTCACTATTTTCCAGGGTTTGAATCAATTTCGTAGTATAAATTTCCATGGTTTTTATTCGTTTACCATTAATTGCTGACTTTCCGTTTCTTTCTATTACACCATAATCATAATATCGTCGTTTATTAAATTTTTGCTTCCTATTTCATCCTGTTACACTAGCTGAAAACTTATTTTTGAGAATTTTGTAAATGACAAAAACAAGGCCGATATGTGCAATCATGAACCTATAAAGTTATTTATTGTCTACGTGCATATATATATATATATATATATATATATATAATTCTTTTGTACGTTATCCGGATGAAAATTAGCAGTCATAGAAAGATCATCAAAATAAGAATGTTGAAAGAAAACCAAATTGTATCCATTTTTTATTAAGGCGGGTCAACTTTTATGCAATAAGTTTCCCTGCGGCTCTAGCCCTCACAGATAATTTCAAAGATTTGAGCAATAGAAATACTAATCAAATGACTTGAGTTGGATTTTTATTTTTATTTATATTTATATTATAAGAATTAATCGAACCTTTATTGATAAATTAAAAACAGGTTGTGTGGTGTTCGTCTTGGGCGTTAGCCGTATATCGTTAGTGATACTGAATTCCTCCAGCTTTCCACTGAGGATGGCAATTTAGTTCCCGAAATTCGTATCTGGAATTATTTATGAAGGGTGTGGTAAGAGTAACGTTATTAAAAATTAATAAATCGAAAATATTACAGTGGAACCCCTTTAAGCCGACACTCCCAAACTCGAATTTCTGCCTAATTTTTCAGTTGCCACCAGTTCATACCACATTGGTATGAAATGCAAGAAAGCAAACATAAAGCCAATAATAATTATCGGCGTATGCAATATGTGCTTGCTTAGTAATTCATTGCACAGTTCATTTGTGAACTACCCAATAAACGCACCTTTTAACCCTAGATTTATAAACATTCGTCTCATAGACCGCGCAAAACATGTAAACGCTTGGGATCACCGAGGATTATTATATTGATTTGTCAGAATAACTATTTTGCTCATTTCAATTTCATTTAATTAATAATAAATAAACAAGTTTCAAGATTTATATTTGTTTTATTGCACCTTATAGTCTATAAACTCAAAAATCATCAATATAATAATATACATACATCTGAGAGAGGCGAATGTTTATGCACAATATACCGCCCAAGTATGTTTATGAATCTAGGGTTAAGATCCTTTTGTAGAGAATCCTCCAAATTATTCTTCAAAGAAAAATTAAAGAACAAATTGAATAAAGGACCTAGATTCCAAAAGATATGTACTCTACCATACTGCTATCTTACCACTACTAGACTCTAATAACTACCGTAATTATCTGCGTATGAATGAACACTCTACACACCTTTACCTTTTCGTTTCCGAACATTTAACAAATGTGTCGATAACAACAACCTGCGAATTTATAAACAGGCGAGGCAATACGCGGGATCGCATATTACTTTTTTATGCAATAACAAATAAAGTAAAATATTTTGATAATTTGTCAGGTATTACTCAGGAAATGAGAGATCATTTCACCACCCATGTTGTTTAAAATCCTAGCGGGGATTTTCACAGGCATAGAACTGAAACTTCAAAACTGAAACAATGATTTTTCTACATATTTATTTCCTTTTCATATAAAAGTTGACCTGTTTCTTTGTTTTAATACAGTTTGCAGTTTGCAGCATTCAGGAACGATAATCTTTCTTGAGGTGATGATGTAATAACCTTCCTATAGTCACGTCAAAGTGAAAGACGTATACTATACTATATAAGTCGGTCTCACAGACCGTATGCGTGAGTATAGAAAGGTTAAACGTTTTACATATAATAGAATAATTGAATTTTAAATTTATTGAAATAGTACAATAACGTTGGATACCCAAATAAACATATCCAGATTTTATGAAAATTGCGAACATAATATTAATATTTTGGTTATTTTACAGTGATGGCTTACAATTGCGCGTTTTTAAATATATTTGTCGTTTTCGTAATATTCCTCAGGGATACAAAATTCAAAGCAAAAGAGCATATTATATATTTTTCACACATAAATTGAAAATGTCTTGAGGTCCAAGGCGGCGGTATTTTAAAAAATTTATTACAAAATTTAAAATCGCTGTAGTAGCTTGAAAACAACCAAAGGTCGCATTACTAGTTTCGGATTCCCCAAAATTATTTTTACGTATAGATTAAGGAATGTGTGGCGCAATGCTATCGATAAAAATATTTGAAACGAGTTTTCATTCATTTTGATGTGGTAGCATCGAATTTCACTGTTTCATTTATAAATCGTTCAAAATCCGCCAGAATATTTTAATAGTACAAAATAATATAATTGTTACCTTACAACACCAATTCTCGACTTTATCCTTTCCGTCATCTTTAGCCTTCCGCGAATTTCGTCAAATTTCAACACCGATTGCACTGTATTTACCTCAATTGCTAATAATTTCAAAATGGACGCACGACCAAATATTTTAAAACAATTCAGAAACTATTTACTAAATTAATTACTTATAATTTTACTCTGCATTATAATACACTGCAATTATTGTCTATGGATATTAGCCAGTATAATCAAATACTCTGGGCGAGAAACGAAACTAAACTGCTGCAGCTCGTGAAATGCGGTGCGATCGTTTCTCGACCTAAAGTGTTTTGCATTTTTCTGAAGTTTTTGTTTAACGGATTTTATAGGTTGTAAACAGCACATAGAAGTTTTATTTCCATATTTTTTATGATGTATGTATGTATAACCAACCGCATCTACTTGTTAGGCGTTCCAATAAATAATATTACATGCATGTGATATTACACAATGTGATTGATAATTAAGGTTTGATAAAAGAGTAGATGACGTGTTATCATTAAGTAGTGTAAATCGGCCTTTGTCTCCATTTACGTTCAGGGCGCGAAATTAAGATTCGGAGAAGTGAGGGCGTCAGTCCGGTTTACACTACTTATTGATAATGTTACCATATTAGCTTTGTGGTCGTTGCGATGTAGGGCGCTAATTTGTCTGCATATTTTTCTTTTTCTTTAAGGTATGGTCCCTGTTCCACTGCTCAATAGCTTATTGTGCCTCCATAGTTTACGCCATTAATTCAGTATCCTCGATAAAGCCCACCACTTTACTAATGTGAATCTTTTTTGCCTCTTTTTTCGCTGGTAGGTGGTCTCTACTCCGGTCCCGTGTACCAGATTACACCGATGGTTGATTCTGGGCAATTTTACCAAAATCGCCATGCGCATAGTTCCAGAGTCATATTACGTATAATATCTAGTGATTTCTTCTAGAACGTTCTCGGTTTTGACTTCTGTGCCTTGAAATCATTAGAGAAATAGCATTAAACTCGTCATAAGCATGGAATAAATTCTGTATTGTTTGCTAGCACAAAAGGTCGTCACACGATTCTGCTATTCTCGATATCAACATGGTTTACTTCATTACTGGAGTGTAAAGTATTGCTACGTTACCGTGATCATGTGCCTTAATCTACTAACAATTATAAAATTCACTGTACTTTACTTCATCGTAGAAGTTCACCATCTGAGAGTGTTGGGCTGATTGTAGAGTTGATTTGGATCTTTTTTCAGAATTTTTTACTATTCTTTTCTGTTTTGGGTGGTATCTCATTAAGCTTCTTTGCTTTTCCTTCCACTGTTTCTCTTATTGCTTCTTGACACATTTATGTTGGGCTCCCTCTCCCTTTCTTTTTCACTGGCCTTGCCTCATATAGTTTTTTGATTACCTAATCCATCGCTTTCGTGTAGCCATATAATCTGAATAGATTTTCTTCAGAGATCTTTGATAAGAGTTTCATTTCTAGATTTCTCCTAATCTTTTCGTTTTTTATTTTATCCAGTTTAGTCCTTTTCTTATTTACTTCAGCAGTTACTCATATCATAATTATTTGTCCTTAGTCTCTATGCATTAATTATAGTAGCTGGTGGACCGAGCCTTGCTCTGAGTTTCCCAAAATTTTTTGAATAATTTTGAACCACATAATAACGCCCTTCATTTTAGTTTTGATATTTAATTTATATTGTATATTTCAAGTATATATTGTAGCACATATATATTAAACGTTTATAAGCTTAAAAGTATGCGAATTTACATGTTGTTGTTAGTTTTCGTAGATATTTTTCTTTTATTAACATACTACTTTGAGCGCCACCTATGGTTTAGTAGTAAAGTTTTAATTACTTATTACTTATGGCTGCATGATGTTAAAAATTTTCTAACCCACGTTTAGGTCGAAATTGGTGAAAACCTGGACTAAATGGATTGAATCGAGACCGGGACCATGCTAAATCGGTTTTTCGTCCTCAAAAGCTCGCAGATACTAAATTGTAACAAAATCTTGAAAGCCGTTTTCGATAACACATTTTATGTACCGCAGAAATAGGTAAAAGCGGGACAAAAAATTTTCTTGGGGCCGGAACCATGCTAGATCAATGTTGTGTTCTCGAAAATCTCCAGATACTAAATTGCATAAAAATTGCTAAAGTAATTTTCGATAACCAACTTCATATACTGCAATACCACAAATGTGTGTAAACCAAGTCAAAATCGATTTTCCCGGGACCGGAACCATTCTAGATCGATTTCTCGTCCCCGAAAACTCCCAGGTACTATATTTAATCAAAATCGTTAGAGCCGTTTTCGAGAAACCAATTCTATATATATATATATATATATATATATACAAGAATTGCTCGTTAAATATATTAGATTTTGGTTATTTTACAGTCCTGGCTTACAGTTGCGCGTTTTTAAATATGTTTGTTGTTTTCGTAATATTCCTCATGGATACAAAATTTAAAGCAAAAGAGCATATTATATATTTTTCACACATAAATTGAAAATGTCGTGAGGTCCAAGATGGCGGTATTTTCGAAAATGTATTCAAACTTTAAAAACGCTGTAGCTTGAAGACCACCAAAGATCGCATTACTAGTTTCGGATTCTTTAAAATTATTTTTACGTATAGATGAATTAATGTATGGCGTAATACTATCGATGAAAATATTGGATATAGAAACGAGTTTTCATTATTATTTTGATGTGGTAGCATCGAATTTCACTGTTTCATTTATAAATCGTTCAAAATCCGCCAGAATATTTTAATAGTACTAAATAATATGATTGTTACCTTACAACACCAATTCTTGACATTATCCTTTCCGTCATCTTTGGCCTCCCGCGAATTTTGTCCAATGTCAACACCGATTGCACTGTATTTACATCAATTGCTAATAATTTTAAAATGGATGCACAAATTTTATAACAGTTCCCACACTATTTACTAAATTAATTACTTATAATTTTACTCTGCACTGACAATACACTGCAATGATTGTCTATGAATATTAGCCAGTATAATCAAATACTCTGGGCGAGAAACGAAACTAAACTGCTGCAGCTCGTGAAATGCGGTGCGATCGTTTCTCGACCTAAAGTTTTTTCCATTTTTCTGATGCTTTTTGTTTAACGGATTTTATAGGTGGTAAACAGCACATAGAAGTTCTATTTCCATATTTTTTTATAATTATGTATAACCGATCGCATCTACTTGTTAGGCGTTTTAATAAATAATATTACATACATGTGATATTTCACAATGTAATTGATAATTAAGGTTTGTTAAAGAGTAGATAACGTGTTATCGTTAAATGATGTAAACCGACCTTTGTCTCGACTTACGTGCAAGACGCGACATTAAGATCCGGAGAAGTAAGGTCGTCAGTCCGGTTTACACTATTTAATGATAACCCGCCATCCACTCTTTTATCAAACTTTATTGATAATATATGGGATATATTGGCGGATTGTGCAATATATTGTGTCAATCAAAACTTGATGTGCAACCTGTAAAATGTTGCTAGAATTTAGTTCAATGTATGATATTGAAATGAGTGCATCAAAATCTAATAAAACAGAGAGAGTACATTTATTCTTTAATGCAAAGAAGTTTACAGAAGTTTAATATGTTACCTAATGCGGTTCTATCCAAACGTAGCTAATTTTGATAATCTATTGGATTGCAAGCACTTAGATCTTTTAACAATTTTTCTTTTCATATACCATTTCCTTATCATCTTCTTTTCTTCTTCTTATTTCTTGCAAAAAACTAAAGCAGTATTAATACAAACTTAAGAGATTAATGAAAACATTGTACAAATTGATTGCGTAATATGTTGAGCTGTGTAGGGTGACCGATAATAATATTGTACAATATAGTTGCACAATATTGTGGAGTATTGAGGGGCTTCTTTATCTAATAAATCTATATGAAAAAGAATGTTACTTTTAGGGATACACATACATACTTTTATGACATTTCTTATTTTACTGGAAATATATGATCGTTATCTATAACGAAATAAACTGAGTAGTAGATTCCTTTGCTTGTTTGCAATACATCTCATAGTGTATGTAAAGGATTTATTTCGTATTTAACTTATAAGATCCGTCGTTAATGTACAAACTGTATCTACAATCTTCTATACATGTTAAACTATTGATAAAAGTGGAGTTGGATGTAGAACTTCCTTTATAAATACATTTAATTTAGGGAAAGATTTTGCAAAGAAAATCTCAAATCAAATTCCTTATTTAAAAATGCAAGTATGTACCTTACAAATGTTTTATCCTTTCTGTTTCACTTGAGTAAATTGGTAATTAAGAATTTGAAATGGATGGTTTTTTCCAATCCTGTTAGCTGTAAATTGGGCCAAAACCATGCACTTACAGGATATACCCAATAACATTCTTATTTCACTTAAGATGGTAAATGATTATAACCCATCAGGTAATAATAATTTCATAAGATTCATTAATATTATGCGCCGACACATGAAGACAGTGATGTGATATCTTGCTCCATAGTTCTCAATTGTCAGAATTTCATTTCTCTTTCCTCGAGTTCTAAACGTCTGTTTCAGTGCACTAGTTTCACAATTTGATCGTTAGAAATGTCAGAAATAACCGAGAGTACACGTATAGTTTTGAGGGCTTGGTAAAAGGTGGTCTATGTTTTACATCTCACACCCAAAGAGTTTTGAATAATATATTGTCTTCATCTAAATTTATCGCTTCCATTCCAATCCTAATTCTCTTAAATAATTTCCAGGTGCTCCAGCATAGATTATGTCCTGCAGCCAAGCTTTGTTGAAGAAAATAGTGGCTTGGTATAGTTAATGGCATATTCAAGAAATCTTCTTTTATTGAGAACCAATAAATAGGTTCTCTTTGTCTTAGTTCTAATTTAACTAGGATATGTAGTTCGTGAAGCATTTGTTTGAATCCCTTATTACTTGGAGACCAGATGATATTGTGAAACCACTTCCTCTCTATTTTTTTCCAGTTGAGTTGGATATAAATAGACGTTTGGCTGTATCCTTCGCATGAGAAAATTGCATCAAGCAAGCATGTTCTTCTATCGAAAAGCATAAACCTCGCGATATTCTCCTTAAAATTTTGAAATACTGCTCAATTCACTTCCGAGAAACTCTTAGAAAATTATTTTTTATTTCAGTCTGATTTCTGGGGAGTGATTTTTATTTTTTCAATGTTAGTGTGTTTTGACATATAAACCTGCTCCACATAACTCATGCTATTCAATCAGCTGTGTGGTCATTGAGATGGAAGGCGCTAATTTGCCTGCATATTTTTCTTTTTTTTTTTTTAAGTGTGGTCCCTGTTCCACTGCATCGAAGCTCAATAGCGTATTGTACCTCCATAGTTTACGCCTACCACTTCACTAACGTGAATCTTTTTTACGTCTTTTTTCGCTGATCTGCTCCGGTCCCGTTTCCCAGATTGCACCAATGGTTGGCTCTGGGCAATTTTATTAAAGTCGCCATGCGCAGAGTTCCAGATTCATATTACGTCATTCTAGAACGTCCTCGGTTATGACTTCTGTGTGTTGAAATCCTTAGAGAAATGGCATTAAACTCGTCATAAGCATGGAATAAATTTTATATCGTTGCTAGCACAAAAGATCTTCACAAGATTCTGCTATTCTCATTATCAACGTGGATTACTTCATTACTTGATTATTAAGTATTGTTACGTTACCGTGGTTATGTGCCTTAATATACTAACAATTATCTAATTCACTATTCTTTACATCATCGTAGAGCCCAGTTTATTATCTGAGAGTGCCGAGCTGGTTGTAGAGTTAATTTGGATCTTTTTTCCAGAGTTTGTTACTATTCTTTTTGTTTTGGGTGGTATCTCACTAAACTTCTTTGCCTTTCATTCTACTGTTTCTCTTATCGCTTCTTGAGACATTTATGTTGGTCTCCGTCTCCCTTTCCTTTTCACTGGCCTTGCCTCATGTAGTTTTGGTTACTTCTTCCTAATCCATCGCTTTCGTGCAGCGATATAATCTGAATTGATTTTCTTCAGAGATCTTTGGTAAGGGTTTTATTTCTAGATTTCTCCTAATCTTTTCGTCCTTTACTTTATCCAGTTTAGTCCAGTTTAGGTTCTTATTTACTTCAGCAGTTACTCATATCATAATTATTTGTCCTTAGTCTCTATGCATTAATTATATAATAGTAAAACAAAACTTTTAGGACGTAAAAAATAGTTCCATTTTACCAAAAACAATAAGTAATTATAGGCGAGTGAGGATTGTCTAAAAAGTAAGCGCAAATTTACTAACGATGAGATACCTACTAACTATATTACTATTACATACATCGTTCCTTGAGTCCCCCTATCTAATTACGTCAGATTCCAAGCTACAAACCGCCAGGTATTTATTTGTACAATTCATTCCGTCAATTTGCTTTTAATGAGCGATGCTGTAGTATCCTTTTGAGATAGTTTTATCTTTTCATAATTGTGCCAACATTAGTTCGCGTAGTTTATAATCAAATAATTATTTACCAATTAAAATTCCATCGAGTTAAACAAAGTTGAGGCTAGTCGATCCGAATGAGATTCTAATTGTAGAGATTTGTTTGTATTCAAGTTGGAATTAACCGTTTATTTTCATCTTTTTATTGTGTCGTCGGTTAGTAATAGTTTCGCAGACTGTAATATCGAAAATAGCCATCTTCAATCGCGAGGAAAGTTTGTTTAAGGATTAAGTATGAAAAAGAAAAAACAATAATAAGGTCGGTGAGTCGTATCGTAATTAATTGTTTGGATTACAACACCTTTTTCGTTATCTGATTCAACGCCTCGCCTCTTCAAAGTCTACGTCTACTTTTTCGGGCGCGACAACTGCATTGTTGCTGGTCGATTCTTCACATTGGCACACAAGTTTTTGGTAGTGTTGCCAGAATGCTCGCCGTCTGTGAACTAGTGGTTCTATAAATTAATACGACCCGTTCAAGTTGTTTTGTTTTATCGAAAATGTTACGTGTTGGATACGATAAAAGTTGAACTTAATACTTTTTCGTGATGAGACTAACTTTAGTTAAGTGGTTTTCTTTTATTTCATATGCTTTCTTCATCTAACAAAGTTTATGCGTATAAAACTTGTTGAAAGTTTGCTTCTCCGATGATCTATTAACTTGCCTGATTTGTATTTGGTACCCATTAATCGTGGTAGAATCAATTGGATCTACTTTAATTTAAAAGGAATAACATGGCTTCTACCTTTATCATATCGATTTGCATACCTCTCCAATAACAACCAAGTTATCGTCCTCAGTGGAGAAAATACAAAGGGAATAACTATTTAATTATTGTAGATACTTAAATACACAAGGAATAAGAAAATTTTAAATTAACTAAACAAAAGTTATAGTTTCAGGCAGAGAACTAAACTGATTTCTCGTTTGAATTAACAGCGCTGAAAATAATTTTCATCATTTTTTAGAAAGTGATTTAAACTTTAAAGTCACGTTTTGTGAAAACTGTTCTGATATCGACGCTAGTATCAATGTTCAAAATTCGTTCCTCTGATCTCCTAAGATCTAATGCTGACTTGGTCAGGAATGCTGATAATTAGAATTATAATTTATTATCAACAATAATCGCTGGATTTGTCAAGATTAAAGATAGTAAACGTTATCATGGTTGTCTTTTATCACAACCTTTTAGTGAGCTTCTATAATATTCCAGAATTTTTCTTTTGGAACAGAAATGGTTGATTCAATTTTGTGATAACTTTCGGAAAAATATTCTCATATTTCGCTCTTATGGTTCTCGGTGAAATCTAATAAATTGATAATTGAAATATATTCTAATGGAAGCACCAGTTTGCTTTCGGTATGAGGCTATGTTCGCCATAATTTTGGACATCATCTGATGTAGAGATATTTTGGCATAATATTTGTTGCTTTTTCCTGCAATTTCCAATTTCTCACTACCGTTAAAAACAGTAGATGCAGAAAAAATTGCAGAAATCAGTAGCAACTTTACGGAAGTAATTGTTTTGTAGTTTCCGTTAATTAATTAATAAATTTTGTAAAATATGATTAGAATTTCTACGTACATACTTAAATATTACTATTGTGTAAACGAAGAAGTTCAACGGCGTTCTAGTGGTAAGTCAATTTAGCTGTTAGACATCATTCAAACAATTTGATAGCCAATTTATCGCAACTCACTAACTGCCTATTTCCAAATCCAAATAAACGTTGATGTGCTTATCGGTGATAACCTGAAGAACTCTGTTTTGCAATCTTTGCAGTATGACAGTGTTGATACCGCATTAAGTTTCTTGCAATCCGATGGCATATGTCCATATCTGTCAGATGCTTGCATTATACGCGGGAATTTTATTTCGTGATGGTAAAGTAGGTAGATGTAGTAAGTATTGTTTCTTGTCTGTCTTCTTTTGGCTCTTTCTCCTTAATCCAGATATGAATTTTCCAAGTGCAATCCCCAATATTTGGCTGTATCAAAACTTACGAAAGCGGGGCGCAATCTACATGTCATAAGTTCAAGTGAGAGGCCAAAAGTAATAAACCGGAACACTGTGACAAATTGGCCATAACAACTTACCTTAACTTACTTTTTTCTACTGAAGGTGACAGTTTGGCTGTTGAAATATGCATTTGGTTTCCTAAATAAGGGTGTTATTTGTTTTATTTTCTAATAATAGCTTATTGATAAAAATGATCAATATATAATTGTGTCATAAAAATTACGTCTGATTCCATTCTAGAAAGCCAAGTATTTTCCAACTTAATAGCTTGTATAACTCTTCCACCCTCTAATGAAATGGAAAGGAAAGCAGATGGTAGATTTAATTTATTATATTTTATCTGGACTCTGGTCTAAAACTTCTAATATAGGAATTAAAAGCTTTGTGCGATATTAAAGCATCATCCGAGAACGATTTTATATCTACCAGTGGATTAAATAAAGTTTAGTGCCTTAAAAGCTCGACATAATTTGCATTTTCTACTTTCGTCGCATTTAGCAGTGGTATAACTGGAAATAAAGCGAAATTTATAAGAAAAATAAGCGGACTCGAAGCATTCAGGTATTCAATTATAAAAAAACAACCAAAACATGACTAACACATTAACCAGTATAGGTTTATTCCGATTTTTAAATCTGAAATCTGTTATCAACATCTTTCGTCCTAATGAATATGGATACCGCGCCAGAATCAATTGGCGGTTACGTGGGAGTCTCGTTCACGACTTGCGGTATTATCGAACGAAGAAGGAGAATGAAAGGGAACGAAAGAATAAAAAGGTGACGAGGTGAGTCGAGCTTATGATAAACCCCTGCGGATAACTTGTTGCATACGAGAAACATGGTAAATCACATGGTACTGGGTTGCAAGTACTGATTATAAGATTATACTAGATGTATAGTATTTATCACTAGCGCTCGTGCATTGTAAATAACGTTTTACTTAGCGTAGCGTTTACATTATAATAACACTTGTTAACTATCGCTGTTTGAAAAACCAACATTTAATAACGATTCATGTTCATATCCTTAATTAATTTTATCTCATTCTATTTTTTCACTCAGACGGACGTGACTTTGCATTAAATTACTGGTCCGCACTTACAATTAGAGCAAAAATATTGCACTCTACGACGACGTTGGTAATAAATATATTTGGCGTACATATCTTTAGCATATATCTTAGGTATGGGGGTATGCGGTACTAGGCATCTACACGACAATCTTCGTTATGTATTACAGCAAATGATAATGTAACATACGCTACGAAGGAAAACGCTCTCGGTGGAGGTAGGTAAACAGAAATCCACTTATTACAAAATTATCAGGTGTTGTTTTTACATCGGATTAATAAGTAGTAGCAGAACAGCGTGCATCTGTGCACCTGTGTGTAACACAAAGAGCTTTAGCTCTTGCAGTTAGTTTAGTTTACATTCCACAGGGATTGCAGTTCATTCCCAATTATTTGTTTATTTGTTGTTCTGAATTCTATTATCTACATACAAGTATACAGCGTGGTCAACTAGGTTGTTGACAAAATCAATAAAATCTGTAAATAGTGGAAAGGAAAAACAATCGGACACATCAACCTTAACTTTTAAATGCGCAAATTTTCACAAAACCGTATTTTGTCATTAATGTCGCTGATATGGCGTTACCCCTTCTTCTTTTAAATGGTAATCCCAATTTCTGATAGCGCCATTTAAAGGAGAACGTTTTTCTGCACACAGAACGATACTTTCTGAGATATGTTACATAACAAAGTTTTTTAGAAAAAAATGTAGTATTCTTGAGAGTGTTATTTATGTTCTGTTGTAATTTTGTGTTTAACATCTACAATTTTAAGAAAAAGAAGTTAATTTCGAAATTTTAAGAAATGTATCTTAAAGATTCGCTTTCTGCGGAGAGGTAATCAATTTCAACGTAAAGTGCATTGTTGATTCTGTGCTGTAAGGTTTGGCAAACGTTATTTGTCTTTTGATTAATTGACATAAAACTAAAAATGGCACGTTTAAGTGAAACCCAAAGAATAGAAATTTTAATGACGATTGGTTTTGGAGAAGACAAGTACCGGACCCAAGAAGAAGTTTGTAAATTGTTCAATATTAAGTACTCGGATCGACCTATTACGCGTAAGGTTCTAAAAATTAAGCAATCAAGAGCAAGGTGGTTCGGACATGTTCAGGGAGCTGGTCCAAGAGCTGTAATATATGTGTGTGAGAGTGTGACAGAGTGGATGCTGGGATGCAGAAGAAGGATGAACGAGGAATTGGTACAAGAAATAAATCTGGATGTAGTGAAAATATAAAAATTCTGCAATTAAGAGCAAGGTAGCTCAGACATGTATGGAGAGCGGTCCAGGAGCTGTAATCTATGATGTGACGGAGTGGAAGCCGGGATGCAGAAGAAGGCAAGGAAGACCGTAAACTACATGGCTGAAGAAAGTGGAACAGGATATAAGATGGACCGGAGATATCAATTGGAAACAACAAACGAAAAACAGAAAACTATGGAAGAAATTATGTGAAAGAATATAATCAAGAAGGGGCTGATCTCCCAAATTGTAGTGATCTAGAGATCCGAGTTGGAATCTAAACTCCTTCGGGAGTGTATAGCCAGAATAATAATAAAAAATTGATGGGTGTGGTTTACGCACGTGTGAAGTGAATACCCAATAGTTGTCGCATTTCGTACTTGAAGGTCATTGCGTTTTCGTTCCACGTGTTTTTGATAATCTGGAAATGAGCTGGTAGCCGAAGATCGCGACAGTAGTTATTGCAAGAGGCTGTGGCAACATAACTTGTCCACTCCTGTAGAAATAAATACCTGCAAAAATGCGCAACACGTACATAATGCAAGAATTCATAACAAATTTCTCATACGTTCAAACATCAATGGTCATAGTATATATACATGAAATTTGTATACGAAAATTATAGCTCCTGCAAAGCCGTACTGAGGACATCGCCTTTCACTCGCAAATCATAATTTCTGTTTTCTTTGTTTTTCACACGAAGCGAAGCCTCGTTCAAACTTAACGCTCTTATGTTTACGCTTACTGTTACGGTTACGCTCGAGCTGGTAAGGATCTCTTAAGAAAAGTATTCACTTCAATAGTATTGTTAGAAATAAGATAATAAATGTCACGAGTACAGCTATCTATTGATTTCGATACAGTAACTTATTTAATATGAATGTAAAATGGGGCCGGTTGTCTTCAGAAGCGATAGCGGCTGTGTCACAGTGTCACTCCGGCCGACGGTCCTCCCTACAGTGTCTTCGCTTGCGTCCTCCGACCAGCTCCAGACGCGGATCCGAGCTTATCATTCGTAGACTAAACAAATTGCTAACACGGCCAGCCTGACAGATGTTCCGCTCTCGGAGCATTCAGGAATTGATCTTCCTTATTCTGCGAATCGTCAATCAGGAAATTAAGTAAATCATAATAAAATCGCAAATATGTCGCGTTTTATTTATGTTCGGAGCGATACCCGAAAGGTATTCGCCTCATTATCCGGAGGGAGATACCCCATAAACACATAGGTCGCATTATCCGGGAAGCGATACCCCAAAGCATGCATAAGCCTCATTGTCCGGGGAGAGGCACCCCAAAAACACATAGGCCCCATTATCCGGGAAGAGACACCCCAAAAACACATCGATAGCATTAGCCGGGAAGCGACACCCCAAAGCCTGCATTATTTACTAGCATCATTTATGACAATCCAATATATCCAAATTCACAGTTAATGTTGGGGTACGGTCTTCAATTGTCATACGGTTTATTTTGTGGTTCTATTTATACCTTTTGACACCACGCCCACCACCTTTTGAGCATTTTATTACCCTACGGGTGTTGGCTTCTTATTTTAACTCCAGCCAGAGACGTTTAATGGAAAAAACAAATGTAGCTAGAAATAAAATTATTAATTATTATAAAAGGCATCGATTAAAGAGAGAAAAGTATTGTAAACATTGAGATACATACATAGGTATAACACTTTTACATTACAAAAATTCATAAAAAATACTAGATATGAATAACCTAGGATACATCGACGTTCAATACAGGTTTCTATAGCAACGATATGCCTGGATGAACTGGAGTCAAGGAGAATTGAAGTTTTCGTTTCGTGGACAACGGAGAAATAAAGCAGTGTAGTCCTGGTTTCCAAAAAAAAATAAAAAGTTTGTTTGGTTAACAACGAAGAACATTAACAAGACAGATAAGTCATCAAATAAGTCTATAAAGATATTTCGAATAAAAGGTTTTAAAAAGAAGAACACACCGGAGAAGAAAGAATTTATGAAATGGAGGAATCGATAGAAAATAAAGCCATACAGAAAAAAGAAGTTAAGAAACGGAAGAATCCATATAAAATAGAGCCATACAGAAAAAAAGAAGTTAAGAGAGGGGAGAATCCATAGAAAATAGAACTGCATCGAGAAAAGAAGTTAAGAGAGGGGACATAGGAAGAACCATCATCGAATAAAAGAAATTACACTCACACACACACAACACTAGGTAATTATTCTTAATTTTATGTTAAATATTTCTCAAAATTTATAAATATAATTTGTTATAATTTATGCTTTTTAAATTCTCAGTACAATACGCCTCATTATCAGGGGAGAGACGCCCCATAAACACAGATAAATAAATTCATATTCACATACTTCTCAAAACATACATCCCTAATCTCATTTTTCGACCACAACTACAAAGGTGGTCTTTTCAACTTCGCCAACTCTTATGTCATAACCAATCCGAGTTGTTCTTTCACCGCTTTGGTAATCCTTTGATGGTGCACTCCTATTCCCCTTAATACATACATTGATTTCGATACAGTAACTTATTTAATATGAATATAAAATGTGTCTGGTTGTCTTCGGAAGAGATAGCGGCTTTGTCACCCCGGCGGACGGTCCTCCGTAGAGTGTCCTCGCTTGCGTCCTCCGACCAGCTCCAGGCACGGATCCGAGCTTGTCATCCGTAGACTAATCAAATTACTAACAATATTATTTAACAAAAGTTCTGATGCGATGCTTGGATTTGTATTTGAACGTAAGATCATTAAGAAATATTGCTGTTCTTGTACCAGGTGTTGGTAGGATCAGCGGTATAAATCGAATAAAGGGCAGGTGCCAGTAATACCTAATAATAATAGTAATAATATTAATAATTTTGTTAAGCTTCAGAAAAAATAGTGCCGGACACTTCCCCTGAGGAACTCCTGCTTGAATAGGCTGGATGTCTGTAATTTCATTTTTATGTTTTACTCTAAAATCGACAAGGTTATTATGATCATTGCACAGCAAAATTTTCAGTGAAGTAATTAGTACCCCGTCATTACTTATGCAAAGTATCGTGGATAGATCGACGAAAGTTATTGTTTCCTGAAGTTAATCTAGATCGTGCAGCACGTAACTTATCGGTATGATATACGGCACCTATACCATCATTGAAATCTTCTGCCCGTTTCATGCATACATACATCACGACGGCGAAACGTAGAAACTCTTCTCGTAGCACCGGCGTACCCGTAATGACCCGTGTATTACACGAAGCGTTATGATGGTTATTACAGGACGTTACAGGACTCAGACCCATAAATAACGTTAGTGATAACCGCGGACATCCATCACGGGGTCCGGGCGGTACCATGGTAATCGAGTACCCGATAATCACTGGAATTAGTCCGGACCTTCTCGGTGGTCCATCCAGTCCGGACTACCGTAATCCCACGCAGACCATCACACCCTGTCACAATCGCTCTATAATTATGTTATAAATTATGTCGATAATCGGTCGGCACGGCGTGCTTGGCCCCGGGCTGTTGGTTTCACGTAATGGATGACGCTCGCGACCGTTAATTGAAATTGACGGGACTCTTCAACGAAAATTTCATTCCTATTAGAATCTCCGGTTTCATGCGCCTCCGATGTTCGCGCTTTGTGTGTTAGAAGCCATTAATATGCGCTGCATCATGTGTAGGTATCGATATTCCGCGTTCCTCGCACCAAATTATCGTATTCCTTTGATACATTGTTCGTTTTAATGTCTCAACGTTCATGCGCTGCTTTTCATAATAAATTATTTAATTGGCCGTCTCGTTACGACAGGCTGTAATTTAGTGACATTCGTACGAAAATCTGAATTAATTGTTTCGAATTTTACCGTAATTATTGTTTCAACTACAATTTTTCTCATCGTTAGCGCTGGGAAGAACGGGACCATCAGTATTCAGTAATTACTTGGTTTCGAAATGTTCATTATCTTAACGTTGTATTTTAAACGGTTCCGAATTTTGTTTGTAATTACTTTAGGAATTGGTATCAAGAAGAAAGGTGCTAAAACGTAACATTTACAAATGTTTGTAATTATAGAACAAATCCATACTGTCACATAGTGTCATCCATAATACAGTAAACTCACTAGAAATTAGAAGAGAAATTTGGTCGCATTTATTTGGTACTGAGTATACCCACCTACCTAGCATTATATTCTAATGCTGGAAACTACTTCATTCTTCATTTAGAATTACCTAGAGGAAAAGTGCTAAAAAGACTTGTGCACGTAATCATCTACCATGTAGCACCTTCGCATCTGCAACATTTACAGTAATTTGCATTTAATCTTTTTCGATAATAAGAATTTCTACCGCACGTGAACGTTATACGGATGGTTAGCCATTACCTATCATCTTCGCATCAGTGGAAAAGAAATCAAGGCAGATGCACGTCAGTTGTTATACGTTTGAATCTGAAACGAGATACTTACGGCAATAGAGCAAAAAGTTGATACGCAGTATGTACCCTACGTGTTGCAGTCGATTTGAATCTGAAATCCAGTAAAGTAGAAACTCGAGAATCGCGTGCGGCCTTTAGAAGCAACTGGCGTTTACTTCTCTTTTATTTTTGTAAATATTCAATTTTCTACGTATTGCTTGCGCGTCCCTATTCAACCGTGCGTTTCCTAACAAAAGAAGTTATTATCTACGAGCGTGTTCTTTACTGGCCACTACGCATCGGGTTTATAATCTTGTTTCTTTTCAGCATTTGTATGTTATGAGATTTGGAGAAGGAGAAGAGAGAAATGAAATAAAATAGTTCTTATGCTTGATATACCAATTTCGATACGTCGAGAACTAAGTTGGCATCTCCAGTCATTCCAAAAACTTTAGTTAACGCAGCTATTAAAATTATCTTATTTGAATCGTTTATAAACCATAAACATTCCTACTTTTCTTAGCTGATAGAAGGCGATTACTGCAGAAGTAATGCCCGCATTGTAAGCAAAATAATTTGACTCGCTACATCTTACCGGAAATGTAACAACTATTAGATAACTACGAGACAAATTATAGAGAAGTGGTTTGTTGATTTTAAACGCAACCGTACAAACACCGATGATGCTGAACGCTTTGGTCCCTCAAATTGGACAGTTCTTCCTGAAAACAAAAATAGTCCACAAAATAGTTTTGGCCGATCGTAAATTGAAATTGCGTGTAATAGTTGACACCTTAAAGATATCAGAAGGGTGTATTCACCATTTTGCATGAACATTGGAGCTTTGTTCGAAATGAGTACCGCGTTTGCTCACAGTCGACCATTTAAACACTCCAAAGTCAAATCGGCCGTCCGATGAGTAGAGAGCAAAAGATGAAAACCGTCCAAAGCGACGAAAAACGCAAATGCGAGTTGGTAAGATTTTGGTCTCCGTATTTTGGGCTCTTTCACCAAGACAATGCACTGTGTCACAAGCCCATCACACCAATGGCAAAATTGTACGAATTGCACTTTAAATTGCTGAATGCTCCAGGGAAAGAGATGGGGCTCCAATTAAGAAGTGATTGCCGAATCTGAAGGGTATTTTAAGGCCAAAGATAAATCGTTCTAGAAAAAGTCATCGAAATATTAGGGAAAACTCTTGAAAGAGACCAGGTCAATGAGTAAAGTCGAATTTTGCCTGAAAGTTGTTGTTTTATTTGTCACCCTACTAAATTATTGAATGATATATTACACCAGTGGTGACGAGCCTATGACGTGGTGGTTAGACACTGAGCCACAAATGTTTTTTAAACGACCCATGCATTTATAAATACTTTTTTATATTATAAGGAAGAGCACAGACAATCAATAATTTTAAAATAAAGTATATGTAACTAATGTAGAATTTATAAAAACAATATTCCAACTGGACATTGGATAGCTGATTTTTGAATGACAAAAAACAATATTATAGTTTTCACAAATTTTCAAGTATAGATTGGTTAAATGATCTAATGTTCTTGTGCGACATTGCTCAGCATTTTAATGCACTGAATAGAAAACTTTAAGAAAATGGACAAATTGTTTTAATGATGTTAGAAAATATTAATATATTTATGACGAAACCTGACGTCTTTTCTAAGGATTTGGAAATGAAACCCATGAAATATTTTTCTCCATCACAAAAACATTTTTTAAACACAATAATTTTTGAAAATACGCTTGACATTCAAAAAAATATTTAACGATTATACAAGAAATATAACAAGTTTTTGAGGAGAGATTTAAACAATGAAAGTTTGGAAAATACATTTCACTTTATCTTATATACATACAATCCGGAATTTGAGGAAATGGAGTGAAGTGAATTTTTGTGGCTAAGTATCCATGATTTAGAAATAGAATTCCGAAATAGAAGGAATGTCTGAAAGTAGTGCAGGTAATAATGATCCGACGCTAAAAACTGAAAATAATGTATTAAACGTATGGAATTCCTTACCAAATAATTTTATATCAATGAAGAAACTTGCGTCTTTTAACGATGTTTAGGTCCACATATTTGTGTGAAAAATTGTTTTCTTCAATGAATTTTGTAAAATCTGCCAATAGAAATAAACTTGGAAATGAATTGAATGAATTGACTGCGAAATGTGTTAAACTAATGAATAAGGAAAATGAACCTAATATTAAGAAACTGAAAACTGACGAGCTGAGATTTGAAGTTAAATATACTTCAACTTTGTCTTTATTCACATTGTACCTGTAGCTATATCTATTAATAAATAATATATCATAATATGTATGTGATTTTCTTTATCCATTGTTCATTCAAATACTCACTGCACAGGGACGATTGCCGACTGGGCACGTACCTGGTGCAGTGACCTTTATGTTTTGCTCTTCACTTGCAAAAGTAAAAGTTATAAAACAAAAACGAAACGTAAACTTTTTAGATGATTTTAAAAGTGAGAACCAAAAACTGTTTTTAACCATCCCCCCCCTCCTCCTAGTCAGCCACCAACAAAATTTGACTCAAAACAGTCTGCCATCACTGTATTACACCACAGAATTTCCTGTTTTGAAAATTATTTCAACTTAAAATTTGTTTCTCCGCCTAAATTTTAAAGCTGTTTATGTTGTAAAGTTCAAAAGAGGAAACAAATCAAATACATCACAGTTCATTACAAGGGGCAGGCTTGGAAACAAATTGGCCGAATGGTTTTGGTTGTTAAATATCGGCGTAAGCGAGTATGTAGTTCAACCCATGGGCATGTCCGTGACGTCACAAGTCCATAACTCATCACAGGTGGTTAAACAAACAATAGTTAAATGTGGATAACAGTTATTAGGTGCCATTTAGCGATTCTGAGTTATAGTATCTCGATACGTGGGCGACGACGACTCGATCGTAATCGTAGTCGACCGCGAACATACTTGGGATGAGGTACCATAGTGAGATGAATGCTTTCACGTCCCGTAATTACACATTTGACTAACCCTCGGTACCCATTCGTTTTCTTTGCAGATTCCTTCGTAGCACGCTAACTTGTACGTATGCACAGCAAAAGATTTACGTGGACAAATGAAAAAAATTAAAGTTTATTACGTAGATATATTAACTCAATAAGAATTTCCTTCAGCAACATAGTCTTTTTGTGGTCCCACAATTTGGCTTGTGACTTTAGTATTGTATTCCATCGCTCAAGTTTGGGTACAAAATATAGGAGTTATAGAAACTCCTACGATTAAGATAATCTGATCTTTAAGATTTGAATAAGCTAGCACAGTGACAGCTTAAATAATTGGTGGTTTTTCCGATTATACAAAACCTTTATCAAAATCAAAAAGGTGTGACTGTAGTAGATCGAGAATAAAGTTAGAGTTTTATAGTTTTGTTATGAACATTACAATACGTTGGCGGTGACAAAAGATGATTGTTTACATTTTAGGTACAGTCAGTTCTATTCTCTACAGTGCTACCAACTGACTTTGATTTATTAGTGCCAACTGGGACTAAATCCTACAGTGACGTGGCAGACAGTGAAGCTTAGGCACCTCGACAGAAAGGAAACGGAAATATACGCATGCCAAATTAATAAAACAAATAAGTGATTTATGTAGTCTCGATTTGTACTTAGAAAACTACTTTCACCATTCGCGGATGCGTTTCGAGGTTATACCGCTCGTCAGTGAGAATTCGTGAGAAGTAGTTTTCATTTCCACATAAGTACTATATATGCTTGTACTTTTGATGTTTATACATTTGAAAAATTCAATTAAGTAATTCCCCAATATGTACTTAAATGCGCATTTTTGCTGCTATTTACTTCTACAGGAGTGGACAACTAAGTTGCCAAAGACTCCTGCAGTAGCTGCAGGCGTCAACTCCTGTAGAAGTAAATAGCTGCAAAAATGCACATTTAAGTACATATTCAAGGAATTTTTAAATTGAATTCTCATATATACACCACATATATCATTAGTTTCTATTTATTTGGAAAGGTACAATACCTGCAATTTCGATAAAACATACTTATCCCAAGGTTTTTTTTTCCCGATGTTCTAAATAGTTATGTAATATATACATTTTCCAGTTGGGTATTGGTCGTTCAAGCTCTCTAACGGTCTCAAAATGTTGCTGTGTTTCCTTTCTTATCTGTTATTACAATTTCTATAATTTGTAAGCTCTCCAACAGTCTCAAAATGTTGCTGTTTTTGCTTTTTTGTCTGTTATTACAATTTCCATGGTTTATCTTTCTTCTTTGTTAAGTAATTATTAAAGGATTGCCAAATTTGTATATTAAAGCAGTATTTAATTGGGTGTTATTTCTAAACTACCTATCCAACTAAACTATATACGAATTTCGGGCAGACATCACGTACAAGCCTATCAATATTACCAGAAGGAAGAAGTAACCTTCAGATGGTGACCCTTTTGCAAAAATAATGGTTAATATACTAGCGTCGCTTAGCAATTTTTGCAACGTATTTTGCCAATTTAAGTTGGCACTCAGGGGGTTAAATGTAAAGAACCATTTTACTCACCCTCATATTAACATCGAAAATTGCTCTGCTTTCAGAAAAAAGGCGAATATTAATTCAATTCATCACTTTCAGCGTTAATTGTTAAATCTTATATGCCCGGTACTAGATAAACATTTCAAAATTTAGGGAAGACGTATTGTGTAAAACTCGACGTCAGATGCTTCTATATATAGAAAATATCATGCAGATTTTTCGAACAAGATAACCATTGGTAAAACACAAGAAATGCATTTTCATCGACGCAGTTTTTTGGATGAATGCCCTTTCGTGAACTGTTTTGGCAGTGGACCACCGATTAAAGTCCTCCCACCAATTCTTAGGTTAACGAGCGGATAATGAGCCAGGTAGACCTGTCAGGCCGAACTCGACGGGTGGCCTATAACCTCGGCACTATCTACGTCAGTGTATCATTTTTCCGTGTTACCGAGTTTGTGTAAATATTTGTCAGATTTTATGAATAATGAGGAGGCTCCCGTTTCAATTTTCTGCTCTGTTATGACCAATTAACTTCACTTTTCCTTTTTTTTGAAACGTGGTCCATAGAATCTATTATACAAACTTCCAATCTGCACTCTTGTTGCTCTTTTTCGTTTTCGGGCGAATAATTTTGCAACGGAAAAATTCGCATGGTTAGATACATCCATATAATGTACGGTTAGCTAATTTCGCATTCCTTTAGATAATTTTAAATTCAACGCTTTCACGTTCCTAGCGCCAGACTGATAGACGCAAGAGTTCTTGTCTTGCTCGTAAATAAAGTCAAATTATGTCAAACGAATTCCAACAATTACAGTACTGTAGTAGCGACAATAGACATGTGGTATGTTGACAATGATTTGACGATTACGTGTCTAGAATACCAGAATATTAAGGTAGAAATAAATGCTGTCGTTGTAATACAAAGGAATTTATTGTTAATTTTTTTGTCCTTATTTTTTGCCATTCCATATTCTTCTACTAAGAGTTTTAGGATGTTGAGTTTTTCAAGAACTTCATTCTTTCACATTTAGAAGATGAAATTTTAGCATTCTTAGAAGCACGTAATTCTTAAAGAACGTGTTGCATGTCGATTCTATATAGGTACATCAGTTTCCCCAAAACAAATTGGCTAATTGCGATGTTAAATTGACCTGTCCGAAAGCAGACAGATATTTCGAGCAATTTTTGTTTCGCTAAAATTCCATGCTCATTCAACCATTATTCACGATTTACCCGTCGCACAATTTAAAAAATTGCCCCGTGCCTCTATAATAAGCACCAGTGTAATGATCACGGTTGATTTTGATTAAAACTTTAATTATAGTCGCACCGCACTCGTTTATTTTTCATTATATCGAAGAAATCGAATGGTCGCTCTCTTCGCGGGAGCCCACGAAGAAGGAGCACGTTCATAACGGCAAGATATCGGCCCCTCATACAAATGATATAAAAGTTAAAATCCATCAATCAGCGCGCGCGTACCGTAGAAGAATATTTTTATAATTGATTCCGCGGGATGTCCAGACCCACGCACTCAATCACGCGTCCCGCTGAGGGGACAACATCCGTGCACCACGCTCTTTGTTTTAAAAACGTATACATTATGATTCACAAAATGTTCCAAGAGAACAGATCCATCATTCAGGTAGGATCTCTGTGTTAACATTCCTCTCCCACATGCTTCGCTCTCTTAAGATTCAGGAAAAAAAACAAATCCGGTTAATTGTAAAAGTACTCGAACACCTGTCCTGAATATCAGGTTGTTGCATATGAAAAGTCGGATTTTCTTACGTTTACAAATGTTGGGAGCGCTGTTGCAGTTGTTTCAGTTTTAAGTGCTTAATATTTGCATATCCTGACAGATGGTTATTTCTATTGTCGTGCTGCAAAATGACCTAGTCACACTAAAAGGCAACAGTTACTTCCCATTAGACAAATGTTTATTCATTGCGAGACACGTGTTCCGCTAGTTACAAGATCAACATCTCAAACCGTATCTTACCGAACTAACATCGGAAAAGACACAATTTTTTAATTTTTTTATGAAATACTTATTACAATAATTGAGACTCAATCTCTCATACTCACAACGGAACATCGATAAATTCTGATCTGGATGAAGACAAGACTACCTTGCTATAAGAACAACGCAATTTCTTTTAGCGGCCGAATCCCCGGACTTTGGGGTCCAGCCCCCTTCAAGAATTTGCACGATTTTTGAATGTTTGTAAATATCTCGGAAACTATCACAGATATCTTTTTTTTTAATATAATTTGAAGTATATTACATAGTCTCAAAAATGGCGCAAATTATTTTCGGAAAAATTAAATAACGGACGACCGGGCGCCCCTACCCCTTGTCTAATAACTTTTTTGGTTTTATTTATCACAACCAAAGTCGGTTCTACGTAGAAAACGGTGCTGAATAACAAATTTGGACAGCCAATAGTAAAGATATTAAAAACCATAATAAAGTTTCAGTTGTCATTGATTGATGTACATAGATAAATGTCGTTTTAAAGATAAAATACTTTGATTTACTAATTATTTCGATAACATTAAAAAGAAAATATAATACGAATGAAACATTCAATAATGTCATTATTGATATTATAATGCTCAGTAGTACAATCATGCATAGTAATTATTGCAGCGTCAATCCGGTTTACACTACTGAATGATAACTTATCATGGACTCGTTTGTCGAACTTTAATCATTAGTAAACCCAGAGTAGCAGCCTTTACAATTCAGCAAATCGTCATTGAAATACCAAAGAAAATGATTTGCTGGCATCAGATTATTATCTACACAACATTCTTTGACAATAAATGTTGTTGTACTTGTTTCAATGTGTACGTTTTTATATTATTCAAGTTCAAACCAGCAACACTTACCATCTTGTTCCGTTGCACAATTTCGGTGGGTCTAACAATAAGTTGCGAATGAGCATCAACGGTGAACCAACTTTTAAAGTTAAGATATGTGGTGGCATTCCAGATGGTTCCAAAGAGTTAAGAAACTCTATTAGAAAGTTGACAGCTTGTTCCTCATCTATAACTGTGTCAACTGATTTGTACGTGACAACTTCACCGGGTAGCTTGAATTAAATTTGATGATTTATTTTGTTGACGTCATCATTCTTCGGAGGCAAAATTACTCGTTTTTACTGTCTATGAGATTTTTAATATTTTCTAATTCGATTATTTGACATGGTCGACGCGATAACCACAAATGATAAAACTTTCTGGTGACAGTGACAGATCAATGTTTTTGTGTTTACAGTCTGTATTCGAAAAAATTATTGTATGGGAAAAGTCGAAAATCCACTTCATGAATGGACCGAATGCATTTTTTAGTGGCCTAAAGTCCTCCTCGCGTTATTGCCTTTCTAATGAAACCGGTTTGGGGCACATCGGTTGGACGGTTTCGAAGTCTATAACGGACATAGAAACATTTTTTGTATTTTATATACATATATAGATATAGATAAACGTATGCAATGAAAATGCAAAAGTCATGAAAGGAAATAGAACAGTATGCCAATACAACAATAATGTACTGTAACGTTAAAAAAGGTGTAATACTATGCATAGCTACTGCAATTTTTTACATGATATTGAAGCAAATGTATTGTAGGAACTCCATATTTCAAAAAGGTAGGTACTAATAATACTAATAAGTTTGACATATTTTGTGAATAAAAAATCCACTTCTTATCATTTAGACTGAACCATGACGCTCAAAATTATGATCTCCGACTGGTGACTTCAATTTCTAAATGACTGAATCTCGAAAACTCTAAATTGGAAATTTCATTCAAAATTTGCCGAAAAGATTTTCTTGATATAATCTTATTGATCTCGATGACGAATTTATATGTATCTTCAACTCTTTCACTTGCAACGGGTAGACTTTCACTCGGGCGAATTGTATGAGGACCGCCAGTGTTTTCGTTTCGAATCGAATCAGTAGTCTAAAATTTATTGATTCAATTGACCGCACTGTTACACGAAAATTCATCATGATGACTAACAAAAGTAGGGCATTATACGAATGGTCTCCACACGGTTTTGACCATTTCGTTAAAATAAATTCTTTGTTGTATTTCTTGCAATTAAGCCTTGATGTGAACCGATTAATTTTCTTTTCTCTTCAAATTCGTTTTCAAGAAATTACCACCACTTCAAGCATTTGAAAAATACATTTTTGGCCCGAAAGTATACGTTTCAAAAGGTTGCAGCGTTGGAACGAATAAATTTTCTTTACCGAATAAAGTATTTGAGCTTTCCTCCAAACTCCAACATTTCACATGTACCGGCCCAAAAGTGCGAATGTTTTGCGAATTTTTTAACCATTGTATAATCTCAATTTAATTAGCTGTTCATTATCTCCTATACTTAACTGTTTAATTAAAACTAAAACCATATAAAACAATTTTTCTAACTGAACAGCTTCGCAAATCATACGGTTGGTATTTATTGTCATTATCCTCTGATAAATCTATATCTAAACCGAGTTATTGATTTATTGTTCTGCAGCTTGATTGCATAAACAATGAAAGTAATTGTATCGAATGGACTGTAAACCCTAGATAGTATGCCATATATCACATGCACACATTTATGCGTACTGACACTGACTCTATATTGTCGGTCTTCCTTTTGTTCCTTTCTAGTTAGAATTCAAACATGCGTACCTATGCGGTAATAATTCTGCGTTTAACTACGCAACAGAGGCTAGTGAATTTTAAGTTGCTGTTGTATTTATTCTTAGAGAAATGTTTCGTTCTTTTTAGATTAAGAGAAAATATACTGTATGTATATTTCAAGCAGTATGTCTGTGTCTAATTCCAGGTAATTCTACGTTTCCCCTGGAAAGCTTAAACCGACTTTTACATTGTACTCTACTAAATAATTTATAAGTGCCTATTAATCTTTTTATCTAATTTAAAATTCCTTGTTCGCCAACGTTATCGCATAAACTAGCAATATAAACACAAACATGTAATTAATTCATTGATTAATAATAACCAGAAGAGCGCGCGTCTCTTTCTAATGCGAATAAATTTAGAAAAACATAAAGGACTTATAAAAAATGTAGGCTCTTATAGTGAAACCCGTATTGTGTAACGAAAGATTTACGAGCTTACAATTGATGTAGTAGTTTTTCACACATACAAGAAGCATCTCTTGTAAATTCGTCGTTATACGAATCTAATGGCTTTCATATATTAATTTAAGTTATATCTGTTAATTAGACTTGTTTATTTATAACACGCAATGTAGATATGTTAAGTGCATGTTTTTCCAAACGGAAAAACGAAACGTCAATAAATTCTGTCGGGATGGAACTTGCTCTTCCTTAGATCTATAAATTGCTTCGTTGTTTTGACTGGTCGACGTCTTGAGATGGACCTTTGGCCACTAATGTGTGTTTCGTTAGATTCAGGCCAGTTTTGTTACATATTGTGTAATTAGGAAGCTTTAAATGTATAATAATAGAGTGCGTTGATTCATCTACGCCTCCTCAAATTATTAGATTTCTTTTTAGAGATCACCCATAGCAAACGCGTATTACGTTGTTGGTATGTTTGACGAATTGGCTGAAAGTAGGTGTCTACTTAACAAGTCGTTTGTTTTTTATCTGCATTGGCGATGTATTTTATATACAGCATTAAGCGGTGCTAATTAATAGCCTTTACTGTATTTTAATATTTGGTTTGAAACTGTAACGTTGCAGAATATATCTTATTTCCTAAAATTCCCCGTCTTGGTCTGTTGTGTCAGCATCAGTTAGAGTCGCCCCTGAATATCTGATGCTTTTTATGATTTCCATAATTCCTATCCATTCTTTTGAGTTTCAGATATTTTGACTTGTTTCGCTTTTGTTTTCCTTTTTTTTGTATTTTGATGTCTACAATCTTGGTTCGACGATGATATACACCATCGGCCATAGGTGTTTACCCACCCTCAAAATATTACAGAAAACAAGACAAATACTAACTATAGAATGAGACTTTATTCTCTAGTTATACAAATAACTTTAATAGTTGCAAAAACAACGTGTTTATCAACTTACTGACAAAGATTAACACAGATTAACTTAAATTTCCGATTCGCATTTAATACAGCCGCACACACTCTTTTCATTTTTTCGCAGCTTTGTCAGTGTTACTAACTCCATATTCTTCTATGCATCCGGCAGTTGCACCCAAAGTACTGTTGTCGATGTTGGAGCAGATTTTTGACCCTATCGTTCGAGGTCCTCCCACAAAAACTCGATCTAATTGAGATCTGGACTTTGAGGCAGATGTTTTGTAACAACAATTTTCTCTCCGTGCTCGAGTTGTTCTAAATACTCACGCTTTATCGTTGGATCATTATCGTGCTGGAACACGAAGTTTTCACCGATTATTCGTGGTCCAGATGAAATGACATTCCTCTCCAATATCTACAGCCCTCTTTTCTAAGGACACCATCGATTTTAATTAAATCAGCCACAAGCGGATCTCTAAAGCAACCCCAAATCATGGCTGATTTTCTTACATGTTTCATTGTTGGTGGTTTGTGGTTTCAATCTACGGACAAATGTTCTAATGTTTGAACCAGAGATGAAAAATTTACACTCGTCGGTCCAGGGCACTTTTTATCTATCGTCCAACGACCAGTCTATGCATCCTCACCCATACTAACCGTTTTGCTTTGATTTCTTGGCGTAATAACGGCTTCCGCATAGCAATTATTTTGTATAAACCAGCTTGGAGTAAACGCCTCTGTACTGTGGTGACGCTAACTGGTTTTGGGCGCGAAATATTCATTGCGGCAGCCATTTCGGATGCTGTTTTTCTTCTATTTCGTTTGTTTGTGGTTACCATTGCGCTATCTTCTGCCGGTGTTCTTATTTTTTATCATTCGGGTCACTGTTTATTGGATACACTACCAGCTGTTTGATAGTTTGTATTTTAGCTTTATAATCCACGATTCCACGGTTTAATTTCAGTAATTTGGCAATTTCTGGGTTACTTTAACTATGTTCTGGTTTTCCACTATTTTAACCTACACTTCGGGCGGTCTCATGTAGATACATGTAACAAGTGTGCGAAGAAAGTTGCGATTGTTGAAAAAATGCTACACCAAACACAAGCTAAAAGATTCTATGATGTTTTACGCAGTAGAGCAGAAAGGTGTAAGTAGCGTCATAACTTAAGAGCATTGGTCTTTGATTACATGCAGAATCTGGTAATTGTTCAATATACCAGTACAATATTTGTTTTACCTGACGCAGTTGACAGTATCAATATGTTGTATATACGATATGAAAACTGATGAGTCGTACTTTTATGTTTATTCTGAAAATACAGCAGCCAAGAGCCCAAAACCAAGTCTGCTCGTTCTTGAACTTTATGGAAAACTACTTACCAGAAAATATCACAGAATTGCGTCTATTTTTGGATAATTGTCCGAGTCAAAACAGAAACTACTGTGTTGTCCGATGTTGTATGGCATTAGGTGAGTCTGGTTGCTTCAAAAGATATAGCAGTTTTCCCGATTCGTGGACATTCGTTCCCTCCCTGTAATCGGGATTTTGGGATAATTAAACGAAATTTAAAAATTACGACCGGACTTATGATTTACATCAATACACCGAAATTATTACTGTTACGAAATAAGAACTGATAACATTTTAGACTTTTAAAATTGGTGGCTGACATGTAAAAAGATAGTTCACTACAAAAAAAAAACACAGAACTTACAAAGACATGAGAAAGTAACATTTATCATTTTCAAATTTCATGCCATCGTACATGATTCTTCGAAACGTGGATATTTAAAGGCTTCAGATTTATGAATGGTGGCATATGACATACCTTTCCTTTAACACATGCGAGAAGAACAAAAAATGGCGAGGTAAAGTTTCCAGAGGGTCCTTGCTTATACAGGAAATCGTCCAGTTTTGCAAGCAAGATTGAATCTGATCTGAAAACGTTACTTAAGTGGATTGAAGACAAGTACAAACCATTTTATGAAGCAATAATCAACTCAGGGAGCACCATACAGCCCCTTATTTATTACTTTTTCTTCCCAACTCAGAATTTTCAAAAAATATTTCTTCACAATCAATTTTTTCTACTAAGAAATTAACAATTCTATGAAAGTCACGTTCGGCAAACGTTTTATTTTTTTTTTTCATTTCCTGGACATTTGTATACAATGACTTAAGGTGTTTCAGTAATAACCAATTCACTTATACTCGGTGGTGTAAGTGATGGTCTTATTCTCCCATCTTTCCTAACAGTGTCCAGCATTTACAAATTCGCTTTATTGAACTATCATTTGGTTGAGTATCAGTTTTTCAACTAATCTGACGATATATACATAAAATTTGTATACGAAATTACAGCTCTTGCAAAGCCGTACTGACGAGCGGTATAACCACGAAACGTACGTCTACGGATGGCAAGAGAAGATCAAAATTTTGTAATTTGCAATTTTCCCACGGCGGGTAGCCGAAGAGCGCGACTGCAGTTACTGCAGAAGGCTGTGGCAACGCAAGTTGTCCACTTCTGTAGAAAAAATAACTGTAAAAATGCGTAATACGTGCATTGTGAGAGAATTCATATCGAATCCCTCTCACATGTACAAACATCAACTAATCTGAATAGAAACTTAACTTTTGTACAAAAATGAAACGAAATTTTCAGCACAAATTTCAATTCATTATAGCATTAGTATCTCGATGCATGGTATCTAGTTAAGTTACATGAGAACGCATCCACAGTGAGCGTATTTTAAATAGGCATCGCGGATTCAAAGCTTATGTAGTATATTGTCACACTTTTCCATGTTAACTGAACATTTACAACTAATCTTTAGACCTACGTCACATTCACAATACTACTTATGTATTACCTAGAAACTCGTACAAGCCCGGCAGACGCATACGATCCACCGGAGTCCCATACGCGCCGTAGTCCGGCATTTGGCGCCAGCGACCTCCCGTCGAACACCCAGACGAACACGCACACCCATCACCGCCCGCCGTGTTTTATTGTTTTACCGTTACAGATATCAAATCGTCCCGTCCCGTCCCGTCTCGTCCCGTCTCGTCTCGTCCCGTCTTCAGTGAAATACGACCGCATCGGTACGTATCTGGGAGCGTTCGGTCCACCTATGCAGCTCTTGCGGGTTTCGTCTACTATTTTACGAGTGGACCGCCGCTAAATCAAGTTGACAACCGGTGACCAAAGATTGTTATCGCGTTATTCTCGTTTTATGCCGTCTATCCGAAGAGATTCCGTACATACAACAACTAATGAAGCGGATGCGCACTCGTTAATTGCACAGATTAGCGAAAAAATGGTGGTGTATTGTTAGATTCGACTTGCATGCGGGGAAAATCTTGTGACTCTGATATTCAAACTATCACAAAGTTTTAAACAAGAGGATGCATTAGTCCCAATTCTGTTTAATCCCTCGACGCAGACATTCACGCAGATAATACTTTTCTCCCCAAACAGCACGATAAGGAGTGAAAAGCACCAATACATGCAGACATTATATATGGACTAAAATAAACTCCTATTCAAAATCAACACACCACTATAATTACTGTCTATATATCTTAAATAGATTTCCAGCAAACTTTCTGTATCATTAATAGAAATGAACTATAAAAGAGCGCTGAAGGAGCTGGGTATATACGCAAAATTCGGGAGGCTAATAATGATGACAATGGCAAGAACAACAGGGAATGTTTTAACGCAGAAAGGGAAGACAAAAGAGTTTGAATTCAATAAAGGAGTACTATTGCAGTATCAGCAACACTATTCAACCTGGCTCTACAATATGTACTCCGAAGGATAAAGAAGGGAACTTTAAGGACAAGAGGAACACAGATAGTACCGTACGCTAATGACGTTGCATTAATAACAAAAAAACAGAAGTAGGATGAAGGAAGTGCTGGAAGAAATAGTCACAGAGGGAGCAAAAATGGGATTGAAAATCAATGAAGAAAAAACCAAAATAATGAGACTAGATAAAGAACGCGAAAAGAAGAAAATCCAGATAGGAAAGTGGGCTTTTGAGGAAATGGAAAGATTCAAATATCTGGAAGTGACAATTACCAATAAGTGCGAACGTGAAGCAGAAATCAAAGAAAAGATAATTACAACAAACAGAATTTTCTACGCAAATAAAAAGCTATCAAAAAGTAAGACATTAAGCAGAAACAGCCAACTGAAGATCTACAAACTATAATTAAACCAACATTGCTGTATGCCATGGAAACGCTGTCCATGACGAAAAAACATGAGGAGGACCTAAGAATAGTGGAGAGAAAAGTAATGTGAACTATCCTCGGACCAATTAGATTAAATGAGAATGAATACAGAAGAAGCACGAACGAGGAATTGGCACATGAAATAGAAATGGATGTAGTGAGAAAAATTAAGCAATCAAGAACGAGGTGGCTCGGGCATGTATGGAAAAAGGGTCCAGGAGTTGTAATCAGGAGTTGTAATCTAAGATGTGACAGAGTGGAGGAAGGAAAGGAACATCGAAGAGTACATGGAACAGGAACTGAAGTAAATGGAACAGGATATAAGAAGGACCGGAGACATCAATTGGAAACAAAAAACTAAAAAACAGGAAACTATGGAAGAAATTATGTGAAGGAATATAATCAGAAGAAAGGACTGATTTCCCAAATTGTAGGACTAGGAGGCTCAACCCCCAATATTTATGTATGCTAATTTAAAAGGAGATAATTAGAAAGTAATGCAGCAACGCACTTTTTTGTAATAATTTATTCAACATTGTAAGTACAACAAAAACTCAGAAATGAGCAAAATCTAATAACGCGTGGCATCACCTCTAGCTCTGATAACTGCTTGCATTTGCCGTGGTAAACTTGCGATCAAGTTTTGGGAAATTGGTTTCTTGGGAAATAAAAGAACGGCACGTTCCAGTTCTTGAAGTTCCTAAGAGCCAATAAACGGCATCTCACTCTTTTTCTTTGAGCATCCCAAAGATGCTCTATTGGATTTAAGTCAGCTCTTGGCGGTAACCAATCCATCACTTACATATTAATATCATTTAAGTGCTCCAAAACTGGTCTTGTTGTGTGCGGTCGACCATTGTCTTGCATTAAAATGAAATAATTTCTTATGAAAGACGCAAAAAGCATGATATAGTCTTAAATAATGTCTTCCAGATAGAACGCAGCATTCATTGACCTCTGATTAATAGGAACTAATTTTGTCTGAAGATCAAAGCAAATTCGTCCCCAGAATATTTTAGACCCACGACCAAACGGTTCCCTTGGAGAGATAGTGCAGTTTAAAAATCTTTCTCCAAGTCTTCACCGTACCGTTGCACGACCCTCTGGAGATTTTAAGCTTTCTTCTATTCGTCAACGGTCCAATTTGCTTGATTTTTAGCGAATCTTAATCGTGCTACTTTGTGTGCTGCAGTAAGCAATGGTTTCCTCCTACTTAATCCTGCTTCGTTTAGTCTTCTTCTGACAGTTAAAGCGGAAATATTCATCCCTTCTACTGGTAACTTTCTTTCTACGTTATCCACGTTTTCTAGAGTGTGGTGCAGTTTCCCTAAATCTTTTACCATTCGACTATCTGTGGAATGATTAACACCTAGCACATTGGCGACATAAGGCATACTTCGTCCTTCTTCTAACAAAGTTGATGCCCTTACACAGTCATCCTTGGTTAAATGACGTGGTCGATTCATGTTCTTTATTCTTAGATCTTGTATGTCTTTAATATTGAAATGGATCACTTTTTTAAAATCTCAATTTAATAATGTTGAAGTATAACTTTAACTTCAAAAAATATCTCAAGAAAATTCTTATTTACCCTTTAATGATATCCACTAATTTCGAAACCGAACTGCCAACATTTACTTATCATGAAACGAGCCACCTATGATTTTTATATTGGTCCAATAATGTGTCCAATAATAAAAATAAATTGGAAAAACCAAGTGGTGCATTAATTTTGAACAGGAGTTTAGTAACTACGCAACTGCTGACGGTAGATCACCACAGAATTCCGGGATAATTCCCTTGCAACGGAGCTGGCATCTTTAACCGTACTACACCAATCATTACAAAAATGAGACGAAGACGAAAGTAAATTTGCTTTCAAAAAAACTTCGTAAGAGAGAAGTGTAGGAAGACGAGTCCAAGTTATGGGAACATAATAATTTTGCTAAGCAATCTGCCCAAGGCTTTGGTGATGAAACGGTTGAGAAAAATTTATGGAGGAAGCCCAAGGCTCATCTGGATTATACAAGCGTACGCCAAAAATTGTTTCAAGTTTAAATCTACCTATTGTCTTTTTTGCAGCAGACAGACTTTATACGGACTCAAAAAAATCTATTGGCATCAGATGACAGCAATGTTATTACATGCATTTCCTAACATAACGAAAAACAACATTCACAACAATGCATGGGTTTCAGCAGAAAGAGATATTGTTATTTATAGATTACGTGAGTACAATAAATATTGATCTTTGATTATCTCGGTTTCAGTTGCGTCAATCTTGTTTTGTATAGTCAGGTTTCTTGTTTAAAATAATAGTTCGTGATTTCTGTTCGAAGTTAATAAGCTGACCACTATAAATATCTGAATCTTTTATAGAAGAGGACTCGAACGTGGTGGGACTACACGAAAAGGTTCGTTTCGGAACGGCCCATTCGACGGTTGCATATCACAGAAAGTTGTAATACGAATTCATTATGGGCTGATTACCATTTATTTCAATATTCGCTTGATATAGGGACTCGTCCGGTCTGGTTACTCTGCCGGGGGCGCACGGTTTCTTAATGATTATGAACGTACGAAGCGGTTAGGTAGTTAGCCTTTTGGCCTGCATTTCGTCTTCGTCACGGATCTAACAAAATATCGGCGCTAGATCGATAAAATTACACTTAATCAAACATTCAATACAATTTATGTCAGAAATATGCATAGAAGAATCTATTATGAATGCCGAAGGAATCGACGATAATACATCCAATCTTTCGTACGCGTTTACTTTCGAAGTCTGTTCCTGGGGAGATGTGATTATGTTCAGAACGTTATGTTGTATACGAAATGCTGTTTGTACAACCTTATTAATTATATTTTTTACCTGTAATAAGCACTGACCGTAGGATGTTTGTTTAACTAAGATATGGCTATATGTATCCATCGGATAAGTAACACACAACCAGTAATTTTAATATAAGGTAACTGCATTAAAATATGCGTATTATTTTTCTCATTTATCACTGTCTAGTTTGCATACTGTTAATAGCGATGTTAAGTTTTGAGGTGGCTATATAAACGGAAAGAAAGAAGTGCGTGGTCATGTATGATAGTATACGACTGTTTTCAATATAATCTTGATGATAAAGAAATGCAAATACAAAAATGATTTTAATTTTAATGGTGGTAATCGCAGTTACAGTCAGAATCCTGCACATTTCTGTGTTTTGAAGGAAGCCGTTTATTAGAAAGATTAGGAGAGAGAAGTAAGAGTTACCTGATTTCCCATGGGAACAAATGAATACGAAAGATGTTTTTTTAGCATTTTAAGTTTTTGAAATTTTCGAAATTTTTCATTTCAGAGAAAAAATAAGCCAGAAAGAAATGCCCAATTAATTTCGTTATGTTTAAAATTTAATTGTTGATGTCCGTTCATTATTACTCCTAATATATTTTTAAAATTAATTCATACACATTTTCTTTAATTTTACTAAGCTTTTGGGCGTTTGCATCATTTAAAAAAGAACAAACGTTTAAATCCATGATTTTATATTTATCTGTTTAATTTTTTATTTTCAAATGGCACTAGATGGCATCAATAAACATCTCCGCCCAATCGCTTATTAGTTACTAGACACGTGTTTCGTTAGCAACGTGCCCAACGTTACCAAACTCAAGTTTATCACTTTTCCATTATACTATCATGTTCACTTGTTTCTATCCTTACTTGTTCCCCGGACCCCTCATACACAGATATGTGGGTTTCATCCGAAATTGTTCGAAATTGAAGGCCATCCTAAGTCACAAAAATTTAAAAAAGAAATAACATTTGATTATTTTTGGATATTTCATAATTTTTGTAACACATTCTTAATTCCAATGTTATGATACTCATGATTTAAATTGCGATTGTTACTTGTTACTCGTTTATTCTCTTACCACGATTGTTATCTGTTATAAATAATAAAATTTAATAGATTTTTGCTTTTTGATCCAACCCTCATTTTGTTTGTTAATTAGTAATGTTGGAGTACAGTTAAGTTAAGTTAGTTAAGTTAAGTTCTTATTTTCCCTCGTTTGTTTCCGCTACCGTTTGACGTCATTTGTTTCTATTGCCGTTTTACGTCATTTGTTTCTGTTGCCGTTTTATATTATTTGTTTCTGTTACCGTTTTACGTCTTCTTTTTTTGTATAAGCAAAAAAATAGTGTTTAAGATTCTACTAAATCTATAAATATAATGATAAAACACGAATTGAGTTGTTATTACAAACAAAATTTAGACGTTGCTCCCATACTCAGAAAAAATATGATTTAAAATAGCTTTTAATCGTTATGTTTTTCAACTACTATGGAATTTGTCATCCCAAGTTAAGAGAATACGAAGACTACAAGGCTTTATTCATAAGCTTTAGTTAACTAAGTGAGTGTTTATTCTGAGTTTTTATCAGTTATATATTTCTGCATTGAGGATGACAACTTAGTTCTTTTTCTTTGTCTCTTGCCAATATACTCTCTCGAGGCATCGAGTGAATATTCTGAGGTTTCCTTTATCCAATTATTCCAGTTCCTCTTGTATTCAGCCGTTTTTTCATTTCTGTTATGTTTTTCTTCATTTGGCGCCTATTATTTACATCCACATTTGAGTCGTTCATATAATACGTATTTAGAGGTACATCGACGTGATAAGGCCAAAAATCCACTTGATTTTATTGCTTGCTAATCAACGAAGTTTCTCGCCAAAGTTGAACCGTTACTTTTAAAATCACATTTTAGAGTAAGTATGTGTACTGGAAGAAACCAGTCCAGAATATGATATTTTCACTAATAAGAATTCTGAGCGTGATAACTTCACTATTATTATTATTTAGAAAAAGATGATTTTAGCACGCACTTAATGAAGTAGGAAAATAAATACTCCCCAAAAGCGAATGGTTGGTACAACTTTTTGGAGAGGATTATATTTTGGCATATCTTCTGCCAGAAGTTGGTGGAAAAAATATATTGATGTATGCGAAAAAGGCACCCCAAATTAATTATAATTATACATTTTAATACATAGATTTGATAAATACTCTATTTTGTATATGTATATTATTTCAAATGAAGTAACTATTGAAACTGAAAACAACGCCATGAATAGGCAAAAATTAGAAATAAGAATAATTTCGATTGCAATTATTCAGAAAAATGCTTAACAACGCGAACGCTAGCCAGACAATTCGATCTCGAGAAACAAGCCGAGCACATTCCTCTTATTTATAAAGTCACGTGAGTTCGTTGAGGTAAAAAATTCTCCTGAGTTGTGTTTATGCCTATTTTAAGGTGATCTTACAACTTCTTCTGCTTCTTTGGAGCTACTGCAAGTAGAAATCGATTAAGTAACTAGCTGCTAACCTCATCGACAGTCTCCGTTTTGTAGTCCAAGATAAATCACGAGAAAGAATCTTAATAGCAAATACGTTAATCTGACAAAACTAGATATTACAATATGCTGGATATTTGGAGAGACTAGCTGCTGGAGAAATTGCTATGATTGAGTTAACTAAAATTTCGAAACGTATTAAGTATCGGAAAGCTGGAGCTTGAATTTAAGAAAAGAAATTAGAATTTGCAATACTGAATTTTGTTGTTGCAAAGGAATGCCAAGGGTTCCTCAAATACCAAAAAAGACCGGTAAATTGTCAATACTAGAACAATTGAGTAAATAAAAAGAGTGAAGTCATAGATACAAGAGCTAATAATTTCGGATACGTTACTCAAAGGAATTGGTGTAACAACCAGGGTAGAGAGGGTAGTATAAATGCAAAGCAAAACGTAGATAGCCAAGTTATAATGTTACGATTCATGGACGTATCAGGTTAACAACTAATTATACGGAGAATAGACTGGATATTTATGAATTAATAGTGGATTATAAGGTTTTCTATCAAGAATAAGCATTATCTTAAATATTTTCCAATTATATTATCAATATTTTGGTGACACCACGTTCTTCTTCTTCATTTCTCACTTCCCCTCTTTTTATTGGAACTAAGTTTTATTCCCGTAATCTCATGATGGTGATGCGCTAGCGCCCCATGAAGGAACATGACCTTCAAATGTGGCGTCAAGGACCCTGTATTGTCACTCTCCCACCAGGTTGACGCCCACCAATCAATTCTGGAATGATACGTGATGATGTGGTCTTTATTATGCATTGGACAACCGCATTATTACCTATTGTTTCCAGTGAACGCAGATAGTCAATGTTAAGCTTGACTAAGTGGCCCACTCCCCGAACCGCCCTAGTTTTGATTGTTGCAATTGATCGTGGCCAAACGCCTTAACCAGCACCAGAACCGCGTCAACTCAGAATTTCATACATTATCTGTAAATCTCGATATTCGGCCATCGTTCAAGTTTCTCTTCTTGGCGATCAGAAACCTCTTACTAATTAGTTTACCTACCATCACGTGTTTAGCAGATCGGCCATCAACCATTCTCTGATAAATTAAATCACGTTTTCAACTTTATATACATACACCCTCTGTCCCAAAGGTAACCGCAATAGTTCGAAATAAAGCACGCTATGTATGTTATGTCCACAAAAATCATTGTATTTATTCGAAATATTCTCCATGTGCTACAATATATCGATTTGCACGGTCAACGAGTGGTTCAAACGACTTTTTCATGTCGATCTCTGGGATGGCCTTTAGGATGCCGGTCGTCGATCTTTGAATGGCGTCTACGGATGCATAACGAACTCCTTTCTGCTTCAAATGAAGACGAGGGAACAGGAAATAATCGCATCGGGACAGATCAGGCGAATACGGTGGGTGCTGTATCGAATATATTTCATTTTTCGCCAAAAATCGGTGACAATCGTTGCTCGATGACACGGTGCGTTATCGTGCAGTAATCTCCAGCTGCCTGGCTCGCGATATTCGGGCCGAACACGACGAATGCGACCCAGCAAACGCCTCATAACATCGAGGTAATATGCACCATTAACCGTTGAGCCGTATGGAACGAACTCCTTATGGATAATTCCCTTCGAATCGTAGAATGAAATCAGCATTGACTTGATTTTCGACTTCTCCATTCGTGATTTTTTCGGATTTCCTTCTTCTGGTGACCTCCAGTCTGCGCTTTGACGTTTGCTTTCTGGTTCGTATTGAAAGCACCACGTCTCGTCACCAGTCACAATCGTTTTCAAGAAGTTTTCATCTGCACGGGCTCGTGCAATAATGTCTTTGGAGTGTTCGATTCGAAGCGTTTTTTGGTCGTCGGTCAATTTGTGCGGAACAAACTTCGAATTGACTTTCTTCAAACCAAGGGTTTCAGTCAAAATGCGCTGAATAGTTGTTTTAGGGATGCCAAGCTCCATTTCCATAAATCTCACTGACGATTTCTTCGAAATTTTCACAAATTCGCGCACTTTTTCCACATTTGCCTCGGCCAAAGTTGTCGAAGGACGACCGGCTCTTTCGTCATCGTTAACATCTTCTCTGCCTTTACGAAATCGTCGATGCCACTCGAACACTTGCCTCTTCGACAAACAATCGTCGCCATAAACAATTTGCAGCATTTCATACGTCTCGGTTGCAGTTTTTCCAAGTTTAAAACAAAACTTAATATTGACTCGTTGTTCGTGACTCATTTTCTGACCGTTTACGAAAAACACTCTCACAGGATGCGTGATGTATCAGCTGACTATGCACCAAATGTCATGAAAATTTGTCAGGTTGGTAAGGAAGAGTCCCACTACAATAATCAATCAACTATCAAGAGATGACGCCACTGGTTTCTGATTTATAGACGCATTGCGGTTACTTTTGGGACAGAGGGTATATGTACCTCTCTAACCTAAGTATTTTTTGTCCCTCATATACCTATGATCTTTGCAATGTCTAATCGTTTACAAATAGATATGTCGATATTTACACAGCAATGCAGTAAGTAAACAAAAGCAAGTAGGAGTAATTTATACAAATCCTATTCTACGTGCTTACAGAAATTGTCCTGGATATGCTAATTTAAAAATTTAACACAAAGTCTAATATTCCTTGGAAACACAAAGCACGTTTGCATTCGCGTCTATAACTTGCTGGTATGTAGCCGTACGTTTCGATTCAAGACACCTGCCGCTTGCGTAATATGGAGCTTTTCATCACCTTCTGTTCTCAACCCGCAGTCCGATGGTTTATTGGTGCGGGTGTGTGATTTTCTTCCCGCATTTCTATTACGCCGACTTACTTAGTGATTTAAACAAGTATTATTACGTATGGAAATAATATCTTAGAACCGTGTTGATTCAGTTTATCGATGATAGCAAAATGTTACATCTTTCTGCTTTAAATAATGTAACTATAATTTTCGAAACAAACAAAGGAATACGTAACAAATCTACGATGTCAAAGAGAAATCCACTTTTACAATTATTGTAGTTTATTTCACCTTATTCACTCGCTTGATCAATTTTATATTAATACTTCATATCTCGAACGTCTTTAGGATGCAGTCTTGCATCAAAAATTTCACTCGCATCGGCGCTAATATCCTCCAGAAAAATGCCCTATCTGCGGAATGCTGATTAAAAATAAATGGAAATATTGGACAACTCATTACCATGTATGCCCATTTAATCTTTTTGTCGATATTATGTCCCTTGATTTCTCTTAAAGCTTTGGATGAAAAGTTGCTAGATGCTGTTGCTGAAATACGAAGCACTAAGAACAGCCATTGCGACTTCATGCATCTATTCACTTGGTAATAAACGGTATAAAAATGCAGATTCTATGTTCACACTAATAAGGAATTTATTGAATTGCAAATGGATGATTTCAAGCTTTTTTCAGATTTCTTATTTATTGAAACCCTTGAGGCAACAAAAGATACATATATGACAAAGTAGGCGAACCTCTTATAGCAACTGCAGATTTTTCAATATTACACTGAAAATTGACGAGAGAATTTTGAAAATACGTTTTTAATTCATGACTACGAGAACTTTCGTAAAGTTTATTGCTAAGCATATCGAATTAGAAACTTTTTCTCTTCAGCAACTTACACACTTTATAGATACAAGGTTTATGAATGGTTAACGATTTATCCTGAGATCTTGTCCGATCACACCTCTTGAAAAGTACACGATGCTAATTGACCCACTACGGAATCTAAAGTTGGTTGATTATTTACTACACTCAAAGAGTAAAGCTTTTTATTTTCCTTTTTGCTAGGATCCACCTACATCCATATTATAATATGTACATATGCAGTGCTGGTAGGTGCTTTTAAATTCTAGTGCCTATGCACCTCTACATGTGTGTTTGCATCCGTGAAAACGATTTCCAAAGCATTTTTTCCAATCTTCTCGCGTTAAATTGTTTATTTAATTTTTAAATGCGTCTACCGCTTCTTCAACCGATGCAAAACGTATAGGTTGTAACTTATCCTTTACACGTGGAAATCATAAGAACTCTTTAGGTGCAAGGCCTAGACCATATGATGAATGACCCATTAGTTTGATGTTTTGGACATTCAAATACTCAATCGTTCGAGCAGCGATATGACAGCGAGCGTTATCAAAATGCAAAATGACTCTACCTCTTGAGCACTTCTCGCCAATGCTTTGGACAAACAAACTACATTGCACCATTCAGCATTATCCGTATAGCGATTCTCCTTGCTATAATGGAAACACGCCTAGTAAAGTGTAAATCTACACAATTTTAAACGTTCTTCCTTTTGAGCTAGAATCAAATTGTGAGGAATACAATGGAACCAAGCTCTACCTTTAAATCTTTTTGTTGTGGTTTTCTTCACCAATAATCTTTCTTGAAGCGAACTTATTCTCGAAGATCCAAACTGTCATGTATACCCATGTTTCATCACCTGTAATGATATTGTGGACCTAATGAGACACCATACTGTCAAAGCGACTATTTGAGGCTGTCTTCTTTATGAAGTAGGTTTCTAACGAGAAGAAAACTTGCCCACCTTCAAATTCTTTTGTAAAATGGTATTACTTGCTTTCATACTAATCTTTACGAGTTGGTTGAAAACTCTTTGCAGTAAGATGTTATTCCTTAATCATGTTCCGAATAAGATCAATATTTTTTTAGGGACTGGTCATTTCTTGCTTAGGAGGTGGCAAACTGTCTTTTAAGAAAAGTCGATCACGTTGAAATTCGTTATGCACTGCTTTATGGTAGCTAAGGTGCACTGATAATTACCAAACACTCGATTGATTTTCTCACAATATTGTTTAGGCCTTAAACCACATTTGAAATTGTAAAAGATCGATAATGCTATTTGGTCAATTCCATGATTTTTATGCAAAGGCTCACTTTACGACTATTCTCAAAATATTCAAGTATAGAGTCCATGCTTGCTCTTCACGCAGCGCCACGAATACTGAAGGGCAATACAGAACTGTCCGTTTATAACGAACCCGACTATAATGAACTTATCTTTAAGGTACAAACTAAAGTATCATTAAGCATATATTGGTTTTTTCGGTTATAACGAACATTAAACGGTATTTTACCGAGGGGTGTTATCCATAGTTTAAATAGCCGTTATCGTAGAATTTTATTGATAGTGGCGAGGAAATTTCTATTATCAATATTTTGAAGGCAATATACTTAATTCATATGGCATAGCAGATTGTATCAAAACGAACAATTTTAATTATTTGCAACATAGCGGTTTCCTGGAGAGTGAGAATAATTTTAATTCAGCCAATGGCCTGCAATTAGTCGAACGGCTAAGGATAGTTCAAGAGGAAGATAATGATAACGATCCTCGAGACAATCTTTCTTATAATGAAAATGATTTCAATTAATATGTTGTTGATGACAATCTTGTGGCTGTCAAATACTTGGAAGATGATGCTATTGTCGCCTCTGTGTCTTCTGCGGTTCACATTAATAATGATGAGGAGGAGGAAGGTATAGATGAAGAATCTGTGAGTGGGGAATTATCCAATAGTTCTAACCACATCAGAAGCACTTCGACATATTGACAACGTTCGTCATTTCTTTCAGCCGCGAAATACTCCACAACGTATGCCGCTCGATCGACTAGCCGTGGTGGAATTACATATTAATGATATTCATTTTACAAAAATAAAACAATCTAATATAAGTGTTTTTTTAAGTAAGATTCTTAAAAAATATGTATTGTTAATGTACATTTGTATGTATATGTATCACAAAAGATATTATGTACCTACTTGAAACATGTATGTACTTATTTGTAGGTGCGCATTAATAAAAAGAATGAAATTCTGATATTTATCGTTTATTGCGAACTTCGCTTACAGCGAACAGTTTTTGTCGGTCCTTTGAGGTTCGTTATATGCGAACGTTAGTGTATATATATAGGAATTTATATATAAATGTATACCTAGCGTTCGAACACGAGAAGCATTTAATTCCCTAATACGGAAATACATTTTAAAAAATTAACCGTGAATAACAAATTCGCGAATGGTAAATGCGAGCATTGACTGTAGATTTGTATCTATTATTACAGTCATTAAGCATGTAAACAACTCACTTAGAATGTCAAACAAAATCTGTTGAAAATATCGTGGTTTGCTAGAGATCCACCGGAGAGGCATCTCCTCGTAAACTAAGTGAACGTTATGTACCAAACGTTGTACACAGTATTTACGTTATAAACCGAAAAGCAATTCGGTTTATACGGTTTTGATCATTCTTGCCTCATGCTAGCGAAACGCGTGTCACTGAATTTTATTATTATTAAATAATTGTGTGGTGAAGAGTTTACCGATGTGATATAGTGTTAGTAAATACACCACAGTTCTTACAATCACTATCACAGTATTACTTGCTAAATTAACTAAGAGGAAAGCATTTTGTTCGCGTGCACTTCGGTAATTATAATACAATTTTCCTTTCTTTGCAAGCAAAAACAAAGTAGGGAAAAATCTTAAGGCAAATCGGTAATGTATTTTAGATTGTTGTTGATATATAATTATTTGAAAAATGAGGACGAAAATAATGCAAGTTAAAAATTTTCGTTACGACCTCCGCACAAGCACGGGCAATAATTATCATACAAAATGCATTAAATCGTTAATATCTACTATAGACGTATGAGAAAGGAATTGGAAGCCGTTGCGAAAAGTAGCCACGAGCTCAAAAAATAAATAGCGAACAACCTGTTGCCGCAGCTGAAACGGTAATTACCGTTTAAATGACGAGTGTCAAACCGGCAAACCCACTACACGAACCCCGAGCTGACAGCTCCGGTACGACCCAGCCAACATGATAATGATACCTTTAATTAGGTGCGTTTTGATGAGTTGATGTTTACTCAAAAAATACATGCTCTACCTTCAAGCTTGATGAACTTTGGTGAGGCGCGGTTCACGTGACGTACACAATGTTTTTCAGATTACTTCCTCGCGGGTACGTTCTCATGCGATAATTAAACTGCCGCTCGGCCGCTCGCCCGTTTCGAGCCGGATTGTCGAGTTTGTGTAAGACGAGAATGGTCGAGTTAGACCTCGCTCGACCCGCAAGATTGAGTCGGAGATATTCGCAATTGTATGGTTGGATGATTGATTAAATATTAAATTGACAGCTTATCCAATACGCAATACGCAATACCGCAATACGTCTTTTTCTTTCTGCATGGAACTATTCTGGATATTCGGTTTCGTGTATGGCTGAGCGGCGATTCATTTTAACTATCGCATTAAATATTTGCATACAATTGAGCACGTTGAGCTTGGCGGGAATATAGATTTACTTCCTTATTTGTTGGTAATTGCTTCCATTAAACGAATATCTTGAAGTTTCTTTTTTGTTATCGATTTTAGGGTAACATGTTTTGTTAGCAACTTAATTACACACAGTTAAAGTTATGTATGAAAAAAAGCTATTGTTAACTTTGACCTCTCCAAATTTATTTGCATATAAGAGTTGTGTATATTGAAACCTTTTAATAACGAAATTGCTAGATCACAGTCAATTACAAAGACCATTAGTAGATTTTGCTAATAGTGGTTTTGAAGAAAACTACCTCTTTAGAGCCACCACCCAATCTCGAGGACTAGCAATGAATTACGGTCGTATTCAAAGGACGATCATAATTCTAAATTGCCTATCATTTTATTGGAGGCAAAATCAGATACAAACGACAAACTAGCCAGTCTCTTGCTGATTTACACAGCTACCATACACGCGCACCAGGAAATGTCAGTGCTTTGGCCAATGCCGGTTCTCTTGCACTTTTGCAATTTGTATTTGGTCCTTCGGCACCCAAAAGTCTCTCTTTACCTCTATCACCCACTTGTTATAGAAATGCTACCTTTTACTCAATTTGTCTTTGCAAAATTAAACATCTCTTGCTCAAAACTAGATCGAAAATTATTATTGAAAGCGAAGACGAATGTTTGAGTACTAAAAACTTTTTGAAAAGTTTTGAGGTGAAGAAGACACGAAATTCCTGAAATAAAGATCAATTGAAAGTTTCTTTTACAAGAAAGGTGGTGGAGCAGAACAGAATGTTTCCGTAAACTAAATCCAATCAAACATAAGCGAGGATTTCACTCTGAAGCCCAAAAAAGGAAGAACTGGGTAAGGATGGGGACGGGGATGTGTTTATAGAGATGTTATGAGGAGTTATTAAAGCGACAGCATGACAAAATCTATACGTCAGCCTGTAACAAGATGAGAGAGAAGGAGGTTCATCTTTCTGTTGCGAAAAGATATTAGCTACTTTCCATTTGGAAATGGTGCTATGGTGAATTGCGCTTCATGTTCTATATATCTACACCACTATCCAAATGGAACAGCTCATTGAGTACCAACATATAATATTCACAGACATAACCTACAAGTACTACAAGCCAAGGGTAAAATCTATTTAATTAAAAAGTATTTTCAGTTATGGAAAGTTTTATTTTCGTAGGTTTTATATAGTATTACATTACATTCCATTCAATAAGTAAATTTCGTTGCAGGATATACTAAGTACTCATATTCATTTATATGATACAAGTTCAGATGAAGATGAATATTTTATTAAACCCGAGAGACAAAGAAGCAAAGGACATCGCGCATTGCTTTTGTTTCTCCTCTCTTTCTTTGTTCATGATATCTACATCTTCATCGTACCCTGTCATTGTCTCTCTAGACTTTTTTCCAAACTATCTCATAACGTTTTCCAAACAAAATTGTAAATACAAAACAAATGTCAAATAAGTACCTAACCGCACATTTATTAAACGGTGTAACTCGCACTAGAATTTAGGTAGATGCATCAGCGGACAGGAGAAGGTAATTTTGGAACACTTCAGAGCAACTTACTCCAGTCAAATGGAAAGCGGTACAGATGTTTTGGTTCTGTTCCTAGCGGCCGTTTTTATCAAGAAGAAAGCAGCTATTATAATCAAGTTCCTGGCGAAGGAAGGTATACCGGAAGTCAGAGGTTTCTTAACTTCGCGTGTTTTATTAGCATAAACCTTTCTTTGAAGGAAGAAGGAGATGAGGACCATTATCATCCGTCCCAGAACAATTCTAATACAAGATGACACATACGAGGTTCATGAACTCTTGAGAGATCAACTGTCGTCTGAGGATCACTGAAATTGTTGCCAAACTTGTAATTAGTTGTGGATGTGTTCAAATCTCTGGTGAGTTTGGATGGAATGAAATTCCAGCTTGTTGAGTTCCACGCATTCTCACGGAGCACTGAAGAAAATTTGATTTGTCTTGATACCTATCGACGGCTACTGTGTCCTTTCTGTACTGTACTATACTATCGTTTGGTCTGCATTGTTATCTGTATTGGAACTTAAGTTGGGCATTATACTCTCGAAAACTAGCAGGTGAATACGAAGTGATGACAAGAAGGAAAAGCTCCAATGATGAAGCCTAAACTCCGTTGTGCGTGAATCTGTTGGAATTCAAGAAGCGTATTTCTAACTAGTGCGGTGCACTACCGTCAACCCCATAATCAAGTTAGGGCTGCTTGCAACATCAATAGACGACGCCAATTACAACATATATATATAACAAACATATTATGTAATAACATATATTGCAAACGAAGTACGTGAATAGTTAAAGAACATTTTTTTGGGTTACACCAAAACATATTCTCCATGGTACAGACTCTTATATGCTAGTAATTATGACATCTTTGAACCCCTGCAAGGAGGGTTATGAAGGCAATATTTTGCAAACCACACAGCAAGAGAAGTATTTATCCACAATTACAATTTCCCGACAAAGCTCACTTCTTTTTACAGTAACGATATCAGAAAAGTTCCAAGCTACTGATCATATAGAAAAATAATGTGGACTTTGCAAACTTCTAATATATACTAACAAGATTAGAAAAGAAAATTCTGATCAACACATTAAGTGCTCACGAAGTATATTAACTGGCTCATAAGCACACGCTACGCCGAGCCAGTGTCGACATGGACAGCGAATATGTTAAATTTGATCCACCCTAGAGCAAAACTGAAAGCCGATGTTTACCTCCATCTAGATCTCCATTAAGGAAGGCAGCACATTTGCAACACGTGGATTTCAAACTATGAAATGGATGGTTGGAAATATCTTCGCTGCAGCACATCACTTTCAAGCAAATCTATGAGGAGTTTGTTGTAGTTGACACTGCAGACGTTAAATCCGGGAGAACAAAACTGTAGCTAATTTTAGGAATAGCATTTTTAAAGTAGAAGGTACCGTCTCGTAAAAATCGCCGTGGCAAACGTTTCTGCACATACAGATCTGATCTCTTATTCTACCTGAGCTTACTTAGACATCATCCCGAAGTTTATCTAACCCAGTGAACTTTAAACCAGTTCGATATTGCGATCTTTTTCCAAATACAAGGGTTAAGCTGAATTTATTGGGAATAAGAAAATCTGTAGACTGTGAAAAACAATCACACAGTGTTTATATAGAGCAACTTTTTATCTGTCTTTTGATGTTTAGTTGTTGAAGTTACGTTTGTTATAACTCAACCAGAGAGCACTTCCGAATCATAATTTACTATGATTTTAAAAAGAAGTTTAAGCGCTTCTTTGGCTACAATTTATCCATGCTATAAGGAATTTGAACGTGAAAGGAATTCTGTTCAGCATCAAAAAGCAGCCTCCTACGGCTGTTAACGATAAGAATATCGCTGCTGTTTAAAAGATAATTGAAGAGAACAATAAACCCACTTATGCGATAATAGAGTATCAATTCAAGATTGAATCCTCAGCCGTTAAAACAATCACACACGATCACCTGCATTTAAAAAAGTAGTATGTCGTTTTGTGCCGCATCACCTTTCTGACTTCCAAAAATCAGAGCGTGTGAGAATTTGTCATGAAACTTTAAATTTATTAAATAATAGCGGGTACCAATTTTTTTCCAAAATAGATGACGAAACTTCTATTTCCCTTTTCGGCCTTCATATCCACCAAGAGAGTCGTGTATGGATTCACAGAGATGGGGAAACTCCTACAATGACTAAGACGCAAAGAGCTATCAAAAAGGTTGTGTATGCGGTATTCTTCAGAGGTACGGGCTTAGTAAATGCAATTAAGCTAAATAGACGAAAGACAGTTACAGCTAAGTGGTACACTGAAAAATGTTTGCCTGAAGTGTTCAATAGAATTCCAGACAAGGGAATTATGCTCCACCATCACAATGCATCGCACCGTACGGTAGTTTTAACTCTCCAGTTTTTGGCTGAAAAATAGATAAAAGTAATAGAATATCCGCCGTACTCACCTGATTTAGCAATGTGTGACTTTTGGTTATTTATTGGGCTTAAACGAAATTTGCGAGGTAGAAGGTTTTCGTCTGAAGAAGAGATTGATACGCTTATTTTGAAGCTATTCCGAAAGAAGGTTGGTTGGGAGCTTTTAAACAGTGGAAAGAAAGAATGGTCAAGTGTATCATTGCTAAAGGGAATTACTTTGAACATATTTAAAATAAGATCCTAGCAAATCTTAACCATCTTATCCCTCATACATGTCTCTGTATCAGTTTACCATGAAATTTACCCTTCTAAAAGAAGATGTCCCACCAGATTAGTGAATTAACGACAATTTTATAAATTTTGTGCAAATAACACCAAGTCGTCAACAACCGCTCTATTCTCTTTCGACCGAAGTGATGCTGGCATTATTGTAAGGATTCCCGTAAATTATATCTAGTTAAGGGGGACCGTATACGGGCTTCTCGTCGGGAGGTCGGTGTCGCCCTGTCGGAGATCATTGTGCACCCGTCAAGAGGTTCCCGAATGAACGCCACTCATAAACCATCTTTATTATTATTATGCACGACGGCAATTGAAAGTTGACGCAATGTTATTTTATTGCGGCACCTGTTGTTTACTTTCGGTGATATACCGACCACATCCCCGCGTTTGGTCCTCTCGTTTCCTTAGTTCTTGCGTGCCTAAGCGTGTCTGTGTGTGTATAGCACGGATGAAACTCTCGGTTACTACCACAACTACTACTACGATACTACTAACTGGTTTTCTAAAATTTATGTAAGCGTGGTGGGTATTAAGTGGAATTAATCAAACTGTTTTATTGCATCTGCATGTTAATAAATTATGCGTAGGTTTTTAGGTACATTGCAGTACTTATCGGATAGTTGAATACATTTAAAAGTAGTTACTTGACACCTAAATATTCTTTGGTGAACGTAAAGATGTCAATATTTAAGTAATACGAACAAAGCGAGAAATAAAGCTGCAAATATTGTTGGAAGTACCATAGTGTGTCATCGTGGTAGGCTTTTTTTGTCAACGATGGGTTATTGCCTAACAAATCGCACACAAACTAGAAGGAATAATTATTTTCTGACATTTAGTGCTACTTTGGTACTAACATTGTAATGCTTCTTTGTAAAGAAATTTATCAATATATACAAAGAAACTGCTAAAATTTATGACAAATAGTGATCATGAATAGAAGATGATTTCGGATAAAAAATAACAATTTTTATTATCGAGGCTTCCCTTCGAGTAGTAATAGAATAGAATAGTGACATTACTTGTGTTGAGATATCATCGTGCACTACTGCTTCTCTTAAATACATATTATTCAATCTAATGCATTTCATCAAATCAACAAATTCTTCCACATCCTTACCCTGCACGCGAATAAATTCACACCTGACATTCCTATTTTATTTGTTCTGCTTTATGCAACGGTTACTATAATAAGCGAGGTCGCTATGAAGTTATGAATTAAATTGCTATCATAACGTAAACATACCTATTCATTATTCAAATTATTATTTATAGTAGAGCTTGCGTTGTAGTTGATAACTAGAGTGGATTTATTTGCGTGTGCGGTAGCAGTGCGTTACATGATACGTACTTATCTACCTATTCGTTTGATTTTTTCTTTTGCTTACAATAGTGTTGAGTTAATTTATTCTCATATGGAGTTGGTAGATAGTATTCTGTTCCTTACATTTCAAGTTATATGAAAAAATTAAAACATACTAGGGCACAATACATGGTGTGAATTCCGGCGTGTTCTGGCTGTAATCCGCCATTTTATTATTGAAATTAAAGTAATTTAGTTTTGTCCTTTAATTTCAATAACATAGCGTTTAGTGATCGAATTAGTGGATCTTAATGTCACCAACAAAACAAATTTTTCCTTGTCGCAAGATACCCGTTGACAATTATCCCTCTGTTGAAATGATTTGCTGATATGCATTTGTTCCGAAGATATCAAATTACCTTGAGCGCGCGCAAATAAGACTGGTCGAAAAAGTTTCAAACAGTTCATACTTCCGAAATGAAAATAGTCATTTGTTAATGAACGAACATAACTAACAATAAAAAAAGCAGAATTGGCTACGGTTTTTTCATCGTTTTTTTGGGAAAAAATGTAAATATTATATGTTAATAGTACCTTAATCTGCTTCGGGTTTCCGTTTTCTTTTGGCCAGTTGTTGTAAATGACAATGGGAAGTATATCTCTGATGAGCGTCCAACAATAGTCAGCCAACATAGACGTGGACCATCCGCCTTGGTACTCCTTGGTGCTCCATCTTGGTACTGTCCTGATGAAGGCGTTTGCCGTGCTCATCAGTGACTTGCCCAAATTCAAGTGGAAATCAAGAAATGGACCTTTAACACTAGAAACGTCGAAAGTTACGACCCCCCATGTACCGCCGCCGTGACAAAATTGTTCCATTATATTTATTGCAACGTTCATTACTATATGGCATAAAAGTTATAATTAAAACTATATGTAATATATTTGAAACACGTTTATTTATTCATTTAAATCAAATTCCTGTTTCCAATACGTAATCATCGTCTGAGTATTCTAAAGGTTCGCTATCTGATTCGTCGTCCAAAATATCATTCATCATTCTTGCGTTTTCAATATTTCATGACGTTGAATAACAAAACGTGCACTTTCTACGGACATTGACGGACAACTGACTGCTAAAAATGATGCTCTACACAGAAAAATTATAAACAAAAACTAAATTACAAAAACATATCCTCGCCCAGATCCGTAGTTTTTGACATTGTTATTCTCCAAGAAGTTTATTGTCATCTGACAGAATGCATGCCAAATCTGTCTTTTTTTTACTTAAATTTGGGGTCTCTAAAGAGCTATTTACTCAGAGGCACCACAAAAACATCCTCTTTTATTTTGACTTCGTTGAAACGAGGGAATTCTTCAATAGGTACTCGAGTGCTAGTCCATTCTCATCTGCGGTTTTTACCAAGTTTTTGATACGGCCGAGTTTGATGCGTAAAAGAGAATGTGTTGTTCTACCAGTGTTGGATGCTGTACATTGGTTTCTCTAGGTTTAAAAGATGCTCTTGGTAACCAGTCTTTCTTCATGGTCTCTTTAAATATAAAGAAAATGACAGCTCTTTGTGTTTTAGTCGCTTTTTCTTTGGTTGCAAAATCGGTTGTACGGAAATACATGTGTATCTGTCAATTAGCTGAAGAATACTAAACAATATTGCATGGGATGGTTGCGTGAACGTATTAATGACGTGACCTATAATATTTACGCAATTGAACTTGAGCCAAGTTCCTAAAATACTTAAAACATCCTTTGTAGTTGTATACATCAATCACATTTCTCACTAGGTTTTTCTGCAAAATTATGCACATTGATGAAATTATTTATCGAAACATTTGAAATTGTTTGATTTCATACTTCTGACTTCTCGTAATACTCTTTACTTTGGAACTCAAAGTAACTAATAACCATGCTTTCCTTTCATATTTTGTTTCCTTAGGTATGGCTACATCATCTTAATAAACATTGCGGAGCACATACTGATATTGCAAAATTAGTAATAACCATATGTAAGTAAGTACCGCTATGGATTCATATTATTACGATTTTACAATTCTGTACTGTTAACAAGACAAGATCCTTTTAAGTAGGTAACTAAATATGTTTAACAGAAACCAAAGAGCCTACATATGTACATATATGGTCTTGTTTATTCTCGTGTATCGAATCCAATTTATAGGTTTCCATTTAAAACTGAAGTAGAAACTTATTTGCTAAACATTTTTGTAGATATCATATTCTGTATGTTCTAAACTCGTTGGAAATGAAAGTATCGTATTAATCCACGCATCCTGGTAAACGCGTGGAAACCATCTGCCACGAACAAGAAAACATTTCTCAAACCGACTTTTTCACCGAATAAATGTTTGTATATTCCGTACAAGGTATACGAAGCCAGCGCTCAATAGCAACAATTTGCCATTTTCAGTCGGTGAGTGGAACATCGAGGAGTATCACGCAAAGGCTATCGCTGCGGTACGAGCGGTACCTTTTGCAGACGATGCCCAACAGTGTGATTTATACTTTCCGTCTAAATAATAGCCTGAAATTACTTTATGTGGGATGAGGCGGTTTCACGTGTTCACCATTCGAACGCATCGAGTTCGAATTTCCATTGGTTTGTCGATGCGTAGTGTGTATTTGTTTTTGTTCGACGGCGTCATGTTAGGGTATCTTCTATTTGTTTAATAAATGCCGCTATATAGCCGTGCGATAAATTATCTGTAACGCCTTCGGGGATTACAATGGTTCTGCAGTATTCCGATACGGTTTGGAAAAATATAGAAGTCGCTGAGAGCTCTACATTTGTTACTGTAGTAGTTTAGATTAGATTCTGCGATAGCTTAGATATTCTTATATTTCAGCAATTCATTTCAGTCTACGTAATAGTTAACGCGTGCGAAAATATGATACCTTCAACTATCAATTTATCTATGTCAATATAAAATAAAAGAAAGAAGTTCTATCAACACGACCTTATTTTGTAGAGCGAGGTCGGTCATGTACTGTTTCTTTCTTTAATACCTTAACTTATTTACCCGATCCGATTCACTTGCAACTTATTCGGGTCATTCTCAAAACAATTACTATACATTTTTTGCACAACTGTTAGGAGTAAACAGTAACGCAAACTACACCTTTAGCATTATAAAACCATGAATTTTTTGATAAAAGTAAATAAGTTTTGGTGACAATACTAATAGAAGGGGACAGCTCATAGTTTTGCGAACAAAATTGTTCTTAATATAAGAAGAACCCATCTTCCAATTTTTTATTTGTAAAACGAGAACAAGTTATTTGATTAATAACAAGGCAAACTTCGTTCTGCATGTACGTTACCGTCCATATTAGTTAGGACGTTTAAGTAAATTTAAAAGTTTGTAGAATATCGACATTAAATTAAACTACGAAATGAAATTTACATAATAATATTAATAAAAATAAATTCATCTTCAGAGAGTCACAGAAGAGCCGAGAAACAGCAATACACCATCAAACAGATTAGAAGAAAACCATCACAACATGGAGATATTGTAACAAAGTTAAAAATTTAATATGTTTAAAAGTTTTCAAAGTTTACAAATTTCCAAAATTCTCTCCAATCACAAAACTACTGAGTACTCGTTCATTACACAGCCCACTAAGTTTCAGGCAAACTTCACGTGTTAAAAGAACTTCGACATGTGTAACATTCGGTCGTCGAACAAAATATGTGTTAAATGTTCTTTTCATCGAGAAAATCGCCTTTTGCACGAAGGATGGCACTAACAACTCTAGGCATTCATTCCACCAATTCTTAGAGCATTGTATTTGGCATATTGATCCACTGGCCCTGTATAATGTTCCATAAATGTGTCGAGGGGGTTGAACACATCTTTTGAATTGTCTGTCGAGTTCATCCCACAACAACTCAATCGGATTGACTTTGCGGTGGCCGCTTCATTATTTGAAGATAATTATTTTGTTCTTATATCATATTTCATATGATATTATCATCAATTAAACGCAACCCTAAAGATATTGCATACTCTTGTAATATTTTTAAAGGATTTTCTTTTCTCATAATTCCTTCAATTCGCGGCAAGTCTCCTGTCCCAGCGTACGAAGAGCAACCCCAAACGAGCACAGAAGCCCTTTCTTGCGTCATAATCTGCTTGCAGTGAATATTAAACCTCTGACTGGTATGGACGTGTACGTGTCCAGTGACGAATATCGACGTTAACTATACACGCATATGTGCGTTCCACAAAAGGCTATCGCTATGGATTATTGACGTACGAGGTGCGTCAGGAGTATAGACTATGGATTCATGGACATGTTTTTGGCAATTCCTTTGTCAATTTATACACTCAATATAGACAACAATGTTTACGATCATTTTATCTAATAATTGGGGAGCGCATGTCGCCTACGAACTTTAAGCGGGTTCTATACGAAGCGTCATATGCTGGGTGTAATAACGGCAAGAAATTCCGGCCGCAAAATTGTAAATGGAAAATGTGGCGAATATTGGATTTACTGACCGGTGTCAAGAGTAAAATGCAGCATTTATCATGAGGAGATCATCAGGTTCGACATTGAAAGGGACCGAACGCATGATGTGGCACCAGCTTCAAAACAATACGCACTCAAGAAGTTAAAGTTTGTCGAGTACCAAAACGTCGCCTAAATGAGATTATTCTTAATCCCACTACACCAAAGAGGTCTAGACAAAGTCTTTTGTTTTTAGGACAACGTTACAATAGTAACGTGTTCGTCTTTCACTCTTGGATCTTCTTACGAAAACATGCCTCGCTTGCCCAAAGACTTCAAACTTCGATTCATGAGTCTATAAAACTCGCTTGAAGTCTTCGACTCTTCAGTTTCTATGTGTTTTAGCCCCTTGCAACTGTTTTTGTCTGTTACCCCAGCGTAATAGAGGTTTTCGCACAGCTACCCGCCCAAGAGTTGCAAATTTTAATTGCCGCTGCACTGTGCTGACAGAAATTGATCCTTCACCGTCGCGATGGATTTCTACAGCTGTGGTGCTGTCAACCGTCTATCTCGTTTTGCTGAACAACTTTATATGCTTATCATCTGCTCTTGTTGTTATTCGCGAACGACCTGGACGTACGCTGGCTTGCGAACTGCTCGTGCGTTGATATTTCCTATTGATATAATTTACCGTTGATTTTTTTACATGTATCTTCGCAATCTAGCACAAAGAACCTCATGGTGAAAAGTATTTATAATAGCACGTTTTTCTTGACTTGGCATTTTAGACACTTTTAATAAAACTATTTGCTTCAACACACACTTACTATCGATACACGAGCAAGCACGTTTGTCGGCCACGTAAAATGTTGATTATAGTATGCAGCACTGTTAGGACAGAGTAATGTAAACTTCTTAAGCTTATTTATTAGTCATACTCATACTTTTACCTCGAAACTAAACATAAATAGAGGATCATAAATGTGTTCAACAAGTGCCATTAAAATATGGTAAATTTTAATTATTATGCGATGATTTTATTACCCAGAAACCTTTGCTAACTAGAAACTTCATAAATGGTTTAAGATCATAATGTAATTTACATTTTAACGTAATACTACAGTAATTAAGAATACTTTACGAAATTTTACCGGTGGTGTACATGATAGTACGTATTATACTTCTGCAAGTAGTACTACAAAGTCTAACAATTCAGGATTATCTTAGTGTACTAGACATTCACTCTGGTGCTAAAACTAATTTATTAATAGATATACATTACTTCCGTAAGTCCTAATATAATTATCCAAGTGGAAATATCAGTAATGGTCAAAGCAACGACATAATCTATCCGTATCCAGACTAATTGCTCCTTTTAAGGCGATTTGCATATGAAACTAGTAGCTTATTAATAGTATCAGTATTCATTAGCAGGGATAAAGTCCTACGTGTGTCAGAGACTGACTTATTCGAGATTTTCCTTCAAGTAAATTTTTATCCCATAAATGCGAGTCACTGGCGTGTTTTCTCAGTGTAGGTACGTTTTTGCAGAATTGACACGTTGTGCCTAATACATACAATTACAATACCTATTCAACGTGTGTCGTTACTCGAACGCTTGCATCTGCTCCTCGAACGAATACATATATTTGTTATTTCTTTGTTCCTGTTGTCAATACATATTTAATACCAAGAATAAATATCGCTAAAAAGAAAACGTTAAAAGCGGGATCTTTATTTCGGAAACGAGAGTACGCACCATCAGCTCTTTGTTAAATTATCTAACTGATATCTTTCGGAGAGGACTTGTCTCGACCGAACAATGCCCAAAAAAACCGGGCCTCTAAGATCATCCTTTTAGTGCATCTGACTGGAAAATGGAAGCGCGGTGTCTGTCCTTTGTGAAAGATAATGGTCCGGAATATTTGTACATATCTTAGTTACCTGTGTGTGTGTACAACTATATATACCGTTACCAAATATGGCCGAGCAAATACGTGCGCATTTCGAAATCGTAACGAATTATACAACCCGTGCTGTTTGCTTCCTTTTTCCTTTTTTTTCCGAAGTAGCTGTATCGACGAAAACGATTATTTCTTGTACAGTTTCGATTGAGCGGAACATGAAATATACATTTTAGTTTAAGGACTACATATCATGTTCGGGATCTATAATTATTAATGTGATTTTTATTCTGTTCAAGGATAGTTGTAACGGTAAAAAGTAAGCTTGCCCAGTTTCTGTATTTTGGTAATTTGATAAGTTGTGTGTTATTTATACGCTCTTTGCAATTACAGTGATTAGAAAAGTATCCAACTGTCCTAGTTAGTTCTTCAAGATTTTTAGTTTTTAATTGTAAGAAATTCGTTCTGTGTTTCTGGGACTAAATGACAACGGATACGAGACTTGCTTAAATAGTGTTAAGAAAACCCATCAAATCCATTAAATGCATTTTTCTATGTGCTCAAGCCAAGCCATCTGTTCAATCTGTCCTCAAAAACCATTTGCCCAAATGTCTCGCCAGCCGCTTCAGGGAAAAAGAAATAGGCTTACGATGTACCTTATTTCTATTTGTCAGAAACAAAAAACAATCACTTAGTTCGTAATCAAGCAAATATTGAGAATGTGACATCAATTTCCCTTCCTTTCACTGGTTAAAAAATTGACAGTTTTGATGTTGTCTGCTCACTTTGGTAAAGAAGAATGCGACTATTTCCAGTGTTTTTTATTGTTTCATCCATAACTTCCGGTAAGGAAATTGTTGTGTCCCAATCAGCGCTTTTAGTTCCCTAAAGCTACGGTTGCGACATATCCAGAAATATAGAAAATACAAGCGATCATTTGGCAGCATTGTGTAAGGGAATAGGTTTCGTCAGCTTCGACTTACCTTGAACACCTAAATAGTGGATTGTTGTTTGACTTTTATGATTTCGTCACCAGCAGTGATATAATACACTGAATTTGTATGACCTTAGTTGCATTTCTTTCCACCAAATCCACACGATTCTTTCTTTCAGCTTCAGTCAAATTGGATAGAATTGAACGATTGCAAAACCTGCGGACTTTTAATACATTACTATCGTGTCAATCCCCAATGTAGTCCCTATCTTATAACATTGTACATGCCTATGACGTCCAATTATTTCGCCTACATCAACTTTAGTGGCAATAACAGACGTGGATAGACGACATTTTCCGACTATCAGTTCCAATTTACTCAAAAAATGTCAAACCTTACGATGGTAAGTTTTGCGATGCTCTAACAACATCACAAGTATCGAATTCCTGAAATTCGCATAGCCGATAGCATACGATGTAAGATTTTAAATTTTTAGCAAATAAGTGATTTGAATGCTGGGTTAAGCGAAGTAACGTAATACATATTTCTTTCCTCCCAGCTATCCTCTCATATTTGTCTTATATTTCCACGAGTGACTTATGTTAATAAATTAAAAACTTGTCGATCACGCATAGATCTTAATAAATATGGTAAGTGGAATACCTTAAGGATTTATCCAATTAAAAGTGGTTTGCTCTGCGTAAAAACAAGTCGAATGCCTGCATCGCAATAAAACTGTCACGGTAGCTGCTCGCGGTAAAACAATCGCAATGCGGTCAAGATTCCGGAGTGTTTGGCATTGCACCTGACGAAATTCCGTGCCGGCCTGAAACAGGACAATTAAATCAAAGTGCCCGTTGCGTCGGTGTTAATAACGGACTCCGTGCCACCAAACCGATCGTCTTTTGTCCGCGGACCCGTTTTTCAGCTTTCCTGCTGTAATTTATGTCGCGCGTCTTTCGTCCGATCTTCGCTTGTTGTTCGCCTTTTGTTTTTCGTTTCGTATTCCTTTTATTTTTATTTCCTTTTTTCTACATCCTTTCTTCCCCATACCTCTTGTTTTAGTTTTTGTTGTGAGGCAGCCGCGCGTCGTTTTGTTTGTTTTGCTGGCCGCGATCGGTTGCTTTTGTTTTGTAAATGCGGTCCATTGTTTCTACTCGACCGGATAAGAAATGTGGATGCATTCTAAAGAATGGCGTTCCTGAAATATCTATAACACTAGTGCCATATCTTCGAGGCGGCTATCTTTTGCAACTCCATTACATATGAACGGAGAATACTTCTTAATGTAGGTACTCGAATCATTACTACGTAGGTATGGTGACTTTATTTTTAATAATATGCATGTTGTAACGTCTGTCTCTTAATTTTTCATTTAGATGCAATTTATATTACATTTGGAATTCTATATAAATTTGCATTAGAAGCGGATATTCTTTGACACTCGTGAACACCAGAAACATGTTGCAAAATATTTTCCAAACTTTCTAAGATCTTATTTTAAATGAGAGGAACATATTTTGGAAAAAATCTCTAGAAAATTTTATTGGCGTGTTACGTACATTCTCTAGCAAATTTCTACATCTTATTATTGAGTTGGGGAATAGGTTTCCGCCGTTTTACAAATTTTTTGTCTTTACAGCGATTGTTTTGTCGTAAGTCCGATCGTAAGATACCGTTTTAAAGGGCTTTGTCTGGTCTAGAAGCGTGTATTAACATTTTTATTTTATAACCAACAATAAGTGCTGTTGAAGGAGGACGACCGTAAAACAAGTCGAGAATTAAACCACATCTATTGAACGGAATTTGAAGAAAGACTCAAAGATTGGGTATTACACAAGCTTACCAAAGAAAAAAGAACAAGGAATATCAAATTGCGGCTTAACATCTTGCACTACACCGGGCAACGTGCGGCCACAAACAACGATTTTTGTATAGAATCGTCACAGGAGAAATGTTGTCCCTACGTCAATATAAAGTAAAAGAAGGAATGGGTGTCTCCAGGAGACACGCCAAAACCAAGAGTGAGGTAAAACCCCCTCGTAAGAAGACTATGATCTGCATTTGGTGAGACTGACCCTCCGAGTCAGCACACTGGGAAAACTGGAGAAGAGCAAGACAATCGAGGAACCCTTTATATAGTCCAGCCTTTCCGAGTAAACGCGGTCATCAAGGGAAAAGAACCCACCCCCTCCTTCCTCCCAAAGACAAGGCCAAGTCATCCTCCTCCGCGAATAAGCGCGACCTCACACCACAAAGATCGTCAAAGTCGTCCTTCAAGTTCTCTGTTGGGAGACTCTGTAGCACCCATTGTTGCCTTTGGGCCTTGCACCAGCGGATTATCACCCTTTCTGCTCGCTGTCGAATTGAATGAGGGGTGTTATCTTCAACAACGACGAGGCCTTAGAAAACTGGGTCAAAAACTTCTTCAAGTCCAGTCCAGATGATTTTCGACGAAACGTCATCAACAAATTCGTCGAGAGTTGGGAGCAGGTCGTGAACAATGGCAGAGAATACATACTCAATTAATCCTTTGTTATAATTGTTGGAAAATATTAAGTTTTTTTAATAAAGACGGCAGGAACTTATTTCCTAACGCAATAGATCCTCATAATTCAGTTTGAATTGGAGTAAATGCAAGTACGAGGGCGCACTAGGAAATGCGTGCTGAATGTAACAGATGACAAAGTAACAAAAACTTAACCTTCGGTGTACAAGTTAAAACAAAATCCTCACCTATACAACGTGAGGTAAATCTAACCCCACACACATTTTGGCTATTCTTGCTCAATTATCAAACTAATTTTACATTTATTGATATTTTTTGATAACTTAATTAGTATATTATGGAATATAATTCAAAACTATCAATTATAAAAACTTTATTCAGAAATATAACAAAAAACTTAAAAATCTATAAAAAGTTCCGAAAAAAATACTCTTTTTAGGATCATGGGGTCCTTTTTCTTACCATTATAATATTGTCTTAGACATATTTTGAACCAGATTACTGACATCCTAAATCGCTATAGTTTTCATCATACATATATGCGTGTTCCCTACAAATTGCTAAGTTACATTTTATACAACCATTTAGAGTCTTTCTATCTTTATTCCTTGTACAAAAAGAACATCCCTGAGATCTCCTGCCTTGTTTTCTGGTGGTGACCCTGGGACTTCCCCCAAAATCTCGTACAAACGCTTTCGTATGTCTAGTCGAATATGCGGATTATCTTTCCTAACAGTGGTGTGGTCTTTTATCAGTGAAAATCGCAATTCTTTTAGGAATTTTTTTCTCAAATTGGTTTTCCTCTTCTCAATTCCATTATTAAGCATATGCACAACAAAAACATTTATACCAGCATGATTAAGCAGTGAAAATAATATAGTCAGCGGCCATCGTTTTTTAATCGCAAGAGACGTCATAGTGTACGTTCTTGCGAGCTTGTCAACAACATCAAACCGCTCTTACTCGCATTATAAAATGTGATAATAGAGGATTTTTGCTGGTCTCCGCTTTCTGGATCCACTTCATCATCGTGGGGTAAAATTGACATCATATGTACGCACTTTCGGGGTTTGGGAATGTACGATACAATAGTTATGTGCTTTTGGGATCCAAAGATGGATGACTTTTCTTCTCGCCTGGCTTTGAATTGAAGTAGAGGGCATCTTTTGTTAGATGTAAGAGTTCCAACTGCAGTCATCTTATGGTTTTTGAGCAAATGTTCAGCCACTTCATAACTCATAAAAAGTTATCCATGGTAATGTTCCGTCCAGTTCCAGAAATACTCCTCACCAAACGATTTACTAGATCAAACGGATTGTTACTCACCAAATATGGGCTATCATGTGGTTGCTTACCACAGTATGTTTCCAAGTCCATTGTGTAAAATGTTTTAGAATCCACTACGGCATATATTTTTAAACCATACTTGGCTGACTTAGAGGGGATATACTGGCGAAAGTCACAAGTTCTTCGTCACTTGTCAAGTATTTTAAAGGTGTATAGGTATCTTGATAGTTTTTGGTGAATATCCCAAACATTTCTCTCACTAGTAACAAAGATCGACAGCTACTCACTGCTGCAACTGCTCGCGTTATTCCATCCTCAAATCTCAAGCTGTTTATTAAAATTACAAATCTTTGTCTGGACATTTTGTTCCTAAATATGTCAATTCCTGAGCCATCACTAGCCCACAAGCCTTTAAGACTTTGCCTGGTAGATCTAGATAAACTAGGTAAAATTGGTAACCCAAATATAGCATTTAATTCCGCTTAAGTTTATTAGTTTGTGCCTGCGATGGACCCGGAGCAGAGTTTTCCATTCTGGAAGCAATTTTCTGATTCGTATGTTTTAAGACTAATTCCAAAATGTTCTCAGAAAGATAATTTTCTAAGCACTCTAATGGTGTCTTTTATCCCAGTTGAACCTTTGCTTCCAGGTAAATGAGTAATTATGTTTTCCGACCTCGTTCGTACATTAACTCGAGGTGGGACTTAATACCATTTAGTATTGATGATGATCCGACTCACAATCACTTTCGAGAAAAGAAACTTCATCTCCCGAGTCAGATTCACTTTCTTCAAGAAAAACAGCAGCAATATCTTGTCCCTGCAGGTTTCCACACATGTTGCTTATCAGTACCTATAATTATAACAAAATTATATTAATATTAATATGCAATTTACAAAAACAAATAATGGTGGAAACTTACTATTTCAGCTACGTGCCGTACAACATGGAGTTAAAAACGTCCCGTGGCTTCTTTGCACACGTCAGCACTTTGTCTTAATTGTACGGCGCGATAGGGCTTTAGCTCCAGCTGCTAAAAACCACAGTATGAAAATAAAAAATAAAGTATGAAACAAGAGTTTTAAAATCACTCGGGTTAAAATAACCCCATCTCATAGACCGAAGGCACATTGTAGTACTAAAGCAAAATTTATTGATAAATATGATTTTATTTCGTGGTAAAGCAACGGCAGATACAAAAACCATATAAGTTTTGTGTTGCCCACAAATTTATAATTTCCTAATCTTTTTAATTTTTAGTACCGCCTAATCCCCATTGCAATAAACGCAACCACAACTTTGGAGTTGTCGATACAATTTACAAAAATTATATACTTACCCAAATAATGAGACTTTGTTCAAATGTTTTCTACTTTTACGAATCAAATTTTATGAGTGTTGTTTTTGTTGTAGGTAAGTTCCTTATATCCTCAACACCATATACAAGTCGGCTTTTGGTAAGTCCAATTCAAATTATAATTATTTAACGGTTATCACTAGTTAGTTAGTTCTTGACCAAATTTGAAAATTGTCGATATTTTTATTTTTTCATGTTTCTTATTCTAAGACGGTAATTGATGTAGAGATGTAAAATTATTATTTCTACATAAATTTGAGGAAATTAATTTTCTAAATTTTTTTCTAAAACCAAACTGTTAAGATAACTTACGAAAGTATAATACAAAAAGGCTGCTAAATGAAGCTTTTCTTTTAATACTTTTATACTTTTACCGATTTATTTTACACAATTTATCGCGCTTACCTACTGCGTTATAGAACCCATCAATAATCGGGGGCTCACCATAATTGTTCTGTAATTAATACTCTATTTGCAAATTTACTTCTTGCGATTTGATTACTAAACCTAACGAGATGCAAAACCTGTCAGTGCGCGGTCATCTTTAAAAGATAAATTACGAAAGCGAACAGTGCAGTCGATATGAATATTACATTTACATTTAGAGCGAGGGAATCGTTTCGTAATTGAAACGTCAAATCGTCAAACAGTTTCTACTCTCCTGCTTCTTTGTAATATCGCAAAATCAGAACAGTTCAAATTATTTGCTGATTAGACGAGAACTTGTTTCAGTCTTTTCTTTTAATCGGCAATATAATGATTATGTTTTTTCGTCCAAAATTTTTGTAATGTATTATACATACCAGCGAATCGAACTCGGTGAGTGTATGATTGAGTTATAAAGACCCATCAGACTGATTAGTCACAGCTACCACCCCGTATATGCATGACGTTCGATTTGTTACAGCAGACGCGTTACGTGGGCCATAAAATAACTATTTTATTGGAACATCATCTGTGATTTACCGGTTTGTATTAGATTTGAGCGTGTCGAGGGAAACGCTGGTACACAACACAATAATAATTATAATTCAAGTGTATTGTTTGTAATCTTATTAGCACATATCGAAAGCTAGAAATAGGGATGCATGGTAAATTCAGACATGTAAACGTTTGGAGTATGAATTAACTCTCTTCAAACTGTTAAATGAAAATTTAATATTTTTTAATCATATTTATAACTTCTTGTGCGATAAGATAAGATATTCATTCACTATAATCAGTGATTATTATAAACGAAAACGTTTCGAGAAGAAGTAGTCGTAAACCCATTGCACCAGATATTTATCTTACTGTTGTTCTGATTTCCGATCCTCATTGTAGAGAGGTTTTGGTATTAGCGTATGTGGTACTTCCCTAAGTTCAATCAAATAAGCTATACACTCCCGCGAGAATTGCAGTTTTCCCATGGACCTCTTTTTATGACGTTTCAGTAGCTGGGCGGTTGAGTTTAGGGAACTGATAGAAAACTTAAATCAAACTTTAGATTTAACTACTACTTATAGGAACGATCTATGGGTTAAGCTTGGATGAATTTAAAACAAATGTAGTAGTGTTTTAAATAAATGAAATGGTGACTTTGGTTACACTTTTTATATAAAAGTTAGATAGGAATTTAATATGATTATTTCTGTACAAAAAAAAAATAAATAAAAATATTAAATATCTATGCATATACGCAAGCAGTTTCCAGGCTCGATAGGTCTACAACGTGTACAACATTTTCGTTGGATGCGCTTTGTCATCAGCCTCCTCCATCCACTTTCCAGTATTAATTCTCCTCAAGTTCTCCTTGAGTTTTTTCGTCCACCTTTGTCTAAATATTCCTGTTACTGTCATAGCTCTTATCTTCTTGTTTGGCACTATTTTCGAAATTCTTTTCTCGTCCAATTTCGTTATGTGACCCATCAAACTTATCCCTTTTAAGTGTGAGGACTCCTCCAAGATTGTATTCTCCACATCTTTCTCTCCCGCATTTCCAGGATTTTTTGTCCTCTTTCTTTAGTGCCCTTATAAGGCTTCTAAGGGTAACAACCCTTTTATAAATCCATAGCTTCAATGCGATGCAGAGTTATTCATATTAATTCGTATTAAAGCTTATAATTGAATGCTTCGACATAGCTGTTTTCGTATAGATTTCTTCTCGTATAATTTATTCGTGCAAATTACGCCCAGATTTTCAAACCGTCCCTTGACAATAATACTTTTCCCTCCCTTGTTAAAACTTTAAGTTAAGTCAATTGTAGAGTAAGATATTTGGTCCTTTTAGGTGAAGCACATCGACACATTCGCATAGCAAGCATGAAGTATCCTTTGCAGGGTTACAAAATCTGCAGTTATTGTCTGCGGTCTGTATTGTGTTCTTGAGTTCGTATCCCAAGTCACAGTGACATTTTATCTATTTATCTTCATTACCACATGACCGATTGCTTGGATGCTTTCAAGAATAAATAAAATTTACCGCCCAAAATACTATATAAACTGAGTTCTAACAAGGTTCTTAAAGCGCTGTCAAGTCTCTCTAAAACCCTATAACAATACTGTTTCCACTAAATTTCCCAAAACGAATTAATTTTCCTCTAGACTTCTTAAGACGATTACATCTCGCTCATTTTTTCCGAAAGCAGACCAGACTTCCTACCTAGACTTTTCAAATTATCAAAAGACCTCGCTAACACTCAGATTTTATTCCGTAAATCAAACCCCATTCTCCAAATTTGCTGAAACGGTTCCACATACCTTTAAATGCCTCCAGAAATGATACCAACGCCTATTTTCTCAAAAATTAGACCTAATTTCATACATGGATCGTCTTCCAAATTGCCACTAGATCACGTTAACACTCATATATTTTGCAGAAATCTAAACACATCCCCAAATTTATTAAGCCTCCAAAAGTGTGATCGAATCCTCTATCTTTCCTCAATAAATTAGATTACATTCAATCCGATTTCCTCAAAGCGCTATCGGCTATCACCAAATTCTTCGTGAAACCCTATATCATCATATTTGTCCAAATTCTTCGTAACTTAAGGTCCCAGAAGTTCTGTTGTCCCCTTTCAGTTTGAGAATATGAAACGAGATAATTTCTCATTTAAATGTTCTTGTGCTCTTTCGAGTAGGAAGTATTTCCCTAAGTTCCCATGGATGATAATATCAACTTTCGACCCGTCTCTTGTCTCACAAAGTAACCCGTAGACTCCGTGGAGAAAGCGCCAATTACTAAATTACCCCTTTCAGTATTTCTGAAGTCATGTTTTCAATCGCTTTTTGCAATCTTAGTTCTGATCGGAAACATGCATTTTTGCAGAGAATATCATTAGATGTAATTAACTTTAATTGAGCGTTTTGTTTTTCAAATTAAATGGGTACAAGATAATTGGCTGCACACTGCTGGTTATATATTAAAGCATATTTAAGACCTCATTTCTATTGAAGCATTTATTTTATTTACCCAATTAGGGATAAACCACTAAACGTGTGATGTTCATAAAGAATCATTGCGTATAATTTTGCGACATTTGATGCTGGTAATTACGGTCGAACGTTAAAAACGTAAAATTCAAATGGTATGCACTGCATTAGCTCAGACGTAGGTTAATTTGGTATGAGTGTTTTACCGCTTCCTGTAACGCATGTGTACAGCGCGTAATTAATAATTTATATCTCTGAATAAGCTTATATATCGATTCATAATTCTTTGCTGCGCCCATATATCAATCCGAATTAACATAACGTATGGTTCGGAGAAAATTACACGATATTGGATGATGGTAATGAATTTTGACGTGTTTACCCTTGTGTTGTCTTACGAATTTACATAATTCCGATTATTCTATTGTCTATATGCCTATCACATTGTAAGGTTCGATTAATTGCTTTGACGTGCTTTCTTTCAAATTTTACCGCATATGAGTTAAGTCGCGGAGTTGATTTTATGCATAAACATAGTTTGCAGTTACTGATTGTAATAATAATTCTAAAGCAATGTCTTGATATATACATACGTCTCCTTCAAGAAATGGTATGAAACAAAATAATGCATTAGAAAAAAAAATTAGTTCCACTAAAAATTTAATATTCCTTCAAGGAACTTTAACATAATATACCAACGAGCTACGAAAGTAATCAGAAGCAAGTCGACCGAATTGATCTCTCCATTGTGGAGGGTTGAAAATCTCGGATAGATTGAAGAGGGATTTTTCGAATCACCCGCGGAACATGCTAGCTTGGTACCGCTCTAGTGGTGCGTGAAATGAATTTGGGCTACGTTTATGTTTATTAATCATTTGTAATGTGCCAACTAAGGCATTGCGATTTTTACATGTCGCAGTTATTGCATATTGTCTGATTGAGTAGATACCCACAGCGTATGTATTACGACTGAATGCGTTACTCATGTGCGCAGGAATTTTATTATACGAAATTAGATTGACAATTTTTTTAATATTTATAGAAATTAGAAATGAATTCCTTGCTACTTCTTATATTTCATCGCAAATTATATGTATGTGTCAGAATGTTTTTCTTTCTGTAAGTAGAATATATATTTTTCAGCCTTATCTCTGCAAGCATTCTTTGCTGGTGCCCGGACCTACTTGTTTAATAATTCAATTGTGTCGATTACGTCCAGGTCAATTTCCATTTGATTTCAGATATCCTCATTGTTTACTTTATTTCGTACAGTGAGCTGATAGCATTGTTTTCAATAACCAGTTTCCATGGCGTTCCAAATTTCTATTCTACTATTATTTCGCATATTCTCCCCCTAATAATCTATTTACTTGTCTAGTAGCTGATATTTCTTGTCCTATCCAAAACTATATTTCTTCGTTGCTTTATGCGTTTGACATTATTATGGCCCCTAAATGTCTAAATGTCAGTTTCTTCGTGTATTTCTTGTGATACTGCATTGAGTGTATCCCTTCTTTAATGTCTTTGGCTTACAGTACGCTGTGGTTTATATCTACATCCTCTTCCACTAGAATGGCAGCAAACTATATCTTCTGGTTTCCTATAGTGATACAGTTTTTCTCAATGTTGTTAATGTTTAGCTGATGTGCATTTTGAATTTTGAATAGCCTTTGTACTACGTAATAGCCTAATATTTAGGCCCTTACTAGAGAGGATTTCAGTTGTTGCTTTTGTTTTTTTTTTTCTGACTAATTCCTTGTCTTTCCACTGCTGTCTGTAGCTTTAGGAGTGGTAAACTATTTTACACTTTTGAGAAGTCGATTTTACGCTAATTTCAGAGATAATATACTATTTATATATTCCCTACTCACAAGGAAGTCATTTATTCGTCGGGCATCATCATTCTGTTTATCTATGTCTTTTATTCCTTGAATATTATCACTTAAAATGTAGGGAGGAAACAGTGTGGCGAAGTAGTTAGGAAACTAGACTACAATGCGGAAGCCCAGGGTTCAAACCCCAGGCGTTCTATCCCGGGTTTCTGTTCTACTTAGTCACTAAAAATTATATATCTGCGTTCATTGTCAACAAGGTATAATAATGGCCGTTGCCAAACACGTTGTATGTGGTGGAGACATTACAACGTACCATTCCTTAATGGATTAGTACGTTGCAACCGGGTGCGAACGCGAAGATATGTCATACATACGTCTTAGTTTTTTCAGATGAGGTCTATAAAAGAAGGTAAAAACATACGCCAGTAGCTTCCGTAGTATATTTCGACTGTTTCACTAGCTCGTGCCACAATGTCTTCAACTACCTTTACGGTTATGTCATCATTATATTCCACGTCAAGGATTGTTTCACCAGTTTCATTTGTAAATTCTGGTCTTTCGTTCACCTATGCACTTGTTCTCGTTTATGTTTAGCATTCTCTCAAGCTAATTATGCGATAAACATACATATTTCGGGATAGCTCGAATTCCATAGCTTGTAATAAACTAAATACACGTGTTTTTACCGGCTATTCATATGCTACATATTTTAAATGTTTTTGAATATATGGAAGAAAAGTAGCTACCAAGACTGTACTAAACAGCATAGATACAATTGCTAGCGTCCATTTCATTATCTCGAATTCCAAAATAATATTGTTTTATGTTTCTTGCATACTGCTGAAGATTTTGTTTCAAATCTTTTTTGACCTACATGTAACATATTTGAAAATACCTTGCTTCTTCGAAAGCGCCAACTGTCTTTTGGATGTCGAAGTAGGTGCATTCTTCGACATGGTGATGACATAGTATCAATTGTAGAACTACGTGAAACATTGTAAGAACCAAAAGATTCTGTGTATACCTTGCAAAACTCTAGTCAACCTCAACCTAAATTCAAGAGTTTGTCTTAACAATTGGATCAACTTGATATTTGCAATGTAAACCACCAAACTTGTCTCCTTCGACTTCTAAATCCAATACTACAAGTGCCTGCATTTTATCTTGTTCTGGTATAAATATTACTGCTATTGAGGTTTGAGAGTTTTCATGAAAATCCAAATTTGTCAATTCCACGACGCGACGTTCTCAACAATTGAGCCTGTCTGTAACCTCGACGTGGCGTATTTTGCAGATTGATCTTGGATTGCATCCCTTACAAGATCCAGTTGGTGTTAGTGACCCAAATAACCTATTTTTGCGTCGTAGATTCACTGACTCATGAACACCTTGCCACTGATGATCATCTTTATTGCATGAATATGTGAATACACAAAATTGTCGTATATGGAATGATAAAAGTCAATTGTATCCTGACAAAATAACTGTCCTCATTTCTTTCAAAATCAGGTCGGATCGCATGTTACAATGAATGATGCTTGTTACAGATCAATGTTAAATTACTTCTTGTTTCCAAATTTGTCTAATATTGATCTGAACGAGATGCGATTTTAACAGGATGATGTTAGTACCACACGGCCGTTGAAACCATTGATTTATTGAAACGGAAATTCAACGATTAATTAATAGCCCGAAATGGTCCAATCAAGTGATTTACTGGAAAAGGTGAACAAAAATTGAGTCCAAGAAATGCATTCTAAAACCGTAGTCGCAGCGGCGATTTAATTGAAATAGTATTAATGGCTTTTTGCAATAAAAACAAGAAAATATTCATATTTCAGAGTACAGGCATCCTTATTGGAAAACCTTCTATTTTTTGGATTATCTGGAAATTTAATGGAGCCTAATAGTACAAAAAAGTGGAGAAGAACGTTTTCGATTCGTACTGTACTTGAATATCTCAAATTACAGTATTTGTAAGATATATTCGTACGTTCCCCACTACACTGCAAATTTACACGAAGATAACTTTTATCTAACTAATGTTTCAAATCTGCTGTGCTCCTTGAATTTACTTAAAAAATTTCTGATGAGCTCGAATTAAGCCTTATGTTTATTTTTATAAAGTGCTATTAATTGCTTTGGTTCCAGTTTCGTTTTCTTATTTAGACGCTCAAATTTCACTGAAAATCAATATTCTTGAGAACCTTTGCAAACTACAATGCCATTTCTAACATAATCCCTTAAAGATGCAATTCCTGATAAAACCTTCGCTTTTACTTTTTGTCCTTATTTCATCTGCCGTTTTGTTCAAACTCCATACGGTAGGTGCTTTGCTTCGTAGTGAACTCTTTATTTCGTGGACAAAGTTCAGCGATTGTTTTTCTCGATAGCAGAACTTCTCAGATTACAACTCGTTCATGGCGTTGTTTGGATCGGGTATTTAACCATTGTGCTCCGAACTATCTTTACAAATCGGTCTTTTACGAGCATAATAGATACACCACACGTACGCATAATTCTCCGTTTACAATGCGCCGTAGGAACGGAGAAGGGCGCATGGAAAATAATAATACGAATAAGTGCCCTGTGTCGTAAGACCAGTCGTTCAATACGAAAATATGCTCATGTGTAGATATAGGATGTTTGACAACTGCGAAATATTTTCTTTGTTGGTTTTAGTATACGATCAGGGTAATATGATTTTGGTAACGGTATTAATATGGACATTTTATACATGCATGGATGATGTAGAATGGTGAAAGGACCAGATATCACTGTTATTTAGTTACACGAAATGTAATCTAAGAATAAACAAACTAGTTCGATGGTGGATGGAATGATGCATTGTGTTCGTAAAAGCTGATCCGACGTTTTGCATTAGTTGTCCTGCTTTCGTTATTGACTATTAAGAAGCTACCACCTTTTACAGTACAAACACTTAACTCCGTAATTACTTTAAACTTCGCAATTTACCATTCCTTGTCAGCATACGTTACATCGAACGTTAAATGAATTATTCATTATCGAAAAACGATCCTTAATTAAGAATCCGTCACCGGCTTTCGTCAAAAGACAATTACTTTATATCCTAATTGATGTCCCGTGTAAGATGTAGTCTTACATTATACACGGCAACGTAGCATACGTTGGTTGCATTTCCAACTCACCGACATAACTTGTTTCGAGTTAGTAACTCGTTTAGAAGGAGGAGGATGCATATTTCAAGTTAGCGAGCACCACTTAGCAGTAATGTAATGTTTTGTCTGGTGGTTGGTCTCGGGGGACGTTTAGAGAAAAGGCCGGTTCCGGTCGACGCATCTACTGACAATGATCATAAATCTCCTAGTACGCACGCCACCCCCTCCTTTATGCGTGTATGCATCGGCAAACACCCTCCAAACGCGTTGCCTAGAACGAGATAATCGGGTTTGTATCAGGGTGCTTCCTTTTCGCAGCGAAAGTTAACATTTAGTATTTTTCGACCTACTTAATTGATTATGCGAAAGATTTAAGACTGAAGTGTAGATCGACAAACAAAAATTACAGTGGGGTACTTCTTATAGCAGTGGGATTTGATTATAAAAGTTAGCAACTAAGGTTAGGATGTTGGAATTTATTACTTTTAAATCTGAAAAATCTTTCATTGCAAGAACTGTAGTTATTGTCCAGCAGTTAAACTACCAAAACGATGCTTTCCGAAACAAGAATGAGTCAAAGTTCTTTTCTTTCCTGATTTTCCGCTGAAGATAACAACCTGCTGTTGGAGATTGGTGCGGTAAGAATAAGAACCGTCATACACCACAGGTTTTCCTACTTTTCGTAATTATGTCTTTCATTAGCTTGTGTAATATATTCTAAAACTCTATGCTAGTTTAATACGTAGGCACAGATCTATTCTGCTTTGAACTGTGAAGACAAAGAAAATAATATGTTATCCATATCAAAATTCAACGATGGTAGCACGGGCATGAACATAATTCAAATAACATTTCAAACATGTTCGGTTACAGCTCCGTTTTTAGTCAACCGCGTCCATATATTAGCTTCCGAAAGGTATTCTGATTTTAATTCAAGCATCAATCTGAAACCTTTTCATGTCGTCCGAAGCCGCTCGTCGCCGACGTATCAACACTATTAATTTCGGATAAATATGTGGTCGGTTTGTTTACACTTCCAAGCCGAAATATTCGGTCTCGATAAACGAAACGAAATTTCTTCAAATCAGCGACGTTCAGCCTCGTCGTGCCTGTCTAGGCGGTAATGACGAAAATCAATTATTACGCGGACTAATAATGGGCAGCTACTGCTATTTTTCTAAATTAAAACATTATTAATGATCGGCCGTCAGCGACTACTTAACGTAAAAAGTAACCGGCCGCGATTCAATCAGATTAAAACTGACTAAAAAGAAGCAAGACAGAGTCGGTCGGGAACAACAAAAATGACTCGACAGCTAATCTATTCGAGCGTTATGAGATGTTTTTTCTCTTTCGTCTATTTTGTGGGCTTTGATGTATGATAGGGGATCGAGGAGATTCGTTTATTTTCAGTGCGTGATGTCAGGTGGTCTTTTTCTTCGTTTTCAAACTTAGTGTTGTGTCGGAAGTTGCGCAATGGGCGATGAATAAATTTTATCTGGACGCGCCTAGCATTATGACTTTTCGTTGTTCTTTGCTAATTAAACATAGCTCAAGTGGGATTAATAACCGCTAAACATAAGACCTGAAGGATTAGATGATTTTTCTAACGACACTGTATTAATATATTACTTCAATTACTTTCGGTCTTGTTTACTAACGTAAACTTTAATCACGGTGTACAAATAGCTGTTCATAATTTTTCACATTTATTATTGAGTATTATTACTTTAGAGATCTATATTAGCAGCACGGTCTTACCTACGCGAGCCTGAATTTTTCTTATGAATTGAAGACATGATGTGCTTCATCGTTAATTTTTCATTCCCTGGATACTTTATATATTCGTTTGGAAATAGTTATAGAAAAAGTACTAGATCAGTTCAGATTTTTCAGGATTTCTCAGTTACATCAATAGTCTCGTTCTTGGCAGTGGTCATAGTTTGGAATTTTTATCTGTAAGGTTGCCAAGATAGAAATTTCAGAAAGGTCTAACACTTCAGCAATATTCGAAATATTCTTTTGATTAGGAACAGTTATAAGAGAAAATGACCGCAATGTTTGGTATTTTTATATTTACCAATTGCATTCTTATTTCCTCAAAAATTGTTGCTTAAAATAGTATATGTATCTTAAATTCCTAATGAGAAAAGTGAAACAGATCGAAATTGGTTGGATAGCATTATTCCGAAGCACTTCCATTTTCAACTAAGGATATATTTAACCTGAAAGTTGAAGAAATCCTTGAAAAATATTTAAGTCAAGTGGTTCAATTAACACCTTCCAAGCCAAAACATCCGAATTAAAAGAAAATTCTTATATTTTATTTCGTTTTTATTTCACTAAGAGAGATACTGTTCTTGTTTCCATTTCTATTCCCTACCTAGACTTGTGTACATCCGATCCTTAATTGAGACAGAAGAGTATTTTGAAATGTTGACAAATTCAGGCAATTTTGTCACTTGAATTTTAGAATTATGTCTTAAGAAATAGGAAATTTTAATTGAAATTTCATTCAGATGTTCGCATTATAATATTTGACGAAAAAGTGTTTGTATGACTCAGGCACAATTTGTATTAATACCCAAAAGATTATAAACATTGTGTTTTATGTATCCAAATAGATTAAAATGCGACATTATTTTAACTATCTAAAAGTTTACTTGCCACCAGCCAGTTTATTTTGGACATATTATAAAACATCGCTGAATTAATACGGGGGATATCGTTTTTGCATTTTTAAGAATTTGCTGCTTGAATCGATTCCCTGTTAAAAGTGTTGGAGATAATTCTCTATTCAGAACTGTGGACACATAACTATCTAACCATATGTAATTAGAAATAAAATCTGGCTTTAATATAATTTTCAAAATAGTTTGAATTATTCGCAGCACGATTGAAAATCACAACTTCTATTGTCACTAAGATAAGAGATTTTGAGGTAGCTCTAACATTGTTTTCCCTCTAGAAGGCTTTGAGTACTATATAGCATAGATTGCCAATAGCAGTCTTAAGTTACTTATCCATCATTCACCTTAATATGTCTCCGCGATCACAACTTATAAATGTGGTAAATAGATATACCGATGCGCTTCTTTAACCTTCCTATACTCACGTCAAAATGAAAGACGTATACTATACTATATAAGTCGGTCTCCTAGACCGTATGCGTGAGTATAGGAAGGTTAAATGCATTCTTTACCACTTTTTCACATATATAGTCATATGAATGTCGTACTGTGCCAAATGCAAATGGAGTTTGTGATGCTATCAACAGAATTAGAGGCATCTTGTAGAGCAATGAGGTATCACAATTTGTTAATTAATTCTACAAAGTCGAACAAAACGGTATTTGTTCCTGATAACGATAGCTCCACAAGTTATAAGTCAGTTAAATATTGTATTTTCTCTCTTGAAAATCTATCCATTCTAAGTTATACCAAGAAGTTATGGTTAATTCTAGATTCTTGCCTGCCTTCTGATAAACACTTTTCAAATATGAACCAGCGACCTCCTATTAATTTAAAACGCATTTTTACATCGCTAAAGTAAAATCTTACTGTGTAAATTAGTGATAGTATCTCACAGATTGCATGGAGTAAGAGAAGATTGAATGCCCCACGAATTCAGAGTGTACAGTTTAGTTGTCTACTTGGCGATCGATGTCAGTTTTATTGTTATTTATAATCTGGTAAGTCCCATAGGAGTCGAAATGGCTATACGATTTTGACTATTTTTTGCATTTTCTCTTGGTATAATCCTAATAAATTACATACCATGGGAATCGACTGGTTAAGAAGCGTCGATTTGTGTAGTTTTCAACGTGATCGGACGCAAATACAAATTGACAACTACAACTTGGAAACGATATTTTCCCAAAATAATGGATATTTCGAACGAAATGCAAATATGAATCGTTTGAAATTCAGTACAAACCGACCACTGATAATATACGATTTTGAAAATGCTAGGTTTTAATTTCAGAATATAAATTTCTTTTGGTAACCGAAGTGCGTCGAAGTAATTCTATTCAAAGTCAGTTTCTTACATGTTTAGTTCCTATTAGGACTTATTTGTCTTTGAGGCTAATAGTAGTAAAGTTAAGCAAAGAAAGGAAAACGTACAAATGGAATTGCCTAGAAGATTTATATTTCCTTTACACTGATCTCGCTAGTCTTACATCCATTTTAGTATACAATAAATCTCTTCAACCATTGGATCAATTGTCAGATGGTGCTTCAAAGTACCAGACTGTATATCACTTGCTTGAAAATATCTCCAAAATCTGTAGAAACTGAGAAATGGATTTGAAGACAAAACAAAGTAAGTTCCCGAAAATATTTTCGATGAATTTGAAAACTGATGTCTGTATTGTGATGAATTCAACGCAGGGTAAGCTAACTCGATAATTCCAGTTAGATATTTCGAAAATATTGCGCTGTATCGAATATCAGGGAGCTAGCTGCTGATGTTTCTCGTTTGATTGTAAATCCAGAAGCTATTGTAACAGCAGCAGCACAAGAAAATATGCAAGGGTTTTAGAGGAACCAAGAATGACAGGTAATAGTGATAACAATTAGTATAAAAGTAAGTCTATCTGGTGCGAGGATCAGAAAAATGATGATGAATTTATCCAATAAAAATGGTGATGAGTTTATCCAATGTAAACTAAAACACATACTAAGTTTTAAAAAATATTTAACTTATTTCAAGTGTGTATTCGATAAAGAAAATACGAGGGTAGATTGACAAGTTTCCGGAATCGCTGCTGGAAGGTTGCTATTATTACAAAGACTTTGCGTCATTGTGTTGATAACTCTTTCATACCCATTGACTGCAAATGTTAAATCGATCTGTCAAATAGCCTTTGGCAAGCATTTAAGTCAAATACCTTTTTGTGTTTTCAATTATTGATAAAAACAAAATTCGAGCGGTCATCAAATTTTTCTAGTAAAGTGTTGAACCACGTTCAAAACGTCCCAAAATGGCTACCACGCCAGAAATTGTGGAAAAAGTCTGTAAACGATTATTATGTGAGGGAATCGAGAAACAAGAGAAACAGTGGGCCAATTGTGAGGTTCCAGGGGATTATATTGAAAAGTTGTTACGCAACTACTTATGTGCCATTAATATTTATCAACACAACGGACTATCTACTTAGTTGAATAACGTAACCCGAAAGAGATATGTTAGCTTCATATTTATGTATATTCAAAAAAATGTGGAAGGTAAAGGTATATGACGGTGAATATCAAAAGATCCTTTAAAGGAACAACGTTGGTTGCGCTTCATCCAGCTGTAAGACTTAAAAAAGCAGAAATGTATGATTCTGAATCTGTGATTGCTGGCCATAAATATAGTTATAAACGTAACTGCTTCTGTCAGTTAGGGATTGAGTGTATCGATTTTCCATGGCTTCCGTTATAGATCAATCCGTAAGTTTAATAAAAAATATTAATCCGTTACTTTGATGTTTGTGACAGAAATATGGTAGTGTAAGATCCGTGTGAAGTAATAATAGAAATAAACGAATTTTGTACTTCTTAACAATGCTTGTTTGTATGAGGAATCTACACACTTAGCAGCTAAATTGATTTCATATTGAAGGTGGTGGTTAAACAATAGAGGATTTTGAAAACTGCTTTTAAAATGACCGAATGAATGAATTTTAGTAATTTGTTTACCAAAATGATTATTCGTTGTAAATATAAGAAATAGGAACCGACAAGAATCATTTGAATTTTGAAGTTGAATTCCACATAAATTATGTTAGGACATTAAGTCAGCCAGAAAGTCAAGCTTTCATTTTATAAATGTGGTAAACACCGACGGTGTGACAAATATGTAAATGTCAGCAAGCTCAAAGCTTTGTTAACGAGTATTGCACTTTATATCCGTGTAAATTGTGCATGTACTGGACATGTTAACAATGAAACGCGACGGCAACATGCTTAATGACCGGCATTCTGAAAACAAATCCGCAGTTTATTTAAAATAGCTGCTATTATTATCAAGCTTTGTATATCACTTGAATTTATTTATTTATTAGCCTATCTAGGATTCCCGAAACGAATCATTTGCCTTCAAACCTTCGTAAATTGAGAACGGCATATTACGACCTACACAAATAGCATTTCGGTAAGGCCCCCTTTGAATGTAAGAATTGAGATGTAATAATGAAAGTGAAATTAATTGTTTCTCCTAATAGATCGTGGGCAGGAAAAAGAAAACTTAAAAAGACAAAAGTAATTTAGATGTAAATTCATGTTAATACGATTTAGTTTATTTTGAGGAGATTTCGAATCTGATAGTGGAATTTGCATACGGAATATTAATCGAGCAACTTGTGTGGGCTCAAAATATTTTCGAATGTGCCCGTCACTAAATGAGAACAATTAGTTTGTAACTTGCATATGCACATCTCGATTGTTATGTTCAGATGCTTTACTGCAGAGATTTGTTTTAGGAATCTGAGTCGAAGAGGTACTAGAAAGCTTGTAGAAAATTTGTTTGAACTGAAAACTATACTGAAAGTAGATCGATGAGTAGAAAGTTAAGGACAACAAATTGTGTGTACGTATTCACTTATATCTTGCCCGCCTATATACGTACGCAGAATTGTCTTAAACGTTCTTATATGCTTATCGACATTATTTGTCTAAATTATGATACGTAGGCTTAGTAGAATGCCGTTACCATTTTTTTTTAATGATGGCCTAGTTTCTCCATCTTATTAGGCAAGTGCGTCTGTTACGATTTACGAGATTATGATACTAGCATTTTAATCCAATAATAAAAATTATAAAGATAATGGCAATAACAATAATTATTATAATAACAATAATGATAATATCAATAAAAGAATCAAGAACCCCAAAACTGATTCTTAGAAAATTCAGTTTCAAATAATATTCAGACATGAAAGTTCCTGATACTTCAATTTATTCTGAGTAAGATATTCCTGAATGCTGTGCATTTCCAAATGATTTACTTCAAGAACTGCTCTACAGTGCGTTTCTGACAATTTTTCCCAGCCTGTTTTAAGCATTATTCCGTTGATTTCGCCCCATTAATCCTCGATCTGGTAACATTGGGCAACAAAGGATCCAACTCTTTTCATCGCTTCAAAAAACCGTAGCATGTCTGTTTCGTAGTGTGCTGGGACAAAACAAAGTAGAAACATAATACTTCCTTATGAAAGGCAAAAGCATCTTCTCCATGGACTCCTTAATGTAAATTTCCTCGTTAATTATTCCTTTGGGGACGAATCGAACTCTTATCAACACTTACAGATCGCCTGCCAAACAAGGTATTTTTCGTAAAATTTTCCAACTTCGACTGTCGTTTCAGATTCAGGGAAACTCTATCCATCGAATGCAATGTGATATTTTGGTCCAGGAAACGTCGAAAAATCTGCTTTGGCATACGTTTCATCTTCGATGACAAGAACTCTTAGTACTATTTTCTTCTGACGACACACATATCCCCGATTTTCTCACTCTCAATTAACTAAAAGCTTCTAGGGAATTTTTCCCAAAACTCAACAAGTCAAAAATATAAATAAAAGCGGGACTTAGCGTAACGTATTATCGGTTGTCAAACTTCGTACGGCGTGATAATCGGTATCGGAACGGAAACTGTACAAGATGACGGTTTTTCTTGCTCTTGATGAAAAGATGTCGAAATTTTAGTTCTCTACTAGATTATACTAGCTTACACTCTAATAGAGGGAAAAGCAATCGTACAACAGTCGATAGTTCGAACAGTAAAATTGGAGAAGCGAAACTTACAGATTTACACAACGATACCATGACGCTTTCCAGAGTCGAATTTCCATGTATATCCTATATGAACGAGACTTAAATGCGAAAACGGAATAACTTATTCACGGGAAACGAAGTGTTCAAGTCAACGCTAGAAACAGAAGCTCCATACGCGCATCCAACCGGCGCAAGCTGTATTAGAAACCTACAAAAGCGGGGCGCCATCTACGGCAAAAGTTGGAGTGAGAGAGGCCACAAGTAATAATTACCGAGAACCTTAACAATTAGCCGTAACACACTGTTTTTCAACGATGTTTCGGGTAGACTTGGTTTGTATAGCAAACTTTAAGTGAACAATGAATCTATAAACACTAAATATAAGGAGCGTGCAAGTAGCGTGGGGGCGCGCAATATTCATTCAAAAATGGTAGTTACTTTTCGATCCAAGCTGTATATCGTCATGTAACATGTTTCTGTAGGTATGGTAATTTAACTTAAATTGATGGATATCTTAAATGAGAGAATGACCAACAAATCCAAAGATTGATTGGTGATGTTGAATAACTTATGCATACCGATGGTACCCGATCATAAAATTCATGTCAAATAAGAACAGCGCGAGATTTTGTTATTATTTCGTAATACTGAAATAAACTGTTTCCAACGTTAAAAATATTCCTGTAAACTTTCACAGCCGATATGTACAACACAATGGAAGTTATTTTTCTAATTCTGTCGCGTGTCACGAATTGGCGTCCATCGTACGCGAACTACCAGAAGCTCGCGTGGACAATTCCGGTAGCTCATTCACAAAGAAGACTTAAGGACTTTAGAAATGTCCACAAATTCTTATTTTTCGTTGGCCAATGGACTAACATTCCTCGCCTTAATAATAAATCTAGAACTAATAGATAGCTCACTCTATATACAAAAGTTATCATAGTAGCTGATGACATTCAACTGATTGGCAATCGCTTCGCTAGTTAATATCGACCTTCTGCTATCCGGCTTCTTCAGGTATACTAAAATTGGTATCAAACTCTTTTACTATTCCTGAAAAAACTGAAAACTAAATAACTAGATATTGACAGCAACTAATGAACCACGATAGAACGCGAACGTAGTTGATGCCGATGATACTTGGAGCATTGTTGAACAGACCTTTTATTGATCTGTTGAGCTTTTGAAAGGTGTTTTGGAGTTCTTTCAAATTATGTGTCAACATTTCATTTCCGACCACAGGCATTTATTACCAATTGTTCGTAGTTGTAGAAATTCTATAAGTTTCACTTCATGATTATTCTTATAACCGAATATCTACTAATTGGATCACGACCATTAAAAAGTGATATTTTAAAGTTACAATTAGGTCCTGACGATTAGGCATTTATTTCTGAAACGATTTCTTTGTTGCTTCATCCTATAACAATGAAGACAATCTCATAGCCACCCATTAGCGTATTTATAGGTACCGCATGAGTTATATCTTAATTATCGGAATATATGGCGATGGGAGGCGTAATTAATGTACTGTTATTAAAAAATCGTGTTCGAGGGTTGGACTTCACGCGCATTTCATTAGTATGGATTATTTTTAACCGTATGCCGGATTTTGAACACTCATAACGCAATGAATAATGTATGACGGGCGTATAGCTCAGTTCCAAACCGCATAAGTAGCACCGCTGCGCGGTGCACGTGTCTAGCCTTTTTAATACCGAATCGAAACCGAAAAAGTTGCTCTTTGAATCTAAACGCATCCGCGTTTGTAGGCAGTTACATTATAGATACGCGATGTTGTGCACTAGGAATAATAAAGGCGCATTTACGTTCAGGTGACTTTTATTAGCGTCCTGGAATGTTTTATATTTGAAATGGATGGTTTTATGTTTCCAAACCTTTGTAATAAAATCTTTGCTTTGGAAGATGTGAAATATCTTGGGGTAATGAGTTTTCCTGATTCTGACCTACGTGGCATTTAAAGGTCTTTTCTTACTCGAAGATATTGAAGTTTGGATTCAGGCGCTACACAAATATCTCCATTTCGTCTTGTTCAGTTTTAGTAGTAATTTTGCTTCAATCCGATCTTCCCTTCTGTGGTTAATTTTTTGATACCCCAAGTCTTTTAAATAATTGCGGTGTTTGTTGAAATACAATTTAATATCACAGATTCCACGAAAAAGGCTCTGTTATATTTTCTTTAGTTGGCAAAACCAAAAACGTTTTAAAGCATCTATAAGAGTACTAGATAGATTATTTCGAATAACGAAGAAAACTTCAATATTCAGGTTTTTAAATATGGAATCATTTTAAGATCTGTGAGATTGGAAGATTAAAATATGCCACCCCTAATTGTTCTTCATTTCCTTTTGTTCTCATCTCAAATATTTATCAGTATATATATATATATACAACCTTTATTGGCATGCTTCATATCCATATTAATCATGTCACAGAGGTTTATAAGAACTAAATACAAAATTCAGAAAAACAAAGTAAAGAACTAAACTTAACGAAACAAACAAACATATATAATTTAGTATTCCTTTAAAAACATCTCCCGTCCCCTTTCTCATTCAAACACCACCGCCAATTGCTCAAAATTTCTCTCGCTGCATCTGACCACACCATTCCTCTACATTCCCTCCAGTGCATCCAGATTTCCTCTTCCTCCCCACACACTACACACTTTCTTTCCTCCTCCTTCATCCAATATCGACTTCCTCATTCCTCACTGCCACACCTAAATCTCGCAATCATACGCTGTTCTCCAATCTCATTCACTCTACTCAAATTCTCTCATAGCATTCTAAACAAACAGGTACTGTTATGCTTCTTATTGTATTCGGACTTTCTGATGCTTTCCACCCTCTCCTGCATTTCCATATCTTTCGCTCTCACCTGTACGTAATTAGCAAATATCCTTGTTTCGCACTTATACCGCCCCACTTCCATACTAAACATGCCCACACTCTCATACATTCTTTTCCTACACTCTCGGACTCTCCCCACTTAGTGAATTGCCTGCCATCCATTCCCTCCTTACTTACATTTTGCATCACCTCTTTCACTATCTTTCCCATACAATTCCATCCAACCTTACACTCGAATTTCGCAATGTTTTTCCAAGCACTCGCTTTTATCTTGTACCTGTTGCTTTCATATAGTACTATATAATTAGGTGTAGATTTCTCTACACGTAACGCCTTCTTAATATAGTTCACCTGCATTTTCTCTATTTCCTCAATTTCTATCACACCCCATACAACAAAATATTCTTAACGCTTGCTTCCCAAATAATCATCCTCGCTTTAAAACTTTCTTTGAACCATTCATTCCATTTTCTCCCCAGTCTGTCATTTGCAACTGACGCCTTTTACACAAATACCTCACATGCTCCTTATAAGAATTATTACAGCTAAACACAAAACCTAAATATTTAAACATTCTCACCCTTTCTATCAGTACTCCCTTCCACTTGCACCTGGCCTGTTCCTTTATTCACCCACCCTTGCTAAACACCATGTATTTGGTTTTGTCCACATTCACTTCCAGGGCTCTCCTATCAACAAATCTTTACCCCACTTTCAGAACATTCTTCAGCCTTGCCACATACAGGTTAAATAACGTTGGGCTCAGCGGGCACCCCTGTCGTAACCCTCTCAACGTTCTAAAACTGCCACTTACCTCGGTTCCTACTCTTACACAGCATCTCGTATCTTCATACATTTTTCTACCTATATGGCACATTTGCTCCGACATCTCATACTCTTCCATCAACTCAAAAAAGATCTCACGATCCACTGAATCATACACGACGTTCAGATCCACAAATAATGCATACAGTTTCCCACCCTTACCCTGACTGTTGGTCTATAATATAATTTTTATCAGTACTAACTTGGGACTGACATGTGATACTAAAAACAAATATATAATAATAATAATAATAATAATAATAATAGCGGCTTGGTACCCCTCGGGAAGGAGGGGTGCACTACTTCTTCTGTGAAGCTTTCTAGATCCATTAGCCGGGATGGATTAATCCCCACTTCCCAAAGTTCCTATTTACCTGCTGATATTTCGCCACAGATTTCTGTCCGCCGTCTTCCGGTGCCAGTTCTCTATTCGAGCCGTTTCTAAGTCCTCTTTCACTTCATGTAGCCATCTTGATCTTAGTCTCGCTCTTCTTTCTTACCACTTGACTCTCATTGAAATATACAGTATATGGTTGAGGGATTCTCGTGCCCTTCATACGTGATCTATCCAGTTCACTGCTCTTTGATTTTGTTCACAATATTAATACCCTCCGTTTCCCATGCTATTTCATGGTTCATTATTGATCTATATTCGTTTTCATCAACTTTTACTGGTCCTGGTACTGTTCTTAGTATTTTCCTTTCAGCTATTCTCAGCTTTTCCTCATCTTTTTGGACATGCTCATAGTTTCTGCTGCGTATAGTACGGTTGGTCTTATTATTGTCTTACAGAGGTTCATTCTTGTCTCTTTTGTTAGGATTTGGTTTTTAGTAATTTTTTGTCGGCACAGAAAGCTCTATTTAGTGACACTATTTTTCCTTCAATTTCGATTTCCCTGTCTCCACCAGCAGATATACTGACACCTGAATATTTAAATTCCCCAACTCATTCGAAATTATTGTTACCTATATTGACATATTTCTTTTCCAAACCTCATTATTTTTGTGTTATTTTCATTTAGATGTAGTCCCATATTTTTTGATTCTGTGACGATGATTTCCATCATTTATTTCATTATTGCCCTGTTTTTGTTATAATTACCACATCATCTGCATATGCCACAATCTGACCTCCTCTAGTTCTAAATGTGCCTTTGTCCATCTTCGCTAATTAGTGTTCCAAAGCTAGATTGAAACGCGTGGCCGACAGTGCATCCCATTGTCTGACACCTTTGTTAATTATAAGTTCTTCTGTTTCTCCAAATTGTGCTCTTATACTTATATACTGTAGTTCTCTTCATCGTCATCATTATTAGTCTTCTCAATTTTGGTGTTATTTGTAATTCCTTTAGTTCCAGTAATAGTTGCGTTCTATTAAAAAATATATAAATTTGCAACAATCTTCTTCTTATCATATGCCATATTAAAAATTGGAAACGCTGGAACATATCGAAAGCATACCTCTCTAAAAAGCAAAAATGATAAAAGCATTCCGGTATACCCGAATTATAGCAACTTATGCATGTCTTACCATTAATACTGGCATCATTATCACATTTACGTCTTACTGCTATTATGTCTTCTCACCGAGAGATAATGTTTAAAAATTCATACCATAACACATCCCTAAGTGCTGAACTACCCGAATGCCCTCTTATTTCTCGTAATCTTTACGACGACGGTTATCCTACATAAAAGGAAGTATAAGTTTTATATACGTATACCATACATAAGAAGTCGAGTTCTTAGCTCTCAGCTGTCGTTACATTATCAGGGCTCATTGAGAAGGTGTACGTCGACTCCATTAAGGTCGGTTCATTACCAGATGTGTTCGAATTCCCCTGACACCTACTGTGACAACACTCGCCGCGCTAGAAGTATACCGACTTCATTTTTACAAGAAGCACATTTGTGTGAACAGGCCTATTTGCTACACAATGTTATTTACAAGTATGCGATAGATAAGACAAAGGCAGTTCTAGAACCCACACTTTGTGCTTATATTATTATTTATTAATCCCATACGATAAGGACTATCATGCTTGACTCAAAATCTTGAAATTTAATTTTACAAGGAAATGCAACTTATGAGTTTTTTTCAGCTAGGCTAAGCTTCATCACCGTCCTTAAACTTCTTATGATCGCCATTTATCCTTATTTAAGAAATTCCATACCTGTAAATCAGTAGACTGCTTGAAAACCAGCAAATATCGTTATTACAATCGCACACGTTTATCAAACCTAATACATGTATTAAATTTTTTGATCGCTTAGTGCTTGCTACAATTACAACTATGTGATAACTAACATATTTATAAAGAGAGCTAGGTTTAACTAAAATTGTAGGCGTTTAGCCTCTTTGAAACTAGCTCTGAGCATTACGTCGTGATGAATACTCTATCAGCGCGCATCTAATTACTGAGTATTTTAATAATAATAATATCTTTATATGTCTAACAGTCACAGAAGCTAAAAGAAGATAGTTTTTGGTATGCTTTTTTCCTAGTAGTTTCAACTGAGGTGAGATTTCTCCCTAGCATCTCCTTTATAATCGAATACACTAATTGCTGTTGTTGGCGCTCTAATCCAGATATAAGCTCGAACCAAATTTTGTACCACGTAGGTTCATATTCAGAATTCATATGAGCCGCTGGAAAGTATTTGTACCAACTTAGTTGTCTTAATTGCTTTTAGGTCTAGATTCTATCAAAGAGGAATGGAAGAATCCTGTTGATCTTGCTGTTTCCATATTAAAGTTTCTATTTGAATGGAAGGAAAATGTTGCATTTTTGGTATAAATTGTAGAAAGGATGAATATAAATGTCCTTAATTGAAACAAATGAAAGCAATACTTAACAAAAAGTGTTTCTAATTCATCAACCGAGTTTTCATTAGTACAATGCACAATTTGCTTTACTTTTAGTTTGCAACCACATAAAAGATATTTGAGGTTAGTTTGGCAAATTTGATTCGTTAAGGATGTTCGGTATTTTCAAGATCGTTTAAAGCTCATTTTCCAAAATTGTCCCAAATGTCCAAAAGTCCAAAAATAACGGTAAGCCCATGGTCATTTTTCTACTCCTTAATTGAGGTTAAATTCAACAACAAACAAGGAATTTACGAAAAGCTCGTCCATAGGTCGTAGCTATCGTAACGAATACACGGTATGCAACATTTCGAGCCCGTAAACTTACTGGTTCAACCGATCGATCTTGAAAAAAGTACCTTACAGCCTTAACCAGATTAACCAGATTGTTCAGATCCGCTTTATTTTCTGTATTTAGGAATAGAGAATACTCCCCAATTCATCATTCGTCATTTTCTTCCTTCTTTGCTCGATCTTTATTCTATATCTCATTTCTGCAATTTTCTATCAATCAATTTATAGCATTTCATTCTTGCTTTTGCCTCAATAATTGATCTTCTTTTGGTCTTGGTTTTCCTGTTTTTGCTTCATACGACATTAGTCGCCTAAACAACGTATCGGCTTTTTATTCAGCTTGCTCCGATGTGAAGAAGTTCAACCTCATCAAATCGTAACCGAATCAACAATCTATTTCTATCGTCGTTTATTCTTCTCTAAATTTATGCTTTCCTACCTCGTTCGTTCTTCCTCTTTTCGAGATTTCAAATACACAGTCTAGTCTCTTGAAGCAAAACACTTTCTTGCTGCTTTCTTTATTTTGGAACGTTTACATCGCAAGTGTGAGCGTAATCACGAATTTGTTTTTTCTTCAACAGAAAAATCTAGACGTTCTTCCATCTTTTTCTTGTTTTCAGAGTGCTCCAGTACTTTGTAAGTCATTAACTGATACGGAGTCTCGATCTTCCTTCTACTCCTTTTTCCATTTTTGCAACTGTTGATCTTTCTTTCATAGTTCTCAAATTTTAATCTCTTGTAGAAAAAAACACCTTCTTCCAACGTTTTCAACTTTTAGAGCCGTCAAATGTCTCGTAAATCATAGCTCTATCAAAAATGAGAAAAATCAAAGGTAGAATAAATGTGCAACATGATATGTAACAATTTTTCAAATGCGTTCTTCGTTATTTCTAGCTCATTCTTTACTAATGTCTCTTAAGAGATGTATGTATTGTTGAAGTTTATTTACCACGTTGCACACCTCATGGAATAATGTGTTACTTCTGCAGGTGGTAGTCTTTCCGCGTATTTTCTTACATGCTACTCAGATTTTAACTCTGATGCGGCTTTGTAATTTTTCTTATTTGTTTTAATTTTACAGTTTTGCGATCTTTTGACGAACACCATCGCGTTGAATTGCTCAAGTGATGTTGTTTTATTGCTTCTTCGATATCATGTCACGATTTAAGTGAAACTTTTACAATTGGTATTTTGATTGTCTAGGTGTGATTTTTTCGCTTCCTCCTTTATTTCGGCGAAAATTAATGATATAGGAGCATGATCAGATGAGAGATAAATAATGAATTCAATGGTTAGGTGCCTTAAGTGGGTTCTTCTGCTTCTACAGAGCCTATATGACCAGGAGGAAACTTGACTTCCACCTTATAAAAGAAACAATATAGTGACATAGGTCAATAAAAGCATTAAGGAAGAAATACCCTAGGAAAGTTAGAAATGGAGGAATAAAATACTAACAAAAAGGGGAGAATAATAAAGCATTCGAACTAAAAACATCAGAATGCACCTTTAAATAGAAATAGAAGGCCAAACGTGAATCTGAACATCCACAGCGCAAAACAGCTAACAGAGAACAACAGAAGGAAAAATATAAGCACGCATGCCACCGTTTATGCAAGAGTATGTTGTGTATTATTGGTACTAGATATATTTTGCTAAGAATTGGCATTTTTCTAGGGGGAATCTATATAGACGTCGTCGCTTTATATTTACTAGGCTGTCAACATACCCTTCTGAATTGGCATTGTTGCCAGGTCCCAAAAGTTTAAGATCAGCTTCTTTTCATAAGGAATTTACGCAAGTTTCCTTTGGCATAAGTGAGTTGCAACAAATGATGTAAAGAAGTTATTACGTTACCGTGCAAAAGATTCTTTAACCTGTGAATTTAGTTCTCTACTTGTATATTATTATCTATAATTTAGATTTATGGCAATGAAAGCATTAGTTTGAATCTGGGGGAAATATGGTAGTTAGTTTTTCTAGGCGGAAACTATAGCAAGCACTAATAAGAATTAAAGTGGGAAAAGAGTAGATAAATGAAGATGAACTTACAAACTTCCATCAAAATCGGAAGAAAAATAAGAATTTTTATTAACATAAGTAAACGACTTAAACACGAATGATATCAAAACTATATATATCAAACAGCGTTGGATGGTACTGACTTCTTCATGATGACTAGAAAATTTAAAACAATCTTTTAGTTTAACCTAAAAAGTCGAACCACTCCAATACCTTGTTAGATGTAATTGTATAATTGTGTTGGTGTCCAACATTTCAAATAATTTTTCTCTCATTTTCGAGATACTATAGCGCCAACCTACTTCTTTTAATTTAAATAAAATTAACCTGGCATTACGTATTGCACCTAAACCTGAACCCGTACGTTTCGTGCAATTTATTGAAAAACCTACACTCCTAATTTGATTAATGAATAGGTTTATCTTATGGCGCATTGCAACGCCCTCATCTGTTGAATTTCGCCACTTAACGTCTTTTATCGTAGCCGTATGAAAATTTATGCATTTCGAAGATTGGCCGATGTGCATATTTCAGGTCCGCTTTATTATTTCAGAGCGTTAACGGTCGACGTTATTATTTTATGCCTGGCTTTATGATCTAAACGGTTAATAAACGGGTTACATCGGTGTAAATAAACTTTCTTCCCACGAAGCACGCTACAGCAAATGCTTGGATATAAGTACTTACGTTGATATGTACGGATATAAATGCGTCGTTTCTCTCTGTTGTAAATAATTATTTGTATCTCTTCGAGAAGTTTTTTTGAAATAGCGGTGATAACAATTGAAGTATGGTTTAATCGCTACTATTGATGGGTGATCATATATATGTAAGATAAAGTTACTTTCGTATTTCCTGATGGCGGTACAGCTTCATCTGCCAATAGGTGTATGCTTCTGCTTACAGTTATTGTTGTTACGTTCTGACTATCATAAGAGATAGTTTATGATTATGACTCGTTTTGCTAAAAGATCCCTTTCAATATTCGATCTGAACAGTTTCATGATATACGCCTGTAGTCCTTTGGCAACGACTATAAATCTCCAGGGAGAAATGGTTCCCACTTCGATTGACTTATAAGTGCCTATTAATATATTTCAGTGATGTACAAAGTAAATACAAGTGTCGATATATGCTTATAAGACCTACAGCTATTTTCAGTGGTTCCCTTCGGTTCTTGATATTAAAAGGTATGTGGCCAGCTCCAACTTGCATGCATCTTAGTAGAAAGTTACTTTTGACAGAGAAGATATGTAATAAATGTTTCGACCTCCTCTTCCCCTCCTCTAATTTTCCGTTCTTAACTTTTTCAATTACCTCTTCAGATTTGAGAAATGGGACCGTGAACTCTTTCGGCAACGGTAATAATTTCATTAAGAATTAATTAACTACAACAACTAAGATATGTGTGGTATAATATTTTTATGGTTCATTAACATTTTGGCCATTTCAATATGATTACATAACTGCTCTACAGTAACTGATTGAGATTCTCTTTGCAATCGTTATACCCGTCGATATTGCGTGACTAATATACTATAAAAACTAACCTTGACAGCGTTCAGAACGTTATCTAACGCCGGTCAGCGATGACTGTCAAGCACGACGTTGTCATATGGCTTTTTATTTTTTTCATGTTTTGAGTTGCCGCCCTGCTGGCCTGAAAAGAATTTCATGACAATTGAGAAGACATTTTCTGTTGAGGTAAAGTACCATTTCGGTCAATAATACGAAAAAACTTTATGTAGAAAAGTTGTTCATACTATGAAATTATGGCCGTATTCAAAAAGAAAAAAAGAACAGGTATTCTGTATAAGCTATCAAAACAAAAATTATGTTAAGTTTCTAATAAAGTATTTTTATTCAATAAAAGAGAAAATACACAACAGTTACCCAATTTGAATTCCTCCACGATCGGTTTATTATTAAGTTTTTAATCTAATTAACGAAAACTCGCATACTATGTAATCAATTGAATGATAATTGAAAAATTAATAAAATAAAACTTAAATTGAATTGTCTTTATCTAAGATTTTAATCAAATCTTTTAAAAATGTTTCAAATCGATTGTGCCGATCATGGAGAAACTCAAATTGAGTAATTGGTATGTATTTTCCTTCATTTTTCTTTTTGAATAAAATACTTTATTAGGAACTTACATAATTTTTTCTTTAACAGCTTATACAGAATCCTTTTTTATGTAGTTACAATGTAAGAATACAAAGCAAATACTGGTTTACTCAAAGTAATCCGCTATTTGTGAAATTTTGCATAGAGTTATAATTTCATATTCTGAATAACTGAAAATAGGCTTGAAATTCTTTTCAGACCAAGCAAGGCGGCATCCCAAAACATTAAAACGAGATTACAACATTTTTTATCAATTATACCCATAGTGAAGTACATATATATATATATATATATATATATATATGCATTCCTCGACTTAAATAAATTAGCTCTAACCCGCACCACGCGAATCCTTTCAACAACTCGAAATACGCATTTCAACCATCAAATTTTCATTCTTCCCGTTTAGAGCATCATTAACTAATTTTTACGAATGACTCTTTCTTTCCTTGTTCTCCACTTTTTGATGACCAGTTGATTGTCGAAGTTTGGAGTTTGGAGTTTTCCGGAGGATCCATGTGCTAAGTAAGAGCTAATTTATTTAAGTTCCAAACCAAAGAACTTTCCTAATTTAATCTTTTTACATTTCTGGACGCAAAGTTTGTTAGTACAAATCCTCGCTTGGTAGATATCCAGCGATATTTGTCAACTCCTTTATAGTAATAGTTACAGGATTAATCAAATACGATTACCTCCGTGACAATTATTGGCATATCCAATTTAGTCGTTGTATTGCACAGGTTTCTATGAGAGTTCCCTACCAAACGAATCTCATTGTCGGTTGTTCAATGGGGAATTATGTAGAGATTTTACTTACTAGATCAAAGCCACGATAAAACATTAGTTACTACTAAAACTGTACAATAACTTCGTTTCCTTTGCATTCAATGAAGTTTGTTAACCGTGTAGTGAAAATAATTGGTAGCTTTTTAATAGATTTACTACAAATTTCTTATTGGTTAAAAATTGAATCAGTTGAATGGTGAAAAAGCCGGAAGAATTGTGGTTCTGAAATAAAAAGAATTAAATTACCAGTTTCAATAGAGAATTCACGTGCTGTATTGACCGCATACATTTTATTATAATTCCATAAAACCTTAAAATTTGCACATTACTGAATTTCGATGCTGTTGTATCAGATGCATTCGGAAGAAAAAGAAAAAGATTTTTTAATAGTTTCTGTAGAGCTATCCCATAATTTTAAACGAAGTTGAATCAGATTGAAGTAAAGATGAAAAGGTATGGTATTTCATCTCAATCGGTATCTTTTTGTCATTTATTTTATATTGGAAACTAGCAGATACCCGTCGTGTTTTGAGTTTTTCGGTAGGTGTGTAACCATAAATATTTTTCGACGTTCCAACTCTGGAGCAAGCAACATATAATTGGCCGTGCGAAAAACAGGAATTTTCTAAGTTCAAACCAGCAACACTTACCATCTTGTTCCGTTGCACAATTTCGGTGGGTCTAACAATAAGTTGCGAATGAGCATCAACGGTGAACCAACTTTTAAAGTTAAGATATGTGGTGGCATTCCAGATGGTTCCAAAGAGTTAAGAAACTCTATTAGCAAGTTGACAGCTTGTTCCTCATCTATAACTGTGTCAATTGATTTGTACGTGACAACTTCACCGGGTAGCTTGAATTAAATTTGATGATTTATTTTGTTGACGTCATCGTTCTTCGGATCCAAAATTATTCGTTTTTACTGGCTATGAGATTTTCAATATTTTCTAATTCGGTTATTTGACATGGTCGATGCGATAACCACAAATGATAAAACTTTCTGATGACAGTGACAGATCAATGTTTTTGTGTTGACAGTCTCTATTCGGAAAAATTATTGTATGGGAAAAGTCGAAAATCCACTTTATGAATGGTCCGAATGCATTTTTTAGTGGTCTAAAGTCATCCTCGCGTTATTGCCTTTCTAATGAAACCGCTTTGGGGCACATCGGTTGGATAGTTTCGAAGTCTATAACGGACATAGAAACATTTTTTGTATTTTATACATATAAATAGATAAGTTTATGAAAGTTTCATACAACAATAGTTTTCTCCACAACAAGTAATTAGGCTTCTTTTTCATTCCGAATTTATTTGAAATTTGAATCGATTCACTCATACATTACATCGAAGTTATTAAATAATTCGTTATCCAGTTCATCCGCAAAGCCATATCGACATTCCATCTGTTCTGAAATGGCAGGATGTACTTAGTGTGTTACTTCGAGTTATTCATCTTCAAGATGTTTTAATAAATATTGCCGGAAATTTACCCCAAACGCTTGTATCATATTTTACCACGTTTAACTAGAAACACCCGTAAAAAAGCTCTCTGGCAAAATGAACACAAAAGCTCATTTTTTGAAACCCGCACCACATTTTCCTCCGCGTATAATATTTCCCGAGGGGTGGCTTAAATGGAAACAAATCGTTCTTGTTTGGGTTTCTATTAAATTTATTGGCTGGGGTGCAACAACCGATCAACCACCACGTTGTTTGGTAGCTTCCTTTTCAAATATTCCACGAATGTTAAAACCGATACCTAATCTTCTTGAATTCTATTCCGTAATTAAAGAAATTCTTATAATTTATTGTCTTTTAAATAGTTTAGTACGGGGGTAATTTTTTGATGAGTACGGAAGGGAAACAACGCAATAAAAATAATAGGTTACGACTTAGGTAAATTACACATTGTTATTGACGTATTACGGACGTGAAAGTAATTGATTAGATCTAAGTACGGAGTACGCCGTAATTTGTAGGTCTTAGAGCTTGCGCCTCGGGGGAAATCAAAGGATAGAGCTCCGGCTGGTAGCCGGTAAAAGCGCAACCAACGTTACTGGGCGATGCACAATTTCGAGAGTAAATTTATCGTTGCGTGCCACGAAATGACCGGCCTTAAAACACAATTTATTCTAGTCATTTCTTCTAAAATTATTGGTTGCGACCGAGGTATACCAAACATCGTTTTTGTTTACGTATAAAGTATAATAATGCGCTGTCTATCTTTAATGATACCTAAAATTAGATGCAAAGCTGTATGTTTTTCCTTTCTTTTTGGCCGCATTATTTACTATTCAAAAATTGTATGGGAATTTTATGAATTCTACACAGGAGGAATACTTGCATCCTAGTCTTTTAACACGAATGTGCAAAGGTTGTAGCAAAATTTTTAGAAGAAACCCACGAAGTTAAACCATTTCTAGAAACGTAAAAAGTTGTGCCATGAAAACGTATACAGTTCAATTCGATTTTTATCTTAACGTTTTCACTTTTCAAACAATTTTCTCCGACTCTTTTGCGCCGCTCTAGCCAAAGAATATCAAATATTTTTGGGGTGTGAAGGTTACCCTGTGTAGCAATGTTAGAAGTAGCCAACAATGGACACAAATTGATCGCCCATGATCTGTCTTTAAAACATTGAAATAAATGGAGAATCTACAGTGCCTTTTCAGTCTAGTACAATTAGACGTTAAAAATTAAAAACGACGTAACCCAATTACAGTGAATGGATTTGAATGATTCTTTTTTTTCATTTCTAATAACATCAATTACAAAGTTTATCCATTTAAAATTGCCGCTATTTTACAAATCCATTTATTTAAATAAAAAATTTAAATTTTTAGAAATTCCTTTTAAAAATATAATTATCAGAATTTTCAAACATCTATTTTAAGAAAATACTAAATATTATTGCTTTGGAGGTCGTTTATAAAAGACATTGTGAAAAATTAAACTTTCTGTTTAAACAAAAATTAATTTGTGGATGACTGAAGCTCTAAAAAGCGAAATGAATAGAAGAAATGTTATACAATACAAATGCGTCAATTGTTTATAGAAAACAAGTTACTAACAATTTATGCTAGATAATAATCATTTAAAATTTTAATGATATAAGTGATTAATTTTTATTAAAGAAATAAACTGTGAGCTAATCTTCTTCGACGTTTTCGATATCATTCATTAATATTATTGGTGCATTTTAGCAGCCAACTCCCTGACATTGTAAACATGCTCTAGAGCAATCTAAGCTATTTTTCTGCATCCACAAGCAGTTTTCCAGTTTTACGTCAACAAAATATCATTTTTAATAAATTTTCTCTTTGTAACTGGGACTAATGAATTATTTTTCCTTTTCCATCCCTATTCTTCTAGCAACTTATCATGTCCCATCCACAACTGTACTAATAAATACACTCTTTTTATATGCTCTAAGCTAGCATCGAGTATGGGTATCAATGAAGCCAATTTGACACAGCTATTTTTACGGGTAACTTTGATAAACGATTGGTATCGATAATTATTTATCTTCATTTCTAGTAGCACCATATAATACTAAAATACATAGAATACCCGCAAAATATCAGTGATATTAGCTTTTTCATTCATAAAGATCTTGTAAGTCTACAATTTTTGAATAATATTACAAATTTATTTTTACATATTTTGTAAAATGCTAAAATTGTATCGCATCCAGTGAACGCATGTAAAAAGAAAATATGGTTCTTACACATTGGTAATGTTTCTTCAAGGCTTTTATTAGAATAAATTTTCGTAGATATCGTGCCTTTTTGCTGGTTTGAGAAAATATATTTCTTTATGAGGAGGGGTTAAAGCTATTAATAAAACACATCAATATCTTCAGCAACAACAATATTTTTTGATTCAATATTAATTGCAGTTTGAATGATTAATGTATCGGCATCATTTTCTGCTTGACACGAGAAAATAATCTTATCAGCTACCTTCTTTCTTAACATTTCGATAAATCTACTTTTGTTATTGGTGTTTACAAGGTATTTTTCTTGGCGAATTTTTAAAGACAATTTTCATCAATCATTTGGAGTATTTCAGTAATCGACGATATCTTTCAGCTGATTTAGTGCAGTTGATCTTGTGTTGTACGTCAAAAACGACAAAAACATTATTTCCATAATTATTACTTAAATATCGTATGTAATGATTCCATTTGGTCTCGAACTTTTCTTATAATTGCCATTTGCAATTAAATAATGCTTGAGAAATAAATGTCATTTTCATGAAAGTATTCTTAAAACAAAAAAATCATCATCATCAAGTCAACTTTTTGGTATAAGAAATTTAAAAAGAAATTAAAAAATCAAAATCCATTCGCTGTAATTGAGTTCCAAGGTATAAACCTAATTACACTGGACTATTTTGTAAATTCCTTCAGAATGGCTACCACAGAGATGGAAAATGCAGGTTAAAATTTTTCATTACCACAGCTACAAACAGTTCCAAAGTTCTCAATTTCTTTAAAACAACCAAGTGGCACCTTTGTACCGTCGTTTAGAGTAAAACTACTTTATATCCAAACATTGCATATCATCGAAGTGTCACATTCTTGTGTGTGCGTGTATACGTTTTAAGCACCACTACAGTCAAGTGGGCAAGCGTGTATCGGGAGCGAATGAAAAAGTGAAGAGGGCTTCTATGAGCATTTTCGGTACATTTACTGTTCCTTTGTGCATATCTACCGACCGAAGTCGGTTCGTTTCCCATTAGCTTTCATCTGAATATAAATCATAAGAAGCTTTGCCGAGGCTATCTCTAATATTAGAACTTTCAATTTTTTTAAGCGAATATGTAGGTTTCTCAAGAAAAGCAGCTTATTTGCCCATGGGGAGATTTATTGTAGATTTAGTCGAATTAAAGATTTCTTTTTGTGATTCTACAATTTACGTTATTAAATCGAAATGCTCAACGTGAATATATAAATACAGAATCAATTCGTGCTACATGGTATCAACAAGAACGTTCTCAATTAAAGAATATTTCAGTAATTGATCTAAATATAACCGTGCAATAAAATGTTGTACAGCCTCAGACGAACTGCATACGTGCAGATGGCGGCGGGGATACTGCTTTTTAAACCCGGACTCCGAACAGACAAGATAATAATACCTACGTTTTACGTATTTTATTTTCAACTTTTTACGAACGAACGAGTACTATTTCGGGGTTGATTCACCGATCGAGTCTTTTCTACTGACAACTACCGTCCATCACGCTTCCCGTCCCTAAAGCACCACCGTCGAAGTACACTTGCCTCAACTAAATAAAAGGAATTTATAACGGAGTACTAGTTGATCTTTTTTCTGCATCTGTTGTTAGTATCTTATTAGATGAAACTTTAGAGTTTGATAGTTCCATTACTTGCACATATTGTCTAATAATAGTATAAATTATGGTATTTGTTCTATTTTCGTCGTTTATATCGTACATAACGGTTTAAAATACCTGTATACATATGTTTAGTAGATGTTTTCCTGTTTTAAATTTAACTTGTGTGTTGTGCTTGATATTATTTTGTTGCAAGTTGTAAACTTGTTCAATTATGCGTAATTAATTACAAGGAAAGGAATGGAAATTACCGGGATTTTTAGGATAAAAAGAAGATTATAATTCATCATTATAATTCCACGTTTACAAAACTTCTGGTTTCGATCACCAAAAAGAAAATCAGGTATTATTTGATATCATCATCGTTAGTGGAATTTTTACCATTAAATAACCCCAAGAAGGAAATAAATGTTGATTTGATGGTGTCAAATCCGAACCTTGATTGAAGAATGGCAAGATATCCTCACTAAGCTCCAATGATGTTTGCCAAGTGACTAGAGATGTGTGACCTTGCATTATCGTGGTGGAACACACCTCTACGATTTGCCAATAAAATCGCATTTTGTTTCAATTGCATTGTTAATAGTTGAGTTTGGTTAGTTGTTGAATGACACGTTCTACTTAAAAGTTTGGTTATGTGTCAACATCGGAAAAATAGAATTCCGTTGTAACCTTATCAAACCAATTTCCATAATCTTGCTTCAATTTTGCTGTAGTCAGCGGTGCCCGAAAAATATCCTCGAAAGGAATGAGGGAGGAAGAAGCAATTCGTAATATTATATATTCGACTACTTTAGCTCAAACGATGAAAACTTGGAAGAACTACTTGAAGCAGGAGAAGTGCCAAACAGTATAAACTACTACGATGTTATTGTTTAACAATTTGATGATAAACTATATTTTGAAAATTTTCGAGGAAATCGACGCGTGATAGCTTTGCGATATTTACGAGGTAACGTTCAGAGACATGGCTTATAGGTATGAAATCATGGGAACCGTGATATACTTCCTCAGTAGTTTATCACCGTAAATTATTACCTGTCCTACAAATGAAGAGAAGATAGAATTGAAGAATTTTCGCAAACATATTAGTGCATGTCGAAATTCAGAATGGATCCTGAAACAACTCTGAATCTTTTGCTCTACCTTTGTTCTTCATGTTAGCCATAGTAAGAGCAGCAATGGTCATTTTTTCGACAATAGAACTTAAAAGATTTTCGCTTGAATTTTTTTTTCATATTTTTCCTTCCCAGATGATTATCCATATGATCTAGGTCCAAAAAATTTACCATAACATGTTGAGGCCACTTGAGGTTCGTTTTGTTAACTGTTCTATTTGTTATTAAAGATGTTGCCAAACAAAATAAAACGCATGAACGTGGTTTAACCAGTTTCAAGTCAACTTGACATTGGATTGGAGTTCACACATTTCAAAAGAACCTTAGAAGCGATTCGAAGTTGATTAATAAATTCAAGCTTCCAAATTCGTTGCTAATATGGACATATTTCAAACCAAAATTGTAAACATAATTTTTAATAATTGCGCACTAATGCGTGATGAGCACACCTTACCGATTTTAATTCTTGTGCCCTCGTTAACGTACTAGTGCATCGTAACAGCTAAACACGTTTTGTTGTTCCAAAACTATATTTATTTCCGTGAAATAAAAACTCCTACAAGTAAACCTGGAGTTTTCGGGAACTGTATTTCATTTATGTATGGTAATATCCCCGCCTGTAAGATAATGTCGTTAAGCGGCACCATTAGTTGTATTTCCTTGCTGTAATAAATAAAATGGATAAAATAGTACTTCCGTTAATAGACGTTTATTCCTTACTAGAGTCTAAAGAATTGCCAATGACAATGAGTAAGTTTCCGTTATCGATTTTATCATCACTCTTTTCTCGGAAGCGTGACACTTCCTCCTCTGCTAATTTCTTGGGATTCTTTTACTTGAATTCTACTCTATTGATTTTCGAAGAACCTGCTTATGCATTATTCATACATTTTCGTAAACCAAAGCTAATTATCTTAAAACACCGTGAATCTGAGGACAGTACCAACCACCTATAAACTAAATCGTTCCGAATGCGATTATTGAATCGGTAGGAACTGTGATTGGTTTTATTTGTTCCACGATCTTTCCTGATTGAAATTCTTGTCAAGTACCTATTTTGATGGTTAGCTATCAATTATTTTAAAAATGGATGGTTTTTGTTACCTCCGGTAAACAAATCGTCTATTTTGATACGTTGTCTTAAGGGAATTTCTTTGAGCTGACGACAAATCGAATCGAGTTTGTTTCTGTAATCAAACTGTTGCGGCAACAAAAAACCAGATATTTAAGACAACGTAGTTTGAATCTGGCGTTTTACTTTTCAAATGTTATTTTATTTTTTAAATCATTGTTGACTTGTCATTATACTGCATTTAAGTGCTGATAAAATGCAAGTAATAACATTACTTGGAAAGAATGATCCATAAGAAGACTAGATAATAGATTTACAGTCTCTAAACGCACTGTTCACGATATTAAAAAGAAATGGCTACGTCAAAATTAACATGAACGTAACAAACGATTGGTTTATACTGCTCAGAAAACACACAACTTGTCCGAGTTTTTGGTGCCGCAATAGTACATATGTATGTACTACGACGAGCTTGTCTACAATCTCACCTGTTTGGCTATGACCCAGGAAGTTTATTATTGAATTGGACGTCAATTTCGACTGGATGACCTGAACATTTTTCATTTTCTAACGAAAAACATCCAGGACGAAATTTTGACAATGTCGCTCTATCAAAATTTCCTCGTCATACACAGCAGAGAGGTTTTGCGAGCGTGCTATGCGTTTCTTTTATCTTTGCGGAAATTATGAAGTAAAATGTGACACGTATGTTCAGTTTGATATTCAACTTTTCAACTGAAACCAAACAAAGAGCACATTACCAACAGATGGATCCTCTTTTCTGAACGACGATTGAAGTACCCGCTATCAAACGTTAAGGTGGCCTCGATATTTCTAATACCTTAACTTCCCTAAAAATGCCACTAAAGCCGTTTCCCGGAGAAATCCCCTATTACTTAGATACCAAACTCCAGCTGGTTGAAGCACGCAATAATTTAATCAAAATTTTCATAATTCGTACTTTTCGCAATTAATTAGCATCTTCTGTCGCATTCTCTAAATTCTTCGAGTTGGATCTCCCCGAATAATTATCATAGTCTGTTTTCTGAAAATTCCGTCTTTCTTTTACTGTGACTTATTACTTTCTTTACATAAGAAGACAGTAGCATATGAACAAAAGGAATTTGATGAGAAAATGATTCAACTGTGTATCCAAATACCTCTAAGGATTTAATTTATAAATCAAATTCAGTTTTGGCTTTTGTGCACCAAATATACTTACATTGCATTACATAGCCAACCATAGTCATTGACTTCAATTGATTGGCTACCATCAATTAGTTTAAGCGAATAAAGTGATACTGGTTCATGATTCGTTGATAACAAACGCATGTATTGCATGTTCTTTTAGCAAATTATACACCGTTTGTGTTGTCACAACAGTTTTACTTATACCTGACTTGAATATACGATTGTGAATATGTGGCTTACCCTTCATTTCTAAATATTTAAGCAACAACCGCTGTCATTTATTGGTATTTATTTTATTTCTTTAAAAAGGAAAAATTATTTGTAATATTTGTTGTTGTTTAGAAATGAATCAAATTCTGCAAAAATTTTACGATGTTTTTCACAAATTATATACAAAAGTTTAAACAAAAGAAAAGAAAATTTGTAAGAGAAAACATTTTCTTACTATCACACTAAGTAATTATTCTTTTTGATAACAAAATTTGATTGGGAAGATTTTCAGAACCCTGAGGTCAAGTACGAAGTGTTTTGTTTGAATCGAAACGTAAACACTAGTAAAGTTGGAACCATATGTGTAGCAATATCAAGTGGCTCCTGTTTGTTTTATTTCTCTCGCCTTTGAATCCGATCAAACGTCTAATTGATGCAAAGCCGAATATTTATAATTTAGAGAAAGAAATGTATACGCTAGTAAAATTTGGTCAATGTGTGAAATAGACTCGTCCATGTTTTACTCGTTCGCCTTTATCTTACGAAGAGTTCAACGATGTTATAAATCGACGGTCCCAAAACAACACTTTTATTTGCTCATTTCTTTTTCCTTTACACTCATTGACCTGTTTTTATCTCATATATTGTTACAAATAAATTTGACGCAATAATTATGACAAACCCTCTATGTTCATTTCACTTACACGTTTCTTCTTTTCTAATAGCAGATTTGGACCTTTATACAGTTTCAATTAATAATACTGAACAAAATTGTACAATTAAAAAATTGCTTAACATATCATTGTTTCAATTTTGAAATCAAAAGTGAGTTTTCTTAAAATATCATGTATTAGTTGCTATATATATTTTTCATATTATATCGTAAATACCTGCTTCCGATTCTACCTTCACCCTCGACCCTTTTATCTTCCCTAATACAAAAATTAAAACCTGCCTTCTTTGTTGTTTCTTCCTTCACAAGCGATAAACATACCTCCCAGATGCTTCCGAAGATTACTATTTAGTTGAAACAGGTTAAATTCGGGTCCATCCCAGCTTTAGCTTCTGTGCACCGAAGTGAGATCAACTGGCGCCTACATCCCGCAGGGTTAGACCCATAAGTACCCCCTCCTGTGAACCTTTGGTGTCCAAGTGTATGCCTACAATTCCTTAATAATATTGCGTAATCGTTTAAATAATTCTTCCTTTTTTATAAAGTAAATTGATTGTGAGGCGAATCCGTTGGAATCGTAATAGATGCAGGATTTATGTAAATGTACTCTTTAGTAACTGTGCTATCTTGTAAAATATCTTTAAAAGTTCGATTCATTAAGAGAATGCGATTTATACAATGCGTTCGTATCGAGAAAATATTTTGTATAAATAGGAAAAGGTCACATTTTCTTGCAGATTCCAGGTATGTAATAGATGAATTGTTTTTAGTGCTGAATTCTTCTGGAATAATTAGCATAATAGTTCTATAAATATTCCACGATTTAAATACGCTGGCTCAAGACTAATCAAAGGTTTTATGCTGGAGGCGTTATTGGTTTCCGTGGAGGTTGTCAGGTCAATCTTCTAGAAACTATAAACTATCATTACTGTTAGATGATCATTGGAACGTACTTAATCATGTCAATTACGTATAATAACAATAATTAATGAACATTTGTGTTGGGGAGAATTTACGGTGAGATATACGTTTAAATGTATGTTGTAATTGTAATTGCGTTTGCTAAACAAATTGAAGAATTACACTACTCGAGTTGATCTCTATTTTAAGTTGCGGCATAATATACTAATTCATAGAAAAGTGCCGAAAGTGCAGATACCCTTAATAAATGTTTAGTTTTTACAGAATATATATCTTTTTGCTTACTTTTCTATTATAAATAGGTACGTATGTTGAGATATCAATGACGCATAACTACTATTTAACCTCCTTGATCATATTCTACTTCCTCTTCCTTCTACCATTTTTCTTCTTACAGATCAGGTACTAATGCTTGGATATATCGATTGTTTTCTTATATACCCTCATTTCTTTATAGAAGCGAGTTTATCTCTTTCGGCCATAGCTTCGTATTTGTAAAACTAATTTTCTGATCCATCTTCTATTGGCAGTATCTCCCATATTGTATTCAGTTCACCGCGATCAATGCTACAGTATTGCACGACTGCAGATAAAGATATGTTTGGAGCGTTGAGATAATTTGCTTCTTCCCCTTCGCATGCAGGTGGATTATATAGTTTTGCATTTCCGCGTCCTTACACGTCTTGCCGTTTTTCGCCATTTCATGAAAATCTTCAGAGTCTTCCATCGTTCTGCACATTTCTTGGAAGTTTCTGCAAAGATCATTCTCCTCTGCATTTTCCTTCTAATGCCCCTCACGATATGTTTGTACGAGAAAAACGTACGTCTGCTTTACCACATGACATTCTACCCTTTTGCTGAACAAGATGTACTTGAAAATTGAGTATTCTTTGAAGGAAAGATTAGTAGTGTTGGTGATAGGACTGATTGACCTGTTGATTTGAGATTATACCTGTTTGGCTTGTGCTCCAACGACTGTTGCTAGGTATGCGATTGGACTTCAAATGCTGTTTGTGTGCTTCTTGCCTTTTATGAACTTGCTCTATGAGCTTCTTGTTTACGCCGAACTTCACTCGTTTGTTACCTATGTGTTTCTACTGTCTATACCTCTAAACATCAACACGGTACTACTATTACAGCTGTTTTACCCCTCAACTTGTTCTTAATTTATCTGAGCTTACGACTGAACAAACTTTGTGCAAACTGTCAATCAGCTTCGTATTTAAGTGTATTCAAGGAAAATGATTACTTACATTTTCGACCTAAAAGAGTGACATAAAAGTATGTAAGTGATTTAAGATATTTCTTATAAGCGTCTTTTGAGGCTTCTCGAATTACTGACAATGGGTCGTTAATTTAACGTTGTGCCTATTAAGTGATGGTAATGTTGTGCAAACCGATACGTCCATGATAAAAAATGATACTAATTGCTTAATTAATCAATCGGCGTTAACCGTTTGGCGATTCTTTATGACAAAGACGCCAAAATTAACAGACAGCTTGTCGGATTTTAATCCGCTCGAAATATTCAAACCCCTTGCTCCCTGCGTTTAACCCTGATACGAATAAAGAATAAATCCACGTTTGGTCACCAGTAACATGTTATAAACTAAATTTGAAGCAGAATGATTGAATATTTTGAGCATTCTTTTGCTCCTTCTAACAACTGTCACCTTTTGAGTTTCCACCAAATTGTATGGAATCTATCGGGCACTTAACCTTTCAACAATAAAATATTTATGCAAAGATCATTGATATTTGTTCCACATGATGACCAGGAACCGACTTTATTGCATAATGAGTAGGACACCAATCCGTCTCGCTAGTTTAATGCACGAAACGAAAGCTTTTGCGAGGACTACTACAGCCAAATTATAATTCAAGAAACCAGCAATACATTATAGTTTTGGATGGTGATTAATAACCAAAAACTAAAGAGAGAATACACAGTTGTTACATTTATGAGGTCGTTAGAAATCATCGCCCGAAACTGTTCGCTGCTCCCTTCCATTTTTTTTTCAGAAGTTATTGATTTTGTTTTTGTCTACAACAAAACTGAATGATCTTTTTCCAGGTGTCAATAATAGGCACTCTGAAAATGCTAATAAGACTAAGGGTACCAGATACCCAGAAATTGCATACATATTTCCCAAGGGTGACCTGCTACCTTACGTTTTTACGGTCAAAGCTAAATTATGTAAGAGGGACATTGAATCGTAAATTTTTGCGTTCTATACATAATTGCCTCTCTCTTGGTATATCTACATATATATTTTGCAAGCAAAAGTATTCAATTGGCAACTACATCCTTACACAGTAACCTTGCAAATTGTCACGCACCATAAACGAAGAATATGGCTCCCAACGTTCCATTCTACATGATTTTCTCAAGTAGCTTATGAATAGCAGCCTTAATTATAACGTAATAAAATGCTAACATGCCCCAAGTATCCATTCGGTGATTATACACTCGATTTTTCCTTGTTTTACCAGGCCTAGAAATGGACCCACTTCGCAATGTCATCTAATGAATATATAACAAGAAGAGGGCGTTTTTCTCTCCAGCTTCGTATATCTGCCGACACCGCCGCTACACATATTCAATTAATTATTTATTATTTAAAACCATAAATAAAGACGAGGCGAGCGAGCAGCTGCGTGATGGGCGCTCATGTGTGTACTCCGGTATCATCCTCGACCTTCTTATACGTACTAAAAGCGATCGAGTTATTGCTGATTGATTTTCAGAGCCATGTTTTACACGGCCGGCTTGTTTGTTCAAGAGAACACCATTAAATTATTCTCTCCCGCAATCGACCTCTTTGTCGTGCCGCCCCAATAAATAAAACCAACGTGATCTTCATATCGGGATGAATTATTATGCCCCCTATCCACGATCCGATTCCCTTCCCCACCTCGCCGGTCTCCTACATATTGTTACATTAACATTTATTATGAGAGGGCAGGGATATATTTCTTCAGGTATTCCCCTCGCGATCATAACGACTTCGCCGTTAATGTTTGCCTTCATTACTTAATGAACTTGGAGTCACTTTAGCGACGCATAATGGTACTCATTTTGCGGAAGTGCGTATTTTAATACATGCAAACTACCTCAGCATTAGAATATCTGGAAAGATAGATTTTTACCGACGTAGCTCGGCGAATACTTAATTGGAACACTTAGTGCACACGTTAATTTTTATGAATTCTGATTGTCTTGAAGGGGATTGGCCGTTGAAGATTCAAACGACGCAATATGATTAGGCTTAAGTTATTTCATTACATACATTTATTATGCAAAATAAATATCACCACAGCAATTTATTTCCAAAACGGTAGATAGCTGCAAAATTTTTCATTAACTCTTCGATTATTATGGCTTATTTTGACACTCTATGAAATTAGTCAGAGCACTACACCAACACTGAAAATATTATATAGTCTTACTTGAATATCAACCGAGATAAATGTATATTTACTTGACCTAATCTACCGTTATTCTCATTGCATCGATTCATCCACTTTCAGGCTAGTTAATGCATTAAATTGGTGCTTCCCAAATTTTGATTGAAGTTTATACTTCGGTGCCATCATCAGTTACATTCCAGATGAATAATTCCTGACGTATAGAGGTACAGTAGAATAACAATAATAATATTAATGAAGTTCAAGGAACCATTAATATTTCTTTTGCGACAATTATTTACATTTTCTTAGTTTTTATATAAGGCACATTATTATTATTATTATTATTATTGTTATTATAACTTCGTATTTCACCATTATTTTGTTTACTGCCGGTATACTAATTTGACTAGTAATATCCAAACTTTAGATAAATAAATATGATTTCTGTGCTGGAGCCCCAACATTGTTCAGACGTCACTAATCGATAGGTGAAAGAAAGAATTCATTCACCTTGGTCCACTATTGTTCTTTCCTTTTGACTATTTACTATGCACATAGACCGCATAAATGTTTCCAACGAAATAAGCTGCTTGAAATTATTTTGCAAGTTCATAAAAATTCCTAATCAGTGTGGCAGTACGTTGTCCTTTGATATTGCTGAGTGTTACATTGTCAGACCTGAATTTTATTTAACTTAATTCTCTAAGAATATGCACTGACGGTATTATGAATTCCTTTTTCACCTTTTCCTTAACTTAGGCCTTAAACCTATGAATTCCAGCTATGATTCGTTGTTTTTGTAATATTGATGACAATGATTCCTTCCAACGTTTAAAAGGTCTGTACAAAAGTCGGCGTGTTCATTATTTCTCATAATATTTGCTATTCTCTCTGATTTTATTTTAATGATGTAATGTGGTCATTCCAAGAGCGAGGTGACTCCATTGTCGTTACCATGTAATATGTCGTGTATCTGAATTTATTGCACAGAATTGCAAAAACTTTGTAGAAAATGGTGCCCTGATTGTTGGGTCTTCTTTATGCCAAAGGTGTGACAGTATTTGCATCTTAATTAGCACTGTTTATTTCTAGATCGTAATAAACTCTATATCCTCTTCCATTATGCCGTCTATTTCTGGATTAAAATTAGTTTGCGGCCTCATTGACAATTTTGTTTTTCTTGAAAACTATCCATTTTCCTGAAGTTTTGTTGAAAATCAGATGTAGTAATTGCGGAAAGTAGTAAGGATCTGACAAAACATCGTAAAAACTCGATTTCTTTCTTGCTATTCGTTTTTCACTACACATGAACGTAGATCATACTGAAATAAAATACGCAATAATGTTGTGATTTGCTAAAGCTATCATTCTCCTTAAAAACATCTTTTTCACTAAGATCGTTGTAACATGTAACTTTCTTGCTTCAATTAGCTCATGATAAATTCGTCGTAATTATAATTCTCTTATCGAATCTAGGGATGAACATGTGTCCTTTCAGATGTTTTCGCATCTCAACTTTATCACAAGTAATAACTTTGGTTAAAAGAGGTTTACTTGCGTTTCATGCTGGAAATTTGTTGGGATGTCCTTACGGTCATTATCTTCATTACTGAAGTGTGATTGATTGTGATGTGTGTTAAGAGTAAAATTCGTGCGATTTGCGGTCGTTGCTTAGTTCAGGTATTTAATTGATTATGACTCGTGCGATTTGCCGTCACAGCAAGATGATGTGTACCCGAAAGCTTCGCATTGCACAAAAATTCGATAAAAATGTAGTCTTTAATTAGTGAAAGCTTGTCGGTGATATGCGATTTGGGTTGAGATCTGTTTAATATTAATTCTCTGAGCATGGTCAGTTGGATTGCGTTTCGACCTATCCGGTTTATCACCTTTTGGGAAGTTGACCGCAAGCCGTTCAAACCACAAATCGCACGGAGTCAATTGAGGTAAATTTGTTCCAATAACATCATATATGCGAGTTGTTCTTCATTTTTACAACCGATAAAAGACACAAATAATGAACCACTAGCTAATGGCTAAAATTCAAACTAATTGAAAAACAATTGTACATGGAGGAAACAGTATAGTATAAGTAAGCATAATTATACTAAAAAGTATTATAATTTATATATATATATATATATATATTATATATATATTTAATATATGGGACAACTATATAGAGCACATATTTACTACAAAATTCTATGATCTATTTAAAATAAATTATGTTATAAGCAGAAAATGTACTTTTAGTATTGACCACAAGTTCTAGTAAACAATAGATATTATTATTCTTAAAATAAGTGCTACGATATCAAAATAAAATATAAACTTTACTTACTGTAGACGTAAGTTATATTAAACTAAAAGATAATACACATTTAGGATAGACATGAAATTTTAGTATTTATTGTAAGTATTTATCAATAGGTAATTTTAGTGAGAGGTGAACCCAGTGTAAAGAACCTACATATGTATTAAGCTCTAAATATCTACATATCTGCTGTTTGAAAATTGAAACTATAAATTTTTAAAACATTATTAGCCAGTGCATTGATATGTAATATATTCTACAGGCTAATACCACCGTTATACACGGAATGGTGCAATCTTTGATACGTTCTTTTCTAAAATTAAATTCTTTAAGGCAAGTGTATCAAACTCAAAAACAATATGCTCCCAATAAACAAGTTTCAGACTTCCCAAAACTGAAAAATTCTCACATAAATGTAGGTTTACTTCGAAAAGCATTACACTTGACGTTTCTTTTGTGGCACTATCTTTCCTAGTTTGGGAAAAATCCTGTTCGCAGTGACTACTTGCAAAACTGACCAAAGGTAAATGTCAGTAATTCTGGATCCCACAGAAGACTAACTTCCTTTCATAAGTTAAAATAACTAAGTACTACCAGATATTTCATATGCGAACTTCTGAGCTTTTTCATACCTGACAGATGTAAAATTCAGATATCACGATAGTTTCATGCTGTTATATTTGCTGGTCTTTGGCCGCAGAAATAATTAAGGATACGAGTTGTAATGGTAGTCCACGAAAAAGCACCCTTACAATATTTTATATTAAATTCAGGTACAAGAAATATTTAGTATTTATTCTAAAATAAACTATTTCTATTTTTAACATGTTATTCTAAATGCTAATATAAAGGGTCACTGAAGTAATTTTATCATGCAGGATAGTATAATGACAATCATTTTTCGAATAATGGTATCTAGATATAGCATAATTTCGATAATCATTAAAAACTATTGTAGAAACTGTTTTCTCAGTGTAGCAGTATCTCGGCAATAATAACTTACTTAATTATCTACTATAGGGTCTGAGAAATACAAGCAAATTCTTGGCATTAATATTTTTATACTATAGCTTCGCGAATTCCTCTTTACATATTTATTGTAATCATCGCAAAAACAAAGATTTAGGTGCTAAACCTTACTGCCTCATCTTGGCCATTAATGAATAATATATATATATTTCGTGACCTTTTTATACTTATCTTATATGATAGAGATCTACCACTAATAGGTCAATAAAACAAGGCTGGTTTGAGCGATAGTTATATTTTCAGAACGTTTACAAACGTTTTCGGAACACCTTCGTCAGTTATATTTTCACTGACGAAGGTGTTCCGGAAAACGTTTGTAAACGTTCTGAAAATATAACTATCGCTCAAACCAGCCTTGTTTTATTGACCTATTAGTGGTAGATCTCTATCATATAAGATTAATGAATAATGTAATAATAAACTAAGTTGTTTGAAAGTTGAAGTGAGATTAACACCTATGTTCATAATAGTTATTTTTAAATAATAAATATTTAGAGAATACGCTAAAGGGACTACGGAACATCTTCCCTTTCTCCAGAATCCAAAACTAATCTTTCTTTTGAAGAAAAATTTAACATGTGATAAAAATTAGTTATGTGTTCTAATTTGGAAAGATACCAGCGACTGTCGTTCATCCGATCTCATATTATAATCATTCGTAGTACATTTAATACCTTAGAAGACCTCAATATGTAGTCAACTGGGAATTGAGCGATGCAGGAACCACTAGAATTCAATGCAAGTTTTTCTTCCTTTTTAATTAGAACTAACTTCTGTTTTATGTAGCATTCTGCCTTTGCTTAATTTTTTGTAGAGTAGGTTACCAGGTTTCGCACCGTCTTTTTGAAAGTGTTGAGAATCTAGTTACAGAATGTCCTAAGTGAAGAATTTTTCTTTGAATAACTTTGTTATTAATAACATATATCTATTATTTTCTTTTACACACATTTGTCGGAAAACACTTTTATATACACCGACCGGTATTCTCCTTATATCATCTCGAATACTTCTTTTGAATTGCTGTGGTGTCTGTGATTGATCATCATACGCTTTACTCTTTAAATATTTATGTGAAAGAAGTTCGGTACTGCTCAATCTGGTGTTCGTGATGGTCGATCAATATCACCATTTGTGGGGATAATTGGATATAGAAATAGCTTAATTGCGTTTAAGTTACATGTTGAGCAAGCACAAGAAATCTAATTGAGGTGTTAAAATACAAATGGCAGTATACATGCTGAAAGAACACTTAAGTAAATACCGGAAATGACAATTCACCGCGTTTAATTGTAAATAGTTGAATCGAATCCGAACATTTTATTATATTTGGAAAGGAAAATCTAAAAATTTTCCAAAAAACGTAATTTTCTTGTAAACGTAACATTTGTCAATCGTTGGGGAAAATGTGACACAATGTAAATAAGCCAAAATGTTTTATTTACAGTTTTAAGCCAAAACTGCATTCAATTATATGAAATTTTAGTATTAAAACAACAACAAGTAATTTTTGCAATGTATGTATGTATATTCAAATTAAAGTTACAACTACCACTAAAACTTCGTAGCCATTTCGTGGAAAAGGAAACGTTGTAAACTAGTAATATTTTAGTAAATTGAAAAGAAAAATCAAAATTAACACGGAAGTCGAAACGGATGGTATTTATCTCCCAAAACTAATGGTTTGTTTATATTTTAAGAATTCTTGTGCTAGAAATCTCAAACGCTAATCGAAGTATTAGATACACATTCCAAGCTTTTTTTATTTACAACTCAGAAATCTTTGCGCCTATTTCCTGCAATATATTACAACAAAATTGGCTCACGATCCACCACTTACATACTTTTGTCAATTCACAGTATTCTTACATCTTTTGGGTAGTTGAAACACATTAAACTTAGAAAGGGGCATTGATCGCCTTTTATACTTATTGTTAGATTACCAATGCAAAATATAAAACTTTTTAATTGGTGTCTGTTACACAAAGTTTTAAACTAATTATAGATAATTACATTAAGCTTTAATAATTATAGGGTAAAACATTTACTTTATTCTGGGCTACCAGAATTTAATATTTTTAAACAGTCTTTTAATTTTAATCACTTTCGGTATTCGGCACATGCACTTATAATTAAGAATAATGAAGAGGAATTTCCTCGAAAACATATACTTCAACATAAGATTTATTATATCTCCACTATTTAGTTTGCATTTTGGTCGGCTGTAATGCATACACGACGGTATCGTTAACCACTGATAAAATTATCCGATTAACATTTTAATTGTATCAAATTATAGGCAATTAGTTTATATTTATGCGGTTATTTGTGTCTACTGTATAATTTTGCGTAAGATTCTTGTAAGAACTTGATAATGCATGATCGAAATATACGTTAAATAGGGTACCTACTGTTAATTTGTTTAACAAGGTGGCTCTAATGTATGTTTAAAAGAAGTAATATTGAAATTATTGGAAGAGATTAAATATTAAAGCAACTCAGTTCTGCATTTAATACAGCCAACAATGATCTATTTGTTCCAATATTCCAATTTTCCCGCGTTAAGTTGTTTATTTCATTTTTAAATGCGTCCGATCTAAAACATAAACCCTTTATACTTACAAACGAAAAGAATTCATTAGGTCCCAGGTTCGGATTATCTGAGGAATGACCCATTATTTCAGCAGTGTGAACTCGAGCGTTATCAACATGCAAGATGATCCCACCTCATGGGCATTTTTAGCCAACATACTGCAGAATTCGATACTAACAAACTGTGAACTGTGAACCACTCACCATTAACACTATGGCAATCCTCCAGTGTTACAGTGTGAACATGTCCGGTAATCAGGATCCAAAAGATGTAGCGATGGTCAGTTACTTTCGGTGTTTTTCATGAATAACCTTTGTTGCACTCGCCTCATTCTCAAAGACCCAAACTGACGATTGTTGCTTTCCTTCGGAAGTATAGCAATATCTCCATGTTTCATCGCCTGTAATCATATTAAACACCAGATCAGACGATCCACGATTTAAAGAAGATCTGCACCATTTTACACAGTCATCTTTTGGAACTGTGTGTGTTAAATTGTAGGGAATTCGACGGAAATAAAGCTTACGTGTCTTTGAGTGCTTGTATATAATGATGTTAATGGCTTTTGGGTTTCGCTGAAATCTCTGGAATTGCATGAACATTCCATTTTTAATCATGTTCCCAATAAAACCAATAGTTTTTCGGTAGTTTCCGTCTTTGACTTAATATCGCGGAGATTGTCATTAAAAAAAATTGATGACGTTCAAATTCATTCTGTCGCCGTTTTATTGTAGATAATTAAAAGAACTCCTCACCAAATACTCGATTCATTTCCTCAAAATATTACTTAAGGCTTAAGCTACGTTTCAAGTTGCAAAAGTCACAGCTTGATAGTGTTCCGTGATCAATTCCATGATTTATCATGCAAAGAATCAGTTTAAACTTATGTATTTTATAAATCTTTGAGAAACTTGCATACCCAGTGGTGGGAAATAACGAAAAAGATGAAGAGATTACTAAAAGAATTACTAAGAGGAGTAGAAGCGCTGAAAGTCTAAATAAACTAATGAGGACGAAGTCAGTGTCCAGAAAGGTGAAAATAGAGGTATATACCACAGTTATCCGCCCAACGGTCTTGTACGTGTGCGAGACATGGATTTTCAAAAAAGATTGCAAAGAAAGTTGGAGAGATGGGAAGGAAAGACTCTTAGAAGGAGGTTCAGTGGGAAGAAATTTACGGAGAAGAAGAACAAATGTGGAAATAATGGAAATCTTTCCAAGAGACAGAGATTAATATGGATTAGACACATTGCCAGACTAGAAGAGGGGAGAACTCCTAAAGGTGTGGGGGAGAGTATAAGAAATACTGAGAGAAAAAGGGGGCGACTACGTCGATAATAAATTGATGCGGTGAAAAGACCCTCTTTCACCGCTTCCGGCAAGATTGGAGAACACTAGGCCAAGATAGGAAAATATGGAAGAAGACTATCGAGGTTTTGGCCCATTAAAGAATATTTGTGCTGCTATATACAGTCAGGTCGGAAAGTATGGAATAAAATTCATAAAATTCATGATAATTTTTTCTTATGAAAATGCTCGAACACGTATAGTGTTTTTCTTTGCAATGGGCACATTTTAGTAATAGATACTATCTTGTTTGATATTGTTTGTTGAACTTATGTCGTCATTGACTTTTTTTTAATTGCAACCTGTACTTTTTTCTTTCATTTGATAGAATAGTCCACTCCCTATTCGATAATTACCAAAAAAGTTATGTTGTATTTGAAAGTTTCTGTAAAAAACGATAAAAACCATCTGACACGTAGTTGGCCATGGTGTGTACAAAATCGGTGAACAGGCGTTGGAAATCAAACAATTTGTAAACTGTCAAATATCAATGTTTAGTTTATGTCAACGTTTGATTTAATGTGGATGTTATTTTACAAATAAATCTTACATTTATGTGAAAATATTTTCAATTTTTGAAACATAATAAAATTCATCTAAGCCAAAGGCGAAGAATTACAATATTAATGATCGTTGGTGTCGATGATAAAATCCGTCGTCCGCCCATAACTCAATCAATTGTAAGTAAAATTGTACAAAAGTTTGAAGAGTTGGGGCATGTTAGAGACCGTGTTAGAAGTGGCGGCCCTTCAATTGGAGACGAAGAACAACTGAATGTTTTATTGACTGCGGAAGAAAATCAAAATATACCAAGTCGAGAAGTCGAATTAAATTATAACATTAGCAAAACAACAATCCTGAGAACACTTCATACGGCAAAATATCATCCATCCTTACAAAATGACATTATTACAGGAACTAGAGAAAAACGATTTTGATCACAGAATACAGTTTTGCAAGCAACTAATGAACATGCATCAGGATGACCCCACATTTGTACAACGAGTCATTTTCTTAGACGAAGCGAGTTTTAGTGTGCGCGGTTTAGTTGATAGACAAAACTGTTATTGGTCGGCTCAGAATCCACATTGGATGCAAGAATTGCATACTCAGCATCCACAAAAATTAATGTATGGGCAGGAATCGTCGATGATAAAGTTTTGGAACCCTTCTTTTAATCAAACGCTGAATGGAAATCGATATCTACATTTTCTCCAGTTTGAATTAGTTGGGTCATTGGCAGTGCTATTTCCAAACGGGGATGATCCAGATCTACCAAGTACACCATTTGCTATCAGCATGATGGACATTTTTATATTATCTTCACAGTCATTTAGCCTGTAAATATCTAACTTAAAGTTGCAAACTAAATTTGTTGATAAATATCATGACCTGCTAGAGAGGCTCAGAGGATAGAGAATATCCGTCGTACACTTACTCCACATGTGTTACCTTGAATCATATGAACTTGAATAACTTGATACTATTAGATTATAACTTATTTCGTTCTTCGCAAAATTTTTCGAATGGTATGGATTTCCATATCGATAATGGAATACCAAAAGTTTTATGAATATGGAGTGAGAGCGGTAGTTGAAAGATGGCACATGATAGTTGAAAAAATGATTAATACATGATTAAGTTTCATCGTTCTATGAAGACATCGTGTTCTATTTATTTGAAAAAGTCTACAATTACTTAGTTATCAATTCAATGCACTTGTATAACCAATTTTCCGGGCTACTATCCACAGCGAAGTGTTTGAAATTTGTCTTTCGTCAACTAAACTGTCACCTGGATGGAGAAACAATGACAGACAAAGCGTAACTCATAAATATTCTGGCAGGTCTACTTTATAAAACACATTTCTAATTGAACTTGCAAAAACCACAAATTTCTTAGTTACACTTCTAATAATTATTCTAATACATCTGGACAACAAACCATAAACGTCACTAGGCATTATCTCTCAAAGAATTTTTGAAGTTCGTATTTACCTATGTACTTTAAGCTACACATACTTCGAAATCCTGGCACTTGTATCAATGTTAAGCACGAAGTTACTTTCGCAATAAACCATTGACATATCGTTATTGTCTAATTTAGATTAGAAAGGAATTCGAAACACCTTGTCATCCAGTACTACAACTAAAATGGATGCTTATTTACGGCTTCAAGGATATCAAATTATTACCACTCGAAACTTTAATTTAAAATTATAGCGATATCTATTGTTGGTAATTAAGAAAGAGATATGTTCTAATTGTTATTTCTGCATCATACTATAAATTAACAACAAGCACATATGCATATGAATTCTAACCTGCAGGTATCTCCCTACTTAATTACGTCTAAATTGTGTATAAAATTAAACGAAGAGGCTATTTAATCCGTACGATGTAAGAAATAAAATAATTAATTTGCAGACTATCTTGTTGATAATGCTGATACATTCTTCTAATTGTAGGTATTATATGGACGGTGTTACTTATGTACACTTTTTTTGTCATTTAATTCTACTTCTCACTGCATAATTTCCGTTGGTATTCAACATATATTCCCAGATTTTATGACCTTTGTGGTTAATTATTCATGTTTTTAATTTCATTATGATTATGTCATGCAGAGAATTGTCGAGTTGGGTGTGCTAGCAGAGCTCTTTGATGATTATATCATGCGGATCTTTGAAGAGGAAAAAAATCCTTCTTAATATCATTAATTTCTTTGAATGAAGGTATAAGTTAGAAACATATTAAGTAGAATAATGCTTGATTGACGAGTTGTACAAGTTGTATGAATGTCTGTTTTTTAAATACGAGCTTAGCTTGTTAGGTAATTGGATCTAGATTAGCGTTTTGACGATTATCACAAAACTTAAGTGGTCGATATTTACTCTGCTCCCCATTTATTTACTTTTCTTGCTTTTCTCCCAGATCGGAAAGTAGATTTTGAGTAATAAATTGTTTTTAGCGTATTCTCAGTTATCAAAAGTGAATAATTTTTTCAATTCTGTTCTTATTCTTCAAATACACTTGTCTATCTCAAATTATATCCAGGAGTACGATCTTCACTTAGCCTTTTTAAATCATACGAGGACTGTACTCTTTCCCTGAACCTGATAAAGCGATACACAATATATTGACAATACACATTCTCGTAATGTTCGAATGTTTAAGTTGCATTAAGTATTATTTGCTGCCATATCTGCTAGTATTTCTCCTGTTAATAACCTGTTTTATTACTTTTTATTTCTTAGTCACCTCATCTGTTTTAAAATTGTATGATATAATTGTTGTCGTTTCATCAGTGAATAGATATTGAATAAGTTACGAGAACCAAACAATTTCTTTTATTGAAATACGACACAACAAAATATTTGAACAAAAGACTTTTAGCAAAATTTAAGAAAATGACTCTAATACGTAGTTGCTTTAGTAACACCCATAATTCGAATTGGCGGATATTTAACAAGTTCTTCGCAATCTTCCACAAGAAGCAACCTTCTGTTAGTCTTGAACACACTTTGAAGACAGCAAGTTTTTATTATTAACTGATTTTATATTCTTTCACAAACACATACGATTTATTTTTATATACATACTCGAGAACCCTTTTCCTTTGTTTTATTTTTAACTTAAAGGCCTTTCAAACTGCAATTACTCCAAAAAATAATTAAATAAAGTGTTCAAACATACATTGTGAAATTGTTAGGAGCCGTATTGCACTCATGCAAACAAACCTCCAAAACATTTTTCTAATCTTCCCGTGTTAGATTGTTTCATTTTTAAATGCGTCGACCCATGTAAACGAAACACCTCGTAACCTAGTCTTTACAACGGGAAACAAAAAGCAATCATTAGATGCCAGATGTGGACTGTGTGGCAAATGACGTATTATTTCGATTTTGGCATTGAAAAGCCGCCAATACTCCATCATTCGAGCAGGAATGTGAACCTGAACGTTATCAAAATTCACGATGGCTTTCTTTTTGAACTAGGACCAAATTCTGGGAATTTCAACGGAAACAAAACGATACGTACTTCCAAATGGTTTAATTGCTTATCTATTAACCTCTAGAGTTGCTTGAATACTCATTACAATAACATGGTCCTAATCATGTTCCGAATATAACCAATATTTTCTTAGGTAATGGCCATTTTTGGCTTAGGAGCTCGAAAATTATCATATAGGGAAATTGATGTTTGTACATGTGAGAGGGATTCGATATGAATTCTCTCACAATGCATGTACAAACATCAATGTTCAGACGATATATACATAAAATTTGTATACGAAATTACAGCTCTTGCAAAGCCGTACTGACGAGCGGTATAACCGCGAAACGTACGTCTACGGATGGCAAGAGAAGATCAAAATTTTGTAATATAGGGAAAGTGAACTACATTGAAGTTTATTGTGCCAACGGTTTCTGGTAGCTAAAGAACATGACTTGTTCTAAGCACTCGAATTATTTCCTCCAAACACTGTTTACGACTTAAGCCCCATTTTAAATTGTAAGAAGTTACAGCTTGATAACGTCGTTTGTTAAATTCCATAATTTCTTATGCAACGGGGTCAGTTCAAACTTTGTTTTACTTTGAAAATATTTAAATATATTTGTCACCTGCCACAGTCATTAAATATGTAAACAATTAGCTTAAAATGTCAAGCAAAATTTGTTGAAAAATATGGCTAGCTAGAAATGGTAAGCGAAAGGAGAACATCACTCGTACATGCTTAAGAATCGAAGTGCCAGATTAACGTTTCGGACTAAAAGAAAATATCGCACACAAAATTAATTACATTGAACATTTTGTTTGTTGAAATAATTATTGGACTTACCATCTTTTTCCTCACACATTTTTCCTGTTTTGCTTTAGATACCCGCACTACTGCTCAACACAATTACATGTTTTTCCATCCATAAATTTCTTGACAATTAGTAAGAAGTTAGCTGAATGACATCGTATTATTTTGAAAGTTCGAAAATAATGATCTGCATACATGTACATAGTATTGTACACTGAAAATTGCTTCAAATATTTGTCTCATCGATATGACCACCTTTATTTGGCATTACACCAACACACAATCTCATTCTTGTCTAAATTTGGTCTTGGTTGGAGTGGCTCAATTGATTGCCATGCTTACTACAGGTTTTGCAATACCTAGCATTTTAATCGACGTTGAAATGGATCAGCATACTTTACGGTCCAGCCCTTTTTATAAAAAGTTAATCAAACTCCAGTTTGAACTTATAAAGTAGACACTCCATTAATGTAACTTTTTGCTTCCTTTGGTGTTATATTAAATTAGCACAGCAAAGTTCAGGATAAATGTTTCTGGCCGTCATCTTTTAGAAAAGCGTATTGCTCTAAAATATTTTGATAGCGTTATCATTTTAAAATTGCACCAACTTTCACGAAATCATTTATGCATCAACTACCGAAACATTCCAAAACCCTTAACCGAACCGTCTTCGTGCTTAACTGTGGTTGTAATGGATGTACTTAAAGCTCGTTATCCTTTTGAGCGTTCGATAGATACCCTTACTCGTACCCCAAACAGTTCAAATTTAGACTCATCAGTTCAGAATTTTCTTTTCCATTAGTCCAGTGTTCAATTTTTGTGATTTTGCGCTCTTCTGGGATGTAGTATTACATTCCCTTCAGCTTCTTTCGCCTTGCTTCTTATCGGTGATACACGATCAACTTTTTATACATTTTATTTGCGTCAGTCGCCGTTTCTGATACCGTTTTTCAGGTTTCGTTAACTTACAATTATTGATTGCTTATGCTCAGCACCAGGTCTACCATGTCCCACTACTTTAGAATTACGATATAAAACAAACACACATGTTTTATCTGAAAATTTATCGTTTTGTTTTTTTGGTATTTGTTTTGAAAATAAACGGCAATGATCTTGCAAATGCAAAGAATGCAAACTATGCAAATTCCGAGCGACAACTAAGGTCAAGTTGTAATTTCTTTACCTAGACTTATTATTACCTCGTATTGTTATTCATAGTGAATGAATACCATTCAGAATACTGACCATTTTACTTTCCCTCTTTAATGTAATGTAATTTTGGATTTTTTGCTATTTAAATATAGTATTTTAACAATCAATACCTAATAGATACATCAAATTAATCGATTAATATTTACTTCTAAATATGTCTCACAATGCAGCTTCAAAAACGAAGACTCCTCTAAAAACCGAACAAAATGTGGGTGAGCAATTGGATATGAGGGGTAGTGTACTTACATTGTTCTTTGCAGAATTACTGAAGAATATTCTTTTGTATTAATTTGTTTGATTTAAATGAAAGAGGTATAACTTTGTTCATGTGTTCATCGAATGAAAATTATTAAGCAAGAATGACTTTCTTCTGTGGGAGACTGAAGACAACAGATATCATTTATTTATTGTATTTTCTTAATAGTATGTTGAAAACCAAAGTTAATAGTATACAACGTTCACTTGAAGATCTAGTAATTTTGGCTTGTGTCTGCTAATTCAACAACCTTTGGAAGGGAGAATTCAGGCGTACTGTTTATTACGTACTTTGCTTTGTTCATCTACTCTAATATTAAAATATTAATGTTATTTCTAATGTTACTACTTTCAATGCTCGTAATGGCTCTGCAACCTGTGATATATTCACTTATGCAACAAGTAAACCATTTGATAAAATTGTCGAAATGTTCAACGTAATAGTGCGAAAACGCTAGTTGGTAATTTGGTATTTTGTTGAACCTAAGATTTCTGAAAAAAATTTTTAAATCAGTGGCCAAATATCTGAAATTCAAATATCAAAGTGCCGAGAAGTATATTTATTACATATAGGTTAGGTTGCTTCCAAATCCATAGAAATATATTAACTTATTCACAGCTACACAGTTAATGTAGTTAATTTTTGATTATTTTACAAATCTGTAAATTTATTTCAATATGATTCTATAGGTTTGGGTTATTCCGTTGCTGTATTAATTGCTTCCTTAATATTTCGGGTCCTCTCTCTATCAATCGAAAGCACCAAATAATTATAAATTAATTTATTTCGCTTTAAATATACAAAAAGAAAGAAAACGAAGACAATTTACAAAAGGGGGAACAAGATAAACAAGAAAAGTATAGGACAAAACAGTCTATATAAAATAGCGAATATTTAATCACAGGCTGAGTTATAAAGATAAATATGCTTTAGGTCTTTTCAGATCTTTTTCAGTATAACGTTAATCTTTTAGAAAACATCAAACACACCGTTCATATATTTTGTACTTGCTTTGGACGTGAGACGATGATCGCAACCGTAGATCTTCGCATTGTCACTTTGTTCCAACAGAAGTGAAACAATACGCACTATTAACACTACAATTTCTCGAAGCACCTGGTGTTTGTGAGCATCTCCCTAGTCAGCCTCCAGACTTGCTTGGCGGCATTTTCCAGCGCATTCGCCGATTTTCCCTTGAATAGGTCTAGATTAGGTAGAAAGTAGTGAGGGCATCTTCTGCACTGCAAACAGGAAATTAGCTGTAGGAATATTCCATTTATCCTATCCGCTATGCAGGATTCGTCCCATTCCATTTCTCTAGGATGTTTTTCGCATTCGTACAAAAGCAACGTTTTCATATGATAACTAGTTACTGGATTTCCTGGTAAGTCTAAATGTCGATCCCTTAAGGTTTTCAAAATGCTTAAGCACCGTCGTCTACACCCGATTATTAATAATTTATTTTCCGCTTCGAAAATGAAAGCACCCAAGCATCCCCTCCATTGCGGATTGTTTCCCTTGTAAAGCTATACATTCTTTAGATAATAAATCGAATCCTTCCGTTTTCACTTCAATGACTAAGTTTGGATTCGGCCATGGTATATGTGGAAGCGGCCAATGCGCGGCCGATCTAGGCCATAAACCGGCGCATTTAAAAGCCGGCGTTATCTGCACTATATATCGCTCTCTGATCCTCAACTTTACTTCCGTCGTGTCCGCTATCATTTTAACCGCATCTCTATAAGAGCACTTATCACAAGCCTGCGCCACTAACGTTTGAAACCGCGATCTCATTTTTCTGGCCGATAAATAACCGGACGCAGTAATAAATTCTACCCACAAAGACATTGAACGTTTTCTTCCGTCGCTCAGTTTTAACACGGCACAGCCAGGTAACGTTCCGTCATCCACGAAATTTAGCACTCCCATTTGATTCAGGTACAGCACCACTTCGAATTCCACCGGTGATATTACCTCTAACCCATCATATCGGCCGTTGTAATCGGTTAGAGACGAGATGAACCGCGGTTCTTGTACTTCGACCTCTTTCAGGACATCTTGGACGACCCTGCACACCTCCTGTATGGTCTTGCTGATCTGCATTTTCCGCGCCTGCACTTTTTCGGTGTAGTATTTGTTGATCTGATAGACCATCTTCGATTGGGCCGCTAACATATCCGGCGGAACCAACATCCTCGTTGTCTAAAGAGGACTCCGGGTGCTACTGCGGTCATTCGGATGATATCTTCTTCCAGACGTTCGCCTCGTAAAGGTGGGGGAGGGGTGGTGGTTGTAGTTTTGTGGTGTTATCTGATCTTAAATTGACGGTGATGGATCACGCGGAGCCGCCGAGTAGACACTGCCGCTGTTATAACGAGCCGGCCAGGTGAGAATACCCCTCCCTTTGGAGGTTGGCTTTGCATTTTTCTACCGCCCTTGTCACTAACCAATCGTCGATCATGGCCCTATTACAGGGAGTTCGGGCCGTCCGTGTAAGTCGGTGGTTTATTTTCGTTTCACTGCGAGGGAAGGTGTCAAATCTGACTAGAGTACTTTCAGTAGTGCTTTATAGTTTTCAGTATATTACGTCGGAGATTTTCGTACGTACTTTTCAAGATACTACGAATTGTCTATTAGATTAGAAAATCCGGTAAGCTCTAGTCCGGGTAAACTATAAAGTAGTAGCAAAATATTTCAGTTGTCGAGGACTCTAGGTATTTTTAGTTAATTTAGCTTTATTAACGCAAAATGCAAATTAGCTCCTGAAACTGAGATACATGTTTCAAATTATATGTGCGTTTGAAAAACTTCTCCTAGAATCTGTTTTCATTTCCACGTAGTAGAATAGACCGCACTTACCTTTTTCCGAGCATCTGCTTATAATAACTAATTTATTTGGGTTTACTGCAGTTCTAAGTATGTCTTGTGTATGAAGGAATTTCAATTCTTGATAAAAAGCTCAACAGCGACGGAATAGAAACTAATTTTGTATACATATAACCTTGAGTATTGGGGGTGTTGCTAATTATTTTTCTTTTGTTAAAAATCTCCATTTTACATTAAAACTGCAGATAATACATACATTCTGTACGAATTCATTTATAACTAGAGTAGGTTTAATATACGTTTGAATTAAGACTGGTTAAATTGTGCTTCTTTTTTACTTACTTCTTTTCGTATGCATTTACATGTTTGTACCCGTTGACCTTAACTTTATCTATCGAATGATAAGGTGATCGGGCTGCCCCCTGTTTCAACCACGTAGCACTTAATACACTCAAATACTGGAACTTTTATGTCGCTTCTTATAATTAATTTTACAATTTGAATATATTTAGGTAAACCATAATTTTGCAGATAGAATGTAAATTAAAGCTACCTTCATTTCATTTTGGAAAAGAATTTTGTTGGAATTGTTCAATACAATTCTTGTCCGATAATTACCTTCACCTGGAACAAAATAAAACACCCAATTTCTATTTTAGATCATTTTCAAATTTTTGACCAGATACATACATTTGCAACCTTGAAACTGCTTTCTGTTCAGATTTTTGTAACTATAGGTCTGTAGGATCTACTTTCAAAATGTAGCTGCGGACGATATCCCATAAATTCATACAAAAATTCTAAAATCGATTGTGTTGATTATAAATAAAAAAGTACAAATAAAAGCTTTGCATTTGATGCTAATAAATTTTGTATTAATTTAAACTTATTTCAGTTTTTCGTTAGAAGTTCTTTACATGACGTGTTCAAAGAATTTGACTGATTAAATTTACCAAAATATTCGCCAAACTTTCATCTATCCTCTTAAGAAAAATACAAGTTAAATTTAATATAAAATTCCATGAAGTTTATCTTAATTTTACTTTATTTTAACATTTCTTCAAGATCAGACTTTTGTAATTAGGAATTTACTTGGTTTTCTATACATATAACCTTCAGTATTAAAGGTGTTGCTAATTCTTTTTCTTTTGTTAAAAATGTCCGTTTTACATTAAAACTGCAGATGATACATACATTCTGCACGAATTCATTTATAATTAGAGGAGCTTTAATATACGTTTGAATTACGACTGGTTAAATTGTGCTTGTTTTTACTTACTTCTTTTCGTATGCATTTACATGTCTATACCCGTTCACCTTAACTTTATCTATCCAACGATAAAGTAATTGGGTTGCCCTCCTGTTTCAACCACGTAGCATTTAATACACTCAAGTAATGGAAATTTTATGTCGCTTCTTATAATTAATTTTACAATTTGAGTGTATTTAGGTATACCATAATTTTGCAGATGAGAAGTAAAATAGAGCTACATTCATTTCATTTTGGAAACGAATTTTGTTGGAATTGTTCAATACAAGTTCTATTAATTCTTATCCGAGAAATTACCTTCAACTGAAGGTAATGTACCTATGGACGATACCCATAAATTCGCACAAAATAAAACTAACAATAAGACCGGTAATTAAATTCTAAGATCATCCAACTTTTAATTAAATATCTAAACATCTCTTTAGGAAATGTTATTGCAACATTCAAGTTACCTCCTACGCAAAATTTTCCCATTACAACTTGCACGACGTTTTCAAAGGGTTTAACTGCGAATAAAATTACTAAAATAGTTGATGCATTCTTGTACTTGAAGGATATATAACAAAATTTTGAATTAAATTCTAGGAAATTTGTCTCAACCTTAATTTGTTTCGGCGTTTCATCGAGAATACTCATTAATTAAATTTTCTACAGATTTGTCTAATTAGCTATTTGCTTCGTAAAAAGATTAAGTAACAGCGGATAGTACCGAATAAGGTCACCCAAAATTTCCTCTTATACTTCCATTTAAGAAAAAAACAAATAAGGTCTTATTTTTTAAAATTCCTAATTTCGGCTAGTTTTAATATTTCTATGGAAAATATTAAACCATGGACATACTTATTCAAATTATTTCCCTCTTCTCTAATTACAAGTTTACATGACATATTCAAGGAATTTAATTGATGTGGAATCGAGTAAAATTTGCGAAAAATCATTTTCATACTCTAAATTAGTTTCACTACACCAAAGTCCTTACAATCATTGGAAAATGCTTTGAATTAAGAAAAATGGTAATGTGTGTAGACTTGGTATCACATCCTGAGAAGCTTGTTTGAATTTTAGTTTAACTATTTTAGCACTTCGGTGTGAAATATATTTGTATCATTTAAGTTAGCTTCTAAACAAATTTTTTGGTCATAAATCTACACGCAATGCTCAAACAATTTCATTACTGTAAATAAAGAATATTCCATTCTAAGAAACGCATATCAATTTTATTTTATTACAATGTTTATCTGGGAGATGTAGTTCAGTTCAAATTACCTTTGATCCAGATTTACCGAGTTTGAAGTCTACACTGTTTTGATTTAAAGGATTTAACTGGGGAATGTAGCCAAAAAAATTACATAGTCGAAATTCCGAAAACTTTTGCTATACTTCAATTCAAAAAGACAGTTTTTGCCAATTCGTGAACAACAGTCTTCTTTCATTGTTGTTTCTCTAATGTCCTTCCTAATTAGTGCAATCATAACGTAGGTAAATAGCGAATTTAAATTTTCGATAGTGAGTATGTGTTTTGCGGAGAAAATGTGCCAGTTAAAATCTCACTATCACTACGATAATCATTCAACTATAGTTCGATATTTCCATATCACAACCAACGACTATTTTGATACTTTTGTAAATAATATCGTTGTGTTTATGAAATTCTATCTGTCGCAAGTTTTCTGCACAACCAACAGATACTAGTGAAATGGGGTAGTCGGTGTTTCCCTGCATTAAGATTGAAGGCTAAGATAAATGTCAATGTAATCTGAATGTGCACAAATCTTACAGTTACAAAGGAATTAACGATAAGGTTCGCGTACCTCAGTTGGTAGAAATACTTTTCTTAAATGGAGGTATGGTATACTACATATTTCCAAAATCTTTTGATAATTTTCGTTGTTAAATTCTTTGCCGCCACCAGTTGTGAAATTTGAAATAATTTAAATGATGAAAATACTACAATTGCATGTATTAAGAAATGATTAAATATACTAATATGAAGATAATTTTTTCTTCAAGTAGTTCCAAATATAAAGAAAAATCTCGAGTTAAATTCAAAAAATTTGTTTTAATTATTGTTTAGTTCAGCATTTTTCTAGCTACATTCAAATTACCTTCTAGTCAAGTTTTTCTAATTAAAAATCTACGTGGTTTGATTAAAGCATTTAATTACAAAATTATACAAAAGCTGGGAGTAATATTTTATATTTTCATCTAAGAAAAATTCAAATTCTAAAGAATTTCTTTTAAATTCCCGCTTATGTATTTTAACGTAAGATATGGAATTGCGGCATTAAAATTATCTTCCATCGAAAATTCTTTTTCTCGAAAGTCTGTTATACTTGTTCAAAGGATTTAACTTCGAATAGTACTAAACAGAAACACGCAATATTGACAATAATAGTTTTAATTAACGATTTTTGTATGATAGGTAATGTATAATTAAAAAATGGATCCTAATTTCAGATTATCGTACGATTCCTTTAGAAAATGCATCTTCTATTTAGATTTTTCTGCTAATAAATCTACACAAATGTAGGAAGAATTTAACTGGCACTAGCCATAGAATAAAGTAAAATAAGTCGAGATTTGAAATTCGATTATAAGAAAAGTGCCTTTATTTTAGTTTATTGCGGCACTTCTTTAGGAGCTTCTTTTCAAATTTTTCTAGTATTCAGTAAATTTATCCAGTTTGTTCAGAAAATTTTAATGTGGAAACCGTACAATAAACTACGCAATGATTCAGAGATCTCTTACATGTTAATTTAAAGGGTACAAGCAAAACCTTGGAATTAAATTCAATGATATATATTTGTTTAGGAAATGCAATAGCGGTATTCAAACACAAATTCTTCTAGTTATATATGATTCTATAGTTAACACCAATGTTGCCCAAGTGATGGTCGGCGCCCTATTCCTAGGAGGTAGGGGAAGGTAGGGTAAGTTGGCGACCTTAAGAAAAAGGACAAATAGAATGTAAACTGTATATTAAACAGTACAAAAATGTTCAATGTGCAATATGATCCTAATCGGTTAAACACCTAGCATATTATTGCCATAAAACCAAACATTTTATAAAGAAAAATAAATAAAAAACACTGCATTTTCGTCGTTTTACCCCACGGTTGGGTAAGATGGCTAACCCGATGGGGTAAGACGACTAATCAGTCAAGGTGTGCACAAATCACAAATAAACTGCCCAATACCTCCATACGATGAGCAGTTTTCATGCCACCATAAGTTGCATTGGTCACAAAGGATAGGCGTCGAAGTTATAATGCGACATTTTACCTTCTTTCTGGTGCATGAGGTTAACCGGTCATATTTTGGAAGGGGTCTTATTTCCCATGGTGACTTTGTTTTTGGCGTTTACATTCCTACGTCGAGATGGGCCAGGTGTAGGATTATCTGGATCAATGGTTTCGATATCTTCGTTACTGAAATTATCTGTCAAATACGTCAATGGTTCCACGTCACAAGAATCCCAATCGCTATCTTCCAAATTATGAGTTTCGGTAGTCTTTGTTAAGAACGCAGGCGTATTCGTTAACTTGCCCCGGGCGGCACACTGAACAATGTTTTAATATTTGTGATTCACGGAACAGATAATTCACTTTAACTTTGGCGAAATACGATATAACAAGCTTTGCACTAATGGACAGTACAACCCAAGATTTCCTCTTATCTTAAAATAGTGAAAAAATCCTTTGTTGGTACCAGCCGATAATAATAACACTAACGGTAGAATTTGACAAACAGCCATAACACGCTTAACTCATTCTTCAGGGGCACCTAATTTCTGCTACTTACACTTAAGCAACAACAGAATGCCAACGTAAATATCACCGATCATATATTTGTTTTACATTTTGCCCAAACGATCGTTCGTTATCTTACCCCACCTATCCCTACGTGAAAATCGTCGAAAATCTAATAAAATAATATTCTTATGTAATATAATACCGAGAGGAAAGGGGTTCGCCGATCTGAAAGAGCCTCTTGAGGGGTCCTTGACTAGTAGATAATTAGGAACCACTGATGTGTACCATTCGCTTAAGTTGCAGAAGGTATCTGACAAAATCACTCAAGAATTTCGAAACTCTACACTTCCACTTAACAAATAAAAATAAAAACTTGAAGTTGAAATCTAATAAGAAATTTGTACTGATTGTTGCACTTGTTTAAGAATCGCAGTTAGGCTATTGGAGATAATTTCTACTAAGGTTCTTTTAATTATAAATTTACAGGGTTGCTCCCAACAATTTATACGCCAATTTTCTTAATTTCAACGTACTTTCACCATTGTTTAACATATCTTCTCTTGATAATGATTGCAAAAACTGTTGTTTATTATTGCTGGCACTATATCACATCGGAAAAACTATAATAATAGTAGTATTTTTTATTTACCATACGACCGGTGGTATTGATTTCGTCAGAAGTAAGTACAATCAAATGTACATCTAACATAACATGCAAAAATAACACATGTAATATTGCACAATTACATTGCTACAATTAGGGCGATCTAGTTAAATATGCATGATTGCTGTAAAAGCAATTATAAGTAGTACCTTTTACCACTTTTTTTTTCAATTTGCCAAGGTTAGTCATATCACGTATTTTCGATGAAAATTTACTGAACAAGCATAGAGTCATTAAATGCGCTGGAATAGTCAACAGACTTTAATTTCTAGAGTTATATGCAATATTTATGTCTCCGTTACTTATAAAACTGCAACGATGTTCATGTACATATATTACGCGCTTATGTATAAAGATGGATGGTAAAGACATAATACAATTTTGTTTCAACACCGGCAAACAATAATCAATAGATCTCAACGAAAAGATGCTCCGCAATATCCTAGTCTGGTACCTAAAGCACCTACCGAAGTGCATTGATGTGCTTCACAGTATAACTCCATACCTCAATTTAGACGTTATATGAGCATGGTAGCAAATAAATAGGAAGTTGTTATTATTATTCGCTTTAGGTGTATTGATAGCGCAGTTAAGGGAGCACACCCTGGATCAAAGCTCAGCAATATGCTCATTCAAAGGCAGGACATCATCAACCACGTATCCCAAAAATGTAGTGCTTGATGCTGTTAATATTGTCTGAGCATTTAACCATGCGAGTAAGCATAAATCACTTGAACGTTTGGAAGAGTTGAAACATATAGAACTTCATTTTACATCTCAAAACCATTACATACTATTCACACAAAGAGAACCGTGGTAAGAGAGTTCGGAGATATTCGTCTCAGAGGAAACCATTGCTGTGTCATCCGTGAATTGATAAACATCATTTAAACTAAAGTCCTTAGGTAGGTGATTCACATAAATTTGGAAAATTATTCACCATACAATTATTTAACTAGATCCGGTGACACGTGTTTTGCTAGCAACAACACTAGCATCAAACTCTGCTGAGGTACTACTTAAAGATGCTAGCCTCGTTCCTAGCGATACACGTGGCATATTTATTTAATTCAATAGGTGTATCATGAAATGTTTAACCGATGTGATAACTGTCAGTAACCTATCTTCTGTCCAAAAGTTCAAATACACTGAATTAAATTGCAGGGAAAATAGCCGATTAAAACTACCAAATAATTACGAAAATTTTTATACTAGATACTGGAAAAACACTAAATAAAAGCTGGTAGTTGCTACATTCTAAGAAAATTTGCCTAAGGTTTAGTTTATTTCAACATTTCTTTGGGAAATGAAGTTACCACATTCAAGGGGTTGGAGTTTTTATCCAGATTTTCCTAATAATAATTTTAAAGTTCGGTCCGATATATAGATTCCACGATTTAAATAAATTATCAATTTCATTTCAATTATAACAATCACTCGTCACAACTTCCACTTCCCGATTTTCTAAAAGAAAATTATTTCCACCTAAATTTGTTAAGAAAAGAAAGCAACTTATTAAGAGCACCAATATATACATCATCCATGCTGAACAACTTCTCTACGGCAAAGACGAAACTGAACTAATTTGAACAAATTTTAATAAAAAGTTTTGAACGTTGTTTAACTCTCATAACAAGAAGACGGCATTTTACAATAAAGTGATTACATTACCTGCTTCACTTTATCTTTTTCTCCTATTTTTATGTTACCATTTAAAATGGTGATTTACTTATTCCGTACGATGACAATTCCTATTAATTAAACAAAATATAAACAATTGCTTGTACTTACCTAAATATTTTGTATCTTTTTAAATATAATGTTAAAATATTGACAAATTTATGTAAAAATTTCATTTTTAAGGGAATTTATTTTGAAATAAGCTGATTTAATTTTCTTCTAAAGGGAATTTCAAACACTCAAACTAGCAATGGAATGATTTTAATTTAAAAGTACATTTTTCTCTAGGTATACGAATATGTATTGTATCTTTAAAGAATCTACGTAATGAGAGTATCGATAACCAAAAAATTCCAACGATTTTCTTATTTTTACTTTAACACGCATGACAATCAAATTATCTTATATACATTCTTTGGAGAGTTTATTATTTAGGATTTAAAGCTAATAGGTGTGTGACGAAATGATTTTAAAACCATTTAAACATTTATTTAAGCAAAGTTCGAATAATTCCCATTAAACCCTAAAACTGTCCATATACGTGCCCCCATTTTAGTCTATGGCAGCACCTCAATATATGCACTTCAAATGCAGTTACGCCCTTCACAAATATCTTCCACTCAGATCTTTTCAATTTTAAATCAGGACTTTTTAACTACTCTTGAAGTGAATCGCATACTTTTTTAGATTCCTTACATCTACCTTTCGTAAGAAATAAATACATACAATAAATATGGCGTTTTACCCATAATAGAAAGAAAATTGAAAATTTGAGTTTACAGGTGAAAATTTTGAGGTAATCTAATACCGTTTCAAATGTTTTCCTCTTGGTGGTACCCTAGCGTCCATTTGCACGAATAGTTACTATTTAACGGAGGGAAAATATTAGGTTGGAACTTCAACAGCTTTACATGGTAAACGGTGGTAAACATAAACAAAAGACCTGATTGTCAAAACACACCATTTCGATATGAGAATTATCTCTCGTGGTATAAACAATCTCAATTAGAATTTCTCCAAACCGTTACTTTAATTCCTTTAACTTTCAATCTTAGCTAGTGTGTCAACCTATATATTTAACTACAAGAGGCGGAATATAGTCTCCGTTTGGGTTATTTAATTACACTGTTGCAGTGGTAACGCAACCGTAACTCCACAAAAATTCTCTCAAAAACTCTCTTCTATTTTGGGTGGCAAGAAAAATAACAACTTTAGATTTTACCGCGTTGGAATTGATCTAGCATAGAAAATTATAAACGTCAACTAATTTTGGTAGTAAATTTTAGACCAATTAAACGGAGTTATACTTCTTTCAATAATAATGATAATGGTATATATGAATGAAATATATCTAAGTGGTAATAGTAATAATTGTGGAGAAAGCAATACTGGTAATAGAAATGATTGTTGTTATTATTACGACTCCAGAAATATCTATTACTACTTTTGATATAAAACTAGTTTTTGTGATTACTACCAATTTATTGATCTTCGTTTCCATTTCATTTCTGCCAATATATTTTTTTGTCTTACCAATTTCCTCTCTGAAGCCTTCAGCAGTTTCTTCAATTTTGTTTTATTACAGAATTTATTTCACGTGTAAGGTGCTGCGAGATCGGATTGTTATGACCTCGTACTGTTGATGGATATCATAATGTTTGGTTACATTTATTCCATTAAGTTTTTTACGAAGTTATTAGTCTATCTATTCCTATCATGTCCCATCTATCGAATTTTTGGATGTAATCCATTTTCGTAGAACTTACTTACATACATGATTTTTTCCTCTACTCATCGTATTGAAAACATGCGATCTTTAGAAATTCTTACAAACACAATCTTTGTATACATTTTCCCGAAATAATATTTTTTTACCTGTTGTATATCCTCTCTTGGTGCATGTTTTTATTATTTTGTCCAGTATTAGCCACTTTATGGCTAAAATTAAATTTAAGATAGATAATTTTTAAATTGAATGATTAGTGTGGGATACGTATTACGTTGACAACGAGTTAGTGCTTTCAAATATGTTTTAAGTCATTTTGATAAAATAGTATCATTCATACTACGAGACATTTCTGAATTATTTCTTTTGTATGCTATGAAAAATTATAGATATTTAAATAATGCACTATCAGTTTGCCTTTGCTTTAATTGGCATTGCCTTAAGCATTTAAGCATCGGACAAATTTTGTTAGGATACGATATGTTTCTACTAATTAAAGTTTCAGTGATAAACTATTGAGTTTTCACTTGATCTTTAACCTGAAGACTATTTCCAATAGGTCTCCGCATTAACAAATGTTATTTATTTCATCGATAAATTGGTCGTAATTATTTTATAACAGCACAAATAAAAATATATAAAAGCAAATTAGAAAGCTTCGTGTCCAATGTGAAGGTAATCAAATTCGAATAAAATTTTATCGGCGTACTGCATAATAGAAATTTTATTATAAATTTCGTCAGAGAAAACGTCGTACGTAATGAAGTTGTGTACCGGAACAGAAACAACTTTTTATTTTAATTTTATTTCGAATTTTATTAGATCCATCGTACAGTATAAATCTCGATTCGGATACCGAAATGTAAAATTCCTATAAAGATAAAGGCTCTAATATGTACGGCTATTAATTCAATGCATAATAGTTAATAAAAATTTTATAGTGCTTAAGCGATGCTTATGTTCTCATTTTAAACACCTACGACGACACCGAAATTGCTTGTATATGTTAAGATTGGAAACTTATCGGTTAATTCCATATTCTTATGTATTTACCGTATTAAAAACGGTACTAACCACGAAACAACGAAACGTTTCATTAAATTAGAATGCCATTTATTTGAAAACAATTTACTCAACAACATTGATAGAAAAATATGCGTATAACAATCTTTTAAAATTTATTTAAAACAAAGTATGTATGTACACTTACATGAAAAATTTATGACTACATACAATCTATATGGCACAGATGTTGAAAATAAGTGAGCCTTAAGTTAAGAAAAGACTCTGTATGTATACTAACTACAGAAATTTGGCCTACAAAGTATCTACTATGAAATCAAATATACACATAAATACTTTTAAAGTACGTATAAATATTTAAATAATAACTTACTAGCACAGTCTTTGTACAAAAAGTTCTACATGTTACTGAATCTTCTAGTCTCATATTTCGATATATACTAATATTGCACGATTACTATTGCTTTTCTCGGATGTAAATTCAGTAATAAGTAGGAAAATAAATAACTAGGAATGTTTGAATTGTATAAGTCTGGATAGATTAACCTTAAAGCTTTTCTAAACATCTTGTATTCGTCAGCATCTCCCGCGTTAACCTCCACACTTGCTTAGATGCGTTATCTAAAGCACCTGAAGATTTCCCTTTGAAAAGGTCCAAATTCGGCAGAAAATAGTGAGGGCATCTTTTACATTGAAGACACGATATTAATTGTAGAAATATTCCATTTATCCTATCCGCGATGCAGGATTCGTCCCATTCAGCTTCCCTGGGATGCTTTTCGCATTCATACAATAACAAAGTCTTCATATGATAACTAGTTACAGGGTTTCCAGGCAAATCTAAGTGGCGATCTCTTAACGTCTTTAATATACTCAGGCACCGCCTGCGACAACCACCTTGCAAAAGTCTATTCTCCGCTTCCAAAAACGATAAAACCCACGCATCACCTTCCATCGCCGATTGTTTCCCTTGCATCGCTACACTCTCTTTAGATAACAAATCGAAACCTTCTGTTTTTACTTCGGCTACCAAATTCGGATGTGGCCAGGGTATATGGGGTATGGGCCAGTGTGCTGCTGATCTTGGCCAAACACCCGAACACTTGAAAGCTGGCGTAATTTGTACGACGTAACGTTCTCTTATCCTTAACTTAACTTCGGTCGTATCAGCTATCATCTTCACAGAATCCCTATAAGAGCACTTATCACATGCTTGAGCTACTAAAGTCTGGAATCTAGATCGAATTTTCCTGGCCGATAGGTATCCTGAAGCGGTGATGAATTCAACCCATAAAGACATGGAACGTTTCCTTCCGTCGCTTAACTTCAACACTGCACAACCTGGCAAAGTCCCATCGTCCACAAAATTAAACACACCCATCTGATTTAGATACAAAACGACTTCGAATTCACCCGGCGAAACGACTTCCAAACCTTCGTATCGTCCATTGCATTCCGTTAATGAGGATATAAACCGCGGTTCTTGTACTTCCACTTCTTTCAGGACATCCTGAACCACTTTACACACTTCCCTTATTGTCTTTGCTATCGTACCCATCCTCGTTTGAACGCGTTCACCATAATATTTATTTATTTGATACAGCATCTTCGATTGAGCTGCCAACATGTCCGGGGGCACCAACATGACGACCCTGGACTCTACTATACAGCCGTCGCTTTTACACTGGTATCGTTTCAGGTAAGGTTGCCGGAACAGAACTTTACCTGGAGGCGTTTCGGTGAAATCCCGCCTTCATGTACTTATTCGACGAACTCCGGTTATTTTTAATACGCAGAGGCGGCGCCAGGAAAATCGATGAAAAGCTCCGCCTGTAAGATGAATGGCACACTCCCTTGTCGTAGGGTCTGCGCTTGTTTCGAACGGCTCTAATACGCAAAGCCTGAAATATTTCAGTATTTTTCAGTGATAAGGTGGTTGCCATGTGAACTACGAAAGATTTTTAGGTATTTAAATTTATTTGTTAGCCTTTTCCTCGTATCGAATCACATTCATATATTTTTATAAAATAGCTTTAACTTGAAAAATTAACATATGGATTTGAAATTTATTTTTTGAAAATACCTACTTTTCCTTTACGTTTGGAAAGAAGCATGCATAGCTAGTTGTGTTCGAAGAACTATAGCTCAAACTTTTGCACATTTCGATTTGGACCATATTATGAATTTAACAAATAATTTATCAGTCGAAAGATGTTGTTTGGGTAAATTTTGCAGAATGTTACGTTCCCACAATTCATTCAATAAAATTCTGCGAAACGTTGTAGAAGATAAGATATTGTGCATAATAAACCAAATCTACAATTCTAAATCCCAGTGAAAGTATTACCTAATGCGTAAGACTGTAGATGTCATCAGAACTTAGCAATATGACGTCGAAAATTATGAGGACAAGGGATGAAACAATACCGCGAAATAATTTCAGTATTTCTAACGAAATTATAAAGAAAAATAGAGGAAACTTGTAGAAAACTTCCACACAAAGTAAAAATTTTACAAGAATTCTGAGGAAAAGACGAGAAACAATTCCTAGAAAAATAAAATTGATGTTCACAAAATCGTAGAGAAGAAATAAGTATGTAGGTATAAGCAAAAGTTATACATACTCATTCTAGGAACATTTTGTATAACAGTTACAAAATAATTTCTGGAAAAGTTGGAGGAAATGCGCACTAATTGTAACAAAATTACAAAAAGAAACTACCACATAAATATTGCGCTCATTTCACAAGAAAATTTGAAAGAGATAGAAAACAGTTCTTCATAAAAACAATTACAATAATTCTAACATTAGGAAGGAAAAGTGTAACCCAATTCCTTGAGTTACGTGAAAATCGCGAAAATTTTCAGGAGCGGCCGGTGCTACTGCAGAAATAAGTATTGGTTCGTATATCGACAACATTTATCAGAATGCAATTGCTGCCGATATAAGAGCATATAAATGGACTCATACTATTCTTGTCGTAACACGTACAAAATATCCCTTGGGAGTTTTATGAAAATTACAAAGGTAATAAAATAACTTACTGAAAATTATGAATGTAATGAAATAAATTTTCGAAAATATCAGAAAGTTACACCAATTATAACTGTAAACGAAGTAGAAAAACAAGTATAGTTTTAAAAATAAGATTCGCACAAAAATTGCATTAATTTTCCCAAAATGGCGAAGAAAAGATAATAAAGATTTCTTAAGAAAGGTTGGAAACACATTATAATAAACTTACAAGAAAGATGTGTACACAGGCAAATTCTGGAAAAACTTCTGGGGAAGACGGGGCTGTAAAATAATTGGTCAGTACAATAATTTACCGAAATAGTAATAATACTAATTTTGATAATCATGCTAATAATAACGTGTAATAGGCAAAAGATTTTCAAACAGTAAGATACATTTGAGCAATTGTGTGGTACGGAGGTTACCGATTTACTGACAGTAGTACTACATCATAGGCCTAGCAATGATTAACAAGCATCTTGCATTCGTTCAATTTAATAACGTCCAATCAGAATAAGTTTTACCCAATAAAGTGTTGAAGAATTTTCTTTGTAGAATATCGATAGTAGCCTTTGTATTCTTGAAATAAAGGGAAATCATGCTCAGAACTGTGTACGATACTCGAAAATGCCTTCACCAAATTTTTCAAACAATACGTTAGAAGTTTTGTTTCCAGTTAAGCCTTGTTACCTATCTAATCCATGAACCTTGTCCAAGGTGTTCAATGCGTTTTAGTTATATTTTGCTTACATAGTATCGCTCTACCTCGTGTATTCAGCCCTCCTTACGATCTTCTGGGTTTCCACCACGATTGGCTCGTAACAATATAAAACTAACATAGGCTTCCATGGTCAGAGTTCGTAACAAAACTGTAAACTGTATTCGGGACTGGACTGTGTCATGCTTGAAATAACGGAGACCAGAATAATAGCAGGATGTCAACCGACATTGCATAAAACAAAATAAATTTTCTAAAATAACGAAAATGTAATTAGTAAATAAATGTAAAACAATATAAAATAAAACAATCCGTTATTTCACCGTTCATGAAATTTTATTTATTTCTGGCTTGTGCATTATTTATTGTTATTATTATTGTTGTTTGTATTATTGTTCTTTCTGTTATTTTAATGTTGAGCCGGTGCCATCCCGGAAACAGTTATCATCCAAAGGATTGTCTCTTTCCTCTTAGCCTCTTTGGCAGGCCATAATAGTTTTCAACAAATTCTGTTTAACAATCTAAGCTACTACATGTTTAATACACGTGTGACAGTTGATACTTGAATGTTTGTTAAAATACATAAATTTGATCCTTGGCATAGTAAATCACGAAATTGAACGATGAGCATCATCGAGCTCTGTTTTTTCCAATTTCAAATATAGATTAAAACAAAATAAATTGAGTGTTTGGTGACCAGTCGTGTTTTTTAACTGCCACAAAGCGGTAATACAATGAATTTCGACGTGGTCGACTTTCCCTAAATGAGTTCTTAAGCCCGTAAGCCAAAAAAGCGGCAATTACCGAAAAAATATTGATCTTATTTGGAACATGATTAAAAAGACCGAACTTCAAAGCATGGTGTGAGACTTCATTTTACACAACCATTTAAAAGTATGTAAGGTTTGTTCCCGTTGGATTTCCACAACTTGACCTCAGTTCAAAAAGAAGATCGTGTGGAATTGTGCAGATCTACATTTGATCGCTTTGACAATTACTTGTCTCGTCATTACAGATGGTGACTGCTATGACACCAGAAAGAAAGCAACAATCGGCATGGCGTATCTTTGAGGGTGAACAAAAAGACGGTCTCCACATTATTTCGAATTACTGAACATAATTCTATCGTAATACTGTAGTATCGCCCTAGTATTAATGGCTGTAGGATGCACTACAGTTCGTTTGCCTCAAGTTCTCAAAAATGTTTGCAAAAAGCTTTCAAAAGGTAGGATCCCCTTGCATTTTGATAACGCTCGGGTTCACACAGGTTCTTGAATGATTGAGTATTTCAATGCCCAAACGCGACGCTGAAAGGCATAAGGATTGACGAGAAGAAGAAGAAAAATGCCCAAACCTTTGAAAATAATAGATGCAGACCTAGCACCTAAAGATTTCGGGTCATTTTCATCCACATAGCGCTGGGAGATTAGAAAAAACATGGAAATTTTTTTCACGTATGCGAGAATACATAGACTGTAAAGGGAATTTTTGTAAACATTATAAATAAATATGTTTTATCAGTATATTGTACATTACTCTACTAGGCTAATAAAAAAATTTAGAAAGTAATATTTTTATAAAAACTAACAGATTTGTGCAGTATAATTGCCTGGTTAAAAAGAAGTCCGTTTCCATCAACTTTTAAGATTATAAAATAGAATAAATTTGAATATAAGTTTAATATCCCAATGCGTAGCCGCCACATAGTTAATTCTGTTGGTACTTAAATACAAACGTGTTTGAAAAACAAACTAACAGGTATACCTACATGTATGGCCAGTGGAATTTACTATGTTTAACATTTGTCTTTTCAACATTAACAAGCAGAAGATTTATATAGGTAATGTAACACCTACGTTAAAATGCAATGCTGAAATTAATCATTCCGCGGATATTCGGGTTTTACAAATTACATCTGCTGATCTTGTATAATATTGAATTTTGTTGCATTTGTTGATGATAACGATACATTGGTGCATTTAATTATGGGTCATCTAAAAATTGTATTAATGGGGATAACACTGGTGACTTTTTCTTCCATGTGCACATAGTAGATGCAATACATTTCTATAAGCCAAAATTATAGCGTGATTAAAAAGCATAATGTACGCTTAGCCTTATCTCGCAACCATCTACTAATGGCGTATGAGATGTTATTTGCTTTACCGATTACCGATTTTACTAAGCATGTTATAACTTTATCAAGACGTTGGATATACTTTCTCGACTACTCTTCAATAGCGCAAACAAGTTTTTATGTCACACTACTACATAGAAAGAAAAAATAAAACAACTTCATTTCTGAGAAATATAATTCTTGTTCTGCCAGCGAAGGTATTGACATAATTGTTTTTTCTTCATTAATACGTCGGTATTACAGATCGTTAAAGTTACAACGCGCCATACAAGAGCCGTGAAAGCGTACCTACTGTAAATCACAAATGTATGCTTTCGAGTAATATTTACTTTTACTGCGTTGTATCATTCAGAAGTACATTATTAAAAGAAATTGAAGTGAAACTTCCATTTCTAGCGAAGAAAATGTTCAAAAGATTTCTTTATTTTATTTTTCAATTGAATGCACATCATATAGTGGGTAGGCACTCTACCCAAATACATAAAAATATTTTAAGGTGCACAATAAAAATTCACTGAGTATAAAACTGTTTGGCAAGAGAATGGGTTTTACGACGCATAAAAGTTGAATTAATAACAAGCTGATTGTAGCTCGTATATTATCTTTAAATGTAATAAAGCAGACTTTATTTAAATAATAGTGTTTTTACGATTTTTTGAAAATTTATAGTGTTTATATTATTGTCGAGGCAACCTTTTTCTATAAAAGTTATCCGAAGATTGCCGGAATTTATGTGTCAAGTGTTTGTTGGTTTAAAATGTCAAACCTACTTACGCTAAAGCCTCTTGAAGAATTCGAAGATTAAAATAAAATGTAGTATAATCGGGAAGTAAGTTTGGTTTCGCTTCTATTACGTAATTTAATCTCGTTTTAATAGGAATCAGATTAGTTTAAAATCCAGTACATATTCTGGAGTTTAAGGCTTTATAATCGCGAGATTAATAACATTTTTCTGCGTATTATTTAGGTGAAAAAGAAATTCAAACGCGAAACGTAATCTAATGGATTTTTACTCCCACTCTATTTCCATCTGTACACCAATCGATCAGACGCAACATATAGCAATTCATTGTATGCAGATAAGCAAGCAATATTTTCACCTATCAGGTGCTTATCCGTCCATAACGTGTACGTATGTAGATACTTATAAATATGTGATGTGGGCACATACTCTCCAAACCAGCATTCAAGACTCGTACGCCATTAATATAAAAATAAAATTTAAACGCATACGTGCTTCGACTCATTGCACACCTCTCAATCTCCAAAGGTGCCTACGCTCCTTCGTTGCTTTGTTTTCTCATCTTTCGCAACGACGATGTTTAATTACCATCGCTAAGTGTCGCCGACTGTATTAAATCTTTACAGTTAATTAAGTTCCCACTTAGAGTGCTAATGAAGTTTCAGAAAAGGTCGTTTTCCAATCTAATATTAGAATAATTCATTAAGATATCGTTGGCGCGGCGTCTTTGCTTTCTTTGACGAGTGTTTAGTTCGTTGGAGGCAAAGTGCTCCATAAATTATTTAGAACATTCACACTTCTCTTAGCAGTCCGTCCCAAACTAACACACTAGAGAGGATAAAAACACAAGAGATGAAATGTACGCATCCTTCTACACACACACACACACATAGAAGATGTCTCTTTCAAACAAGAAAAGTGCCACCGTGCACAGGACCGGACCGGCATTTCAGCCACTTCGGATTTGTTTGATGTCGTTAGAAACTTCCTTGAAGGTAATTGTCATGAATTGTTGTAGATGCTTAGTAAAATTGGTGTTTTAAAAATCATCACTACAGAAATAGAAGCTATAAAAGCTCCAGTTACAGAATCGAAACTGATTTTTTGTTTAAAGAGTGCAATTTTATAACATTAGGTAATCAGTTACAAAATATTGTAGTAAGTCATGTTTAGAATACATGATATTCGTTTGGTTTTATAGTTATTTACCCGTTCCAAAATCAATTATCTAATCGACATTCTTGGGGCCGATTCGTTCGCTTCTATTAACCGATTAAAATGCATGTTAAGCACAAAAAGTCGTTTCGAATTAATCGAAAAAGTTGGTATTGCAAAAATATTTGGAAAGATATCATTATAAGTAGTAACTTGATTCAAGAAATTTGCGTATTTGCAAATGAAACTGTAGAAAACGCATCCCATTCTATAAAGTCGAGTTTCGTTAAGCTCAAATTGACTTCTCATCTATATTGGCGCCAACAGGTTTAATGTAGGGGAAGGTGGGGTAAGATAGCGAGGTGGGTAAGATAACGAACGATCGTTTGGGCAAAATGTAAAAGAAATATATGATCGGTGATATTTACGTTGGCATTCTGTAGTTGCTTAAGTGTAACTAGCAGAAATTAGGTGGCCCTGAAGAATGAGTTAAGGGTGTTATGGCTGTTTGTCATATTCTACCGTTAGTGTTATTATTTTCGGCTGGTACCAACTAAGAATTTTTGCACTATTTTAAGATAAGAGGAAATCTTGGGTTGTAGTGTCCATTAGTGCTAAGCTTGTTATATCGTATTTCGCCAAAATTAAAGTGAATTATCTGTTTCGTGAATCACAAATATGAAAACATTGTTCAGTGTGCCGCCCGGGGCAAGTTGACGAATACGTCTGCGTCCTTAACAAAGACTACCGAAACTCATAATTTGGAAGTTAACGATTGGGATTCTTCTGACGTGGAACCATTGACGTATTTGAAAAATAATTTCAGTTACGAAGAGATCGAACCATTGATACAGAAAATCCTATACCTGGCCCATCGCGACGCAGGAATGTAAACGTTAGAAACACCATGGGAAATAAGATCCCTACCAAAATATGACCGGTCAAGCTCAAGCACCAGAAAGAAGGTAAAATATCGCATTATAACTTTAACCCTTATCCTTTGTGACCAATGCAACTTGTGGTGGCATGGAAACTGCTCATCGTATGGAGGTATTGGGCAGTTTATTTGTGATTTGTGCACACCTTGACTGATTAGTCGTCTAACCCCATCGGGTTAGCCATCTTACTCAACCGTGGGGTAAGATGACGAAAATGCAGTGTGTTTTTATTTATTTTTCTTTATAAAATGTTTGGATTTATGGCAATAATATGCTAGGTGTCTAACAGATTAGGATCATATTATACATTGAATATTTTTGTACTGTTTAATATGCAGAAGTTATATGCATTCTATGTGTCCTTTTTCTTAAGGTCGCCAACTTACCCCACCTTCCCTACTCGTAAATGATGAAGCCATTAAATTGTGTAACTGTCAATCCTCTACCACTTTTCATTTATTTCGCCTTTTTTAACAAAATTTTAATACAAACTTTGCCTATTTAGGGTTTTTTACCCCCATCATTAATTTTTGTCCATAGATTCGTGCTTCTTTCTATAGTCAAATGAATAGATTGTCTTTACTCCTACGACAAAACAATGACGTAGGTAAAAACTTAAAATAGGCAAAGTGTATCTTGGTTGTCTTTGGATGATAACGTACCTCGCAGCCTTGACGTACATTTTGTGTCCATCAAGAGAATATTATAGTCAATTAATTTGAAATTGATGAATCTAAGAACGAACTGATAAAGTCATACAAAGAAAGGCAAAAATATGTATTTTTATGACCTCCAGAGTTCAATTAAATTCCCTAGGAACCCTTATGCTGTAGTGAAGAGGAAGGTGTAATTTTTAAAAGAAGGCGCTCACCCATTTATAGGAAGAAGTAAAAAATCTCGCACTTGATACAACTGGACATGATGTATTATGGAGAAGTCAAGCGAGATATCGTAAAACCATTACAACAAACAAGAATAAGATCAAAACCATAAGAATGAGCCACAGATAAAATCATACGAAAAGGAACGACCGCCAATTAAAGAAAAGCAATCTGCAGGACATAGAAAAATGGACAAGCAAAATGAACGAAAGCAGACTAGCAATAAAAGCACGTTTGTAGTTAACAAAGTAGTAGAAATCCCCGAAAGTTTCGAAATTAGGCTCATTCCCGCCTATTAAAGATTTCTTGGACAGATCGAGTACGAAATAGTGAAATACTAAACAAAATACAGAGGAATCGAGGAATAATAAAAACGGCATAAGAATACGAAAAATTGCATATGGGGCCCGTGATTAGAAATGTCAAACACTTATTTCTCTAATTTATCATCATGGGGAAGATAGAAGGTAAGGCAGGGCAACTTTTATGGCTCAAGAACATCAGGATATGGATCGTAATGAACTTTGATGCTTTAATCGGTACAACTGAAAAATAAAAGAAGTCCTTCCAAGAATTATTTTCTACCTCCACCAGAAGGAGAAGGTAGTCTAAAAGAAGAAAGCCCTTAAAGAAAGGCAAATGCGCTGCTCGTCCGCTTCGAAAGTTTAGACAATGACTTCAAAACTAATGATATGGTGGTGACTAGTGAGAAGAAGACAAAATCGAAACCATATCATATTGAGTGTTGAAGGTGACTAACAACTAACGACCTGATCCAATAATTTTAAAGACATATCCCAACTTGACTCGATGGCTGGGATTTAAAGCCCAGACGCTTTGGCCCGGTTTGTGATATTAAATCACTAAAAGATAGGTGTTTCTTGTGAACACAACCGTAATAATAAATAGTAATGACAGTGGCCTAATGCGTAATATGTACCATGTCACTATTTCTGAAGGAATGCCAATTAGGTGTGAAAGCAAGGATATGGAATATTTAATGTTTATCAAACCGTGCTCTTTGACGGGGCATTAGTGCCTTAACATTATGATTATATCGTCAGAAAGAAGTTTGAAACTCCTGAAATGTGTTTCAGACTGACGATACAAATTTATTGACAGGAAACGAGTACGAGAAAAACGAAATACGAAAGGATACACTAATTAGTTATTTATTGATTCTAAGACAAAATGTTTGACTGGTTTCTTGTTCTAAATCCAATTTCGTTAAAATTGGAACTGATAAAAGTAAGGATATCTGTGCTTCATTATCATAACGATTTTGAATACCTTGAAACACGTATTTCAACAACTAAACTAGAGAGAACCCAGTGTGGGTGTGATAAGGGCTAATTTATTTAAATTTAGAACGGCTATATTCATATGTTGGTGTGAATAACTTTGTTCTTAAAATTCCAAACGTATCTATTGTGACCACTCACAGGTATCGCATTTCCAAATTACTAAATTTTGACCCAAAATGATGAATGCATTTAACTCCGTGCCATTTATATTTTACTAGTCAAACAGTAACGGTGGTTGGAATTTTTGGATATACTTTAAAGAAAAACCTGAAGTATACAACCCAGAAATCGTTTCTTCCATTATAAAATTGGCATTTCTCTCGTTGGCCAGATATAGAGATAACTTTCTACTTGTAATTGCTTAGGTACTAATTATGCATGTAATAATAAGGATCTGATTGGTTAACATTTGTAATTAGAACATGCTTGTTTTCCGTTTCTTGTAAGCATAAATCTAAACATCTCAATTACTAATTTGCTCTAAAAAAACGGCGGTCCATCGAGATAGAAGGCGGAAACATAAAGGATAAACTCTTTGACATTCAATAATTGCTAATTGCATACTTTTAATGATGGCGGATCCTGATGCCTGATCATTAAAGTGTTGTGTGACATTAGCGACAGCTTTCAAAAAATTAAAGCATTGGAAAATCTGCATTCCATCCCTGTTAGCTTCTATTTACATTCCGTCGCAATAAAAATGTTCGACAGAATGTTTTATGGGTGTTTTATTTTGGTGAATTTGTAGTATTTTGTTCGGAGGAATTTTTAGGTTTTTCAGAACGGGAGGATCGGTAATGGGCTCACACACCGTCGTAAATTAAAAATTATTAACTGTAATTCAGTGGTTATTTTTAAAACTATCATCTGCGTTTGTATTTCTACAGCCCTCCAATAAATTCTCTTTATTTCCCTGAAAGTAAATTTCGCTAAAATTATCATAAAGCATCTCTTTTGAAATAGAAGATATTTTTAGGGTTTGGGGTTGTAAAGTTGTGATTTGAATTGATGAATCGAAACAGGTTAGTCAGCTACGCCTTGTCTTGTTACTGCAATTTATACCCAGTATTTATACTCAGTAATGTTCAAACTTTAAGACATTTATGGCCGATATAAAACCAACTCGTAAATAATTTAATCGCGAATAAAAATATTTCGATCTAGAAGCGGCATCCTCAGCGGAACAGAATCTCATCAAAAGAAAGGAATGTTTACGCTTAATTATTACGTATGGACGCATAAAGGAGATATCTCAAATATTCTAGCTATTTTGACCATAATTATCGCACTTGAAGCTTCTACAATTGCCGATGCATTTTGAATGGCGGCTGCATTGCTCCTGTATTTAATGACGTGCATTCTTCAGCACTAATTAAGCTGTTAGGATGCGAGTATGTATGTAAAATTGTAATAAATATTTGAACTAAAAAAAAATGTATTTTTTAATATTACTTTCAAGCTCCACCTATTTAATTATTTATCTACCAATTTCTCCTTGTTACTAAACATGATAAAAATGATAATCGTCGGAACGTCTTTGTCGAAATCTCCTGCTGTCTACATACATACCATATAATTTTTTCTGTTTCACATCATTTTTCTGTAATAGTGCGCTGCGTGCTGTTAGATCGTATCAGTTTCTTGATTTCTGTTAACGGCATCCCGAGTGTATCATGACAACGGTACAATGAGATGAAGACGTTTTCAGTCGGATCATCCGTCAATATATCCTTTCCAGATGACAAAGACGTCTGGTAATACGCACCGAGCATGTCACAATATCCCGTGGAGAGGTACAGTTGCCATGTTTTCTTTTCATCGAGTACAAACAGCTCGGTGTCTATTGTCCTTTTGTGTCCGTACTTCAGGTTGCGTCGTTGCTCTTTTATGTTCTGCCTTTTAGAATTTGCACCACTACGAATATCGTGTGCAAAGGAGTGCTCTTATGGTCCTCTTACATCAAAGGAATAATCCTAAGAGTTAAGAACCGCCAATGGACGGTTTAGTAGGTAATTTTATGCTTCCTTCGTGAATTGTATTTTACGATATTTTTCTGATGACTTTGCGGTTTAAGTTCTGTTGCTGTTTTATTACTTGTATCGAAAAATAATACGGTGTCATCAACATTTTCATTTATTTGGTGTACATTTCCAAACGATTTTGACCACAATGGCCTCGTAATAAGGTTCGATTATCATAACTAGAGCTAGGACAATTTTGGGTACTCACATATGAAGTACGAATAAAATCTGTACGCGATATCTTTGTGCGATATACAACCAAAGTGCTATTTATCTATTCAATCTTATCCGTAGCTAGCCTGTAGGAGTGATGCAATAACACTCGTGAAGAGTGGGAGTTTTTTTATATTTTAAAATATATTTGTGATAAACATCTCTTGGCTTCTAAATGGGACGGTTATGAAAAGCATGAGATAATCCTCGCTCACCTAGAAATGTTCCTATTCTAACCATAACAATAACGATTGAAAAATTCTGTATATAGTACAGTAAAAATGATTCTTTCGGCTTATTAGTGTGGTTACATATTATACCAGGCGGTACAATCCTAAAGCAATAAGAAGTTGAAAATTTCTAAATTATCTTAAAAATTTCTTCTGAAATGTGATATAGTTATACATATTGTCTAAATATCAATCAAATCTTCAAATACAGACTTTGAAAAGTAAGCTGCCATCTTCAATAGAGAGACGCGAAACAGAAGTCGCGCGAATGATAGCTATAATACTTGCTCTAAAGAACACAGTTCGTCATTTCATGACTAACACTAAGAATACTTATTAAATTCGTAATATCGAATCACTAAATAGGTATACAAATAGTTAGACGACTGTCAAACTAGTGGCATTCCTCCATTCCTTTTGCTCTTAATCGAATACATTCTGGGCTTTGAGGTTGGAACTAATTTTTCCGAATTTTCTTTATTTATATATTGTATAATCTACCCAGTCTCTTCAAAATCTATGTAATCCCGTTGTTCAAATACCAATCAAATCAGTGACAAAATTTTTCACTTGCTACATAATATTACATTTCTCCTCCAGGATTATATACCTAAAATATTCCTAAAATAGTAAAATCCTTCAAAGCCATCTCTTAAATGTTTTCGAATTATTTACCTGTGAAATGGTTACGTGCTGAACGAAACATATGCGGTGTGAGAACCAGATCGACGGAATATGGTAGTATAAAACTTCCCATTCAAGTCTTAAGATCTGGATTATTGTGATGAAAGATTACAACTTTGTTGTAATCTGTTGCTTCTAGTTTTTCTTCTTTTATTGAAATAAAACCAGCTGTCTATTTAGCAACCAAATTCTACACTATTAGTTGCCGTGTGAAATAAAAACATAAATAAATAAAAAGAATCCATTATTTTGGGGGTTTATCTGGTGGTTGTTGATTTTTCGATTTCCGATTCCATTTTTGCATATACTTTTAAAGTGTTAACAGTGGAACCTACATCTATGTGTCCTCGATCGTACTTCATTATTCAATCCATAGATTGACCTTGTATTCTTATGTCTGATCCTGTCTCTCCAAGAGTTTTTCGATTTTTGTGTTTTTATTGCCGGTGTTCCAATGTACTTTTAGTTCCCCGTTCGTATTCTTATTTCAAGCGTAAGCACTTGATTTGTTAATTCTAAGTGTTCTCTCAATATGCATATCTTTATTGTTTCATAGAACCTTCTTCATATATCCGGGTTGAAAATTGAAATTTTCCTACATCTTCAGGTATTTATCTAGATAGTTACTACTCGATATTTGTACGACGAATTACTTATTTGAGCTGCTTGACCAGATCGATTGATTCATTATTAACTGTAAGTTTCGATTGCACACACTTCTTGGTAAATGTCATGCTTGTGCTCTTTCCGATAGAAATTCACATATTCTGATTATGTGTCAAGTAGAAAATGATAGTGTTACAATTTCCGTCAACATCGTTAACGGTAATCTCGGTCAGTACTTTTGAGTTGCAGACCTTCCAAACATGCTTGGTTGCAGAATCAGTAAATTGTATCTCGAGTATCCAGACACTTAATTTTCTGAAGAATTGGAACGAAATCGTGTTGATATTCCTTTAATAAATTCCGACCCACGTCTCCATCTTGAGAATGTATCCAAACGTGTGGATTTTGCTGCGATTGTTTAAACTTTTAGAAATAATCTCTGTCTTTAGTGGAACTAATTTGGCATTGATACCTTTAAAATGTTATCATCATAATTGTTTGATCGTTATTAAATTTGACATTTTTTCAACAAATAATATTGCTCGGATATAGACGAATTGAAGTGGAAAAACTAGGAATAAACCTTACGGGTTATTGGTTAGATACAAGTCGTTCACGTTTATGCAACCATCTCATTCAATATTGTTTAGTATGCTTCAGCTACTTGGCAGACGTATTTCCGTAACACTGATTTTGCAATCATGGAAGACGCAACTAAATCACAAAGAACTATCATTTTCTTTTTATTCAAAGAAAGTGTCAAACCTTAACTAGAAGACGATTCACGTACTCGACGGATGATCACCCCTGTAAATGAAAGAAACGTTACTGTAATGGAGATGTATTGAAAGATGATAAGCTAACAACTATTGGTAAAATTAGTGTCAGTGTAGAAATAGATACACGACAGCTTCGTGAGATTTTTCACGAACGTTTGGCCGTGAATAAAATTCCACCCCGCTGAGTAATAAGATCGTTGGGGCCGCAACATAAACTCAACTGGTCCAAACATGTTCGCAATTTCAAGATCTATTCGTACCGTACGACGACAAATTTTGGTAACTGATAATAAGTACTGATGAAACATGGATACCTTATTTCAATCCTAAGATCAAAAATCAGTCGAAAGGATGGCGCAAACCGTCGTTGGGAAAAGTAATGCGTACTATATTCTGGGACTACGAAGGGATTATTTTGATGGATTATCTACCAGAAAGTACCACAATTCACGCAGAATATTATTCTAATCTTTTATCTGATCATTGCGGTAGGCGCTTTGCAAGAAACAGCCTGGCAAGTTGCATAAGCGTTCGTTATTGCAACAGGACAATACAAGACACCATAACGCACGAATAGCGACGAAAGTTTTAAATGAGTTGCTCTGGGAATTGCTTCCACATCCGCCCTATTCGCCAGAGCTGACTCTTACAATTAGTGATTTTCATCTTTGCCCAAATTTGAAAGAACCAGTACGATGTATTCGATTTGAGAACTTAAGAGAGATAGAACTTATTGTATGTGAATTGCAGATTCTCCGAAAAAGTTATTCGAAGACGATTTAAAGAATTACTTTCACGCTGGAAAAAGTGAATTCAATTGAATTCAGATTATGTTGAAAAACTATATTGTAATTTCGATAAATACGTAGAAATAAAAAAATCCTCGTACTTTGGGAACATTGCTTGTGTTTGCCGGCTACTGCCGTGGACGTCTCGAAAACATATCTATAGTTTTGTCATTCTCTCAACTTCATCCAAAAGTACCCGAAAAACATTGGATTATTGACAATATCAATATGAGAACTTAAATATTAGTTTGGTGGAGTTACCAAGAGAGAATGAACCAACCGATCACTTCCGATATGTATCTTATATATTATAAATTAATCAAACTAAGTAGTTCACCCAAAAAAGCAACCATGATTTACTAATCGTAAAGGGCTTCCATCATGACATAATTTAAAGATACGGACATCTCGGTAAAAATTATTGAAGCTTCGATAGGGATGTTGACTGATCAACCACATAATTCTAGGTTTGCACAATGAGATTATTATTCCTTTCTTTGGAAAACGTATTGCTTGATAAACATTTCAGCAGTCATGATGTCGAATGGTGCTTTATTCTGCTTCTTTTCCGATAGAAACCAGAAATGTAATGAATTTGAAATTATATGCTGCGTAGGTGGTAGCAAAATGTAATTGATAAAAATAGATAATACACTATTTAGTAAAACAAAATCCATGCAAAAAAATCCTTATCTGCAAGTTTAGTAGTATTTTGCTGGTTGTATCGACAAATTGGTCGAATTTGTTTAATTTAACCTTCGAGTGTGCATGCATTTAGTACCACATTAATATGTAGTTTACAGAAATCCAAACATTTCTAATAATACAATGTATTTAACGATGACTCGCTTATCCTGTGCACCTAAAAGTGTTTAATATTGAAATAAGTGCACACTTACTTTGTACTTTCAAAACTAGACGTAATAAAACCGTTAATTTAAGTATGTATTGCATTAACATAAACAAATACATATACATATACATATATACAAGTACTCGATGTTACTACACGATTATAAATTCTATTCCACGGTTAGAATAACAAGCTGTTGGATAGGACATTCCATTAACTTTAACGAAATGTTATCTCGAGTTCACTCTTATTTATGAAAAATTTTGAAAATACTACTTATTTAAGTAGTATTCTGTGTGTAACGTTTCAGTACCTGTTTTGTATACAGCTAAGATGTAATCACATTTTATAACATGACACTCGTAGGAATTCCAGGATTTCGAGACAGGATGCTAAACTTGTTCTCGAAGTAATTGATAGACTTGCGACGTTTGAGATTTCATCCTTCCATTGAAAACGAATTTTTTGCAAATTGCAAATTTAAAGTTGGTGCTAACAATAAGAATTAGTATTATATACTAAAGTAGTTGTTTTTGCTTAATAAAATTTCACGATATTTTTCACGGACAAAGTTCTTAAAATATCATGTTACGTTTGCATATAAATTACAAAATTTGCTGAAACTGTCAACGCGTTTCAATTTTATTAGGAAAGTGTTTCCACATAGGAACTGTTAGGCGCCAACTGCATTAACCCACGTGTGGATGTCATCTTAGACTTCCTCAACTAAATAAGATTTATGTGTCTACTTCTGGATCCGATGTGTACTTAATTTATTTCTAAATACTTTTCCCATTCGTATAATGCTTCTATTTGATATTCGTAATCGACAACATAGTACAATTGCGTTTGAACGCTACCAAGTACAATCTACAAATGTGGTTCCCATGAACGTTTTGATGCCTGTTGCAGTTTCTTCAGGTTATTGCATTGTTTGGCATTGAAGTAAATCGTCCACATCAATCATCGCCAAACATGTATTTTTCATAATGAATAGTTCAAGGGGAATGCGATGCCTAACCAATATCTCTACAATTCAAGTGGATCGTACATGTCTCCTTACTCTTCTTCAAGAAGGATTTGTTTGGCTTATTGACTATTTTAATAGCACTCTTTACATTGAGTACTTGCATTACTCAGATACTATGCATTCGATTAGCATATTCCTTCAACATCGGCTACGGCCATTTCATATGGCCCATAGATATGTACCGTACGTAGCTATCATAACTTTTTTGTTATAATTTGTATGCGTGCTTGCATACAGTATTTTAACGAATTCAAGATGCATCGTAGCAATAACATTTATTAATAACGTTCCTTTAGAAAGCATTCGTTTACAGTTCTGCATATTAACGTACCTGTTGGTCTTCGGTTCCTTGTTCACCACCTGTCATGTTAATTGAAAGTATCATATTTATCCCGAGGACAAAATCGCGATACATTAAAACCTTCAAGAACAGGAGAAAAGAGGTTTGTATAAAAGACACGTAGATAATTCGGTCGATCCCCTTTTCATATTGTTTTATGTTCCCAAAAGTTATTTTCCCAACGTTTTTGAGAAAAAATAATGCGAAAGGACATGCTGCACTGATAAAAATCGACAAGTTAATGGTCGAGTGTCATCACACCGTTTGGAGGATCGACGAAGGACACAGGTATGAACAGGTAGAAGATGTGGGAGAAGAAGGCTAAGGGACTCGAGACCCAAACCACCGACTGCTCCTTGATATGCGATACTGCTGCTATCTCTCCATCTCCAATGAACGTAATTAAAACGGACAGCGTACTCTTGCTTGTTTATTTATTAGCTTTACCTCAACTATTATATGCATTCCCTATAAACAAACAAGTATTTATTCGCCCGCTTCCCCCGAGATTTCTTATTTATTTCTTTTGCTTCAAGTCGTTGTTAAACGTGGTCGGTTCCAGTCATTTGCATAAAATTGATTACATGCGAGATCATTAAAATTAGAAAGTAATGTTTACATTTTTTCTTCGATATATTTTGCCGCAAAGTTGGCAATATCGGTAAGCTAATGAGAACTTGGTCGTGCTAATTTATTGTGGTAGACGTATCAGATTTTAAAAGCGAAATTTATGTATGTTGGATATGCAGCGTGAATATAGATTTGGTTCTTTAGTATTGGTGGTGACTAATTAAATACAATCATGCTTCTTATCGCACGAAAAAATAAGTTGAATCTTCGAGAATGAGTAGTCGTCTTTCCGATGAGCAAGAACATAAACCTTTTCTATGCAGCTTCATTGAGTCTCCACCTTTGCTGCTTTCTGGAGCTTCTTTATATCTATAACTAGACTTCCCAAGTGTGCTCCATCCTCAAGAGACTGGACGTAGGCTCGAGACCGCTACAAACCTTCACGCTGGCGTTCTAATATATATCCCCTCGAAACACAGAGTCGATACTCATGTTGTTTCACAAGTAGATAAGGAAAAACAGATCGGTAGATAAAGTCAATATGGGTTGAGAAGATTCGTACAACTATGAGGACTTCTCCAAACCTCAGGGCTGTAAACTGAGGTCATGAGAGAGTCCGACTCAGTTTAGCTATCTTAGTCCCTGAATTGCATAGAAAGAAAAGCAGCCATCCCAGTCCAAATTTTCGTTACCTCTATCATTAATTAACTAATTTGAAGCCAGCTTGTGAATAAATATGCTAGTCAATGATAATAAGTGATGAACTACTGACTTAAATGATTAGGTATTTAACTGTCTAAGAACAAATTCAAATAATATAACATTTCTTGCAAGCAAATTCGAGTAAGCGTTACATATTTAGCGTGGTAAAATTGGATCGCCAACAATAAGGAAATAATCACAAAATGTCGATTGTAGTAACTCAGGTTTGTAGCTGTTTCGTCCCTACTCGCGATGAATGGCTCTGGCATTTCATCAAAGACATTGAATTGTGTTCCTTCGTCCTTAGAATTTATAATAGGAGATCATTTGATCGATTTGGAATAGACACCTTACTAAAGACACAAAAAGGAAGATATTTCATTCAATAATAGAAAGTATATCAACATATGGGGAGAAATGTGGCCGTTAACGAACAAAATCAGGGACAAAATTAGAACAATAGAATTAGACTATATGAGAAGATGTCTACAATTCACTCGCAAAGACAAAATAAGAACAGAACCGATTCGGAGAAAAATGGAAATGAGAACACCGATTACCAGCGAATTAGAAAATAAAGCATTAAAGCGGTACGGACACTTAAATCGAATGGAGGAGAAGAGATAGCCAAAGAAGATCCTAAACTGGTCACCGAGAGGAAGGAGAAAAGGAGGACGCCCGGCGGTAAAATGGAAAACATACATAACAAAAACAATGGAAGATAAGGAATTAAACGAGGACGATTGGGCAGACAGAGAATATTGGAATATGAGAACAGCTAACCCGTAAAGGGATAGAAAGCCAAAGAGAAAGGGAGAGATCATCTGAGGACAAGCAATACAACAACCTCTTCAACGCATAGGTGCATTAAAATTTTACGGAAGACCGGAATTATTTTGAATAGGTAAAATAAGAGGACGATAATAATCGATCGTTGCAGCTTCTTTCGAGAATTTCAGCGTGCAGCATGGCCAATGCCAATGTTTGAATTTGGCGCACCTCCTCGTACAAAAATACTATCTCAAGCCGGAGTTCCCTCTCTTGGTCGACTACGACAGTCTCGCATCTAGGATAATCACGTGCGTTGCGTTCAGCAAGAACGAGCGACTTCATCAAGACTTAGGTGCACCCATTCTGGCGGATTATACCGTACAGCTTGCGAGATCTCCGATCTACTGATTAAACTACTTTCGTGGTTTTTACCGGAATGGGCCACCTCCACAGAGAGAGGGTCAGAAGAGGTCAGGCGCGTTTCAATACGGAAGGGTGAACTGAGAACAAGAACAGTTTCCCAAAGGAGCAAGAAAACTCAGAAGTATTTTTTCCAGACCTATTAACACGAAGTTATTTTTAACGGAGTCTGTCTCCAGTCTCTTTATATTTACTTCCATACCTCTTATATTTTCTTTGATCTTTTTAGTTTCCTCTGTAAATGTCTTCTTAGTTCGCTTTCGTTGCTTAGAGTTATTGTCGTTTCTTTTGCCTTTTCTAAATTTATCTTTTCACAACCTCCCTTTCATCTTTCGTTTTGCTTCCTCGTAGGTGTAATCCTCACTGTCTATATTTATTCTCTTTTTATCCGACACGCGAAAGTACACAAGGGTTAGGATAAGGATAGGATACCCAAAGGTAGAATTGTAACTAAGATTAGAAAGGGATAGCTTCTTTATCGTTCGACCATTCATTCCATTCGGTTATGATCATGCTACCTTTGCACGGTCAAATTATCACGGTTATTGGTCAATTTTTCGAGATTTTCGTATATTACTCTTACTTTGGTGTAATGACAGTTGTAACAAAACATTACAGAGATTTAGGTCATTGCTTTCAATTTGAAAACACAATTATGAAAAAAAGAAAATAATTATGAAAAAGACTAATACACGAAATGATGCGGAGTTTCGCTGCTCCATGGAGTATCCTAGATCTATTTACTGGGGCATACTTACCCTACTTTCACTTTATATCTTTTGCATAGATTTCTCCCTACTTTTCTGTCTCCTGCTTTGATTTTTTCTCCTCTAATTCCGCCGTTGTTGATCTTTTCTCACACCTCAGCCAAGTTCGTAGAATGACGTAGATGGCGCCACTATTGACAAATTGATATGATGTTTATGAAGTATGATCCTTTCCCAGCAGAACTAAGATGCAGTCCATAAATCAATTTATGTACATATGTACTCATACTAACTTTTGGAAGTGAAAGGTGGGTGTTAACAAAAGCACAGAGAAGTAGAATCCAGGCAGCAGAAATGAAATACCTCAGACGAGTTAAAAGGGTAACAAGAAGAGACAGACTAAGGAATGATGACATCAGACAAGAGTTGGACGTGGAACCAGTAACAAGTACAAGGATCGAAGAACAACAGTTAAGGTGGGTTAGGTACCTGATTCGAATGAATAAGGTGAGACCAGTGCGAAGTATGTGGGAAGCGAAGGTGAACAGCAATAGGAGAAGAGGCCGACCAAGAAACATTTGGCATGACCAAGTAGCTGGGACACTGGGGAAGAAACGATCCGGCTGAGCCACGGCAACGAAGCTGGCAAGGAATAAGAAAGAATGGGCAGAGTTTGTATACAGATAGATGGAAGTTACCTCCCTTACACTCAATGGGTATGAAAAGGTTCTTGATTAATACACATATATCATCCTTCATACGATACATGTCAAAATTTTATGACAATCTAACGTTTAGTTCACAAGTTACTATTTTCGTAATTTTGAAAACAATGGGAAAATCTGAATTTGAGAATCTTGAATTGAGAGCCTCGTGGATAAACACCCTCTTCCTGATTTAGGCAGCACGTACTCTGTCCGTCCGGGTTGATTAATTCATCACTAAATCGGCGATCGAGCAAGCTTCACGGTATAATATCTGCCAAAGTGGAGATATTTGGGTCTCGATGCAGTTCGTCATTCTTGATAAACCACGAAGCGCACATGATAATTCCTTGAGTCTTACTTTGAATATGAGACTCTGATTCGGTGGATCAAGAGAGAATCCCGGATGTGTGACTCGACCTGAGGTATTCTAATCCCTATTACAGGATCTTTGTTCTGAGATCGACTTGATTTGCACTTGCTACATAGACACGAAGGAAAGTAGGTGACATGCTGCGTTATATTCCACAATGATGGAATTGTTGTAGTTCGGTAACGCACATACAATATTAGCTTTAAACAACGGACTATGTTTTACAGTTTGCATAATGGATCCATTCTAGGAATCCAATTTTTAGCAGCGCCATGTTGTAATTTTTGATACACTTATTACAAGTCGATCACTATTCCAAAGTTAAGCAAAATATGTCGCATTCTTATAATGATAACTTCCAATAAATTTCCTACATTACCAGCTTAATTCCTTTCTATGTTTACCTTAGTGTTAAAAATGACAAAGGACTAAACATTAAAATCTGATAAAAGCACAGATTCTGAGATTATTAAAGTTGATTTATTTTATTTCTGTGTTCACTTTTCATCTGCGCATTAATGCATATATTTCTATTTTTTACAAGAAAACTTGTCCCTAACCCAAACCGAGATAACCATCTTTACAGTACTCATACTGTTTTACCACCATTAAAAATAAAAGGAAACGAAATAAATTCTAATACGGTAGTACCCTCTGTCGTATTTTGTCACAAATCATGGCGCCAGCAAACCTCACCGACCTCAGAAGCAAATTACTTAAAATTATATTATGAAATAGATTTTCATCCACATCCAGTGTAACTAAAGCAGTGAGAACGAAAAGGCAAAAAATTCCTCGTTACAAATCCTCGTTTAAAATGTACAAGCCGATACGTACAACATAAGCGAATGGCTGCGATTATGTATTCGAGTTTCCGTACTGAATATTCATCGGCGTTAATTAATATTCAATGGACGCCGGATACATTTAAATGCCAATTTAATATCGATATGCGTGCATCATACGCTACCGTGCACACGATTTTATTCCAAAGGCGTACCGTTATAATGCAACACGGCTACCTTTCCAGATCGTATCGACTTATTCGTTTTTAATTGTTGCTTGACAGTGTATTAAGAAAACACATTCACGCCGGTTGCTTACTAATTAAATAAAATAACACGCCCGAAAAAAGCGTCTGTTGAATGCCGAGAGAAGCGAAATCACCGCTTTTAAACGACACCCACTTTTGCTTATTCAGACAGTGACCAACAAAGCCATCAAAAAACTAAACAACTTCTTTTTGTTTGTATTTCATTAAAATAAGCAATAGTATCGTATTTTTATAGTATTTTAACCGCTGCACCTGTTTATTCAATACAATTCGGATATACGAGGTCTGCTCAAAATGTATCCAACCTTTGGCTCTGGTTCGCTCAGAGATATGAAAGCTTAATCGCCTTCAAAATACCCTCCTTGGGACCGTACATACTTATCCCAGCATTGCTGCCACTATTGGATGCATCCCTGGAAGGTTGTTTATGGAACGCGGTTCAGCTGCTCTGTCACATTCTGCATGATGTCCTCCTGAGTGTCAAATCTTTTCCCTTTTAACAGTCAGAAGTCACAGGGAGCCATGTCGAGAGAATAAGGAGGCTGACGAACAACTGAGATGCTGTGTTTGGTCAAGAAAGTCTGAATCAGATGAGAGGAATGCGCCGGTGCATTATCGTGATGAAGCTGCCAAGATCCAATTGTCTGCAGATCCAGTCTCCGCCCCTGGACGACATCTCGACGGAGGACTTGCTAGTTCCTTAACCTTCTGAATGGTTTAGTCTTTTCGGCTTGTTGAGGATCGTCGTGCGGTCATCTTTGAACCTATTGTACCAGTCACTGATTTGTGTAGTACCCATGGCACCGCTGCTCCAGTCGTTCCGTCATTTCGTGAAATTTGCAAACACGACGAGGGTACCCCACAAATCTGTATATATAAAAATGGAAAAACGACTGGACCAAATTGGATACGTCCTTCTGCCGGTTTGCTCGTAATTACTACGCGAAGGTTTGGATAAAAGAAAAGTCGGAAAAATTTGGGCAAAACGAAGTTTGCTGGGTCACCTAGTCCTTAATAAATATCATCGTACTCCCTTTATTATTTTCGCGGAAAACACGGCACGTCGGATACATTTTGAATAGACCTCGTATTTACTCTGAGTTTGAAAATGTGCCTGTTACGGGCTTACGGGTTTACGGGCTCGAAATTTTGCATACCGTATATTTGTTACGATAGCTACAACTTGCCATGTAGCTTTTTCTAATAGAGAATACTCCCCAATTCATCATTCGTCATTTTTTTCCTTCTTTGCTCGATCTTTATTTTATATCTCATTTCTGCAATTTTTCATCAACACTCTTAAATGGTGCTGATTGCTGTCACACCAGTCTTTAGAGTTTAGTGAGTACTGTTTATAACAACCTGCACGTCCTCTTCAATCATGTTTCGAATAAAACCATTATTGTTTTCAGTAATGACCATTTTTGAGTTAGGAGCTCGAATTTGTTATTTAAGGGAGGTCGATCACGACATCAAAACTCCACCGATTTCTTCAAAATAGTGTTCACAGCTTAAGTCACACTTAAAATCGTTAAAAATCAGTGCTCGATAGTGCTCTTTTGTTCTATTCCATGATTTTTTTACGAAGTACTACCTTAAGCGTATATATTTTTAAAATATTGAAGCATATTTGTTCAATGTAAATATTATTATTTTCAAATATCCATCCTCCATAGGCACATTCTTTATATTTTGTTTCCTGAAACTTCAACGAATTGGGATCTACTATATGTTGCTGCATCTGTTTCTTTAGAATTACTTTGTACTAAAACAAAATGAGTGCACATTAGCGATGTAGAAGATGTTCTCATTGGCACTGAGATATTCTTGTTAGTAGATTTCGCATTCGGTATACTACTGTTTAAAAATTACGTTTTCACGGTTTTCTATTCAAAATATGTGCGATAAAGACTTTTGGGATTCTGATTGTAGTTTTACCATGTTTCATTTTCCTTGTAAAAGATGAGGACTTGGCCTATCGTTTCAACCCATAATCTAGGGAATCAGGATTTGTTGTCAGGGTTTACTCCTTTAGGACATTACGTCCTTTTCTACATTACGTACACCCATTGTATACCATATATTGCCCAGTAGTCAAAATCGATTTTTGTATTCTTAAGGAAAAGCAGTTAATTTTATTCTAATTTGTTTCTTATCCGTCGGTGTTCATTCAAGCCACATCTTTAGTTGTCTTCCATGATGTATTCACTTTTTACAAATCATCGGTAATGGAGTATCTTTATGTTTGGGTTGATATTCTCTAGATCTTCCTACTTCCTTAGAACATCCAGTTTATTGTGATTTTTACATCCGAGTCGCATGTTCAACCCAACTTAAAATTCTGCAGCTTTTTTCGTATTTTCGAACGAGATTTATTGAGCGTGATTGTTTTCTGACGAACCACTGATATTCTATCCTGTAGGTGTCAGCAGATCTTGCCAATCCGGTTTGAACAAAATATTGTTAATATCTTCGGTAAACAATGCTTAATAAATACAGCCAACGCTCGATAACGTGAACTAATCAGAACAAGGGTTTTATATTGTCGAAATGTTTACATTAGTGAAGGTGGTTATTAACAAGCAAATTATTAAAAGGAACCCCTAATACGCCAAAATAGAGTACAAAAAATATTTGAACAACCTTTTGTAAACACTAAGGATAACAATAAATCAAAATAGCGTTTTATAATCGTGTATTAAAGAATGAACCTCGGTCAACAATGTACAATTAAGTTCAAATATGGATTTATTCTACATAAATCGGGGACTCCTCTACGTAATTGGGTAACTCGGGAATTGACCAAACTGGGCTTTGCATAGACAACTTGTAACGCTTGAAGTTATTCGTAGACGATCGGAAATTGTGAAGACGTTGCATAAGACACTCGATCCGTCTCGATTAAATTCGATCTCCGTAGATCTGTTTACGTTATCTAGTTATAACTTACAATGCTTTTACGTTATCAAGTATTCCCTATAATCTATACTACGAATTTTGTGTTCACATTATCGCAATGTTTGCAATATCGGGCATTTACGTTATCGAGCGATTGCTGTACTTCTAACTTGGTTCTTATTAGGTTAATGGCCTTCCGAGTTTCACATCAAAAAGTAAGACTAATTGAACGTTGGTTTGAAAAATTGGTTGATTAATCTGATTAGAGTAATGCTTTAACTTCCACAGTGGTTGAAGTAACTGGTGGACTTGCCAGGATATTGTAATTCGATTTTTCACATCAATTTCTGCACCTTGATTGATTTGCAAGAAAAATTTCGGGAAATTTTAGTGAAATTTTAAAATTAGAAAGGAATGCATGGCACATTAAGGCTTAGCTTTTTCGGCCTTCGTGTGTCGAAAGAGATTAGCTTTTAAATGTTTCCTAATAAAATCTAATAGAATTTTAGGTGAAGAATGTGCTAGTCATTAGTTCTTGATGGAAACTGTACAAGCAATTGAAGCATGTAAATTACATTCATATTTATAATTAGACATTAATAGATCGTAGCGACTTTACGAGAATATTGAAGAATGAAATTACAATATGGTATTGATGGTAACATTAGATTTCTTTTTTTTCCATATTGAACCGTTGGAGCATATTATTGACCTAAATCTAGAAAAATTACAATAAAATACAATGGTAATAACATTCATGCTAAGCGTATCTATTATAGAATTAAGCAATTTAAAACATATGACACCTCACAACTTCGAACTTATTTCCTGTTCTAAACTTTTTGCATAAGGCACCAGCATACAAACACACACGAACATCTTTCAGAATGGATACACATGCATCTTATGGTGACTGTGACATGCATTAGAAGATATTATTTCGACAACGTTCTTCGAATGCCGTCCACATATCTGAATCGTGACGTCCGGACCTCCCCAATTTCAAACGTCTGTCAGTCGGGCGAAATTCGAAACCATGTGGTTGTAGTTATTTCTCCGGATGGGATACGGATATGTTTAGGTATGCAAGCGCCACCAACGTACGAAATTACACGAAATTATGTTCTAATTTGGGGTTCTATTGTGGAAGCGGAATCGGATACCATATTTTGGTTATTTCTGTACCGTTCTATCACCATAACTATCACGGCGATGGCTAATATGGTCGTTCCCATGATGAATATCTCACACGTCTAATTAAGTTGTCAATAACGACGAAAAATGTTATATTGCTTATATTGCTTATATTTTAAGTGTTTATCTTAATATTTTATTCCAGGCACATGCTATGAATTAATTATGCATGGAGATCTTTTTATAACAATAAAGTTTAAAAGTTTTCCTCTTTGTATAAAAAATTATTTCATAACTAGTTTCGGCGGTGAAGCATTTTCAACTGAAATCTACAAAATTAAGAATCATTGCACTGTTGTCTAAAGACAAGATAAATGTTCTTACGTTTAGATGGAAGTCATTAAATTAAAGTGTTTATGTTTTTATGATTTTCTATTTGACGACTACCATCTAAACGTAAGAACATTTATCTTGTCTTTAGACATAAATGTAATGGTTTCACACAAAGTTTACCTGCAATTACGTAACGAAACTAATGTTTCATATTCCTGATCAATACTTCATCTCATTGTCAGTCCACTAAAATTTTAGTTTACCTATAAAGATACAAATGTGTTGACAGTGCTTTAAAGTTTCTTATTTATTATATATACAATCGAATTTATGTAAAAGCCATCAAAGTTAAGGAAGCATCGATAACATCCTGTTGGATGTTGGATACTACGTTACGTTCTCAACTAATCATATTTTTATATTCCGTATTAATTACTTTTTTATTGCCGTGCTGTGCTTGCTCCCGTAACGTAAAGAGCTAAACATAATTTTATAGTACTGTTATAAATCGTACGCGCGTCGTTAATTTTTTAATAATTGCCCATTTATTAGGCATACATTTGATGTTATTAGGAGTCCCGGAGGGAGTTGTTGAAATTCATTTTATTAGAAAGTAAATAAATACAATAATTTGGGTAAATTTATTAATTATATACACAAAGATGTGTAAGACATAAAAAAATATTAGATAAATACGAAAAGCTAAAGATTCTTTTCTCTTCTGTACTATCTTTTTTTTCAAAACGGTTGTCTTCAACATTCAACGCTTTATATGTAATTGTTTCCTCCTATTTGAAAGAGAATGGTGGTATGAAGCTTATGGAGCTCATCTTCATGTTCTGAATTGTCAAAATTACCGAGTATAGTTTTTATACTGATCATGCTTGTGGTGTACTCAGTGCACAATTTCGCAACAAAAGGCGTCTCACCGGATCAAATGAATTTGTAATTGTGATGTGGTTGTGCATATCCATGTTACCCATAGCCAAACAACCGATCTACAGCTCCTATTACTCCTATACATTACAGTATTACCGATTCTTAGAAATCTACTCATATTTAACCTAATATAGTTTTTCTTTATTATCTTCTTCTTAACCATAGATCTCTAGAGTTTAAAGATGGTTTTAACGTTGATGCAATGTAGCGATGAAACATAATTATCTGCCTTAGGCTAGGTGCACACGCATCGATTTCGATCGTACGGAAAGATATCGTACAATCAAATTCTTTTAGTGGAACAAAGAAGAGCATAGGAGCGTGCACAAGCTTCGAACTCAACACGATACGGCACGATCTCCGTGCCATTACGGTCGACTTGCCGTGAATACAGTGGCGTATATGATATCGCTTGCACACTCCACGATTTTTATTCGTGCGATAAAATAACGTACGATATTTTTTCGTACGACCGAAAATCGATGCACCTAGCCTTAGATGTTGTTAATAATTTTGGCATCATACGTGGGTAGATTAACAAGTTTCCGCAATCGCTACTAGGGTGTTGATATTTTTCCAAATACTTTATTTCGTTGCCTAGGCAACTTTTTCATATCAATTGACCGCAAATGTTAAATAGTTTGGTTTTGACACGCATTTAAGTCAATTACCTTTTTGTGCTTTCAATTATGAATAAAAACGAAGTTTGAGCGATTATCCAATTTTTCTATTTGGAAGAGAAAAAAATAATTAATCAATTGTTTGACGTGCTGTGGAGAGCTGGAATTATCATGATGCAGGATAATGTGATATTTTCGGTTGTTTTCCTTAATTTCGTCGATAATATCTAGCAAACAAGTTGTTGTGTACCATTGAGCATTAACTGTTCTTCGATCCTCTATAGTCTATACAAATGATTGCGATTGTCCAGTACAACCGAAGAAACAAGCTAACATTTTCTTGAAAGTACTTCGTAAACGAACAACTTTTGTGGGATTAAGTTCATTTTGGGACCATTATAAGATCATTTGAGACATTCTTCGATAATATGTTTAATGATTTGAATGCCTGTGCAGTCACTCTATGGAGATATTTGTTAACTGCACTTTTTAGGTTTTACATGGTAAGTTAAAACCTGCTGGCTCTTGGGTTATACAAGACATGTTACTATTTTTTATGTGCACGTCATTCTTGAATTTATATACTGGTAAGGTAAATCCTTCTTGCACAGCTATCCTAGACGTTCTTCTTGGAGCTTTTATATATGGCAGTGGATTACTATTAACGTCCTCGATGTTGTGGACGATCGAAAGATTTCTATTGTTAAAAATCTTTTTTGGTACATATGTAGGAGGGCGTTTGTTATTTCTTATATTGGCAATCCTTACATTGGAGATGGTTTGATTACGCCAACGATTATTCTCATGGTGTGTCTTTATCAAACTCATGGAGAAAATCGTTACAGAGTTATCACTTCTTAAATTGGCAAGCTTAGGAATTTGTTTTCTTTTTCGGATCCATTTGCCATTTCAGGCATCAGATGCGGGATCCTTGGCCCTTTTCTTTCAAGCTTCTCTATCCCCGACCAGTTGCTTCTCTCCTTTGGGTTTCTCGCTTCTCTGTCGTATCTGTTCAATTTTTTTGCTTCACTTTTTCTTTGGTCTTCATCTTTCTCTCCTTACTGATATTTTCCTATTTCGAACATCTTCTTTACTAGTCTCTCTGAGCTTGTCCTTACTAGATGACTGACCAGAAATTAAGAAGCCATTACAAATCCAAACACATTTTGGGAACATATGGTGGAAATTTTGTTCCTTTGTTCGATTTTGAAAACGGTCAATTTTGCCTTTACGCTTTAACTTCGTTCGTACAGGATATTTATTTCACACCGTTCGTAAATGGAGTTACTTAGTATTATATTGTATTGAGCAATCCCGTTAGAATACACTGCAGCGTTTATTGAATCAGTTTTAACTTGAACACAGCGTAACAAACTACCTCATACAAACGTCGCTCATCCCGCTTACCTGGTTGTCGACGTCGGCTTGATTTATATTATTATTTACATGTCAACCTTCAAACAGATACCAAAAGCATGCAAATATAACAATGAATAACGAGAACGTCGGCGTATATATTTATAAACATCACGATCGTAAAACAAAGCACCGCGTTTGTATTGTTCGTTTCTGGTAAATCTTTTTCTCCTTTCAACTGCTAATGTTTATGTGGCGGCTCTCCGCATCAATTTTCTATTCCATTAGATGATTCGTATTTTAAATTTCTTCTCCGCTATAATGTCACAAGGTCAAAAAAGCAAAGGAAAAAAAAAACGGCATGGCCGCGATTTACATATACAACCTTTTCTATATGACAAGTTATTCAGATACTTGTTTGGTTTTTGCCCAATCGAATCTTTCATGTGTAAAACTAGCCCCACCCTACGACAGGCTCAGGTGTGAATGTATTCATTTTTTATAAGATAGCGGCTGTTTATGTGTATTGTTGACGTATCTTAATGAGCTAATTGTAAAGGTGTACATTCTAACCGGTATCCTCGTTCGCTAACAGGAACCAGTTTTATCTTAGACTTTAATTAACGCTACCATGCATGCATACAAATTTACATCAAAGATTATGATGCAGATTGTTTTTTATGACAACTATTCAGTATGGAATGAAGTACTTTTTATCATGTGGAAAAAACTATACAAATTGATCTATGTTTTGGTGTGGTTTCTATAAAGACCTTTGCTTACTAAAAATACGTACTTGTTGTCATGACATTATCGATCTCTTGCCTGTAGTCCAAGTGATGTTTTTGCAAAGATTTTGCCACTGTAGATCAACCATTTTTTTGAGCAAAGCACAAATTTTTACATCGCAAAAGCTAACCTGGAAAATCTATCTGATCACAGTCATTAACAACTTCGTTTTTACTAGTGTTGTCTTTTTAATGTTGCATATAGGAACAAACAGTAGGTCGACTGGAAGTGCTTTATTTCTCAATCTTTAGTGGTTTAGTCAAAATTACCATTTCAAAAACATCGACTGTTTTATCCGGTGACTAGAACCGGTGGCCACGTAATCCATTCTTGCTCCTCAGCGACGTAAAAAAATGGGGTTAGAACTGGACGAATGACGATCTAATAATTTGATGTTTTTCTATTGCAGAAACTTGTCTTTCGTGCTGTATGTAAACACGCATTGCCTCTGTAGAAGATGACTCGCCATTCTGGGTTAGTTTTTCGGAACAGTGTGATTCCTTCCAACAAAAGAACCGTGATATACCACTTGACATTAACAATTCTTCAATATTCTGAAGGAATTCTAGCTACTTTAAATATCTGCTTTCGACAAAAGTCTTCGATACACTACCATAACAGATAACTTTCATCAGATTCTTCTCAAATCGGAACACCAAAACAAAGAATTAACGTTCATTTCCGGGTTCAAGCTCTTGGCGCAAGCTCTAATCATTTTACAATTTCTTGGCATCAATCGACAGTAGTTGCCTCTCGGTTTTCAGTTAAAAAATGCGAAATACAACGGGAAGTTAACTTTGCACACCCAATGAATCGTGCAAAATTGAGTCTTCTTTAAATTCCCAGGAATTAATTAAAGTTTTTTCAGGCGATTCTTTCGCAATCGCTAATTCACCGCGATGCCTATCCCCACTTTTTCCAAATTGCCTAGAAAATTGGCATTAATTAATTAAAGCTACATTTTCCCGGATCTAACGATTTGCTCTGATACAATCCACCGTAATGATGCAATACATCAAGCAAAATAAATATTTTAATTGACATTAAACGAAGACACACAAATCGTATTATTATCAATACATCAACATCAATTATACGAGTATAGGGAGAGCCCGAGCGTAATGCATCTGCGAAGGCATTCGACCATGAATCTCGTTAACTTCGTTAGAGACGATGTCTAATGTCGTTCGAGAGCTAGGACCTCTACATTGTCTGACAGTAATTTTGTTTATAGTCCGGACTCCCCGCTTTTAATTCAATCAGTAGAAAGTAATGTAATTTGTACACATTACTAGATGGAGTTGCAGCACCGTGACCCTTTTCGTATAAGCAACCAAACGTGACGTATTCAATTTTGAATTTTTATGTGTGGTCATTCGTATAAAATAGTCGATATATAAATAGGAATTTATTGGGTTAAAGCCTTCTAATTTTGAAAAAGCGCAAAACAAGCAATTTGGTAAATGAATTCCTCCCATACGAGTATAAGTACACGTTACCAAATATTTTATCACCCTCTCTCAGGAATGCTGAAAAGCTCATAAATGCTTTTGAAATATTTGGCCAGGAGTGAACGCATAGGTCTCTAGAAGAACAAAGCGTCATATGTTATGTTAAAATTTTATGTTAAGAGGCGAGTAGGGGGTATGTAACACCACAATTGATTATTTTGGACATATATACGAGGTGTGTTAGAGAATTCATGAAACTGATCTTTTATTTACTATTCTTCTCAAATAACATATCATCCCCTTCAAAGTAGGTCCCTTGGGCAGCTATACACCGGCGGAGTCGTTATTCCCATTCTTGATAGCAACGCTGGAAGGCTTTAGTCGGTATGGCCTTCAGTATGCCCGTCACATTCTTCTCTCCAAAGTCCCAAAATGATGTCCTTTTAAGACACTTTTTAGTTTGGGGAAAAAGAGTCGCAAGAACTGAGATCAGGTGAATGGGGGGGACTGAGGAACCACAGCGATGCCATGATGGTGATGGCTGTGTGACATAGGGCGTTGTCATGATAGAGCATCCACTTGTCTGTAATGCCTGGTCTCACACGAATCACCCTTCCTCTGAGCCTTTCAAGGACACCCTTCTAAAAAAATACGTTGTCAGTTTGTCAACTTTCAAGTTCACCTCAAACTGGATTCCGAAGACATACTATTTATAAAACACATCATAACATGTAAAGAAACGTGGATTTATACGTCTGAAACGCAAACTAGCCGATTTCAGAAAGGTTCTTCGATAACCAGTCAAAGCCGAACAACGATACCAAAAACGATCAAAAATCGGGATCTATTTAGAATTCTTTTCTGAGGCACATACGACCAGCAATATTTTGTAAGCGTTGTGGGACGTTTAAGAGAAAATGTTAACCGGAAAAGAATAGATTTGTGGAAGAACAGTTATTGACTATACACCACAATGCAAAACAAAATTTGCAGGAGCTAGCAAAACTGAATATAAAAATTGTTTTCAACGATATTTTTTGTGTGACTCATTAAAAATATTTGAGAGCGATTTTGGTGAGCATTCCAATAGTACAAAGTCGCTTGAAAATCATGTTGGTCCTTTTTTGATGATCATGTATTGTCCACTTAGAATTATTTTCGGGGGAATAAGCAGTCAAAAAAACAATATTATCCGAGCGTTGTGTTCTGAAACATCTTTGATTTATGAAAGAAGTTATTAAATTATGTACCACGATCTTGCTCCGTTCTACACATCGGAACTTGTATGAGAAAGTTTGACCGAAAACTCGACGAATATCATCGACTAAGCACAGTAGTCACCAAATATAGGCCCGTGTTACTTGTTCACATTTTCAAAACTCATATTATCACATCAACAGATGGTCCATTGAGACCATAAAATAACATTCACAGGCGACACCCTAAAGTGATTATTCGTTGGCATTACTCTTTTAAAACAAATGAAGCCTCTTTTGAAGATGACAAAATAAGTCTAGACGACTAAACCAATATGTCGTGTTTTATTGAACAATTCTCGATATTTATTTGACAAAATTTGGATAAACAGGAAACTTACAGTATAAGAATAGATAGGAAGCTGTGCGAAACGTTTGGAAATAAACTTATAACGTCACGTAAACTGCATTAGGTTAGCGACTAATTAACATTTTGTTCTAAAATTCTTTAACAATAAATAACAGATTTTCTTGAATCACATGCACCATGAAATTGAAATTGGAGAATCTAGGTGACACTATCAAACCGTTCAGGTCTTTCAAAGGACTTCACTGCTCCTCGAGTTATATGTGGACGTCCATTGTCTTGCTGAAATATAGCATTAGGAAGACGTAGATTCTGTTGTTGTTCTTTATTAGATTCTTAGTGCCCTTTTAGGCGTCGGATTGGATTTCCGGTTTTTCTCTTCTCTAGCGTTTCTCTTTTTTCCTTCCCATACCCGTAGATCTGATCCATGTATTTCCTACTAGATTTGTTGATTTAGCTAGTATAAAAATGTGCAACGAATTAATGGCAACATTGCTTCCAATAAACACTACTAGGCGGTGATCAACTTCAACAGGGAGTAATAGTCTGTGTTCCAGTTTGTAGTTACGATGTTCAGCTTTAAAAAGGACATTACCTGCAGACAATAAAACAAGAAGCTTAAACAATCTGATCCTGTGGTACAATATTTGTCTAGCGATCGTTTTACTTACTAGGGTCTCTAAGAACCAACAGTCGTAGTCGTCAATGTTAACAAGTTTTATGCACCTTGGTTGTATAAGCAGTTTTACTCTTTTTCTTGGTAACCGCGTAATAGTGATGGTATTACAATTTACAAGAAGGCCAATCTCATTGTACGAAAAATTAGTTTGGGGTAAACCAACAATTTGACCTTGGAAGTCACTCGCCCTAGGCATTCTACCCAAACCATCGCAGCTTTCTCTTATTACTAGCATTTACTAGGTCCTACATTAACCTCGCCCTTCCTTAGTCTTTTTCATCAATCGTCTCTATCCATTGCCAACCAACGTTACTAACGTTGACGCAACAATATATCTGTCATCCCCCATCATGTTTTCATTGTACTGTTACTCTGCATCTTTACTTATTTCGCCCAGAAAGTGACATACAGAGTCGTTTGAGGCAGTTATTTTGCGACAGGTGTTCGCCTCATATCAATCTTCCTCTTTATGAAAGATACGTGTATTCTATCCTTTACTTGTTTGTATTTCTTCTGTACATCCAAATCATACCGAATTAGTTTTCACGTGTGCTACTAGTAAATTTATTCTTGATGAAGTTTCAATATATAAAAGCGTCATCTCTTCTTCTTCTTCTTCTTCGTCTTCTCATTTCTAGCTTCCGATAAAAACATTACAGTTAGTTCTTTATTTGTATATTATAGTACTGAAGATGGTAAGTCGTAATATCTGAGTTGACATAATTGAAGAATATGCTGTCAAAAGTAAATGAAGTTCTCACAACTCAATTCTTCACACGCTTTAACCGGTTAGAGCAACATTACGATTAACAGTATGCAAAAAGTGTGAATGAGAATAGGAAAGAAAACTACGCGGAATCGTGTTGGTTTTTTCTTAAGACCAGATTAATAAATTTTGAAATTTACAAACTACCGCAGGATAAGTCTGCCGATATTTTGATAGTTTCTCGTTCTTAGTTATCAGAATTACACAAAATTATTATCAATACGTAACCTACTACATAACATTTACATCCAGAGCTTACGAAAGATGATCAATAGTTCATCTCTTATTTAAGCATGATTCGACGAAATTTGATTTAAATTCACCCCCAACGAAACGTAAATCTCGTACGCAAACATTACTACCACTACAACGGCTATGAATTATGTGTGAGAGGAATTGCGACCCTCGACAAGCATTGCGGCTTGATTCACTTCGCCTCGTATAAACCAGAGCACGACTGGTAGGAATGGTACCGCGATAGGGCACGCATTTTGACCCCCCAATAAAACGGAACTAAAACCCTTCAGTGCTGCAGAAGCACAACTAACACGCTACGACAATCAGTCGCAAATCAAACAAACATAACTTACTTCGCCCTCGTAAAAACTTAATCATTTAATGCGAGTTTAATCTCCGACGAACAACTTTTTGCACAACGGTCCAGCGCGTCTCACCGTTGAACTATCTGGACAATAATCATAAAGACGCGTGACATGAATTCCGTGAACACGCCGGCATTACCTTCGACCACCGGTTTGGTTTTTTTCGCGCAGTAACTTTATATTCCGCGATGAGGACATTAAAACGACACCCCGTGTTCTTGAGGAATGTGGTCTTTCGGTCATCAATTAAAAACGTCAATTAGTAGTCGGGTTCGTCCGTTGATATGAAACGTGATAACATCAAGAAATGTCACCTCGATGGTACGTAAGTGCTTTTTCCTTTTTCAAATTTAGTAAAATATACATCGAGGGTTTTGTACCTGCAATTATGTGTTTGAATATAAACTAGAAGCGGATTCCTTGTTTATTTTAATAGAATTACTTGAGCATTCTCCATTAAGTAGAAGATTTATAATTGGATTAAACGGAGACTCTTTAAGACAAAAAGGTTCCACTCTTGTGGGGAAAGTGTCTATGACCGACATTACAAGAATAAATTTGAAACTCATTTCTAAAATAGACAGAAGATTTGCAACCAAACACACATTTTTCTTTGATAACCTTTCGACTTTGACTGTTTGAGCTTTCGAAGAAGACATTTCGCCATTCAAGAATCTTTGTAGTAATATGTTAAAAAGGCTTCATTGGGGAACAATGTAAATTATGCAATTTTTCGACTTCGACATCTGGAAACATTTTGTACTTTGAATACTCAGTAACTTTCTGTTTTTGCTTTTAATAACCGGAGCTGTCAGCGAGATATTCCGTAATTTAAGGACGTCTAGATAACATTTCTAAAATACTTTTAGGTCAGGGACGAGGCGTAGGCATCTACATTTTCTCATTACTACCATCTTCCCCATTTCAACTTCTAACCAATTCTTTCAAGTTCAATCACGATATCAATTTTATTTTTAGTAACAAACTCATTATTGACGTAGAAAATCAAAATTTGTATAATATTTTGTAGACTACGAAAACTCTGAACTGACTGTTAACTCTCGAAATTAGGTTGCTGTTCTAAAAATGTAGTATCAGTAAAGTCTGTTGATGTGCGCGACCGTATTCTACAGATTTCGGTATTGAGTGATGCTAATATACAAAATTATTGGTACGAACTTTAAGCAGCTTGGTGGAGGTGATCCTAAAGCAGAATAATAAATAGGTATTGAATGTATGAAATATTCTCATCGTTATTAATTATTCTGCATTTCCTTAGGACAATCCGTTGTAGTTTAACAACCATGTTCCTAGCTTCTGCTTCAGTGCTTCCAAACTATTGGGCTTTATAACTAAGACATCGAAATACTTCAGAATCATCGATCTGATCAAATCTGTATTTTGCCGTATGTCGTAACTATATTGAGGTTCGTTGATGTGTGGTACACTCTTACGCTAATCTGTAAACAATCGTAAAAATGAAATGCGCCGTCTTCTTTTTCGCTTTTCTCGCAAAAATAAACAAAACTTTTGCATTCAAATCGCGAACGGCACATGCGTCATTTTTGTTTTAACTGTAGGTGACAATCATGCATGATCATGTGAAATTCAATGCCACTCTGCATTAGTAAAAAAATGGTTTTCTTTGGACGCTGTTTTCACTTCGAAGCGATCAGTACCATGCCAAAATCAATTAAACATAGAATTTGCAACAAATTTTGTGTTTTGAAGAAATTAATTTTACGCAAACGATGGAAATGTTAAAGAAGGCCTATTCGGATGATTGTGTATTTCGTACCACAGTTTTTGAGAGGCATAAGCGTTTACTGGGCTGTGAAGATGTTGAAGATGATATGCATCCTGGACGGCTATTAACATAAATTAACTACACTGTCCTCGAGAACCCTATTATCTCAGTTAGAGAACTACCTCGTCAGTTGATACTTGTAATAACCCAATGCTACGTGATTTTGATCAAAATGTTTGGAATTATACACGTAGCTTCTCGCATGGTGCCGAAAACACAGTATTTTTTCCAAAACCTGCATCGAATGTTGTTGAACAAAATTTACATTAGACAAACGGTGGAAATACTAGAGGAGGCCTATCTCGATGATGTAGAAAGAGGTTTTCAGAAACATACACATTCACTAAGGACGGTGAAGATTACGCAGGTGATCCGCATCCTAGACGATCATCAACATCAATTGACGACGATTACGCCACTCAAGCAGAAGCTGCGATGCTCAAAAACATCTTTGTCTCAGTGAGAGAACTACCACGTGAGTTGAGAATCGCAGAAAATCAATAGTGTGTGATTTTGGTTAAAACGTTGGGTATATTACGCGTTGCTTCTCACATGGTGTCAAAAGCACTGACTTTTCTCTAAAAATTGCATCGAATATTGATCCCTTCTGAGCTGATTCCAATGCATCTAGTGACCCACTTACTTAAACACATCATCACCGGCGATCAAACATGGGTATACAAAGACAAAGACCGAAAAGGAGCACGACAAAACAAATGTTCTTACTGTTGTTTTCGATTATCAAGGTGTGGTTCACCAGGAGTTTCTTCCAGAAGGGCAGATGGTTAATAAGGGAAATTGTTCAAACATTATTCGTCGTTTGCGTGAGATTATAGGTAAAAGAACGACGTGAAATATGACACGGCAGTTGGTTCTTGCACCCTCATAATGCACAAGCCCACAGGTCACTCGTTGTTCATGAGTTTTTGGCCAAACACTGAACCAGTATCATTCAGCAAGCACCGTATGCGTCTGATATGGGACTGTCAGATTTCTTTTATTCACAAAGCTCAAGTTGCCACTGGAAGGGCACCGCTTTCTGACCATTTAAGGCTTAAAAGGAAATACGTTGAGCTTAAAGATTTGTACCACAAAGTGCATAGGCGCGGATGTTGAAGGAAGGTTGAAAAACTTTGTCACATTTGTACTACCTCAGATGCGGAATACTTTAAGGGGACAAAATAAATATTAATGAATAAACAACATTTTATGTTTTGTTTTTTCAGTTTATTTCCGGACAGTCCTTCCGAACAGACCTTCCTTGACATAATAATTACAAAAGTTGCAACAACTATTGGAATCTATTCCCATATACATGACATCTCAGTATCTTCATGCACGCCTCTAAGCATTAATTTTTTTCTACGATCATCCATAAATTCTGGGTTGGTAATTACTCATCTTTGACCTCTTGAGCTGTCGAGGAAGACATTTCGTATTTCGAGAACTTTCACAATAGTTTCTGCTACATATATGTACGTCATTCAGAATCAATTTACATCTTATACCACAACTAATATTATTCTTCATTACTTTCGAAATCGTGTCTTGAAATATCCAACAAAATGATATGCAATCAACCATGAATTCTCCATCATTGGCTTTAATTCAGTTTCATTCTTTATTTGGACTGCGAGCTTTCTAACTACAACAACTCTAATATACCCCGTTAGAGCTAGAATTAGTATCGCGTCTCACACCAGACATGTTCTACAATTGAACCTCATTTAGACTACAGTCCATGTCATTATTTTTCACCACTACGTGGTAGCATCTACTGTTCTTGGACGTGGTTGCCCTTTCTAATTCCTTATTAGTCTAAGGTTTGATAAAAGAATGGATGACGTGTTATCATTAAGTGGTGTAAACCGGTCTTTGTCTCCACTTACGTGCAAGGCGCGACATTAAAATTCGGAGAAGTAAGGGCGTCAGTTCGGTTTGCACTACTTAATGATAACACTTCATCCACTCTTTCATCAAACCTTAGTCATTACAGCTACGGTAGGGACAGAAGCGACACACAGCATCGACCGTTGATGACGCAAACATCAAAAGGGTGTGTCAGTGGTACGAAACTATGCACTCTGCAAAAAATTATTGAGAATCATCGAAATGTACCTACTATAACGCTACAATCATCTCAGTTATCCAATTCAACGTGAATACAATCTAAGAAGATCTAATGAATAGTTCGCGATTTCACCTTAATGCGATTTGTACTGGCAAGAGTCACGCACGCCTTAATATTTGAAGAGGCATATGTGTAGCTACTGACAAGATGAATCAAAGAAATTTAATAGCTTCTTGTATCATAACGATCGACACAATTTCCAATTTCAATTGAAGGAAATTGCTTCGTGATCTGACACTGGCATTAGAGGGCATCACATGAATCTCCACTTGAAGGATAATGTTGCAAAATGAAACTATTTTTTCTGCAAATAACCCGAAAAATATAGATATCCGAGTAGGTCACGAATAATACAAATACATGTATGCAAATAACGTATAGAAATCCTCGATTCATATTTAAAGAACACCGATTTTTACATGAAATCGGTTCTCAAGTTATCGATTAGCATTTCCCCAAAACCTTTACGACTCAAAACATTTCAAACTTTTTTATTACCGTTGACACGCATATCATTTACAACTTTCAGTTTTAAAAATAAATGTGCTTTCAGCATCCAACATGTGTAGACAATCAGGCCGAAATAAAGATGATCGTTTCGCTTTTTACCACAAATTTACAGCCTGCCGTGTTTAAAATCAATTCGTTCCACTTAGCAATTTGTTTCAATTGTCACTATTAATGTCTACCATTATCTATGAATTATCGTGTATACCACACACCTGGTCTCACCTTACGGATCATCCAGAAACCCCCATGTTACAACGACTATTTCTAGCAACATGTGCAGAATTTCCCAAAGGCACTCTGGAATCCAACCAAGATACTCCACCAACGACAGAAACCTTTTTATCTGCTTATTTATCAATTTGTATCTAACACAATTTGTATCGAAGATACAAAACGTAAAAAGCAATATTGGGGAATTCTCTTCTGATTTAGTAGTAGAGACGACGAAACAATTTTTTGGGGAGTATGTCGACATTTTATTACATAATTCAGTCAGAAAGAAATTTTATACTTGTAATTGATACCTCTCCGGTTTCTAATTAATATGATACTTTTTCCGAAAAACCTTAATCGGTCATATTTTACGCATACTCGGGAAATGCCTGAAATATTCTCTCGTAAAAATACCATGTAAATAACTAAGGATTCTTTATCGTGGCTTTTGATCGGGATATGCAATTAAACAGAATTATATTCAGTTACCATCGTATCCTTCGAAGAAACCAAGATCAGAAATTATAATGTGTTACTGTGAAGAATTTTAAAGTTTATGCGATAACTATCTATTTAGGTGTGTTTATAGGATCGCAGAGATGTATGAAAAATATTTGTAACGTCGGAATTTATTTAATGATAAACTTGGGGCATAAATTAAGTGGTATTGGGTAAAAGCTATAACATACTAAATTTTATTTGCATCCGTAGTCAAGGTAGAACCCATCTTGCAACGACCATATTAATAAGGAAAAGTACTATCCTTTTTTCAAAGCATCAGAGTTTATTTGTTTGTTCGAAATCGTCTTTAAATTACCCTGAAAAATTGATTATCATTAAATCTTTGCTCATCCCAACCATAACTGCGAAAAATCAAGAAAAAAACTTTTATGAGCTCGAAGATAAGATTTCAAGATATTAAAGAAATAAACCAGTCAGAATATATCACTTCAAGTGTTTAATTAAATCGTTCTAATGTTCTTAATGTTGGATACGACATTTTAAAAATTCTTCTTTCTATCGCGACAAAAGCACAACAAACCCATAATAACACTGGCCCTCAAACGTATTTAATGGTGTTGCATCGAAATCCATCATATTCGTGTACGCAACCCTAACAATTTGTTATTCGACTCTAATAGTTCTTACGTGCATTATCGATGTTATTTCGTGTTTTTAATCTTAGAATATAGTTTCCCCGGAGACCGTCGACCCTCCTCCGAGCTTTAGGATCGTAATGGGACAGCGGATCTCCGTAATTTGCCCGGAGCCGGCAGATTAAACGAGGGAAGAGGGTGCATTGTTAGTCGGAGTGCGGACAGATAAACAATGGGCAACCCCTCCGGTTACACAACACCTTTCATTTATCAGTCATTGTCTGTTCTTTTTCGATGTCGACAATGAGAATATTCGCGTGTGGAGAAACAGATCCTTATTTGACTTGCATCGATTTTGTATCGTGTATCAAATAGAGAAAATGATGGGATCAATATGCGAAGAAAGTGACAACATAATTTGGTACTGATGTTAGAAGATATGATAATTTTAATGACATTGATCGATAGAGTGTTTATTATATAAACTACTTTTTTCTATAAGGTTTGTTTGAACTATGTTGATTTCGTAAAAACAGTTCCTAATCCTAAGCACCAGAAAGACGGTTTCAAGAACGAGAGGCATTTGCATTTCTTACTAAATCGTCAAATTTTGTCAAATTCTGTTTAGAGATTTGCTAAGAGCTTTCGTTCCTATTATATTCTTTCTAAGTAAATTACATTTTTGATACCAAAAATATGTTTGAACAGTCATATGGTTTATGTCAAGGGTTTTGGACCATCCATTATGATTAAACAGCAAGGAAACAGTTGTTGCAGAACTAAGCTCTTTAACATTGAAACATTGAACTCTGTATTAACTATTGTAGTTGGATAAGAACTTGATAACAACACATTGAATTTCCTTTACTTTAGCTAATAAAATTGGTTGAAGAACAATGTAAATAAAGTTTGCTGGTTTCTAACGATACTACAGTTATAAAATTATTTGAAATATTTTCTTTCTCTCCCTAAACCCCTGTGGAGGGGGCAGTATTTTCACTAAGCTTTAAGCTTGACACCCCTAAAACGAGGAGTACATGGTGGAAATTATTGTATTGATGCAAAGGATCATATAAAATTCATAACATTCTCAGTGAGCTGTAGATAACTTGGTTAAAAATTTTCTACGCCAGTATAATCACAAAATTTCCAGTTAATTCGTTTATTCCGTAATAGCACAGTTTGTATGGCACTGAACTACAAACTCGGGCGTCGTGGGTTCGGTTCCCACATATCCAGAGGTTCTTTCGTACTTCAAATAAAGTCCGGCTGTGAAAATGAGTTTCATTTGTTTCAAGTGGTTAAAGCGTAACTGTTGGCCTTACTACCTTCGGTTCTCTAACCCATGACTAGTCTGGGCAAACAGCGATAATTACGAAATCAGGTACGACAGCCAACATCACATCATATACATAGAACTACTCGCATACAGCTTACTGACTAGAGCGGGGAGTCGGGGATACTGTCGTAACTTATTTCGTAATTGTACGCTGTTACTGCTGTTTTGCCATGACTTATAATACCAGTAGTCGGTGCTAAGCCCAACGCAATATCTCTCCATGATATGTAGATGAACCGATAATTAAATGAACCTGATTGTTTCGCAAATTTCAAGAAATCAGCTACTTCCGAATCATTGAAACTACAAATTAAAGGAAAATAACAGAAAGTTCCAGTTTCTATAATGACTTTTCCAATTAACGATGCTCTATTGACAGATAAATCTCGAAAACCTTCTCTTATGATGTTTAAGATTAATATAATTCTGGGATTCTAGATATGGAGACATGCTTTCTTCTGAATGGGAAAACATGATAACACTGTGCTAGTCGAAAAGTTCAACATTGATGGTTCCTGGGTAGAAAGCGCAATTCGAGTACGCTGAATTCAACGCTATCGGCCGTTTTGCGAAGTTGGCTCTAGTTTTCGAGATATTTACGAGTAAAAATTGTACAAAAAGACCCAAGAAACACGTCTTTCCGTACATTTCGACCATCCATTCATCAAACATCATTTCAGTTTCTTCGTTTCATGAAATACTTTTCACTTTTTCTAACTTACCGAGTATTCAAGGTCGCATAAAGTATAGAAAAAATGTGTAAGTCTATTTGTTCCCAAAAATGGTGTTTTCCACATAGAAATATTTTTAAATGCTAAAAGAGCATCCAAATTTTTCCCACTATAATATTCTTCCAGTTCTTATTCAATGTGATTCCATCAAAACGAAGAAATTTCGTCGAACTGAAACGATATCTGATGGATAAATGGTTGAAATGTACGGAAAAACCTGTTTCTTGGGTCTTTTTTGTAGAATCTTTACTTGTAAATATTTCGAAAACTAGAATCAACTTCGCAAAACGGCCAACAACGTTGGATTCAGCGTACTCGGATTGTGTTTTCGACCCAGGACCCACCAATGTTGAAAAAAGTAAGTTCCTGATTCGAGCCCAGTGTAATTAATATGTGAAAATGAGAACTGTCCGATAACATTGTTTTCTCCGCCATTCTTTCTTCGTATTGGTATACTGTGAAAAGTGAAAAGACACAAATTCATCCAACTAAATCTTTTAGAATGGGAATAGAAATAAATGCAAAGCAATGAAATTATTTCAGGTTTGCGTATGACATAGTTCCCATCGTATAATAAAGATTGAAAACAAATGCTATTAAAGTTGGTGCAAGGAGCAAACGAAACATGATTAAGAATGAAAATCGCTAAAACAAAAGTCACGTGGAAGAAAAATCTGGATACAGTTTTGAACACGCAAGAAATGGACAATGTACACTAATCAATGTATTAAGTACAACTCATAATGTTAAACAAACCAAAGCAATAAAAGGATGAAGAAGATTGGATTAGGTTATTTTTGTAAGGCTATACATTGAAATTAGACTAAATCTACTATATAGGATTCTTACACAACGGATTCCATCAGTTTTTGCGTATAAGGCTCAAAGATGGATATAAACAAAGGATATATCAAAACTTAGAACAACAGGTGATGCTGCGTACATAATATATGATTGCCAGACAAGGAGAGAAGCGACTGGATAAGAAGGAAACCGAAAAAAATGGGTGTAATACAACTGTTCACACAATTGAAGTGGAAATGTATAAATAAACTAAACAAAAATTGATTGTGAGAATCGCGAGAAAACAACAAATAAATCCAGCCGCAAGATGATATACCAAGCTCTGACAGAAGCAAAATAAACTGCAAGAAAAGGAACAGAAAAAATTGACCTGGAAATCTGGGGAGACCTATGTATATACTATATCTAATTCTGGGCGAGAGAAGGCTAATAAGGAGAGAAGATAATTTTGTACATTAGCCGACCTGATGTGATCGAAACAATCTTAGATTTATAAACATTATTCTGCTATTTTTAATACCTTGAGAATCCAATCCCGTTGATCTTTTATAAAACTGGAGCGGGCTGACTTTCTGGACAAATACAAGTTAAACTCATCGTTTATATCTGATTGTTTTAACTGTAGTTCTCAGATTTAGAATCTATCTTGACTAGTTCAATTTTTTGGTTATTACGAAGAATGTAGTTAGAATGTTGTAATATAGAGTGAATGAAGGGAGTGAAGAAGAAAAGAAACTGATATGGAATAGAACTGGCTTTTACTTTGGTGAAGTTTTATTCATTAGAAACTGATATAATAACAAACGTCTTCAACTGCTGAACAGTGACAATTATCAATTCCTGGCGGTTATTGCTTATGACTAGAGACCGGCAGATTTGATCTTTGGCCTGCCAACTTCTGTCTGTGTTGGGAATTGTTTTTCTTATCTTCCACCTCGATCTGCCAAATTCTACTTAGGACTTTGTATTACGAAGGCTAACATTCATATATTTCTATGAAACCAGGCGTAGACATAAGGAATATCGTTAAATATTAGCAAGCAAATGATTACTACATAGAAGAATAGGACGAAATTAATTGCTTAACTCGAAAATGGAAGCCAAGCAGTTGAAACGATAAAAGACGTAAATAGCAAACAATAATTACGGAGATGATGGTGAAAGCATGCAAGAACTATTATACAAGAATAATATTTACTTTATCATAACTGTTATCAACTAGATGAATTTGATTGATTATTGCTCCACCATATTCACCTGCTTCTACGTCTAGTAGAGGAAGGTGAGGTAAGTTGGCGACCTTAAGAAAAAGGACAAATAGAATGCAAACTTCTGCATATTAAACAGTACAAAAATATTCAATGTATAATATGATCCTAATCTGTTAGACACCTAGCATATTATTGCCATAAAACCAAACATTTTATAAAGAAAAATAAATAAAAACACACTGCATTTTCGTCATCTTACCCCACGGTTGGGTAAGATGGCTAACCCGATGGGGTAAGACGACTAATCAGTCAAGGTGTGCACAAATCACAAATAAACTGTCCAATACCTCCATACGATGAGCAGTTTTCATACCACCATAAGCTGCATTGGTCACAAAGCATAGGCGTCGAAGTTATAATGCGACATTTTACCTTCTTTCTAGTGCTTGAGCTTGACCGGTCATATTTTGGAAGGGGTCTTATTTCCCATGGTGACTTTGTTTTTGCGTTTACATTCCTACGTCGCGATGGGCCAGGTGTAGGATTTTCTGGATCAATGGTTTCGATCTCTTCGTTACTGAAATTATTTTTCAAATACGTCAATGGTTCCACGTCAGAAGAATCCCATTTGCTATCTTCTAAATTATGAGTTTCGGTAGTCTTTGTTAAGGACGCAGACGAATTTGTCAACTTGTCCCGGGCGGCACACTGAACAATGTTTTCATATTTGTGATCCACGGAACAGATAATTCACTTTAACTTTGGCGAAATACGATATAACAAGCTTAGCACTAATGGACACTACAACCGAAGATTTCCTCTTATCTTAAAATAGTGAAAAAATCCTTAGTTGGTACCAGCCGAAAATAATAACACTAACGATAGAATATGACAAACAGCCCTAACACCCACTCATTCTTCAGGGACACCTAATTTCTGCTAGTTACACTTAAGCAACAACAGAATGCCAACGTAAATATCAGCGATCATATATTTCTTTTACATTTTACCCAAACGATCGTTCGTTATCTTACCCACCTCGCTATCTTACCCCGCCGTCCCCTATATATTATTTGTATCTTAAATTGAAATGTCGATGAAAGAATTCCTTCATAATCATTTGAGGGCAGTGTAAAGAAATTAGTTTATCAATTGATCAAATGCATAAACGAGAAGAATTGTAAGGAAAATGTAACATTAGTATACACAAACAACGCTTATAACAAAATCTTTTTTATAAAATGTTTGACCTTTCATGTACATTGTTTTATTGTTTAAATCATACGAAATTTACTAAACACACAAACCTACATGGATGTGAAACGTTGTTCTTACTATTCTTGTCAACTAATTTTGACACAAAAAATTGGCAACTTACAATTTTCAATATTAAAATTACTAAACATGATCTGTTTTGAAAACTGAATGCTTCATCTTAAAAATTAATGCGTTATTTTTTCCTTCCATTAGGATAAATGCAGCAGGTGACACATTTTCAATTTCTAATTGCTTATTTATATTCTATTCTTGTCTTATATTTCTGGTAGGTAATTACGGACACCTAAACAAAGTTCCCACTTTATAGGATGTCAACGGACTATTTGTTTAACTTACACATCTCTTCCTTTACAACCACCCTATCCTATCCAATTGAAATGCCAGAATACTAAATACGAAGAAAATATTTACCGACAAACGATAAGTTATCCTGTTCGTTAGAAGGCAGATGTCGATAGAAATTTTTAAAATATTTTCAGAGGCAGATGCGTTATAAAAATTGTTCGAGATAAGAAATAAAATGGTTGGTGGTTTAATTATTGAACTGGATTAGTAGTATGTAGCTTCAGATGTAAATATTTGTTGCGTTAATATTTTGTTAAACATTGAACCTAAGTATAGTAGAATTTAGCCGATAATTTGGAGTCGAAGTGAGGTGGAAGTGGGGTGAGATTGCAGTATTTTGCAAAAGTTGTTCTTATGTTAATAATCACATGAAGATGTAAATTGCATTTTTAGCAAAATTCTTTGTGTTTGTTTCAATGAAAGCTAAAAATGCGGAGATTGCTCATTATCATTACTACAACAGATTTTCTATTAGTGGGTGCATTATAGGCAAGACAAGGCAACGAATATAACCTAGGAACCTAGAAATGACAATACTGTATTAGTATGGTCTTTTGTTTTCATGTAGGTACACCAACACGCAAATTGTATCTAGAGTTTCAACTGAACTTCTTATACAATCATGAAGATGGAAACGAGATGAAACTTGAATTTATCATTTTCTCGTAACAACCACACGATAGTATCTCATATTTTAAAACACGGTGACGAAGAACTTTACCTCAATTTCCCCATTAGAGGAACTATTTTTAAGCTCTAATTAAACAAAATAATTTATTTATAAATTCCAATAATCCATATACCGTCGTTATCTTCCAGTTCCTTATTTATTACGTTTCGTTTGTCTACCTTTCGTATTTTTAATGACCGCGCGGTTTTCAAGAGATAGGTCCGTGGTAATTTATTGGTCGGGTTGACTGTCACCCTGACAGCTAGTTTATGTGGTTCCCTCCAGATCGGAATGTCCAGATAACGTGCGATATTCTAGAAGCTATTGTTTTACTTTTATACTCATGTATACCTTCGAAGACGTCCACACACGTACTGGTTGACTGGTTGTCGAGAAGTTTGTTGTTGTTTTTTTGGTTCACTTTTTGGGTCCACATGTTTATGTATTGTGCGTACCTACGTTAAAAATGATCGGGGATGTAGAACTTAGACTTCGGTTATTTGGTTTTCCGTTTGCCTTTTCAAGCGTTTACATCTTAGAATCGGACACAGATATATTTAAAATTAAAATGAATCCAGTCCATTTCATGATAGTACTTCGGTTTATCCCATAGATACTTCTAAATACCTACTCTTAATTTTCTTTTGCAAATTACATTTTATCGATCAAAGTGCAATTATGACCACTTTACTGGTTAAGCATCCTCGATTGTAACACGCTACGACTTGTATAACTCTCGGAAATTTTAATCAATTTATATCGATTTAACGGTCTCCTCAGTTTAAATTTGTTCCCTACATCAATTAAGAAAGGTGCCTTGCCTTAGGGGTAGGTTTACCATGAACTGAACTCAAATAAAGTAATTCTCGTGCTTTTCCGCCCTATGCACATTTCGACGACTAAAATTTTCATCGTCACCAGAGGAAGTGCAAACAAATGGAAACTTTGGATAACGCAGATTAGACGATGAAGTGGCATCTTTTAATAACTGTATTAACCGAAATTGATTTCAGTTGTCAGAGTTGTCAAAATACTTATTTCAAACTATCCAAATTGGTGTTATAAGATTAAGAATTTGTTAGATAAAATCTAGATTTGATTTATATAAATGAATACTTTTTAAAAGGCTTGTGTTATGAATGAAATAAGTTGGCGTAATGTGTATAACGATGCATTTCCATCCAATCTACAGCTGAAAATAAATGAGAAAAGCTGATAAGAACACGATTTATTTATTCATTTTTATCTCATTCTTGTTCTAGCATTTAAGGTATTGTTACTTACAAGTATTTTAAATATAAAATGTCGATGTATTATCGTAATTGTTTTAGCAAAAGTGTAAAAATTATTCAATTGATCAAATTCTACGTTTTCCTCGATTTAGAAGACTAGAGTACAGGAAATGTAATAAAAAATTTCATCAGCACCTCTTCTCTTCCTGCTATATTTGAAATCTATACCGGAATTTTCACTTATGCCACTTATTTTGGGATTTTTAATTTGATCTGATCCTAAAAAGTGGAGGTAAAAACTTTACAATTGCGAGATGTCTGGCATTACTTTCCGTTGAACATCCAAAAATATACTACTTTGGATTTAATAGTTTTTACTACATTAGATAATTTTTAGAAATAGTTAAAAATGCGCATAACATTCTAGGCGGAAGTAAAAATTCTCTCACACCGTGATAACCAAGGTACGATTTACTTTAGAAGTATTCTAAAACCATTGAAAATAAAACCAGAACTGCTACACTAGTCAACTTAACCGTTTTCTAATCTAATTTTCTTATCGAAATTGTATCGGTATGATCTTCTGCTTTTACAAGGTTTTTGTGTTAATTGCATAAGGGGGAAGGGAACAATCTTATTTCGAGTCAAAGAAAAGTTAGGCACCACATATGCTATTTACCCCAGAACAGCAATAAACAAATCAGTTTAAGTTACACTGCAAAAATTCAATATCTTGCATAAACACAATGAACTACCATCACTATCATTTACATAAGTTAAGATCGTATAGGACCAACGTTAAATTCTTGCAAAGCGCCCAAAATGCACTACTAAATCAAGCAATGCAGATTCAATTTCTTTTTCGTGTAAAATACATGAAATATTACATGTAACAATTGACAATGACAATGACCTTAAAAAATAGAACCTCACCTAGATCTGAAATATTACGTGTAAAAATTGATGTGTAAGTGCATGGCGATATTACACGGTTGAATTCAAACTTTGTCTATAAATTCATGAGAAATATATGCAATTTATGATAGTGTATTGCAGGCTTAAGGTAAGAAGCGATAAGCTTCAAGAAGAATAACACTGAAAGTTGAAAGCAACGTGTTGGGATAATACCCTCCTAAATATTCACTAATATATTGATATGAATATATTTTTCGGATAAGTTTACGTTTAAAACTGTGGAATTATTCTCACAGTAGCTGATATTTTGATAACTAAATTGCCATCCTAAGTGAAAAAAGAATTTCGTGTTGCGAATAAGGTTGAGCTAAATGCCAGTCTGAAAATCACACACCATCCATAAGCGAAACAGAATCACAATCATAATCAAGACTTAATAGCACTATTTGATCATTCCAATGTATATTTTGACAACCATGGTGTCGTATAACTATTTCTTACAAAATTACAAAGTACGCTTATAGATATAACTCGTGAAGTTTGGTGTGGAAATAACTATTGCGTTTAAATTCCAAACTACAGACATTCTTATTTTTCTCAGTAACAAAACCTACATAGTCCTAAAAAATAAGACAACATTAATTTCAGTTTGTATTTAAAATTAAGAAATGGACTCCTGGAGTAAAGGATTTTATAGAAATGATTTGACTGTAGTCAGATGGTGAATGAATTTCAATTTTATGGATATGAACAAGAGTATGATACGGGGCAGAATTGACACATAGAAGCTCCTCCACATAATTAAATTAGTAAAAATGGCTCTTGAACACATGGAATGTAAAATGTATTGCTAGAAAATGGAATATAAGAAACTATAAAGGGTGAGCAAGCCCCGTAGCAAGGCGACTCCTTACTTCCAGTGCAGGCTAGTGTAGTTTTGGGGAAAAAAGAATCTTGAGATAGCAGTATCGTACGAATGGAATAATTTATTATGAACATACGTATTGCCCATAGAATAGCTGTTACAAACACTTTGACCCTTTTTATACAACTAAAACAAATATGGCAGCAATATGCCCTTACGGTAAGAGAGGGAAATGTATGAATATGACTGCGGAAAGATATAGGAGCTAAAAGGATATATAATACTAGTTGGACAAGTAATTTATCTACTCAGGAGGCAATATACAGCCAACACATGTTTTGGTGCCGGGCTTTTTTGAGCTGATACGTATTATCTACATTTGGTGTACTGAATTCAATCTTCAACGATTTTCGTGTAAAGCTCTATTTTTTAAATATGACAATAGCGTGATTTACATTACTCCATTCTCAATTGGACCTATGATTCAGGCAAGAAGAAAATATGAGAGATTGAGACAACAGCATCATTTTATTTTCTTGAGCATTCTTATGGTAGGAAACAATATATATTGTTACAGTAATGATACATAACACTACAATAGCACTTCATAAGATTAAAAAGAATTAGAGAAAAGATTAGTTGGCACTTCGGAAGTCTCTTTTGGGGACATTCTTGAATGAACTTTATTAGAAAAGTATCTCTGCAAATTTCAGCAGTAATCTACCATCACGTGTGTATACCACCTTCGTTGGTAGCGGTCTTTCAATACTGGTCGAAACTTTTACGTTGCTCCTCGTTGATATCACCCAAATTTTCACGAAAACGGTCCAAGTAAGTAAGTAAATCATGAACGTCTATGCTCATGTTACGTCGAAGGTCTCTGAAATGATTGAGTACGATATTTAGCACCGCAACATAGTTATCAGCTTAGTGATTATTCGCAACTCATTTGACGAACAACACAAGTTTAGGCAGTTTGCTCAAGTCCACTCATTGAATGTAGGACGTAGGATCACTTATGAGTAGAATTTATTAAAAGGTGGATGACGTGTTACCACTACTTAATGATAACACGTCATCCACTCTCTACTTATGAGTTGCCTTATTTGGAGACCGTCAAAAATTCCAGCTGCAAATTTTTCTGTACCAAATCCTGGCATTCTTCATCCTATGTACATGAAGAGTAGTCAATCATGAAGCGGAACCTTCTCAAACTGTTTCATCAAGCTTTATATGCAGAAAAGCTAGGAATTTGACGAATCCGGTAACTCAACTTTGGGACAATATTGTCGGAGCGCTGTGGTGCATATCTGTACGCAAAAACATGTTTATAAGTTAGTATCTCAACAAAATAACTTAGAGAAATGGTTCCTATATTTGGAAACGGTACAAAATTGGAAAGTGACAGGAGGTAACAAATCAAGAAGATCTTTAAGTCTAAAGACTAAATGGTTAAGACTCATACTAGCAGTAGTAATATTTAATTGGTGAAAAATTTGGAAGGATATTAGGTGCAGTATCTTAAATAAGAAATTGAACAAAAATTTACAAAGAAAATATCACAACGTAAACATGTCATACGGTATTTTTCCGATTTTTAATATTATGTCCCACTAATAATATGTGACTTCATCATGTTTATTTGGTTTCGGAATTTGTTTCTTTACTTTCACAGTAACTTTGTATCGTTCTGATGTTTGTGAATCTAAGATATTTTTCATCATTAATCTTAAAATCCTTCAGCCAAACCCTTTAAATTCAGTTTTTGTTTTTCCTATATGTACCTACATTCTATTACTCCATTAGACATTTGCTAAAATAATGTTGAGCAAACTTATGCGTTACCATCCTTTCCAATCTTTTGGTCTTCAACTCCAAAACATAAATCCAAAAATCACCAATAAATCAATTATAAATCCACAAATCCATTATTGCTCTAATTAAAAATCTGATATTTGATATCCAAAATCATCTAATACATTAGATTTCGACCAGTACGGTTTCTACCGAATTCGAACAAATTTCATAAATTATCATAAATGAAAATTTCCAAATCTTATACATCCGTACTAATTGAAGAATTGCCTTTATTGTCTCCTTGATATTTTTATCTATATCATCATCCAGAAATCTCGATTTTGACGTATCCTCATTACGATTGTCCAGATGTTGGTGGAAGTAATTGAAATTTCCATTGCGAGCTGTGCGGGTTGCGTGGCGCAGTCTCGCGGAGCGCCAATGTTGGGGAGCGGAATTCAGACCGTGACTCTAATCGATGCGATTTCAACTGATAGAATATGGGGCTCCTCCTACCTTTCTGACGGCCATCTTGCCGCAAAAGTAACATTACATTGATCCAACGAAATCTACTCCATTCATTTTATTATGTTAATAAAACAAATTATAAAAACTTTCATTAATTGGGATCACTTTAACGTAATAAAGTTTTTTTATTACGCCGTGGTTATCTTTACTAACCAGGAAGTTGGGGTGATAAAGCGATTTCACGTTGTATCTACTAAAAATTGTTTTAATGGTCTACGCTCATCCGAATAATTTTTACAAATGATAAACCATAACACTTTACTTGTCGTTGCAAATCTTTAATTTAATTGAACAAATAAAACGAATGGACAACGTATCTCAAATTCACTGAGCAGTAAAAATATTGAAGAATCCCAACCAAGTGTAGTTTCCAAAAACAATTTGTTGTGAGTTTTTACAACATCTATGAGACCATATCAAAAGTTTCCGCTATACTTTGTTCACGTCGTACACTTTAGATAAGTGTACCTAGAAGAAGGGTGCCTAATTCTCCATTTGATTAAAATTGTTCTAAACTATCACACTTTTTGATATTTTGTTTATTTGGCAGTACACGGTATTATCTTCTAAAGAAATTACATTTAGTGAAAAAACATTTTTATTATGAAAAATTTTTACAAAAATAAAATTAAATGCACTTTTATATCTTGAAGAAAGGGGCTCCCATTAGGGAGTCGTTTTTTGTTTAACCGAAAAATCTCAATCTAAACAATAGTCGCGCACGTATGTTTTTTCCTTATCGGAAGTAGAGCATTGTTCATGACTCCATCGAAAATATTTCATGCATCTTATCCACATCCATAGAATACAAACTGGTGCAAAACAAACATTCTGCGCCCTCATCCTCATCACTAGCATCCATGTCGGAATCGTCATCCAGGATAGGATCACTACTACGCCAAATTTTCCTTTTTTGCATATATTGTAACGCGGCCATTTGTCTTTTCCTAATTCGGCGCTGAGTTTCGCCTTTATCAGTAAACAGTACAAAATATTCAATGTATAATATGAGCCTAATCTGTTAGACACCTAGCATATTATTGCCATAAAACCAAACATTTTATAAAGAAAAATAAATAAAAAACACACTGCATTTTCGTCATCTTACCCCACGGTTGAGTAAGATGGCTAACCCGATGGGGTAAGACGAGGTAAGTCAAGGTGTGCACAAATCACAAACAAACTGCCCAATACCTCCATACGATGAGCAGTTTTTATGCCACCATAAGTTGCATTGGTCACAAAGGATAGGCGTCGAAGTTATAATGCCACATTTTACCTTCTTTCTGGTGCTTGAGCTTGACCGGTCATATTTTGGAAGGCGTCTTATTCCCCATGGTGACTTTGTTTTTGCCGTTTACATTCCTACATCGCGATAGGCCAGGTATAGGATTTTCTGGATCAATGGTTTCGATCTCTTCGTTACTGAAATTATTTTTCAAATACGTTAATGGTTCCACGTCAGAAGAATCCCAATCGCTATCTTCCAAATTATGAGTTTCGGTAGTAAAGTAGTTTGTTAAGGACGCATACGAATTCGTCAACTTGCCCCGGACGGCACACTGAATAATGTTTTCATATTTGTGATTCACGGAACAGATAATTCACTTTAACTTTGGCGAAATACGATATAACAAGCTAAGCACTAATGGACACTACAACCGAAGATTTCCTCTTATCTTAAAATAGTGAAAAAATCCTTAGTTGGTACCAGCCGAAAATAATAACACTAGCGGTAGAATTTGACAAACAGCCATAACACCCTTAACTCATTCTTCAGAGGCACCTAATTTCTGCTAGTTACACTTAAGTAACAACAGAATGCCAACGTAAATATCACCGATCATATATTTCTTTTACATTTTGCCCAAACGATCGTTCGTTATCTTACCCACCTCGCTATCTTACCCCACATTCCCCTACTAGTTGTTACCCAACTAGAACCTTGTCAATGTTTTCTTCCTTCATTCGATTGAGAGTTCAGGGCACGAAGGTAACGGCCCTTATGATATTATTTGGTCGTGTCCCAACAAATTTCGAACTTGTAGTATCTGGCTCCGCCTTACACCCCAGGACAGGGGTAGAAAAGGTTTAAGGATTAAGTAAGTAAATAAGTAAGTAAGTAAGTAAGTAAGTAAGTAAGTAAGTATCTGGCTAATTTGCTACGCTACTGGAGGTGTTCTTTCATGTATGTTTTGTGGGTCTTCTTCTGATCTGAATGATCTCTTGGAGATGTTGTTACATTAATTTGTTGCGCTGTTTCAGAAGATGGTGTCCTTTGTCTTTGCCTTTCAATTAGAAAGTTACTATCAAAAAACCTATTTCTATCTAAGGGATATATGCCAGATTTGCGAAGACTATTAGCGGAAATCTTTGCGGTTGCAATGTTTCAATACGCGAGGCGCATTAGCTAACAAATTTGGAAAGCGGTTACATTGCGACCTGGATTGTGTTTCATTCACATCTGAATTTGTTGTGAATAGTAGGTCTTAAAAGCTGACATAAATGATAAATTCAGAGGTTGCATTTTATGCGAAGTATGGGGTGGAATATATACAATTGTCAAGTAGTTTTTGCGTCCTGCTTCTATTGCATCCATGTTCCTTGTGGGACTGCAGTGACCGTCTAGGATGAGCACCACTAGATCTTTGCAAGATTGCTTTACGTGAGATATGAAGTAGTGTAGCCATTATCAAAAAATTTGCTGCTGAATCCGCCCTGATGGATGGCACGCTACAATAGAACCTGGTGGCATTCCATCTAGCAATGCTGCTTTTATGTTCTTTCTGGGAAAGGCAAATAAGAGTAGAATAAATCCGACAGCAGCATTCATACACATAACAACAGTCACTAATGCTCCTTTTTCACCTGCAGTGACTGCTCCAACCTGTTTTGACACGTGAATTCTTGGACTGCACCGTTGTTATTCTAGTTTCGTCGACTGTATACATTTTTGGAGGATTGTAATTAATTTTTTCCATCGCTGCTTCCTAGTAGTCAAAGAACTGATCTGACTGATTTTCTTCCACTTGACACAGTAACTAACAGCTCTGTGGTTTTATCAATTTGTTTGACATAATCTTCCAGTTTTGATATGGAAGCTTTAATATACCCCATTTTCTTCCCTCTGACTGTAATCCACTGTTTATGTTTTTTACCATTTCTCGCTATATTGTTCTGAAAAACGAATATAGAGAAATCTGCAAACAATTGATTACAAGTGATACAAATGAGTTATGATTTCTTGTTTTGTGTTGCTTGCTAGTGTGAATGTAGGAAACTACGGAAACGATTACCTCCTTCTAATTGGGCAGGCATTGATCAAATAAGAAAAGAAGGAATGTCTGTGATTTAGATAGCACTGAAATAAAAGTGTACTTACCTCCAAATAGGTTGGTTTTCGATAAGGATGCCCAGACTTCGTAATACTCTCATCGAGCAACCCAACAACTTTTTGACATATGATTTGAGAGGAATCTTCAGTAATGTTTGTCAATTCATCAAGGAAAAATACACAACTCAAGAACACATCATAAACTTTTAGCGATATTAGGTACGAACATTAGTGTTCTATAGTTCTCACTGAACGAACCATTATGTGAAAGTTACGGCTCGCATAATCGTCTAAACGAACGCTATATTCAGCGCCTCAGTCAAAAATTTGAGTCAACTGCCTCAGTGCTCAACCAAAGAAACCCTGTGCATCATCATATCGCACTGGTCAAACGAAAATATCGCCGCAGTACATGAGAGTGAGTGCGAAAGTACCAAATCTTTCTAAGTCTTTCAACGACCTCAACGTGGCGAATTTTGCATAGAGACTTGGGCCTATATCCGTACAAGATTCAATTAACTCGGTGGCTCAAGCCAGATGACCATCGCAGCCGCCGTGGGTTTGCAAATTGAAGATTAAAACATCTCGAAGTCGCTCCTCATTTCAGCCGAAAATCATCAGCGACGACACTTTTTGCTAAATAGCTATGTCAACAAACAAAATTGTCGCATATGGGCAGAAAACAATCCACAACTGTAGTTAGTTGTTTTATAGCACCCGCAAAAAATCACTGTACGGATTGTGGGTTGAAGCCATCATCAGACCTTAGATACTTCGAGGTACTTACTACTTTCGAGGACAATAACGGCCGAGGTTTATCCGTAAATGGAGAGTACTATAGAGTGATGATTAGCAACATTTTGTTGCCCATTTTGAATGATATTGACTTTGATGATAAGCACAAGATGGTGTCGGAACGATTGCTTTTAAACGTGACAAATTTCCTAAGCGAGTAATTTCTGAAAGATACCATGTAAAGTGGCCACCAAGATCTAATGGCTCTAGAGTCACTGATATTATTTTCCGTTATTAATTTGATCTAATCTTCGTCAATGAAATTCAAATCCATTTGATTTTTATTCAATTACAAAGTTAGACACAAATTTCTTTTTCAAGCTTTTGGGCCGTTCTTGATGAAATTCTCAATATGAAATTCAAATTCTGCATGTTTGAGAACCCTAAAGATGCCTTCTTCTTATATGTTGTAACAATACACAAAAAAGGCCTTCGATGCATTTCTAAAAGAAGTAAGCCCAAGTTCCTTCATTTCAGACATTCTTTTTTTTAATTAAACTTTATAGTTATTGAGTATTAAAATAGTGGTCGTGTTAGTACTATTGCTAAGTATAATAAATATGGTACTTACTACCTATTAAGAAACCATATATAAATTGCTACCGGGTGATCAAGTGGAACTGTCACGATTTAAATTTTGACAGGAATTAACTAAGAATGTGTAGTGGTACCGCAAAAATATACCTATGTTCATTACCTACATCAGTGCCGTTTGTTGTTGTTATTCAATTATTGCTATTTAGTTTCAGCATGTGCTCAAATTTAAAAATAATTGCAATTTGAACATTTTCATTTGCTAACACCCTTCGTAAATGTGTGATATTAAGAAAGTAATTTCTCGTTGGAACGGCACTCAATTTTTGTTCAATTTTAACCAGGATCACCAATAATTCAGTGTTGCCACAACAAAATTTCGTGACAATTGCACTTGATCACGGTGTACAATTTTGTCTGGGAAATTCAAACGACCCACACAGTGTTATGTGTCGGTCGCCTTTTTCGGTGACCAAGCACCATTACAAACCACAATTTATCGCCGATTCACATGGTTCAAATCAACATTTTAGGCACAGGTCTTGTACCATTGTCACAAAAGAGAATCACAACTGTATTGAATCTCTATTCTTACTTTTTTGTGTTTGACTTTATTGCAATAAAATCTAAAGCTGATATCTTAATAAAAATATGCCTTCTATTTCTAATTTGTGATTTAAAATTAGTCGCTTTCTCTGTAACTTGCAACTTAATTTATTTTGATTTACTTTTCTTTCCAGGTTCTAAAATACTGTGATCATTTACACGGCAAATGGTACTTTTCCGAGGTGAGGGCCATCTTTTCACGTAGATACCTTCTTCAAAATGTTGCGATCGAAATCTTCTTGGCAAGCAGAAGTAAGTTCATTAGATTCTTCCTTTAAAAATAAAATACTAGACTTATTAACTCTTTGATTTCTTAAATTTACAGCGTCGATTATGTTCGCTTTTCCCGACCAAGCCACCGTAAAGAAGGTGATCAGAGCTTTACCACGAGTCGGTGTCGGAATAAAGTACGGAATAACGCAGACCAGGTAAGATATGGTCGAGAGTACAGTAATAATATCATCGCGAAAGGCGACACGAATTGAAATTGTTCAAACGCGCATCGTTTGAATATGAAAGGAATCCGGCGTCGCTAATAAAGAAACATACTTAAGTCGGCATGCCATTGGAATCCAAGCAACTCGAGATGGGAATAATTGCCAAGCATTGCCTTCACAGAATACCGTCTGAAGAATAACGACTTAGCATTTCCTAACTTTTCTTTTTCTGATTTAATTTTCTCATTTTCTGTCCCGCGAGATGTTAATTATGAAGTACCCGGTGTTTGTTTACTAGTTAGAAGGGTTCGTTTAAAAAGAAGGAAATGTGTGTACATGTGCACACATCTAAAATATATCCTGTCGTGTGTAAATCACTAAGATTTATATTTTTGTCGTTGCAACTAATCAGTTATAATTAAAATAATATTTACTTGTTTGTGTAAGTTTGTATATATCGTGAGACAGGCTGAACTTCAAATAATTAAGAGACGTTATTTGAGTACAGAGATGAAATAAATCTAGTGACAAAATCTACCTCAACTTTGATGGCGTATTCTTTTATTTTGTATGGATTATACTCTTACTTAATAATAATAGCAGTAATCTTTCCTGCATAGTACTTCAAGTAATGTGTTAATAAATGTTTCTCGATGATTTGTGAAACCTTAAAGTATTTTCAGCATCTCTTCATATATCTATATGGTACATATTTAGGACGTCATGATAAATAACCGATTTTTGGGAAACTTCGAACCCCCATTTCGATTAGTAAGTGATCATCCTCCTGGTTAACAACTCTCAAAACGTACACAGTTCACCATCACAAAGTGTTGGTTGTGTTCGCGTTTATTGGACCATTCAAAGCACATGCAGGTCATTATAATCGCAAGTCCCAAAAGTTATACTTACCCTTTACTTTAAGCGCTTCCAAGATGCGTTTCATATTTATAACCCACCTTTAAAATGTTATAAGAATTTATAGGTACGTACATTATAAAAACATACAGTTTTGATCAAAATAGATAATAAAAATGTATATCCAATGTTAAAATCATTTCCGCAAGAAATTTACAACATTTAGTCCAATTAGAGGTGAAACTTAACCACAGAAGCGTTTCATATTTATAACCCAGTTTTCCAGAGTGATAGAAAATAAAAGTCCAGTATTTACAAGTTTATTAGGCATCCTTAAAACTTTACTACTTCAAAAACTCGTTTACACATTGACAACATGAGGTTTTATAAAGTATTGTCACCCAAATTTTCCCAGGCGTTGATGATGGCAGCTTTTAATTCATTAATGTTGTCGCATTGATGGCCATCGCTGTAAACGCGACAAACCAATATTCCCCACAAAATTTCTATTGGGCTTAGGTCTGGGGAGCACAGTGACCAGTCCAAAACACGGACATTTTTACTGCCAATCCAAGCCTTAGTTTCAGTGCTTGTGTGGATCCGAGCATTGTTAGGCTGAAAAATCCAGTTTCAGTCAGGATGTTGGAGGAATGGCACTAAACTGCTATGCAACACAACAATGTAGCCGGCGCTTTTCATTTTAGATGACGTGAAGTGGAGTTCGAGCAATCCTTCCTCTGAAAATTCTCCTCAGACCATTACTGATCCGCCCCCAAAGTTGCGCTTAGAAAAATAGAGGGGTTCCTTCCTTAAATCGGCCCAATAAAAGTTTGAGCTATCTGGTCTACCTAAATTCCATTTTTCTCATCAGGAAATATCACCCACAAGGAGAAAATAAAGGGTTAAGCAAATAAAACTTATATTGCTCATTTGACTTAGCGAGGACCAACCAGTACCCATATTTCTCCTAGCAAATTCCAGACGCGCAACCTTATGGCGTTTAGGCAGCCTTGAAACACCTTTCATTTTAGCTCGGGAAATATCGGAAAAGCGTTTTAATACACGCCAAACGGTTATTTTGGACAATTTGGTGGCGCAATGATTAGCTAAACTGGAACAACTGATCTGCGAATTGATCGCCTTTCGTATCCTTCTATATCTTTAAGAAAATTGGCGATTACGCGTCGGCCTCGTGCGAGTTTCTTTGCAATTTCGTTCACCGAATTATTATCGGCGGTCCAGGCCAAAATTTTGCCTCTTTCCACTTAAGATTATACTGTATGACGCGGCATACCTTCCTAACATGTAAATAATTCAAACGCAACTAACGCGTCTTTTAATTAATGAAAAATCTGCAAATGGGTTATAATTATGAAGCAGTAAATTCGCCAGCAAAGCAGAGCGTCTTCACGTTTGCATTGAAAAATAACGGAACATCAAAACTTATGTCAAAACAGAGTTCCCACCATAAACTACTCACCATCCAGTACTTGCCACTTACAATTAGTTATCTATTCTAGGGAAATAATTTACCCATTGTTATTTTAATATCTTATATGGTGTCATGCGTGGGTTATAAATATGAAGCGCACTTCAGTTTACAATTCCTCTGTAGAAGAGAATGTCCAAGTGAATTACAGCAATTTTTACAGACTGTCGATAATTTAAACTTTGGATTCGGTACTCCAGCTACGAGGGCGGATTGATATTGAAGCTACCTAAGTAGGAAAAAAACATTTTTTTCGAAAACCATTTATTTCTCAACATAGTCTCCTTTTTAGCTCAATACACTTAGTAAGACGATATTCCAACTTTTTATACCATCTGAATAATACGATTTTGAGAACCCCTCAAAATACGCGTTAGTTTCAGTAATCACTTCTTCGTTTGAGATGAATCTTTTTCCTGCGAGCCATTTTTTCAAGTTTGGAAACAGGAAAAAGTCACTAGGAGCTAAATCTGGACTATAAGGTGGATGATCAACCAATTCGAAGTGTATTTCACGTAATTTTAGCATCGTATCTAATGCTGTGTGAACCGGTGCGTTGTCTTGAAGAAAGAGCACTTTTTCTTCTTTAAATGTGGTCGTTTTTTCTTGATTGCGTCAATCAATTGATCCAATAATGCACGATAATACTTTCCTGTGATTGTGGATCCTTTTTCAAGGTAATCGATGAGCAATATTCCAAATACAGTGGCCATAACCTTGCCAGCCGATTTCACTGTCTTCGCCTTCTTCGGAGCACTTCCACCAGCTTCCACCCATTGTTTCGATTGATTTTTGGTTTCAGGTGTGTAGTGGTGGACCCACGTTTCATCAACAGTTATTAATCGACGCCAAAAATCAATAGGATTACGCTTTATCATGTCCAAACACCGCTGTGAAGTGGTCTGTCGAACTCGTTTTTGTTCGACACTCAACAAACGCGGCATCCATCTTGCCGATAGCTTTTTCATATGCAAATGTTCATGCAAAATGTTGAACACACGTTCATATGATATGTTTACTATTTCAACAATCTCACGTAACTTGACTCGGCGATCATTCATAACGATATCGAGGATTTTCTTGATATTTTCTTCAGTAACCACCTCTTTTGGCCTTCCTGTTGATGGTATTGTTGCAGTGCTTGTTCGGCCGCGTTTAAATTCAGCAATCCAATATTTTACCATGTAATCTGACGGGGCAGACTCACCGTAATGTTTATCGAGCTTTTCTTTTGTCTCTTTCGCCGTTTTCCCTTCCAAATAATAGTGTTTAATCACTGCACGAAATTCACTTTTTTCCATTTTTCAAGAAACACAAAAGTTGCTTACTTCAAACGACTACAACAATTAAACTAATAGATGAATTTGGGTGAAATTTTAACAGCTGACGTTTGACAGATCGCAATTTCTAAAAAAAAAAAAAAGTTTTTGTGTTTGTGCTGCCATGTAGCGCTAGGTAGCTTCATTATCAATCCGCCCTCGTACAAACGTTTGTAGTTACTTATCCTCGGGATTAACTCCATCACTTTCTAGGTCAATAAATAGCAAATTTCAAATTTACAGTTAAGAGTTAAGTTGCAGAAGTAATTCGAAAGATAAGTATCGATATGAGCTACGAATTATATATACACTTAGTTTGTAGTTACTGGAAGAAATTACATAATCAAATCAACTGGCAAAAGATGCAGATACCAAAAGGCTGATTTTTTCTTAAACTAAGAATTGAGCAAATCAGAGCGTAGCAATTCAATTTGCTATTAAAAGCGGAAGAGCCCTACCGTACCAGTTTTTGTTCCGACTTGTAGCAAGTGCAATTTCGTTAGATTTCATAAGATTCCAATACAGGGGACTTATTACTATTTACAGATTGCATTGCAGGTGTGGTAGGTACAAAAAGCTTACACATCATCCATAAACTAATGTGGTGACTACTAAGCAAATCACCTGATAATATTAATAATTTTGAAACAATATTTCTTATTTGCGGACATACTTACCTCCCTGCCCATTTCTTTTTTGCTACGATGAAAATGGAGCTTGATGACCATAGTATACTTCAAACTATGTAAAAATCTATGAGCAATGTGGCGAGGTACTACAGTTACTGGGTGATTTCAACAGTTACTTGAAAAGTTAAGAAAGGAATTTATATTAACAGAAGCACAAGTTAATTCTTGGAAATTCTCAAATTAATTATCGTGATTGATATATTTATTTCCCAAATACACCGAAATCGAAGACGTAACGCGGAAGAGAAATTAAAAGTATTAACCTGAGAAAAGTTTCGACGAAATTACAGCGGACAAAGGAAAAGGGAGAAGGAGGGACTTATTACACCAGGCTTTTGAAAAGTTATCGTGAAGATGACTTTGGAAGTACTGAAGTATTTCATTAAGGATGGTGGGGAACTGAAGACAATGATTGTGAGTGTTTGGATGACGAGACCGGAATAAATTTTTAGCAGTTTATCAGCTTTATATATGTACGTATAGTGTAACTAATCTACAGTACACGTTCTATAATAATAAAAATAATTTAAATTATATGGTTTCAGAAATCTCCGTAAAAAAAAAAATTCGGTGCAATAAAGCAACAATTACGTTTTATACTTGGTTGATTGATACTAATTGATTGATTTGACAATTATTTGTTATATGAGTCTTTCGGATTATTTACGAACCTCTCGGTTGCTTTTTCTTTTATATTTTTTAAGTGTTCCTTTACCGGTTCTATTCTTAGTTTATTTCTTATTTATTTGTTTCTTCTATACTATGAAACACCGAACATTCTTCTTATCTACTGGATGAATGATCCCGAGAAAGGGCAACCACGTCATCTCAGATCTCGTAAACTGTCAACAAATTTCCTCTGAGTTATACAGGGGAAAATTCAATAGAATTTAAGAAATCGTGTCCGTTAGGTAAGGTTTCTAGAGAAATACCTATCACTAAATTTAGTTAAATAATTGTGTGGTGAGGAGTATACCGATATGATATAGCGTCAGTTACACTACCCACGGTCCTCGCAATCACTATCAAATATAGAGCTGTATAAATTGTATAAGGAGGTATCCATATGCAGGGACAGAAAGTCCGTCAGAATGATGGTGGGCCTACTAACAGGGCACTGCAGGCTCAACAAGCACATGAATAAAATGGTCTTGACAGAAGAAACGGTATGTAGATTCTGTCAAAGTGAGGAAGAAACCGCGATACACGTACCGTGCCAATGCGAGAAATTGGCAAGGACACGACTGTCAGACATGAGGACCACAATAGATCTGGAAAGGTCGTAGTGGAACAGGCATCATTGCCACCTCAAGTAATCTAATCTAATCTAATCTAATCTAATATATAAGCAATTTTACAAGTGCAGAAATGGTCAGACATGATCTATCACTCGCTTTAGGCTCTATCTCATTCTCACAGTAAAAGTCCTCATTTGTTCTCGCCCAAGCAATCGTATTTCTAGGGCCAAGATCGGTATTGGCCAGTACTATATATATTCAGTTTTCCTTACTTCATAATTATATATGAAAAATATAGAATATTTCATCACAATCTCCCATTTAGTTACTTTACCTATTCAAATTTTGAGCATAGCCCAATTTTAACAGGGCTTTACTTCACATTTAATTTAAGAACATAACTTATCACTCGCTTTATGCTCTATCTCATTCTCACAGTAAAAGTCCTCATTTGTTCTCGCCTGAGCCAAAATCGATATTGGCCACTACTGTATATACTGAGTGACATAGAAATTGCAACACCAAAAAGGAGTAGGATATTTTTATTGAAACTTGGTAGATTTGTTGGACTACCATTAAATAATAATTGATTTACTTTTGAGATTAAGTGGTAATGTAATAACGTCACATTCGACAGTTATTATTAATTTTTTGCTAGCGTTTTCGATCTGCATTTATCGTTCGATTTGTTGTTTTTTCATTGTTAATTAACATTATTTCGACTGTTATTCAGTTGTTTACGTGTTTTGTATGTTTGATCATGCCTAGAGTACGGCAACGAGGCAATTGCCATCGATTAAGCGAATTCAGTAGAGGTGGAATTATTGGTTTGCTAACCGTGTAAATCGAAACCGATCTACTGTAATGCGAGTGTGTCGTGCATGGTTTGAAGATAGCCAGGAACGTCCTAAAAGGGGAACCAGTGCTTCAAAAAAAACGAATGAGCGTCAAGATGGTCGTTTAAGACAACTGTCATTTAGAGATCGATTTTCCTCTACTCGGGCAATTAGTGACTAATGGTTTGATGAACAAGGACGTCATTTAATCCTTAGAACAGTTTTGGGTTAAGATCATATCGTCCGCAACTTGTGCTTCCTTTGACTGTGGAACATTGTCAGCAACGGTTACAATAGTGCAATGAAAGATTTCATTGGAATATTGAATGGCGTGGTGTTGTCTTTAGCGACGAATCTAGATTTTGTTTAAGCATGCACAACGGTCGTAAGAGAGTCAGAAGAAGACAGGGTGAACGACGGAATCTTCAATTTACAGTTGAGAGACACGTACACCGCGCCGTGGGTTTTACGGTTTGGGGTGCGATTGCTTACGGTAGCAGGTCTCCCTTGGTGTTCATTCGAGGCAATATGACAGCACAGCGATATATTGCGGAGGTGGTTAAAGCACATCTTCTGCCATACTTACAAGAGCTTGAAGATCCATTATTCCAGCAGGATAATGCACGTGCTCGTGTAGCATGGATTTCCCTGAACTTCTTTAAACAGGCCCAGATTAATCTTTTGTCCTGGCCTCCAAAATTTCCAGATCTTCCACCCATTGAACACGTTTGGGACATAATGGGTAGAGAGTTGCAAAATTTGCAGCGCGCTCCTTTGGCTTTGGAGGCTTTGAGACATGAGGTGCAACTTGCATGGGACGAAATTCCCCAAGACGAAATAAACCACCTTATTCAATCAATGCCATGACGTGTAAATGAATGTATAAATCAGAGAGGCTTCCCACATTATTAACAACAATTATTAAATTTTGTTGAACTAATAAAGACTTTCCTCCCGAACTTTGATCATTTATTACTATAACATAGGTGAATATTCCAACCAAATTTCATTCACAAATTCCAACCCTTTCTTGGTGTTGCAATTTCTGTCACTCAGTATATATTCAATGTTTTCCTTACTTCATAATAATATACTAAAAATATAAAATATTCATCAGAATCTCCCCGTACCTGCCCTTTATGCTCTATGCCATTCTCACAGTAAAAGTCCTCATTTGTTCTCGCCCCAGCAATCGTATTTCTAGGGCCAAAGTACCCACTGGCCAGTACTGTATACATTCAATGTTTTCCTTACTTCTTTATTTCTTTTATTATCATCAAGTTATCCCTTCTATTCGAGTAACTACTTTCCAATTCTTAGTGATAATTTTTAACTCAATTTACGATACGTATAATCTTAATTGAATACTTCTCTTGTTACCTAATGTTAATGTTAATTGTTTGTTACCTAATTATGCTTTGAGAATTAAAAATTTTAATTCGGTTTGGAATAGTGATGATTTGATATCAAATATTGTTTTAGTGCGTAATGGTAGTTTTGGTACTTTTATCAGTTTATTATAGTTGTTTTATCCATACTGTTAGTGACATTGGATCACATCAGTACATTCCTCATCATACAAATTGTTGTTTCAGAACACGTGTTTTGGTATCAACGATGCCAAGATCTTTAACCGTATCATTTTGTAAGACGTGGTTGAAGGTGCTGGCCCCATTGTCAAAGAAAAACGTGTTCCAAAATTAATCGGAAATTCTTTGGTGAAGTTTTGGCAAACATTACCATCTTTAGAGTAACTATTTTCCAATCGTTAATAATTGTTTTGAGTCTCCATTTGGAATATGTATATATGATTTAATAATTTCTAATTTCAGACGAGCTAGTATGATGTCACCCAGACAACTTATGAGAAATTCGAACATGACCCAGAAATGGCAACGTAGAGAAATATCCAATTTCGAATACCTTATGTTTTTAAACACAATAGCAGGTAAGTAAAGTATAATTCGTCGTAAATAATTATCGTCTTCATTATTTAAAATTGCACTGAGTGCGTGACTTGCATAGGGAAACTTACTTTCATATCCACATTCATCTGTCGTCAAATTTATGAAAGCTCATTTGAATTCATTTTTATTGAACGGGACAAAGTATCCTTTAGTCTTTCTCATAAATATAAATACTTTATGTTTCTATATTTATCTACTTAAACAACAACACAAAGAAAAAGATATCTACGATTATATGTAGTTATGCGCAGATGTTTCTCCTATATAAAGACGACACGTATGATATTTATGCTTATCCTGGCAATTACATTAAACGCCAGACTTTTCCGTATATATTCGCCATAAAAGCGCATTACCAGCATTCAAAGGTAATAGTTTCTAATCGCACGCATTAAAACTCTAGTATATCAGTGTCAAGTGCGTCCTATAAATAGCGCATCACCGAGTTCACGTTTGTCCTTTTCGTATCCGTACTCCGTGATCTATATGTTTTTAATTTAAACCCTGCCTGCTTGACAACTGCTAATTTTGCATGCGACAGAGGCACAGAAACAGTTTAAGTCTTCACGCCCCGTCAACATGTGGAATTATTTCCCGAGAGCAGAGAATTCAATTTGAAGACCTCTTAATTGCATATGGCGTGAATTATTTCTGTACCTGAATATAGAAAGGCGACGACACTGTATGCAACATAAACAAAAAGCCGATGTTTCAGCGAACCATATGTTCTGCGTGGGCTGTAATTGTTGAAAGATGAACCATCAAAGTTTATAGTTACTTGCTGAAAATTTCGTAGTTAAGCACTTGTTAATCCTGTTCACAGATAATTTGTCATCTCAACGCTTTAGAATTTGTCTTTATTTATATCTTCCCTAATGACTAGTTTAAATACTTGTAGCAAATTCTAAATCTTGATAGACCACGTAATAAGGTAAATCCGTTCGAGTCATTCACCTTACAATTCGAAAACTGAAAATAACAAATCATAATTAATAAAGGAAACGTTTCTAGCATTCTTTCGGGAGAAAAGGGCTTGTGACAGCCTGCGTGGAACATTATTTCTGGAGCATACGAAGCAGACCTCGAAGTTGCACTAGGGTCCCGTAATCCCCTTACCGAACCCGGTTTAGACTGAGTGAGGTGGCGCCTAATTCGCACTGACGTTTTCCATCCGCTGTTCATCCGGCGTCGCGACGACCCACCATCCCCTTGCTAGTAATAAATATCAGACTCCATGGCAACGAAAATAGATTTCAATTTAACAGTTTACAAACTGCACGTGTCCCTCGGGCGATTCTATGACTTCTATATACAGATCGAAATACAAAGTGTATGAAAGCTTAACATTTAGATTTAAGTTAAAAAATAATGATTATTATCATTTTACGAAAATTGTATTCTATATTTGAAATCTAGTTAACTGGAGATATTTGCCCAAGTTGGAAGTGAAAAGTTATTCATATTTTGTCGCATATTCTTTATCTACAAGAACGCTACACAGCCTATGTTCCATGTATTCGTCAAAATGTTTTATAATTTAATGCTTTTTCGGGTTGAACAGCTGAAACACCTTTCTTGATCTTAACCCAAACATTTTCATTGAGATTGAAGTTGGATGATAGAGCTGGTCATAGCATCAAACTAAAGACTGATTCTCCTGGAACCATTGCTTACCAGATGTACAAGTATAAAATGCGGATTTCAGATAACATATGGCGCACCAATGCAGTTTGTGCGATAAAGATTTGACACTGCGCCATTTTGTTGTGTCATCAACAAGTGTCAGACGCCCGAGTGATAAATTGGAAAAGTGTGTGCATAGTGCTGTGTTGTTGAGTTCAATGTGTCGAAATTTATACGGAACAAAGAGTATTCGCTGATAGAATTAATTTTTTGTTTTCATTTGAAGAAAACTTTTGCTGAATCGTACTGATTACTCCGAGAAGCATACTGTGAACACGCTCCATCGCAAGATACGTGTGAACGATGGTTTCGGCGTTTCAAAAGTGGTGACTTTGATGTTGCAGACAAGGAACGTCGAAAACCGCCAAAAAATACGAAGATGTGGAAATGCGAGCATTGTTGGACGAAGATGATTCACAAATACAAAAAGAAAGTCGCCGAGCAATTGGACGTTAGTCAACAAGCTGTTTCCAATCGGCTATGAGAGATCGAAAAGATTCAGAAGACCGGTGGATGGGTACCACATGAGTTGAACGACAGGCAAATAGAAAAGCGCAAAAACACCTGTGACATTTAGCTCGCTCGCTTTGTGTTTGGTGGTACAAGAGGGGCGTGGTCTATTATGAGCTCTTAAAACCTGGGGAAACGGTTAATTATAAACGTTATCAACAAGAATTGGCCGTTTTGAACCGTTCGTTGCTTGAAAAAGGGTCAGAATACCGAAAGAGGTACCACAAGGCCATTTCTTTTTCATGACAATGCTCCATCACATACGGCAAAACCGGTTCGCGACTTGTTGGAAGCAGTCAGCTGGGAAGTTCAACCCCTTGCGGCTTACTCACCGGACTTGGCTCCTTCCGATTACCACTCGTTTGCCTCGATGGTTCACGCACTTGCTGAGCAACGCTTTGGTTCGTAGGAAGATGTGAAAAAATGGCTCCATGAATGGTCGCAGCAAAAGGGGAGATTTTTATTGCCGTGGTATTCACAAATTACCCTAAAGACGGGAAAAATGTATAACAAGCGGTGGAGCATACTTTGAATAAAGCACTTTTTATCATTCTTCGTAATTTAACATGTTTTTTTAGGGAAAAAAATCCGCATTTCATACTTGTACATCTTATAGCACTTCTAGCAATGTGGTTTGGGTGGTAGCACTACATCCTGAAGCAATAAATCTCCCGTGTCATTATACCATCTATTTTGAAAACTGGCTCTCCAAGAAAGCATCTTGAAATCATCATACTAGTTTTGTTTAGTTTCATTGTCCTTGTGTATTCTGTTAGAAATACCTTGTTAGTTTCGTACAACCTGCTTATCGCAAAAATTACCTTATATAAAAGAAACTTTGATTTCATCTTGCCACAGCTTATGGCATACAGCATAATCTAGGTGTCTTTTGTTTTCTTTTTAATGAAGATGCATTCTTGATTTTCGGGGCTATTAATTAAATAATAATAATAATAATATGACAATTAAATATAGGACAAACAATGAAATATTGCATTGTGTAGGGGAAGATGGGGGAATGATGGTCACTTAAGGAAAATTTCAAATAACCTCCTTAATTTTAAGAATTCATCAAAACTGTTTGTATGCGTTTGTGGTTACTATGTCTTCTATGCTACGCTCAACCAATAATATGATTAAAAAGAAACAGCGTCTGATTTCACATGAAAATAGTAATTATTGCATTCCCCCTCGTAGAGGGTAATACCAGTTAAACTGAAGGGTAGTAGCGGTCATTAAATAATCAGTGTACTAAACCTTTATAAAGATATAAAGAAGATTGCAGGTTCAAAATTTTAAACCAAACAAGAAAGTCAAATATAACCTATTCAAAAGCGCTTTCATCGAATTTTGATGCGATTTTTGGCTACGTAGTTGTTACACTCGTACTTCTTGTCTGTGCTGCACCCAGCATAAACCTCACAATCCACAATGGCCGGTGTTACCCCATTGCGTTGACTGGCATAGTCCCGTGATCCTAATTTTACTTTTGTAGGTTAGACATGAAAAATGTGTACAGTAGGAGCTCTCACTTTTATATAAATTGCTTAAAACTGAACACGGAAATACTGTGACACAATCATTAATTCGATTTTATAAGATTTTAGAATGCATCTGTTAGCTCAATTGGAGGGAATACCTATTACATCAAAATGGTATTAAAATTTTTGGGACAATCAACTTTTTATTACGAAAGGCAATAATTGATTTTTAGATTACAAGTTTTTATGATAGTAGATAGCACGAAATAAAGTTCACTGTCACTTTTCTACTAAAACTTGAGTTTGTTAAAAAGGTGGATGACATGTTATCATTAAGTAGTGTAAATCGGACTGACGCTGTTACTCCTCCGAATAGTATTAACCAATAACAACTTATCATTGAGGAGTGACAGCGTCAATCCAATTTACACTACTTAATGATAACATGTCATCCACCTTTTAACAAACCGTACTAAGCAGCATTACCCACCGACCGGTATTCCCCGTTTTCTTTAAATGAGTACATATGAGTTTCATTTTGCTTTCATTTGTTCGTATGTGTTTCATTTTAAATAATTGACATTTTTAAAGCTTAGAGTACTGAATTCTGATAATTGTATTATTGTTTTACATTTGTTAAAACTAATGTTTTTTGTTCAGTGTTCAAACTCGTCGAAATGAATGAACAAAAAGAGTTAGCCATGCTAACTACTGTGTTTGGGGCTGTAATAAAATGCAGAGGCGAGATAAGCACCTGCTTTTAAATGACAGATTTTTATAATATTAGGTCTGTTGTATATTGTAAATCGTACCTTTTACTTATACATCTACTATATTTGCATAGCTATATAGTAAATTGGTATTGTTATTGTTGCTTAGGAGAGTAGTTTATGTTGTTATGTACAGCATTGGATATAAAGTTATTAAAAAAGTACCACACGTCTTCTCAATATGACAAGGTCGGTACATATCGCCCTTTTCATATATTGGCATATTATCTTAGAAAGTATTCTGTCATTTAGAACTGCAATACAAGAAAAAGTTTGTTTGTAATTAAGGCATTGACCACCTCAACCACCCCCAAAGATCGATCAAACACTCGATCCTCTGGATACGCAATTTCTTTCCAAAATTCCACAAGCAATGACGTGTCCAATGATCTTCATGAAATCCACTTCACTTACGACGGATGTTCAATAATAAAGATAGAATACCAAATTACAGGAACATTTTAATTAAAGAAAATATTTAACACATACTGCAAAGCTACGCCAATTTGGATTATTGAAAATTTACTGGAGCAGCATTAAAATAATTAATCAAAGGTGTTACAGAAAAGTTAAGAAACACAAGGAAAAAAGTAAAATCTCCACATGAACGCATACAATGGTTATACGAGGACAATTTGATGGAAAGTGAAACAAATGAGTTACGGTTTTAAGTTTTTCATTATTTTTTAACATAATTCATTCAATATCAGCTGCCAGCTTTGAATTTTCTGTGTCTTATCTCGAAGCTGGATTCTACGCATCTCTTTAAGATGATAATCTCCGAAACGAGCGCGCAATTTCTTGATAATGGAGACATAATTGAGTTTCTTGTCCATTGAAATAGTTAGGTGTTGCACAAATATAGCATCAGTTCGTATGCGTTCGTATATCGGAGGCATTTATTATAATTCAATTGCCACCTATACAGTTTGTCCCCGGATTGAGTTTACAATAGGTATGATTGACCAAAAATTTTCGAATTGGAATTTCATATTTTGGGATTCCATCCTGCTTGGTGTGAAACTTACTTTTAGTTTACCTTCGATTTTTTAAAGTCAAGTAAGCTTTTGCAGCTGAGCAAGCACTATTTTAGTTCTAGGTAAACTACCTTTTCCGTTCACAGTGCGCCAAAGTGTTACTAAGAAAAGTTGTTCAGAATGAAAAGCTTTGGCGTTATGCAAATTTTCAGAATGATCGGCCTACTTTGATAAAATGCAGTATTGGTCAGTTCCCTTGTGTGTCAACTTCATTTTCAACTTCGTTTTGTGTCAACTTTGTGTCAGCTTGACTTTAAAGAAACAAATCTGCATTTGAAACTACATACCCTTGAGATAGGTTAATGACCACAAAAACAAAAAATATGTATAAGAAATTTTCAATTAAATTATTAAAACAAGAAACAAGTACTAAGTTATTCTATTAACCCTCCACCTTCGTCGCTGCATAATTCAATCCTCCGTCGCAGTTCCTTAAACCTATTCCGGATTTCCTGAATTGATAAGGCGGATATAGCATCTTTTATGCGATATTTTAATACCTCGGCATCATTGGGTAAATTTTCTGCATACACTACTTGTTTTAAACGTCCCCACAAATAAAAATCAGCAATAGTCAAATCTGGGCTCCTTGGGGGCCATAAAACTGGACCATTCCTACCCATCCAACGGTGACCTAATTTACGGTTGAACCAATTCACAATAATTTGTGAATAATGTTTTTTGTTTTAATAATTTAATTGAAAATTTCTTATACATATTTTTGGTTTTTGTGATCAATAACCCATATCAAGGTATGGTTGTAGTTTCAATTGCAGATTTGTTTCTTTAAAGTCAAGCTGACACAAAGTTGACACAAAACGAAGTTGAAAATGAGGTTGACACAGGAAACTGATCAATACTGGATTTATATACAGTGTATATACGAACTAATGCTATCTTTACAGCCCAGTAAACTGCATCACCATCGTCGATGGTTTTACTTTGGTACCATCTATGCAGAAAACATTCCCCATGATGTACCTGCTTTCACTGGCTATCACTCTCCTCATATAACTATTCACAACCTAACTGCATCAGAGGTAGATCTAGCAATAAAAAAATTAAAGAACAGGATGACAGCAGGTACGGATGGTATACCGAGTTTTCTGGTTCGAGACTGCAGAACCATTTTGACATATCCACTGACCATTATATTTAACTTGGCTCTATCAACAGCTACTTTTCCGGATCTGTGGAAGGGTACTAAAGTCTGTCCTGTTCTGAAGAGTGGTTCTATTAGCAATATACAGAACTATCGTCCAATTTCTATACTCAATAACTTTGCAAATGCTTTTGAGGTAGTATTATACCACCGTATCTATCCCTTGGTCAGTAACTACATTTCCACTGACCAACATGGATTCATGGAGAAACGATCTACTGTTACCAATCTGGCCAACTTTACACAATATACTTTTGACGCATTTGAGACCTGTGGGCAGGTCGACGTGATCTATACCGACTTCTCTAAGGCATTTGATCGTATCAATCATCATTTATTATTACATAAGCTAAATATGTTTGGCTTCAGTGAGTCGCTGTTGCTATTCTTCTCTTCATATGTACGAGGTAGGATGCAATATGTTTATTACGGGGGATACAGGTCACGGTTATTTTCGGCAACGTCAGGAGTACCACAAGGGTCAAATATGGGTCCCCTCTTGTTCTTACTATTTATCAATGACCTCGATACGGTTATTAACTGTAAGAAATGTATATTTGCTGATGATTTAAAACTCTTTTCATCCGTATCGTCACTTACAGACTGTTTACAACTACAGGAACAGTTGAACAATGTAGCCAAGTGGTGCATTACTAACTATCTCGATTTGAATGTTACCAAATGTCGAACTGTGACATTCACCAGGAAAGTCAACCTCGCTCCTTTTAATTATTCATTGGATGGAGTGTCCCTGCCACGTGATTGCGTGGTCAAGGATTTGGGTATTTATTTTGATAGCGCTATTACTTTTACTACTCATAGAAGCAAAACTATATCTTCTGCCATGAAACTGTTGGGTTTTATAATTCGAAATTCCAAGCATTTTCAAGTCAGCACCATAAAACTGCTCTATTTTACATATATCAGATCCAAATTGGAATATGCCTCTTTGATATGGAATCCATTCTACTCTACATGTAAATTAGAGATAGAGAAAATACAGAGAAAATGTCTAAAATTTTTATACTTTACTGAGGAAGGTACTTACCCTGCCCGTGGTTACGATTATCAATTACTTCTACATAAATTCAATATTGAATCACTTGAGCTTAGACGCCAGTTGGCTCTTATAAAGTTTGTTTATTGCCTCGTCCACTTCAGGATTGAGTCTCCGGATCTGCTGTCAAAATTTAAGTTTCTTATCCCACGCTTATCAACAAGACAAGATATTACCCTTTATATCCCGTTTGCACGTCTGAATTCCTCACTGAATTCTCCGATCGTTGCAATGTCTCGGAGCTTCAATATGATATCGTCACCTTGCGATATAAACTACACGTCACTCAGTGATGTCCTTGAAATTGCAAAAGGTCTACTTAGTTAGTGGGATTGATGTTTATTTATCTATTTGTTTTTATTTTTCAATTAATACTTATCTATTTGTCTTTTATTTTTTCCATTAATACTTATGGGTGTGTTGTAGAATAATTTTTTTTTCTTTTGCATATATGTATGTTGCACTGTATTGAGAAATACTTAATAAGTTTTATATTTTGTTCTTCATATGGATGTTTAATTCTGTTGGACAATAAAGATGTTTATGTTTATGTTTATCACCAGTCGCCACTGACAAATTGACCAAGTAGTTTAACCATTGATTGTTGAAAGTTTTACTTTGTTTGCATTTATTTCGCTTTTGATTGTGGTGCCTGGATTCTTTCTTATGCTCTTCAGCTCGGCTCGCAGTTAGATATTTCCCCACTCAAATTCTGTATCATATTCTCAAACTTACCGTTGAGTTTTCCTGAAACTTCCGTTAATGTTTCCTATCTTATATGAGAGTTCTTTACCAAAATTAGGTCAACTAAACAAGACTGGTTTAAAAAACGTTTTCGGAACATCTTCTTCAAGAAGGTGTTCCGAAAACGTTTGAAAACGTTCTGAAAATATAACAATCATTTAAATCAGTGTTGTTTCATTGAGCTAATTATGATAGAGAACTATCATATAAGATAAGTATAAAAGTTCACGAAATATATATATATATATATACATTTAGTTAATATTTCCTGTCAACTCCTTTCTTCGGGAGGGATTTATATCGATTTCATCGGTATTTTCGATTTTCCTGTCCTGATTCTGCATTAGAAAATGAAGAAATATACGGGCTGTTTCATTTGAAAAAGTGAACTGGTTGATTTTCTTGCAAACATTTAAAAAATGTTAAAATGTTAGTTAATATTGACTGTACATGCATGTCAATTTTCTGAAAATTTTAAAAACTTTATGCTTATCCTGTATAAAATTGTGTGTTATACATCTCTCTTCTGTGGTGCTACTATTACTTAGTTCTACTTCGTGCGTCATGGAAAATATTTCCTGATGATCTCTTTGAATATTTTCCCTCGCTTCGTCTAACTAAATAAGTTTTATTATGTTGTAACTTCTTATTTCTTCATTCTAATTCAACCAGTCTCCCTTCCGTTTCTAGTATCAATGCATTGTACGTTGCAATAGTCAATTTTGTATGGCAGCATTATGCTTGCGGAACATTCTTAGTAGTCTGGGCAAACAGCAGCAATTACGAAATAAGTTACGACAGCCTACATATACACAGAACTACTCGCATACAGCGTACTGACCAGAGTGCGGAGTCGGCGATGCTGCCGTAACTTATTTCGTAATTGTACATTTCATCAGAATTCTTAGAACCTTTTGATTTTTTGCCATGTTCACCACCGCCTTGGTGAGTGGCTTTCAATTCACAATACCGAGGACGTTTTTCTACACTATTTCTTCATCTTCATCTGAAGCCGCTCTGAGCAAATGAGTTAACAAGAAATGGGAAATATAGGAAAAGATACATAACTTTGGGTTAATACATAAGTTCGGTGAATAACCTGGATAATTTTGAATAAATATTCTTGCTTTAATTTTGACAGAATCATTATTCAGATACTACATAAATTATTACCATCAACTATTACATTTGTTTCATCTTCTGTGCCCTCTACTAATTAGATAAATTTCTACTAATAGGACGGACATATAACGATCTCAATCAATATCCTGTCTTTCCTTGGGTACTAACAAATTACGAAAGCAAGGAACTCGACTTAAGTCAACCCAACAACTATAGGGACTTATCCAAACCGATAGGCGCTCTCAACCCGAGCAGGCGAGTTTACTTTGAAGACAGATACAATTCCTGGGAGCACGAAAGCATACCACCGTTTCATTATGGTACCCACTATTCGACATCCTCTTTCGTTTTGAATTGGCTTATACGAGTGGTAAGTTAAATCTGAAATAAACTAGGCCGCTTCCAAAATGTTGCATCGAATTTTTAGGAACCCATGAGTACGATGTTTTTGGCTTTACAAGGAGGCAAATTCGATCATCCTGACAGGCTATTTTCATCGATGGCATTATCTTGGAAAAACAGTCAACGTGACACATCAGATGTTAAAGAATTAATTCCGGAATTTTTCTTTTTGCCGGAAATGTTTGTCAATTCTAATAGGTACCGATTAGGCGCTCAAGACGGGGGTCAAATTGTTAATGACGTCGACTTACCTCCTTGGGCTAGTTCACCGGAGGAGTTCGTGAGGATAAATAGGATGGTGCGTTTTTGTAAGTAAAGTAATAACTTCATTGCGTCATGTTTTCATTTGTAGGCGTTAGAGTCGGAATTTGTGTCGTGTCAATTACATCAATGGATTGATCTCATATTCGGCTACAAACAGAAAGGACCTGAAGCAGTTAGGGCTACCAACGTGTTCTACTACCTCACATACGAAGGCAGCGTGGATATGGAGTCCATAACCGATAAAGTGATGCGAGAAGCTATCGAAAATCAAATTAGAAATTTCGGGCAAACTCCGTCGCAATTGCTAATGGAACCACATCCACCTCGCAGTTCAGCTATGCATTTGGTAAGCAAATCCTACCTATCTATCCATATATTTAATGAAGCACTGAATATGCTAAAGATATCGACTATTGTTGTTTTAACTAAAATGAAAATGTTAAAATGTATCTTCTAATTTAAATGTTTGATATAGCAAGGGAATTTCTTATCAAAAATAGCTTGAAGTTGACCCAATATTTAGTAACTCGTTGTCAGACTAAAGCAATATTACCTGTAATTTACTTGCTTATTACAGTCACCCATGATGTTTTCGAGTATACCAGACGACGTTTGTATGACTATGAAATTCTTATCGAATTCTCCAATCGTTCATATATCCGCTAACACCTACCCTCAGTTACCGATGCCATCCGTTGTTACCGTTACAATGCATCAACAATTCGCTGTTAATCGTTGGAATTCCGGTTACGCTGCAGTTGCTCAATCACCAAGCTACGCCGAGTCACCTCAAAGTCAAGGTTCCAATCTGCCATTATCGATGGATCCCGTTCTTTGTAAGTCAAATCGAAATTGGTATCTGAAAAATTTGTGAATAATCTTATATTTCAGCACAAACGAACAACAGCAGTAATCCAGCTCAACGAAGACACTTGGGCGACAATTTCAGTCAGAATTTAAGGATTAGATCGAATTGTTTCGTAACCACCGTGGATAGCAAGTTCTTGGTCGCGTGCGGATTTTGGGATAACAGCTTCAGGGTATTCTCGACAGAAACTGCCAAAATCGTGCAGATCATCTTCGGTCACTACGGTGTCGTTACTTGTTTATCCAGATCGGAATGTAACATCACTTCAGATTGTTACATTGCGTCAGGATCAGCGGATTGTACGGTATTGTTGTGGCATTGGAATGCTAGGACGCAAACGATTGTAGGCGAAGGGGAAGTACCTACACCGAGAGCAACATTGACTGGACACGAACAACCGGTGTCTAGCGTTGTTATATCGGCTGAATTGGGATTGGTAGTATCTGGATCATACAGTAAGTTAAATTTTTGGAATATATGAATTGAAATAAATTGAATATAAATTATGTTTTCGTATTTAGGAAAATTATTGGTGTTTTCCGTGTTATACTAATGAAAGTTTAACTAAATTTTTGTCACATGGCGCATATAATTTCATTCGATGGAGTACACACTATTTTTGACTTATTCTACTTTCTATTTGTAATACAAATTTGAAAATCTGTCAGATGCAAAAGCACCTGCGAAATACAGAGATATCAATAATTCTTGTCCACCACGTTACTACCAAATTAGGCAACCTAAATTACAGCAGTTGATAGTACACTATTGCTTTATGTAAAAAATTGATTGTGGAAGCCGTTACTTCGTGATAATTAATCATATTGATGCACAGAAAAAAAACAGTACTTTGGTTTTATATCACTTATTTAATGAGACATAACGTGACTATAGTTTAGACATGGAAATGTCATTATCAAACGATAACAATACGTATTGTTAAACTATAGTCACGTTGTGTCTCATTAAATAAGTGATATAAAAACAAAGTACTAGTTTTTTCTGTGTATCTGTATGTAATATATTGCAGAAAGAGGCGTACTATAAAGTTTTAATTAGGGTGCGCATTTTTTAATAAATAATTTAAAAAAATAGTAATAAATGTTAGAAGTAAAAATGTAGAGGTCTTATTATACAGGGAAGGCAGGATATGAACCGAATGACAGCTTACGTAACACCATTGTTTTTAGAAGATTTGGAGTTTCCAATTTTGGAAAATTAACTGAATTTTAAACTTTACAAGTCGAAATATCATTTTCGTTTCAAATTTTAATTAATAATTTTATTAGGTCCGTAACTCCGTTAGAAATGGAATTGGAAACCTTGTGCGTCGTCCTAATTCAGATTAAATAAAGTAATAAAAATAAGAGATAAGGCTATAACTATAGTTCACAATATTTATAGCGTGAGTTTTTTGGGATTTATTAGAAGATTCTGACGATAGTAGGTGCTAAAAATTCCAATAACAACTTCAATTATCAAATAGCATAAAGATCGTGCTATTTTTTATTATTCAAACTTAATTAGTTTCTATTATGCAGTTGTATTTGGCGTTGGTTTTGCATGGGTATTAATACACACTTCGTAAAAAATATATCTATTAACTACTTGAAATGAGATTTCGATTGCTGTATTAAAACAAGTAACTTTTAATAAAGATTTGCCCAAGTGGTAGTTTTAATAACAGGTGGACTTTAAAGAATTAAATTTGGCGATAAAATTTCTGTTATTTATGCGTCCCTTGTGGATTAAGCACTACTAACGAATCTGATGAGTGAAAGAAACACGACCATAGGTTCTCATTGAAATCTGTTCTAATGTGAAATGAAATCCACGACATAAAAAGTGATGATAGAGTATAATCTACTAAACCCAAATGTTTTTAAGTAATGGCTACAGTTTGACACTTAATCCCTTTTTGTAGACGGTCCCGTCTTAGTTCATACAACATTTGGTGATTTATTGAGGTCATTGGATCCACCGAAGGGATTCACATCGCCCGAAAATATAGCAATGTCCAGGGAAGGTGTTATTGTCGTCAATTACGAAAGGGGAAATATCGCTGCTTTCACGATTAATGGTAAACGGTTAAGACACGAATCACATAATGACAATTTACAGGTAATATATTTTTTTAGTAATTGCTTCGCTATAATTAAACCACTTATTTCCTTCTAGTGCCTACTATTAAGCCGAGATGGCGAATATTTAATGACTGGTGGAGATAAAGGCATCGTAGAAGTATGGAGAACGTTCAACTTGGCTTTACTTTACGCCTTTCCAGCGTGTGATAGTAGCGTTAGGTCTCTAGCTTTATCGCATGATCAAAAGTAAGTAAACAATTCAATATTAGGTTTTAGATTTAAATATCTAGAATGGGAATACTCCTAAATACTTAAAAGAAAGAGACCCGAGTGCGAGGCTTGGCTAACACACTAAGAACGCTCGATTCCCTAAATATAAGTAACAATAAGATCAAAAAATAGAAATAAATGCAATGCTGACATAATAAACTTAGTAAAATTATGGCATTGCTCATTACGACGACGGTTGCTAGCAGTACATTACTTAATATGCCTATATAATTGTAAGATCTTTTGCCACCATACATTTACGCCACTACCTACATAGCTGTTATAATTAGTCTGGGTAAACATTGGTAATATATATATATATATATACAGGATATCATAGAATAAACTGCAATGCATAGCACCGCGCGATAGAGGACCAAAAAATAATAAACAAACTCCTAAACGCTAATGTCCGGTCGCTTTTTGTTTTCAAGCTACAGGCTGTTAAGTTTTTTTATTAATTGAAAAGGCTTTTATTTAATAAAACAACATTAAAAATGGAAGGTATTTAGCTCTACATAAGGTGTTCAATTTGGTGACCTTGTTCTTGAATACACATTTCCAATCTTCGTATTAATGATTGACGGCATCTTTGAAATATGTTCGGATTATTACGAAATGTATCAGCAGACTCCGCAATTCTGTTCCATAATTGCTCTTCAATATTTATTTCTACGGCATACACTTCATTTTTCATAAACCTTCAAAATGAAAAATCGAGGGGATTGAGATTGGGACTACGAGCTGGCCATGGTATAGGCCCCAACGACCAATCCACCTATCTACAAATCTTCTTTGAAGAAATTCCCTTGCTCTTCGAGAATAGTGAGCTGGCGCACCGTTATGCATGTAGTACATTCTTCTTATAATATCCAATGGGACATCTTCTAAGTCCTCAGTTCATTTTCCAAAAGATTTTGGTAGGGTTCGCCTGTCAATCGTCTGGACAATCGTACTGGACCAGTTAGATAACTATCGCTTACACCTGCCCACACATTAATGGAAAACCCATATTGGTGATTCCGTATTACGGTATGATGAGGGTTTTCATCGGTCCAATAATGCATATTATGCATGTTCAAAACATCATCGTGACTAAAACCAGCTTCAGCTTAAGAAACTTCAACAGTCTGTAACGTGAAAAAAAGCGATCGGACATTAGTGTATAGGAATTTTCTTATTATTATTATTTTTGGTCCTTTATCGAGTGGTGCTATGCATTGCAGTTTATTCTATGTCACCCGGTATATATATACACAGAACTACCTGCGCACAGCATCGATTTAGTACTGACTTATTTCGCAATTGTAGGCTGTTACCGCTGTTTGCCCAGGCTAGTGAAGATCCCCGTGTACATACGTTGAGGCAATACACAATTTAACGGCGAAGAATTGTTAGAAGCACGCCATTTACTTAGAACTGCTATTGATCGACAAATTCGAAAAATTGCCAGCGGCGTATCATGAACTTTGCAGTGCATATAAATCGCAATTGCTTAAACACGTCACACGCCACTGATAGCTCCATACCGATGGAGAATTCTCAAATTTCGTACTGTCTGTATTTAGTTTGTTAACGACAATATAAAAAAAAGTTGAGTGTTTTAAATGGACAATTAAATCTATTTTTGACCTTCTAATAATGGTATAAATGCCTTAATTTTTGGTGACGAAACATCGAAGCAACTTAAGTAATGCCTTTTTAATTTGCAGATTCTTACTAGCAGGATTAGCATTAGGATCGATCGTGGTATTCCACATCGATTTTAACAGATGGCATCATGAATTCCAACAACGTTACTAAATGAAGAGCACCGTACTTAAAAAAGAAAGTCGATTAACGATACTTATAAAGTATTTGTTTACGTAGTATTTTACACACTTTTTTTTAATATTAATTTGACCTTGTGCAATTATGTTCTAGTAGATCGGTATGTAGTACTTATATTTTAATTTCTTGTTAAACATTTGTAGATTTAGACTGTAAACTTAGAGTTTATGCTTTTACTATTTGTAAGATATTTCATTATTGGGAGATAGTGTGAATTTTTAAACGATTTTCGTTTCTAGCTTAAGTATTAAAAAAGGTTTCTGAGGCTGGCTTGTATGTAAAACATAAAAAAGCACTTTCTGTAGTGTTGCTTTGAAGCTTGCACATCCAATTCAGCCAGCAAATTGTTACGCCACTGTGGCATTTTTTAATGCGCTAAGTCCATCGGTGAGGTACATCGCCCGGTAGCCCACAGTAGTAAGCGATGTCCGCACATTTGAACGTTTCGCATTTACAAAGTTACATTCCCTCCAGCGTGTGTATTATATATATTGCAAATCTGTCCAGATAAATCAAACTTATTGTAAATAAGTAAGATTGTTTTTATAAATCGCTACTTAATTCAATGTGTATTTAAAATGTTTAATTATCTATTATTTTATTACTTAAAAAAATGTACTTAACTGTAACAAAAATACTATAGTGTATGTTTGATGTTAGCAATAATACATTCAACATGATTTGTATACACAATATAAATAAACGTGTTTGTTCAATATAGCGAGCTTTTATAAGAAAAAATAATCTAGTCCTACTTAAATAAGAATTGCCCAAAATTTCGGCCATTCCACACTAAGAGAAGGACTTCCTCTCGGTCATCTTTCCGGAAAAAACATTACATAAAGTAAAAAAGTATTGGAAATCTATCTTACAGCTACGTACGGTGTATATAATTTTACATATATGTAGGCTACTATGCAACTTAGGTTTTGTATGTAGCATAAACTATGTTAGAGCCCAACATATGGAATCCGATAAATTTCAGGTAAAAATGGACTACAACAGGGAAGAGTTTGGAGCCCTATTCCCGTTGTAATTTTGATGGACGATGATTAACATTATTAAACAAAATGCTACAAAAATAAAGAAAGTGGAGGTAGGCTACAAAAATGTACAGACAGTGGGTATATCAGAATGCGCTTTTGCGGATGATATAACTACAGCGTTGGCCATATGTATTAGACACCTCTGTGAAAATGCCGTATTATGAATACATTTATATTTACAGATAGATAGTACTCGGAAATACTTTCGATAAAACTCCTTAATGTAATTTTAACGAGGGTCGTGTGTACTTAAGCAGGTAGTTTTGAAGTAAGGGGTAATTTTACAGTTTTGAGTATCACTTTATTTCCGACACGCTAACGAAAAGGAGTTTGTTGCGAAATTGTATTCATTCATTCAAGTGTGTATTTTTATTATTAGTGTGTATACAGTAAAGTATAAAATAATGCCAAAAGTTCGTGAATTAACGGAAGTGCAGCGCGGCCAGATCCTTCTGCTCAGTTCGCAAGGGATAACACTGTCAGCGATCGCAAGACAAATGAAGTGTTCGCGATGTGCGGTTCGTACCACGCTAAAAAGGTACGAGGAGACAAGATCATTCACTAATCGGCCTAAAAGTGGAAGAAAACGCCTAACAACTGCAAGAGAAGATCGAATTTTAGAGAGAACAGCCATACGGAATCGGACAAAAATGTCGAAAGATCTCGCCAGCGAATTAGCCCTGCGTCATGGAATTGATATTTCTGCACGGACAGTTAGGAGAAGGCTTGTGGCAGTTGGTTTACGTGGATGTAGAGCTCGACGAAAACCATACTTAACTGCAGAACACAAGAAAAAGCGACTTCAGTGGGCTAGAAAATATAAAAATTGGTCCGTCGAAAACTGGGCCAAAGTATTATGGTCCGATGAATCTAATATAGAGGTATGTAAGAATAGATATTTATAATGTTAGTAAACGTAGATAAGTTAAATTACCGCTTAAAGTTTTTCAAAAAAAGACAGCCAATTTAAAGTATATTTTATTACTTTATTTTCCAGCTTTTCGGCCAACCTGGGGCGCAGTACATTCGACGACGACGAGGAGAGGCATATCACCCGGATTGTATAGTACCTACAGTAAAACACGGTGGAGGCAGTATTATGATTTGGGGGTGCATGTCTGCATCCGGCGTCGGCGAACTCTTCTTGTGCAAAGATCGTATGAACAGTGGTGCTTATATTGATATGCTGGGGGAGGTATTGGAGCCGTCGGTATTAAAATTGTTTGATACAGATGTACCTGAATATTATTTTCAACAGGACAATGCGCCTTGCCATAAATCACGGCAAACAATGGGGTGGTTCAACGAAAATAACGTAGAGATTCTAGACTGGCCAGCTCAGTCTCCGGACCTCTCCCCGATTGAACATTTATGGAATATTTTAAAAACTAAGGTGGTAAAACATAAATGCAACAATAAAAACATTCTTAAACAAAGAATAATCGAGGAATGGTCAAAAATATCCAGTGAAATGTACCATAACCTGGTAGCAAGTATGCCGAGAAGAGTGCGTGCTGTTATAAAAGCAGGTGGAGGTGCTACTAAATATTAAAATAAACTAACATTCTTTAATAAATTACTGACGAATACATTCCTGTTTGTGATTTTGATTTCATTTCTTGATTTTGTACTACGGGTAACAATAATTTAAAGTTTTTCGTACGTAGGACTAAGGTGTCTAATACATATGGCCAACGCTGTATATTTGCCAGCAATGAGAAGGATCTACAAAGTAACGTAGGTATATGGAAAGAAACACTGGATAATAAGCGCTTGACGATAAATACCCGTAAAACTAAAGTAATGGCAATAACAAATAATGAGGACAAGGAAGTCCATATAATAATAGATGAAATGGAAATGGAGCAAGTTAACGAATTTAAATACTTGGGAGTAATAATTGACAGCAAAGGGAATCAATAAAGACATTAAATAGCGTACAGAGAAAGCTTCAAAAGCATGTGTAAATCAATTGTTGAAAAAAATAAGTGTCTATGAAAACGGAAATGCTTGTATATAATACCATCTTCCAACCTATCTTGCTCTTTGGCAGTGGAACATGGACCCTCTCATACACCATGAAAAGCAGAGTCCAGGTGGTGGAAATGATGTACCTATGTGGTATTAAGGGCGTAACAAGAAGAGACCGAATTAGAAACAAGAGATTTGAAATTTGTACCGGCTTTGGAAATATTAGAAAAACGACAATTATGATGATGGGGTCATTTACATAGACTAGATAGTGAACAAATCGTTGTATAGCTACCAAAGAGGACATTAGCATGTCGGTGTTCACTCGCCGAACATCACAGACAGAAAAGTTCTGTCAAAGAACAAGGCTCGGCTTCGCAGATCGTAAGATACCAACTTTATTCTATGGACTACCTGCTGCAACATACTGGATGGCCATCTCCCCTGGTTTCAAGCTTCGAGGGGAAGATCCGATAACTGCCGCAACTGTTTCTTACAAATGTTTCTTCATCTAATGATACGTGATAAACGAAGGAGAAAACGACAAATAATTACGAAGTTCAGTCTCAAGTTTTTGAAGTGGGCAAATTTTTTTAAAGCCGCTACACTAAATATTTTTGAATTTTAAAAACATTCACAAGACTGTATTTATGGTTAAATTGCGAAAGAATAAACTTTTCTAGATACAAATTCTAAGTGTGAGGCGTATAGAATAAAAGGACATCTCTAGCAGTTCTGACGTTGAAGCAAAACAGGATGCAAATTGCTCTTTTTAACATTGAAGTACCATACCAATTGGATGATATGTCACATTTCTTTTTGAGATATATTGTTTTAATTTCTTACATATACGAATAAAATGCGTTTATATTTGAAGAACTATTGGGTTTTTGTGTGTTTTAAATGTATGGAAAAACATAAACACTCACAGTAATTAAAAACGTTTACAATAAAGGATAATTATATTAGAAAAAAAGACGAGGAATAGGAATACTCAATAGTTTATTCATCATCAATATCCAAAGGTTTTCTTGTAATTATAAGACCTCTTTCCCACAAGTCACTTATTGTTTGAATTTTCTTAACTGCGTCATTACCAGGTAGATTTTCTATGCTTATATATAAGGGGTATTTATTTTGAAGCTCTGTTATGGTAGGTATTAATGAGTTATCTAATTCTAAATATTGTTCTTCCTCACCATGATAAACGTTTGCATTTTCTGTACAATAATACATTTTCACTCCAGATTCCTCCACAACTAATCTTTGAGAGTAATACCTAGTAAACCGGACCATGGTATCTGGACTAAATGAAGCAATATTTCTGACAATGCCATTCTCCATTCTATCACCATCTTCCTTCGATGACCTCTCTCGTTCGGTAGACGCCAAGTGAGGGGGTAATGCTTCATACATAAATTTTCTTCCTAACTGATCAGCAGCTGCATCAACTGATATATAGTTAACTAAGGTATGAACCAGCTCCCTCACTTTACGAACAATTTCTTTTCTTTCTGAAGTTTTCTTCTCTGAATTAACAATACCAATATGTTTTAGATAGTTTAAAGGAAGACCTTTCCTATAATTAACATCATGTTCATATGCGTTTTTTAACACTTGCGGTAACATTTTCTCCAGAAGATCAATGTATGCAGTATTTTGATATACTGACACAGTTATATGTAAAGAATGTGCATCTGAATCTGTACTAGCCTCGTGAATGAAACCTCTTGGAAAATAAAGTAAATCACCTGCCTCCAAAGTTAATTCTTTAATAGGTGGTTGCAGCTCATTTCTTAGTAAATTACAACTGGAATACCTTGGAAGTATCTCTTCATTGTTTCTAGAATAAACATGTACAGTTATTATTAATAATTGAATACTTATTAGAAGTTACCTGGGTGAATATATTTTCCAATTTTTGTGTCCTTCTAGTTGTATGACAAATGCTTCTATATCATCATAATGCGGAGCAAAACCTTGACTTCCAGGTGGAGTTAAATAAACATTAACCCCTACCATTGTTCCAAAATATTCTTGTAAGGTAGATAGTAAATCTCGAACTTTCTGATTGTATGTGTGGGGATTCATTATTCGAACACTACAACCATTCATATAGTAATCCCACACATTTGCAGGTAATGCTCTGCCTTCTGGATTATGAGTTTGTCTCTCACCATTTTCATAACTTACAACATCCACGTTTTTGGTGTAATATAGCAGATTTTCTCGTAACATAGAATCAATCTGCTTTGATGATAAAATATTTTTAAAATAATCTTGCTTATTTCGAATAATATGCAAAGGCTTTGTTTCCCAATATGTGTTAAAGAATTCAGATGGCTTGATTGGAGCTAAGAGATAATTTAACAAATCCAAAGGCTTCCGAAGCACTTCACTATCTATTTTCAATAGTTTGTTACTATTTGAACTTAGATCATTACATTGCGAAATTATATTTGTCTTCCTGTTTCTTAGTGATTGCTCAGGACACTTTACTTCTTTAAATGGAATTAAAGTTGATGATTCAACATTACTTACAACTGTCGTTTTTTTGGGTATGTGTTTTTGTTTCAAAATTTTTTGCTTCACACGTTTATCCTTATTATTTACTATTTTTACCAATTCAGAGGGTTCACACAGTATGTTCTGTAGTTTTACTTTAGGTTTCTTTATTTCCACTTTAGATTTTCTTTGTTGTAATTTCCGCTTTTTAAATTTATTTCTGGACTCTGGTTTCGCATTATATGCAGCAAAGGCAGATAACATTTCTCCAATCTTAACTTATAACAAAAGTATACTGAAAGGTTACAGGGTAATGAAAGTACAGCAGGTATTATTTCTTTTATTGACTTATCGGTACTCACATGAATAACTGGTGTTACCTGTATTATACATCCATTTGAAGCCCTATCGATATATTATAAATAATAAATCTAGTAGCGATTCGCTTTCTTAACAACTTCTTTCTCAAAATTTTATACTGCAGTTCAAATCGAACCTTCAATTAATTCAAACAAATTCAAATAATGAAACACAGACAAATATATGGTTTATAGGTTATGTACTGACGGTAATGGTAAACATGTGGTCATTCATGAATGACAGATCCACATGTCAGATAGTCAAACATGTCTGACAGATAGATTTGGCTTTTAATAGAATCGTGGAATTAATTTTTTTTTAATATTTGTTAAAAGAATTTGAAATTTTTCAAAATCTAAGTGTGCAATCCTACTCTTGATAGCCTGATAAAAACTGCGCCCTTATATCTTAAAATACAAATTAAAACAAGCGTAATTTCGGAGTAGAACGATAGTCTATTCCGTCCCATTCAATCGATTAAAAAATAATGATAAAAGATTTGAATAAATTAAAGTACTTACATTATAAATTAATTATATTCATTTTATTTTGATATTATAATAGTTAGAGTTGCTCAATTTGCGCCAATAGTTCTATAGCTATCTGAAACAACTATGGTACATGTCTGTTTCAATGTATACAGAGGGAGCAAAATTAAGCGTCCTGTAGTGGTAGCATAAAACTCCCTAAACTAAGATGTCATTTTTATATCGCTCTTTATTGCTGTTTTTACCAAGTTCTTCCCGTTTTCTGTCATTATCTATAATCTGCTTTTATTGGTGTTTATCAAAACACTATCAGCAGTCTGTTTTTACGGTAAGTAGACAGCAACTATTAAAATAATCTTTTTACGTCTATGTTATGACTGTTTTTATAGGTGCATAACGACATGCCGTTTACTGTATAGATCAGAATACGTTCATAGTAATGGCTCATTTTGAGGCCGTGGACCGGAAGATCAAGATGAAGAGTGACGTACTCGCTCCAAGCCTGTATAAATCAATTTGCAGCGAGGTATCCAGAGAGCATATGCGAAGCGTTTCATAATCTTATATTGTTACATGAATGAATTTTTCTTACTTTTCATTCCTATTTTATAAGTATTTTGAGTTTTTTTAAATGAATAGTGATTTATTTTATTTATATAGTTTTTGTGTTGGTGTTAAAAGTTTTGTGTTTTCTTAGCTATGGTGTGGTCGTTTGTAGGTGCTCGTAGTAACAACTTGCAGCAATAAATACGGAGATAAGGAAATGCATGTTTTCCCGAAAGATCCAGAGGTAAAGTTATATTTGTCATATGTTAGTAGACTAACTATTTTTACCTACACCTTTATTAAGTAGTTGTATCTAAGCAAATGTATATATATGGATATAAATAAACTACTCAAACATTCATTTAATTTTGTTTGGTAGTGTATGCATAGAATCAATTCTCATTTGAATGAGCTGAATACATGTAAGTATTATAAAATGCAGATAGTATTTGAAGTGTTCAATTTGATGTGTTACTAATGGTTAATTCGTTCATACGAAGGCCGTATGTAACCATTAATAACAACTGTTATAGTAATTACGTAAAGATTAAAAATAGGAGTACTTTCAAAAGTAGCGCCGTGGTGTTCAGCGCAACAAGTATTGCGATCTGGAACTAAGCAGTTAGATTGACAGCATATTGACAGTTATAGATATAACTTTGACCTATCTATAACCTCACAAAAATTTTGCTAAAGAAACCATCAAAAAGTTGAAAAGAATGAAATTTAAAATAAAAAGTTGGTCGATCATTCAGTCAGAACGTAAAGCTTCTAAGATGGCACCGCGAGGACACCAAGCTTTCGTACAAAATGGAACCAAGGATATTTGGCCGATATAGAATGCATTGTTTCGGGGACCGGGTCATGCATTACGCTACGACCTGCAGATCATACAATGCCTATTTTTCAAATAGGTATTTTTGGAACAGATATAGATACAACTATTGAAGACAATGTACATAGAAGAATTACAATTAATACACGTCAGGGTTTGAACACCTTAATACTTTCATTTAGTTCTGTAGAAACTTATGAAATTATATTGGAAAAACTAAGGAGTTTGATTAGGTAATAAAATGTTTTCTAAAAGTTATTTATTTCTGTAATTATATTTGTATACAAGTTGATGTATAACACAAGAGTTTATATTACTGCATACTTGTTACAGAGATGAGAGTTCTGATTCTGGGGCAAACGATAGTACTTCCAGAGATGCCAGTCCAGAATAGATACAGCTCTTGCAATATATGTTAACGTATTTAGAACACGTTCCTCCCACCTGTCTGATTCAGATAGTGCATAGGAATTACCATTGTCGTATCAATATGAGTTCTGTAGGTGAAGGAAAAGTGATAAATAGTCAAGCGCGGGAAATAGTTTTTAATGTGTATAATTATTTTTTTGGTTTAAAAACGGCACAACAGTCCTTATCAGATATAAAAGAATGTGTTTCGAATGCAAGCAATATATCTATAAGAAGTATCGAGCGAATTATTCAGGAAGGCAAAGCCGAAAGTACTCCCGGAGAAAATAAATTTCGCGATCCAGGAAAAAAGCGACAGCGGCGTTGCTCTGTTACAGAGTTGCCGGAATACAAAATTAGATAGCTGCGACACAGAATTTATAATTTCCACCGTACAGAAGACTGTCGTGTTACTATAGGAGCTTTACATAAGAAGGTGAGTAAAGAATTAGAATGGGAGGGCTCAGAAACTTTTCTGCGAAAAATTGTGAAAGATATCGGTTTCCAATTTAGGTGTACACAAAACAGCAGAAAAATATTAATCAAACGAATAGATATTAGGTCAGGAAGAATAGATTATTTACAGAAAATAAAATTTTTTAGACAAAACAAAAATCCCATAGTGAATATTGACGAAACATATATTCATAGTGGTCATACTTCATCGAAAAATTGGAGCGATAGAAGTGCAAAAGGTCTTGTAAAAAATATATCTAAAGGCCAAAGGCTAATTATAATAGACGCGGGTGGTAGTATGGGTTTTCTTCCAGAGTGCTTACTAATATTTAAATCTGGCTCAAAAAGTGGTGATTACCACGACGATATGAATGCCGAAAATTACGGAAAGTGAGTAAATGAGAAACTAATTCCAAATCTGCCTGACAAATCTCTGGTTGTCATAGATAATGCTCCCTACCATAATGTTCAAGCAAACAAAGCACCTACATCTGTCAGTAGGAAAATAGAAATGGTTCAATGGTTGACAACTAAGAGGATTCCCTTTGACACCAATATGTTGAAACCACAATTATATTATATAATCAAGTCTCATAAAGACATATTATTACGACACATATTACTTACATAAATTTGATGAATATTTTGAACAGAAGGGGCGTACTGTTTTAAGGTTGCCTCCATATCACCCAGGCCTTAATCCTATTGAGATGGTATGGGCAGAGATTAAGAATAATGTGGGAGCAAAAACGTCACATCCAAATTAGAAGACCTAAAGAAATTAACAGAGGAAGAGTTTTCAAAAATATCAATGGAGGACTAGCAGAAACGCTGTGAGCATGTCATGAAAGTAGAAGAAGAATATTTACAGAATCAGATCCTGGTTGACGAACGCTGTGAACAGCTTATTATTAATTTAGATGAAGATAGTGATGATAAACTACACTTCGATGACAGTAATTAGTTTTCTTAACTTTCTTTTAATTCATTCATTTTGTAACTCTATTAACTTTTCATTAATATTAAGTAATAATTATTGTACTTTCAGGTAACTCTCTTAACGACCTATACGTTCACAATTCAAATTACCTGTATATTATAATTACGAATTAGGACACAAATTGTTTTAAAAAATAAACACATTACGATCATTAGTAAATTACAAAGCAATTATGTTTAAAAAGAAATTGTTTGTATTTTTAAATATAAATTTAATTAACAATTAGGAACCCTCAGGTACGCCACTGATACGGGAACGTTACTGGACGAATGATAGACAATCTATCCCTGCTCTATCTGCGCGAACTCACTCCCACCCTTCGCCAACTTATATTGCGAGAGCTGTACATATGTAGTGTATTATTAAAATGACATCCGAAATAAATGATTAATATGTAAATACTTGCGAAATACAGGCTAGCAAGTATTTACGTGTTAATAATTTATTTCGAATTAAAATGTAATTTAGTGAGTCTTACCTTCAAAATGACGATAAGTAGATTTAATATTAATTTAAAATTCCCGCCAATAATTTTAAATTTCGCGGCTAGTTGATATCTAGCGCCCTCTTTGTCACCTTCAAATCTTGCTGTATGAAATAGATATATATCTACAGCTCTCGCAATATAAGTTGGCGAGCGGTGAGGATGCGCCGTAAACGTATTTAGCACACGTACCTCCCACCTGTCTGATTCAGATAGTGCATAGAAACTACCATTACGTTGCAGGACGAATGATAGGCAATCTATCCCTCCTCTATCTGCGCGGACTCAATCTTTCCAAGTGCGTCGGTGCAAATAGAGGCAACCACTCCCACAGCAACAATTATCAAGAGAAAAACTTTAGTGAAACAGGCAGAAAACGAAAAACATAAGCTGAAAAGATGTTTGCAATGAAGCAAAAGGGGCATGCTAAAAAAATGGAGATTTGGGATATTATTAAACGAAAAGAACTAATAGAATTAGAATTACAAAATAATCAAAAAACATTTTTATCTTGTAAAGACTGTGTTTATTATTACTCTTCGAACACCCATATTTCCATTTACATTGTGTTGTAAAGCATATCCACGATCTTCAAATACAGGTACTACAACTTCAGGGTGTTCATCAGGTTTACTATTATCTGTATTTACTGAATTTGCTTCAATGTTATGTAACACAAACGTTCCCACAATAACAGCCAAATTGGTATTAGGATTTAACCAAAGAAAACGGTGCTTAAGAATACCAAACACCTGCTCATTAACATTTCATGCTTTGATGTGACTGTTGTAACCATTTTCTGCTTGTGTTTGGGGATTTAGTGTTAATAAGTATTGCCTGCAAGCGTATCAACGATCAGCCAGTAAATAAACACCATGATATATATACATTATTTTCTAGACGAGCCTCAAGCTAAGAATCGTTAAACATGAATTACCCACACTACCTGACCAATTTGCTACTACATCCATAAATACAAGTTTTTGGTTTTACACTGCCTGTGCATTTATCAAAAACTATTCCTTTCTGTTGCTAAATAACTCCCCACGCTCACCACCTGGTAATTGGGTTCTAATGTGAGTACAATCAATAGTTCTTAATACACATGGAAAATTGTATAATCAGCAAAAATTTGGGTAGAAAAAATTCATTTCTGTTGGCAGGTATATGGACAAATCGAGGTCATAACAATGCAATGTGGTATGTTACTTTCTTGATAATACGACATATAATTGCTTTAGATATATTAAAATGATCACCAGTGGGTAGTTGCAAATAGTCACTTGCATAAAACTGAAGAATTATTAATAACGGATTCATTGCAGTTACAAGCAAGTTCCTGTTGCTCAACACTTGCAAATCATTACCAATTAATTGCAAAATGTTTACAACATACTCTCTAGATAGACGAAATGTGTTCTTGAAGTCCACCTCATCCACACTCTGCAACAGGATTTCTCCAATCTAGAGGAAAACTAGGCCGTCTAATTTCTATGTTTTAGTCATACGATTATCAAACAGAATATCTGTGAATTGGGAAATACAAATTAAAATGAACTGTTATATACACTACACAACCTCGTTGCTGTCAAGTGTCTGTACCTTGTTTCAAAAATAGAGAAACGAATTTCTGAACACACCACTTTTATAGTAAATTCTGATTGGTCGACAGCAGCACCAAATGACACTACACCAATCCTCGTATCTGTATTGTAAGTAATTCTGCCAAATGTATATATTGAGATTTGTTTATTACCCATAATTATTGTATTGTATTGATTTTATAGTGTGTAATTTGGGCTAGGGATTCGTTCAGAAATTCGTATCTCTATTTTTTAAACGAGGTATAGCTTACCTAGGTTAAAACCGGGTTATATATTTTTTATAATTTATAACTATTTTATTATTATTCATAAATCTCAGAATAAAATTTTAATTCTAGATGTTTGGACAGTTAGTTTATTGGGAAATTTAATCTACGAATAGTACTATTCGTTGTTGAAGAATAAAGTTATTTTATGAATAACTACTTATTTAATGTTGGAAGTATTTTCACGTATAGCAAAGTTGAACAAGCTGGATTGAATCCACATCCAGGTTGAACACTTGGATTGCCGAATGGTGCCAACATTACTACCAACCACACTGGCCAGACCCAGGGAATTCTCCTTAGATCTAGGGGATTCCAGCGTCTGTTGAGTTAGAGAACGTTTAAAAAATACCAAATACATACAGTCAGTCCACAAAGTATTCGTATACCTTCTAATTTGCATTTTTACATGCGGGGCCCAAAAAAAAAAATTACCTATTGCATACCTTAGTACAATAGGTAGCATTTTTATTTGGAACTCGCACGTAAAATAGTGCTGCCCTAGCGAGATTTCTATGAAATTGAAAGGTGTACGAGTACTTTGAGGACGACTGTACATACATTTATTTTCAAACCTGTATTTTTTGCCTTTCTTTGCGTTCATTATCTCGTGATCTACAATGAGGCATAATCTGGTGAATAGTGCGTTATAACGTTTTAACTGATGTCGTGACAAAATGGGACTTTTCTATATTTTTTAGACACCCAACTTACCGAAAATGTGTTCAAATTTTATGAACCGGTAGAAAACGGGATTCCCAGACGTGTTTATGAATTGGGTGAATAACTAATTTTAAATTCACATTTACAACTTGATTTTTCTTACGCCAATAGTGGTATTGAATTTCTATTTAATTCAAAAATTTCTTTGTTCATTAATGTATAATTATAGTACTGTATTTTGTAGAAAGGATTTTGCGTTGATTGTTTAAGATAGCTCCTATTAGTATATATATTGTAAATTATCAATTTATATTAATGTCCGACCGAAACAGGATTCGCAGCCGAAACCGAAACCGAAACCGAACCTTTGGCTCGGTCTCAGTTTCGGCCAAAACCGAAACCGAAACCGAAACTTATTTAAACATATTAAAATTTCAATTGTATGCTGAAACATTGTTAGATGTTATATTGTTCATTTGTGTTAAATGAAATAAAGAAAAAACAACAATTACGGTATGTAGGAAAAGGAGATATTTATGTATTTAGGTGTTAACTTGCTGACTCTGACAATTACGAGACACGAACGAAGCACGACAATTCACGAACACTGAGTTTCGGTGCGGCCGAAGTTTCGGCTGAGTTTTGGCCGAAACTAGATTTTTTGGCCGAAACTGGCCGAAACCGAAACCGAAACCGAATGTTCGGTCGGCCACTAATTTATATGCATTAGACGAGAAGAGATAGTGTTCAATACGGGCCTAGGGAAATCTAGGGATTTTTTACCATTTTGTCTAGGGAGAAAAGAAAATGTTATCTGGCCAGCATGATATTAACGTTCATTTCTTAAAATTTCAATATTGGCAAGGCATCTAAATGAGGGAGATGTATTTATGGAACGTTGCCACGTATAAAAAAGAGAGTGTGATCTCTGAAAATGATATGTCGAAACGTTAGTTTAGAAGCAATTTATTGCGTGACATCAATTTCAAAATGGGATGAAAAAACTGAAACTGCCTTATGTTACCGAGTTTTCATTTTTCGGACGTAATAATTTATACGTCGAATGTTTTTCTTAAATTTGCATTTAGCATGGGATGTACCCAAGTTAATATCAAAGAAGTAGGGATTATGTCACACACGTTGTACTAAATTAGTAAGCACGAAAAAGAACAAAATGCATCAGCGGCGCGTATTTTCGCACGAGAACGTATCGTTAATCGGAATATTATGTTCTGTTAGTTATCAGCATTACGTAGTGATAAAACTTCAGCCGTATCAATAATTCTACACGAGGGAAATTCCTGTAACAACACAATTGGTGTGTTTGACGATAACATAACCTCGCAACGACCACAAAAGTTTTTAATTCTCTCGAAATGCAATGGCATTTCCGAACGATGACGTCCTTAAAGAAGGTTTCATGATCAAACGTTCACAAAATAAGAAAATTTACACACCTGTAAATCATAGACAACGCTGGTTTATTCTTACTAAACGTCATCTTATCTACTACGACACCAACAACGAGGAAGTAAGTACCTCTTCTGCTGTACCTACCTCTATTTTCTCGCTTTTTTGTGGGGCGGTACCCAGGATTTACCTAAATCTTTAGACGAGTATAATTTATTCCGATTCGTTTCCTTAGGCAATTGTTTCAAGTTTTATAATTTTCATTTAAAGTATATACTGAAATATTTATTTTTTCTTTCTATTGCAATAAATAGTACATATGCTTGTATTCTATGTTATAACGTCTATACGTAAATACTTCGACATATTTGCTCACGGCGCGCAATAAGGGTGCTGGAGGGTGCGCACTTCAAAGGGTGGGACAGTTTTCTGACGCCCAGTTATTTTGCTTGTGATGTTAATTCTTGGTTGTCTATGTATAATTTTGCTAAACATATACGTGCTAGTTGGTTTATAACGTGGTAAGTAATCTAATCGTTGCTTTAATTAGAATAAATAGCATGTATATGTATGACGATAATTTTTGTCATCCTTTTATACGTCTGTATATCGCCTTTGTATTTCAACGCGCGTTCTATCTATTTTGTTACAATTTATATATGTTTACAATTTGTTTTGTTTATAAATAAACGATAATCATAATTTCATTGGAGAACCAATAACAAAGATTGTAAACACAGCCGTCACATGATGATCTGGACCCCATTTTTACACTTAATAAATCTAAATGTAAACAAGTTTGCTTGGATATGCTTGTTATTTTTTTACTTTGTTAAGCTTGTTGCGTGTATTACCCGTGAAGAAGAAATAAAAAGCTTAGCTTTATGTGCTCCATAAGTTATATTTGCATTTGTTTATCTAGTTTTTTCAATACATCATGCGGTGCAATCACAGGCTACTAATATGGACAAATTCATACGAAACAATGTGTTCTTCCTGGAAAATAAGGAAACCATGATAGATTGGGAAAAATTACAATAATAATCGCGGGCCACATTTTTACCCATCTTTTTCTCCATAAAATTCAGGAAATTATAACGTCCTGAAGTACTCCTACAAGTTATAAACAGAGACCGAATTATATTTTTTTGCATATCGATAACTATCAACGATACAATTAGATCTACACGAATTAGGGTAAATAAAAATGTTTAGAACTAATTTCATTTTACAGATTTAAAATAATTTAGTTTGTTTTCCACATATTTCGAATATTTTAACATACGTATTTGAAATTATTCGACATATTTTTCCATTTGAAAATCGCGTTATTTTTATAGAAAAAATATAGTAAACGATTTTCTAGGAAATTTACATCGCTCGATTACCAATATTTCGTTAAATATAATAAATTAAATATTACTTAGATAGGGATTAATGCTTTTTCCAAGAAATTTATGTTTCTACATTTCTCTAAGAAATAGTTAATTGCTTTTAAACTTTCAAACGAAATATTATGTTCAATACCGAAGAGCAAAAATTATTTTGTTACGGTTTCTAAGAATAAAAATCGGAAATTAGACGAACAAAGGTGAGTTCTGATTGGTTAAAAATAATTAGGTAGGGTTCCACCCCGTTCAGCATTTATCATTTAAAAATTTTGATCATTTACAAACACCGAATAAAGTGAAGTGCTACGGAGTGTTATCCAAAAATGCCAAAGTGCAAAGCGATTTAGTACCCTCCTGGATCAAGACCGTTCCAGAATTACTTTTGAACCAAGAAAAGTATTCTGCAAAGCGTGCGGTAGAATGGTAAGTTGATAATTTTACAAAAATTATTTTCATTAATAAAAATATTTTCCTTTAATTGCAAAATCATTTTCTTTTCTAACATCTAAAAGGGTGTACACATTTTCTACTATAATTTTCTTCTTTTATAGATTCCCTATGAGAAAAATACCAAATTACTTAACATCTCTCGACTGACCTTCATAAACGAAAGTAAGAAAAAATAAGAGAATCAAAATTAGTGCAAATGTCTGTAGGTCAGTCACTAGCAGGTTCACCTTCATCTCCAAAAAATCATAGTAAACAACAAATATTTAATTCGGAATTAACCAAAGCTTTGCTTTCTGCTAATATTCCACTTTATTAGTTACAAAACTTAAATTTCAAAGTGTTTTAAAGTGTGTCAAAAGCATTGCAGAAATATTGTAGTTCACCAAAGTACTTTAAGGAAAAATTATGTTACAGATGTATATGAGGACGTAATTAAAGAAATCAAGCAAACTGTTTTATATATTTTGTAGTAGATGAAACCACAGATACTCGTGGACGCTATATGGGAATTTATTAATAGGATGTTTAAGTAACAACGCTCCTGGTAAATCCTATTTGATTTCGTGTAAACAAATCGACAAAACTAACCATGTAACAATGGTTAGGGTTATTAATGAAAGTTTCCTAAATTTTTTCCTTCCCGACATTGTTACAGCTGATGAAATTGTGCTTATTCTATCCGATGCTGCGTCATACATGGTCAAAGCTGAACAACAACTTAAAGTTTTGTATTCCAATTTAATTCACGTGACTTGTTTAAACCGAGTGGCGGAAAATATTAGAAATTCATTTCCTATAGTTAATAGTTTAATTAGTAACGTAAAGAAAATATTTTTAAAATCTCCTCTGAGGATTCAGTGCTACAGAGAAAAATTATCTAATACTCATTTGCCACTGGCGCCAAAAATCATAAGATAGGGAACATGGTTGAAAGCTGCCAGTTTTTATGCAGAACATTTTGTCCCTATTAAAGAACCTATTTTAAGTTTTGAAGAGGAGAATGTTGGTGCAAATTAATTTTAGACAATAATTCACTGCACCATGAACTTTACATCAAATTATGATTTTGTTCGTAAAACTATTGTTATTCTTCAATCTGAATCACTGCCGTTACAAGAGTCTCTTCATTTGATTGATGAATTTAAGGAAAAACTTGAGAAGGTTCCTGGAAAAATAGGACAATTAATATATAAAAACAATTTAATGATATTTTAGAAAGAAATAGCGATTTAAATTTGTTCCAACAAACAATCCAAATTCTCCGTGGCGATTTTGATATTGAAAGCGATTTAAATCCGGAAGTTGTTAATGTTTTAAAATATGTACCAATTACATCAGTTGACGTCGAACGAAGTTTTTCAACGCACAAATCGCTACTAACGGATAGGAGACATAATTTAACTATTGAAAATATTGAAAAACATTTGATTGTGAATTGTTTTTACAGTAAGGAATATAATGTTTAATGTAAGAATGTCAGTGATAGGTCTCTGTTTAATAAAACCTGTTTAAATTTTCTTATTGTTAGTGTTTGTTTCTTTTCCTTGTTACTTCAAAATATATTCGACATTCTGAAAATATTTTTGAAACGTATTTCACATATTCTAGGCATTTTAGGAATATTTTCATGTTTTGCTCATATTTAAGACATACATATTTTAGTCAAATCTCGAACATATAATCCGGTCTTTAGTTATAAATCGTATTTAGAGCTATGTACGGAATCGATTCGTAAAGTAAGTTATTAACCTTCTCGCTGTCGGTGTAAAATTATTGTACACCCTTGAATGTACACCGACAATTATTTCAGTAAAACTATGGTGTATCATAAATATTACACCCCACGTGTATTTCTTATTGGGAATACACCCTAGAATCACCTGAAACAAGAAACACGATGTTTATTTGTGCCTAGTGTAGGTGTTACAAAAATTTTACACCGTGCCAGTGGTAGCTTTTTGTTCCACAGGTCGGTGTAACTTTTTTGTTCACCACAAGGAAACATAAATAATTATTAGAAAAAGCAAATATCAGATGGTAAATATGAGAAATAGCAAGTTGAGACTTATATAACAAAATTCTTGTTTTGTTATATACAACTTAAAGCTACTATCTTTTATCTGTTTTTTTTTTTACATAGTTGCCATTAAGATTGAGACATTTGTCATAGCAATGAACCATTTCTTAAATGCCCTTTTCATAGAACTTTAAGCCAAGTTCAGTGAAACTTGAGGGAAGAAGGCCCTCAGTTGTGTGATTATGAATTGCCGATTTTCTCTTCGACATTACCCAATAGTTCGTCCTTCACAACAGTTGGTGTTCAACTCCGGCATTCATCATGGACATTAGTTCGTCCTTCTCGAAACATACCACACCATTTTCTAACCATCCTGTCTTTGATGGCGTATTCACAATAAACACCATAAAAGTCCACGATGACCCGCAGCAGCCTTCGTATTCATTGCACATAGAAATTGGATAACGGCACGCTGTTCACAATTGGCGGGATTTTCAATTGTAGTAGCCATTCTAAATGAGCAAAACAGCACGAAAGAATGTCCGAACGATTCTCTCACTAGCATTGCCAGACTCACATTGAACCAGACTACACCGGAGCGCTGCATTAGCGCCGATATGCCTACTCCTCTGCTCACTAGGTGGAAAGGGAGCTTACTTTATGAATCGTCCTCGTACATCACGAAGCTACAGTACGCCATGTATAATGTGTTGTACACTTCACAACTACGACGAAATAAACGTGGAATTTTTGGCATGTCTCCACTAAATTACCTAACGTTGTAGTTAAGTGATGGCCAACTCTCCCTCTAAAACAATTGCTATCCGATAATCATTTTTTAGACGTGATTTTAAATGATTGTCCTGATCCTACACTACGCAATATTTGCTACCATTTTCCTTTTCATTTGCAGTTAGCGGTTTAGTGCCTTCTAAATAGTAGATTTCCCCTTATCTACTGTCATGTTTGTCACCTTACCCTTCATAGACGCAGCATACGTTATTGTTTGGGTGTAATATTAAATAAGTTTCTTTCTGCATTCTATAGTAGTGATATCGATCTATTATAGATTTAGGTAGACAGTTGTGTACGATAAGTTACATTACCATATTTTATCTAAAAACACCACGATATCGCAAAGCATTGCGTTTAAATGAAAGTAAGTATTGGTGGGAGGACTACGCTGCCGTAAATACTATTTTGCCGTTCTAGGTTGGTTTTAAATGTTGCCTATGTCGTGAAAAACGCCCAATGTTTTATTTTTTGTCTAAACTTCTATGCGCACGCCACTGGCAATTGACGTATTATCACTTGAGTTCCTCAACATAAGTTGAGGAACTCAAGTGATAATGCGGTTGTGTAATGCGCAATATCATGTATAATTCTAGAATGAAGTAGTGTGCAGCAACCGGATGTGGGAGCAAAAATATGGTCTTTGATGTCCCCCTTTGCAAATGATATTCCTTTATGGAGCGTTAGTGCCTCATTATTATTATTATTATTATTACGAGTATTATTATATTTGTATTATTTTTGGGTCTATAACTTGAAAATAAGGGTATTTTTGCAAAAATATGGCTTTATTTCACTTACACATCAATGAGTACATTTTTCAAAGTATTGTCCATCGGAATCTATAACCTTTTGCCATCTCTCTGGTAATTTATGGATACTTTACCAAAAAAACAAAACGTTCATCTCTTTGAGATCAAAAAAGAATCAAGCTAATTTTTGATACCTTCAATTGAAGTAAGTCGTATTCCTGAAAGAGCATTTTACATTGGCCGAAACAAGTGAAAATTAGAAAGGGCTAAATCTGGTCCACAGTTTTGTAAATACTTTTTAACCGGTGTAGCAATATGAGGCTGAGCATTATCATGATGGAAAATTACGCACTCGTGCCTAGACACATATTCTGGACGTTTTTCTGCCAATGCTCTCTTCAAACGAATCAATTGTTGATGATATAACTGCCCCGTGATAATTCCGCCAGGTTTTAACAGCTCGTAGTATATCACTCGCTTCTGGTCCCACCCACAACACAACATCACCTCCGCACTATGAATATTTGGCTTCGGAGTCGATGTGCCTGGTTGGCCGGGCTTCACATATGATTTCTTGCGTTTAAGGTTGTCACAATGGATTAATTTTTCGTCCCCAGTTACTACTAGATGCAAAAATGACTTTTTCTTGTGGCGTTCAAGAAGTATTTCTGACATGCAAAATTGCCTTTCGCCGTCACGAGGCTTCAACTTATCTGGCACCCAGTATCCAAGCTTTTGTATGAAGCCCAATGCTTTCAGGCGCTTGGAAATTGCTGCTCGTGTCACTCCCAACGATGGGACATTGCAAGCTCTTTTTGCGTTTGGCAAGTCTCTACTGAATAATGCCTCCAAATCTTCGTCTTCGAACTTTTTCGTTTGGCCAGACCATTTTTTGTCTTCGGTGTGAAAATTACCACTTTTATAGCGTCGAAACTAGAACTCGAATGTTTTCAACGACGGAATATGTTCAGCGTAAACTTCCGACAAAATTCGTTGACTTACGCTAACTCTTGTAAATCCCCCATTTTTACGTTATACAACCCGATATTTAATTTGATAAATGAGAAGTATGTGCATAAGCAGTATGACCTTCGGATTAAAACGAAACTTAGGAGAAAAATGGATAGTTAAGATATAATTTGTATGGACTAACAATAAATGGGAAGTGAATAGGTCTCATCCATGACCACCAAGAATCGTCTCTTGAAATCAGTTCGATTCCTTGTTAAACACTTCCAAACAATCTGCTGAGGTTTGAGTTGGAATGCGTTTTTCCTCCAAATTGAGCAAATGCGGCACCCACCTTGCAGGAAGCTTTTTTAAAACCCAATTCATTATGTAAAATACGAACTACTCGTTCATAACAGATGTCCACGGCTTCCACAATATCATACACTTTTATTCGGCGATTTGCCAAAATTATGTTACAATTTTTAGCGTGATAACTATTTTCGGATGTCAGGGATGTGGTTCATAACTTCTATGCGTGCTGTCATGTTTAAATTCGCAAACCCGAAAATTCAAGATGGAAAATGAAGGCATCTACCCTTGATTTGATTTCCGTTATGGTTCTCCCTATCCAATAGAAAAAATTAACGACTGTTTGAACTTTGTTTTTATCCATAATTGAAATCACTTGGAAATCATTTGGAAGAATAGCAACCTCTTAGCAGCGGGAAACTTGTCACCCTCGTATTTCCAAAATTAAACGTTACATGAGCCAAATTCTGAATGGAGTAATCAGATTTAGTGGCAATGGTCACAAAAGAAATTAAATAGAGGCAAACAATATATGTTCAATTTTCTTAGTGTAGATGAATATTATTTGGTAATTTACATATTTTCTTAATGTCAAGGATCTGATTTCTCTTATCGATACTTAATACACATTCACTAACTTAAACAGCCTTATTGTTAGTCCCAATCGGTTCTCAATCGAGGTTCAACTGTATCATCATTATTATTATGTTGGAACGTAGGCTGCATTTGCATTTTTGACTTTTGGATGGTGTGGGCGAGGGCTCACACCAATTTAAAGATAACATGTAGGGTAGGGGCAAAGTCCTGAAATGGTCAATTATCTTCACTATTTTCGGGGCTTTTATTTAACTAATATTTAGCAATTTGATTACTAATATTTTCATTTCTTTTTGTACTTATGGAAGAAAATTAACTTAAGTTAGTCTTTTCAAGAAACTACTCTACCCGGACAGGCTAATTAGCATTACGTGTATACTTGTTTCACTGCAAGTTGGCGGACAATTCTCGGTCTAAATATAATGCAACGACCGTCGTTATGTCCGGGTAGTAGTTGTTCTTTAGGTAAGACTTGTTCTGAATTATTGATGACTTTCTCTGATTATACAGACTGTACATGTATTAAAATATAGTTATGCACATTCCCTTCTGTTAATATCCGCATTGGAAATTTAATGCACACATATACTTGTTAACAATTTAATTACAGAAAAGGAAAGAACGTGGTCGCATTTTCCTAGAAAATGTTCATTTTATTGAAGGGACGCTAATTGCAAATCAGGCGGATGAATATCCCTTCCAAATTGGTTACCACGAGTCGGGACAGGACTATATTTTATACTTATTTGCCCCGAATGAGCAGGACCGAGTTGATTGGGTCCTTGCTTTACGTAAAGGTAAAACAATTTTTGACTTCATAGTTGATATTTTTTCTAAACTCCTCTGTGATTGTAACTAGTTGGAATCTATTACTTTCATTACGCGTTCCACTATAAATGTGGCATCTTCAGTAGTATTTGACTGGATGAAGCCGATATGTTATTACATCTAAAGGGGCTAAGATGGTTTGCATATTGCATTATGTAAAATAGTTTCTACAGTCTGTAAAATAAAAACGTGTAGGACATAAATGGTAGTTGGCTTCAAATATCGTCCTAGTTATTTTGTAAACCGATAGATGGAATCTTTATCGTGTATGCTTTGTTACAAAAGATTCAGTTGTCGTCGAACTCTTACCTGAGAAACACGTTAACCGCCATGCGTGCCGCATACGTATCTCGCTAGGAGGCCATTCCTTTGTTCCCTCTCGAAAGGACCAAAAATGTTATATGGAGTGGCTGTTAAATACATGGGGAAAGTCAAAATCGTTCGTCGCTAAGTGGGTTCAACAATATAAGAAGACCAAAAATGTTGATAACTTGCTAGAACGTGGCTTGATAGGCAAAGTGGAACAAGGAAAAACATTGTGAATTTGTTTAAGCGGAACACGACCTTAACATTACCACAAAGAGCAGCAAAATTAAAATTAAAACATAGAAGTATCATTTGCTATTACTGGAACCCATCTCTTTGCGCATAACGTCCAATACCGAAGCACAATGAAGAAACCACTGTTAGGTGAAAAACATGTGACGAAAAGTATCGCTTGGGCAAAGGAGAATTTGCACCGATATTGGAGCAACGTGATCTTTACGGACGAAGCTTTTGTTTGGGGATATACTATCATCCGACGTTTCTGGTCAACCTTGACCAATAGATTAATACAACGGACCATTAAACATCCTGTACAAGTTGATCTTTGGGGTGGCTTTTCAAAACACGGTTTTGGAACATTACATATGTTTACATACAATTTAAATGCTTCGAAAATGTTTAAAATTTATGAGAAGTGTTTGTTGTCGACTGTTGCTTCATAAAAAGAACAAGAACTGGATCTCACAGGAACATAACGCCTCAAATCAGCGGAGCAAGCTTTACACCAAGTGGAAAGATGCAAATCGCATTGAAAATGTGTGGGCATATCTCAAACACAAGTTTCGAGGAAAAAGTGTGTGCACTTTGAAGCAGATTACAAGACAAATTCGTCTCATTTGGAGGTTTTTACCGAACGAATACGCAGCCAACTTAGTGGAAAGTATGGCTCAGAGATGCCAAGCAATTATTAATGCCGGTGGTGACTAGACTCAGTGTTATTGGTATAGCATTTTTCTTCTCATCGAGTACAATAAATCCACGTACTTAAAAATCATTAAAAATTATTTTTTCTACACATTAACCTGTACATGCTTTTACTTTACAGACTGTACATTGACACAAAGTTAGGTGATGTAGAACTACATTGTAATTACTACGTCTCATACATCGATTAAAATCCTGCGTAACGAATGCTGTTCTTACAGTAATTACAAAAGTACTTCAGCATTTTCAAGTGCAGAAATTAATTGAATTAAATGAATAACGTGACATGTAGTACTCACAATACGTTTCTACGCCATCTCCCACAGTTCCTTTGAGTACTTTTCTCATATACATACATATATAATTAATTTTCTGCTCCTTTTGCTTCCTTGTTCACGTTTCGTTTCCATGCAGCACTATTGGGCTTAAGAATGCTTTTTACATGGTACGTGGCAAAATATATAGTACTGAAACTCGCACATGTATCATATCTATCCACGTTCATCAGTGTTCCCAGCAGTGAAAAGAACGTTGTGTTGTGCGTTTGGTGTTTGGGATTGTCTCCTTCGGTGGAGGAAAAGTATTCATAGTGAAGGATTGTTTCCACTTATACTTAAGTGAGTGTAGTAGTCATTTCAAATAAAAACGATTATGGAAACATATGGATCAAACTATTTCTTCAGGATATGAGAAGGTACTGTCATCAATAAGACGAAGCGATCTGTCACATCACTCTACAATCTTTAGCCATATTGCAAGAAAATTTTCCAGGACAAATCATTTCACATGGTGTTGTGCTTTCATATGTATACCATTCGCCCTGTTTTACACCATCTGATCCCACGTTGATTGGTGTTCTTAGCAGTGGAAAGAACGTTATGTTGTGCATGTGGTGTTTGGGAATGGCTCCATCGGCGGAGGAAAAGTATTCATAGTGAAGGATTGTTACTACTTACACTTAAGTGAGTGTAGTAGTCATAATTAAAAATGATTATGGAAACATATGGATCAAACCATTTCTTCAGCATATGAGAAGGTACTGTCATCAATAAGACCAGGCAACTTATCACATCGCTCTACAATCTTAAGCCATATTGCAAGAACATTTTCCAGGACAAATCATTTCACATGGTGTTGTGCTTTCATATGTATACCATTCCCCCTGTTTTACACCATCTGATCCCACGTTGATTGGTGTTCTTAGTAGTGGAAAGAACGTTATGTTGTGCATGTGGTGTTTGGGAATGGCTCCATCGGCGAAGGAAAAGTATTCATAGTGAAGGATTGTTTCCACTTATACTTAAGTGAGTGTAGTAGTCATAATTAAAAATGATTATGGAAACATATGGGTCAAACCATTTCTTCAGGATATGAGAAGGTATTGTCATCAATAAAACGAGGCGACTTGTCACATCGCTCTACAATCTTTAACCATATTGCACGAAAATTTTCCAGGACAAATCATTTCACATGGTGTTGTGCTTTCATATGTACACCATTCCCCCTGTTTTACACCATCTGATCCCACGTTGATTGGTGTTCTTAGTAGTGGAAAGAACGTTATGTTGTGCATGTGGTGTTTGGGAATGGCTCCTTCGGCGGAGGAAATTTATTCATAGTGAAGGATTGTTGCGACTCATACTTGAGTGGTGGCCAAGGAGGACAAAGTGTAGTGTGAAATGTCATTATAGAGTTTAATAGTCATTATTGAGAATGATGATGGAAACTTATGGATCGGACCATTTCTTTAGGATTTGAGAAGATACTATCACACTGGTGAACATTGTCTAGTCTTATTGCAAGACAATTTTCCATGACGAATTATTTCAAATTGTGCAGGAAATATTAGTAGAAAAAGTATTCAGCTGCACAGATCCACCTAGAGGCCACCTATTGCTGGTATTGAGAAGATCATCTCTTCTTTCAGAAATCTGCAGCAACTTGTGTTCCAGGCTGTGTGTGAGAATCAGCGTGAACATTATGAACATTACCTACAGCGCAGCAGTGTATATTTTGAGCATGGACGTCATGGTTATTAAACATAATGATTTATATGTAATATATGGGAGATTAAAGTGCATTGACTTCAGTACTGTAAATTTTGCCTCATCTGCTTCTTCACATCACCAGTAGAGGTGTTAGAAATAATAATTTGATTTTCATTTGGTCTAAATACGATTGAAGGTGCCTCGTTATCAGCGAAACACATGTGTCATATGAATATTGTCGTCATACTGTTAGCGTTGGTGCTACTGTAAGCCGCAAGATAAAATTTGTTTTTTTTTGTTTTTGTTTATTATAGTCTGCCAAGGCAATAAAAACTTAAGGAAGTCGTACCATCACGGTTACTGGAACGGTCGGAAATGGACCTGTTGTAAAAATACTCAGAGGACTACTCAGGTGGCTTGTACCGATTGTCGCCCTTGGTTTCCCGACGAAGAAGCAGATATAAAAAGTATTCATCTAGACAGTAAGTGGTTTGCAATTATGAATTTATTAGCAATATATAAGCTTTAGTATACACTATTTTTTCAAAATAATGCCCTTCTAATAAATTAGCCAATATCGCTAGTATGCCACAATAGAAATTTTACTAAGAAATATCAAAATGATTAACGATTTTATGCAAAAATTAAATTAAAAAGAATGCTGGTGGTCATATACTTTTTTATGATTACTTAACGATGTAACCAAGTGCTTATTGGAGGGGATAAGTCGAGAACGTATTCAATGTGAAATAAAAGTGCAAAGACCCGATTATCGCAGTGAAACCTGTCTTTAGGTATAACGGTGATGTGGTATCCTTGACGGGTAGTATAACGTACTAGCATCCAATCGCCATGTTAAAAATCGACAAGTGCTTTCGTATTAAATTGCCAAAGTGTCTACTTTAAAAATATTTGATATGTTGGTGTCAATGTTTCGGAGTATTCCTGGTAAGTATTACGGGGAAAAAGCGCTTAAATATCCGTTTAACTCCCTTGCTTACTGGTTTATTTCAGACATATGTATGTTGTGTTGTGTATGTACATATGTACATATGAACATCTAGGTATTCATTATATCGATGAAAGTTACGTGCAAATTTTATATATTTATTATTTTTGACACTCTTACAATGACATACTTTGTTGAATGATGCTCAACAATGAGATATTATGTACGAATTAATTAAAGAAGAATATTTTTATCGATGATTTCAATATTATCGAATGTAATAATCAATTATTGGGATATTTCCATTCTTGCATTTTATATGCATTAGGTTACCTAATACGTCACGACTCTGTTAGAATAACTGTTTAATTTATATACTTATTTTTATCATATAATAATAATTATAATAATTATTATTAATTATTATCATCATTATTATTAAAGTATATATATATATATATATATATATATATATAAATGTATCTGTGTGTGTGTTTCGTGACCTTTACTTATCTTTTTAGATATCCTATCTACCACTAAAGAGGTCAATCAAAAAACAACACTGGAGTTAATAGTTATATTTCATGAAAATATAGCTCTCCAATGTTGTAAAAACAAAAAATTATTATTTGCGCATTAGTCTGGTTTGGGTGAAGGGAACTTATTAGTATTATTATTGTTATTATACAGGGTATAAGGTCCCGGAACGGTCATTTATCTTCGTCATTGCCAAAGAAATTTTTTTCGAACAAACTGTTTTATTGCTGTTCAAAACATTCGTCTCTTAAGATTTACACACTTTTGTATATGTTCAAACAAATTCTCGAAACATTTTTTCCACTCTGAAATTGGTATGTCAAAAGCATGGTCTTTGAGTGCTTTCTTTATCAAATAACGAATTATTTGACGTGCTGTGTAAGAACTGGTATTGTTATGATTAGGGTAAGATAAATGTGTTGCCCCAGCATCCATAACAGTAGGAGCAGCCAACGAAATTCGACAGTGCGCCTGATGCGATGCGTAAACATCTGCCGGGTGGCAAAGCAGTTCAAATTCGTACACATTCATCAGTGATTGACTGCTCCAGCTGTTAGGACTGTGATGGGACGAGACGATTATCTTACCCTAGCTATGATGCAGAATGATGCGACGTTTTCGGTTGTTTTTCCTGATTACGTCGATGATTTCTGCCAAACATATGTTTGCATACCATTCAGCATGAACTGTTCTGTGATCCTCTAAAGGAATAGTTGCGACACGTCCAGCACAACCGAAGAAACAAGCGATCATTTTCTTGAAAGTGCTTCGTGAACGAAACTTGTGGGGATACAGTTCATCTTGGAACACTCAGACTGTGAATGGTTGCTTATTTTCGGGCTCATAAGAATATATCCAAATTTTGTCACCTCTTTTGTCATGAATTTTTCAGTTCGTCGGTCGAATTTTTTGAGCAGTACCTTACACCAATTAACACGACCCTTTTTTGAGCTTCGGTCAAATTACGACACCGGTTTTGTCTGCAACTTGGCGACTAGAGCAAGATTCACTCATTTCAACGTACGAACAAAGCCTTTCTTCTTTTTCCTCTCGCTCGGGATTTTAGGAAGTTCGTCCATTTTTCGATATTTTTTAGCAATTCCCGACTACGCAGTCAAATTTCTTAAACACTCCGACGATTATCGCAATTGTCGAAGAATTTGGAACAGGGCGATCTACGCACTGTACTGCAGAAAATAGATCGACTTAAGGGGAATTTTGAGCGAAATACCGCTCAATGATTTGAACCCTCTTTGCAGTGGTATAAACTGACATCTTGCTTTATTTAACTGCGTATTCCTTATCGAAACAAATTGCTTCTCTCAATAACCACGCAGCGACTGACGATTCCGGCGTTCCAAGGGTTATCAAACATATATTATAAAACACGACGTTGTCATATCGCTGCTTATTCTTCGAGCCCTATATTGCACAGTAAGGGGACTAGGGGTGTATACCCTTACTCCTATATATATATATATATATATATATATATATATATATCTGTTTCATATATCTGTTCCAATTTACACTTCCCTTTCATACTTATTTCGTTATCGGTTGTATTTTTAGTTCTGCCAAGTATATTTTCTCACCCAGCCTTTTTGCTTCCTTTATGCGAATTTGTAATTCTAATATTTTCTTTATGATTGTGCGTTCTTATCTCGACTATTTGTACGACTACATTATTTCTTCCCTTCTCTATCTCAAATTTATCTATTTATATTATTTGTTCCACTTTGCATATTTTCCTGTTTCGTTTTCTCATTTGCCTCTCTTAACTTCTTAACTTTTATGCATAGGGACGGTAATTCCCTTTTCTCAGTCGGACGGTATTGTCTCCTCATGTAATGCTTTATTGTATAATCCCAGTAATAAAGTTTTCCCCGTTTTACCTAGGTATTTGTTCATTTCTGATGTTACTAATATCGTGTCCTGGTGCTTTACCTATTTTCATTCTCTTACTAACCTGGTTTAGTTCGTCAAATATTATGTGGTCATTCTTCATTTCTATTTCTGGATTGTGTTTCTCTTCCTCTCTATTGGTTGTATTGTTTAAGCATAGCAATTCTTGGAAGTACTCTTTCCAGCGTTCCATAATTTCTTTCTCTTGTTCTTCATATGCTTGGGTTGAACATTTTTACCTTTTCCCATCGTTTTGAGCACTTTTTAGAATAATTTAACATTGCCTTTACTATTCTTTTCTATTGCATTTCCAAACTCCTCCCAGAATTTTTCTTTGACTTCTCTGACTTCTTTTCACTAGGTCTCGTTGTAATCGATATTGTTCGTAATTCGTTTCTGTTCTTTGTCTCAGGTACTGTTGCCCTTTCTTGGCTTTAATTTCTTTCTTTAAGCTGTTGTTCCACCATGGGCTCTTGTTTGTTATTTTACTTGTACCGCATGCTTCTTTGGTCGCTTTTATAATCGTTGTTATGAACAGTTTCCATATTTCTTCAGTATTTATCTTTGCAATATTGGCGTCGTTTTGGTGAGTTTATTTTCGTATGCTTCATGCGTTTCTCGTATCTTCAGTTTGTAGGTTCTAATCTTCAAATGTTCTATCTTCTTATGTTTTGTTGAAGGTATTCTCGGGTCTATTCCATTTTTAATTTTTTGCTATAAGCAGTACGTGGTAGCTGTCTATTTCTGATCCTCTTCTGACTCTGACGTGGTTGATCAATCTTCTGCTGTTGTTACTCACTACTATGTAGTCTAATATACATAGATCGTATTTCCCTATTGTGTTCTTGGCGTGTAAATTTGTGTATATCTTTATGTTGGTAGAATGTGTTTGTGTTGTTTCTACCGTTGTTATTCTTTGTCTTCTCTCCGTAACATCCCTTACTTGTTATATCTCTTATTGGAGTTTCCTACCTAGAAAATCCGTCTTTTGCTATTTCCTAGGATATCCGTTAAATCTTTTCATTTTTTCTTTTGCATCGTCTTCGTTTGGCGCGTATATTGCTATGATTGTCATTTCTTTTAGGAATCTATCCTTCTAGGATTCTTTCTGACCATCCTTTCCACTCTCCATTTGTATTTTTTAGGTCTTTATGTATTACGTAGGCTACTCCAGCCGCTGCTCTTCTGTTTGCTGGTACTCCACTGTAGATCAGTATATGACCCCCTTCCGTCTCTATCATGTCTTGTCTTTTTCTTAGTTTCTGACAAAGTCAATATGCTCAATTCAGCTCGGCAAAATTCAAGAATGAGATCAATTCGTTTCCCATTCAATCCTCTAACATTCCGAATCTCGAATCCTCCCCATAATATGGTCTCTAATAATGCCATTAAATGATTTTGGTGCGAAATGCCAGACTATTTTTTTCTTTTAAAGTTAAATAATTGGGGTCGAACTTGGGGCTGGCGGGATTCCCCCTTCAGCAAGTTAGTGGCAAGAATGTAAATTTTGGAGTATGGTCGGAGTGGTAATAATTGAATACTTTAACCATTTGGCCACACTGACCATCTTGACATAATATTATTGGGTCTAGTAATAATTAATGGCATTATTATATTAATTTTGATGACTTCCCCTCAACGTTTTGTAACGATTGAAATAAGTGAAAATTAGAAACGGCAATGTCCGTAGAGTACGATGGGTGAATAAGAACTTCCCATCCTCATTTGAGCGAATTTTTGTGTAGTGATCCGTGCTGCATGTGGCCGAATATTATCATGTTGAAGAATTACGCCCTTCTAATAGACTAGGTGCAATAACTAAAATTTTTACGATGAAAATGTTTTCATTACATTTACACTTTCTCTACTATAGGACTATTTGGCTAGTGTTCCGTATGTTAGATTATCACCAAACTATACTATGCTATTAATATAAAAACGACATGAATTATTATCAGACCAGATCATTATTAGTATTAGTGTTATTATCATATTATTCTGCTTCATAACAATTAGTCCGCAGATTATTGCCAAAAATTTCTGAAATAATTTTTTATTGTGTACATAGGTGCTCAGTCGACACCACCAATAATGCCAGGAGGAGCAATACCAGGACAAGATAAATCTCTAAGACCAAAGATTGTGGTGGCCCTTTATAATTACGATGCCATGGAGACTGGAGATCTTTCACTTAAAAGAGTAAGCCTTTAGACTTATTATTAGATTAGAGAGATTAGAGTTGGAAATGAAATTGCGAATTTGATTTTAGAATGCTGAATATGAAGTGATAGATGATAGTCAAGAACATTGGTGGAAAGTTAGAGATAATCTCGGGTAAGATGTTTAAAAGGGTTTCGTTAAATGATCGTATCTGATACAACTTCTTTTTTCTATTTTTAGAAATATAGGTTTTATACCTAGCAATTATGTACGCCAGAAAGAACTTATAGGTTTACAACAATATGAGTAAGTAATGTTTTTCCTTCAACGTCATCTGAATTACATATATATGTATATAACTAATATTGCAGTTGGTATGTGAATTATATGTCCCGACAAAGATCTGAATCTCTATTAAAGCAAGAAGATAAGGAGGGATGTTTTGTAGTAAGGAACTCATCGACTAAAGGTCTATACACACTTTCTCTATATACAAAAGTGTAAGTTTCCCAAATATGTCACGAAATAAGTTCTAAAAACCACTCTTCACAAGACACATACGTCCAAGAAGTTTCAGTTTATTCTCCCTAGAAGGAGGTTAGAGTCAATGGGAAGAAGAAGAAGAAGAAATTTATTCAAGTTCAACAATTTAGTGATTTGTTTGATTGTGGTACAGTAGAGCGTCGATTATCTGAACTAATGGTGTCAGAGGTGGTTTAGATAATCAAAAATTGGGATAATTAAAATTCACTAAAAATGAAAGAAAAAGTAAGGTGTAAAATATTCAACCACGTTTTTACAAAGAAAACATCCTTAAATTTTGCACAAAAGAAGTCGTAATACTGCTCTCGTTTAATGATGACTTCCTCCTTTATGGCAGCTAGGTCTCTAAGTCATTTGAGTTGCAATAAATGGGTGTGATCGGATATTTTTTGCCGTTCAAACCTCCGGAGTGCCAAAGCCAGTGCCTGAAAGGCCTCAGCATGAGATTCTCCCGAGTCATCTCTATCTGGATCGTCATTTGTATCACCATGCTCTGTGTGATTGTTGTCATGTAATAATTCGTGAACAATTTCGTTGTCTGTCAGCATCTGACACTCTGGATAACCATTATCCACAAGTAGCCAGTCATTGACGTTCTCTTCATCAGAATCCGTGAAAACACCAATGCTGCTCAACGTCTATGACGTTTTGGCGGGTTCATTGACAATTTCGTCGATTTGTAATTCATCTTTTGATGGTTTCAGAAGCTTATTCCGCGATTTATGCAGGGAGCTGTTCTTTAATCCACTTTTTGTACATAGAAATAATTGTTTCCTCGTCATTTTTATCCCCTAAAAGCAGACGACGAATTAACTGTTTTTGCTATAGTTTTTAATGTTTTAATGACGCTCTGGTCCATGGGTTGTATTAAAGAAGTTACATTAGGCGGAAGCAACTTTACCCCGAACATGTCATTGATCTTATTCAAAGATTCAGTTGAGGGATGTGACGGAGCATTTTCCAATAGGAGTAACACATTGTCTTCTTTGCCGCTATGCTGCTGAATTTCTTTTTTTTTTTACTTACTCGCTGTTCACCCACCTGTTTTTTTGGCTCGTGTATATTAACGGATAATCGACGCTATGCTGTAAGTAGAAGGCTCACCATTACATCTTATTTACTACGTTAAAATTGTTTTATTTCTTCCTCATTCTTCTCTTTATCATAGTGTCAAAGCGCCAGTGCCTTATTTTAAATTTAGTAGACGTTTCTACTTGATTGTATATAAAATTGCGCTGGGTTTAATGTTAATATTTTTATTTTGTTATTTATTGTAAGTACATATATGTCAAATATATTTTCGATTTATTTTTTCAGACCACATCCACACGTAAAGCATTATCATATCAAAAGAATTCTAGAGGCGAGTTTTATTTATCCGAAAAACACTGTTGTAGTTCTATACCGGATCTTATCAACTATCACAAGCATAATAGTGGAGGATTGGCATCTAGACTAAAAACAAGTCCTTGTGATCGCCAAGCCCCAGCGACGGCGGGATTAAGTCATGGTATGAAATATTTAAAAAATGTGTACACATTATCTACATATCCAACATACTATTGTATTACTCGCATTACGTATATCACATCGGCAAACTCAAATTGAACCAAAAACGATCATAAACTACCTGTATTTTTCAAGAAACGTTGACGTATATGTCGGTTTTTGATATAAAATTTCCACATGTCGAGGCGACATTCGTTTGTTACTCAACATTTAATTATTTCTTGCAGTTATTCATAACTAAGGTTTGTTAAAAGAGTGAATGACGTATTATTATTAAGTAGTGTAAACCGGACTCACGCTGTCACTTCTACAAATAATAAAATTTCTTTTATCAAACCTTATTCATAAAGTCTCTCTGTAGGTATCAAATAATGCAAATGACCGAACGCGTATACTTACTAAATTGGTCCAATTTAATTACGTATGAAATCGAAATATTAGATTAGAGCCTTACGAAGAATAAAAATCCCAGTTTTGCGGCACACACACGTGTCAAGACAACGTTGGACCAAAACAGATATGTACGAAGAAATTCTCTAACCGACTCTTTTGATTAAGGTTGACATTGAGATTTTTATGTATTTCGAAGGCAAAATACATAAATTCACGGATCTGTGGCAATGTGTCCTGGCATTTTAATGTACATGTCGATCTCGTCGGTGATGGGTAAAACCTGGTATTCGACGATGAGAGCATTTGGTACCACGGGCTCAACTATTGGCGGAACTTGCCACAGGATAAATATTTTAGAATAAGTCAAACTTAGTTTGGTTTTCTGTTACAGAAAGTTAGTTCTTTGATACACAAGAAGGACAGCTTTTTAAAATTACCTTTGTTTACAAGTCGCTCTTCATTATCTGGATACAGGAACTTGCAATATTTCTCTGATTCCAAAAATTTTATTTTACAACACTGTCCTGCGAAAAGCTGTTTGCTGATAGGATGCATGCCTTGTATGAAATGGAATTTTAGGCTTGTCACTGTCGTTTCATTGCGGATGAATCTTTCATTTATTTGATCAACAGTAGGAACCAGCTCTACTTCATTCACTTTTCACTTTGGATTCTCATTTTGGATGAAATGCAGATGAACGCAATATTTACACCTTTCAGTACAAATGAGTCATCCTTGATATACATACATACATCCAAGGTGTAAACTGTAATTTCGGCTTTAAAGGAGCGACGAACAAATGTAACTAGATATGAATTGCACAGAAAGGAAATAACCTAGACATAGCCTTTCCTGTTAATATAATTATGTTACTTGCTATCCAGCAGTTTATCGAGTATTACTTTCATTTAATGGTAGCGAATACTAAAATATAGCACCAATGATATCATACCTACTTATTTCTTTAAAGACAGACCTGTAATTCGGTGCCCAATTTCATACTTCTTGCCTCTGAAATGCGAATATATCAAAAACCCCAAGAATGTGCGCTAACGTTTGAATTCATCCCATAGTGGTGTATAACCCTTAAATGCCAAAAAGAAAACAAACCTGTGGTTCACATGTTTGCACATATTTAATGTTGCTTTATATGATGTGTAATTCCGTGCAGCGACGCATACACTTTCGGATGTATACAATTGTGCATTTTGTAAAAGGGAAATAGTGTCCAATTTCTTCCATATGCGTCACAGTATTTAAACTACGAGTTTGTGTCACTGGATATTGCATGTAAAAATAAATTGAAGTTAACGTTTGGAGATGTGTGTGCCGCATTCTTATGAAAAAGTATAACTACTCCTTTTGGAAAAAAATGTCTTGGATGGTGGGTGGTTTTTTCGAAGCTCTACCAAGATGGCCTCCAGTGATTTAGAAGAATTACTGCAAATGGTAACACCAATTATAAGCAAGAAAATTGCAAATATGGAAGAAGCTATTATGGCAAAGATAAGACGATTCGTACAAGGGCTTAAATGTTTTAAAATTTGCATCTTTAGTACACCAGAAATATGAATATTTTTTGAACGATTTGCTAAATTCTCGGACTTTTTATAATTTTCTGTTTTTAATATGCAAAATTCAGAATCTACTAATTGTAAATAATTTTCATTTGTTAATGTACAGCTAATAAATTTATTAAAAATATTACATAAATTCGATACAATACGCGTAATACTTAAGACATGTAATAATTTTAGACGTGTGCAAATATATCTGTATATATATATATCGGTCAGTGGACATAATTAGTTAAAACTGTAAATTTACCGCAGTTAATAGAATAACATTAGTGCTGATTTGTCAATAAGCGAAGAAAACGAAGCCAAGCATGGATAAAGCAGTGACAGTTATCGGTGGACTTATTGTCGGTTCACTGCCGGAACCTTCGGTAGTTGCTGCAGTTTGTACTTCTTCGGCATCAGTTGTATTAGATTCAGCAGCACCGGTCGTTTCTGTTGATCCTCCTCCTAGAAATTTACTAACGCTTACCGCTTCACCGGCCTTGTCGGTCATCGCCGATACAATGGCAAAGAGTTTTCCACCACATACTACTGGAGCTCCCAGATCCTGTTCCTTGGTAATTGCATCAGCATCACCAGTTACTTCAATTGTTATCTTGTCACCTTCTACTTTAACTGTAACAGGCACCTTGATTTGAGATGCAGAGTCTTTTCTTGTAAAACTGACGACGCCACAGTCAGCAGTATCAGCCGTTGTTTCCCCGGGGCCCTTAGAAGTTATTGCAAAAACATGTAGACCAGATTCAACTGTTTCTTTGGGGAGCTTTGGCGAGTCGTCTGGACAGGTACCTGCGCCTTCTGGTTTATCGCAGTAAGCTGCCCTGTAATACGATTGGAGACTCTCGTTTAGATTTAATCATAAAATAAATTAACCCTTATCCTTTCAGAAAAAAGAGAGAATGAACGTGTTCTTTGTAACGAATACACTGGTATGCTTTACTTGTCTGACTATATCCCATTCATTGCAATACATGCCACAAGTTTCCAACTTTTATTGCATCTCAATTTTATCGTCAACATTGACTGGAGTGTGGGGTGTTTAGTGTTTGTTGAAGGAATTATGGATAATAAATCATATTTAAATATTTTAAAAACCATTCAAGAACTGATGTTGAAAAACTGCAATTAGGAAAACGATGGATATTTCAACAAGATAAGATCCTTAGCATACAGCATTCATCTTGCGTCAATGGCTATTGTATAATGTGTCCCAACAGCTTCATTCTCCGCCCCAGTCGCCAGATTTGAATCTCAACGAGCATGTATGGGATTATCTAAAAATAACATTACAAAATCGTGCTGTAACAAGTCAAGAATTCTTAAAACGAATACTAATAGAAGAATGGGATCAAATTCCAGTAAACTTTACAGATAAGTTAGTATCTTCCATGCCACAAAGGTTAACTGCTGTCCTTGAAGCTAAAGGAGGTCCTAGAAAATATTAATTGTGTGTTGGTTTATGTTATTTATTTTATTAGTGTACGTTCACTTTTGTGAGATTCTATTAATTTAAATGGATTCTATTGTGAAATAAGATTTTCTTTTGGTAGAATTCTTACTAATTTTTATGTCTTTGTATACGTTTCCGTACCGTCAGTAATATTTATATTGCAAAAAGTACATTTTTGATAGGTGTACGATGACTTTTATGAGTAACTGTATATATAAAAGAAACCAAGGTAAACAGATACATAGCTGCAAAATCAAATCATTGTTTTCAACAATTCTTTTACTTTTTTCGTTCGAATTTTTCTCTTACAAAAAAAAAAGAAACGATACTAAAAGAACTAAATTTCATTAGAGACATTGTTGTATACAATTTATAATAAATACATAGTAAAAGTTTTATGACTGACACGTTAAGCTGATTAGACAGAAAAGAAATATGTAAAAATGTTTTCCTTCAAATTTGTCCAATGCTTTAGATATAAGTATACAAATTCTTTCAATATTTTAGGAAATGGGGAATTTATGAAATATGTTACAAAGAACACTATGTAAAAATGTTGGGTAAGTCATAAGTAGTATCAAAATCATCCTCAATAAACTAGACAAAACTAGTGTTGTCCGAATACTGTTGAAAATGCATATGATTTGCTTTTAAGCAGTTTAAAGTTACTAACTAAACACAACTACTTTTTTAAATTTTTACATACTCTGCTACGCAGTCAGTTCCACCTACTGCTTTGTCTGTCGATACTCCTGTCAGTATACATTTCTCTGAAAGAAACTAAATTTATTAATTTAGTACGGTTTTCTTAATTTCTTTGTTGTAATATAGCTTACAATATATTCTAACGGGGGTCTTGCGCCGCACCTCCCGATGCCAAAAGTTTTCTGTTTGTATAGAAATCACTTGAAAGTGTTGTACTCGAAGTGTATTGTCCTGTGAAATTAAAATTACTATTATACCTGTTACAAATACTTCTACACCTACCTTTCAGGAGAATGCCGAAAATAAAAAAGAAGTGTACGAATTTCATCTTTTTCGTCTAAATGTTAATTAAACACAAGATATTTTTGCGAGAACGTCATACAGTTTGTTTACATCTAGCTGCTTTCTTTTTTTTTTTAATTTTATACGTTTAAACTTACTATGATAAAATTGATTTTGTCAAAAAAAAATGACGTTTCTCTATTGTAGACAAATGGGAAATAGATCCGCATGAATTAATGCTGTTAGAAGAACTTGGTTCTGGACAATTTGGGGTTGTCCGACGTGGGAAATGGAGAAGTTCCATAGATGTTGCTGTAAAAATGATGAAGGAGGGTACAATGTCTGAAGATGACTTTATTGAAGAAGCAAAAGTTATGACGTAAGAGCTTGTTTCATTTTATTTAATTTATATTTTGACATTATGATTAATGATGATAATTAGTTAGATCGAATGTAGCAAACTATAGGCGTATGTTTTGGCGAAATTCAGACGTTTTCCAGCATCTCACGATATGCCACACTAATTATCATTTAGTTCAATAAATCTACGGCAAGTAGATCGATGAAAAGTTTCATCGATCTGCATCTGATATTAATTCTTAGTTTACAAGGGACAGCCCGTAAGGATAGAGCTCATGCTCTATTGAGTCCATTGTGCTAAGACCTCGTTTGTAGAAGGACTCTTGAGTGCTCAACGTTTTGAGGAATTCACTTTCATGTTCTGGAACTGTGTCAAATAAGGTTTGCTTGTGCAAGCGGTTTTTTCCTTTGGAATACAAAAACTGCGAACTGCTTCAAAAAACTGCAGTAAACTACCTTCTTCCCCAATGACACTACACTCGAACCTCGTAAAGTGTCACGGCTCGAGGCTTGTTTGAACACTTTACGAGGTCGTGAAATTCAGCGTTTTTCGGAAACAATTGAATCCCTAGGACTAGAGCTATGTAATGGGCACGCAGTGCCATATTGCCTGAACGGGTTTCCAGATCTTCTTTCTTGAATTCCATTTACTACTTCATTAGTTAGTGTATAAGTTTTTGTGAATTTTTCGTAATGAAAATTGAACAATTGAACTCTTGAAATAAATTATTGGAACATTTTTTTGAATAAAGTGTCAGAAATTGTCTATAGGTCGGTTAAGCTTGGAAAATTATCATATTTTTTTCGAAGACATTCTGATGGATATAAAATTTGTCGTGAAATTGTAGTTTTAAAATGAAAATTCGATAAATATTTTTATTAAAAAAATTCTAAGCTGTTAAATTTGATTTTTAAATTAAATAGTATCAGAAATTGAATCTCAAAAATCACGATTGTATTATTGCGGCAACAATAATCCGGACAAATCTTGTAGGCTATTTTTACTGTTTTTTAGCAGTATAAACCGACCGTTTGTCATATTCGTGTCAATTTTGATGTAACTATTTCTTTGTAATATCGTGAATAGTGCCTTTGGAGACACCAAACCTATTACCTAGCCTTTTTACGGACCATTCTTCCTCAAGTAACGTAATATGTCACATATGTCAATAATGATTTAAAAATGAAATAACATTTGACAAGGGAAAAGCCAGATTTAAACTACATTATCTTATGTGACCCTTCAAGCACCTTCTAACGGAACATGAAATACAGACTCCAGTAGAAAATGAGCAAGAGCAAGACGTGGACGAAATAGTAGAGGAGTTGGACATTTCAACAAGAGCAGAAATAGAAGAAATTATAAACAAAAGCCGAAATGGGAAGTCTCCAGGGAAAGACGGGATAAAAATGGAAATGTTCAAATATGGAGGACAAGAAATTAAAGAAAAACTATACCAGCAGATTAAAAAAATATGGCAGCAGGAAAGAATGCCACAAGATTGGGAATGCGGACAAATAATAGCAATTCATAAAAAAGGAGACCAGAGGTTATGTAACAACTATAGAGGGATCGCCCTGCTAAACGCAGCATACAAGCTGCTGTACACACTGCTGCAGAGGAGATTAGCAGAAGTAACAAAGGACACAGTGGAGCAATATCAGAACGGATTTAAACAAGGAAACTCAACGATAGATGCAATACATACAATAAAACAACTAATGGAAAAGGCTCAGCATTACAAAATAGAAATAGAATTGCTTTTCATAGATTTTCAGCAAGTTTTCGATAGCATTAATAGAAATGAACTAAAAAGAGCGCTAAAGGAGCTGGGTATAGGCGCAAAATTGAGGAGGCTAATAATGATGACAATGGAAAAAGAACAGCGAGTGTCTTAATGCAGAAAGGGGAGACAGAAGAGTTTGATTTCAATAAAGGAGTAAGGCAAGGAGACGCACTGTCAGCAACCCTATTTAACCTGGCTCTAGAATATGTACTCCGAAGGATAAAGAAGGGGACATTAAGGACAAGAGGAGAACAGATAGTTGCGTACGCTGATGACATTGCATTAATAACAAAAACAGGAGTAAAATGAAGGAAATGATGGAAGAAATAGTCACAGAGGGAGCAAAAATGGGATTGAAAATCAATGAAGAAAAACCAAAATAATGAGACTAGATAGAAAATGCGAAAAGAAGAACATCCAAATAGGAGAGTATGCTTTTGAGGAGGTGGAAAGATTCAAATACCTGGGAGTGACAATCACCAATAAGTGCGAGCGTGAAGCAGAAATCAAAGAGAAGATAATCACAACAAACAGGACTTTCTACACAAATAAAAGGCTATTAAAAAGGGAGATATTAAGAAGATCTATAAAACAATAATTAGACCAACACTGCTGTATGCCACAGAAACGCTGTCCATGACAAAGAAGGATGAGGAGGACCAAAGAATAGTGAAGAGAAAAGTAATGAGAACTATCCTGGGACTAATTAGACTAAAGGAGAAGGAATACAGAAGAAGGACGAACGAGGAATTGGCACAAGAAATAGAGATGGATGTAGTGAGAAAAATTAAGCAATCAAGAGCAAGGTGTCTCGGACATGTATGGAGAGCAGGTCCAGGAGCAGTAATATATGATGTGACATAGTGGAAGCCGGGATGCAGAAGAAGGTGAGGAGGACCGAAGAGTACATGGCTGAAGGAAGTGAAGCAGGATATACGAAGGACCGGACACATCAATTGGAAACAAAAAACGAAAAACAGAAAACTATGGAAGAAATTATGTGAAAGCATATAATCAGAAGAAGGGGCTGATCTCCCAAATTGTAATGATCTAGAGATCCGAATAGGAGGCTCAACCCTTATCCCTCGGAGTACATATTGTAGAGCCAGGTTAAATAGGGTTGCTTCGGGGGTGTATAGCCACAATAATAATAATAATCTTATGTGTCCGATTTTTTGTTGCCGCAATAGTACATATTTATTAACTCGGGTAGTAATGTAGATTAACGCTACGAAGGATGGAATGAAAGCCAATACATACACGTATTTTATACTATATATGTACATATAAAACCAGTTATTATTCATGAATACAGTTACAGACTGAACAATACTTTTCTTCATTCTCATATCTTTCTTGAACAGTTTTTCTTCTAATAATAATTTTTTCCATTTCAAGAAGTTTTCCTGTATTAATTTCGCGGTGCTATTAGTTTCTTCCTCCTCGCATATTTCGTTCTCATCGGCCTCGAAGAAACTTCTGAATTTGCAGTTGACGGTCTTGCAAGCTTATTTTATCATCTTTAGTCATTGGCAAAAGTGCAGCAATATCGTCACACATTAAAATTGGGATTTGCATTCGCTTGGCCCAAATACCAGTTACAAAAGTGCAGTTTTCTTTCTGCCTCTCCAGGTCTTAATCTTTGAGATGGTTTTAATTTATAACAGTTGTACTTGTGTTCCTTCAAAATGTCTGAAACTGTAGTCTTTGGCACACCTACACTGTGGGAAATCTCTCCACATTATCATAAGCTAAAACTAGTCTGCATTATTTTTGTTGTACATCTTTGGTCTTCCTGCAGCAAACGAACCTTTTTAGATTTTTGTCTAATCGCAATATCGTTTTACGATCAGGTAATTACCTTTCTGGATATTGAGCTCTGCATGTTTGACGTGTAAGTTCTACGTTCTTGGAACACTTGATATACGTACAAAACACATCATATTTTTCAAAAGTTTCCATTATAAGTTGAAGTAATAACACCGACACTACTGTCAGACACGTACGATAACAATGGATAAGCGTGATATTTGCTTCGAAACATAATTTCATGGAACACGTGATAAACAAAAACCAAAGTTATTGTGATAATGGCACTAGTGATTTCTGCCTATAATAAAAATAAGCTGTAAAAATTTGAAGAAGTTTCCATATCGTGCGATACATCATTGTATTCAGAAAAAGATCCACTCTTAAAAGGGTCAATAAAATTGCCCGGTACCAATTTAAAATTTTGAATTTAGGTTAGATTACTAAAAATTTGCACAAACGAATTTGGTTTTATTAGTGTTTAAATTGCCGTGCAAATGGGTTCAAACCGCGTCTCGGTGTCTTAGGTAGCAGGCAAGTTGCGGCAAATGAAAGAAATTGGGAGATTCTTTTTTTTAATTTTGAACAAGTGGGCCATGACATGGGGGATTTGGGGATAGATACTTAATGAGTTCTCGAACCTCCACCTTTTTGCTAATTAGGTCATCTCTCTATCTCTTCAAATGCAGAAGTTGTCCATGTTGTCCTTACGAAATCCGGGCATCCTGTATGTACCTACAACTTCTGACATCGACGCAGTGCTCTATTGTAACTCGTTCCTGAAGAAGATGAAAGTGAATTCACCCAAACGTCGAGTACTAAATAGTTCTCTTAGGAATCAGCCCTAGATTCGGCTGGAAACCCAGAAGATTTATGTCATACATATACAAGGCAATTAACCTTTGAGTATTAATTTTAACAGACGAGAGTTGACGGCTATTTGTATGACGCGAAGTATTTGGATTTGCTGCGAACTGAAATTATTCAATTCGTAATATGTATTAATTTTGATGGAATTTGGTTTCAACAAGACAGTTTTTCTGCGCATAACATCAGATTAGTAGTGGAGTTTTTACAAAACACCTTTCCCGGTCGTGTTATTACCAGAAATTGCAATAAAATGGTCATCTGAATCACTCGATTTCATTCCCTGCTACTTTTTACGGTGTGGTTATAACAAAGAAAATCTACATATTTGAGATGGCGGGCTACTTGCAACAGTTGGAGGAAAATCTTTTAAGGATCTTCACGACAGTATCCCTGTAGAGTAGACTTGGTTATTGTTTAGCTAAGGAAGGTGGTATTTTGGAACCTTTCATAAAGTTACATTTTATTGATACATTGTCTATATTGCGTTGTGAAAACGTCAAATGTGTATATTAAATTGTTCATGTTTCACTTAGTAAATGCCCACATTTTCTTCTAGCTGAAAGCGCTTCAAAGAAATTTTATAAGATTTTTGAACAGTGCGCATCTAGTGCCGTATTAATCAAATCAACGTTTGGCATTGTTAATAGGTATCCATAAATTTTAGATAAGAATTGGGCGTCTGGCCAACCAAAATATCCGCGAATTAGTTCAATTTATTTAAATCACTTTCATTAGTACCGATTGAAAATAAGGTGAGCCTATTTGCTCGACAACTTTACACTGCTCATATGACATCCTTTAGTGTATGCTGGGAATTTTAATACGTTGAGAATCTGAAGATGCAATTCTTAGCAAATTGCACTTTTTTGTGAGCACGTATTCCGCTATTGATATTAGAGATATATGATATAGAGATATAAGTAAATGAAGAAATTGAAGCCATTTCATAATAACCTAGAACTTCAATTGGAACAAAAAGTCTTAAGCCCTTTTATCTAGTTTGAAAAACTTGCCTGACCGAGTTCCGCGGGTGCTCGACTTTACGGATTTGAATTCCATACAGAAGCATCTGTCATCCAAATACGACCTCGAAACGTTATCATTGAGGGATTTATTCCAAACACAATGATTTTCTAGATCAGCCTGCCGTGCCAGACTGTGTCAAACACCGCGGTTGCAAAAATTCTCCTAACAGATTTTGTTAGATTGGTGGAGAATTTCTGGTGAAATCACAAGCCAGACGATTTTCTGAAAATGTGAAAAAGACTATTTCATGTATTTTGGCGTTTCAATTGGAGATCGAAAACAAGCAGTGGGCTCCCCATGTGTACTGTGTCAGCTGTAGCGTGTCATTGGTGCAGTGGATGAATGAAAAGAGAAAAAGTATGTCGTTTGCAGTTCCAATGGTACGGCGAGAACCCACCAATCATTTTGACGATTGCTATTTTTGCACGACAAAGACTGAAGGTTATTTCAAAAAGAAAACCGTAAGATCGAATATCCGAGTTTGCCTTCTGCCATAAGACCTGTTCATCACAATGCAGACTTACCAGTACCGACTGCGCCTTTGAATTGGCAAGATGTGGTTTTGGGCAATAATGGAGATAGTAACGCATCATCAGGCAGCTCCGAAGAATAGTCTACCGACCCCAATTTTACTCCAGGTCCCAGTTCCGACGAGCCACAATTGATTGTTCAAAGTGAGTTACATAATTTAGTGCGTGTATTGGGATTGTCAAAGCAATAGTCAAAGCTACTTGCTTTTCGTCTTAAGGAGTGGAACTTACTAGCCAAAGAACTTTTAGGGAAAGAAATGCTAGGTTTTTTGCAGTTTACAATATGGAAAATTCGTTATATGCGTGTAGTGATTTCGATGGTTTAATGCAGGAACTCAATATTGAGCATTCTCGCTGTGAGTGGCGCTTGTTCATAGACTCATCGAAATATAGTTTAAAAGCTGTGTTATTACATAATGGAAATTTAAAATCATCTATATCACTTGCCCTTTCAGTGACAATGAAAGAAATCTATGAAAATATGCGCATTCTTTTAGACGCAATAAACTATACAACCGGTACAAATAGCAGATATGTGGGGATTTAAAAGTTATAGCTTTTTTACTGGGATTTCAGGTAGAATTTACAAAATTTTGCTGTTTGTGGTTCAGTCGGGCAGTGAATGAACATTATGTAACTAAAATCTGGCCGGAAAGGAGTGAATTTAAACTGGGAACTCAAAATAGAAGACCAAAACAATTTTCTTTTGCCTCCTCTTCACATTAAACTTGGACTGATGAAAAACTTTGTGAATATTATGAATAAAGAGGGTGAAGGACGCCAAATTAAAAGAAGGCATTTTTATTGGACCACAAATTAGATAATTGCTGGACGATGTTAATTTTATAGAAAAACTCACCGCGCAAGAACTCAGACCTTGGAACTCATTTGTAGGTGGAGTAAAGGGATTTTTAGGCAACAATATGGATGTTAACTACGAAAAACTAGTTAATGGACTCCTACAAATCGCTTGGTTGTCGAATGTTATTAAAAATTCACTTTCTCCATTCCTCTTTATCATTTTTTCCTAAGAATTTCGGGCTGTCAACGACGAACGGGGTGGAAGATTCCATGAAGATATAAGTGCAATGGAAATTCGGTACCAAGGACGATGGAATCAAGCCATGATGGGTGGTTACTGTTGGTTTTTGAAGGGAGATGTGTGTGGGAAAAAATAGAATTAGTATGTTCCAAATAAACATTTTTTGTTTGCTGTTTTCTTAGATGTCAACTTAATGTAAATTATAAATGTAGCAGATATACAGGGTTAAAAAACTTATTAAATCATTTTTTCAATAAATATTACATGGGACAGTTCTACATGGGGTTCGTCTAATGTAACAAGAAGACCTTCCATGTTACTTTTTGTTGGTCATTTTCGTATTTAGATAGGTTCATGTTACTATAATAGCTATTCAACTTTACGTTACAATTTTTTCTTTTTTGTTGGCCAGTATAATCGGTATTAATATGGCTAAGCCTGGGATACAAGTATCAATTGTCCTTCTTCCGACCGGCCTTGCCGTATAGGAGATTTATGGATCCGACTAAGTTATTTCTTCCCAGAGTACCAGAGTTTCTTAAAATGTAAATTCTCTTATCGTTTAACAGTTTTCATTGACATTTTGTTATTTTGGTTAAATTATTGGGTAATATTACTTGTTAATGTTCAAAGAGTAGTCATCTACATTTACGGTGAAATTATGGTAAAAACACCACTTCGTTATCAATGCGAATTGACTAATATTTGTAAAGTTTGTTTCAAATCACATTGTTTATATTCTCGTATTATTTTATACTTATTTTTTAGGAAGCTTCAACATACCAATCTTGTACAACTGTATGGAGTATGTAGTAAAAATCGACCTATTTTTATTGTTACTGAATATATGCGTCATGGATCTTTATTAAACTACTTAAGAAGACATGAACAGTCACTTTGTAATAACCAAGGATTGCTATTGGATATGTGTATTCAGGTATAATTATAATATTTGGAACTAAGCTTTTATTATCAATTCGCATTTTATGCGCATTTCTATTTCCTATGGTATCGTTTAATATCGATAGGCATATCAGAAATTTGTGAGCATATATTCATATCACAGAGTTTAGTGGTTAATTCAACAAGCACATTACTGCACGGTATTTTCTATACTCAAGTTTTAATTTGTAAATAGGTGATTACATAACTATATTTATTTGCACAGAATTGGATAGTACTCCCGCAATAGTTTGATTACACCCAATGACATTTTTAGAATTATATACAGCATTTTTATGTCAGAGACGCCATCATGTATAGAGTTATGACCTAAACCTTTTTTTTTTTCGTTCAGAATACCCACCATATTGTTTCGTTATTTGCCACATTAAGTTGTCCTGAATATTCAGCATGGTCGAATACTTAAGACGTTTGATTGCGATACCGACGATCTATGTCCACCACAATACCACGTATCATTCCAGATTCCTACGCAACAAATGATGTGAAAACAACGGCGTTAATACATCACCGTTTTTAATATTATTATTATTAGTAGGGAATGGCGGAAAATATTTTATATTGATTTTCTATGTGGCGGTCTGTGTTCAATATCACTCTCATGGAATTTCAACTTAACAGCGGAAAACGCCTTGAACTATCCTATCTCAGTGAATAGACTCCTGCATTCGCGTCTTGGGAGTGATAATAGAAATTTAGTTTACTACGAGGTAGATTGAAAAGTTTTCGGAATGACAATAAAAACAAAATAATACAGATTCAAGTTATATTATATTTTTCAGTATAACGAAGATGAAGACACTTAGTCCAACGTTTCTCTAGCTTTTCGATTCCTTCTCGGAAGTAACTTTTGCCTAGGTTTCCAAAATAATCATTTACAGCTTCTAGCAGTTCATCATTCGACCAAAATCTCTTTCCAGCCAGAAATGTTTTGAGTTTCGGAAACTGGTGGAAGTCTGATCCGGGAGGAATTCGAACTTCAATTCTGTCAATTTTTGCTGAATAATTATACTTGAATGAGGGGACACGTTATCGTGATGAAACAACACTCTTTTCTTAACCATTCTCGGGATCTTTTTCCTGATTGCTGCTTTCAATCCAATAATTTTGTGTAATATTGGCCAGTGGTAGTTTTGCCTTTTCCAAGATAACCAATTAGCAAAATTCTGTTTGCGTCCCAAACAACCGATGCCATCACCTTTCCAGGCGAGTTAATCGTCTTTACCTTCTTCGGAACCGATTCACCTCGTGCAATCCACTGTTTTGATTGCATTTTTGTTTCTGGTGTATACTGATGAATCCAGGTTTCATCCATGGTTACGAAACGTCTATTGAAATCCGTTGGATTCGTTGTAAACACTCCAAATAATCGGGTGAGGTTCGAGCTCGAATGCGTTTTTGCACCAAATTGAGCAAATGCGGCACCCATCTTACAGAAAACTTTTTTAAACCCAATTCATTCTGTAAATTACGAACTACTGGTTCATAAGATTTGTCCAGGGCCTCCTCAATTCGACGATCTGCCGAATCCCAGTCATGAATTTTTTCCACAATTTCTGGCCTGGTAGCCGTTTTCGGACGTGCTTGATTCTGAAATCCAAAAACTCACAGCGGAAAATGAAGGCGATTTAATATTTGCGGTCAATTAATATGAAACAGTTGTCAACACAATGATATAAAGTATTTGGAGAAATAGGAACCCCCAACAGCGATTCCGGAAACTTGTCAATTTACGTTCGTATATGGTTGTTCGTTATTTACAACAGTTCGAATTCTATTACCAATCTCAGCAAGTCTGTTACGTTTTGGCCAACACACGACAGGCTTCAAATGACATTAGAGATAGAGGTCCAATGGTATCAGGTCTGATATCTTTATCCCTACCTATCTCTCGGAAAACGGGGTTTAAGAAGTTTGGTTCGGTGGAGCTCCATTTTGTTAAAAATGCACATAATTCTGAATCAACTGTGTGGTCAAAATTGCGAAATATTCGACATAGTGTAGATTAGGAATTTGGGTGTCGATCACCAAACGTTTTGTTGAAAAGGTCACTTTTTCCCTAGAACGGTTGTCGTCTGCCTCAGTATTCTATCATGAGTAAAGTTAACCGTTACCTTTTTTAATCGGCGCCATGTTGATGACAAACCGATAACATTATCAAAGCTAACACAGGCTTTTGACGATTTATTTCGATGATTCATACTGTTGGGGTTGATTACCAATAGACCGGGCACTTGAGCATGATGCTCTTTATATCGTTCCCCAGTTAGACTAGACAGTGTCGAACCCCGAATTTCATATGACGTTTGATTAGGCTGTAATCGAGCTGTTCCGGAGTTTTGTCCAGCTCTGTATGGTGCCGATCTGGCCCACCATGACGGTTAGAGCATATAACTGCCATACCGACTGATGTTCGATGGTCTTACGTTCTTACCCAGGTTGAACATCTGGGGATGCTCTACTCAGTTGCTATAAAAAAATTGATACCTTCGTTCGTTGTGTAGTTTTGTAAAGCATCGTTTTTTTAGATTTGCAAAGGTATGGCTTACTTAGAAAGGCACAATTATATTCATAGAGATTTAGCTGCCAGAAATTGTTTAGTTGGATCAGAGAATACTGTCAAAGTAGCAGATTTTGGATTAGCCCGATATGTTTTGGATGATCAGTATACATCATCAGGAGGTACCAAGTTTCCAATTAAGTGGGCACCACCGGAGGTTCTTAATTACACTAGATTTTCGTCAAAAAGTGATGTTTGGGCATACGGTGAGTCGTTAAATTATTAAAAAATTAAATCATTTGAACTTAAAATTGTAGGTGTTTTGATGTGGGAAGTTTTTACTTGTGGCAAAATGCCTTATGGCCGACTAAAAAATTCCGAAGTCGTTGAGAAGGTGCAGAAAGGTATAATATTAGAAAAACCCAAAGGATGTGATAAAGAAGTTTACGAGGTAAATGTGTATTCAATAATTCCTTCGCGTCATTAATTGATATGCGCTGTAGAAACTGGCGGGAGCAGTACCGTCGGATACCTACCATATATATATATATATATATATATATATATATACAGGGTGGGGTTAAACTGTGAAATATTAGAAAAAGCTGTAACACGTCGATTTTAGTTTTAAAAAATATACATTAATATGTGTAACTTTAGAGCCATGTTATCTTACATTTTTTTGTCAATATCTCAAATTCTAACAGAATTTCTAAAAATATACAGGGCGTTTCATTAGAAACAAAACAACTTTGTGTTCTAACAGTACTACGGATCATTCTGTATATTCGAAACTAATCTTAGCAATCATAAATATAAATTTCTGGTTTATCTCTAATAATAACTCCGTAATCATCCAGCCACGAAATCTTGGGCTGCCTGGTATATACACATACTAAATGATCTATGTTAATAAGACCTTAGTACGCAGTATCACGTGACGGTGTAATGCTTCGTTAACTTATAATGGCCACAATTGCGCATTTATCAACCAATTATGTATTTTACTTGTTTCAGATAATGAAAAAATGTTGGAATTCACTACCTGAAAATCGACCTTCATTCAGAAACTTAAAAGAGCAGTTAGTAAATGTATCGCAAAAATTAGTGGTTGATTGACTGACACAATTGATATGTACGACAGTAGTAAGAAGTTCGTCATCTGTTACCAATTGCAATACGTGCTGCCGTTATGAAGAGCTGTGGTCTGAGTTCTGTCAAACTTTGCATGAAGAAGCGAAACAATCAAAATAATAGAAGATAGTTGCCAAGTCAAAGAAAGGGAAATTATAACACTAGTAATCGTAGCAGTAGATTTACTATGGACCAATAACTTTATAGCATACTCTAAATATTTGCGTCACAAAGGCAGAAAATCCAGTAATTGGTTGATAGTACATACTTGGTACTACACGGTAAATACGTCTAGCATAAATAACATACGACCACAGGAAACAATTTCCCTTGTATAACAAAGGCAAGAGATGGAACTGTTGACCATTACTTAGCGCTTTGAAAGGCCGATATGGTGACCAGACAATTTTTGTTTCCTATTTCTCTGCGGCATTGCGGTAATTCTGATTACATATATGTTTATTCTAGCTAAATGTATAGTATTGGGTAACAAGCATAGCTTACATATACTTGTAATTTAATATGAAGAGAACTATTCTGATTTCTAAATTTTAAGTTGTAAGTCAAAAGTCCGTATTATATACAATTATATCGAAAAAGTAACAAAAGCTATGGTTTAGAATCAACCTAAATGAAGTAGTGGTTCCCATATTTATCAAACCGATTTGGGTATTTCAGAATGTGTTTTCATAAACAAGTTGTAATCCTTCCTTGAGAAATTATGACAAGAAGTACATAACCGACATGTGAAGTTAGAATAACCAAAGTATTAGCTTTCTTCCGCAATTTATCCATGAAGCATGACAATTTAACGGTTGGAATACGTACTAGGACGTAGGAAAATCGGCTCAAGAACCATTTTCTCTGATTTCTCTGTTACTGTAACAGAAAATCTTGCGTACAACTCTTACAAGAATATTAAGAGGACATTTTTTCAGAATGACGGATTTTCTAGAGAATTTGTCCCAAATGGATTATTAAAATTTTTCCATCAAATATTGAGGTATCTTTGGATTTGCCCCAGTTGATAATTAAATACCTCGAATATTAGTATACAGTTTCCTAATTGTGTAGCAAATTATGATGAGTATAAAAAATTGAAAACAAACTCCCCAACTTTTGTAAATCTTTCATCAACCAGACATTATTTCATTAAAAAACTGCGTAAGTAGAAACTGTTCCTTTCTAACATGACGAATCGTCTTTTCTCATCTTTTGATAGGAGAATTTTAAAAGTAAAAGTATACTAGCTCGGCCATATTAATTCAACAAGTTATTTCTTAAATTACCTCCAACCTTTTACTTAATACACATAATCCTACTTTTAAACTAAAAATTCTGTTTTTTTTTAAGTATTATTTGTAGTTAATAGTGTACATACATATATGTAACACTATTCTCGAGTTGTAATTGTATTGTGTAAATTTGGAAGACATGCGACGTAATTGTCATATTATAAGATCTATAACGGCATTTCAGTTTGTAAAGTCATTGGTTAACGGAATGTACGTATTTTTTTTTAAATTTGCCGATGATTGATGATTCGTAATTTATCATTGGTAATGTGATAAGTACGTACAAATGTGCGTTTTTCTACAGGTTCGTTTCAAAACAGTGCACCATCGTCAGGTACATGCACAGAGCAAATTTGGCGTTAAAAATTTGCTTTGCGCATGTACCCAACGATTCACAAACTGGTTTTTGTTGTGTGTTAGAACGAACCGTATATTAATTACTAGACAAACTGTGCATATATCATTTTTATTACTACTACGTCCTACTAATTTCTCTCTAGACACTGTGGATATACTTTCTTTTGCTAGAGTATGTTGTATTTGTATTTATTTGTATGAAAGATTTTTTATTCAATATATTTTTGAGAAAAACAACGTGAAATTTTACCTCGAACTCTATTACCTTCACGTACATGAATAACGGCTTCGATTCGGCGTGGCATATTGACTGGAACAACGTTCGCATGATGGTTTGAAGAAAACATATACCATACTGCTATCGTTTCTTATTCAACAGTTTTAAGGATACACCCTTATGGACTGTTCGCCTCCCACTTAGTCCATACAAATTACATAATACTATCCTTTTTTCTCCTAAGATTCGTAGCCTTGTTGTTTTAATCCGTAGGCTGTATTGTCTATGTACATAAATCTCATAGACGATATCTCAACACTGATGTGATTTTTCATAAGCTATATACTTAGAACTACAAGTGGAATAAATTATATTCCAATATTTATAAATTGTATTCAATCGAGAAGGGTATGGGGGATACGATATTTGTCGAGTCAGTCAAACACTTAAATGTTCAATGTAAATGTTTTAGTATACAAAACTTCATTTCATAATCATTTTATCTGTTGTTTAGTCTAACTATTTCCGCACGTTATTCGTACTCCTTCGGTAATCGTACAGCTACGTGTATCAAATTTGAGTAAGGATTGTTAAACGGACGATTCTAGAAGCAGCAGTATTTGTTGACAATTTGATTCATTTTTGTTGTAAAGACATTTTGGAAATTTTGAAGAAAAGTAGTACTTTAATATAAGGAATTTAAATAAACTTTTCAACTTTGCGTTATACGTCAAAAGCGCTACAGACTTCTTTCCGGAATTTTAAAAGACGACTGTCTAGTTGTACACATTCATATTATTTGATTATGAATTCACTACATCGTTTCAATCTTCATTAAATCCGGAGAACATTGGCCCATCAGAAAGCAGGGAACCACCCGTAACCGAACGCTCGTCAAGCGAAGAGCTGTATCCGACACTAAAAGAGCCCGTAGATTGAGATAAGTGAATTTTGCAAACTTACCTAAACGCAGTTTATTATGAATAATCACTCTTGCTATTCATCGGTCATTGTTTAAGTTTAAAATTTCTTGAATAATTTTGAACCAAATAATAACGCTCTTTTAAGAATAAACAAAACTCAAAATCTTTCTTAAGAAATACACATTTTAAGTAAACATTTACATACCTTCTTTTTGCAACGCCAACTAATTGTGTATAAGTTTGATTTAAAAACTCAGTTCCGATTACTTTTGTAACTGTAAACAAAGTATGTGAATTTACATGTTAGTTTTCGTAGATATTTTCTTTTATTAACATACGACGTTTAGCGCCATCTATGGTTTAGTAGTAAAGTTTTAATTATTTATAATTTCGCTTGGCTGCATGATGTTAAAAAAAGTTGCTAACCCACATTTAGGCCGAAATTGGTGAAAACCTGGACTAAATGGATTGAATCGAGACCGCGACCATGCTAAATCGGTTTTTCGTCCCCAAAAACTCGCAGATACTAAATTGTAATAAAATCTTGAGAGTAATTTTCGATAACACATTTTATGTACCGCAGAAATAGGTAAAAGCGGGACAAAAATCCTTTTTGGGACCGGGACCATGCTAGATCAATTTTGTGTTCTCGAAAATCCCCAGATACTAAATTCCATAAAAATTGCTAGTCATTTTCGATAATCAATTTCATATACCGCAATACCAGAAATGTGTATAAACCGGGTCAAAATGGATTTTCCCGGAACCATGCTAGATCGATTTCTCGTCCCCGAAAACTATCAGGTACTAAATTTCATCAAAATCGTTAGAGCTGTTTTCGAGAAACCGAGAAATATATATATATATATATATCGGTACCTTAGAGGTAAAGGATCGTAACTCCAGTTTTTGTTAATATCGAATTAATACTTTTTACAACGTATCAGAAGCGTAATAAAATAGTTGAACTAGTTACTTAATTAAATGTTCAAAAAACCAGATGAGAGGTTTATTCTATTTCTACTAAAAATATTCCTCTTTCTATATTATAAAGCTTTAAACCTTGTTTTCTCTAAATATACAATAATGGAGATACAATCCTTTACCTCTAAGGTACAGATATATATATATATATATATATATATATATCTGTACCTTATATATATATATATATATACATATATATATATATATATATATATATATACAAGAATTGTTCGTTTAAATATACTTATTAATTGCTATATCAATGTTTCCTCTTGTTTTAAATCAGTAATATGGAATACTTGTTCTACATGATCGCCATTTTCCAATATGTATTGTATTTTTGATTAATTGTAGCCCATTAGTACGTATTGATCGTATATATACGTATAATCTAAGTAAAATTTAACCTACCTTAAAATTTCTCTGAAACCCCAAGAGATAGGTATAGGAAACCTAATACAGTTTGGATAGGAATTGCGCTTTTGGGGCAGCCTGTATAAATGACAATATTTCCTGATTATGGCCTTTATAAATATACACCACCTGTACATAGATTTAAAAGAAATTATTATTATGGGGAGCTATAGTGCCACGCGCTAGTCGTGTACCTGTACAATATATAAAATGTAATATAAGAAATCTTTGGAAGTACGAATTTTCTGTATATACTTGTAAACAAGCGAAGTTATATCTTATTCTTCATTTAATCTACCTAGTAAGCTAAATCTCTATTCATTACCCTCAAAACTACGCGATTGTATCAATTTTTTCAAATGAGATAAAAGCGTTTAAAACTTTCTGTCCGGTTCTAGATTCGAATTGAAGTTCCACATCTATAGTAATTTATATCTACAACTTTTATCTTATTTTCCCTTTTTTTTTCTTGGTGTTCCAAATTCTTTTCACAGTAGTGTATTTATGCATGATGAAACACCATCGTACAAGGTAAAATTTATAAAAACAAAATATCACCGGAGAACGAAATGTTCTGCTACTTTTGTGGCTTGCACAAGTCATTGGGAGTGACAAACAAAAGATTAATACATAATTTTTATTTTGTATAAATTGCGCTAGATACCAAGTGTGTTTACTTATTTGCCTTCAATTAATTGTAATAACAATGGCTATTTCGTTGACCGCTTATGTATACATAAGCTTCTTTATTAAACGTCATTCTCGAGAGACTACCATTTCGACGGTATAGTATAGTAACCGGAAGGTTATAACCAAAACGTGCTAGTAACGCTTCTAAAGCTTTTTGTCTTGACAGGAGTAATGGACTACATCTCCATTAGGATATCGAACCAAAGCACTGCAAGGAAAAATTCAATCGTAATATAAATTTTAATTAAATCTTACATTTTCCAAAAACATAAACGACTCACCTCTGATTTCCAAACCTCTTTTTACATACTGGGCATAGATTTAGATCGTTAATTAAAAAATGCTTGTTTAATAACTGCAACCGAATCTCCTGACATTGCAAATTTTCGGCGTATAGGAGTCCTTTCAGTAATTGCATTTGTCTTCTCTCCTTTACCCTTTCATGCAGAGAGATTTGCAAAAATTTATTAATTCGTGATACAGGTATACTGGACGGTAATATAGACAATGCTTTAAAGGGATTTATAAACGAAGCGTATTTCTCTAAAAATTCCAGTGCCATTTCGATATTTGGCTCAGAAGTCTTTGGTGAAAAACTAACGTCGGGAAAAATTAATTTTGCCTTATTTGGATCTACGATGATTTGGAGCAGGTGCATATATACCTAAAAGTATTAATCACTATTGAAAAAAAAAACGACTGCACAAGAAACGTCTTAAAATATTATGAGTTATCGAAGTTTCTGGTCGGCGTGAATTCCTTAAATCAAATAAATTTGGTCTTTAACTCTACCGACTCTATCGATTTTTTTAAAAGAAGGATGATTTGAAAGTTATTTCGCACCTAAATTTAACACATTATATGATTTTACAATGTATTTATATTAGTATCTTTCTGGTGTATGTAAAAAAATACTACCAATAACACGATATAGTAGGACGTCTATTATTCGAACGTCAGTTATCCAAATGCTCAATTATCCGAACTGGCTTCATGAAAAAGGATCAAATCAGGAAATGTCGCTTCTGGTCGAGTATCGTTAGCACTCAAAGTTTATACAGAGTAATTTCTTGAGAGCGGAATTCCGGGAAGACGAGTTTAGTCTTTGGTTGCCTCAGTTTTTGCAATTTTATTTGCGCAAATCATCAGAAACAAAAGAAAATGTATAGTGAAGTGCCGATAGGATTCAGGTATAAAAAGCTTAATTAATACTTAGAAAGAGGGTTGCTAGCTGTATCACTATTTCTTTACTAAGAATTATGTGTGTGTAATTTGTTCATTAGATTTTTCACTGAATCCCTTTCCATTCATACGGTCGGTTACCAATCAAGGCTCTCAGTTTCAAATCATTAATTGTGAGATGTACATTAAATTTGTGGTCACATATTTTAAGTGGAACTTGCAAAATGTCTATGAGGAGGGCAGTTCATATCGTAAAACTATGAAAAACCTAAATCCGAATTGTTGTTGATGTTGAGATGTTCCGAAAACGGGTTTCTGGGCAGCCCATATTGTGGCACAAAGCAGTGGAATCAAACATAAAGCTTGGTGGTGATTCGTCATTTGTCGCAAGTTCTGGGTGGCTGAAAAATTTCAAATTACGACATGGGATTCGGCAAATCGGGATTCATGGTGAAAAATTAAGTGCTGATGCCCCAGCAGCGCGTTCTTTTCTGAGGATTTAAAGAAATTTCTTGAACAGAATGGAGATGACATGGATTATGTCTACAATGCAGACAAAACAGGCCTCCATTGGAAAGCTTTATCATCTAAGTCGTTGATATATCGAAAAGAATCCGTAGCTCCAGGCTACAAGATTATCAAGGAGCATGTCACAGTCATGGTGTGTGGTAATGCAACTGTGACATGCAAAGTTCAACTGCTTTTGATTGAGAAATCGAAAAACCCACGTTGTTTTAAAAATGTCAAAGTTCCGTTAATATATACGAGCCAAAAAAACGCGTAGATGAACAGTGATTTGTTCACGAAATGGTTTGAACACAATTTCATTCCTGAAGTAAAAAATTCAACAACATTGCGGTAAAAAAGCAATATGTTACTCCTATTGGACAATGCTTTGTCACATCCATCACCTGAATCTTTGAATAAGACCAATGATATGTTCGACGTAAAGTTTTTTTCCCTTATGTAACTTCTTTAATTCAACCTATGGAGTAGAGCATAATCGAAACATTAAAAAAACTATACCGAAAACAGTTCATGCGTAGTCTGCTTTTAGGCGATAAAAGTGATGAAGAAACAATTATTTCTATGTACGGGAAAGATCGATTTAAAACAGCGCTGTTGTATATTAGTCGAAGCATGGAATGATGTAAAAACAGCATCTTGCACAAATCGTGGAATAAGCTACTGAAAACATCTAAAGATGAAATACAAATCGACGAACAAAAAGAGAAAGAAAAAACAGTGAAGAGCGTCGATCGAACGAGTCTACGGAGTCAAGGCGCAAAAGAGTTGTCAGCCAATATACCTCGCAGCTCCCCAATGCTTGCCACTATAAAAAAAAACATATGCTCCAATTGAAGCACGAATGGAGCAAGACAAACATAAACCTATTACAAGTACATCTAGAGAATGTGCCAAGTCTAGAACAAAGAGGAATCTCGTAGAAGTAGAAGTATTTTTATGCTGCGAAAAGACAAAACATTCTTCAATGTCTTTCACGTTAAAATAGAACACGGAAATGTAATTTTTGCGGAAGCAATACTTTATCATATAAAACATAATTTTTGCTACTTTATTGCTTCTTATGTCATGGTAGTCACCCAACTAGTCACCTTTTTCCAGAAATCGTAAAATCGTAAAATTCTGTACATTTAAAACTCATATTTCTTATTTATTTATACCCTAAATAACGACTTCTTCTTATTAATTTGATGGTCTATATAAAAACGTGCCCCAATGAGTTAAAATATACAGTCGAACCTCAGTAACAAAAGTCGAACGCTTAACTGTTCCTCCAAACTGTTCGACTTAGGGAGAGTCCAAATTAGAGAATTATTAAAACAGCATTTTAGTCCTCCAGTCCACTGAAGAATTCGAGTTATGAAGGTATCGACATTGTAAAACGTTCTTAGTCGCTTTTGTGTATACATTGTAAGTGAAAATAGTGCAAAGCAAGAATGATGTAACTATATTTTGCGCTTTTGGACCACATCTACTAATTAATAACTTATTCACATCCCATGTGTTTCGCCAAAATTATAAAAGAGATGACATTAACACGTTCACGCCGGGGCCGATGTTCATGTTTTTCGCCGTGAGGCGGCGCTTGAATTTATGCCGCGCTTCATCTGGTGGCGCGCGATTTTCGCTTGTACACGCGTTCTATGTATATCGAATTTGAGTTAAATTTATAATACTGCATTATTATGTTTATGCTTTTGAACAAAAGTTATGTTTGTAATACGTTATTAATTATAATTGTCATTAAAAATAAATGTTTATAATGAATATACGTTAAATTTTCATTATTTTAATTTTCTACTGTGGGCTATCGGTGGTACGCACCGCCCGATGAGGCAGTCTACTGTGTGCCACCGGTGGTACGCGCCGGCGTGAACGTGTTAAATGAATGATAAATAGGTATAAACACTTACTTCCTTGCTAGTTGGTTGTGCAGGATCGTATACAGATTCACAATAAGCAATTGCTTTCTCGACATCGCCCAATACTCTCATATAAATAATTATGGCATGCTCGTGTCTGCCTAATTTTCCTAAAATAATAGCTCTTTCCTCTAAGAGATTGTTAATCGGAAAGCTCATTAACACTGTATCTGGTGTATAATGAGGAGACTTTTGTAAGAATTCAAATAGCTTCTTGTGAGCATGAGCGGCCGATGTATCACCCGAAAGAGCTTTTTCTTTATAGAAGTGCACTAATGTATTGTGGAAAAGTGGATTTGTATCATTCCAATTGTGCACAACATGTTCTGCGTAGGAAATAACTAAGGATGGATGTGAGCGTATTAAGTAATCCAGCACTCTTGGTCTTGGCAAATGCTCCACTTCATACATCTCCTCTGTAAATATCTATAATTTTAAATTTTAGGTTAAAAGACCAGCTAGCTATCATTAATTATTATTATTAATCATTAATTCAATCCTAAATCAGTGAGTTTTTTTAAGTACAGGAGTTAACGCTTCTAACTTTTTTAATGAAACACAGCAATGATAATCCTCACCTTTAAACCATCCTCAGGTGCTTTTTTCAATACCCAATCAGCAAACTCCAATATTAAACCAACGTAGTCTGATCCCAATTTTTGTAGATAACTTATAGTTCTGTCAATGGTACCTTCACTTTGTAATAATTCCAGGGCTTTCCTTTGTTGCCCTTTCATTTGATAAAGAATGATTAATTCATTATGCTTTTCATGTTTCTTGAGGATCCTCTCCGTTTCGCCTAAATGGCAATAATTAAGTCTTAGCAGAGGTGCTATTAAAGCGTCATTTGTTTGGAGGTAACATTTAAGAAGCGTGGTATCAATTATCTGAAGCAATTGTTGCGTGGGTTTCGTAGAAGCAGATCTTTCGTTTAGGTTGCCGCTCGCATTTACTGAACCCTAAAATGACAAATCTCACTTAGTCCCAAAATTTTCAAATTGTTCGCGGATTACCTGCACATCTGTTTGGGTGTTTCTTCGGATCTCTGTTAAATAATCAATTAAAGCTTGTATACCATTTTCCTTTTCTGAGTCCGTCAGATTTTCATGTGACTCTTGATTAACGGATGATGACGATTGCGGCAGTAGTTCTGGAAATAATCGAATAACATCGTACGGATCTGTTTTTAGCGTGATAAACTCCTTCATGCTAGCAAAGAAATCTTTCTTTCGAAACAAATCGTACGCTAACAGGGTGTGGATATGATGAATAATTTCCTTTTTTCCTCTTCGGTCTCGTCTGAGGTATGCTACAAAATAGATTTTGACAAAAATTATTATTAATACCATACTGTACGTATGAGGGAAGTTTTTAATGTTCTAGGAATTTGGCTCTAATACACGCAATTAGTCAGAGACCAATCTTGGCACGTCCGACACATGTCGACAACTTCAAGAGCTTTTAGCATATTAGGACGATCAATTTTGGTAACAGGTAATAATTATAATGAAACACGTATAGCTTACTTCAATCCGGAGGCCAAAGTTACTCAAAAGAATCTAAAGGAACTAGAAGATCCTCGTTTAAAGCACGTACAGTTCCGTTGAAAAAATAATGCTTACTGTATTTTGAGATTACAAGGGGGTTATTTTTTATGAATTATCTATCGAAAGGTACTACAATTGATGAAGAAATGTCTTCTAATCTTTCATATGCCCCCTTGCGGTGGGCGTTTTACAAGGAATGGCCTGCGAAGTTGCATAAACGTCTGAATATAAAAAGAAGAATGTTCTAAACGAATTGCGCTGGGAACTACGGGGTGTTCGATTTGTTCGGGGCTCATTCTATTCGGTCGACATCCCTACGTTATGGATTGCTTATCGATTTCGATTCTCACGGATAGAGGGAGCCTTTATGCCTGTTTTGGAGCGAAATTACTATACGTTTTCTGTTTAGGAAGATTAACATAATATTCGAGAAGAAGCAAAGCGTCCTTGTTCGGTAGTTATATCGGACCCGAATGCAATGAAATAGTTAATAAGCTAAAGAGTTCAAGGTCATCAACTCCCTTTACGAGATCAAAATTTTTGTAGAATAGATGACCATGTTGTTTCAAGACGTGCTAAGGAAGAAAGAACTAAAAACAAAATAGGAAAAATTGTCAGATAAACTTCCCCAGATCCATATTGAATAGAACTGGCTTTTACTTGGCGAAGACCCATAATAATAATGAATAAAATTCGTAACATAAAAACACTTCACTATATTTAACAAAAAGAAGTTGAACAACTTTGCATGTTTAGAAATTAACAAATTAAAGACTACATAATTTTTACTTAATGACCAAATAGATATTAATAATTCCCCATTACTAAACATGAGTACAACTCAGTAACTTTGTTATTATCTCTTACATATCTAGTTTTATAACACTTTCTTTCCATTATAACAATTTTTGCAAATCCAATAACTTACTTGGAAAGAGTGTTTATGATTGTTTCTTATAATTTTGGTAGTTTCTTTTGCACTTTTCTTGGAAGTCATTATTGTATAATTATTAGTCTGGACAAACAGCGGTAACAGCGTATGAAATAAGTTATGATAAGCTACATATACACAGAACTACTCGCATACAGCATTGATTTAGTACTGACTAGAGTAGGGAGTCGGCAACGCTGTACAGCGTGTCCCAAAATTGCTGGGACATAGAGCTACTACGTATTGTAGAGGTCAAAATAAGTCGAATGGACGGAATTTATATATATACCAAAATGTATCGTTTGTCCGTGAGAAGAGTTCAAAGTTTACTTAAAAAATAACGTTTTTCTACGCTGTTTAGAAATGCGCGGAACAAATTTAATGAAATTTGGGAAAAGTACATTTTGGAGGATTACCCTACTTTCAGTAATCAAAGAAACCGAAAGGGAATTGTAGAAGGGTTAAAACCACCCTCACCCCTGATAATGTTTTGAAATTATTTCTTAGGGGTGGTAATACGGTTCTAAACCTTCTTTTTGCGGGAAGGCTTATTCATCATCTTCATTTTTTGACTCTTATAGAAACTCCGTATTACGCATAATTTCGAAGGGAAAAATGTTTTCTCAAATACTGATCACCTACATTCTTAGTACAGGTTTAATAAAATTATAATACAAAATTTACTTGGCGGTGGACACAAAGACATAAGTCATGATATTGAGAGGAAACACATTCATAATCGTCCCAGTTTATTGTTGACTGTAAATAATTTCAATGATTTGTTCACTTTCAGTTGCTTTTGTATTGTTTTTTATCGCGATCACCGTTATTGCTTTAATTGATATTTTTGTTGTTGCTGCAATTACTTTGGCAGCTATCAAATATGGATTTCCCTTTTAATGAGCAGACAGACGTGCTATTAGTTCTTGGATATTGTCAAGGTAACTGCCGCGAAAGTGTCGGGCGTGTATCAAGAGAGGTGTCCAAACCGGACAATTCCAAATCACAAAACTTTTGCCCGAATCGAAAGACGTCTTCGAGAAGCAGGAATTGACCTCTGCATTAATGAAGATGGAGGTCACATTGAACACCTGTTGTAACAAAAGTTTTGTCTTTGTGTCCACCGCCAAGTAAATTTAATTTGTATTATAATTTTATTAAACTTGTACTAAGAATGTGGGTGATCAGTATTTGAGAAAATATTTTTTTCCTTCGAAACTATGCGAAATACGGAGTTTTTATAAGAGTCAAAAAATGAAGATGATGAATGAGCCTTCCTGCTAAAAGAAGACTTAGAACCGTATTACCATCCCTAAGAAATAATTTAAAAACATTATCAGGGGGTGAGGGTGGTCTCACCCTACTACAATTTCCTTTCGGTTTTTTGATTGCTGAAAGTAGGGTAATCCTCTGAAAATATACTTTTCCCAAATTTCATTAAATTTGTTTCGCGCATTTCTAAACAGCGTACAAAGACGTGATTTTTTAATTAAACTTTGAACTCTTCTCACGGACAAACGATACATTTTGGGATATATATAAATTGCGTCCATTCGACTTATTTTGACCTCTACAATACGTGGTAGCTCTATGTCCCAGCAATTCTGGGACAGGCTGTATATACTAATAACCTTAATTATTAAACCCTACCTACCTACGACGACCTAACCTAACCCTAATCTCGACTAAGGCAACTCCGCAGGTCCCTCGACGACCATCATTTTTCACAGAAAGCTCTAAATCATCTATTTATTTAATAACAAAGCCGAATTACTTATTTCTTGATTTGTTTCAGGCGAAAGAATTCTTCATCCCTCGTTAGTCTACAACTAACCACTTCATCTTCCTCCATGATTGCGTGACCGATGCAGTCCCACGAGACCCAAAGGACCCAAGATGGTTTTCCGGCGGCCCTAGAAGAGAAGAGAAGTTCCAAGAGTATTAATTAAGGTTATTAGTATATATTCAGTTGTCATCTGTATAATAGTTAGTTTGGTAACCAAGCCACTGTGTCGGTGAAACGTACGTTACATCTATTTTGGTTAAATATAGTGAAGTGTTTTTACTCTACGAGTTTTATTGATTATTAAAGTCCATATTAACAATAGGTCTCATTACTCCTCACGAGCAGGCATTGTATTTGGTTATGTAGTATGGATTACTGATTTTTCAGGCCTAAAGAATTGAAGGCAGTGTGGCTAACAATTACGCTTTCGTTGCTTGTTTACACGTTTTCAGACTGAATACACCTGGAGATCAAGAAAATACCATCTCGATATTATGACGTGTGTGTAAATCAAACCCACCACCTCCAAGTTTATTGTCACACCTACTGAGCTGCTAGAAAAGGTCTATATTAGCTTTATTTAAAACGGCTGAAAAGATTAGTGGGTTTCCTCGCAGGACATTGCAGCTAAAACAGTCACTTAAAACGTAGGATAACCAGCAGTGTGAAGGCAGTAGAAACTCCATATCACCTTCTAAACGAGTACATCCTAGGTTATACAATATACAATTTTCTAACCCTCAAGATTTTAGCTTTTTAACAAGGCGAATAATAAAGATTGTAAACTACACAACATAAAGACACACGTAATCAGAACTTACTGTTAACTGTATCGCCAACTCAAATTGTTTACTATCTAATAGAACTTTCCTTTGTGTTGCAACTTCTACTCCGCTTATATACCAGACGTTGCTAACGGATGCTGCTATTAGCAATCCTTGGCGCGCTCTGGTGATAAATCGTACTTTTGGTAATCCATTCAGTGTCTGTATTAATCCGCCGGGATTCAAGTTTTGGATTTCGATTGAGTCGTGTAATATACCTAGAAGATATGGGTTGTCCCATACTAGACCTGTAGGCGTATCAGACCACTTTAATGCTTTGGTCTTTTCAGCAGATCCTTTGTCATTCACCACAACAGTTTGATTTTCTCTTCCCAAAGCGAAAGAGGTATCAGTTATTTTTGCCAAACACGGCTCACTCGATCTACTACCAGTTGTAAAGAGATCTTGATTAACGCCTTTCTCCAACTAAGGAAAAAAATACAAAATTTAACTGCAGTATGTATCAATTTTTATATCAAATTATTATATCAACATTTTAGGTATCTTTGATACTGTAAATAGGGGTTAACCTGGACAATATGCTACTATGAACACGAATATTTGTACACTATGTATTCGATAGTGTCAACAATGGTCGTATCCAGAAATGTAAACACTCTTTTAAATATAGAGTTCTAGGGAGTAAATGTTCCTTTATTTGAATTTACCATACGCTTCAAACATGTAAAATTATAATCCATGTTTTGTTTTATACATATCATTCTTTCTTAAAGTTATTTCAACGTTGTCGTCATTGGTATGATCAAGTGCTCTATTCCTGAGAAACCCTGTCCAGAGCACCATTCATGTGAACATGGAAGTTTCGGCGTGTTTCCAGTAAATTATCAAATGTTGTAAGTAGGTAATGGGCAATTCGCTCCTAAAAGATTACTACCCGGACAAAAGCCTCTACGGTTATTTAATCATATTTGGGGCGAGGATTAATAATAAGCACATGTTATCTACATTTGCTACATTGCAAGTTGGCGCACTATTCTCGGCCTAAATATAATGCAATGACCGTCGGAGCTTCCGTCCGGGTAGTAGTTGTTTTTAAGCTGGAATATCCCACCACCTAAATACAAGAAAAGGTAGTTTACTGGAGACTAGTCTAAAATTAGATAAACAGATGTCATAATTTGATAATTTCTATATTTGTGTTGGGAAAGAAAATTTCATATGGAAATATATGAATTGTTCAACGAACCCAACCCCAAAATTTCAACCCTCTGAAAACCCCCGACTCCTCCATTCGAAAATATAGACCCAGCCGCCATCACGAACCGTAAGCGGTAACAGCCCTAGACACCCACCCAGAGTGAGCTTTAGGAAGTCTTTCAAAAATAATCATAGAAGTTTTCTTCCAGGGTTTTTGCCATCTTTTTATTAATTTTATTAATAATTATTCTTTGGTAAAATTTTTAGCCAAGACTCCTAAAATTTAAAACAATGTTTTTTCCAAATTTAGCCCTAATAATTAGCCCTCAATAATAATTTTTGAACTTAAGGCACGTCAAGCTCTTAAAGCTAGATTTCTCCAATTATGCTTTCTTTAACACATTGACTACTACGGCAATTTCAGAAAGCGAAACCCAAAATATCAAATATGAAAACATTGCATCTAATTTTTGCAGCAAGAATTTTTCTTGTTCGTATACTCTGACTCTATAATGTTACTCGTAGTAGTTAAATATAGTCGTAGCTGTTCAAAACAAGGCAAATTCGGTAAAATGAATGGGAAAACTACTTCAATACGCCCCAAGCCATTTGTATTTTCGTGACTTTAACCCTTGAGTTAATATACATACAACTAATGATAGTGATTGCAAGGATTACAAGGTGTGGTGAGGAGTTTACCAATGTGATATAGCGTTAATACATTCAACTGAAAAAATTTCCTGCCACGATCTTAGGGAACACTTGCGTCACATTTTATTACAATTGAAAGGGTTGAGCATGGGATCCGGAACCAATTGACAAGGAATGAGCTCAATTCAATGTAGTATCAGTTCGCTATAGTTCCTGCAATTATTACAAAGATGCAGGGGCGGCTCCTCCATTAGTGCTGCTGAGCTGCGGAACCACAAGAATAAATCCTCAATTTATGCATTAAGCATTAAAGATTAACATTTAGCATTTACTGAGTATTTCATTAAAATATTAAATTTCCATTTTAATAATTATTTAGATGTTCACTAAATCTTAGAAATGCAGCGGTTTTCAAAGGCACCTCAAAAATAATACAAAATGAGATTTTAGATTGCATGCCGGAAATGTATCGTGAGGAAATTCTTTGCGAAATGAATAAAGCCCCGTTTTTAGCAGTGATGGTTGATGAAACTACAGACGTTTCCCTTAAATTTCAAATGGTGATTGTTCTTCGTTACGTTACCAAGGAGGGAAACCCGGTAGAAAGATTCTGGACTTTTTTGCTTCCCGAAAATCATAATGCTGTGTCATTAGCTAACAATATTTTTAATGTTATTGACCCTATTTTCAAATATGATTAAAAAAAGCTCATTACTCAAAGCTATGACGGGGCAGCTGCAATGAGTGGAATACATGGCGGAGTTCAGGCAATAACAAAAAAAAAAAAAATACGAAAATGCACATTTCGTACACTATGCTCATCAATTAAATTTGGTGATGCCACCAGCTGGATCTTTTAGTCATTCACCGCACAGACTCGCGGTTCTGAAACAATTTGTAGGAAAAAATGTACCACATCCTGCACCTATGCGTTGGAATTTCAATATTCGTACAGTTAATGTGATTTACGAACACAGCGATTCTATTATAGAATTTATGAAACATCTGGAACAAGATTCAAATGCAGTGGAAAGAACCAAGGGGTATTCAAGGTATAGTTTTATATAACCAACTGCAAAAAAGGACATGAATCCAATAAATGCACAAAACGTGGTAAATAATTTTGAGAAAAGCATTAATAACGTTCGAAATAAAATAGATTCTATCACATAGCAAGCTTCAAATTTTAGTACAGTCTCCTGTGATACAAAAAGAAAACGTTTAAATAATAGCAAAGAAGGCCACCATATTGCATGTGCAGAAGTTTGTGATGTTATTATAAATAATGCAAAAACACGTTTTGCTTTTACAAACCACTTATTTGCCGCATCGCTCTTTCAGTGCACGACATTGAAAGGTGTAGTGCCTTTGTTAAAATTTATAATTTCTAACAATTTGGAAGAAATAATGGCACAAACTAAAAAGTTGTTGGAAATTCTGACAACTACTCCCATGACCACTACCGCAGCCGTAACGTAATTTCTCCACCTTGAAGCACACAAAAACTTTTCTTAGAAATTCAATGTGTGAAGATCGTGTATCTGCTTTATCCATGCTTTTAATACAAAAGAAAATCGTCGCCTCAGTACCGAATTTCAACGAGAAAGTAATTAAAGAGTTTGCTTCCAACCAACAACTGCCCTATTGAACTCCACTTTAAGAAAATGAAATAGGGTAAGTTCAATTGACTTTGAAATTTTCCATATTATTGTAAATTTTGTTATTGATATTTTTTGTTTTTGGTTATAAATATTATATATATTTTTATTATCGGGTTATTATTATTATTATTTTAAACTGCTTGTGGTTCGTGCGGACCACCCACTTTGAAATGTCAGGAGCCGTCACTGCAACGATGTCTAATATGTAATATCTTACCAAATGTAAACAATACTCTCCTTTGTAGCCGACACAAATAGTTTCTTTACACCAGACTAGTGTCTTTGGAATGTCTTTTAATGTTATATCCGAATTTTCAAACAGTGTAAATCCAGACTTTTTCCAATAGTATAAATATAATTTCCTTTTAACTGCTATGCACATTCTGACTACAGGTACATTCTCTCCAGTCATTGTTTCTTGGTACTTAAAAATAAGATGATATTATTCTTCAAACACAGCTATAAACTTTAAATTGACAAAAAAGTTAACAAATTATTTTACCAGTGTATTTACAGCAAATAAAGAAGCTCCTTTGGATTTCTCGATCTGTTGTACAACAGGGAAATTGATACCATTTATGTCATGTACTTGAATAAAGTTATCTGTAATAATATAATATGTAATAATATCAACTACGCAAGAAATGGAACGTATACACCTGACAAACATATAAGTAGTTGATGCTTTGGTATAATTTCCAATTGTTGTATCGCTTTCTTGCTGAAAGATTTGTTTAGTCTCATTAAGCTGACATCGGGTTTATCATCTTTTGGAACTATGTAGTACATATACAAGTGGCCCTGTCTTGTTCCCAAAAATAAGGTTTCATCTTAAAATTTAAAAATGTATAACTATGGAAGTATTAAAAAGTAAATGAGTATACCACGAGCGGCAATGCATTCAATTTGAACAGTTAGCTGCAATATATTGCAGATATTAAAAGCTTCGTGCATCTTTATTTATTTTTGATAATCAACTTGTCAAATGTGACATTTACATGTTAGGCAATTGTAGTAATTTTTGTTACGCAGTTGAAGAAAAGTGTTCTTTAATTACTAGGAAAAAAATGAGAATCGAAATGAGTAAAAATTAAACTTTAAGCTATTCAACATATTCACTTCTTTTTAATAACATATACCAACGAAAATACATATAAAAAAGTAGGTGAATTTCTCTTTAACATTCAATGTCAGTATAATTCATTCCATCTGTCAAAACGCTTAGTTACATAAGTAGCCGCGATGTTGGCAGTTCTTGTGCGTCCTATGTAGTGTTGTAAAAGAAAAAATGATAAACAAAATATTCGCGACTTTTATAAATTTATTGTGAACTAATGTAGTGTTTCGCGTTTTGCATTTAATTACTTTTACGTGTTAGTGTTATTGGGTGATTATCAAGATGGAAGCTAACGAATCGACTACAGTTTCAGGCGATCTAACCTCTACCATAGAAGGTGTATTGACCAATAATGGCCACGAAAAAGAAAAAAATCATAGTGATTCAGTATCTGTTGGCGATTCCACTCCTAGTTCATCTTCGGATGCAAATATGCAAACCCCGATTGTTAAAACAATACAAGATGATCCTATAAGTAGCACTTCGGATACATTAACACATGAAATGGGTCTCGGTGAATTTACACCTGACATCAATTTTATTGTTGGTGTAGAAACTAGCGGTTCAGTAAACGAATTAGTCGCTGATACGGATTTTTTTACATCTGAACTAAATATCGAGTCCATGTGCACTGAAAAGATATCTGAGGACGTCGAAGATATTGCTAATGACTTAGAGAACCTTTTAGGGGAAACAACACATAGTTATGGAGTGATTTGTACCAATTCGGACACCATTATTAGATCCAGTGAAGATTTGAAAATTATATCAACATCAAGCTGTGAGATTCCTAGGAATTTGTTTCTGGGTCACCAAACATCTGAATGTTCAGATGATTTGACATTGCAATTGAAAGTTGACGAATTAGGGGCACAATGTGACAAACATGAACCTTCAAATAAGGAGGTAGACTTTTGCCACAATCTTGATATTTTAGAGTTAACTCAGAAGACTGATTCCCTCTTAGAACATAATCTTATAGGTGATTCAAATAGTGTCACTGAACTATTACCATCAGAGGATAACAAAGATGTACAACATATTGTTGATGATGCTACCATGCAAGGTATAACACCAATTAAAGATCATGACGTTGCCTTAGATGATGTTGAAAATCCTGTAACAAATACAAATTTGGAATCTATGGAATCGATAGATAAACCTTTAGAAGAAACATGTCATCAAAAATCTAGTAACAGTAGGGATTTAGAAAATGCAATAAATAAGGAGGAAGTATGTATTGCATTACCAGATGTCAGCAGCAACCAGCACGAAGAAGAAGTAGACATCAAAAATAACCAAGAAGACATTGCAGTGCAGCAGTTAGAGGAAACTACTACTTCATTACTTAACGAGCTAAATGCGAGTGAGCAAAATCTAACAGAAATTTTTTCAGGAACCGAAGAAGGAGTTTCAGGTAATGTGTTAGTTGTAGAAAATTCTCAAAATGAAGTTATGCAAAATATTTCAGCAGATGTCATAGATTTACAATCAGTAGAGAGTGTTAAACAAGATATAGAATTTCCCGCTCCGCAGCTGTTGCAATTTCAAGCAAATATAGATGAGATAGTGGATGATAAAATAGAGAAGGCACTACCAGAAGCATCAGAAAACATCAAGCTTAGCTCTCCACATTCAGAAATAATTGACAAAACAGAGGTTGTATCGCATGAAGAAATGGGCAATCAATCCTTAATAGTGTGTGTCCAAAAATGTAATACACAAGAAGATGCATCTGAAACTGGAAATGACAATGTAAAATGCATTACAGAGGATGGTAAGGCTTCCGGTTTAATTCCAGATTTACCTCAAATAGAATCGGAAACACTTAAAACAGAACTCAATGAAGATCTAGTAGCCAACGAAGTCGGAGAATTAAAAGGACAATGTCTGAAAGAAGAACCTAACTTCAGAAAAGAGGAAGTTATTAAACAAAATCCTGATGATTGTGAAATATCATCAGATTTAATCCAAGAAGATGGAAATAAAGAAGATAATCATTCTGAGGATAATTTGGAATACACCCCTGAAGAGTCAATTACTTTGAATAATTTAAATGTACTTCAATCTACTGATGATAGTAATAATCGAATCTCAAATAGTGTCGTAGATGAATCATCGATTGAAAATATAACTGATAGTCAACAATGCACAATTGAAAATGTAACGGAAATAGGCAATGAAATTTCAGGAGAAACATCGAATTCTGAACATGACAAAATTGATTCGTCTCACACTGAAAATACAGAATTAGTTGCTGAAACCGATAAATTTTGTGGGAGTCAAGATAATCTTCAAGTTATCCCTATGGAAAATGCTGATTCTAGCACTTGTGTTTCTAATAAAGACAGTGATCAAATAGATCCAGATATCAAAGCAGTAAGTGACCAGCAGATTTCAACAAATGCAAGCTATTTCAAGCTATCCACAGAATGTGAGTTTGATCATGAAAAAACCTATAAGGGGAAAATCTTGATTCGTTGGAAAATGTAACTATCCAAAACGAAATTGAGGATTTTGAACCCAGCAACATTCAAACTGTTTTAATGAAAGTACAAGAAGAAGTTGATAATTTCAAGAAATGCGAAAGCAACTCAAATTCTATGGGCGATGATATTGGTAAATCAGAAATCAGCATTGAAGATGTCACTAAGCCTTCAGTTTCTCCTTTGTTAGATAAAGAAGAAATCAACGAAGTAAAGGAAAATGTTGGAGTATGTGATGATATGAAGGATGTTACGTCTGATAGTATAACTATTATCGAGCAGCTATCAAGCCTTGATATTTTAGAAGGTGCACATACTGGAACTACAAATACGGACGTGGAAAACAACAGCGAAGCAAAATCTAGCCCAACTGGTGAAATAATCGATAAAACAGAAATTAATCGACAAGTTGAAGAAAAAATATCGAATGTGATGCCCGCACTTGAGATACTCAATCAAAATGTTGAACAAACTGCCACAATACCAGATGAGGAAAATATAAGTGATGAACATAATAACAGTATAGCAGAAAATTTCGAAAATTCTACTTTACCAGAGCAACAGTGTTGCCCCAAGGAGGAAACGGAAGATATTCAAAAAGATTGTGAACAACAGAGAATAGATACGTTTGAAGATACAGATAATTTGCCGTTTGGGGAAGAATGCAGCAGCTTTACAACGAGTCAAAATACGAATCAATTAGAAACGCAAAGTGAATTAGCAGCTGTCTCAGAAGATCTAGTTTCCCAAGAACTATTGGACGTTACAAATAAAGTTGACCCAGCAGAAGAGGATATCCATAAAGAACTTTGTGAAAACTTAGAAGAATCTTGCAATAAGGTGAAACATGAAGAAAACGTTAATTTTGACGTGGTGGAGCAATCTCATATAAATGAATATGAAATTCAAGAAGAAAAAGTAGAAGATAATGAGTCAATGGAGATTAACTTTGAAGAACCATTTTTGACTATGTCTGAGAATAAGCAAATTGTTGCAGAAACTATCAAGGATTCCAACACAGAGAACTTTATTGAATTCCAGAGAAGTGAGGTCCAAACGTTTGAAATATTTGATGAAAATCAATGCGATCTTAAATCATCTGATCAAAATTCAATACAATTTCAACCAGAGGACGAAGGAAATAGTATAGATAATAAAATTTCTGAGCTACAGAAAGAAGCCACATCGGTGCCTGAATATCCTCAATCATCAGATCTATCGACTGAAACTTCTGCATTGGAATGTGCAATCTCTCACATCGTTGAGACCACGGAAACACCAGATATTTCTGAAGCATCAGAGCTGCAGAGTGCAATTTCACAAATAATTAATTCTGAAGAACCAACTCAAAGTTCCGACTTATCTCACCTTCATGATACAATACCGCAAATAGTGGAATCTTCAGAGGATTTTCAGGACCACGAAGCCTTTGAACTACAAAATGCTATCTCGCAGATTGTTTATCCTTCTGACACAACTGACGATCCCAAAGCATCCGAGCTAGAAAACGCAATTTCGCAAATTATTGACGTTTCAGAAGCTGTAGATAGCAGTACGGCCGAACTACAAAATACAATTACACAAATTATCAATAGCCCTGCATTAGAAGAGGATTCTAAAGTTGAAGATGTATTGCATACACAGATTGTAAGTTGCGACATTGTGAAGAACGATGATTTCGAACCTGAAGCTGATAAAATTTCTGCAGATGAGGATGTAAATAATGAACACAGTTTGAAAAAAGATACACTGATGTTCGACAAAATTAATGAGGAATCTGAATGTAGAGAAGCAGAAGCTGTATTCGAAACAGAAATTAAACTCGAAGAAACCGATAAGAAATCTCATGATCAAATGCAATCGATATATTCTCAACCAGTTGTAGATTTAATTTTAGAAGATATGGATGATCAGTTGAAAAATGTAATCTTTGAATCTAAATCAGATGATTCTATTCCTAATATACCAAATATAGGTGAAGTTGATTTAGATACACCTAAAACGTTTGAATCACCGCATATGGACCTAATGCTACCGGAAGAATCATCTCTGCTTAATACAGATGATATAATCTCAGAAATTAGCCCTAGCGATCAAACTGTAGTTGGATTTGCGCAAGAAGCTGATGTAAAATTGGAAAGCGAAGTTATTTCTGAGAGCGAATTAAAAATAAATGACCTCCACGAGAATGATTCCAAAGATTTAAATGACGTAATTGCGAGGGAAATTGAGTCATTATTAGAACTACAAACTCAAGATCTGCCCGATGTTGCGTCAAGCATTGATAATAATGCTGAAGATAACGAAGTGGTGAAGATAGATCAAGAAAATGTGACCAGTACCGAAGGAAAATCAAATGAAGCAAGCATGTACCAACCTGGCCACACTGCAAATGATAAAGTAGATACGACCGCAATAAACGATAATCTTTATCAACAGACGACGAATGCAATAGAAGAGGATGATGTTCTTATTGAAAATGATAACGATATGGAAACGGATGCAACTTATAGTTACAGAGAAGCAGGCCCTATCGTGATGGAAAAATCGTCTAGCGACGAAGTTTCAAGTTCATATGTGTCTGATCCACCTGAACTTACAAATCAGGAAACTGATTTCTTAGTATCTTCAGAGTCTGCTGAACAACTTCTTCCAAAAGAAATTGGTTCGCCGTTAGTAATTGAAGTTGGTACACCAATGGGAACTATAGAAGAAAAACATTCACATCCACATACAGAAATTGTCGAAATTTCTACATCAAACTACAGTTCTAAAATGTCAGAAAATCAAGATCTAAAGATGACTATAACAAAACATAAGGTTGAGTTAACTGGCAAGGTATCAGAATCTCCTGTGATAAATGAAACGCATTCGATATTAAAAATTTACGATCCGAAAGACCTGGGCGATTGTAAGAAGGTACAGAAAACCAAGGAGGGAACAGTTCCAAAATTGATCATTAAACCAGTTATTCGGTCACAACCAAGTCCCACGCCACCAATGAAGCTTGTTGATGAAGTGGTTGAACAAACTATACCTAAACTACTTATAAGAAATATGAGCCCGAATAGACCTGGCAGTCCGAAGGTTGTGAAATCGCAAAAATCGGAGCTGACGAGTCCCTTAAAGTTAACTATTAAACCAGTTCTGAAGCTTGACGAGTGCCAGCCTAAATCCAGTCCAAAATTGACTATCAAACCGATCGTCAAAACGGAAGAGGAATCTTCCACTTCTAGCCCGAAGATTACTATTAAACCCATCATTAAACCATCAGAAGAGGAATTATGTCACAGTCCGAAAATAACGATTAAACCCATCATTAAGCCTGATGAATGTCACAGCGAATTGGTGCACAGCCCACGGATCACTATCAAGCCAATTCCAAAACCGGATGATATCAAAGAATTTTGTACATCTGAAGTTCAGAGTCCTAGAATTACTATCAAACCAGTTATAAAACCTGAAGAACGCAATTCGCCTGAACACGACCTAATTCTAAAAAAATCAGATTTGGATGGCTCAGATCGATCTCACAGCCCAAGAATTACGATTAAACCGATTGTTAAACCAGAAGATCACAAAGGGAATAAACAAGATCAAAAATTGAAACAAGAAGAAATATGTAAGAGGGATAAGAAAGAAGGCAGCCCTAAGATTACAATCAAGCCGATAGTTAAGCCCATCGAAAGTGTATCTGATTCCGTGGAGTTGATTGATTTCGAAGAACAAATTAAGCAAGAAAGAATTGTGTTGAAAATCAACAAGAACTCCATGGCGAAGGATTCAAGGAAGCGCGACTCAACCGAGGAAATCGAGAAGTTGGCGAAGATCAAGTTGAAGTTTTCGAAAGAAGGCGGTCGCGCACATATTATTTCCGAACAAAGTAAATTAAAACGTGCTTTGGAAGAATCAATAGGTTGTGACCAAAAGAGAGCTAAATTTGGAAGCGATGATCTTACTATAATACCAATCGATGCAGACGCACGAAAAACTGAGAAAGTCATAGATGTAATTAAAGATGACGTAAATATAACACCAATCAACCCCATTACTCGACCTGTATTTGATGATCCTTTAGAAAAAATACCCGTATTTGAAATAACACCCGAATCGGCAGTTATGATGAAAAGTGCGGTCGCAACTACCGTTCAACAAGTGAGTGCACCTACACCGCGGAAACGTGGCAGACCTAGAAAGGTACCTCTCGTTGTAAGAGAGGAATTTAAAGATGTAAAGGAGGAAGTACCACCACCAGAACAACCGCCACCTGTTGCTGAAGAAACCGGTCGACCGAAGCGTAGTTGTCGTGGTCCTTCTGTGCGTACTACTTTAGGTATACGAACTAGAAAGCCTAGAGGAAGTGGAAGGGGTAGGGGAAGAGGGAGGGTAGCGAGAGGAGTAGGCTCTAGAGGTGGCAGGGTGAGTTGAAAGGGTGTGTTAACTTAAACATAGATGACACTGAGAATATTAAATTTAAAAATTATAGTAATTAAAATATTATTTTAAATAGTTGTAGAAAGCATTACATATTCAGGCAGTTAAATGCATATTTTCATGATTTGTATAAAAAAAGTGTGCTAAGATTTAATGTGTAAGACCACCATCGTCGTGATTTTTATTTTTATATATTTCGAAAGAAAAATGTGTAGAGGCCTTGTAGAAGAAAGGAGATAGTTATATAAACGCACGAAAATGTTTATACATATTCTTTTCATAATAATTATAATAATAATGTGATTCTAAATATATATGGTAGCAAGCACACGTTCTATCACTATCTCTTTTTCTCCAATACACATGTACAGTTTCTAGAGTGTATTTATAGATGTAGTAGTACTCTCCCACAGTGATTTTATTTGTGTTTAGTTTATAAAAATACACTTTATCTAATAAGGTTTAGTTCTTTAAACGTTGATTACCTACAAGTTTGTTGATACGTTATATGTGAGGTGTGTCTCGGGCAAAGCGAAAAATAGATAAAATATAAATAAAAATCAATTGTGAACGTGAAAAGAACTGACATTTGCATTTTTGTGAATGCAGCAACAGAGAGTATCCGCTGCCAAACTCAAATTGTTGAAAGAAGAAGCCGCGGCTGCAATCGCAGAGCAATCTCAAAATCCAGAACCTGTTGATGGAGGAGATGTCGAAATGAAGGAAGGACCACCGGTTGTTGAAGATGTCACGACCGAAACTTCTGAAATTGTTCTTATTGAAGAGGAAACTAGAATGAGTGCGGACATTAATACCAGTCGAGCGCAAACACCAGCGAAACAAGTTGATAATAGCGTAAGTGTTTTTCTATATATTTCTATTTATCATCAAATCATTTCCGTATTTTGCAAACAATTGACATGATATATGTTGCGCTTTTTTAACTCAATATCGTTAATATTTCTATTCAAAATTTGTAAAAAAGCGCTTCTATGATTAGATTATTCGCTCGTGCCTTATATTTTGATTGGTATCTTCTGGACGTATAACAATCTGGTAATATAAAAGATGAGCTAGATTATTTATTACACAATGTGAAACAGTAAACAGGTAAAATTCAAATAATGTTTGATATCTAATCTAACATAAATTTGCCTTGCGATCCTAATTAAAGATAATATTTATTTTATTTCGCCGTCCTAGTCCCAATGACACATGTGCAATTTATTCAAATAATTCGTAGCTCTACTACTAAAATTTTGAAATTTTTTATTTAAACATTTTCTATTTATTTCTCCCATATAAAATCGTTTAATCTATCAATGAATTTAATTAATTTATCGCAGGTTCCAACGCCGGGAGATATCGAAGATACTCAAAGTTCTGTGCAAAGCACCGCAACAACGGAAAGCACTAAAGCGCGCAAAGGTACGAGATTGGAAGTGCATCAAGAACCTGAAGGGGAGGTTATATCGGCTGATCAGTTGACAGAATATTATTGGGGCGGTGGAGGACCTTATATGTTGCAAGAACAAGTAGCGCAATTTTTAGGAATCAAATCTTTCAAAAGAAAATATCCCGGTAAGTTACGATAGATTTAAACATTTGGGCGTTTGCGCCAGTATAACAATTTGATTTGGGTAGTACCAAGAAATTCCGAAAATATAAAATATAATACGAGGGATAAGATGAAATTATTGAGAATAAAAAACACGGTTACTATTTTCTAGGGTTGTATTTTAAATATGCTCTAAGTAATTCCCTTTAGCAATGATATACTTGGCCATTCGTTCTTTCCACCGTTTAAAAGCTCGCAACCAATCTTCTTTCGGAATACCTGCAAAATAAGCGTGAATTGCAGTATCAATCTCTTCTTCAGACGAAAAATTTCGTTTAAGCCTAAAAAATAGCCAAAAGTGACACATTGTTAAATCAAGTGAGTACGGCGGATGTTCTATTACTTTTATATTTTTCAGCCAAAAACTGGAGAGTTTATGGGACGATGCATTGCCATTGTGGAGCATAATTCCCTTGTCTGGAACTCTATTGAACACTTCAGGCAAACAGTTTTCAGTGTACCACTTAATTGTAACTGTCTTTTATCCATGTAACTTAATTGCATTTACTAAGCCTGTATTTCTGAAAACTACCACATACATAACCTTTTTCATAGCTCGCTGCTTCTTAGTCATTGTAGGAGTTTCCCCATCTTTGTGAATCCATACACAAATATAAGTTTCATCACCTGTCACTATTTTGGAAAAAATTTGGTGCCCGCCATTATTTACTAAATTTAAAGTTTCATGGCAAATTTTCACAGGTTCTGATTTTTGGAAGTCAGAAAGATGATGCGGTCCAAAACGACTTACCACTTTTTTAAATGCAGGTGATCGTGTATGATTGTTTTAATAGCTGAGGATGCAATGTTGAGTTGATGCTCTATTACCGCATAAGTGACTTCTGTGTCCTCTTCAAATATTTTTAACAGCAGCAATGTTTTTGTTGTTAACAGTCGTAGGAGGACGCCCTGCTCCTTTTTTGACGTTGAACAGAAATCCTTTCGCGTTCAAATTCCTTATACCATCGGTAAACTGTAGCCAAAGAATGTGCTTGTTAACTAAAAACTGAATCTGAACTCTATTAGAACTCATGAGCGCTTAAATCTCTTTTAAAATTATAGTAAATTATGATTCGAAAGTGCTCTCTGGCGAATTCCATTTTATTTTACTTTTAAAAAATAAGTAGCTGAGTTGTAACGAACGTAATTTCAACAACTAAACGTCAAATGAGAGATGATTGTTTTTCACAGTCTACTAGATTTTCTTATACTCAATAAATTCAGCTTATCCCTGGTATGTAGGTTGTATTTTATATTTTTACATGTTAGAAATTATAAAAGTTCGTAGCTTAAACGAGTTTATTGTTTTCAAAATAATATCTTTTAAGATATACATTATGTAACAAAAGTCAGGAATATTGGGCTAGGTGAATAAGAACTAGTAAACGTGCTTACTGGCCACTTTTTAAGTAATTACTTCTCATCAAGTGAATAAAAAGAGTTAATGTTGACGATGACAAATAAATACTCTTATTTAGTTTGTAACCTTGAAAGTAACTTGTAAATGCTTAAAACTGCGGTGAATATAGTTAAATAACTAGATAAAATTTCCATCAATTACTGAGGAATTAAACTGATTGGCGGTAAGCAATTTGTGTACCTATCGCATTAGGTGCATTAAATTATACATGTGGAAATCAAGAAACCAAGGAGTTTGGAGACGATTACATAAACAGAAAAGGTACAGCTTCAGTAAATGTACAAATTACATATGATGTTAATGAGAAAATAACTAGCTTTGACATACAATGGCCTGCAGGTGTTCATGACAAAAATGTTCAGTGCAATAAGAATTAGGTACATCTGTTTAATGGAACTTCCTTTTGCTAGGTGATATCTAATATCGACCTGGTTATTCAAGCAACAAGCAAATAACACACGAAAAAAGTTGCACAGCATTCTTTCTAGAGACAGGGTAGTAATTTAGCGAGTTTCTGGTCAGCTTCCTTACTCTTCGCTAATCGAATGCGACTCAACACAGAAAGCACCTAAAATAATAGCTTGTTTCCAGTACTGAATAATATTTGTAAACACTTAAATGACGAATATTATTTTACACAAAACGTGATTGTTGTAGAAAATGAAGATATAAATATAGAAGATACAAGAAGAGTTCAAACGGTTAGAAATTGTTAGACTTTTATACAATAATGTGATATGAGTGATGTACTATTTTTGTAAATATTTAGTTTTATTTTTATTATAAAAAATGTTTTACTTTACTTACCACTTATTACAAAAGACGCAGTTATTCATACCTTTATAAAGCATCCATGTCACATGTGTTCTTGCTGCTTGCTGTCATCATAAATAGTCTGTACAAACAGCGGTAACAGCGTACAATTCCGAAATAAGTTACGACAGCATCGCCGACTCCCCACTTTAGTCAGTACGCTGTATGCGAGTAGTTCTGTGTATATTTAGGCTGTCGTAACTTATTTCGTAATTACCGCTGTTTTCCCCGACTGATTAGCAATTGCTTAGGTCTCCACAAAAGTATTTCATCATATTTGATTTGTAATCGAGTCAATCTTAATTGTTCTAATAAAAACACGTGTTGCAAATCAGTTATTGCCAAATTTATTGTTTCTTTAGTTTTACTTACTTAATACTTTTGATTTCTTCGCATTATTTTTTATCTCAGAAATTCCTTCCGTGCACTTTAGGAGTTATGAGACTGTATGTATGTACTTGTTTAGAATAATTTGATTTTTAGATCTAAAATCAATAAATTCAAACCAAGTGAATATGGAATTTAGCGAATAAAATGCCCTACTTGCAAAGTGGAAAATTTACTATTTCAACTTGTCTCGTATATTCTAATAGTTTTGTATTTACACACAATAGTTCTGACTTTTGTTACATACTGTATACATTTTGAATTCTATGGAATGGATTTTCAAAATGTTTATCCCATTCATATTGAAGTTGGTATTTTAGAAATGTGTTTTTTGAGCGCCCTTTTAGCCTCTTCTGGTGTTGAAAAACGTTAAGCGTGGATTTTCTTTCGTTTGATGACTGGAAACAAAAAATCGCTAGTTGATAAATCGAGAAATAGGTGCATAGGACATTTTGCATCTTCAAATAATTGATTGTTTGAGCAACTGTGTAGGTATTGACAATATCGTGCTGAAGAATGATTCGATGGTCTCGTTGATTTTCCCTTAATTTGCTGATTTTCGAAAAAATAAGCAGATTTGTGTTGGAAGCACTTCGAGAGCGAGTGATATGTGAAGTTGCTTAATTTGCGGTAATAGTACTACAACTATCTGAAACGGCTCTACTGGAATAAAATAACATTACGCTATACGAATACAGATGGCGTCACACTATACATTGTAACTGAGAACGTGTAGTGCAGTCATTTCTGATAGTTGTAGTGCTATTGGCGCAAATTGAGCAACTCTGGTGATATTCCCCGTTGTCAGGCTGTAGAAGCATCACGACTGAATTCCTTGGGTATTTCCAAGCTCCATTCGACTCGAGTCTTTCTTTGATCATTACTCAACCTGTATGGTCTGCATTTTATATCAATATCTTCAATGCTAAATGCTCATCAAGTAGTGACTTCTTTTGACTTTGACCGAACAAGGCAAGGCTAGAACCTTCTTAACTCAACAGATCTAACAGATCAAGGCCAGATCAGGGTTTAGAATCGACTTGATCCCTTGACTTATTGTAATCTTATTAACGTGCAAGTTGCCTCTATCTCACGGTATGTTACAAGACGATTGGTTTGAATTTCGTGAAACAACAATAGTTGATGCTTTCACACCCATGTTTAAATTCTACAAATCAACTATACATTCTAGTTTTGGATGGTGGTTTATCACTAAAAACCGAAGTCGATCCATGCATTTTAATTGAGTTAGGCAACATTTGAAGTTGTATAAAATCGTCTTTCAGGAGAAACTTCTGTTATTTTCGCCAAACTGCTTTCTTAAACACACTGAACAAATAAGACAGTTTAGTACTGTTCAATATGTGAACACTTCTTGTTATAAAAAGTGTCACATTTTACGTGTACGAAACCAGTGGTTTCAGGTTCTAAAAAGATGAGGGCTACCCATGTATGACAAGCATAATTTATTATTGGCGATATTTATTACTAAATAAATTAAAAAGAAAAGAGGACGAAATCATACTGTTTTGGTCATTTTTATTAGAATTTGTTCTGTTTTGGTTGTTCTACCCACTTTTATCTATCTTATCATCTTGATATTAACGCTATTATGTCCAGAAAATTCGCATTTAGATTGAGAAATTATAGAAACTAATGTAATTTTCTTTGTATTACGTTAAATAACAATATTTATAAAATTTAACGATTATTATTTTTTATTTGTTAGGAATACAGCGAAGGATGGTCGACATGCAAGAACGCGACTTTATTCGTGAGAGCGGTTTAGCTTCAGAAGCGATGTGTGACTTAGGTTTAACTGCTGTGCATAGTGCTGATATATTAGACATTATGTATTCAGATTTTCAAAATAAGTACGAAGAGTACTGCAAACATCAACGTGATAGACAAGCGAAAGATTTTAGCAATAAACAGAAAGCGTTAAGTTTAGCAGCTAGTCAAGAGAAAAATAAGCAGGATATAATGCAGCAGGCTGTGCAATCGGCAGCATCGTGGAATGCCAATTTTAACAAGTCACGAAAAAGACGAACGGAAGGCTTGCATGGATTTACAAACTTTCACTGTACATTATCCGAAGGGACGATTTAAGACTGGGGAACGTAACAAAACTGGTCACTATCCAGTTGCGCTTGTTCCAGGGCAGTATACCGATTACTATAAGGTGTGTAAAGTATTGAATTCGAATTGGATTCAGAAACATGTATACAAGTTCTAAATTATTTTTGGGTGGGACCTATACAATCCAAGTCGATTACTAAGACTTATACATTGCAGTTATCCTGAAGGAAATCAATAACTGTTCATATTATTTGTTACAGGCATTTACACCGACAGAATTAAGTAATTTACCACTAAACACAATGCTGGACAAACCGTTGACCGTTCCAACGGAGGACGATAGCCCTTCTGACGGTTCAGGATCAGATTCAGATTCGAGTAGCTCTGATTCCGACAGTTCAAGTTCGGATTCGTCTGATGAAGATTGCAACATTTGCAGCCCGACTTCATCGAGTCAAACTAAAAAGGTTCTGGCTAATTAAGAAAGTGCAGTATTAGAATTTTGTTTTGTTAATTATACTCTATGTTGATTGTAACATTTGATGTATAAACGTAGAGATATAAGGTTTATCGGTTTTCGTACTTTTTAAAGATACAATACGGAGACATATTATATATCATGTAAACATATATATATATATATATAATATGTCTATATATATTTACACATATAATATAGAATGTCGTAAGGATATATTTGTTGATTATAAAATCTTTCTTAAGGATATAATTTTAAGATGTATATATTCATATATTCTATTCATTAATTTCATTTCGTGTATAATTACAGCGCCTTTAAACTATTTTTAATATTTAATCAGTTGTGCTTTAATATTTTAATCGGAAGAATGTGAATATTATGTGTAGTAATAAATATATACCGTTCAAATTGTAAAATGGAAGAGGATTCCGCTTATTAAGAGTTGCCTTGTGTAAAATATACAGTGCCAGTTCTATTTGTACGCTTTTCTATAGTATTGTTCATTATTATGTCTTGGCAACTATGATCCCAAACTATAAGAATAATTTTTCTTTTTCTAAATCATTATTGGTTTATTTCATATTCGAATGCGTAGAACGAATTCATTTTTCAATTTAACGTTAGGAATAACTTTCTTTTCTATAATGTTTTGTTTTTTAATTGTTTTTGTATTTCATCGAATCTAATACAAGAGAAATGTAGAAATAAACGTTTACAATAGACATACAATTGTAATAAAGGGTATGAAATTATAGTATGGTGAGTTACACTTGTTCTTGTGTTGAAATGTTGGCCTTATTTCTCCTCAATGACACTTCAAGGAATTAATAGTGAACGGCGAAGCATTCCGGAACAATGAACTCTAAATTTCGAAAAAAAGAAAACATGTACAGTAGTATTATCTTTCGCAACACGGTCCGTGGATTTTGTTAAGGTATCGATTTGAAAACGTATTCTCGTCGGTGAGCATGAGAAAGTAAAAGCGATAGTTAGTCACGTGCTGCTTATCAAATCGATCTTGAAGTTTAGAAGTTTAATGCGCAATAAAATAGCAGATGAAATAAGTAGGAAACTCGCCTACGCCAGAGTAATATTGAGCACTCAAGATGGATTTGATAAACCGTACGGTGCGAATTGAAAACACACGTTTGTATGTACTTTAGTTTAACTTGACTGTTACTTGTTATTGGATTATAACTAATGTTTTTAGAACAAACTAATATTACTTGCTGCTTAGTAAAATATATCAATTGCAGTATTTTACTAATGCTTTAGTACGACGGTAGATTGAAAAGTTTCCGGAATGACAATGAAAACAAAATAATACTGGTTCAAGTTAGATTTTATTTTTCAATATAATCTTGGAGCTCAAAACATTTGGTCCCAGGTTTCTCTAGCTTCTCGATTCCCCGGAAGCGACTTTCTTCTAGGTCTCCAAAATAATCGTTTACAGCCTCTATCAGCTCGTCATTCGACCAAAGTCTCTTTCCATCCAGAAATGTTTTGAGTTTCGGGAACAGGTGGAGGTCTGACGGAACCAAATTGGGCGCATGCGGAAGGATCTTGAATTTCAATTCCCTTTGAGTTCCAATAAACCGATGCCATCACCTTTCCAGCCGAGTGAATGGTCTTTACCTTCTTCGGAACCAATTCACCGGGTGCAATTCACTGTTTTGGTTGCTTTTTTGTTTCTGGTGTGCAGTGATGAATCCAGGTCTCATGTATGGTCATAAATCGTTTCTTGAAATCCGTTGAATTCCTCGTACACTTCTAAACAATCGGCTGTGGTTTGAGCCCGAATGCGGTTTCGCTCCGAATCGAGCAAATGCGGCACCCATCTTGCAGAAAGCATTTCTAAACCCAAATTATTATGTAAAATACTGACTAGTCGTTCATAAGAGATGCCTGGAGCTTCCTCAATTGCATGTACTTTTATTCGTCGATTTGCCAAAACCATATCATGGATATTTTTCCACAATTCCGGGCATGATAGCCCTTCTCGGATGTCCCGGACGTGGTTCATCGCTTGTATGCGTGCGGCCATGCTTGAATTCCGAAACCCAAAAACTGACGGTGGAAAATGAAGGTGATGAATGCTCAATTTACGCCAATAGTTCTATAACTATCTGAAACGACTGTACTAGAATAGCAACATCGCGCTATACATAATCCATAATAATTTCAATGTATACTGTGAAGCCGTCTGTATTCGTATAGCGCAATGTTACTATTCTAGTACAGTCGTTTCAGATAGTTGTAGTACTATTGGTACAAATTGGTAGGAAAAGGAAAATGTTCGTGCAAATTATTTATCAAAATATGAAATGCTCTTGTCATTTCGATGTAACGTATACTTAAAAAATGATGCACATTACTTACGTTTTTTTGTTATTCAAATAGAAACAACGGTTTTCGTGTGGAATAGAAAATAAAGACTTTTTTATTTTATTATTCAATGACAATTTATCATTGAATAATAATTCGGAGGAGTCACAGCGTGAGTCTGATTTACACTACTTAGTAATAACACATCATCCACCATTTCAACAAACTGTATTAATGAAGCTTCAAAATGATTCAGAGACGGAAATAAACGCAGTAAAATTATGATGATTATATAAATTGCTCATGCAGACGACGGTTGCTAGCGGTTCACTACTTTATATGCTTATATAATTGTAACATCGTTTCTGCCACCATACAGTTATGCCACTGATCAGAAGTAGCGGTTATAATGAATTTAAGTATATGACAATTTGATTTTATGTGTTTTATTTGCAGATAGTTTATTATCACAGTTAGGCGGTTGTAATCTGACGTGAATCAGTAGAGGTAAATAGGAAGCACCAATCGCCTAACTGAGACAGTTTCTTATTGTTGCTGGACGGTGGCCATGGGCGTAGCTAGCGAGGGGCAAGGGTGGGCATTTTTTAATATCTCCAATAGTTTTCGAGATATTTGCACAAATTTCAAGGGATAATATTTTCATTAGAGCGCTCTCTACTCCGCAAATGAGGGAGTCCACCGATAAGAATAAGTCGAATAATCTTTAATTGGACCCCTCAACAAATCCACAGAATTTCAATTTGTTTGGGGAGTCCAGGTTACTCATGTTCCCTTGTGAGATGGTAGATCTCTTCTGTTATGTTTTTTATGATTTAACTGAGCCCAGAAGTGGTAGTTGAATTGATCATTGGGAACTGCAGTAATGTATTGCTAGTGTGGCGTCTTTATGCTTACAACTTTATTATAGAGATGCATTTTATTCACTACTGGAAAAGATTACGAATCACTCCTGAATTTAAGGGTGGCACAAAATGTGAAGTTTAAAACTGCTACGTTATATCCATTATTTATAGCGAAATAAATAATAAACTTTCACCTGCCAAATATATTTTAATCAACACAGCATGGTTTTATGAAGATCTACAGTCATCAATTCCTATTACTTTCGAGTGTCGGGGGAATTGGAAATGCGTCATAATATTTATGTAATCATTAAGATTTGATAAAAGAGTGGATTGCAAGTTATCATTAAGTAGTGTAAACCGGACTGACGCCCTTACTTCTCCGAATTTTAATGTCGCGCCTTGCACGTAACACCGACAAACACCGGTTTACACTACTTAATGATAACACGTCATTCACTCTTATCAAAGCATAGTCATCACACATTAGGCAACCACTCTTGTTATCCTTTATTCACAATGAACGCAGTTATTCAATTTAGTGCCTTACAAAAGATCAACAGTTAGACTGGAAAGTCTTCGATTTGAATCCTAGGCTTTGGCATCGTATTAGAGCTTCTCTTCGCCACACAATATAAAGGATGCAAAAACATTGTTTATTTGGATATGCAATCCCTCAGTTAACAGCAAGAACTGTGGCCAAAGCTCATATAGTGATATTATCAATACCGGATGAATTGTGAAAAATTTTAAGTTTTTCTTGTTCTTCATCTTTTACTCTTATATACCGTTCAGTATGAAGTTGTTTAAGCTAAATATCAGTATCAGTCGTAGTGTTGTATTTTCAGCTAAATTTTGGTGTAAGGTTTCGTTTGAAAATAAACACAGGATTAACAGAATAATTTATTTTTAACAGGCCTATGAACAAATGATAGTGTTGATTTCTTTTCGCACTTTCGATAAGTTTTACCAAAATGAGGTGGAATGCGAGACACGTAGTTTTTATGAAGTAAAACAAATCGAAGTGCGCGATTGTATATTTATAAAAATATAATTTTATTAACCAACAATATTGTCAACAAGTTTAGATCATTTACCTTTACAATTATTTTTACAGGTGCGTATTTTATTGTATTTCATTTACATTTTTTTAACGTAAATCGTTTTAATATGCAATATGTTTAAAATATTAGTTATGTAGAATAAACGCATGTGATACATGAAGTAGTTCTTCAATGTAGTAGTGTTTTCGCAGTCTTGCCTCAAAAGTTGTTGTTTAGGGCGAATGTTTTGTGTTGAAGACACTTAGTAGACAGCAGCTAGAAAACAAAATTCATTAAAATTTTATCATTACTCAGTTGGTGTTAGTAAAAGAAGTTAGGCCATTATCTGGCCTGAAAAATTAAAAAAGTACAGGACAGCTATCGGGAAATCTTTCTATGCTAGAGGTTTACAGAGAAGTATTATGGGTTAAGGAATTTTGAATGTCGGGAGAAACATACATACCCAGCGCTGTTAAAGTTATTTTTTCTACAAAAAACCGTTTCCGAAAGCTGCTGTCCCAGACCAAAATTTAAAACAAATTATTTGGCTGGCTAGATTCGGTCAGCGACTTACCGAAAGGTCTTATGGGGTGTTTATCCCATAAGTAGGTCCTCTTCACTGGGGAGAGGTAAGAGTCCCTAAGATAGAATGGAGAAGTCCATCTGGGGAGGATACTATATGGGCGAATATGGGGCCAATCCCACCACCATGGGTCACGGATGAAAGAGGATATTGGGGCATAAGGAGAAGGATTTAAGAGATCTCGAAATAGTCTCTTACTTGGAAACAGGCCGCCACGAGAATAAATCGGTTGTCCAGCGTAGTTGTAGGCCACTTCTGATGGGCGAGGTCCCCATTCACCAGGCTGCGAAAGAAGAAAATTTTCAAGTAAAATAACGGAGCGTTAACTTGTTACACTTACTTTGATCGGTGTAGGCGATGAGTATCTAGGCCAGAGATTCGAAAGTCTATCCAGTAATCCCATACGATCCAAATGATCTAACCAGTCGCGATGTGGATCGATTGGGACTGGTGGTGCTGGCCTTTTGCTGTATACCAAGTACAGAGGATAACGACTGAATGGATAAGTCGTGTGGAACACGCTTGGTTCTCTCTTGGAAACACGATCCAAATGATCTCTCCAGGCCTTATCGGCGTCGAAAGGCTTCAATTTAGTTATGTGGTATACTGATCAAAAGGAGGAATTCAAAGTTATTTTTTATCTTCTTAGGTATATAATTTAGTTTTTAAAGTAATCATCAGATAACTAAACAAGTTCTTTCTGTTCGCATTCAGTCAGTTTGCTTTTACCAATGAAGCGTCTGTTCACAAAAAACAATGTAATTCGTGCTGCATGACCGGAATAGGATGGAATAAAATTCTTGATACTTGTGCAGTATTTGCAGATAATGGAACAACTGTGGGAAATAGCATTCAGAAATTTACTTAGAAAGTTGATACACTGGAAGACCGACTCGTCTTTGGAAGGTTGTCTTTAATAACTGCGATGTAAAATTCAAAATTGCTAGAAACTTTGCGCAACCTTCAATGCGAGTGATGGAATTTATAGATTATAGGTTCGTCAGGTACATGCGCAGAGTAAATATGGCGTTTCAAATTTGCTTTGCGCATGTATCCGACGATTCACAAACTGGTTTTGGGGTGTGTTGAGACGAATCTTATAACTCACATGAATATGATCGTTTTAAATTGAAAAAGGCAAAGTTTCCGTAGTTAGTCTCTATAACGGAAAGACCTTATTAAGTTATCTGGTAACAAAATAAATTGACTTGGAATTTATAACAGAAATTGCGTAGTTCTATTCCTACGTAATAGAAAAGCCCTAAAATAAAAACTATGTCCATAAAATACATATATCAATAATAATTCTAGCAGTCGTGAAACATATTTTTAGGTTGATGAAATACCTTGTAAAACATAGATAAAGTTGTAGTTTAGAATGAAATCAAACAAATACTATCGACTCTGAAATTGTAAAACGAGCTTTAAGAGCAAGCGCTTGTGTGAGATGTCTAATTTTTATTTTTATTCTTTTGTTGAGAATGGTGGCATAGTTGTTGCGGTAAAACCATTTCGTTTACTCTATTCCTTGTTTTAAGGTTTAATGTGTCTAATGTACGTTATCGATAGTATTCAAATTCTATTTGTATCCGATTCAATTCCTTCTGCTCCAAGTTGGAACACAACTTTAATGGTAAGTTTGATTGTATGTTATCAGAAGAGATATTACACAGTGCTGATATTGTAAATTATTTAAAGTTATGCTTTAGTACTACGTCGTAACAGTAGTTTGGATGTATTTTGAGTTAGTGAATTTCCTCGCTGACTAAGTTACTGCCAAGGTTGTGAGCGTTGAAATGTTATCGTAGTCGGAACGCCTGCATTGGAGTATGAAACTGGTACCGTCATTTCAATATTTCAATTTTGAAAATCAGCTGAAAGGATACTATTATGGAACAAAAGTGAAGATTGAAGATAGAAAACAAGTTTTAAACGATCTAATCGATGAAGATTTCTAGAAATATTACTGAAAACGGGGGAATTATTGGGGGAAAGCAGATGATGACCGTGATAATATTACTTAAATCACAAAGGTTTGTAATCCTCCTGGATATATTTGAGCAAGCTCGGTGGTACTGACTCCAGAACGTCAGGGAATTGGGGTTGGTATTTTTGATAGCGATTAAATACAGGAACTGCAAAGTCTTCTTGGGCTTAGAGCGAAGAGTCTGTGATATTTACTATTGAGTCTTACGTGTGGAGAAACCCGAAGAAGTGCAAGCACTGCGATAATTTTGTCCAAATAGCTGAGGATTTTTTATATTTGGAGAGAAGAATGCGCAACATTTACTATTCAATCTTAAATAGGGAGTACTAGGTACGTAGGAGAAAATACATGAAAGAATCACTATTATTTTGAGAAAAACCGTCGATGAGCGATTGGATGATCTACAACCAAAACAATGCTCCAAGAATGAAGGTAAGATCTGTTTTCTGCATCAGCTATAAAATGGTCTTTACGTTTAAATTCAATTATAAGGAGCGAATGGCGGTATAGTGATATTACTCATTTACTCTAACAGACGTGTTACTAAAGCCTACGAAAATGTTTAGATGAATATCGCAACAATCACATCGCAAACCAAAGGCGTTATTTGTTAACAAACTACAATGCTTTTTGAGTTTTGAACTATTGCGTCGTTTTTGGTAAGACTATGGGTTTCGTTCCAACACAGTACAAAACTAGTTTGTGGATCGTTGGGTACATGCCCACACCAAATTTGACGTTTCAAATTTGATTTGCGCATGTACTGGACGATTCGCAAACTGGTTTTGTGCTGTGCTGAAACGAACCGTATATTGTAGATTAGAATTTGTAACACTTTCTGATTGTTAGATAACATTCGTTGATTCTCATCGTCATCTAGACCATGCAGAAGGAGAAACGTAAGAATTGCGACTGTTTTAGAAAACATTACAAGAAGACCGAAGAGTAGAGGAGATATTGCATGATCTACAACCTAAGCAATGCTAGATAAATTAAGGAAAGTTATGGTTCATGAACACCTACGAAATTGACTTGTTTTGCGTTTAAATTTGATTATAAGGTGCGAATGTCGGAATATATTATGAAAAAGAACAATAAAATATAACTGGGTATCGTAGAATCGTCATAATCACATAAAAACCACTAAAAATGTATTATGGGAGTATTATACATATGCCAGGAAAACATATCATCGAATTTTGCACCACCATGTCGTTTTTAATTACACCACATTGGCAATTAGAGCTTTTAATACTTTCAATAGTCGAAATCTAACTTTTGTTGGTTGCCTGTCCACAGGCGCAAATAGTATTGAGTAAGCAATTGATGTATGTATCCAAAAACTTTAAAACATATATTTTTAGATATCAAGTCAGATACTTGTTTGCTTTTGTTTATAAGATATTTAATCCTTTGGATTTAATTATTTTCCTGCCTGATCGACAAGGTTAAGCTTAGAAGGTTTTTACCCTTCCCCTAATAAGTACTGCCGAGAGAAGCTGAGGTACTGGGAATAAGAATTTGAAGCAAATATATATCATTTCGAACCGGAATTGTGACTTCAACTGCAGTTGCTGAAAAATTTCGAAAACGGTTCCAACATATGACCTCATAATCTGGGAAATACCGAAAAAAACCTCTGAGCAAAGCGACTATAAAACTCACAATCTGATAATGGCAGCCAACCTTCAAATGAAGTAACATTCTATGGGCCCACTTCATTATTTCCGATTATATTACAACTATTTGAAAAAAAGTTCCTGAAACGATTAATGCTAATTATTGAAACCAAGCAGCTAATTTTCTCACATCAGTTTGGATTTAGGCGCAGGCATGTAACCATTTATCAGTTATAAATCACCATCATAGATCAGATATAAATAACTATTAGACTTAACCCAAGCTTTCGACTAGGTCTGGTATATGCGACTAACATATAAATTAACTTTATGTAAGAATTGATACTTTCGCTGATAATACAGCTATCTTTACTATATGCTACAAGAGGGAAGAAACAAGAATCAAACTGCTACAAACATGTAATAGAATAAATAAAATAGACGCGAATCAACAAGAGAAAATTGGTGGTTACAAGCAGAATATCCAAGTCCTAGTAGCGACAACCGATATTAAGATTCCGTACAGTAACACAGCGAAACATCTGGGAATGGGTCTGAACATCCGATTACGATGGATAGAATGTATAAAAAGGAAGAGAGAGGAACTTAACCACAAATATAAGAAGATGTATTTGCTATTAGGAAGGAAATTGCAAAAGTATCTGTGATAAAGTTATTGATGTATGTACAAACGAGTTCTGAAGCCAGTCTGGACGTATGATATCTAGCTCGCAGGATAGACCAAATTCAGATTTTTATCCACAGAGTTTCAAGACTACCAACTATCAGATAAAAACCCAGAGATTTGTAGAAAAGCACCAGTGTAAACTGCAAACTCTGATCAACGCCGAAATACAATAGCTTCTAGATAACACCGACCTGAACAGAACACTCAAGTGGATCAAATTGTTTGAAGTGTTGTGTGATGTACAATGATTCGTAATAAATAAGAGCAAAATAATGTTGTGCCTATGTCAAGCATTGTATCATAAGAACTATAGGAATCAATGAGAATTCCTTAGATAAGTATTTACAAAATTTTAGGTTATTTGATTAAAATGTTCAATAAGATTAAATAATAAAAGAAGAATGTTCGATATTAAGCCTCATTTCATATTATTGGAAGAGGTTAGTCTTGGTATTGATATTTTAGAAATTAGCATAGCAAATTCAGCATAGATTTCACGAAGTTATCAACAAAAAGGGTAAGATGAGAATCGAAATGATCACATTCAAAGCTTTTGACAGAGTATCAATGATGTGTTTTACGTGTACTTCTTGACTTTTTCACCACGACGTCGTTTCTGGTTGCACCTCATTGTCAATTATGGAGCTTTTGGTTTAGAAACAGATTTCACTATATCTCTTTTTGATACCTTACGGTAGAAACCTCGCTTCTTTAGGCTGTTTCCGTATATTTGTCAATAAAATGATAGCTAAGAGGGTGTTATTACGGAAAAAGAACCGTTAAAATTACAGAATACATAGGTTCTAAAAGAAATGTAAATAGACAAATCATTACAAATATCACGTACGTACAGATGTTTGTATTAGATTGGTAGATGCAAAAGCTTTTTCGTTGTCGCAAACGAGAAGAGCCTCCGCTTAAATCAAATGCAGTTTGGTCGCTTAAAAAAGTAATAGTTACTGTATTCTGGGATTGCGTTGGGATTACTTTTATTAATTATCTACTGAAAGGTACTACGATTAACGCAGAACACTATATTGATCTTGTCTATTGTGGAAGGAACTTAGTAAGAACAGTTCGTTATTGCAACAAAATAATGCAAGACCTCATATCAAAGAACGAAGGCTGTTTTAAACAATTTTGGGCTAGGGATTTTCGTCTGTTCCCAAATTTGAAAGAACCACTACGGGGTTTTCGATTTGAGACCTTAAATGAGACCTCAAATAGGTGGATTGCAGAGACTCCGAAAAAGTTCTTTGATGACGGTTCAAAGAAATTAGTTTCACATTGGTATAAGTGTATTGAATTAAATGTAGATCATAGTGAGAAACTACATTATAATTCTGAAAAAATTGACGAATTTAAAAAGACTCGTACATTGCTATAATTTTTTCGTACACATATGTCCAATAGAAATATGGAGATTTTGCCGATTTTGGGCAATGATTGGAAATTGGAACGAAGTAGTGTTATATCGAGTTGTACTGCACAAAATTGGTTTAAATAAAAGTTCAGAAATAGATAAGTTAACTTTTAAAAGCAACCTTGTTCTAGAAAACCTTCAATTTTAGATGAAGTGGTCCTACTGGAAAGTATTACAGTATTCTGCCTACTAACATCTGAAGATACCAGCTAAAAAGTCTGCTAGTAGAGATAAAAATACAACAAAATTAACTACGCTACTAACTGGTAAGACAAATATATAAAAGAAAAGAATTCGGCAAAGGAAAGAGAAAACTGAAGAGAAACTGAAAACTTGGAAAGTTGAAATAAGGTAAATCGTTAAAATTGTAGGAATTGCTTGGACAGATATTCCAATGTTATCCCAATATAAGAAAGAATGGCAAAAGAGATGGAAAGAAACATCCCTCAACACCACATCACTCTTATATCGAAAGGTAGAAGGAGTTTAGGATTAAATTTGAATCCTGGAAGGTTGGACAAAAACTTTTGAAGAAGATTAACCCAGTTAGTGAAGTGTTTTCTTTACCAACGTATTTAAACGCCGAAATCTATGAACAAATATTAGAGAAATAATTAAAAATCTGTGAAGCATTAATATCGGCATCATCTCACAAAGCACCTTCCATAAATCCGTATTCACGGTGAAGCAGATATGTGAACAACCAGAATAATCAGTTGGAAACGCCTATGAAGTTTTTTACAGACCTGAAAAAAGTTTCGACTCCGTTTCAAGAACAAAAGTGTCAAGTAGTCTGGAACGAGGAGGAATGGATAAACTGTTAGAGCAATTCGGAGCATTTACAGAAATACTACCAATTATGATATCAGCAAGAATAATAGATCTGAAATGTTTAAAGCCTGGAATGGATTTGAAGCAAAGGGGAGGATTGAGCCCCATCTTATATACATACACCTATATATGGTGGATAATACTCGGAAATGCAACAACTGAGAAAATCTGTGTGGGATATATGTAGACAGTTACAACCGGTGTCACTTCCGGAATGCGTATTTGCGGACGATATAATAATAAGAATTAAGAACAAATAGGATATGCCAGAAAGAATGAAAAAGTCACGGCATGAAACTACACAAAATAAAAGAAAGGTACTAGTAATCGCAAAGGACGAAGAGAAAATTAACTTGCAACTCGAGAATACAAAACTAGGACAAGTGGATCGGTTGAAATACCTGTGGATCTTAATATTTAGAACACGAGATCAGGAATTCAAAATTAATAGGAGAATAGAAACTAAAAACGAAAGTTAAAATATTTGAAACAACATATCGACCCATTATTAACATACGGATGTAAGTCATGGATATTGGACTCAACGACAAAAAAAACAAGATACAGGCCATTGAAATGAATTATTTAAGAAGGGTAAAAGGAGTAACTAAAGAGATAAGGTGGGGCATATACTAATTAGAGAAGATCTGGAAGTTGAATTAATATTGGATTTCATACAAATGAGACAACTGTGCTGGTCGGAACACTTGCAAAACATGAGCAATCGAAGATAAGTAAAGCATATATGAAAGGCAAAGAAGCATAAAATCAATAGCGGGAATGGCTTAGAGAAACATGGAACGGTGCAATTTAGTAAGAACACATGGAAAAAGACATGGAATAAAGCAAGAAATAAATAGGATTGGAGCAAACTAGTCACCAAGTAAAATCTCTGCACCATAATGGTAGGAGGGGATTTCTGATTATATTAATCATTGATTAATGATTGATTGACTTTACTATTGGTATACATACTTGATTAAAAATTTTGAATATTATTTTCTTGTTTTGCCACCCTGCTTGCTCTGAAAAGAATTTCAAGCATATTTTCACTTTAAAAAACTCAAGGTCGTCATGATAATTGAGAAGAAAACATTTTCTGTTGAAGTAGGCTGCCATTCTGGTCAATAATATGGCAAAATATTATTGAGAAAAGTTGTTCAGAATATAAAATTGTGACTCTATACAAAACTTCACATATATCGGATCACTTTGACTAAATCAGTATTTGTTTTGTATTCTTGCATTGTAACTACAGAAAAATAAGTTTCTGTATAAGTTGTAATAAAAAATTATTGTAAGTATTTTATTCCAAAAAAGAAAATACATACTAATTACTTAATTTGAATTCCTCCACTATCGGCAAATTTTCCCACATTAACTCGAAACTCTTCAAATATTTTTAGTATAGTCGTTGCATTAATTTCATCTATAGCATACCTAATTATCTGTTTTAATAATTGAAGGCTATCATGGAGATCATATGAACAAACCTTTTGTTTCAAATAACTAAGATAAAGAAAAATCTAACGGAGGCAAATCGAGCGATTTCCAATGCACCTTTCGTCATGGTGCTGATTCAAAACATTTTCAATCAACTTATATTTTATTTTATTAATAATAATTCAATTTAGAAAAATAGTTTCAATTCCTTTCGTTGATAATTATTGGTATATGCAATGTAGTCTGTAGTGCAGTCCTTGCACAACTTTCTGTGAAAGTTGCCGAATAAATAATAATAATGAGTGAAGTTATTTATGTGAGAGTTATGTAGATTTTATTATTCAGTTGTTTACGGATTGCACCAGTTTTAGTTAATTAAATAAAAAAAGTTATATTAATTTTTTAAACAGCAGAACTGACTACTTGCTTTTCTGTAGTTACAATCCAAGAATACAAAACAAATATTGATTTAATCAAAGTAATTCGATATTTGTGAAATTTTGCATAGAGTCATAATTTCATACTCTAAACAACTTTCCTCAATAACATTTTGCCGTTATTATTGATCAAAATGGCACTTTACTTTAACAGAAAATGTTTTTCTCAATTGTTATGACGGCCTTAATGTTGAAAATTTAAAAATATGCTTGATTTTTTTTTTTGAGACTAAGCCCGGCGGCATCCCAAAACATTAAAATAAAATTCAAAAATTTTTGATCAATTATACTTATAGTGCAGTCAATCCGGGGACACATATATATATATATATATATGTACATCGCTCAAAGAACTTGCCGCAAATTGGAAAAACTTGATCGACTCCAGTTACATGGTGCATACAACTCAAACTTGCCGCCCTCACACTACCATCCTTTTAGGTGAATGGGGCAATTTGTCTCTGGAGGGAATTTTGCCAGTATAGTAGAGGTTGGAGCAGGACATCATGAGGTATTCATCTCTAAATCATGGCAACAGATGATCCAGTATATTAGACTTCATTCCCAATCTTAGTTCTTCTTGTATTTTTTGTCTGTTCAAATTATAGTTTAAAAACGAGAAAGTTTTTGCATCACCGTAATTTAATCGAAAGAGATTTGCTAGAAGGAATAAGATTAAGTTGTAAATTCATTCAATTAAGGATTATTAAGTGATCATCATGGTTATTTCTGAGACTATTAGTATTCAGTAGTTGCATGCAATTAAAACTTCTTTTAGTAAATATGATAGAAATAGAAATATAATATAATAGAAAAATAAAAAAATAACGAAAGCAAATCACAAGCAGCAAAGCTTATTAGTACCAATAAAAAATGATGCTTACCTGTCAAAAATCTTCAAAAAAATCTTCCTATCACAAAAAACAAAACTGATAGGCTTAAAATAAAATCAAAATATATTAAGGATTTTTAACGTTAAGGCTATTATATTTACGTACTTTTCGCATTTTTGCTATTTTGTTATTTTAAGTATGTCCATTGCGATGAAGTTATATTTTCGCGAGAGCGCATCTGGTAAGATAATGCTGTCAATGAAAAATTGTATTAATGTATGTATGTGTTTTAGTAAGCTAGATGATTGTCTTTCAGCAGACATTGCGAAATCAATCTATTGTGCTTGTAAATATTGTATAACCTACCATGTGAGAAGAGTTAAGCGGGGTAAAAAAATAAACGAGTCTATCGCCCTGGCAAACGCTGGAGCGGGTTAAAGAAAAATAAAGCTGCTGAAGCACACCAAACGTTAGTTAGAACAAATACAACCGCTTCGTAAGATAACGAGACATTTTCTAATAATACGGGAAATTAAAATGGTGCATACGACCAATATGATAGTACAGCTCAAGCTTTTGCACGGGCAATTTGCTCAAAAGGATTCTTTTGTAAGTTATTTATTCCAGTAAACTCAAATTATAAACAATATATTTTATTTACAAATCCATTGCTAAGTCACTCTTTCTCTTTTCTACAAAAAGGGAAAGACAAGAAACACGAACAAAAACTCTATAAACGAGTTTAATCGATGTAATAGTATAATAATAAAGTATAGAAAAAAAAAAAGAACATTGTGGTGTATATTATATAGACATATAACGCAATAGTTTAGAATGCTATAACATACTAAATATTATCGAATATATTGTAATGAAACGAACGGGTTAATTATTACAATGCATATATGTATTTTTTTGATATATTCAAGCTTCGTGATCGTTATGAACGACAGCACAATGATAACGAAGCTGTCGCTTAAGTTAAAAAAATCTTTGAGGTGTTTATCGCTTTGTGGTGTTAAGGAGGAGTTTATGAGAAGTCTTTGAAAATTTGAATTCTTCACCAGACTTTTTTATTAGATGATTTACTTTCCACATTGCTGTTGTCCAAAATATATTTTTTTCTTTTGATTTACTTTAACGACGACCTGACTTACCCGGTCGGTACCTGTCTAAAGACGAATAATTGTGTGGAAAGATGGCCCTAGGTGAGTACCCATAAGTGTCGCGATGAAGAGGATCATATCGGTAACCGGGTACAGTGATGCGATCGGCTGCCGCAATCGGGTCGTCGTAGATGGATTTGCCGTAGGGCCATGTGGAAAGGAACTCGGGATAGTCGCTGATTGGTCTGAAAAGGCTGCGTGGTCTGATGCTGTCTGATGCGCGGATGTCGTCGGATCCTGCAAAGAAAAAATCACGTAAAGTTTAAGGAAAGAAGCATATCACATAGTTGTAACAAATTTCTTTCAATTTAATTTTGGGTCAAAAAATCATTGAATTTAGAATACATGCTGAATAAAATTAGAGGTGCAACATCCAAAACTACATTTTCTTGAAATATCATCAAATTATCAGTCAAAATTTGTGTTTCGGTACTTTTCCAAAATCTTCCAAAATTCCAAATCAAATCACTCACTAACGATGGTATAGCGCTGCTTCTTTGGGTTCACATCCTACGTACCCCGAGCAAGGAATAATCTAGATCGAGGGTGCTTGATCTGTATCGGACTTAATTACTTCGTTTCGAAATCCCAAAAAGCAGTGAAATAATGTCGGTTAAAACTAAAGGGGAAAACCGCGAAGATAAAGTCGCACGGAAACCCAGGGTGATGTGGTGATCATACGCGGCCATACTGTTGGAGGAAAGCATAGAAGTTTAACTACTACTAGGCCTCTAGAAAATAGGCCAAGAACCAGACGAAAACCAAGTCTTAATGAAGAAGATGTCGGTAGTATACAGCAACACTGCAGCGAAAACCCGTTTACCTCAACTCCGGAAATAAAAGAGCAGCAACATTTACAGTGGACAACGCAAACCATCAGAAACGTTTGCATAAAAACGGTATACACTGCAGAAAATCAGCGAGGAAGAGAAGCCATTACACCGAAAAACGCAGCTACTCGACTTCAATTCGCCCACAGTAATCTACATCTAAACCGGTGCTGGGATGGCGTCATTTTTTAGGCCGAGAAAGTTTTCTCCATGTCTGATGATTCCGAAAAAGTGGTATGGTGATGGCTCAGAATATTCAGACAAGTAGAAGAAGTGGGAGAATCAGTTGCGGCTTCTGGCGATGGATATCAGATGCTGGTCCTGGTTAACGGGAGAAGAGTACAGAGATATTTTGGAAGAGGTATTTCTGCTTTCCGCCCGTATAATCTTCCCTGAAGGTCCTACCCATCTACTGCAAGATAATTGCCTTATCCGCAAATCAAGAACAGTAAGCAATTGGTTGGACAACAGCCCTGAAGTTGTACTAAATTCTTGGCCAAGTAGGTCGACGGACTTGAAACCAATGGAAAATTTATAGTCGTTGATGGTGAAAAATTTTCCGGGTAGCGTTCGTACAGGGATGATGCTGGAGCAACATTTTCGATGTATGGGAGCTGTTATGTGGCAAAACTTATTGCAAAAACCTAGTGCGCTCAATGCGTAATCGCTTGGTTTACGCGTCGTTCGAATGATTGAAACTGAGCTGGATTTTTGTGAGCAAATTCTGATGACTGACGAGGCTCATTTCACCCTCTCTGATAGAGAAAGAAAATAAAATTGTCGTTTTTAGGGAACCGATAATCCTCACATAAGTCATGAAACACCATTGTACTATGAGAAAGTGACTGTTTGGGCCGGTATTTGCTCCAGAACCATCATTGGTCCATCGGGCTATTGAGTATCGGTGGCTGTTGGCGCATATTGTGTGTCCGAAAATGCGTGAAAAAGATCTACAAGATTTCTGGTTTCAACTAGACGGCGCGCCATGCCACACTGCATGCCAAACAATAAACTTTTGAAGTAAAAATTCCCGGGACGTGTGGTGCCGAAAAACGGTGACATGGACCGGCTTCCTAGATCTCCAAATTTGTCTCCTCCGGACTTCTTCCTGTGGGACTATTTAAAAAGGGAAATTTATTCCAACAAGCCGAAGACCTGAGACGCTGGCCAATGTTATAATGTTATAAATACTAGAAAAGGAGCCCGAACTTTGTATAAGCAGTAATGGCGGCCACTTAATCAATACTGTGTTCAAAAAATAGTTCACATAAATTATGAAGGATCAAAGTAAATGAAAACTGGCGACAGTATGAAATCTACACTGAAGCTGCAGATGGCGCAAGCTGTGTATGAAGATGCAGAGGGAGTGTAAATGAAACCACGAATTTGTAGGAATCATGTTACTTTTTAATTTGAAAAAAAAAAAAAAGGTTGGTTTGGCATTAATGATGATAATGTATTCTTTGGACCCAATTTTTAGTTATTTCAACAATACAGGGGGTGGTATTAGTTTTAAGTTGGTGACTTGTTGCTACTTTATTTTGTGACTTCCAATAACGCCACAGGATGTAGCTTTGGTACGGAGGTATTGTCTGTCGTATGAGTTATAATGCCGTTAGTTGTATGTAAGGATGGAATAAGAAAGATCAGAAATAATAAAAAAATCATTGGGTAATCAAAATGTCCAACAGCCTGTCAAGATCGGCAGTTGGTTCCCATGGATTTTTGCTCGATCAGTCTAGAAATTGATGATAAGTAGTTGATAGAGTAAGGTTTTGTACTGAATTAGTTCCGTTGGGCTCTATCTCCTATCTTCTACGGCACTTCTAGATTTTGTATGGAAGCTATAGGAACTCCATTTCATCTACAAAGCGATTATGGCAATCTGAACAGCTGACTACATACAGCCTTAAGAACAATGAGCAATCTTCGAAGAAGATTTATTGTGGTTACATAACAGAGTTTTCGATTTCAACCACATTGGAACATAATGGGGTACAGCTCGAATCATCTTTCAATAAAGGCTGGTTCATCTTCGCTAAGAAGCTAAAATTGCTTGCAAAAAGCTGTTTCAAAACAAAAAATTATTTCATTTTGTCGATATCGATCAATTTCAATCATCTTCCACGTAGTTTGGTTAACGTCCAACAAAAAAGTCCACTTGCTTGAGAAAAGTTACTACACGAATAAATTCATCATCCTGTTCTTTTCGATCGACTCCAGTGTTTTGAAATTTGAAGTCAATCAAACGACTCTTTAATGATATTTTTAGTTATTTTTTACGTTCCAGTTTGATATTGACTTAAGATTCATATCTAGTAATAGAATAAGTTAGGAAAAATGTGTTACTTTTGGATGTTGCATTTCTAACAATTTTCAGTGTTCTTTGTTCAATAAGATTTACAATTTACAAATATATGCCTCAATTACCTCCATCTGTAATGCTTACATTACAAATAAGGAGGCTTTAACCGTTAAAGAACAAGAAAGAAAAAGTACCAAAAGTTTAGTAACTTACCCTTTAAGGATCTGACGAAAGACTGCCAGAATTTCGCTTTTTTCGAGGCCGTCTCATTTCGACCTATCATTTCTAAGTGGTTTTTGAACATCGTGGTGTCCTTTAGTTGTTCGGTCGTTCCTCTGCAATGGAAAAGCTAAGGTTTATATCAAAGCAGCACAAGCAATATACAAGCACAAGAATATTTTGATGGTAATTGTTTTTGTTTTGTTTTGTTTTTAGTTAAGTAAATTAGCTAACATCTGATTATGTTGATTTTTAAAGGTTTCCTTTTTCTTTGTTATGTATTAGATAATAAATACAAAGTGGCTATTCCAGAAAATTCAGAAACCAGGGATTCTGCTACGTCGTTTGAGGTAGGTTTACTAGTTTCTAATCGCCATGAAACAGCTGAGGGTTGTTGTACAGTAAGTTTTAGATATAAATCGAGTATTGTTTGTATAATAGTCAAGTTTTAATTAGTGCAGAATGTACAATGATGGAAATAAATATAGAAAAAAAAACTATCATAAAACCTTGCGAATTTCACCCCAAAACGAGAAGAGGCGATATTCTTCGATGAACCCAAGGTTTGTATTGGCAAAGTATCGTATATAATACTTTTGGTGGGGTATTCGAAGTGAATGTTTAAGGATTTTGAATCCGAAGAAGAATACTATAACTTTTGTTTTTTTGTATTTCAAGCGTGCACTATTGGAACTAATAATTAGATAGAAGTTGCTTGGAACACGTTTAGTTACCTCTCGATCCAAATGATTTCTTTAGACTTTGCTGCCTTCCAAAGGTCTCAGTTTGTTTATGAAATATGTTAATGGAACACATGGAAATACGTCATCATATTTGCTTGGAGGCGTAGTTGTTTTTTTTTAAGAATAAAATATGTAACTAAACGCGTTGTTTATTTGTAATTCATCTTAGAATACATAAAGTGCATAACTACCTACTTTATGCGTTTGTTTGGCGTATTTGATAGATGTATTAAATCTTTTCTTGCTTTGATCTCGCTGAAATTCATTTAAACAATGCGTGTTCGTAACTTGTATACGAACTTCAACTGATTAGAAGCGTAGGAGTCAATTTTTTAGCATCTGAAGTGTAAGGAGGAAGTAGTTGTAAGCAGAATTTGAGGGATGAAACGTTAGTAACTTTTCTCTTCTAAAAAATCAAACCTTTTTAATAACATTAGGACGGCAATTTAGATAAAACCAAAGTTTATCAGTCTCAAACTTGTTTAACCTTTAACAATTTACAGCGATCGATCATTAGGTCTTCTGTTTTCACGAATCAAAACTAACTAAAAGTTTTGGATGTACAAGTAAGAGTGTTCCAGTTTTTTACATTCTTTCGCCCAAAATGATAAGGATATAAAGCAAGAAATAGAAATGAAGACAATATATGTAATAAGAGGCCACAGACTTGAAACGATATTATTAAAAGAGCACGTAACGTGAAGGTATGAGGTAAGGCAGTTTTAGCAGACTGAGAGTTTGACTTTTCCTATAACTCCAGTCCACACTTCCGTGCATGCATGCTAAGTTCTTATTTGTGGAACAAGAGTAGGGAAGTGTCATACATACATACATAGGTCGAAGCTTCTAAGTTTATGAGTTTGAGGCTGACTATAGATCAGAGTTATATTACAAAGAAATATATAATAAATGGAAATAATTGAGAGACACACTCTGCCCAGCGATCCACTTTATTCGTCGAATTTATGAAAGTATAGATACTGCCCAGATACCTAAAAGAATAAAGACAGAAGTACCGCGATCATGTAAAATGGACAAGACAACCATTTCAACATAGATGAAAAATATAAAACTCGAGAAAGACGACAAATACGAGAGGGTAGGTAGATCTCCAATGCGATGAGAGAGTGGTTGACAAGGTAAAGCCCTAAATAGAGGAAGAAGATGATACAAAAGAAGATAAAGCAGAAGGAGAAGAAGGCTTTGAAGAGAAGGAAGACAAAAAGAACAATTTGGAGAGATCCCATTATTGGTTACCTGTAATTGATCTATGTAGTCGGATTTGTGAATATAAATCAAGTGTAGATATATATATATATTTCGTGACCTTTTTATACTTATCTTATATGATAGATCTCTACCACTAATAGGTCAATAAAACCAGCCTTGTTTTATTGACCTATTAGTGGTAGAGATCTATCATCTTCTTCTTCTTAATCTTTTTACCCTTTCTACCTTTCGGTGTAGGGGTTCCGGAGCCACCAGGCCGTATATGTACACGCATATACCGTACCGCTCCTGGCCCACCCAGTGGCATTTCCTTCATTTTCGCAACTTCTAGATCTATCATATAAAATATAAATCAAGAACACTATTAAGATTTTAATTAAATAAATTCGAACAAAAAATGAAGAAGAACTGGTTGATATAAGCTTAAGTAGTACCTCAAAGCATTGTACTCCTATGTTTGGTGCATCGCAGACTAAATAGTTTTAAATGGGAAATTTGCTGTGGTTAGACTCAAAAGTTTCTAGATGAATTGCTTAAAAAACGGTTGATTATAGTTTTGTTTTTGCAGCAAAATGCTTGGCAACGCTATTAACAATAATCACACTTGATCAAATAATTGGAACTGAAAAATGCTATCAGCAGTTTTTTCGTTGGTTATTATATTTATTTTATGTAAAATACGTTAAAAAGGATATTGAAGCCTTTGCAAAATAAAACTGTAGATTTTTATAAGAGTGGAATTTGCGAAGTTTAGGGGACGTGGATTAGATTGCATCAGTATGTTTTGAGGAGTAAAGCGTATAAAAAAAGTCTATATTTAACTACTATTTAGAACAATAGTAAACACAGCTTCTTAATTGTGAACGCATAAAAATATTTTTTGTTTTATTTCGAAATTTTCAATTGTTACAGAAATAAGAAACATAATACAAGCGAGTACTTAAAGTCAAAATTTCATCAAATTCGAAAGCAATAGAAAAGTTGGTTACCATTTCACATCTTTTGACTATGTATGTGCACAAAAATAGAATTTTTAAGATTTTTAAAAATATTAACACGTCAACATACTTCATGGAAGCTAGTATCAATCACTAAAAGTGTTGGGTGGCCAATGCCAAATTCCAAAGATAAACTAAACAGGATAAGTGAGAATATTGAAAAATGTAAACAGAGAGAAGAGTCAAATTAAGTTTTAAAAATAGAAGTACATAGTTGATTTTCATTTCTTCATATTCGTGATGAACTAATAGTGAATTTCGAATTTTATCGAATCTGTATCTAAGCTTTAAATTTAAACTCTCAAAATGATTTTAAGAATTTAACTGTCGAAAGAAAGTGCAAAATTGGCGAGTTTTTTTTTCGACGTGTCGATGTTTCAAATAGAGAACAAACCTCTAATTTTTGAATGTAGGCATTCATTATTGACCTAATTGCGTTTTCAAATGAATTTACTTCATGTAATGCATCGAGAGACCAATTATCCACGCGAAGTATTATTCGCCCCCGATGCTGCAAGGCCACACCTCTATGTCAAGGATGAGTAATGGAACAAAAATCTGTTTTCAACTCCTGCTCGTTTCTTAACAATCTTTGATGATTTACATTAATTTCTTCAGGATTTTCAGACAGATTTTCGATGCAATCACGTTATGATATAATTTTTCTTCAGATAGATGTGGTTTACGCATTCTTCGCCATGTATCAGTAGGAGAAAAAGTTAGCAAACGCCTACGTCATATCATCTTAAGTGAATTCAGACGAACGCTGGCGCAGCTATCGTTGCTGATTTTGGCCGAAGCGGTGGTTACTCGTCTTTATTTTTAGCGTCGGTTACAAAAACCGTCACGATCCAAATTACCGCTGCCGTCTCCACCCAAATTTCAACGTTTATTTTTCGACAAATTAACGCTACGTATACACGAATTCTGACGAATCCGGATTAGAATGGACCTAGAAGATGGCTAGCCGCAAACGCAAACGTATTGTAACAGATCCTACGACCTTAACTCAAAATCGTGCCACGGAATTCGCATTTCGCAAACTTTACACGCACACGTGAACTATATTCTCACGTCCTAATTTTGGGCTTTCGGTCGGCTGATCTTGCCTTCATTTTCTACTGAAATTGAACTTTGTCAACGTTAATAGTACTATAACGCGAAGGTTGCCAAGCTCACTGTCTTCTTTTTCTCGTGCGAATTGTTGAAACGGTTCTTGTATTATGTAACCTGTGAGACTTTTTTAGAAACAACATTACGTATGCGATTATTTCGTTTGAAAAACTTGGCTTCGGCAAAAATAGTTCGATTAGAAAAGGGTTTGTAATCGTTTGGATCGTTCAGAGGAAAACTCGTCAGTTGGAAGCTCGCAAATTCAATTTAGCAATGAAGCTACTCAGCATGCACGTATTACATCAAAAGCTACCAGAAGAAGTTTTTATGTTTACATGGTCACCTAGATAGAATCTTGGATGAAAAATTGGGTTTGAAAGAAACAAATAAGAAGAAGGAGACTGTGGGTAAAATAACATACAAAATGAATAAAATTAGTCTTACCACCCCTTTAATTGCCAAAATACATATCTGGAATTATTTCCAAGAGGTGTGGTAAGAGTAATTTTATTTCTTTTACTGAAGGAAGCAGTTTCACAGAGAGAAAGTGAGGTTTTTGTTCAGTCCACATCACGCGCTTCGCAATTCGCAGCTCCTAGAGCTCCCTATGTTGATGGCAGGAATCTAACTGCGAATTTCAGTATACGATTTCAGTCACAAAAGGTGACTGGAATATGCTAAAAGAATTGAAAAATTTTCTGCCATCTTTAAGAAATCCGAATCCGAATTTATTTCTGTTTTATCATCATCTACGAACCTGTAATACCAGCGAGTGTTGAAAGATTATATTGTTTACTTAAATCATTCGATATTATTAAGCCGGGAACTTGAATTATTATTGATTTCTTTCCCTCTTCTTCGCTGTTCAAGAAGATTGAAAGTGGTATTTAATTTAAAGTGTACAGAAAAAGGTAGCAATCGTCGCTGCAATTGTAATAAATTGTTCTACATAGGCAATAAAAGCACATTGTATCTAATTTTACTATCAAAATGCGATTTTTGTAGTAATTTTGACCAGTTTTGGGCAAGTATACGAAAGTGAGAAAAGTAAATGCTGCTCACTTAATCTTCCTAGGAGATGGAGACGTACCAGTCATTAAAATAAGCAAGAAAGGAGAAATTTCTAGCATGGTTTCACTGATTATCAGTTTTGTAATTGTAATCATAGAGGAAAATTGTTGACTTTATAGTAATGTTTATGTAACGATAAATAGCACTTTCACTACAAGAAACAACCTTTGCTTTTGAGCAATCTAGAACTAAATCCAGTTACAGCACACTTCTAGTATTATTGAATCCAATATCGTTGAAGATCTTGCCATCGAAAGATACCCCAAATAATAAGTTGCGTGAAGATGTATTTGTAAAGCCGAAACTACTTCGTTGTTCCATCAATTTCTCTAGCATATTTAGGATAACCACCAATTTAGCTGATGATACTGCTTGATCAAAACCATCAAATTTAGTTCAGCGTGAAGTTGCTGCAAGCAGGAGTTGCAAAATGTCGCTGTGAATCAACCACATAAGACACAAATTGGTTCAAAGTTGAATTTAATTTACGACTGTCGTTGTAATTTTATGATTTGTGGATTCCTATTTGTACTATAAACTAAATTAATAAAATCAACTTTACAGGTCCTTGAATGGGTGAAAAAGCACTGATCTTCACGACTTCGTGCGTTGTACGTTTCAATAAATGTGATACGAGATAATATGGCGTATATTAACAATTCGTTACTTCTTCCTATTTTATTGGAAATAAATTGCGAACTTTCCCGATTTTTTAGATTTTTGAATGGAACCGTATCCGGTAACACAAGCGTGGATTTTTGCCAAAATGTTAGAGTAGTTTGCTGAGCAATGCGATATTTTATATTTACGTTTTGCACACAGCACAGTATGCGTCAAGGTTAAATATGTTTCTAATGGAATTCGAATATTTGTGAAAACGGAGACGCTATTCGAGTGTTCGTTGTAACTGTTGACTGGGTAAAATGTACGCAGAAATTTTATCAATTTGGAAATGTTCCTGGTGATTAATGGAGGAAATTATTCCGTCCTAAGTTCCATATTTAAATTGATTGCCTACAATAATTTAAGTGCTGTTTACTAGTTATAATGCGCAAGGCGCTGAAATTTATAAAAAGCTGCTTCGACAGGAAAATAAGGATTAGGCACCCAAAAAATATCGCAGCGAAATCGTGGTAGAGTAATTTTGAATCAAATGATTTGATGCGAAATAAATATTTAGAAAACATATCTTCCCCTTATGTATAAATCATAAAAAATCCGATCTGAACATATATTAAATTCGGAACTTCCCTGAGAAATTAATTTTATTAGCATTCTTAAATAACCGAAATGAAAACTCTTCAGCCTCTTTTAAACGCACATCCACTATATAACGATTAGCATTTAATCGCGTTGAATGACGTTATTTAGTATCGGCCTGGGATCTTATATAGGCCAGACCTAAATTTAGACCCTGCTCCTGTTATAGCCAGACGATCCCTACCTTACGTACCCACCAATCTAGAGATTCGAAATTCCTTGTTTGCAAATTTTCGAACCGACTCAAAGTTAAAATTAAAGTTTAAAAATATACGGCAACCTTGCGGAGATGCTTGTTTCGAGAAACGCGCGTGTATTTGATTATTTTTCTTTCGCGGTAATTTTATTCCAATCAAGTTTACTTAGCGATGAACTTTTACAGTTATGGATTTATGCAATTTAGATATGTATGGATGTCAGCTTCAAACATTTTCAGTTCACTATTTAAAAAATTAAATAGCAGAAGTGTGGGTATCGATGGGATGAAATATTAGAGTTACGCAACACACGTTCGAAATGGATTGAAATGAAAGGGAAATGCTTCGAGAAAAAAAAGGGGATGCTTATACTTACGAAACTTTAAAGCAACGTTCGTTTTTGAATCGATCACTTTTAAACAATATATTATTATAGTGTGTGTATATGTGTGTAAGATGATAACGTGTGTGTTACTATTATTGTTATATGCAATTGCTACTGACCTAAGTATTCTCTAATCGAGTCGTTTGTGGCGACTGGTGTTCGATACTAACTGCTAGCGCGTCCGGGCGCCCAACGTCGATAGCATCCAACGTCGCTCCCTCCCGTAACATCTCTTCAAATACGTCACTAGGATAGAGGTGGTCCTGATTTTTGTTTACAACACCATTCAAGGATTATACTAGAAATTTACCAAAGAATTGTGGGGCCCACGCGATTTCGTCGACAGTGAGCAATTTGGCCATTTCGCATTGCTTTCGTCATATTTATTTTGTTATATGTACATATATAGAAATTTTCATACCAGCTATTTTAAAATGATATCTAAAGTAATGTTTACACTTCATTTGCTTATGAAGCATATGTAAGGGATGAAATCTAGTAAGTAAAGAACTAACATTTCACCCAAATTTTGACTTCGAGAAAGCCCAAGACAATTTTGTAAAAGAACTGAATTGAATTAACCCCTTCAGACCTGAATCTTTTTATGCATAGAAAAAAATATGTTGGTTGTTTTCAGTTAAAAAGTATTAAAATAACTTCCAAATAAGGTTTAATAATTTTCAGTTTCATTTTGTAGTGACTTTTGATGATGTCCATTGGTATGCAGTACATTATAGTCTCAATCTGGTCTCAAGTGACATAAAGCTATATTCAAATTTTATTGAAATATAAAGTAAACATTCTTATAAAATACAAAACGTAAAACTAAATTGAAATATATCGATGTACAATAAATTACTTTCTATTAAATAAAGCAAAGCAATTTCTATCTTTTATGAAGGAAAGGTGAACATTACATTTTTCACAAAATACATGTGTTCTTTGTTTACAGCCCGGATGGTTACATCGTAAAGTAAACGTGGAGAAATGTGTGTATAGGGCGATGTACAATCGGTTTAAGTTACTTACTTATGAAACATGTAAAAATACTAAAGTCTACGTACATCAGTATGTACTCCAGGTATAAAGGGGTTAAACAGATTGCTTTCAATAATGGTTACAATGAAGATTTAATCAATAAAATGCTATTAAAAAAGTGTACCGTAACACAAGTTCAAACCCTCAGGGGCTCACTGTTAACAAGTCTAACAAGTGACTTCGGAAATTTAGCGCTCCCGCGGTACCCGAGCTAAAACCCAAACTAAGGTGTAAGGTAACGTGCCGAGAGTTGCGTGGCCGCAGGGGTGTGCGGTATTTAACGTTCCCCTGGGGGCACCAGGCGAAACCCCCTTGTAATTAGCCTTACCCGAGCAAGCGGGGCTCTGATCGGGTGCACAGATGCTTCCCTAGCTACTCCTCGTATAGCTACGCTATCTAGAATTTCCAAGGCTAAAGTGCAAAAGCTTGTGAAACAGGGCCAAGATTTCATACAGGCTAAAGGAGCCATAATCAAGGCCATCTTCACTAGGCATGCACAAAGGGCCAGGTTAGTCTAGATAAGGAAGTTAGGCCTCAACAGACGGCGGAGGCTACTAAACGTAAAGAAAGGACGGAAGTCCAAAAACGAGGTCGGAGGGCAGTACTCCCGCAGGTCTTCCGAAAAGCAAGGGGCCGCAAGGTTTAACCTTCAAGGAGGCTGCTTTGGAGAGGATCGTGGTAATATGCAACGAGTATCCAGCCACCCAGATGGAGCCGGCAACGCTTAAGGCAGACCAGGACTCTATTATGGAGGCATATAACAGCATTATGGAGCAAAGGCTTCAAGTCCGCTTTTAAAAATATATGCATAAGCGGAAGAACCGCTCTCAAAGCTGTCAAGTCTAATTAAAGGAATAAAGCTAGAGAACGTAGTCTAAGGAGGCATGAGGACCACAATAGAGCTGGAAAGGTCGCAGTGGAACAGGCATTAGTGCCACCTTAAGTAATCTAACATCTAACACAATTTCAATGGTATATTCGCCAGTTACAACAAATTAAGTTCCCAAGTTCATATTCTTGACTTATTTAGGCAAATCAAGTATTGAAATTTCAAAGCATTTAAATATCCTTAAATTCACTACTGTTTATAACACAAATAACAATTTACATAAACATATAAAAAATAACAAAGATAAAACTTGTAATAATAAAAAATCAGGTCTCTGTAAATTGACGTGTGCCTATGATGTGATTTATGTGGGGCAGACCCGCCGTTTCTTCAATAAACGTATTATTCTTCTTTCAAAAATAAGGAACAAGATTCTATTTTATCAAATGACTTATTAAAATTCAAACATAACTTTAATCATGATTTGCAAATTTTACATTTAGAAAACAAAGGTAAAAAGTCGAACATCCTTAAATGTTTAGAAATTAACAAATTAAAGAACACACAACTTTTACTTAATGACCAAATAGATATTAATAATTCCCCATTACTAAACACATGTACAAATCAGTGACGTTGTCCTGATCTCTTACATATCCAGGTAAACTTAATAGTTTTACAACATTTTCGTTCCATTATAACAATGTTTGTAGATCCAACACCAACTTACCCGGTAAGAGTGTTTATGGTTCTTATAATTTTGGTATTTTATATTGCAGACTTGGTAGAATCATAAAGTGGATTTAGAACAGAAAGAAGCACGTAAGACCACATATTTACGCTCAAACAGATAATAGGAAAGAACAAAAAGATGAGTACAAAAACATATGCAGCATTTTTCAGATTTAGAAAAAGCCTTTGACAGTATCTAACAGAAAGAAGTATGGAAGAGTCTACAACGAGCAACGAAATCAAACCCAAACTAATACGAGCAATACAAAGCCTGTACTAGAACAATAAATGCTACGTCAGCAAGGAGAAGGTGCAGTCAAAAGTCTTCGAGATAAACAATGGACTACGACAACACGGAGTCCTACACTATTCATTGCAATCATAGATGATGTCATTAAAAGCATGGACGATAAGTGTGGAAAGGTTGCAGTGGGACACTGTAAAAATGAGTCCAATGAGAATAGCGGAATGTGCTATTGCGGACGACGTGGTAATAACCTGACCACGCGGAAAGAAGAACTGAGCAAAGAGAAGTGAGAGAGAAGAGCAAGAGAAGTGCAAAGCTTAAACAAGTGACAACGCACAAATACCTGGGAACCAACATAAACGGAGACGGAACCATAGAAGAGGAAATCGATGAGAGAATAAAAATTGAATCAAGAATGTATCACAGCTTGAATAGATCTTTTATGAACAAAAGGGAAGTCACCAAAAAGACAAAGATGCGGATGTATAAGACTGTCTCTAGACCTAGCTTGACTTATGGTAGTGAGAGTTGGATATTAACGGAAGCAATGAAAAGCAAAATAAATGTTATAGACATGAAATGCCTGAGAAGAGTCAAAGGGATTACTAAGAGAAACAAAATTAGAAATACTGTAGTGAGAGAACAACTGGAAGTGGACCTGATTATGGGCGTACTTGAAAAGAACGTAGTCAAATGGTTTGGCCACATGTGCAGCATGAAGGATGAAAGGCAGGTTAAACAAGTATGGAAGGCAAGAGTACAAAGTAGAAGAGGGCGAGGAAGACCAAAGGAGGAATGGAATGACGTAGTGACAGAAATATTCAAAAATAAAAAATCACGTGGAGAGAAGTGGAACAACAGACAACCAAATATTGTAGAACCTAACAAAAGAAATGGTAACGAAATGTAAACCTTACATCAAATGGTAGAAAGATTTTAGGTAGATTATATTTTTTATTATATTTTTCTTTGAAGTCATTATTGTACAATTAGGATTATTAGTATGTATTCAGTTGCCATCTGTGTAATAGAGTTACTTTGATGGTATCGTCTTATGAAGCCACTGTGAGGTATTCTAATTGTTTTTGGCAATTAGAGAAAGAGAAATTGTTATTATATATCTTTATACACTAATTCACGGTACTAGCGATGAGTATAAAAGATTAAATTTCCATATTTCCCGTTACAATTCTCGTACTTTCGTAACTTTCATTAACAGAATAATAAGTACGAATAGTTTAATGACTTTTTTAGTTACTGTATCTGCAGTCCCTTTAATAACTATCTTTACTGCCTTGATATTTTTAATAATGATATGAATGATTATGAAAAAATCTTAAGGACTTTAAAAGAACGTTTTTACCTCCCTTAAGTCAGTGTTGATGATGTTTGCATGTCTTTATCTCTGTTTTTTGTTGGTTCTTGCGCATGTTCTAGCTTGCAATTTATTATGTATTTGTCCACCCATATCTTTTTAGATCTTACGTATTTATAGACTGATTGATTCTGTAAAATGATTTTAATATACCCTTAAAATTTGTCTATCAAATTTTTTGTAGCCGTGGTCATCAAATTTACGAAATTCGGGTAAGGGTACATAAGTACCTAAGGCAAATATAATGTTCTGGTGAGATTCACCAAAGTAAATAAACTAATTATTAAAAATAAAATTTGTATACGAAATTACAGCTCTTGCAAAGCCGTACTGACGAGCGGTATAACCGCGAAACGTACGTCTACGGATGGCAAGAGAAGATCAAAATTTTGTAATTTGCATTTCTCCCACGGCGGGTAGCCGAAGAGCGCGACTGCAGTTACTGCAGGAGGCTGTGGCAACGCAAGTTGTCCACTTCTGTAGAAAAGATAACTGTAAAAAATGCGTAATACGTGCATTGTGAGAGAATTCATATCGAATCCCTCTCACATGTACAAACATCACTTTTTATTATCGGAAAAGCATATTGCAGTTTAGTTAGGATTGCGTCAAATTTTTAGTTTATCTTTAGCTTTTGCGGAGAAAACATTATTTAAAATTTACGCTGTCTGCGACGTCACCTTGTTCAAGAATTTTGTTGTGTGAATCGTAAGTATGTCGAAAACCAAGGAAATTTTAATTGAAATGTGTGTGTGTTATCACAAAAGTGGCAAAAGTAATCGCTAGATTTTGAGAAAACTGAGTAATAACGTGAAGAAAGGCTGATGAAAGTGTTAGAAATAAAACACGTATTGGAAAACCCATAACCACGACGTCGGTCCGAAGTAGGAAGATTATGATGAAAGGTTTAATCTCGTCCTTGTGTCAACCGTCAAATGCAGACTTCAAGAAGCAGACCTTCATGGTAGAGTAGCTATCAGAAAAGCGATGTTATGCGTCGTCAAAAGAAGAAGCGATTACAATGGGCTAAACAACAGAAAAACTGGATACTTGTAGAATGGAAGAAGTTTTGTAGAGTGATAAGTCTAAAGTCGTTTTTCGATCGTGGTGAAGCTTTTGTGCGTAGGTCAGCAGGAGAATGATGGACATCTGATAAATGTTTTGTGCCTATTGTGAAGCATAATGGCGGTTCTGCTATGATGTGAGGCTATTTTGGTAGAAACAATGAGATGGCATAATCCAAAAAAGTAAAAACTTGTACTAAAGTGGTAATAAAGTAGTTGAAGAAATGAAAATTTCAAGAAAAAAAGGACAATTGTAAAAGAAGTAATATCTAACGTGAGTATGGAAAGATGCAGAAGAAAAAGAGTGTAAATTATTATTAAACAAAGGAAATAAAAATTGATAGCACATATTCTTAGAATACCAAATAGAAATCTAAGTTGGAATGCACGAAATTTGAGATTTGGAAGAACAAAAGATACATGAAAAAAAGAGGCAACCACGAGAGCCATCCATCACATGGAAAGAAGCCAAGGGTATAGTACAGAACAGGAAGGAATGGGAAAACTTAGACAAAAAACAGTTAATAGTAACAGGTCCCATTGCAAAGGGTCACTGGGTTTGCATTAGCACAGGTTGCCAATTTCTAAGCTATGGGCTAGATAATTGGAGGTAATATATCTCACAATTACATACTTCAACCGTCGATTATTATTCCAGGAAATGAACCTCAGGTACTTATCCATCTGCAGTCTAAAAGATTGTTTTGATTGATATTATAGCGGTGGGTATGGAGATCGATGCCATAACCATTGAGTTAGTAGTCTAGTTTTGTACCCACGAGATTAGTACCGCCTGAAAACAGTTGATAATTAAACAAGAAAATAAAGTAAAAACTGGTAACGGAAATCAAATTTTGAACGATAAAGTTAAAATTCCGTAGTTCTTTTAAAATCGTTCAAAACCCCAAATCTTTCTCCGATGATATCGTTAAACTACTATGCTGAAACTTGTAAAATACAGGAGATAATTCATTAAAATTTCCATACTTGTATGTACTGTTGCTAGGATAAATTTTGTAGTTTTTAAATAAAATATGTATGTATATAAACATTCAGAGATGCAGCTGTGAATTAATTTATTTCCTCACATACATATCAAGTATATGCTCGTATTATAAATACCTATTTGTCCTCAATAAATAAACGACGAAAATTTGTAAGTTACTGCAATTGTCAGCAATAAGCTACTTGAACTTTGTTAGCTGTTACGTCCAAATTTTCGTCTGATATTGCCAATTTCTATTCTAACACGTGTAGTCTTTTAATAAAACGAGACATTGAAGGTAAAAGGACAATATTGAGAAAAGGAAACTTCTTTGGCAATTGACCAGATACTTTTCTACATTCTAAAACACTCTCTGCCATAGTTTGCTTTTCAATACTTCATTTCGTAACAGAGTTCGACATTCACGTTTAAACTACCGTAAGATTGAAATTTATTTTATGAGATACGCGCAACTCATTGTTAGTCAATAGAAATTGTAAATGATGAATAAACAAGTAATTAAAGAAGGTATTTATTAATTAAGAACTTTTACGACACAACTCGTATATCTGTCATTTCTTTCACTTCTATAAATTTAACAATCTTGTAAATCTGGTAAATTATTACGCCCAATTTAATTGAAACCATTTTGTCAGTCATATGATTACACGAATCATAAAAGCTGACTCAAAATTCCGAAATCATTGGGTTTAGGTTATTTCTAGTCGAATCCGACTGGTAGTCGATCATATATATTTATATATGTTGTATTTCACTGCTAGTATTCGTCAAGACTTTTAATTTAGAATACGTAATTACATCAACATTCTATCTGGCGACCTGTTTTCGTAACACAATTTCGTCGACCTGACCCACATAATTCGGTGTAAGTAATGCATTTTTAGGTTGCATATTTCGTGAACCGTCATATGTATTTTGGTTGTTCGTTTTCAGTGAAATATATATGCTATTTAAAACATAACACAGCAATTTAAACTTGGCTTGGAAAATCACCATCTGGGTAAAAGTTGTCCTACATAAAAGCGACTTTTTATTCCATTCGGCAGTAAAGATGTAGTAGAAATACAATTTGAAATATTTGACTTTGATCGCGAAATTTTGATTCTAGAGGTGGATGGCGTATTTTATTGAGATATATGCTGAGGATAAAGATAACGAGGAAATAAACCCATAAACAAAAACATAAATTTAAGAATTAATTAAGGCCTACGCAAACACATCTTATACGTGTTCACAAACAACACACACGAAAAAGAAAGCGTAGAATTGGAATCCAAGAAATTTAATAAAGATTTCTAGAGGAAGTGATCAAAGATGACAATTGAAGGCCAGTCATCAACTATACATCTGCAGCCGTTGAAAATATCCAAATAAAAACAAAATCCATGAGTATTCAGAGAAAAGCGGAGAATCATATTGGCCCAAACTAGCGAGATGGGTCAAGATATTTATGTCAATTTCATAGAGTAGGATAAGGCTCTATATCAGGAAGAAATATGTGGAAAACTAGGAGTTGTTTAGAAAATACATTAGAATTTATAAACTCATGTATTTAAAAGTTGCGGTAAAATTGAACATTATCAGGAGTAAGCGTTAAGTTAGAATTCGATAGGGCTTAATACTGTTGCTAACCTTATTTCTAACCATCATGGATTGGATTATACAGGCAACTGAAGAATAGATTAAATGGTATTGGGCACAGGAAAACCCGCATTTACTGCACCAATCTTTTACATAGCGAGAAGGGAACAGTTCGGTATGGAGTAATTTCAATTAGGATTCTCAAACCGCAATCTTTTCAAAATGTCAATGGGAGAGTACTAACGGTAACCTGTGAGCACTAGGTGAACATGCCGGAAGGTTTTATTTTACTAATGCTAAGGCAACACAACGATGATTTACGCTTGCTATGGTTTTGCACGGCAAAACCTTCAATTCAAACAATACGACGACTATTTCCAGAAAAAGTAATTTCTCATAATGGTGAAGTAAATTGGCTTCCACGCTCACGCTCACCTGATCTATCGACCTGCAATTAGTACCTGTGGAGATATTTAAAGAGATTTAAAACAATCAGTCAATAGGTTCCATTACAAATGCTGAGGAAAACCATTGGCTCTCTCATGCGAAGCGCAGAAACTTCTTTGCCGAGCGATGGAGCCCATCCTAGAGATGTTATTTTTAAAATGCAGACCTGTCTAATTATATGCGCATTATTATTTAAATTTAAGAATACATTACATATTTTTCGATTTTAAGTTATCTAATCAACTCTGTCGCATCCTGTATCAACCATCTTGGAAGAACGACAGAACAGGAACACAAGGACGACTTATCAAAAGCTAAAGAATTTTAAAATTAGAGAGTGATGTAGATTCAAAAGGAGAGACAAGAAAGGATATGTGTTGTATAAACGCAAAAGAACCAGATTTATCGGTAAAAATCTTAGGTGCACACTATAAATTATTTGATCAAAAATAATTTTAAATGGGACCACGAGAAATTGCAAAAGGAGAAAAGATGAAATTGCAATTAAAAAGAGGAAATGGATAGGATAAACACGCATCAATTATTGATTATTTCTTAATCGACACATATAAAAGTAAGAAGAGGGCTACGGAATAGTTTGCAACCACTTTCTTCTATTAATGAAGTTTGAACAAGAAGGAAACAGTTAGAAGAGAAGGGAAATGCAGTAAATAAGAGACTCAAATACCATATTCTGGCAAAAAAACAAAATTAAGGAAATGTTTTAATCCAAACTAAACTAAAGAATAAAGATCTTTAAAACGCCATATTAATAAATAAAAATATATAAAGGAATCAAACATAACAAAGGAGATATGATAGAGGAAGTAGATGAGGTCATGGACAGGTGAAAATAGCATTCTAGTCGAAGGAAGGGAGTTGATATGGGAAGATGTAAATGTAAAAAAGGCGAATATTACATGAGGAAACAATCTGCATGAAAGAAATAAGGAGTGCCATTGATGAACTAAAAACAAGAAGGATTCTAGGGTATGGTATAATAATAGACGAGATGATAAAAACTTTTTAAAAATTGAATAATGAATAAAATTTATTAAGGAGAAACACTTCACTATAACATAAAACTATTTGATGGTATAGTCTGACGGAGCCACTACGTCGGGGAAACGAACATTACAATTTTTTGTTAAATATAGTGAAGTATTTTTACTCTACGAATTTTATTCATTATGATAAAAACTGTAGTAGAAACTGCTATACAAAAACTTAGGATGATGATGAACGAAGCAACGGAAGGAATGGTACCTGAAGAATGGGAGACAGAAATTATAACCCGTAGACCCCAAAAAGGCGGCAGTATGCCATAACTACAGGGGATAACATTAGTTACTTTTATGGAAGAAATAACGAGGAAAGGTGAAACAAATTTTAAGGAAGATCCAATTTGGTTCTGATTCAAGAAGAGGAATTAATAATGTGACAAATAATAAAGAAAGCAATGGAGTGTGGAATAAATATATATCGGCTTCCTAGATCTAAAGAATGCTCCAACACAACTAAGGTTTGTTTTCACATACAGAGTACTATGTCGTTTTATTATAGGTAGTCAATGTGTAATTTCCATTTGATTACTACTGAAAGGTAAATTTGACTACACCTTGACTGCATTAATAATATTCCAGAACGACAACAACACGACAACACCGTGGTCGCGTCCAGACCTATATGTGAAAACTAACCTTTAATAGATCAGATATTTGGAAAACATTACGAAAGGGAGGGATATCAGGAATAGTAGTAAGAGCTATACAAGGACACAATCAATTACGTTAGGACAAGACAGGAAAAGTCAGATATCCGAAACTTCTGCGCTTAAACGAGGATCCAATCTGAGCTCTTTGTTGTTTTCTGCATAGAATAAGTAATCAAAGCAGCAAGAAAAGAGGTCAAACAATATGTAGTAAAGTACTGGAAGTTGAAGAAAGTCGAAATCACAGAAATGTACTACGCTGACGACAATCATTGCAAAAGATTAAAAAGCTCTAAATAGAAACCTAGAAATATACAAAATATCTGTAGAAAAATTGAAGGTGTGAGTCGCCTCAGGAAAAATTAAAACATTGGGTATAGGTAGAAGTAATAGACAACATTCAATTAGATGCCACAAGTCTATGGCAAATCCAAAAATTTAAGTACTTTGGAACAATAGTAACAGAAGACGGAAAAATACGAGAAGATAGAAGAGGAAGTATAACAACAGGAGATAAACTAGGTAACAGGATCTAACATCCATTCCTGGAAAAGAAGAAAAGAGAGTACTGGAAAAAACATCCGTACTGATACACGCAGCAGCAACCTCATCACTGACAGAGAGGCAAAGAAAGACGACAGCTTTGGAAATGAGATGTAAGAAATATTCTAAATGAGACCAAAATGGGCCGAATAAAAATGCAACATATCCTTGTACATAGAATTTGATGGTAAAGTCAGTAGTAGAAAAATACAAAAGTCAAGCCAAATACTTCGAAAGAAATGGGAGTCGGTAACATAGTGAGACAGTTGTTCGACTTGAAAATAACAAAAAGAAGAACGAAAGGGCGATCAAGAAGAACATGGCTGCAAAAACGAGGAAAGCAACGGAAGCGGGGGCTGTAAGATGGGAAGGAGATCAGCAAGAGCAGCAGGAAAAAATGAAGACAGATGTGGAGAAAACATCTATCAAAATATGGGCGTATACAGTCAACTAAAGAAATTACTATTCTTCTACAATCTTCAATCCATGGATTAATCGTCAGTTTCTCATCTTTATTGCAATGTTTGTAATTATTGAATAGTTTGCTACTCCACTATTCCCAACTGCTTTCAATATACATTTCAGTCGTGGGCTACTCCCTGCATCTTTGCCGTACATTATTCCTTTTATTATATTAATGGTATATATGTGTCCCACCTCTATGTTCTTGTTTGTTCTCTTTTCTGTCCATTCTTCGTTGCATTTTCAACATTCTTCTACAGAAATACGACTCAAATGCTTTCATGGTCTGTTTTTGTCATTGTCCCATTTTTTTTCTTCTCTTATATGATAGATCTCTACCACTAATAGGTCAATAAAACAAGGCTGGTTTGAACGATAGTTATATTTTCAAGAACGTTTACAAACGTTTTCGGAACACCTTCGTCAGTGAAAATATATATATATAGTTATATTTTCACTGACGAAGGTGTTCCGAAAACGTTTGTAAACGTTCTTGAAAATATAACTATCGTTTAAACCAGCCTTGTTTTATTGACCTATTATATATATATATATACTATATATATATAGTTATATTTTCACTGACGAAGGTGTTCCGAAAACGTTTGTAAACGTTCTTGAAAATATAACTATCGTTTAAACCAGCCCTGTTTTATTGACCTATTAGTGGTAGAGATCTATCATATAAGATAAGTATAAAAGGTCACGAAATATATATATATATATATATACATTTAATTTTTTCTTCTGACATATTTTTTACTCTTTTATCCTCTTTTATCGTTAGGTGTCGAAGGGAGTGCATACACTGGGTCTCAGAGATAACTGTTTACCATCCAAATACTGACCCGAGTGTGATAAGGGTAAGAGTTAATTATTAATATAGATATTAATAATTATTTCAATAATGGCAAGAAGGAGAGAGAGGCTTTTGCTGAAGGACGAAGAATACTTTTATTAATGATGGAATCTAAGAAGCACATGCAATTGTGACGTTTTACATTTCACAATTGTAAGACATAAAACGTTACCATTACATGTGCTTGTCTTTTAAATTTTATAATTTAATAGTTTGGAATGAAGCCAGTGTGGTCACTAACTTTCACTATTTAGAACAAGTCGTTCCAACTACTGATTATATCGATGGTTTGAAAATTATACAGGGTGATTAGATTGCAAAAGTAAAACTCATTAATCGTGTTACAACATAAGTAGCAACTTCAATATTAAAAGTAAAGTTATGACCATGAAACGAAATAGAGGTGAGCAGAATATGAAGGAAGGTTGCAGGAGCAAATAACGTTTAAATGCAAGGTTCTTCTTTTAGTTATTGTGGAGTAGCTGAGGATTTGATCAACTTTCTCAATTGTAAATGACCTGACGATCTTCGGTATTGGAAGGTAAGCAGAGATAAACTTCGGGAAAATTGCAGCAGTTCCAGAAAAAGAAAAAGCTGCAGAAAGCAGCATAGGTGAAATTAAACATCAAGAAATTTTAAGAGAAAAAATACTGAAACCACGTTCCTATGTCCGGTAAAGGAGTGTTAAGTCTGCTTGCCCAAAATAAGATACATTTTTCCTAGAAAGTTTCATCTCTCTTGACGTCATAGAGATTAGTAATGACAATCTACCATCTACACACTACTTTCTCCAACTAATTCTTTTCCGCTTAAATTGCTAATCAATTATTGTATTCTCTATAAAATTATTGTATCTTTTAAACATTAGTTTTAATTAATTTTATGTTTAATTATCTTTATAGATTTGTTATTTCAAATTGTTTCGCAAACTAGTTAATCATCAATTTATGTAACCATAGCGTCTACCTTGCCTGAGCGAAACCTCGAAATACACTTTGAATTTCATAGTGTCGCCGAAATCAAACATGACCTTCCCCAGTCGAGTTGAAGGTGTATATTAATAACTCACCTATTTTAGAACACTCCTCTCCAATAACAACCAAAAATATCACCACACGTTGCACGCGATTTTCTTTGCTGTTTTCTTTTGTTAGTTTCTACGAACGTACAATTTGAGAATTCTAGATTGGTATGCCAAAATGATGAATCTATCGATGCGTTACTCTGCAGTAAATTTGAGTAACTTTGATTACCCGTTTCGTTATGTTATGAGCTAAAAAAGGCACGGTGATTCACTTCTGAAACATTTTTCGGTAAAAATAAATGCGGATCCACTTCGGGTATGATTAGTTTACTTAAAAATAGAAAAATTATTAAATGTTTGGCTTTCTTTTTGGAACTTCAGACACTTTTTGTGATGTATTGGTATGGTATGTACTACAAAGCTAGTGAGTCAAAGAACTATCATTTGTGGTGGGTGGTTTCTCTTTGTATAAAAGGGCAAACACAATTACGTCTGTATTAAACTTTTACGTTTATGGATTTGTCACAAAAGTGAAGGCGTTTAAGGTGCTCAAACTAGAACTCTATTTTCAACAGTAATTAACGAAATTTTGAAACATTTTGGTTTTTACCATACCAAACTCGGTTTAAAACTGACACTACTAACGAATTAATAAATGTGTAAAGGAAGAACTGTACCTAAATTCTTCGCCATGTTTGTATACTGTATCTTATTCGGAATCTTTTCTCAGATGGAAAATAAAAACCAGCAAGGGATTGAATTACGTTTTAAATAAATGTGGGTGTAATACGCAAATCACACCCCTTGAGTATATCTAACTCACATTTACTCGACTATCCCATTTAATCACCTTCCTGTAAAATTGGTTTAACATGCTACACAACTTCAATATCGTGCAAAATACGAAAAGGCTTCTTAAAATGAAATTTCAGTGCGTGTCTTCTTCTTGCGTCGGAGACGAAGACCGTAGCGCATCGGATAAATTGTTTTTGTAATTAAAAATTTTTATATTTCGACCGTTATTAATGTTTTCAATGACTTTGTACGTATTGTACGTATCAGCAGTTAATTAAGGGATCCGACTTTACTGCGTCGGTGAAGTTTTTATATATATATATATATATATATATATATTTTATATATTTTTATATATGAGTCTTCTATTAATAGAACGTGATAATTGAATTCGTGCGAAAAAAACGTAATGGTTGTAGTATATCCTAAAACAAGTGTTTATTTGCAATTTCACAGTAAGTCAACGCAGTCGACGCGGACAGACTATAAATAACTGAATGATCTCCTTTTATTTCTTCTAGATTAAGATCGATTTAAATATAACTCGATTTCATTTCGATATGTCCACCCGGGGTTAGATACTACTGTACCGATCTTTCGTTTGGGTATGGTACAGCATTAATTCGAACGAAGATTGCCAGCAGTGCTTAAGTGTTGATTACAATGCAACTACCACGTTCAAATAAAAATCCCTTAAGGAATTGGTTCCTAGCCCACTACACCGAACCTTACCATAGTATTATTGCTAGTTTCCGTCAGGTTGGTATCCTCGGAGAAACTCACCTCTTCTGGTTACAGGAACTGAGACCTAAAGTGTTTAAGTCTAATTGTGCTCAGCCCCTGGCATTCACACAGGACATGTTGCAAAGTTTATTTTTCCACAAAATAGGCCTTGTGGATAATATATTCCACTATTCATATCGTGTGGAGATGTTTGTTAATCCGGCAGTATCCCGTCAACAAAGCAACTGTCTTTCCAATTTGATACTGCTATTTATTCGCAACAAATGCTCTGTTCTGGTGTCTGAAGATTTCGCAATTAATCGATGGAACTGTAGTAACTCAGGCATGGTTCTTCTGTGTTTTACATGTCGTTCCTGTGGCAAGTTTCTCATCTCATTTCTTATTGTTTGGTAATCCGTACGTAGATTCAAGCCCTACAAGTTCTCTTCTTGTCCCCTCTCATGCAATGAGGTTCGCCTCTTTATTTCCTTGTATGATCTAGTGTCCTAGCATAAACCATTGTGTTCTACCAGCAACACACGTACATATCTGGATTCCTTAGTAATCCTAGATTTAAGAGGTAACACCACTGTAAATTTTTCACAAAATCAATTTTTTTATTAACTTAATAGATGCTTTCAACCTTCTAGAATGTGGGGCAAAAAGTTTATTACCCGCAAGAAAGTTTTTTCCTTGAAATTTAGACCTCATCCCGAAACGCGTCGGACATCTCCGAAACGACTACCTACGCCAAGCAAATACTTGCTGGGAAGGTGCAGTCTAATGTCTTACCTTTTGATTTCTAACTCTTTTGATATACTAACAGATATCGTTAGAGAGTGTTTATGTTCAGTTAGAAGCATTTCCGTGTTTAATTTAGAAGTGAAAAGTACACTAGTATAGCGTCAGTACATGTACAAATAGGACACAATTTTCTCCCTTGAACATACAGTATTTGTGTGCAGTGCTCATTTTTATTGACAGTCTATTTGTAATCTCAGGGTGCCTATATGTTGATGAGCGAGGTAAAACTGTATCCGACCCGAAAAGGTATGAAAAATTGTATTCAACGCAATGCCTCATCGAGACAACCGTTGAATAGATTTGAGCTTGCGAGCGAATCGAAAAGAGTCGGTGCTTCCGTTAATTTATAAGGAGCTGAGTCGAAATGAATTGCTAAACCGTTGCTTGGGAGGTTACACGCAAAATAGCAACGAAAGTTTCAATGCTACTGTTTGGAATTTGGCTTCAAAATCTTACTCAAAAAAAAAACAAAACAGTGGCAAAACAGTCTTAAATATGCCGACTGATATTGCTGTGTGCAATTTTAATGATGGTCTGACAAATCTTCTGCGAGTCATGAACGTGTCGAAGATGTTTTTTGTGTTAGAGAGTGTTTATGTTCAGTTAGAAGCATTTCCGTGTTTAATTTAGAAGTGAAAAGTACACTAGTATAGCGTCAGTACATGTACAAATAGGACACAATTTTCTCCCTTGAACTTACAGTATTTGTGTGCAGTGCTCATTTTTATTGACAGTCTATTTGTAATCTCAGGGTGCCTATATGTTGATGAGCGAGGTAAAACTGTACCCGACCCGAAAAGGTATGAAAAATTGTATTCAACGCAATGCCTCATCGAGACAACCGTTGAATAGATTTGAGCTTGCGAGCGAATCGAAAAGAGTCGGTGCTTCCGTTAATTTATAAGGAGCTGAGTCGAAATGAATTGCTAAACCGTTGCTTGGGAGGTTACACGCAAAATAGCAACGAAAGTTTCAGTGCTACTGTTTGGAATTTGGCTTCAAAATCTTACTCAAAAAAAAAAACAAAACAGTGGCAAAACAGTCTTAAATATGCCGACTGATATTGCTGTGTGCAATTTTAATGATGGTCTGACAAATCTTCTGCGAGTCATGAACGTGTCGAAGATGTTTTTGTGTTAGAGAGTGTTTATGTTCAGTTAGAAGCATTTCCGTGTTTAATTTAGAAGTGAAAAGTACACTAGTATAGCGTCAGTACATGTACAAATAGGACACAATTTTCTCCCTTGAACTTCCAGTATTTGTGTGTACTGCTCATTTTTATTGACAGTCTATTTGTAATCTTAGGGTGCCTATATGGTGATAAGCGAGGTAAAACTGTACCCGACGCGAAAAGGTATGAAAAAATTGTATTCAACGCAATGCCTCATCGAGACAACCGTTGAATAGATTTGAGCTTGCGAGCGAATCGAAAAGAGTCGGTGCTTCCATTAATTTATAAGGAGCTGAGTCGAAATGAATTGCTAAACCGTTGCTTGGGAGGTTACACGCAAAATAGCAACGAAAGTTTCAGTGCTACTGTTTGGAATTTGGCTTCAAAATCTTGCTCAAAAAAAAAAAAAAAACAAAACAGTGGCAAAACAGTCTTAAATATGGCGACTGATATTGCTGTGTGCAATTTTAATGATGGTCTGACAAATCTTCTGCGAGTCATGAACGTGTCGAAGATGTTTTTGTGTTGAAGTCGATACTAAGCGGTCAATCACGCCAAGCTGTCTTTGACTGATACGTCAAAAAAGGTACGCGCCAGCATACAATCTTGGAGGAAGGAAAATGAGGAAGAATATTTGAGCATAGAAGGGCAGCTTTATGGTTCTGGGATAGCAGTTTAATGATAAATAATGTTAAACAGTCGAATTTTTAATTTTTCATGTCTATAACACATTTCAAAACTTTAAACGCGTTTTTTGCAAACATTATTTTTCAAAACGGCACGCAGCATAATTAATTTTTATTCAATTCATTAGAATCTTTTTTACCATATCTTTAGAATAACATTTTGAGGTGAAATACGTACGGGATAATCGATAAGTTAATTTAAACCTTATTTATGAACAAATTATTGTCCTTTTTCTTGTCGAAAATTGAATTTCTTACTTCAAATCTCACCAATCACACAAAACTCAACATTTTCAAAATCTCCTACGTATTTCAATACCTATAGTCATGTAGACTAGGTGATTTTTTTATTCCGGATTCAAATTTCTACCAACTTGCTTGTTTCAACATGTCTCGCAAGAATGGGTTCGGCGTCACCATTTTTTAATATTCATCAATGATAATGTTTTGTTTAATGCTTAAATATATGATTAATAACTTCCTCGAATATTATTACCCTATTACCTTTTGTTTTATCCAAAAGAAATTGTCAAAACGACGCTTTTTAGGCTGTTACAGTGGTCGCTTCAAAAAGTTGGCTGTTAGTTGCGATATAGACTCTCCTTTTTCTAATGCATTCTTGTATTGTGATTTGTGTGGAGGTGAGGTGGATATCGCTATATCGCTTATGTTCCTTCTTGTTCTTGTCTCAACCAAACCTACTTCGGTTCCGGTATTATCTAAGATACGTGTGTTAACCAGACGGTGCTGTTTGAGTAGCTGTTGCAGTTCCATCTCTGCAACCCTATCAAATATGAACAGTATGAGATATCTACAGAAGTCGTTTGCCAAGTTATTTTTGTCGGATCGCATTTATAGGACGTGATTTCTGACCCTGGTCTTGAACGAAATATCAGGATTTCTTCCCCCACGCAGAATGCTTCTCGCTAGTGTGTGTTACAGGTTGCTAGCAGAACCTATTCTTTGACTACCAAATGTTGAGCAACAGGCCCAGTAGCACCGCCATGGCTGTTTGTGTGATGTGTTTTGGATCGCAGATTTCTCTTCCGTTTTAAACCTCCAAAACTCACCATTTTTCTTATTGATAATCTTTCAATTTTCTTCCATTAGAATGGAAGGAAAATTAGAAGTGCGTAAATAAACATTTTAAGCTAAATCGTTCTAACTTTAGTTTCAAATGTTGTTACGGTAATATTTTAAAATTGTTCCAAATAGATAAAACTTTTATTATCCTTGCATTTGGGCCATAATTTTCGTTAAATTTTAAAATTTAACGATAACGAAACAAACGGATTTTGTTTGAGAACAGGTCGGTGCGTAGTTGTTTACGAAACTTTAAAAATCTTTAATAGTCCTGTTTTCGAAGAAGCTGGATACATCTTGCATGTACGAATGTTTATGTAACGCCTACGGCCGCCTCAAACGTCATCGAGGCTTCGATTAAAGAATATAACTACTACGACACGATCTAAATACAGCATTTCGTTCGTGACGTAAGTATACATGCATAAACGAAATTATCTGTTCATAAATAGGAATGTTCCCTTGGTATTTTTATCCTTGATTTTAAGAAAATGAGTTATACTGGAATCGAAATAGAGAAGTTTTATAAAATCTACGCCAACTATCAAAAGTTTACAAGTTTGTACGTAAGTACTGGGAATTATAAAAAGCAATATGACAAAACATTTCGAAATCACCACTCCGCTAATTTTCAGTTCAGTGATCAGAAATTTCGTCAATTTTCATTAAAACTACAATGTAGTTTTTCAATATAATTTCCATTTAACTGAGTATCCCTATTCCGACGTGAAATTAAATTTTTTAAACCGTCCTCAAATAACTTCTTCGGAGTCATAGTGATCCACATAGCTATAGCAAGTTTAGAGGTGTGATTCCAATTCTAATTAAGGATTTAGACTTAAAACCATATTACTGAATGAACTGCGAACCGGTTGATTGCAAATTCTTCAACTTTTTCGAGAATTTCGTGCGGCTTCAAGCCTAAGTCAAGCATTTAGGCTTAGGATCCTCATAAGAAGAGGAGGAAACCACAACCCCACCGGTCGCAAGTTTTACAACGTTTTGAGAAGTTAAAAGCATAATTACAAGCGTAACCAAGCATATAAGTTGACAACTCCATCATCATAATATTTTTGAAGACTCGGACCGTGGTTTTCATCTCCAAAACAAGTACTCACGCTTAGAACTACATTACTACAAAATTAACATTTGTGGGTACTTACCTCACAATTTTAGTTTCCATGTATGTTGTCAATTGGTCTGCTTGTAATAAACTATTACCTACAATACGATATTATCAATAATGCTATATTTATCTATGCCACTTTTAACCCATAGGAAAACCAGCCACTGGTGCTACATTACAAATATTATTTTTCGAATAAGCGGTCTTTGCAGAAAAATTATGCTAGAGGTTCTATATATGACATAAGCATTTAATTTTAATTTTAAAATATGTTTATTGTATTGCCCCACGTTGGGCGCTAAATTTGTACAGAGAATTTAGTTAATTATATTACCAAGATTGCACCGGCGTAGCTCTTACTTAACGATATTATAAAAGGCATGAATTATAACTATATTTACAAAATTTTAGAAATATTTGACATAAATTGAATATAAATACCTATTGTGTTGTGCGTGTTAGTATGTAATTGGATCCCCTCTTAAATTCTTTCTTCAGTGCAGCTCTATTTTCTATGGATTTCCTCTCTTAAATTCTTTCTTCGGTGTAGTTCTATTTTCTGTGGATTCCCTCTCTTGAATTCTTTCTTCTTCTGTGTGGTAAAGCTCTTTTATTTAATGTTGCTTCCTTTAAAGCCCTTTTGGTCCAAATATATAAATAGTTCATCTTCAACGCAGTAAAATGTACTTCGATGACTTTTCTATCTTGTCAATCACCGTCGTTAATCAAGCATTCCCTTATTTTTTTCGGAAACTAGGACTATAGTACATTATTTCTCCGTTGTCCTGATGACTAAGTGTTAAATGAAAAATACTACTTTACGACGTGACGTTGTTATGGAAATTCATATTGTTGCTGTTCAGGTATCCATGGTTTCTTATATCTAGTGGTTATTTGGAATTCTTGTGATGTGAAAGTGTTGAATGTATGTGTTTGAATGGCTACAATGCTTTTCTATATTTTAATCGATGCGTTTTATAATACTTGATAATTTTATTTCTAGTTACATTTTTGCTCCCATTAAACGTCTCTGGTTGGACTTAAAAAAGAAACTAACACCCGCAGGGTAATAAAATGCTTAAAAGATGGTGTGTGTGGTATCGAAAAAGTATAAATAGAACCCAAAAATAAACCGAATGTCATTTCAACATAAACATCCATAACCCCAACATTTACTGTGAATTTTTATATATTAAATTGTAATGAATGAAAAATTTTCTAATGGTAATTAACCATTTGAGTATTACTATACTACAATATACATAATACTACATATTAGGAAATAGTTTTATGTAAATAAATAGCAAGGGTAACTATATTTGATTAAAATGCGATTTAATTGTAATTTGATGATTGGGTATCCTGGTAATCGCGTTTTCTTCTAATCTAAAGTCTTCTGTCGATCCTCCTCTTAATTCCAAATTTCTTTTTAACATTAGCAAAGCTGCACGAATTTCCTTTGGTAGTAGTGGAACCATCTTCAAGGTTATTAATCGTTTTCTCTAGATCTTCACTCTCTTGCAACTGCTCGTTTTCCAAAAAGCTTCCCACTATATTTTCTTCTAAATCGTTTCCAACAACCTGCACAGTATCATCTATATCTACCCAATTACTCAATTCATGGTCCAATTCAGTTTCATTATTCTGTTCTGAGCGGGTCTCATCTTCGTTGAGGGCGGAAAAAACAGCTTTTCTAAAACAATTCAATTGTTGAAATTTTTACATTTTCCCAGGTTTCTTGCATCATATGGATGGATATATTTTGCGCAACATCCTTGGTTTGGTTTTGATTATACTCGTCGAGTATCTGAATGGAATTTTGAATATCCATTCGATATAGCGTCTTTAAAGTTTTTATTATTCCCTGATCAAGTGGTTGGATCAACGATGTTGTATTACTTGACAGAAAAAAGCAATTTTATGTTGCTCAACACAACATATCGATAAGCGGGACAATTATCCATGACCAGTGCAATTCTTTTATTTTGTGAACTAAGGTCCCGATTCCATTCTGTTAAAAACTGATTTCAATGATTCAAACAAACGACGGACACTGTTTCTAATGATTCAAATACGCTGACAATTGAACATTGAATAGTATGTAACTGGTTTTGGGTTTCTTATTTTGAGTCTAATTAGCGGCTGATTCAATTAATCAGTGATTAAAAACAGCGGCATCTACTGTACATACATATATAAGTACGCGCAAAACTTGCGTGTGAAATTCTAAATCGAAAATTTTCCATGCAATTCAAACATTGAACTGCTATAAATGATCCACACCCACGACCCCTCGAAACGGAACCGCGTGCGTCGTATACGCACTGCAATGCGTCTTCTTCAAACAATCGTTAGTGGTGTTGAAACATAGTAAATAAGCAGCCGAACGCCGTCCATGGACAACCTCGGCTGCCGTCCATCTTCAAACAGAAAGGTCCGTTTGACTTCAATTAGCAATAGTGCCGCGCATATGATGCACCGATAAAAGCCGGAAAGAAAAAACAAATATTTAGTTTACGCCTATGTTGTGCATGTTACCTCTATTATATGCATCGGTTGGAGGCACATATGTACATACAAATTTAATCATCTATTAAATAACGCCCTTAGTAATTCTTATGAGAGCTAGTTAATTCTATCGATTATCAGCTCCAGAAATCGTGGTATATTTAAAACTGTCTTCAATAATTTATTTTAGATAAATGTAGGGTAAGTTCGGATTAATTTGCAAATGCATTGGGGAATTGGCTCTTTGAAGTTCTCTAGTTCCTAATTGATAAGATATGCAAAATTAAGAACAGAGCACCCCAACGAGAAACCAAACTGTATATTATCGACATAAAGGATGATACGTACTTGCAATTCTTGATCAATCAAATAATCGATGTGTACATCTTAAAGTATAGGAGACCTAATGAACTGCATCCAAAATATCCCATTGTTCATTATGCTATAGTACTTTTGAGAGCGCGATAGTTTGGACTGTGTACGGTAACACCTGAAAATATCAGTAAGTGTCTTTTCTCAATTATCGTTCTACTTTCGTTGTGTTTGGTGCTCCGATATTAGTATATTAGTATATGTCTTTCGTTTGTTTGTTACAGTTAATAAAATCAGTCAAAGAATCAATCAAAGATGAGGAATTTGCTGAAGAATCAGCACGACAAAAGCTGAAGGACCGTATCCGCACTAAAGTAGTTCCGTATTCAGAGCACAGTACACAACTGATGTGATTGAGGAAGGCTAAGGTATCACAATGGATATATTGGCAAGTCACTGCCAGTTTAACAAACATCCTCACATCATAGGAATAGTGTGAGATTTTATCTACAACGCCCGTTGTGATGTATTTACCGACAAAGCAAAATACACGGACTACCCTTTTCAAGAACATTTCAGGGAGTAAATAAGGTTCAAACCCAAAAGTTGTAACGACAACAGTCGAAGCAATATGTTTCTGGACTGGAGAGATGTTAACCCTGTGTGGAGCAGTTATAAGCCACTACTGTACAAACCAAGCAAGTCAAATAACCACTTTATGAAGTCGACTCCATACCCCTATTGCATCGAGCAACTTAATTTGGACCTCTAAAAAATGAAACAGATGCTTTCAAATATGTAAAAAAATTTAAACAAACCTTCGACAAAAAGCATTTCCACGCTCAAGGTTCCAGTCAACTTAAATCAAGGAAGGTATTTAGGAGAACTGTCAGCATCGAACCTACAGAAATCTTTCTTCTATGCCCAGGACCGTCACACGAAATAAACCTGAACTGAAGAATTTGGCCAATCCTCAACGGTAAGCGCTTTGGTATTGCCGCTGTGAAATGTAACCTATTTAAGCGCGGTGTAAAGACTGAAAACGACACACTTTGTGAATTTGGGAAAATGAAGAGTATGGAATACGTGAGATCATGTAAACTGTGTCCATCACAGTACATCCTCGATGACCTATGACTTGCTAATACAGCAGCAACGTCACCCGATATTGGGCTGGAGAGATGTAAATATTTGGACTCGGAAAAGTAAGTATGAGTAAATGTCAGGAAGAAGAAAGTTCGCAACATGTCATCTGTCAATGCCAGGGAGCTGAGCATTGTTAGGCTTAAACACTTTGGATCGCGGTTTCTGCAGCTAGAAAAGATAAAAGGGAGTTAGTAAGGCAATAACCTTCATCTATGACACCGACCTAATGGAGTGTAGTCGACGCGGACCACACTTTTAAGGAGAAACAGTATATAATCAACCATCGCGAAAGATTATCCATTCAATTGCTATTGGAAAAACCTGATTAACACCTTTTTTGCGTGGCCATATCTCTCAGAATTACTTTAAATACACCTTTTGGCTTAAAATAATTGTTTCCAAGTTTATTAAGACATACTCGTTCAATGAAAGGTTAGTTATTGTAAATAGAAACGCTACTCGTTGCGACGTTCAACTGAATAAATCAAAATATATTTTTTGATATTTTAGGTCAGCGAACACATGCTAACCAGTCTCGGAACAGTGCCAATTTCTTTTTATGATAGATTTATTTCAAATAACGTATCCCACGAAAAATTCCCGTCCGATTATTTATTTTAGTTTAATTTTGGGCGCAGTTCGTAAAATACCAACAATAGTAGAACGGGTAAATTGAGGGCCGGACGTTTGATCATCTACATCCGCCAGTGAAACTAAACAATATCACACAAATAGGCTTTATATATATATATATATATATATATATATATATATATATTCCATTCTTTTAATCTCGCATCAGATTAATGTTTTACAAATAAACTTTCTCGAAAGCTATTTTTGGCACTGAATGCGCGCGTGTAAACGAGAAGATCGCCATTGGTGGCGCGGAAAAACGTTACCAAAACGCTTTGAAATGTATGCAATTTTCATTGAATTTGCCTCGTCGTTCCTCGTCGAAAATCCGAAAGCAAAAATGAAAGCGAGCAAACAAGACGAGTGGGTGGATCTAAGAGTGTTTAAGAATTTTCTTTTAGTGAATACACCTACTTAATGATCAGGTTTCACATCGTTGATAATAAGAGAAATGTATTAGACAAAAAGAAGAAGGCTTCACATGTGATACAATTTCAGCTTATATCTAGTAATTTAATTTCTGTAGAATCACATGAAATTAAATCTTTTATGGACAAATTTAATATCGCCATGTTTTATCCTTATTCATATAACAAACAGTAAATTTCTTGCACTACTTGTTTATTTTTATGAACAACGAAATAACCTAGACACTCATGTTAGAAAAGAAAAGGATAAGTAAAGTAAGTAGTAACGAAATTTTTAAAAAATTAATCTCTAATAATAACAAACATGCAAATTTTAATAAAATGTGAAAATCTGGAAATAAAAATTAACTATTCCATTTAGGAGTAATTTCTCTCAAGAAGCTTCAATTCGTTATTTAAGAAATGACCCAAACATTGTGAAAAGTCGTTCAAATTCCCAATTCCAAATCCTACGCCGTTTGAATTTTAAATTTGGTGATACGAGGGTGGAGCCAAAAATAAATGGAATCGTAATGCTGCGCATGATGTTCTTGTAGCAGCAGGCTGCACCGCTAAGGAGCTGTTGTAGGACCTGTTCTGAGTCAGTCTACCAAATGAGGTTACACGAAAACGACGGGTGTGGCTACTCTAACAGTCCTGTGTGTATCTTCAGTACAAAAATGACTCACGAGCAACGTGCGGCTGTGAAGTTTTGTGATCATACAAACAGTTTACAAAGAACATCAATTTAAAAAGGGGGAATGGCCATTCAAAATCAGTTCCGTTCCGGTCGTCCTTCAACTGCTCGAACTTCGAATCCTGTCAGTGAAGATAGGGGCAAAACCAGACAGTAAACCAACAATTCTATTTGGAGGTTATGAAAAAGCTGCGCAGAAATTTGGCGCGAAGACTTCCGGCTTTGTGGAAAGCCGGCGAGTGGTTCCTGCATCATGACAACGTTCTAGCGCACACAGCTCTCATTGTTCGCCAGTTTCTTGCCTCAACAAAGACGACTATCTTGACCTACGCGCCCAATTCGCCAGATTTGGCTCCCTCAGATTTCTTCTTGTTCCATAGGATGAAAAGGGAAGCGCTCTTTCGATGTCGACGATGTAAAACGCAATTTCACGAAGGCGCTAGCAGGTATCAAAGAGGACGAATTTGAAAGGTGTTTCCAACAATGAAATTAACGTTTGGACAAGTACATTAGTGCTAATGGAGAGTAATTTGAAGGAGATTAAAGTTGTATTTGAAAAATAAATGAAGTCTTTTATAAAGAAATTATTTTCGGATTCTTCCTCGTATACTTATAGATATTCCCATGCCTTTCTTTCGCCAGGGATCTCTTTATGCGATCTAAAAGACGTTGGAGCTGTATCTGTTCTTAGCCGTTGATCCATTTTCTCCATTGTTTCGGATCTCCTGGTAGTTTTCTCATTTCTCACATCAGAAAATCCTGCACAGATACAGATAAGACGCAATTTCAGTAAATGTGAATACTGGGCAAGATGCAATGTACTCAAGAAGGGAATACGTATCCAGGATATTTGCTTTCTTCCAATACCTTGCCTGGAATGCAAAAATCGTATAATCTCAGCAAAACTGAATGATTTCAGAGCTATGCAAGATTACATTCCACTACAACATTACCGCTTTTATGAGGATCTGATTGACAAAACCTCTCAAATAATACAAGAGACCTAATCAAACTATTGTTTCATTTAGTTTAGTAGTTTTAATTTTACCATATTTGTTTGAAATTACAAAGTTCCACGGTTATACCGATCGTCAGTACGGCTTTGCAAGAGCTGTACGTTCCTATACAAATTTTATGTATATATAGTCTGAATATTGATGTTAGTACATATGAGAGGGATTCGATAGGAATTCTCTCATTATGCATGTATTACTCATTTTTGCAGTTATTTATTTCGACAGGAGTAATTTGCAATTGCCCCACGACGGGTAGCCGGGGAGCGCGACAGCAGTTGCTGCAGGAGCCTGCGGCAATGCAAGTTGTCCACTGCTGTCGAAACAAATAATTGCAAAAATGCGTAATACGCGCACAATGAGAGAATTCATATCGAATCCCTCTCATATGTACGAACATCCATATTTGTTTTATAATAAAAGTTTTTGAATAATGTTGCTTTTATTTTGTATAATGTAACATACGTCGCTAGACCCACGGTAATATATACTGTCATACAGATCCTTTTCAAAAATACAGGTATGTATCAAGGGACCTGGACCCTTTTACCAGTTTCTATTTTTAATTTCGTATTTTGTAGTTAACGTAAATTTTCTTCTTAGTTCTTCTCATGAGTAATAGTAAGAGGAAGTTGCCTTACTATAAAACAATAATTTGCAGCTAACATGCTAACAACGAATTGCTCAAGAAAGTTTTTTCTGGTTATCTCGGTAACTAATTAAAAAACATTCTTTTGAGCGCTTTTCTTCCGTTTGTGTGAAAGGATTTGTCTCTTTTAATATTCCAGCAGTAATCAGCCATCATGTATGTGCCCTATCTGCCCCAGTACCTTTCTTTCATTATTATGATATCCTGGTGGAATCGTTCACCCTGCCCCTTACTATAGTCATATGGTAACTTAAAATTTGAAACCTATTAAGCATATATTCCACTATTTCTTCGTAATTTTCAAACTTATAATTACCAAGCAAATTTTGCACAACTTTAACAAAAGAAGACAATGCATTAGACTGAATTTCAGTCATTGATTCTGTGAAGTGTGGGTCTTTTATAAGTTACCTTATCTGAAGTCCATCAAATATTCCTGCCTCTAATTTTTCATTATTGATTGCAAGGAATTGATTGGCCAAGTATTCAAAACAAAGACAATTTTGATCTAAAGGGCGGTAATTTTTTTTCTGGTTCTACTAATGCTTCATTAATAACATTGGCTTTTTTTCTCTACTAAAGCGTCTCTGTTAGGGTAATTTCTTTTTATCCAATGTTGACCGTTCGCACTGCTGTCCTAAAGACACACAAGAATATTTTCTGTATCCACATTGCTGTCCTAAACGGAAATCTATCTTTTTTTTTTCAGAATTAGAGATATTGTTTTCTAATCCTCTTTGATCTTTGTAGAATACCCAATTGGAATACATCCATATTTGTTTCTATTGTGTAGAAGGACACACTTCAGACTTCTTCAGGAACTATCTATAAAAAGTCGCCAATCAATTGATGTGAATACTGATATACTAATTTTTTGTAACAGTCCTTTTATGTCGTTGCAAAGGACCAAGTTATCTTCTTGAGAATAAAATGACAGATTTTTTCTCTGTTACGGTAATACGTAGTTTTTGTTTCTGGAAATAGAAGACTTTTTCATCAAGTCTAGAAGCAAGCAACTCTGAAAACTTCTTTGGAAGGTTTAAATCTCTAATAAGGTCATTTAATTCTTCCTGGGTAAGCCTTTCTGGATATGTTGAGTTATCTTCAAGTCACTATTGACGTGTTCACAAGAAGACATTTCATCATCATCCTCTGGTAATATATGTAGGTTAGTAAATATTGGCACTGGTATTTCTTCTGATTGTAAATTGGGATATGTCCACTTACGTCGATTATTCCGATTAGTACCCTTTATATTCTCTAGACAAAAGTAACAATCGTCAAAATAGTTTCCTGGTTCCCTCCATACCATTGGAATCCAAATTTCAAACACTTTCTTGGTCGTTTTGTCCACTGGCGCATGTTCCTAACACATGGTTTATAGGTAACATGTGGCGCCCAAGTTTTATCTCGATCTCGTAGATGAACACCAAAATAGTCCATGTGTGCCTTTTTCAAAAACTCACAAATTAGTTTTCTAATCTCTCGTAATATGTATTCGGTCCACATACAGCAAAAAACGTCTGGATGATTAACACAATTACGTCTCCTTGTAGAAGTCATGATTTTAGTAACACTTCTCGAACAAACACACTCTCAAGAAAGCTTAAGTTTAAACTGAATCAAGGGCTGACACATATGTAGTTATTTATGCAGATATTATTGAAAAATAAACCTTAAATATTAATTATACCGCTATTTTCATAAATCTATGATGACTTACATTCATGAAAACTGTTTATTGCATAAACACATTATTCCGGTATTCTTTGAAACTATTGGAGGTAATTAGAGGAATTCTAGATGATAAATAAATAATTTCTTACCTCAGAGTTCTTGAAATATTTAAAAACAGCTTTTTTTGATGTAGCAAAAGAATATTTTTTTTGTCGGGCTGTGTAATTCATACTTATTCTGCAGGACTACAGATTTCATTCCTATTAATTATGAGAAAGTATGTAAATTTTGTAAATTCAGAAGGATAGATATAATTTGCAGCCTAAGATATAACTACTCACAAATCTCCTAATAAGATTACAAGTATTGAACATCATATCAAGTCATTTCATGTGTAACTGATCTCAATCCCCCACAATACTGCATCATAGTATGTACGTATAATACAATAGAGAAAAGTCTCTCTGTTAAGTTCGAATCGTGACAGATGTCCGATGTTTTATATGCACGAGTGCTCGGACACCGGAAAAGCGCAGTAAACATCGCATAATACCCGGACTGGCGTTCCGGTGCCGGAGCCCCGCTCTTTCCGTTCGCCGCTTTTCGTCCGTCGTACGCCGTATATACGTACAAGCATTTTGCCGTCTGTTTTCGAACGACGGCGGAGATGGCGAAAAGTCGGCGCGGAGACGTCCGAAAAATTTCAGTTCCGTCTTCGACGAGGAGAGCAATATTTTCGCTAGACTTCGATCAAGAGGCGAATGCATGAAAAGTAGACGATCACAATGGACCGATAATAGCGTTTGGAAAGTTTTAATTCGTTTTCTGTGGAAATTTTTGCGATTGTATGCTTCGATCTCGCGATTGTCGATTTTCACGATGTTCTCGAAACTTCCAACGAAAATTATGTTTTGTTATGTTGCTTTGAAGAACTTAATTTTTATTCATAGCAGTAGTTAAGTTTACATATTATATAAAAGCAGGATAGTCGCAACGATGGATTGTAGAAACGAAAGGGGAAACAAAGAGTTGTATATCCAGGATTCAAAACAATTTTTAAGGCAGCAAAATGTGTTACGGTCTGAAAATCATTGCATTTTTCAATTATATCAACCGGTTTCAGTATTTTGCAATCTAATTATCAAATGAATTTGAAGAAATAGCAAGAAATCTGATATTTTAGAAATTGCTACAGATTGTTGTATGGGTTGAAGGGAAAATAAAATGAAAGAGTTTCAAATGCACAGTATTTATACAAAAATTCCAAAATTGCAAAGTATTTTACGATTTGAAATGCGGCTTTAATTGCTTTATATACAAAGATCGATCGTGACATGGTCTTATGTACGTGTTTAGAAGAAGATATACAGAAAAAACACGGAAATAATCATGAATTGAAAGAATTTGTAACAATGTAATGTGTCTTTTGTATCCTTTTGGAATTTTATCAGCATATTTCGTATATCCTAATATTCAAACAGGTGTGTAACAAATATGTTGTTTTTAAAGCAATAGACTTTCCTTGTTAAAAGTTGTATGCAACGAGTAATGTACAAGAATAAATCGGGAGTCAAGCATTTTAGAGAGACGCTGTGAGTTAAAGAAATTGTTATAAATCTTAGAAGCAAATACAAAATTATATAATTTTTTGTCTTCATACGAAATTTGTGATTCGTATCTCTAGAGGTCATCAAAAATAAGATAAAATACTGGGCTTATATCACCGAAATCTTTCTTTTGTTTTGGTAGAATTTTTCTTTTGGTGAACCTATCCCGTGTTACTAGTTGATGTTGAAGTTCCACTGTTCATAGTACTAGCCGAACTCGAAAGGAGTTTCTATTAAAAACTAAACACTTACACCATTAATACAGGAAGAAATAACGCAATTATATCAAAAATTCCATTGTTTGAGGTTTGTGTTATCCACGGGAAATTCTTCGTTTTTAAAAGTCTATGGATTAATTGGGGATTGGGGATAAGTATGTCTCTTAAAACCGTAATTTGGCCATAAAGGTTGGCGAGCGCAATAACTAATCCGTTGGAAATGGTTTCAACTGACGAAGATATAATTGCCAGTAATATGTCAGATAATTTGCCTATATGTAAGTAGGGACAATAGTAGTATTCATGCAGAAAGTGCTAATGAAACTGTCATTTTTTGATTATATGCTATCTGGAGGCACACCATTGCCCTGTTATTAATTCTAATTCATGTGATGGCATATAAAGTGAAAGTGCTATCTCATCAGAATTTAACAATGCACCATCATTCGATAATAACGAAAAAGTGGGTGGTGTGGTCGACTTATTCATTGGTAATGATGGTTAAAGGGTGGAATAGATGCCACTGTCAAAATCAAAATACATTCAAGACCAAGGAAGGGTCATTGCAATGGGAAGATATCATATTATCAAATCTAAGAAAATCCTAGGATTAACCATGATTATGGAACGAATAGAAAAGAACAATAGAGACGATTAATGAACAAAAATTCTTTTCGTAACATCACGCGATTGATATCGACAAATATGGCAGGCATGGTTCAAACAGGGAATGAAGAAATGGGCACGAATTTTGGGAGATTATGTAACATTCAGGAAAGAAACCAATGCGAGGATAGGAAGACAACTGATTTATGTACATTATATATGAATTTAACTAAATATGGATTTTCACAAGAATAGTGTATCTAGCTACGCTTGTAACTTTGAAATGTATACAGCCAACCAAAAAGCTCTAATGGACGTTATGCAATCAGCCCTCACAGCACCTATGGATTGATGTCATCATGTTTATACATACACATGGACAAAAACTATACCAAAATATCAATAGTGGATTTCTGTTTGAAGAGTAAAATCAGAATCTGTGGAGCAATTAGATTAAATAGAGGCCTTCATAGTCGATAGTTGAAGAAAAAGAACACAGAGCAAACATGAAAATAGAATAAATTTCGATATCATTTTTCCAAAAATTTTATGACAGTACCTTAGATTAAATATAAAAAATAAATAGATACATGCTTGGCCTATAATAATATTCGATTAGATAAGTTAACGACAGGAAAATAACTGAAGAAACTGACTAAACATTAAAAATAACGTCATAATTAATATTTTATATTTCCTCCATTATTTTCAATAACAGCTCGAAGTGTTTCAGCGGTACTAGTGATTAAATTTTCAAAGATGTTTTGTGGTATTGTTTACCACTACTCTTGAACTGCTTTGAAGAATATTTCTTCTTGAGATCTGCCTTCAAGTCTAACCGAAAGATGTTCAATTGGGTTGAAATCGGGTAACTGGAGTGGTCAGTTGCATAACCAACCCTGCATTTGTGCTCAGTGTCGTTATTTGTAAATATAAGATTTTGCAGGCCCATTTTTCTTTTTTTCAATATATGGTTGTAGATTATTATTTTGTAGAATCTCTATGTAAGGGCGTCCCAGTGATTTTTTAAGTATCTCGCAAAGTAGCGGCGCAATAGCTTACTAAGTAAGCACAAATTCCCTAGGACAATAATTATCACAGACGCAATTATGCTTAATTAAGTATTTATATTCTTCTTTGAATTAATATTTTGGTTTTCGTAAATAAGTTTCTGTTGTACTTTTGCTTAAAGGATTTACCGACGAATAATTATTTCCAAATTCTAAACGAAAAAAGCGTTCACTTGAAACTGTCCAGTATAAGATATCACTGATTCGCTAATGGTATGTTCCCATTGGGGAAACAATGCGACCCGTACAGAAAAGGGAATGCCCTGCACGTCTCATTGCTATACTTTCTTCCAGAAAGTGCAAGGTTTCTAAGTTTTGTGATGATCATTATCGTTAACATGGAATAATTTCCACAATTCATTCTCCCCAGGTACAAGATACTGAGAAAGTGGATCATAAAACAGGATTTTCAATAGAAATATCTAGTATGATAACTACACCATAATAAATACACGCTACGCGTCTATCTCGGTGATCAATATTTATCTTATTATTTTATATTTCGCAAAACAAAACAAAATGAGTAAAATCGTGCCCTGTTTAATGCATACCAAAGTGTATAATTTATTGTAGCCCAAACGAAAAGTTTTATACGAAATCGCACGACGTTGGCTCAGCAATCAAATTAGCAGTAACAAGAATTAGAGACATATCAACGAGATGAGCATAAAAGAAATAACCTGCGTTTGAGATTTAGAGCAGACAAGTAGTAGTAGTTTGTAAGAACTTGAAATCGGAACAGCACACTATAGTTTATTCCACATATGTTGCTATATGCGCGTATGGGGTATTGTCGCCCAATTTACTCTATGCAAATTACAAAAAACTTTTCCTCTCCTAAGCTTCGTTGTCCCGTTTTAATCCGATAACGATATATATAAATTTCTAACATCAACTATATGGCAATACCAATGTGATTTCCCGTAAGCCGTATAGTTAAAACTCCGTGTGGAATAAAGTATAAACTATGCCCAGTATTTGAAACACGATATGTCTGTGCATCCTGTAATATTCCTTTTCACATAACTATCTGTTATGGAAAGCACCATTAATTTCTTGTTTATTGACATGAGTAATATTTGGAAAAAAATGATACATTGGATATCATTAAAAATGTTTGAAGATCATATAAATATTTTTGTTAAATACTAGGAGTATTAAATTTCAGTGTTCACCCACGTAACGTAAAAACGTGTGCGCAGTTCAACTACAGATTAAGTGTTAACCACATAAATACATATATAGGTAAGCACTGAGCAAGTCATCTAATTTACCTAGAAAGATATGAAATTGCATACCATTGGTTATCCATAGGATTACAAATAAGATGAACAAGGAATACAAATTGCGAGTTGACTTCAAGTCGATGCTTTTTCATTAATATAATTATAAGTAAGTTTAGAAAATATCACTTCGGAGTTATTAAATGAATTTAATTTTATAATTATTATATATATTATATTATATATATAATTATAATTTTATCGTTTTTATCCCCCAACTGTTATGGAAGTATAAGTGAATTTTTGGTATTTGAGTTTGAAGATTATAAACTTTACCAGGATTTATCTTGAAATAGGGTGGAGATTTCTACAAAGAAACGGTTTGAACTGGGGAAGGACACCAATAATCTTTATATTTATGATGGAATGTCTTAAACAACAACGATTAATTCTTTGGAAAAGCTTAAGAGAACAATCTAATTATCAAATGAATTTGAAGAAATAGCAAGAAATCTGATATTTTAGAAATTGCTACAGATTGTTGTATGGGTTGAAGGGAAAATAAAATGAAAGAGTTTCAAATGCATAGTATTTATACAAAAATTCCAAAATTGCAAAGTATTTTACGATTTAAAATGCGGCTTTAATTGCTTTATATACAAAGATCGATCGTGACATGGTCTTATGTACGTGTTTAGAAGAAGATATACAGAAACAACACGGAAATAATCATGAATTGAAAGAATTTGCAACAATGCAATGTGTCTTTTGTATCCTTTTGGAATTTTATCAGCATATTTCGTATATCCTAATATTCAAACAGGTGTGTAACAAAGAAACGGTTTGAACTGGGGAAGGACACCAATAATCTTTATATTTATGATGGAATGTCTTAAACAACAACGATTAATTCTATGGGAAAGCTTAAGAGAACGTGTTAAAATGTTAGGGAACTTGAATTCTACTTGAAAATTATTCTGAATTTTGAAGAAAGAAGAGCAAACTTTGAATGTTATTACATAGTATTACAAGATTAATACCCAGCAACAATGGGAAAGTATAATTTACATTAATAGAGACAATAATAGGTGATTTCCCAAAAATAAATCATTCCTACCTAGATATCGTTTTAGCTTTTGCATGTAGCCATCAAATCCATTCAGTCGTCTCATTTTCGTACCGGAAAATTGATTCTGACAAGATACTCAAAGTACGTAGCACATAACTAAAAACAGAAGTAGGTAATACACTTTTAGCATAGTTTTCGACGAAGATCGTCTCTAATTGAGTCGCTCGAAAGAAAGAAAGAACATGCGCAAGCAAACACCTCGATTCTGTCTGTCGCAAAGGGCGGGACAACGATTTCCTTCCGGTGAACGACCAATACCGTACACCGACCAGGTGTAACCATAGCAACAGGACCGGATATACATTACAGGATAATCTGACGACCCCTGACCTCCCTTCTGTTGATTAGCTTCGCTAAAGGGAGTTATGACTGCCGTATATTTACCGGTAACTGCTTGTTGCCCTGGTCTCCCCATTAAGTAGGGATGTTCGAAGACATCGAGCGTACATACGATTACGTTGTTATGTTTTCCGTTTAGATCGATTCTGGCTGTTTTTCTCGAGCAATTTGCTTAATTGGTGATTGGTTTGTTTTCGTCGAATCTTTAATTAATATTGAATATCTGCTTTCAGGGCAGAAACGATGCTATAAATACAATAAATCAGTGTACAAATACGTTTTAGAAATTAGCATATATTTGTGCAATTGTAAATAATCAAATAACAAACAACCACGAAATAAAATATGTTTTCGGCATAGTTTTAGCTTAATATTGGGTTGTTTCCCATCGATTTCAAACATTTTCAGATCGTTGAAATCAAATAAATTAATGTAGTCAGTAATATTATTCTGAAAAATTGTACAACTTACTTTTCACAATCAATTTCAGTTTTATTTGTCCGAACATTTTTGGATGATAGTCTTCGTAAAGTCTTGAAAACTACTATACCTTGTTTCAAAAATCGAGAGACGAATTTTTGAATACACCACTTGCATAGTAAATTCTGATTGACCCAAAGTAGCACCAAATGACACTGCACCAGTCCTGCTGTAATCGTATTGTATACGTAATTCTATTAAATGTATTGACATTTGCTTATTACCGCTAATTATTATAGTACCTATTTATTATATTTTTCTGTTTTCTCTACTTCTTTCAAAGTATAAACATATACCACTTCTTTCTAGTACTCTACAGATTTTATAGAGTGTAATTTGAACTTGGGGTTCGTTCAAAAATTCCTCTCTCTATTTTAGAAACAAGGTATAACATTTTGATCTTACATACACTTCTCAACTATTGGATGATATATATGCATATAAAAGGTTATTAACGTTAGTAGGGTAATTGTTTTGAAATCTTATGAGGAAATCATGCATTTGATATCCTGTCCTATTACCATATTGCGGGAAACGATTGAACACATGTTTCACATATTATCACTAGAGAGCGGGAGCTAACAAAACATGTTTATAAATTACTGTTAGGGCGCCGGAAAGTATAAGAACGGGTATTCGTCGAAGTAAAAATTACCCATCATCTATTATTAGATGTTGCACTATGAAGATAACTGATGATTACACTGGGCAACAAAATTTCGAAAAGTTTATGCCCTCCGAGATGAAAATAGTCATTTACTAGCGAATTCAATGTGGTGAATGCGGGTACGACTAAAACCAGCTGAATTGGCTACGGTTTCTTTGTCATGTGTACGCATTCTTGAGAAAAATGTATATGTATATTACATATGTAAATATTATAATAAACGATAAGATACCTTAATTTGCTTCGGACTTTCCCTTTTATTTGGTCTGTCGTTTCTAACTGGTGAGCGTCCCGCAATTGTTAGTCGACCAGCATTGACGTGCACCATTTTCCCTGGTATAGTTGCTCCATCTTGGCAGTATCCTGATAAAAATGTTTGCCATATGCATTACTGACCTGCTCGCAGTTATCAGGGAAGAAATTCAAGTAGTAGTGAGGAAAGTGGATCTTTAAGGACATATTGCTGCCGAATAAGACAAAGCCAACATATCCTCGACCAATTTCTTGTAGTCCTTGACCTGGTCCTTCCCCAAAAAGTTTGATGCCATTTGATAAAACGCATCCCAAATCTATATTTTTTTACTTCGAAGGATTTCTTCAAACTTGCGGTTTCTGAAGAGCTGTTTAGTGTGAGGCGCCCCAGAAAACGTCTTCTTTCTTTTGCCTCCATTAGGCGTGGAGAAAATTTGTCATATACATATTACAAAACTAGTTTTTACCAAGCTTTTGATAAGGCCGAGATTGATCTGTAAACGAAGAATAATGAATTTGTGCGCTTCGACTAATGATGGATAATGTATGTTCGTTTCCTCAGTTTTAAAAGATGCTCTCGGAAGCGTCAACCTTTTCTGATGTAGTGGAAAATGATTGCTCTGCTGTTCCAAAGAAAGCAGCAGTAGTTTGTATATCCTTGCTATAAACACATCAACTGGCATTACCTTCAAACCAGTACAGATATACTAGCTATACTTGCTGTAGTTAATTATTATTATATTGCGCGATAGCGCCTATACAACGGACAAAACGTCAATATCTTTGCAACGAGAGCCAATCAACTTTTTCAAGATCGTATTTATGTTAAGTATTAAAGTAAGCTACAGATTACTAGCGTACTAGTATCTTATGGAGCTTAGCTTTTACTATAGTTAACCATAATTTGATAATACAAAAGATTTTACATTTTTGATATAGAAGGCAGATCATTGGCTTTGAATAAGAGGTAAGCGTAGTGGATTGATAACTTTCACGTATTGTTGGTTATTAGAACAGTAACCATGACACCATTTTTCCATCATCCACATAATTATTGCGTCCATCGAAAGAATCAATAAATTATAGCTAAATACTTGACTTTTAGCTTCAATGCTTTCAATGTTCTTCAATCTGTATTGTCATTATCTGGACGTTTTTCTATGGTTAAAGTATAGTGGGATTTTCTTTGGACTTTTGGTATTTGAGAATGACGCTCTCATGCTAATCCTCCACTTTAGCTAATAATTCGCAAACAAAATGTATGTTTATTGTCGAAGGATCTATCCAGCAAACAGTTCTCTAGGCCTAGTTGCAATGCATGGTATAAATATTTGTTTCTACATTACGTATCTCTAAACAAGCCATATTCTTAGGACTTGCAAGTAATTCCAATACTTTTGCAGGAAGTTCCGCACACAGGCTTCACCATATCTTATGGGCACCCCTACAGGATTGTTTGCAGATATTCGTAAAATTATTGAGCTATTAAATCGGGCCAATATTTTTCAGAAGGGAAACCTGTCAAAAACAAAACTGCAATTACGTCAGGTATGGAGCAATAAATGTATCGAAACAGGGTCTGAAACAAGAATTTCCAAAACTTGTTTTCGCCTACTACTCATTTCTACAACCAAGACCATAACAATACAACAAAACACAAACAAAGTTTCAAGAATATCCAAGATGGACGTGCTGCTAAACGTAATAGAATCCGTAACCAAAGCATAAGAGAAGAATGTAGTTTACGATATGGATAGATGAGAACTCATAAGGAAAAAATTCTGAAGTAAGCATATTTTTAGAATCGCGAACGAAATAATTGTCAAAGTAGTGAAAGATAAGAAACCATACGATTGACCCAACAAGATGTTCAGTTGGATATCAGAGTACTAAGAAAGTCGACAGTAGTAAAACAGAGGAAACGGCTTGGCGTAGGATGATGAGGAGAATGGAAGGAAGAAGCAGAAGAAGTTCCTTTTTAGAATCTAGTGGTTGGTTACAATAATGATCAGAAATATTTTTGGGGGTTTCTAGGCAGTTAAATCACAAATTGAGGAAAGCTTACTTGCTTTATAATCCTTCCTATTATTTTCACACCGATTCCAATATTTGTAAAACTTTAGTAAGAAAAGGAGTCAATAATAATTTACGCTCAATATTTTATTGTAAAATCAAACTCGAGGTAACGATCAGAACACCATAAGAAATTGCAAAAGAATTAGAAAACAAGCGTTTTGTTTTCTCTTTTCAAAGACTAACAGTCACGTACTATAATTTCTACTGTTCTAATGTCTCGATGAAATCTTAAAATCTGAGGTGTCAAGAAAATTAACGATTCTTTAAGGAAAGCTAATACTTAACTAACTACTGTATATTTAGAGATTGTTGATGAAGTTGTTGATGTACAGACTGATCTGGTGTAAGTATATTTACAAAATTCGACAATCACTCCAAGCGCCGCCTTATGGAAGTTGTTCAAAATAGTTTTTCAAAAGCAATTTAACCCTTAAGTACATTGTTGAGGTAAATTTTTACCCCACATCTCATATTTCCGTACTTTATAACTGTCTCACCGTTCTTGTTCTGGGTTTGCTTTGAATATATTCCTTTTTTGTTAAGTTTGTTTCATTAAGTAAGAAATCACTGTCAAAATAGTGAAAGTAGTTAAGGGTTAAATTGATTGTAAAAAGGGTAAAGTGCATACTACTTATTAGCCATTGGAAATAGTTAATGTTACCTTTTCCTACGTCATCGTTCCAAAATCTTCGGTCATTTGTTGTCTGCAACTTGTTTAAGTATATTTATCTTTGCAGTTTTAGTAATATTAGTGGCTTGACACTCCTCGGGGAGGGGGAGGGGAGGAGTGGTTGCGCCGCTTCTTCTGTGAAGCTTCCTAGATCCATTGGCCGGGGTGGATCAATCCCCACTTCTCAGAGTTCCGACTCTTCTGCTTTCGCCACAGGCTTCTGTCGCCGTCTTTCGCTGCCAGTTCTTTATCCCAGCCAGTTTTAGATCCTTTTCCACTTCCTGTAGCCATCTCGATCTTGGTCTTCCTCTTCTTTTTCTACCACCTGGCTCCCATTGTAATACAGAGAATATCGTCGAGGATTCTCCCGCTGTCCATACATGCCCTATCCATTTTACCCTTTGCTCTTTGATCATATTGACAATATCCATACCTTCCATTTCCCGTGCTATTACATGATTCATTCTTACTCTGTACTCGTTTTCATCAATCTTCATTGGTCCTAGTATTGTTCTTAGTATTTTTTTCAGCTATTCTCAGCTTTTCTTCATCTATTTTGGACATGCTCATGATTTCTACTGCGTACTTTGCAGTTTTACTTTGTTGAATTATTTTATTTTTACTTGTTTTTATCTCAGCTTCATACGCGATAATATGTTTTCCTTACGTTTTCTCTTTCTTAATACCCAAAAGTTCTTGGTCAATATCTAACTTGTAATCCCATGAAGTGAACTTCTTCACACAGTGTTCTAACGAATTCCCAATTTTTGGATACAACGACTTAACTTTGACTACCTTATAACAGGTATTTGAATCAAATCAGCTTCTTTCTTCCTTGCTGATTCATTTCATATCGAATTTGGAGTACTGAATTTAGGTGTATTTCTTATTTTTTATAGTTTTTTTTTTTTGTAATTTCTTTATGATGATATCTTCTACAAATTGGATTTTCAATTTTCCTTGCAAAATGAGAGTCGGGTATCATTTTAAGTATTCTAGATTGTGCTCTGTGATAAGGTGTGACTCGACCTAGCTCCGCAACAAAAATTTCATGATATGTTCTTGTTAAACCGTATTTAAATGGTTGAAAATAGGTCTAAATTCAAGTAACGGTCGATTATAAAGGAAAGCTTTCATTCTTGCTAAATTTTGTGTATTTTACTATACAATAATTCTTTTCAGTTGTCTATAAAGATCAATAAGCTCCAATAGGTGCACACCTTTAAAAATTTTTTCTTTTTATTAAGTTGTATCCATAGAATTGAATAGTGTACAGAAAAGATTGTGTATGTTACTGTACTTAACAAAATAAACTTCTTTTCTTATAAACTCGACAAAATTTTTGTGTGAACGTGAAAGATTCAATCGCACATTTTTATTTTTCTAACCGTTTACAAATAGGGTGAATGTAGGCAATGTCTATTCGAATCTATGGTTCCTATGTGTTTTGATTTGCGCTAAATATAAGTTTAATGCTAGTGTGTACAAAGTGTGAAAATCCTGACGGACAGTTGTATCTGGATTAAAGTAAATACAGGATCGCTTTACAGGACAAAACGGCTCAGACAAATTGACCTATTCTTCTCCGCACCACTACCTGGCTTCGCACATGGGACTGTGATCGATCCGGGAGACGATTGGATGCGGTAAGGTCACATTATTAGCTACGGGTGTTTAATGCGTGTGTTCGTTGGTAGGCAATTGAGCGTGATTCGACCGCCCCTAGTATTTCACGCAGATTTGCCGATGTTTAACTGCACCGGAAACTACGGCATTCATACCGCCGTCACAAACTTTCGATTCACTCTTTAGTCTCTCCCTTTTACTCCCTATTATTATTATTGTTATTGTATGTGCGTTCGCCAACTTTACCCATTCATGTGAAATTACTTTTATTTCCAAGGTATATTATAGTTGCCTACCGTTCCGTATTGTTTTGCGTGTATGTTCTGTTTGAACATCATCGAACGTTTTGTTTGCGATCGTCGAGGAAATATTGCCGATCCGGTTTTCTATGCCTCGGATATAAAATAAGTAAATATTCATTGCTCAGTAACTAGAGGAAACTTTTGTAGATGCGAAAAAATATGTTTGCTGGTAGGTATAATAGTAGATTCACGATCAATTTATCATTTACCAATGACGCCAGAATTTCAGTTCTCAATAGTATAATGCAAATAAATCAAACATATGGAGTTGCGATTGATTTTGGAATGCAGTTTAAAGCAGTAACTGAGGGTGATGCGGAAGTCAAATTAATATGATCATATTTCTAACAAAGTGGGAAGCAAATTCTGCTCTCCGGTTATATCGAAGATCTTTGATTAAACTATGAAGGGAATGGCACAACTACGACTAAAGAAGAATATCGGAGGTTTAGATACTTTCGCATGTTTCAAATAAGAACATAATTTAACTAACAGAAGTATATACTTAAATAAAAAATAAATGGACAAAAAGAGTTTCAAACATTGGAGTATACTACTATCTGAGTTAAATCTGCAGTTAATTGTTACTGCTTTGTATTCCCCAAACATTTTTAGAACCTCCAAACGGCTTTCTTTTAATACAGACTTTGTATCAACTTATCCTGTTGATTTAGCCATCTTAGCCCGAACTTTCTTTTGCGAATTTTTGAAAAATATTTTATGCGTTATATCCAGGGGATCTTAAGCTCTCACATGAACAGTAAAAAACTGAATGAAGAATAAATCGCTTCAGCAGCTGCATAAACATATTTCTGGACGAAAACAAATGTATTTGAGAAAGAAAGATAGATTATTGTCATTTTTTCCAAGCAACACAATAACTATTGCTATTGTAACCACATGGTCACACTGGACAGATTGGGGTTAATTGATTACAAGTATTACTCGCGATCAGTACCTCCAGAAAACTGTTCTGTAAATTGTAGAACTGTAAAAATACACACAATCTACTTTTTCTCAAATAGTCAAATTCAACCTCACAAATGTTAAAAGGTATGATAAAATTTAAATCAAATCATAATACGGTCTATAGTCAATAAATAGGTAGACGAACACCACAAGATATGTCCTTTTAGTGTTACACATAGCCGCATACAAGATAATGAGAAGACACTAGAAATGAAACGACAAGCGTCAAAATTAACTGTAACACTTAGTTAACCTAAAGCCGCTGGTACATCAAGCTACGGCAAGCGATTTAGCTTGACAAGTTGCTTGAAAACAACGATGTGAGACTTTCTGAGCGGATTATCTGAATAAGAATGTCTTGGCTAGCTGTTTTCTGTTTCTGGTCACGATTTTAGGAGAAGTCCCATAAAGCAGAGCAGTTACCTAGGAAAGGAAGTTGTGCAGCATATAATCCAAATCTAAAAGGACCGACTAGTCACATATAGTGAGATTCAAACATTTCTATTGTAGAATCCCACACCTTTTAACTGGGCACCAAAAGGCACCTTCCTTGGATATGCGCCAAAAAGATTTGAAATAGAAGCTCAATAAATGTATATAATATTGTAAGTGCTGACTAATCACGGGCTTATTCCCATAAATCTGAAAATAAACGACAATTCGTTGATTGGGTATTTCAAGCTGAGGATAACCCAATAAAAGTTATCAGTCACTGCAATTTGTCGCAGATGATCACAATTTTTGCCTCAGAAGTAGGTCATGTAGCTAGAAGTCCTTCACAACATTGAAGAACAGTTAGTCCAGAGTGGTACACTACTTTATTTGCTGGCGGTAATCGTCGCGGTGTGAGAAACTAACTTAGAACAACGCATGATCTATGCAACTCGAATAATCATTGCTTTTCATACAGATTCGGTAAAAACACTCTTTCCAGATAACAGACAGGAGCTACAAATTCATACTACCTACTTTGGAAATAGCTCAAATATACTCAAAACTAAAGTACTACACTCATAAATTTATTGAAAGCAACCACATCAATCTTTTAGTAACTCTTTTTAACAAATTGCACGAATTCAGCGAAATCCCGCAGTAATTTCTTGTCCTCATTTCCAAAATTAGGAAACCCAAAAAATTGCGATTATGGACTTTTAAGTTTAATCTCAAGCTTTTCGTACAACAAATGCGTAGATATCAGTGACGCACAATTTGTGTTCTATAATGAATTTGGCACCAAAGAAGCCTTATTTTGTTTTAGTGTACATATGCAGAAGTGTAAAGATCAATAAATCGTTTCAGTAGCTTTTATATACTAGCAAAAAGGATATGACCGAGTTAAACACACACTTCTTATGGAATGCATACATAAAAGAGGGCTAGATACAAGTGACCCAATGATTAGAATAATTAGAGAAATTTACAAGGGTCAAAGTGCAACGACCAGAACAGAACATGGCAACATCAATATCATAAATTGACACAGAGAAGTGCGTCAAGGCCGTGTATTGTTCTCATTTCTGTTCAAATTTTATTCAAACGAGCATTAGCGAACAACGAGGAATGTATCAAAGCCAATGGAGATGTTGTAAAAGACACAACATATGCGATAATATCGTTATAATATCAGAAAGTGAGAAGGGACTACAAGAGTTGCAGAAGGATACGAGTTGGGTTTGCCAATTAATGTCAGCAAAATCGAAACAATGTAGTCTCCAAGTGGAGTAACATCGGCATTAATATGTTAGTATATGGTCAATATGGCCCAATAAGTGGCTAATATATATTTATATATCTTAGCTGCAGTATATCTGAGAAGTTGGATTCAAAAGTTAAAACCAAGTCCAGAATAGAGTTGGAGAGGTTTTCCTGGGGAGAAATTAAAATGACTATATTATAGCATGATCAAAACAAAGCATACATTCATCTGCTTAAGGAAAATTTGGCACACACAAGTGACATCTCAGTAACAACAAAAATCAAAATATTTAACAGTTGCGTTAAAAGCATACTACTATTCGGTGCAGAGACTTGCAGGATGTGATGGGACCATAAATGGACAATTGCAAGCCTTGGTCAATAAATCGCTAAGAAGGATCCTGAGAGTACATTGGCCGAATAAAACATTAAACATTGAGGTATGGGAAAGAACAAGACCGGAACACATATCATTCACAATCAGAAGGAAGGAGTGGAAGCGGGTTAGCCATACTTTAAAGAAAGATCAAAATAATATAGCCAGACAAGCTCCAGAATATTAGCCAGAGGGAAATCGAAATAGAGGACGACCGGACAATAACTGGAGGAAAACAATTACAATAGAATGTAAAAAGATTGTTGAGGTGAAGTCAAACATTGAACGAGCAATAGAGAAAAATGAAGGAAAGTAATGGATAAGATTGCAGAAGAATGCGCAGAGCTAGTCAATCAGCCAACCTACACGCGTGGTTAGGAAACGCAGAACCGCCCAGTACTCCAATAATAGTGATGGAGATATAGAGAGAGATAGGATGGCCAAGCTTTGTTCATGGTCCTCTTTTATATGGCGTGGAGGCATAGGCCAAAGTTCCGAAATCTGGGTCTGCGAAGTCTATTAAATATTTCATGAGTAGATGTAGTATGAAATAGCGAAGCAGTAAACAGAATACAGGTGCATCGAGAAATAATTGAAGCGGTAAGGAAACTAAAAGCTGTATATCTGTTCCACGCCATGCAAAATCCCAAATATTGATTGCTTGAACTTAGTATTATGAGGAAAATGAAAGGTAACCGAGGTCCGAATCGGGTAAAGGTAAATTTTATGGCTCAAAATCATCAGAAAATGGACGGGAAACAACCTCGAAAAATTAATCGGAACAGTTGGAAACAAAAGAAACTTCCACCAAAAGGAGAAGGTACGCGAAGATAAAGAATTATCAAAAAAGAACTTCGTGGTCCCCAGAAGCAGCAGTAGATGTCTCTAAAATGACAATTTTGATTATCCCCAACTGCTTTAACATTTAGTTTGAGCAGATGCAAAAGTGTAGCAATCTTTCTGGAGAATGCGTTGAGAAACAATAAAGCACTTTCAATCGATTTACTGTTTCTTTTGGTTAATGCACCACTAAAAGATAACTTTCGTAGTATGCTAAATATAAGAAAATATAAAACATATTATCTATAAATACGAAGAGTACTATCTGACGCAAACGTGGTCGTATCGTTTAGTGGCTTACGTCAATCGATGCTACGATATAGGCGTTGGAACTGAATGGTGTGTGACTGTGACCGCGGGATGCTCATTATTATTTGGGCTATTAGTCGATCTACATGTCCGATAGTACGCACGTGGCGATGTGTGAGTGATGGTTGTGCTTTTGTTACAGGCACGTGGACATAACACCGAACGCTAATAAACTGCACGAACTCACTAGAACTAGAATCCTTGCTTTTATGTTAAATTATGTATTTCCCCGAGTTTTATTTATTTTTAAATTATAGAACGTTTATAATATACATAGGTATATGTATATAATATACTATAGAGTATTTAATCAGATGAAGAATGCGATTATTATTACTACTATCAGAGAAAACTAATATATTGCGTAAATACACGATTCGAGCTTTTGCGCTGCTGTAAAATTGTGCATTACCCCCAAGTTTTATATATGTATATAATTTTTTTTTAATTTAAGAGAGCTCCTAGTCTGGCGGAGCAAAAGCTGCGTTAACTATCGATATTGGTAAACACCGAACATTAATTAGAGTTCTTGCTCGTACGTAAAATTATGCATTTCCTCAACTTTTGTTTATTAATTTTTTCAATATTCGAAAAAGTTGTTACTGTAAAAGATTCTTGCGAAATAATGGATGCTATAATTATTTTCATAAAGTTAATATTATATGATTTTGATTTCCTTGAGGCTTTTAAATTCGTTGATTACCTACACGTTTAAGCCTTGCCAGATTTTGCAAAGTTTCGGAAAGTTTGTTTACATGCTTCGCACAAACGGACACATTATTTATATACAGAGATATACCTATACGTTCTTCAATAACAATCAGTTATTTATAGAGAAAACCCGGTGTTACGTAGTTTGGTAAGCATCAATTTCTCTCGCGGAACTATTTTAACGTTCATCGAGGTTACACTATTGCCGTTTAGGACGCGATTTGCTGCCGTAAAGTTCGATGGAAAGGCTCGATATTAAGCTATTTTTAAGGTTCTCCTTTGCCCGAATTACTTGAATGATGTGCGTCTGTCGGAAAGGTTATTTTCGAACCACTTAACGGCATGAATTATGTGAATAGACCATCTTGATTTAAAATCTACTTGAATGAAAAATTTTCTAGTATGTAATACGTTTCGGAGTTTGTTTCCAAGTATAATACATACATGCACGGAAAATTTTGGAAATATTTATAGGTTTAAAAACCGATAATTGAAGAACTACAAACGTTACGATTTCAGTATTGCACAAATCTGGCTTAAGCAAAGTAACCTTTCCTCAAAAAGTGAAATGTTTTTTTTTATAATATTTTAAATATCCTTTCCTTTACCACTTTCACGTCAATTAAACAACAAATGGGGAGTTAATAGCTATATTTTGAAATATAAACATATCTATTAGGGTATTTAAAAGATAAGTACATAGTGTAGTATGGTAATACTCCATTAGTAAAATTATTAATAAAAGATTTAAATTTTATAGAAAGCATTTTTTAAGAAATAGAAAAGCGTTGTAAATATATCCACACACATACACTTTAAGCATTTCAAAATCTAGAATTCCAAGTTGCTATAACGACGTATCGAAAAATAAAACAAATTAAGTTTGTTTATGACGACGGTATGGGATGGTCGACGAAAAAAGTTAGATAAAGTAATATCAAATACCAGGGTTAAAAAGAAGCAGACCACATCAAAAAGAAGTTGTTGTTTACAAACGGCGAACAGACCAAAGAAAAAGAAATTCAATAAAAGGAAAGGACCAAAGAAAAGAAGTGAAGAAAGAATTCAAGAGAGAACAAGAGGGAGGGAGAAGTTAAGAATTAGAAAACAAATTACACTTATACACACACTAGGTAATATATTTTGATTATATTGTTCATTATTTTGTGAATATAATACTAAAATTTTATAAATATTATTTGTAATAAATTTTTGCTTTCTATAAAATCCATACTACAAATTCATACTACAATAGGTCACAAAACACACACACACACACACATATATATATAATAATAAACTTTATTCTCTCCATAGTACAAGAATTGTGTAGAAAACGTCATATTTTAAAAACAAAAGCACATACAAAAAAAAAAATTATAAATGTAAAAACAACATACATATAACACATATCAAAAATGCCACTTAGCGGTTAATCAACGCATAAAATAGTCTTTGATATCGTGAAAGCAAAGTGCTTCTAAAAACGACTTTACGCTACTTTTAAAATTTTTGAAAGGCAATCTCCGCAGGTTATCTGGGAGGTGATTATATATTTTGAAGCATTGGTGGACTACCTGCCTCTGAACCTGAGTCAAATGTGTCTTTGGCAAAACCAAATAGTGATCCTGTTTACCACGCGTGCTATATTCATGTGTAAGTTCGAGATTCATAAAAAAATCGTAATTTGATTTAACAAAAACTGAGCACTCTAGGATACAAAGAGATGATAGAGTAAGTATCTTCTGGTTTTTAAAAATTTCTCTACATGAATCTCTGGGTGTTAGATTAAATATAGCTCTTACACAAGCTTTCTGTATCAAGAAGATTCTATTGTGTTCCACCGAATTTCCCCAAAAGATAAGACCATATCGATATCTACTCTGCACGCATGCGTAGTACACAGCCAATGCAGCCCTAACACCGACACACCGTGAAATAGTTCGTAAGCAGTAACAAAAACCATTCAACTTCGCCCGAAGATCATCTATATGTGGTTTCCAGGATAGCCCCGAGTCTATTTTAAGTCCCAAAAAGCACGACACGCCTACACAATCAAGAACATTTGACTCGTAACAAATTGCGATATCCTCAGCACGATTGTTAAATATCAAAACCTGCGTTTTGTCAGCATTTAATTGAAAATTGTGGGATTGAAACCATTTGTTCAAAGTGTCCACACTATCCACTACTTTATGGGTTAATTCTTCAACACCGTCAGCACGCACAATACATGCAGTATCATCCGCATATAAAACTGTTTTGTTCCCAATGACATTCGGTAAGTCATTGATGTACAATAAAAACAACAGAGGTCCCAGAACGGATCCCTGTGGCACTCCGAACAACACTCCGAATTCTCTGCCAATCTGACTTCATTTCGCAACCCGAGCGGTCCCGCATCACAACGCATTGACTTCTGTCAGATAAGTAGGACCTTATCCACTCGTAAGCAACGCCTCGGAAACCAATTTTTTCAATTTTATTTAAAAGCACTTTATAATGGACGTTTTCAAATGCCTTACTGAGATCCATAAAAATGCATGCCGTGTCGCTTCTCCCATTCAAACCGACTATGACTTCCTGAAGCAGCTGGAAAATAGCTTGAATTGTGTGATCTCGATTTCACATAACCATTCTGATTATAGTGAAGAATGCTGTACCTCTCAATAAAATTCATCATTCTGTTATACATAAGTTTCTCTATTACTTTCGATATGCTAGATGTAATTGCAATAGGTCGGTAGTTTTTAATATCGGTCTTATCTCCTTTTTGTAAATCGGCTTTACAATAGTTCGATTTAGCTTTTTAGGAAATTGGCCTGACTGAAAAGACAAATTAACTATGTGACTCAATGGAACAGCTATAATTTCCGAACAAAATTTTAATAACTTTACAGGTATTTCATCTTCACCCATAACACTTGTGTCTCTTAAACTGTGTATTGTTGTTTGTACTTCGCTAGCATCTATCATGAATAAAGAGAAAGTTTCACTTCTATGAGGCAAGCCTTGGTCAGACGTATTTAAGTCCTCGATTATATCCTTACTGACATTCAGGAAATAATTATTGAAACTATTTAGAAGTTTTCCATTGTCCCCATATTCATCGCCAAAATCCTCACACGTACTAAATTCTGTGGCTTTGCGTCCTCAAAAATAATGCACAATACTCCACATAGTTTTTGCCTTATTGTTACTTTCAATAATGCATTCTGTATAGTATTTCCTTTTCGCTTCCTCGATCTCTACTCTTAATTTGTTACAAAAGCAACTATATGTTTCCTTTGACACAATATTCTTTAATACTCCATCATACAGTTGCCTTTTTACTGCACTCATATTTTTAATTTTGTCGGTAATCCATTTTTATTCCCATTATTCGATTGAAGTTTGATACTTTTTTAATTACATATATATTATAGTATGAAGCAAATACTACATAATGCATATGAGTAGTATTTGGGACTATGTATATTATTTATTGACATCAAAAAAGCATACAATTTTTAGCCAGAAATAAATTAGAATTAGTTCTGGAAAAACTGGGCGTACCGGAAAAGCTGACTAAGTTAGTCAAAATGACGTTCAAGCAAACCAGCAACAAAGTAATTATAGAAAGAAGGTTATCGAGAGAATTTGAAGTGGGGAGAGGACTGACCCAGGAAGATCCCCTGTCGACGATTTTGTTTAGCTTGGTCTTGGTAATAATAATCAGAGAAAGCGGAATATAGCGAAATGGTCTAATATACAGGTGGCTCACGAACAGCGCGTAGGACTGTAGCTCCCAAACTAATAATTTTTTAAAAATCTCTTTTGACAGGCATGTTTATAAAGGCCATAATTAGAAAATATGATCATTTATACAGGGTTCCCCAAAAGAGCGCTATCAAAGTAATTTTTTTAAGTGAACACTATATATTTTTCGCTTTTTTCGTATTGTATAGAAAAAATAAAGTTAAAGAGTTAAAGAGTTACTTTAATGTTCCCTATACTTATCGTTTACCGTTTTCAAAGTATTTAAGGATTTTCGAAAAACTAAGATGTTTTGAAAATGGACATAGCAGACAAGTTAATTGAAATTTTCAAATCATGCTTTTAGCATTGATTTGGTACATCGCGGGCTACTTATTTTCAGGTATGTAATTTTACAATAATGTACAGGCTGATTCCACAGATCGGCTCTTTGTCTCAACTTCAATAGTGCAAAAGTTTGTTTTTTCAAATAGAAGACTCTGTATATGTTTAGACTCGGAGAAAGCTTTTTTAATTCTTACCCAAACTTAGGTTTTCCTATACCTATCTTTTGTGGTTTCGAAATTTGAAGGTGTGTTGCTTAGATTGAAATTAAATCGAAGCTGCTGAATCTGGAAACGCAATTTTTTTATTTCAACTATCTGAAAAACTTCCTAAAGAAATACATGTGCCTTTACATGACAAGTATTATAATAAATGTTCTACATGATCGTCATTTTCCACTATGCATATTCTATCTCTCTTCTAACTCGTCTTAACATTTCCGTGGTAATGGCGGCAAATGCATGTGTTATTCTAATTTTCATATCGTCCAGTGTAGTTGGTGTCGAATTGTAAACAATATTTCTTACATATCTATGCATGTCAAATCGGGTGACCTAGGGCCCTTCCCTTCCAATCTAATTTCTTTTTGCCCAGACGTAAAAATACAACGATTGAAATGGCTGGGACATATTGCAAGGATGGTGGAGAACAGATATGTTACGAAGTAACTCACTACTGGAGATGGAGGCAAGCAGCGGAGAGGAAGGCCTAAAAGGAAATGCCTATCAACTGTAAAGCAAGTTTTGGCACAAGTAGATGTGGAGGAGTGGCAAATAAGGGCAGGAAACAGAATGAAATGGAAGGAAATTATAAGGAGGTTATAAAAATACGAGTGATTCATATTTGAAACGTTTCTCTTGAAATGCTAGGGAGAATTCAGATTTGGTCCTAAGTTTTTGAAGCAATTTACAATAGACAGTTAATGACAATAAATCAAGATATTTATTTGGCTCCTAACTGCGACACCATCACTAGCAGGAACAAATAGAATGTTCTTCAACTTTGTTGGGTTAATCAGTGAACACTGTGAGACCTAACTGTGAGTACTACAAAACGCCCTCATCTCCCTGTATATAATTTTTTAAGATTAATTAAGTAGCTATACTTTATTATACTACAAAAGTATTCTTTCCGCCGAGCCTCTCTAGCAAGCCATGATATTTTTCGACAAATATCTTATCACATTTGAAGCCTGTGACAGTGGGTTTTTGCCTTTTCAGAAGAATTTGATAGCGTCATTTTGATTTTGTCTCGATTTTTCTGCGATACTGATGTTTTACCGCATAATAGTAGCCCCTCTTTCACGTCATAGTGTCGTAGTTCATGAGAGGTATGCTTTTTATTATCTCGAATTCAACTTTCTGCTAGTGTTTATTGTTTTAAGGGTTTTAGTTTTAGCTTATTCTATGTTTCCTGTTTTTTATCTTACGTATCGTTCAACAGTGATTAACGCCCAAGTTTTACGAAGAGCTGGTCGAAAAGCATTTCCCAAGATTTGGCGTGCCAATTAAAGTCGGAGACCAATTTTAGGGGTTCACTTCGAATGTACAGGATGCGTGCACATCTCGATCCTTTTCTTGCGGGGAACGAGAAACAATTTGGTGTAATAACATTATTGTTAACGTTTCAACTCGAGGAAGTAATGAAACATGTAACTAATTCTCACGCCCTAAAGAACATTTGTTTTCATTTAATCCTTTGAACTAGTGTTTTATAACCACAAATATCATTTCCTAGTTAAGTTTATCGTAGTAGACCCAATTATTTTATTTAATTTTGGTATAATTAGACTATATAATTTAAGTCGGGTTCAATATTGGCTTTTATCTGTTAAAAGTTAGCTGATTTCAAGTTCCAGAACAACTACTAATGGTTTACCCACTTGTGTGAGGTTTACTGTAAGAAGCTGAGGTAGCATACAAAAGACACCACCTAAATTTTGTAATCATTATATCTGGCAGAGATTTGTACGTACATTGCAACTCATCTCTAAGTGTTGTTCTTTTATTCCTTTTTTTATTTTACTATTCCCGTAGGCAGTGCTTACCTACCTTTAGTCTACTCTGCTCATTTTCTAAACTGGAATCTTCAAGATTTTCCTCGCTTGCTCCATCTAATTGTAAGCGTGGCTTACTCAGCCTGTAACCTTGTGGGTCGAAATTTATTGGCTAAACTGAGCAAGCTGGCATTGTGGTAACCTGAGTGAAGTTGGACTGTTGGAGTAGTATTTAGTTGCCTTTTTGGTTTTTAAAGCATTGAAGTAATCCGGTGGACTTAGGATGGTGGCAGGCAATTATCACCCGTCTACACAAGCGAAGATGCTTAAGTTTTGTTCCCGTTGGAATCCCCAGAATTTGACCCCAGTTCAATTCACGAATGCTCGACGGATTGAAGGTAAATGAGCAGTATACGAAATTCTTCAAAGTCGATTTCTTCCTTTCCTTTGATGATAGAAGAGGATGAAATGGAAAAAACAAGTTGGGAAACCATTGGTTGTAAGAAACAAGAAACCTTCTATTATGATGATAATAACAAACGTAAACGAGGGGAGTGTAATTCGATCGAATTGGTGGGATTTGGTTTAAGTTCTTGGACTACAGTGAGGTCCAATGGAACCTTTCTTCCTTCTTTTCTTTTCGGTGCTGGTTGAAGAATTCATTTTTATAAACACGAATCTCTTGAATGACAGTCTGTGATTTGTCATAGAATTTAATAAACTTGTATATATCACCGATCAATTTATTATTTTTGAATCTAAGATCACGACTGAATTCCACATTGAAAATTAATTAAAGTCTTGACGTTTGTGATTTTTAATAAGTCATTTCCAGCGACATATTTAGATGTCTCCCTTTCGGTACACCCGGTATACTTAAATGTGCATTGTTTGCATAAAACTAATTTTCAGGATTTCTTTAAAATTTAGGAGACCAATCACGCTCACGCAACGCGAAATCCAACAAAAATGCAAAGATTAAGTTTCTTTTACGGCAGTGTATCAAAATATTTAATTATATAAAATGTTTGCCATTCATAAAATTCAAAAGAATTCTCAAACTTTGACTGCTACAGCAATAATTATATGAAATTAAACCCTTCTTTATCATATCTACAAGTACTTTCGTCGATTTTATCTGACGCCCATATGACATGAATATTACGAGTGTAATATTCATGTTTCTTCAATTATATGAAGAAACTACGTCTACGTAATTGTAGTTGTAGTATTTATTGATCCTCTGTTCAATGTACTTTTTTAATTGACGTGTTTTATGTTGTAAACAACTATTATTATTATTATTATTATTAATCCGCTATATCTCACTATAACGGTGACTTATTTACTGACTAAGTTGATAAATTAGTTTGAATTTTGTTCACATACAGCTTACATTTTAAGATTTTTGCTCAGCATGGTATTTTTTCTGTTACAATCCCCAAACGGTTGAACAAATGTTAGCGTGATATACTACTGAATTCGTAATAAAAATACCTTTTCAAGGATGTGTCAGAAATGGTCATTTAGGACTGTAAATTGGGTATATATATTCTTTTCTCTTACACTTATCTGTTTCCCAATTTCTTTTCTCTTATTTTAGGCAACCTTGTTGACAATGGAGAGATTGAAATCGAAAAAACTCAAAAATTCGGTATTACCGTATAATGCATCTTTTCCGGACTAAGTATTTGCATGTTCACAACATCGAAATAATGTGCTATTCGCCACATAGTCCACACCTGGTACCTACTATTTCTTTTCTGCTTCCACGTGCAAAATGTAAAGTTACACGATTTATATTTTACACTGGTCAAAGTCACGGTAGATGCATAGAAAAATGAAATAAACAACCTAAGACGGAAAGATTGGAAAAATATTTCGTAGACTGGTTTTCACGGATGTGGAAATGCATTGAATCCAAAGGAGAATACTATGAAAAATTATAACTAAATGTGTTTCGCCAATAAATTATGCATTATTGCACAAGGTTCAGTGGAAAGCGAACAGCACTTGTATGCATTAATAGCAACTGATTTAGAACCACTTCGTTTCCTATAGTTCCATTTCATAGCTAAAAGTATTTCTGCAATAAAGTTATGTCAAATCCTGCAGACAGCAGTGACTAACATTATTGCAACTATTCGACTCAAAATAAAATAGATTGAATGCAAACGTATATCGCACTTCCACGTTGAATCGTTTTATACCCGCCTTTGTTTATGCTCGAGAGGTCGGAAAACTTATTTTATGGTCGACCTGGAGAAGGCAGAAGCGCAATAATATCGAACAAACAAATTTACTAAATTGGACGACACGAATATAGAAAATTAACATGAGAATAATATAAACTGGCACACCTGGATGCGCCGCTTGTTCATTTTCCTCATGTCAGCAACGAAACGTATACATGCGTTCGCTAATTATTTCCATTAGTTTCGAAAATCGTTTTCATATATTACACGTTGTGTACGGAACAATTTGCTGCTATAAATCATCCCCGATGAATATTATTTCTGTTGCTATCGAGCTACTTAGGCAAGTACATGTAAACATGTAGTCTGTAATTTGGGAAGGAATACATAATGATGTGTAAATTTTAGTTCAAGATATCCTTTCATATTCTTGCTTAGTGGAACTGTTTAATGATAGATTCATCAGAATAAGAAAAATGAATATGTTTCGAAAAGCAAATAATTTTGAGAAGAAAGGAAGAATTTCTTTTATTATTACCCTTCGGAAATGTTATTTTAATTATACAATGTAACACCAGATATGTATATGGAAGCGTGGCACATAAGTTAGCAGAATTTTGAATTTTTATTTTCTCTAGAACAATAAGTAAACAAATAAACTGTAATTAACAGTTTCCTTCAGGTGACAAAAATAATCTTTAGTTAAACTGTATCCTTTATAATAAAATAAAATCTGGATGATGTTCCATATAACGACCTAATTAAATTAGGCACGTTAATGGGCAGCTACTAAGTAATAGTGTAAAAGCTTACTGAATAAGCACAAGTTGCATATGCCAATAATCCGTGAGGGAAATTAAGCTTTGAAAATCTGCAGTTGCGGTCTACGATAGGTCTACGAGAACGTTATATGGAGAGTCTTTCAGATTTTGTTTTTTTTTAAGATTTTGGCTCTGGAAAATAATTTACTATTTTTATGTATCCTTCATGGTTAAACGTGATGACTTTACAAAATTTAGTATAAATAAATTATTTTTAATATCTCAAAAGGAACACCACTGATTAAAAATTGAATCATCTTCAACTACTGTAGGTGCTTGCATTTCACTTCCGTACTTCAAGTTTTCGTCGTCACCGTGAATCTTGACTATTTCAACACTTTCATTGGCTTTGTAACTTTTCTGATTTTATTGAATATTTTTCTTTACAGTTTATCGACATTTTCATTTCAAGAATCCCTTATGCAATTTGACATTTCTACTACAGTTACATTATCGTCCTTGTCAATTCTTTAAGAGTCACCAAAAGTTGTAACCTTTGTGTATGATTTTGTTGTGTAAACACAAGTACATTTTTATGTTCTCAAATCTCATTTGAATGAATTGTAGCTATTCAAATTAATGTGAATGTATTGCTAATAATTTGCAAAGAAAGTCAAAAGACTTTTCGTGCTGCTGTACTTCAATGCAAATTGTGTTGATTGTATATACGAGGAATGTCCGATAATAATGGCACATGTAGCAGTTATATAAAGTGTACTTGGGCATGGTTGGTGTCATGTTCATGACTAGACACGTGAATGCGTGTAGTAGTGAAGTTTGAAGCATTGCTTCGTACACAATTCCATTTAGCTTCTGGGAAACAAATGAATATGGCGTGAGTAAATGTACAGAATTCGAAGTGTGAAGTGCACGGAGTCATCAGACTTTTGCAAGCCGAAATTGTATACAGGTATATGAAGGAAAAGACCGAGACGATTACGCGAAGAAGTTACACTATTACACAATGGCGCAATATCCCGCACGTCAAACTCAGCGGAATTGGGACCTGCATCATCATCCATGTATTCCAGATTTAGTCCCCTTGGGTTTTTATTTACTCGAGTCTTTAAAGAAATTCTTGGGTGGAAAGCGCTTGCCGGATCGATAGGAATTACAAGGCACCGTTGTGAACTATGTACTTCAATCAACTTGACAAGCAGCAGTACGGTGAATGGATGTATAAATTAGTGTAAAGCTTGGATAACGTTGATGGAGATTCTGTCAAGCAATAAATAAGAGTGTGTAGTTTTTGTGAAATGTATTAAATATTTTCGTTAAATATAATTGTTATTGTAATTTCGTTTTGTACCTTAATTATCGAAGATTCTTCGCAATTTACTAAAAAAATTGAAGATAGACGTTTGCTACTGGTTGTACATTTTACTCCGTTCTCTTTCTTTAGATACAGCCCGTTTAACTTCAACTTTGAAATTTCCTGTCAAACAGTAAAAACTGATATTGTGATTTTGCTAAAGGAAGAGCATATAGAACACTGGATAACGACCGGGATTAAGACCATCACGCCTTTTCATTGCGGAACCTGATATGCCAAAATAGAGCAGTTACTGAGAATGAGATAAATTAAAAAGACAATGGAACCGTTGACAAAGCACAATCGTCCTAATAAACATCTCCACACCGTACGGATAGTAGATGACTCAATGTATTGGGCCTATTCTGGGTGATACTAATTATGTGGCCATGTTTGCGGTAGTCTTCCTACATCGATTTTCCGCTTTTTTCTTTTTGTTTCTGTTTCAGGTTGTTCCTACTATTTTGAGAAAGAAGATTGGCGAATAAAGGAAATCTCTGTCAAAAATTATAACCGTTTGCATTTTTACTCCCCAGTTTCATTCTTCAGTCAAGTTTCCAAAATATTGACATCATCAATCACAAGGTGGTTGATCCAATTTCTAGCTTTAGTAAATTTTTTTACTCGCCATTAACAATCTTGGTTTATTTTCTCTTTTCGTCTATCATTATCCTTTCTAGAACAGAGGACGTAAAATTCTAGAAAATGCACACGTATTTAAGCTGTCCATTAAAATTCCGTGAAGGAAATCAAATGTAATTTTTAAATTTGCAAACATAACTGAAAGAAATACAAGGAGCGATAGAATATGTCATTCCCGGAATAAATAGAAGAGGTTGTCGATAAACTGCAGTAGAAAACATCATACAGAGAACAGCAAGGATAAAATGGAAATGAACAGAAGCAGAATAGATCAAAGAGCACCACATACACCCTGACGTGGAGATCAAGATTACGCATCCATAATACTTTTAATTCCTTTTCCTATTTCTCTTTTTATTCGTATTAGTTCTATATTTTATTCCTCTTCCGCCTGCCGCATCTGCTACCGCGCCCTTGTTTAACTGTCCATCTTTTACTTTTGATTCTTGTCTCGCCCTTGGGTATTAAGATATCTTTTTTACCCCATACCCATTTTTCCTCATTCATTTTTATTTTCTTATATCCTGTTTTTTGCGATATTAAGTTTCTTTACTTCCTCCTTTGCAATAATTTCCTCTGGATTTCCCTGTTATTTCTAATATTTTACATTTTTACATTTTTGTATATTTTATCTTCCTTAATTCGTGTTTGCTGCTCATTATTCATTTTCACATGTTTTTCCCCCAGTTTCTTTGCTCCTCTCACCTTTACTTCAACCTCTAGCTCGTTCTTCAATAGTTGACTCATTTCGTCTTTTATGGCTTTTTCTTCATTTATTCCAATTGGGATTCTTGGTCCGATTATATTATTTCTCCTTTTATCCTTGTCTAAAATCTGTATCTTATCTTTTAGTTTATACAGCTCTTCTTTCATTTCCATTTTTCGTGGTTTTCTTCTTTAATCCCTTTCAATTCATCCTGCTTTTTATTTGCTCTTCTCTTATTCTGCTACGTTCTCTTTGTTTTCGTTTGGAAGTTCCTTATCATTTCCATATTTTGTTTAATTTTTCATCTGTTTCCGATGATCCCTTGGTTTCATTGCTCCTTCTGGAACTCCCTTTTATGCTTCACATATATATATTTTACCAAATATTGTTGGAATTTTTCAAAATAAACCAGGAATGTTATAGATGAATACAAGATACCGCAGTAATAAAGTGAATCATCATTTTACTAAACATATACTGCCAATGTATGCGTTTCTGATAGATGCGATGTGCTCTTTTGAATATAGGAAAATCAATAAAGGTACTAAACATTCTGTGGTGATAATTTTCCTATACTGAAGAAACTAAATTTGAAATGTGTTAGATACTATGCGACACATACATTCATCAAATAAATAGCCGAGATACATATGTATCAGCACAATTACGTATTATTCACGAATAATGTAACTTACCTGAAGCCACAGACATGATCGATCTCCGGTATCCTGGTAATTGTAAGGATGGCCACAAAGTTTGTCCTGGTCATGGGCGGAGAAGTCGCGTCTGAAAAGTAAAACGCCGGACAAAAGCTACACGTGTATTCTATTCAACATATTCTGAATCCCGTGTACCGCAAATATTGATTTTTTGGATGACTTTTGCTATTGAATCGGTGCGCGTTATGCAAGTTACGTTGCATGCGGTTCCGCAAAGATCGACCATAGAAAGAGCGGATGGGTTCCCAACGGAAGTGCGATGACAATTCAAGACATATATACGGCTGCGACTTCTTCAATAATAGTACAGTTTAGAAATCGTTAGGGGGATGCAACAACCCGCAACTAATGTGCGAACTATTCGATGTGTATTGCACAATTTGTCAGAGAATGAAACGTTCGTTACGGTTTTATTACGTGTTAGAATTGAGGCGAGGTCAAAGGAAGTTGAAATTTGTGAAGCTGTGCTAGAAAAAGGAAACTGAAAAGTTCATTTTGATGCTAACTGGAATATTAAGGAATTATATATTTCGAGTGTGTATAAATTGGCGAAAGAGCTATACGCGACGAAACGTCTTGTGAAATTCTGAATCGAAAATAGAATTTACCGTGATCTTCCCGTGATCGACTGTGCACGGCTTGGTTTTTCGGTATACCAACGGAGTGGCCCAAAATGGCGGTTCTTGTCCCGTGGGGAAAAGATGTCGGAAAAATCAGCTCCCAGCTCCTACGAGAGTTATACCAGCCTATATTAAATCACCAGCCTCTACTAGATCACACTAGTTATCTATTAGTTTACACTATGCCTCATACTAATTCCCTATAACAATAACGTTCGATCAACAAAAATTCAACGAACTTTTAACGGTACTCTAACTTCCCTGCGTCAGTTTTTCTTATAATCCTTGATAAGAGATTTAAAACAAAATGAGAATAAACTTAAGTGCGGAATAAACCAACTGATCAACTCGCCGGCTAGAAACGGGACTCATAGCTATGTAATTCTTCCGTCGCCAGTTTTTAATTTTTTGGGCTTTTAATCTTCCAATACCGCCTCTGTCCACTTAAGTCTCGGTCTACCTCTTTTCCATTTTTTGCTCTGGTGTCTTCCATCCTATATCCTTCACCACTCTACAACTGTCTATCCTTTTGAGGTCTTTCCCATTGCAAATGATTTTAACCCTCCGTGATCACACTTCAATATAGAATTTAGATGCCATTTCAATAAACAATTGCAAAAAACTATCCGTCCGATATTGATATAAAAATTTTGGAACATACTATAAACCTTTTAGATTAAGGACGAATAGTTTATTTACAAGAAAACCAATGGCAAGATGATGAAAAAAGCATCATTAAAAAATGTCGCAAAAATTACAATTTCTTATTCAAAAAATCGTAACCATGTTAATTTTTAATATTTTTAATTAAAAATTGGAGAAGATTCTTCTTAAAAAATTGGGGTCTAATAGACCCCAAGTGACCACGGAGGGTTAATAAACTCTGAGATACATGGGAGGTTATACAATTGATACAGTTTTTCATTGTCTCAACTTTCCCATCCTTCCTCTACTTTTCTTCCTTCATATATCCCTCTTAGCATTTTCCGCTTCCATACTTCTAATTTGTTCTGGTTGGTTTTGTTCGTCGCCCATCCTTTGCAACTATAAGTAAGAGTTGGAGGTAAAACGGTCTCGTATATTCTTATTTTAGTTTTTCGGGAGACTTCTTTGCCCTCAGAATTTGGCTTAGTCCTCCTTCAGGTCTACTGCTTTTAGCTATTCTCATATTAATTTTCGTCCCTATATCGCACTTGTTCTTTATTACTACTCCCAAGTACGTATAAATTTCCACTTCTTCAAAGGTAATACTATGCCATCCTACCTGTACCTTAAATCCTATTCCTTTTTCAATATTACTCTTGCTTTTGATTTCCATATATTTACTTTTCCCTGTATTGATCTGTAGCCCCAATTTTCCCCACGGTTTTATAAAGTTTCTAGTAATATCTTCTAATTGTTTTTTATTTCTGGTTAGCAGGACACATCGTCAGCATAAGCAAGGTACTGGATGGCTCCTACACCATATGTTTCCGACTGTAGGTAACTATCCCTGATTACTTTTTCAGAACAAAGTTGAACAGTACCATGGACATTTGACCTCTTTGCATCAATCCTCTTCTCATTTCAAAATCCTCTGTTAATTTCCCATTAAACTTAACTGAACATACACTATTTTTTAGCGTTGTTGCTATTAGCCTAATCAATTTGACCGGCAACTCAAATTCCTGTAGTATTTGAATCAACTTGCTCCTGTTCACTTATTCATAAGCTGCTTTGAAATCTACAAAGAGGGCTTTGGCACATATCTGGTACTCATAGCATCCTCACAGAATTTGTTTACATGTAAACACCCGGTCTGTTGTTGACCTATTCTTTCCTTCGCGTAACTGTCTAATGTTTACTTTATCTTTGGTGCCAGAATTTTATATATTACATCTAAAAGGGCTACTCCTCTAAAATTACAGCATTCTATTTGATTTCCCTTCCTACAGATGGAAAAGATGTTCGCTTTTTTCAATGTTGTGGCAGTTATTCTTTCTCCTATGTTTTGCTTTACTAGTTTGTCGATATCTGCGTTTAGAAGATCTCCTCCGTATTTCAGTTTTCCCCCGCGATACTATTTCCTCCCAGACTCTTTTAATTTTTCATTATATATTAATAATTTCGTTTATTATTTGGTTTGTGGGTTCTGCTACTTCATTTCATCCAAACCCGTCAATTCATCTCTTACTTTCTCTTCCTTCTTCAAATCCGCATTTAATCCCTCATTTAGGAGTTCGTGGTAATATTCTTTCCACCTACTTAGTTTACCTTGCTCATCTCCCATCAGGTTTCCTTCTTTATCCTTACAATAAGTTGTTCTTCCCTGATATCCAATTTTTATATTCCTTACATCTCTTTAAAAAATTCTAATGTCCTATGCTTGACCTCCACACCTTTTATCTCCTTTTGAGATCACTGAAATTTTATAGTTTTGGAAAATTTTCATGCATTTTAAGAAATCGTTTTTAAAGTTTACAAGATAGGCAACGATTATCAATTCATTAATCACCAAAGCAACTACTTCCGTACAAAAGGCCTGTTGGCTATTGAATAGATAAATAACAGGAAATCTCACGTTCTCCCTATGGCCCTTTTTGGGAAGATATGCAATATTAAAGAAGAAGTTTACTTGAAATTTTCTTCTTATGTTTTCTTATCTTTACGTTGTATCGGATTTCTATCTAATTTATCATCCAGATAATTTTCTCCCTATTAATTATAAAGCAATTACCATTTTTATTTAACTTTTTATAAAGAAATAGTTTTGTTTTGAATATTTGTCCTTGCAGATTATGTTGCTGCTATTACCATTCACCAGTTTCAAGACGTTTCTATTATCAATATATTCCTATTTTGTTCAACCTAAATGAGCTAGTAGGAACAATTCCAAATATCGTTCAGGTGTAAAACTCAATTTTTTTCTCTCAACGTCTCAGCTCCATCAGCACGGCGGTAATATACGGCCGACCATAAATTTCACTAAAGAGGAATATTTTTCATTAAACGGCACTAGTCGAGAACGGGTGTAGAAAATGAAAGAACCTTTATCTCGGCGGGCGTGCGATATTTAACGAGATAATAAGACGGTAATCTAGTTGGTCGGGGAGCGGCGCCCGCTAGATGATTGCCTCCGTATTTCTTCATTACGCATCTTATTAAATAAGTCGTTAAGAAACAAAAGAGGCGCGACCTCGAGATCTTCTGCTTCTAATGGAAGCTAATTGAGAGCAGCTCTCTAGATTCATTACGATTTTTAATTACGAAAATAGGTGGAAAAACATGCTCGAGATAAACAGGAAGATGATGTTCGACCATTAGCGAGTTGGATTTTGAAGAAATATATTAGATACCGCAGAAACATCTTAAGTGCTAAGGGCACACTTTTTGCCTACCCAAATATTTTATGAAATATGTCAGTACATAGGTCCCATTTTCCAATTTATAATAATCTTTAGCTTGACCATAATTCTGTGATGGTACTGGGCTTCTCTAAAAAGAGTTCTGTTCTTTTCAAATAAAATGGGAAGCCCCAAATACGAAGTTCGACAACTAATTTAAGAATGAAATTTTACCATTTTCGACGCTGAAAGGCATAAGGATTAACGAGAAGAAGAAGAAGAAGAATTTTACCATTTTCAATTTAAACAGTATAAATAATGGCGAGGGCAATGCTTACGTAAAATGCTTTATTCCTTGTATTTCGACCAACTTCAATTGGTGTGACATGGGGAACACTATTTATGTAATTCTGTTTTAATTTTCTTGAAGAATTTGGATTCTTAAACAAAGGCACTTTCTAATGTCTTTGTAGTGGTTAATAGGGGGTAGGTTAATAAATCCAGTTTGTCACACACTGAACGACCACGCGAAACATACAAAACACTGTTGACACTCGCCAACACTCCAACGGATTACAAACGATGATTCGTGATAATGGATGAGACCTGGATTCATCATTACACTTCAGAAACAAATATGCAATCAAAACAGTAGATTGCACGCACACCATTCACTCGGTTGAAAACGTGATGGCATCAGCTTTTAGATGTAAAAGGGATTACAGGCCAATATTATACAACACATTTTGACAAATTGAAAGTAGCAATTCAGGAGAAACGCCCGGGAATTGTTAAGAGAAAAATGTCGTTTCACCACGAAAATGCGCCCGCTCATTCAAGTGCAACCGTTCAGCCAAAAATTGACAGAATTGATGTTCAAAATTCTTCAGCATCCGTCGTATTCGCCTGATTTGGCTCCGACAGACTTCCACCTTTTCCGAAACTCAAAACATTTCTGGGTGGATAGAGATCTTGGTTGAATGAAGAACTGATACAGGCTGAAAACAATTATTTTGGAAACCTCGAGGAAAGTCACTTCCGAGAGGGAATCGAGAAGTTAGTTAAATATTGGAGTGTTGATCTTCGAGGGAATTATATTGAAACAAAATATAACTTGAAGTTGTATGATTTTGTTTTCATTATCATTCCAAAAACTTTTCAATCTATCGTCGTAAAATCCTAGAGTGCAGTAAGCATTACTTTCCCAACCGGAAGTGCACCTGCTTTAAGCTTATCTGGTTTGCGCTAATCTTTCACATGATTGGTTTCAAGATTGAAGTAAGATATCCATGTTTCATCAGTGGTAGGTGATGTCCATTTTGTTTCTTTTATATTCATTAACTTACTTTCACCCCATACAATCTTATAAATGAATTTGATGCATAAATTATGAAAAATTCTTACATTTTACACAACTTATGTATTGAATTACAAAAGAAAAAGTTTATAATAAATGACACTAAATTTGTAAATGAAAATATTTTCCTAGTAGCACAGGCAAGCGGAAATGATTTCTTCAAGTTTCCGAACGAAATTATTTTGAACTGCAGATAGAGCAAAATAAAGACGAATGCTTATTGTTTCGACGAAGAAATTTGAATAAACTAAATTAAAATTCGGTCCATATGTCAAGCAAGGTCAAGTGGATATTTGGATAGGACGTGTATGTGTGTGTATAGGTTACGGACCACCACCTCAAACGCCAAGAGCGCTCGAGAGATTTCTTGCGATAAATAAATCAGGGGGCCCAAAACTAAACTTTTATTTGCCCCCTTTTTAGAATTTTTCCCTTCACATTCATCGACCCACTTTTACCCTATATATATAATTTTATAAATAAATTTAACGCAATAGTTGTGAGAAACCCTGTGTTTGAATTCCATCCTCCCAATAACTAATAGCATACGATTATCGTATTTGGTGAAGGATTCCGCGTAATCTAGATAAACTGTATATGTTTATGAAACAGGAAGTTATTGAAAAACTAGAACAGAATTGCGCTTACCAGTATTTTGTCGTGATGCCTTTCGGCTTCATGGATAGTGGTAAATACAAAAACTCTTCGGTTAGGAAGAAAAAATAATGTTAATATGTACTCAGTACGAGGTATAAATAATAAATGTCAGACCACGTTTTCTGTGGTTGAAGAAAATATAGAACGTTTAACGCTGTTTACGAAGACAAAGAATTATTTAAGTATAAAATCCGCAGAACGAAAGTAGAAAGTACTGCAAACGATTTTGCTTATGTACTTTCAACTTTTTCGACCTTTTTATGTCCAAAGTAGAAGATCATTAGAAAATTAAAACTCGACGAACGTGCGTGATAAGTAAAGTTTCTTAAAAAGGTGGATGACTTGGACTGACGCTGTCACTCCTTCGAATTTTATTATTCAATGATAAGTTGTCATTGATAAGTTATCATTGAATAATAAAATTAGTCGAGTGACAGCGTCAATCCGATTTACACTACTTAATGATAACACGTCATCCAGCTTTTTAACAGACTCTAATGATAATTTATCATTATGTAGTGTAAACCGGTCTGACGCTGTCCCTCCACCACTTGTCCCTACTTACGTGCAAGGCGCAACATTAAAATTCGGAGTAGGGACATCGTCAGTCCGGTTTACACAACTTATCATGTACTCGTTTGTCGTACCTTATATATGAGGCATAAAATACATAAATGCTTTTTCAATATTCAGAGTGTATTGTACATACACGCGATCAATATAGAGCGCCTGTTATATACCTGATGTGGTCTATTATGTTCCGTATATCATCATTTCATCATCATCCATTCAGTTTGACGCAACCATAAATTTCTATTACGGTTAAAATATTGCCGGATCAGTGAGTTTGATGTAGAAACACGTAATAAAACTATTTAATATCTGTGGGTAACGGTGGATTTAGCAAAGGAACATATCAGTTAGTAATGAAAACGGAAATAATCATAATGGGCATTGTAATTGATCTTCGATCGTTCTGTTCTGGTTAAATGTTTATTGCATTGTATTGTACCCAATATAGATTTAGATCCGCAAAATAAAGTTATCCTAGCAGCAGTTGCTTAGTTCAAAAGAAGTATTTCTGGACATTGGAATTATAAACAATCGGACAATCTTACACTATCAAATTGCTTAGTTAAAGGGGAAGTTATAGGGGAACAAATATATCTACAACAACAGAGTATAAAACAAGAATTTAAGAAAACTTCGTTCGTCCCACATTTTGTTATATCATCAAGACCGACAGTAATAAAACAATTTTTGGTAACATCGGAGGTGAATGTATTACGAGCGATAAGGGAAATGTACCATCAAGCATATGGTTTGATGGAACGTCTCATGAGAAAATTATGTAATGTGCATACATATTTATAAAATGTGCAACGAGATATAGCAGATCGAAGTGTTTTAGATCACCAGAACGAGCACAAACCAGATGAAGGAACTCCGAGACGCCTCCGTCGCAAGACTATCAAGACCCGTAAAATACAAAGTACCTCTAAAGTTCCATTTTAGAAAGAATATTAATATTGTTCTTCGACTTTTGTAATTTTGTAATATCAGTCGTAACTAAAGTGAATTAGTTACGACTGGTATTACAAAATATAAACTCCAAAATCGTATAGATAACATTGTAATGATTGGAAACGGATGGAAAGTTGCAGCAAAAGAATGTGTAAAAGAAAATATAGAAAAGATCAACCTAGGTAAACAAGGTCCCAGGCAAAAAAATGCTGACTAATGGTAGAGGATTCAAACAGCTGAATAAATTGGAAAAAAAAATTGAAATAGTACGGTATGTAGAGAACTTAGATGATGAAATTAATTTAGTTAAAAAGTTCCACAGTAATTTATATCATATACATAATCAAGAAGGGTTTATACGGTTGTTGAAGATGCTTGCCTCGAGCTAGCGAAACACGTGTCACCGATTTTATTATAAACAATTGTGTGGTGAGGAGTTTACGGATGTGATATTTGTGTCATCATATACATACATCAGTTCTTCTTCATCTTATTCTAAGGCTTATAGCTTCTATAGGGAGCAATGACATTTCTTCACTAATCCCTATTGGGATAGTACAATAGGCTGTTATCATTAATGTTTCTTAGTGCGGTTTGTACATGTTCTAACCTTGTCTATCAATTGTCCCGAATGAAGTGGTCGATTATTATTTGTAATACATTGTGTCAAAGCTTAAAGTTTGCTGATTTTAATCTTCCTTTAAATTTCCGAATATAGTTATAATCGTTACTTTCGGGCGATAAAATAACAACATTTGGAAAGTATGGTAAAGAAGCATTTCTGGCATGAATATTGTACTGAGAATTTAGTTAAATTTCTTAAACAAAATTGGACCGGCTTAGCTCTTAATTAATGATATAAAAAGCATAAATTATAACAAATTATGTTTATAAATTTTGAGAAATATTTAACATAAAATCAAGATAATTACCTAGTGTTGTGTGTGTGTGTGTGAGTGTAATTTCTTTTTCGATGATGGTTCTTCCTATACCTCCTCTCTTAACTTCTATTCTCGTTGCACCTTTAATTTCTATGGATTCTTTCCCTTCTTAGATTCTATCTTCTCCGGTATAGTGAGGTTCTTTATTTCACTGGAGCTTCTTCTTCATACCCTATTATTCCAAATATATTTATTGACTTATTTGTTGGCTTATCTATCTTGTCAATTTTCTTGTTGTTAACCAAACAAACTGTTAATTTCTTTTGGAAACCAGGGCTACACTGCTTTATTTCTTCGTTGTCCACGAAACGAAAACTTCAACTCTCCCCGAGTCCAGTTTATCCAGGCATATCGCTGTTATAGAAACCTGTATTGAATGTATATGTATCCTTGGTTATTTCCAGTAATTTTTAATGAATTCTTGTAATGTATAAGTGTTATATGTACGTGTCTGAATGTTTACAATACTTTTCTCTCCATTAATATATCCTTTTTATAATAATTAATAATTTTATTTCTAGTGAAATATTTTTCTCCCATTAAACGTCACTGGCTGGAGTTAAAATAAGAAGCTAACACCCGTAGTGTAATAAAATGCTCAAAAGGTGGTTGGCGTGGTGTGGAAAAGGTATAAATAGAACCCCAAAATAAACCGTATGACAATTGAAGACCATAACCTCAACATTAATTGTGAATTTGAATATACTACAATATACTACACGATAATTTATGGAGAGAGTGTCAGATTCCTTCCTTATAGTTGACACATTGACGCCGGAAGAGACCCAGCGGGAGAAACTAAGAACAAATCTCGTAGGGCACCAGGTGTAATGATTTTCTATATGCATTTGGCGCTCTGCATATGGTGATTTTTATAGAATTTTAAAACTAAACGTGCAGGCGGGGAGTTTAGAAGGAGAGGCCTAACTTAATTAATTTATCCTTCCAGGGCTACTCGGCACAAGCTGAGAAAGATCCCAATAGAACCGAGGGCGGGACCGAGACCGAAGACCTGGACTACTGATCAGCAAAAAATAAAATATAAAGAAGGATTCCTATTAGCAAGATGTTGGACTTTATCGAAAACACCAACCTAATGGCGTAAACTAGCTAGGGGGACACAATAAGCCATTGAGTTCCAGTGAAGTGGCCCAGAAGGACAACACCCTTAAGGGAAAAAAGTGTCAAATCAATATAATTTGAATTTAATGACAAACGGTTACTGTAAATAGCGACGATAGCTCGATAATGAATCTTTCTTGCTAAATCTTTAAGAAATGTCTTCATTATCCTGTAAAATTAACCGGAGGAACTTCGCCATTTCATTGGCACACATTTACAACACAACATGCGTAATGACGGGCGTTACACGAAGCCAATTTAACTTACCCTACAATGGTTTATGAGTTAATATAACACGGACGTCAGTCGCCCTCAAAATGCCAGATTTAATCCTGAACGATTGTAAATACGTTGTATTACAACGAGTCGGTGTTTCTCACCATTATTAAATGAACTATTTGCCCTGCGAACCCCTATATTGAGCAAGTATTACGACGAAGAACACGGTGTAATCACATCTCCATGGGGAAAGAAGTCATGAATTGAAATGATCCTCGTAACTTGTTGGTATTGACGATTGATTTTTATGAGGATAGCGACGGTTAATTTTGATAGATGAGGTGATGACGAACGAAACGACGTTCGGTTCTTTAATTAACTCATTTGAACACGAACCTGGGAATAACAAAGATATAGTAATAATTTCTTGAATAATATTACATCGAAAGTATTTTTTTCGAAATAAAAAAGGGTTCACTTGGATCGAAGACGTTTTAAAAGGAATTGTGGCTTTAAATCAAATCATCACAATATTCAGGATTACCATTAAATGTGAATGCGACGAAGTAAGGTTTTCCAATACAATTGTAAAAACTGCAAAAGTAAAGTAGATGTGTAATTGAAGTGATAGTATCTAATAAAGCTTAACCCAATATTACACCGTCACCGTTCTGACCGATATCTTCTTGAAGATATTTCATTACAATTGTATGTAATATGTGTATGTATGTATAATGCAACTTAACGGAAATTTAATCCTAACTTCGGAACTTCGTAAATGTGGAATAAATTTATAATGTCATACCAAATATACAACTCGTGTATACCCACAATGGGAACATTGTGCAGCTTTGTGAACGAAGAAGTTGCGCCAAGTGCCCAAATAATTTTCTGATAAAGAGGATTAAATTCTGATGACGTTAGAGGGCATCTTAAAATTCTGGAAGTGATATCTTCAGATGTATATATTTTTAAGTGATAATCCAGGATTTAGAATTTGTTATTCTATCATTGTTTATTCACGAATTCAGAACAGACAAAGGAGAAAGACATTCTTCCAGTGAATTTGTGTATAAGCATAGTAATTCACATAAACGTGTTTAAACGTATATGTACATACATGTATTTTCGGAAATTCATGCGCCCGACCGAACGAAACAAAATTGATTTCAACCCTTAGATAGGGGTAGTTTGTCCGGCGTTTCCCCAATAATAAATGCCGATCCGAGTTATCTCTGTTTCAAGTCGGCTGACTCTTGTGGCCAGTGCATATACAATATGCTGCGTATGATGAATGGGACAGGATCTGCACAGTCATGTCCAGTCCATTGGCTCTCTTATCTCGCTCCGGTTTAACGTCATAATATCATATCCGAAAGCATTAGCGCCATCTCCGGCACTACAGTTTTATCGATGTTACCTACGTATTATCGCTTTACTGCAAACACGAGGCTAAATCGAAGACGCAAAGGAATATTTATCACACGAAGTAATAGCTATTTACTGTTAGTATCTGGACTTCTGGTACTTTTTCCGATAATTATCAGAGATTATAATCCCGAAAAGTCTGGAGTATTTAAATTAGTTTAAAATAAATAAAAAATACGTTTCTAGAAATTTTCCATCCACCGCCAAATTTTGTTGGTACATACGATATACAAATTGTATCATGCATAGGGATGGTTTCGTTCACAACAATGTACGGTAAGTACAGAATTCGCATATTCTGGAACAGACGTTAAAGCTGCTAGCAGTTAGCAAACCCCTCCGACTATATAAAGTCGTCTACAGGCTGTAATTAGATGTCGAGGTGACTTCACTAAGTGGATCACATCAGATATTCAATAAACGCCCCCGGTACGCATTTCAGTCTGCATCCCCTATGCGGATCTGATATTAGCCGGGAAAGGCTTTACTTGTCAAATGTTATTGCCGTTACAATGGTGTTATAGACTTATGAAGCTATGTCTATATTACCACTGATTTAATATTTTTTCTTCCTTCTTTTTCTATTTCATTAAATCAAACGTTTTGTGTTATTTCTGTTATTATGATATTTTCTTTTCTTATAGCACAAAAACTAAGTCAAGGCAATAACGGATATTCTTCTATTTGTGAATTTCTGGTTGTCTTGACTGTTGGATAATGGTCGATATTAAACATTAGCTAACTGCAGTTGAAAAAGTTCGAAACTATAAAAACAGAAAATACCTATTAGCATTCTACTGGCATCATCAAGTTTTCTTGAAACGATCTCATACAGTGAATTCAAGATTATTGCCAAGCTATAGGACTTCTGCCAAATTGGTTGCATAACCCATCAGTTGATACCGCTTTAAAACATCATATTTGGAGGTTAAACCATATTGAGAGGTTATGAACGAAATTGAAACAGAACAATGATATAAAAATTGTACCAAAACAGTACAGACAACTTGCGATTTTTGTTGCATATATTATTGGAATACCTGCTACTATCAACTATTTAGTTATGTCCAGACTGGGCAAATATGCGGTATGATGAGCCTTCTGTCCTTTGTCCTCTGTAATATAATATTACATTGTGAAAAAGACAGATGACTCATCATACCGCATATTTGCCCAGTTTAGTTACGTCATCAGTTTATTCTACTACTTGAGTTGAAGTCTTTGTCACTGTCTGGGCTTTAGTTGTATCACAGCACACAAGAATGTAATATCTGTACCAGAACTTTTCGGCTTCACTAAGGTGTTCAACATTGTGAATCATTCTCTTTTAAATCTCATATTAATGTACATGGTTCTGTGTTCTTGGTCGTCTTTTTCCTGAATTTTCTTGTACAATCGCTTTGAAAGAGTTATTGTGATTGACAATATCTGGTATAGTTTATGTCGAGAACAGTGCTTAAGGGTTCTGTGCTTAGGTCAGTACTCTCGTACATTGTGGATAAACGAAGTCACTGTAAAGTTTACACATATTTAAATCTACGATTTTTAGAATTTCTGGAGTACTCTTTGAGGCTAAATTGAAGCAAGTCCACAGTTTTTGGTTTTTTAGTCGTACTGAAACGTGTGGGCAGTTTATAATACAAATATCAGATTAGTGACAGTATCATTGCAATTACTGAAAGTGTACGAAATTTCAGCTTGATTCTAATAGCTTTCGCTGCAAACAGCAAAGAATTAAAGAAGAAAAAAAGTCGCCACATAAATCTAGGAAAGATCATTCCACACCGTCATATATCCTACCTTGGGTAACGAGAAACATATTTGTGCACATGTTATTTTATCTCAGTTCTCATGCTGTACTCCCATCTATCAGGCAGACATTGACTTTTTCAGGTCGCATCCATGCTGTTTACTACTCATATGTAGGATTAGGAAATACGCTCACGTCTTTTGTAAGTTCGCCGGTTGCATAAGGTCAACTGTAGAAAGCTCCAGACTTTCTATTCTAATAGCTTTGCTAATAATATTTAAAAAATTCCACTTTCGGCATACGTTTCATAAAGCAGCATTATCGAAAGATCATTAGTATTTCATATTCATAAATACATTATAACCCTTACAATGAAGTTTAAACAAGATTTCGTTCTTCAACCATTCTGAAAACAATACGAATTATTTTGAAACATCAAACACACTACCAGAGAAAGGAGAACTACAAAGTGTGTGCGTATGTATATAATACGAAGAAAGGCAACAAAGAGGAAAATAATTTTGAAATCAAGTTTCTTCTTTGTACTTTCAATAAAATGTAACTTGATTGTAACATTAAATGATTGATTATAACATACCTAAGAAAAATCAAATTGACAGGTAAATTTTGTGCATATTGTAAGAGTAACGTTACAGACCTGTACAAGCGGCAACTGACTTGCCCAATATATTGTAATGTAATGCTACAGATACTACACGAATCTAACATTCATGGATGCATGGAATTCGCTAGTTATCATTTTCCAGTGTAAGAGGATTCCGACTTATTACGAGGAATAACCTAAAATTATTGAGAATAAACAACACGGTAAACATTTTCTAGGATTTTATTTTAAATATACTCAAAGTAATTTTCTTCAGCAATGATACACTTACCATTCTTTCTGTTCATTGTTTAAAAGGTCCCAACCAATGTTTTTTCGGAATACCATAAAAATAAACGTGAACTGCGTAACAATCTCTTCTTCAGACGAAAACCGTCTACCCCGGCAAATTTCGATTAAGCCCAAAAAATAGCTAAAAGTCACACACTGCGAAATCAGGTGAGCACGGCGGATGTTCTATTACTTTTACAGTATTTTCAGCCAAAAGCGGGATAGTTGAAACTGTCGTATGGGACCATGCATTGGTGAAGCATAATTCCCTTGTCTGGAACTCTATTGAACACTTCAGGCAAACATTTTTCAGTGTACCACTTAGCTACAACTATCTTTTGTCCATGTAGCTTAATTGCATTTACTGAGCTCGTAGTTCTGAAAAATACCGCATACATCACCTTTCACAGCTCGCTGCTTCTTAGTCGTTGTAGGAGTTTCCCCACCTTTGTGAATCCATACACGACCTTCTTGGCGGGTAGAAAGGTCGAAAAAGGAAATATAATTTTCGTCAACTGTCACTACTTTGGAAAAAAAATTATTTAATAAATTTGAAGTTTCATGGCCAATTCTTACACGCTCTGATTTTTAGAGTCAGAAAGGTAATGCGGCACAAAGTGACTTACCACTTTGTTTTTAAATGGAGGTGATTGTGCATGATTGTTTTAACAGCGGAGGATCCAATCTTGAGTTGATGTTCTACTACCGCATTATTAAGTGGCTTTGCAGCAATGTTTTTGTCATTAACAGCCGTAGGAGGACGTCCTACTCTTTTTTGATGCTGAACAGAATTCCTTTTGCGTTGAAATTCCTTATACCATCGCTAAATTGTAGCCAAGGAAGCTGCTTGTTCACTAAAAACTGAATACAAACTTTCTTTGCACTTATAAGCGCTTAAAGCTCTTTTAAAATCATAGTAAATTATGATTCCAAAGTGTTTCCTAGTTAATTTCATTTTATTTTACGTTTAATAAGTAGCTGAATTATAACGAATGTAACTTCAAAAAGTAAATCTCAAATGACAGATTAAAAATTGCTCTAAATAGACATTGTGTGATTGTTTTTCACAGTCTACTAGATTTTCTTATTCTCTATAAATTTAGTTTATCCCTCGTATTACTTTTTCCTAGCCACACGTTATCAATTCTCTCCGATGCGGTCATAATCAAATAAATAGACTTGATTTGAGACTAAGACATCTGCATATCAAGCAGAAAACGTAACTTCCATTATAAACTTTTTTGTAATCCTGGCATCGACCCATCTATTTCCTACAGAAAACAAGAAATATATAGCACTAATATCCAGTAGCTTTTTATCTATTTTATTAGCTGAAGGCAAACGATCGATGGAAAGGGGTTCGTCCGAATCTCCTCCCCATGATATATACTTACATAACATAAAACAAACGACTGTAAAATCGTCGTCGATGCGCTCAATTTAGCAGCGGCGTCCCTGGTTTTTAGCATATTGGTTCCATTCGGGTCTTATACCATGTTGCGTACTTTATTAAAATCCGGTCTAAGTTGACGACATCTAACGAGTTGAAAATTTTTAACTTATTACCAGTGAAGGGCTACATGATTGTAGCAGAGATTCAATTTAAAAATCTGCGCGCATATGCTGTAGGGCTTATCGAGTTTAAAAATGGGAAGGGGTCCCGTTTAATTTAACTAGATTAACCACGTGATATTCGAGTAACGATGATGTAAATGTACTTTTTGCATTGCAATGAATAATCAGTTTATTCGATCAGTCACGGTATTAAATTGTTATTAACAGTTCTAGTGTGCAAATATTTCCTTTATAGCGGACCAGTATTAAATCCGGGGAGGTAATGATGATGAATTGGTGAAAGTTATTGATAACGATGCAGTACTTTACCAAGTCATGATTGCATCACAAATTTATTGATTTGTTTCAATGGGTTCGAATTTAGATTGACGTGCACATGAAAAATGAGAGAGTAAATTATAAATTATGAGGAATTCTAATTATATTTGCTATACTTAATTATCAAAAGGTCTTCGGCGTATAGTGCATACTAATAAGATATGTACTACCATTTTAGTGGTCTATAATATGGTTATTGGAAAGTTCAAACTTCCAAACCTTCTTCCTTAAATTACGCCATACGAATCCAATCACTTAATATGTACGCATACAAACACACGCTCTACACATACACGTACACCCATCGTTTCAGCAACATTTACTTTCGGCACTGGATGCGGTGATTTACGGTCCTCGGACATGCCACGGACCCCCGTTCAATCTACAACTAAAAAGACCTCCCGTCGCTTAAATTTCACGGCTTGCTCGGTCCTATTCCTTCTTGTCCTTTTCGTACTCGGACGTCGGTCCTGCGGAGGGAAAAGGACACACGAAAAATGAATCGGCCGGACAGAAATTAAGTCGGATTAGCGTTCGTAAAAAGAGGAAACGGAAAAATAAATAAGAATTGTAGAGGGAACTCGATTCTCCTCTTGACAAATCTCTCTTCATAGCGAGAGAAAAATCGTTCTCGGATCGTCGTGTTTGTATGTTTAGGTTGATAGTTGCCTGGATCGATAATTTTTCGACATGATAAGGGGTAGTTGCAAATTTCTAAGAGTAAAGCTGTACAATAGCAGTTGGAAAACATTTTCCAAAAAGTTGAAATTTGGCATGTGTTGGCCCATCCGCCGATTTTAGTATTCACAATGCCCATAAAAATATAGTTTCTTCATGAATTTGTTTTTATTTATTTTAATAGAGTTAACTAAATGATTTCGAAAAGACCATATCTTCAGCTAAAGAGAAATTCTCTACCGAGGATGACTCAACAAACAAAAAACATATTAAAAGAGTGTACGGAATTGGTTACTTCGTCACTAAAATAGAGACTTCTGGTATCGAATCCCACAATGCCGATACCTGCTTACCCAAAATACACAAGCCCGGTAAATCGATGAGACCTGTTGTATCTGCAATTAACTCACCGACTTATTTTATATCGAAATGGCTTGTAGAATAATTTAGAAATTTACCTGTAAAACCCGAAAGTTTGGCAGTAAATAATTCCTCAGAATTCATTGAGAAACTTAAAAATTGTGAATTAAAAGAAGGTAAGATTTTGGTATCTTTCGATGTTACTTCATTATTTCCATCAGTATCTATTCCTGACACTTTAAAATATTTGGAAAACTTACTCCATAGAAATGATATGAACAGGGCAAAAATAAAAGAATATATCAAGTTAACAACTCTTTACATGTCCCAAAACTGTTTCCAAATTGAGGGAACATATTTTGAACAAATACACTAGACTTCCATGGGCAATAGTTTATCACCACTTATAGCTGATTTGTTTATGAGCAATTTTGAGAGTCAATTTAAAAAAGATGCTAGGTATTTGCCGACGGTTTGGATTAGATACGTAGACGACATATTTATTTGCCATTTTTGATATTAAAAATATAAATTGCAGGACTTTTTCGATGAACTAAATTCTAAATTCAACACCGTAAAATTTACAAAGAAAACAAAAAAATAACGAACTTCCATTTCTAGATACCTTAGTAATCAGGTGTAACACCAATTTGGAGATAGCCATATATCGCAAAGAAACCAATGTCAGGAGGTTTATAACTGAAGATTCTAACCATAGTTTTTAGAAAAAAGATACCAAAAAGTACCTAAATACATAAGAAACATAGCCGAATAGAATACTTTCGAAGCAAAATTGATTGATAACTTAGTTAGGAAACAAAATTTAAAGATCTTCATTAAAGAATCTACGAGCCTAACATTGGATAAACCGGCTCAGAAATTCGTTAAATTGCCATTCCATCATTGCACTAAACCTCTTCCCAAAGTTTTCAACAGTTTAATTTACAGGCCGCATATAAATCAGCTAATTTATTAGGTAATCGTTTAGGAAATGCCAAGGTTAAGGGTGAAATAAATAAAAAATCAGGTATCTACGAAATAAGTTGTCAGGAATGTGGCACAAAATACATGGACAAACTAGGCGATCAATCCTAACACGATACAAGGAGCTCTTTCGGTTCAACAGGTCTGAAAAATCAAGTGTAGACATATTTTTGGATAAAAAGCAATTGAAAGTTTAAAATTAATTAAGGCGGTAGAAAATAAGAGGGAACTAGATAGCTACGAAAGTATATATATTTATAAAGAATAGAGAGAGAATTATGAATGCAGATGGAAGCCCTATTCCAAATTCCAAATTGCACGAGCTATTGAATTAAATTTAGATTTGTGTAGGATTTTCAGTCGTATTAACACGCTCCATTAAGCATGAAATCTAGTTTAAAATTAATATAAATACTCGCTCCCCATAATGGGAGTTCAGTGTCAATAGTGTTTTGGTGTGTTTCGCTCGTTCAATGTGTGATATCCATTGGGCAGTGCCTTAGTATTGTCCAATGTTCGTTGTGTAGTGTTCGTCTTAGGCATTAGCCGGATTTGTTAGTGAATTCCTTAGTTTTCCACTGAGGATAGCAACTTAGTTGCCGAAATACGTATCTGGATTTTTTCCGAAAGGCGGTGTAAGGGTAATTTTTATTTATTTTATATATGAATTTGTTATTGATATTTTATTTAATATTTTTTTCAATTCAATGAGATCTTAGGCACTGAAAAAAATCAATCCATTTGAAACTATTAGTACCGGTTATTAGGTACAGCAAAAACAGTAGTAAATTGCATATTACATATTCATCAGTATCCTTTTGGAATCACTATACTTCTCATGACTATTCATCTCATACATTTTATAAATATAAGTAAGCATGCAATTCATTATAAAACCGGATTCCTCAAAGCATTTTACGGCTGCTTCGGACACAATTGAAGATTGATTACCACCAAGTCTGAATTAAGAACGGGAGCTGCTTTAGATCGTCCACTTCAAAAGGAAACGATTCAAGAAACCACTTGTTTTATATAGTTTTACGCTACTACAATAAAGCAAATCCTTATGTCGACATATTTGTACACGTACATATTTTGTGTAATCATCATTACTTTGATGTTTGTAGATACACTAATGTGTATGATATAATAGCCAAATAGTATGTCCCACGGGCTAATGCATCTCAATAGACAGAACGCTAGTTAATTAGCTTGGCGATGGATGTTTGTGTCGTGGTTCGGCTTAAATTACCTGTAAAATATTTCACAGTTCGTTACCAACATTTTTATATGTTTAGGGACCAAGTTGCTTTGAAAAACGTTCCAATTATTGAAAGGAGATGTACGCTAATTTGGGATTTTCTATAGACCTATTAGTAACAGTAGTGCCATTATGTTAGAAAAAGCTGTCGTGTAAATGATAATATAGGCATAATCAATGGTATTAGTCTTGTGGTAACGAAGGAATATTGTTCTCGTTTATATATCAGAAATTATACTTTTCTTAAAAGCAGTCATCAAATTCTCAAACTCTGGGAGTTTTTAGTATGATCATGATTACGATTTCTTGTGGGGTCGATAAAACGATATCCAGCATCCAAAAATAGTTAGTTTTGAACCAATTTTTTTACACTGTATGTTGAGATTTCAAACTCAAACGAGAGGATATAAGAGAAAATTCTGCAAGAATATGTTTAATCCTTAACCGGGCGCGTCAGTTTTGGAACATAACTGGCGATTCGGAGCAGTTTGTGCACTTCTTTTACAATATATGTATTTATACTGTCGAATATCAATTTTTGATTACATTTTATAACAAATAAGTGAATTGAAATTGTTCTATTGCATACTAAATGTTAGAAGAAGTCGATATTTTAGAGACAGGAGAACTTATTAACGTGGTTTCCTCGTTAAAACATTTAGAAGCGCAGTAGTAGAAATGGTTATCGAAAGTATATGCCAAATCCACATTATCGTCAGCGATTTTCAGGCACAAAGTCAGAATATGTTTAATCAGAAACTGTAATCACTTGTACACGGCTTACAAGAAGTCAATAAATTGAAATCGTAAGTCCAGGACGTCCAGTCCTCTTAGAAATATTCGATTATAACGATCAACAATTATTGTTCAATATGTACTATTACGACAAAGCATTTACTATAAAAATAATAAAATGCAAAATCACCAGAACAATTGCAATCAATGTATTAACTCCAAAGAACTGAAATAGTCTTACCATTGTTTTTACCTTTATATATTAATAAAGTTTTCTTCCATTGTATCACCTTATTTCTGGCCGTAAAACAATTCATTTATACACCTCAGCTATTTCAGAGTTTAAATCTAATTCTTCTTAACTTGTCTCCTGTTCTGAATTGGTGTCGTGGCGAGTCTTAAGCATAATTTCTTCTACATATTCGTCCGAATCATCGCAAAATTTACTAACTTCTTTTCTAACTTTCAAGATATTCTTGGTTTCCCTATCATCTATTCCTAAATACCTATCAACTTCTTTGTGCACCAGTATTTTCGATTTCTTGCGGATTAGAGGTTATAAAGAAATTAATTTTCATATAATATTAATTATCAGAAGTATAAAATATTATTTTTATCAATTCAGAACAGAAAACTAACTAACTAACGTAACTAATAACGAGAATTTAAAGCTTACTTCCATAAGCCAATGACATGCTCCTACTGCACAGTTTGATTACTAGAGTTGCTCAATTTGCACCAATTAGCAACTATAACTATCTGAAACAACTGTACTTGAATAATAACATTGTTCTATACCAATACATAATAGTTTCAATGTCTAGTTCATGTGTATTCGTATTCAGTTACTATTCAGTAATATTACAACAGTACAGTCGTCTCAGATAGTTGTAGTACTATTGGCACAAATTGAGCAAATCTGCTAATTAATACTACTTATGTAGACTGAAAATGCTTATGGCCGTAGGTAACTAAAATTACATGTTCAGTATACGTAGAATTTCAGTCAGTTTGGAAGAAAACAGAAAAATATTTTGTAATACGAGCGTGATCCGTAAAGTAAGTTCTGTTTCCACCTAGTGAGCAGAGAAGTGGGGATATCGGCGGGATCTCCGCGTTTCAGCGTAGCCTGGTTCAATGTGAATCTGGCAGTGCTAATGGAAGAATTTTGTTCGGACGTTCTTTCGTACTATTTTCGTCGTTGAAAATCTGAATGTTGACTGTGAACTGAGTGCTGTTATACGATTTCCGTGTGCAAAGAACATGAAGGCGGCACTGAAGGTGGATATTTCCGCAGGCATATCGTATCAGGTGATAAGACTTGGGTCGCCTATGCCAACATTGAGACGAAAACACAGTCAATCCAGGGGGTTCCTCTAACTCGACTAGAAGGAAATCTTTAAAATGCTGTCAAACATTTTCTGTGATAAAAGTCATAGTTACTGTCTTTTGGGACAACAAAGACGTCCTTCTCGTAAACTTTATCGAACGAGGAATCACAATAAACGCTGAATTCTACTGTGAAGCTTTGAAGAGGCTCAGAAGAGGTGTTCAGAACAAGCAATATGGATTATTAAATTCGAGCATCGTTTTCCTTCATGACAACGCACGCTCGCTACCGCCGCTCGCACGGTAGACCTATTGGACAGTCTTGATAGGGAAATGTTTGAAGATCCTCCTTAGAACAAATTTTACTCCTAGCGATTACCATTTCTTCCGTAACATGAAGAAATAACTTGAATCACAACGGTTTGAGAGCGATGGAGAGAGTTGCAGGATAATGTTACAGCATGGCTTAATTCACAAGCGGCAGAGTTCTATGCATAGGGCATTGAAAAACTAGTTCATCGCTATGAGAAACGTTTCAGTTTTAATGGCAACTATGTAGAAAAATAGCTGAAAGTAATAGCTTTAAGTTGTATATAATAAGAACTTCTTCATGTATTGGTATTTCTTTAAATAACTAAGTGAAACTTACTTTACGAATCGCCCTTGTATTTACAACAAACGGAGTACTCAGTGCGCCTGCGCGCCCAGTTAAGGGTGCTTTCTTCATTACATATTGAGGCTATAATGTGACGTAATTAGTTTTCTTGCTTCCAAGCAATTTGTATTTTTTATTGGAGATAGATCAAAGTTTGTAGAAGATGATTCAAATTCATTGGCTTTGAATGATATTCCATAAGTGTTAATGGCTGTGAAAAAAATGCTTTATTCCAAAGATGTTGCATTTAAATATGATATTTGTGATAACGGGCAAAAAATCTTTAAAAAATTTAAGAGAAGATATGTCTGAACATTGTTAATCATAGAAATTGAACGTAGCCCTCAAAGAACGTATACCCAAATCTTCGAGTATAAAGACCGGAGAGCCTTGTCAGAAGAAGAAACAGCCGCTAAAAAGCTGCGACAATAAGGACAGTGTTCTCCTTGAAAACTGCTAAAAATCTGGAAATTTGTCGGGCTTAAAGGTATGTCTAAGCCTTTGAAGATAAAGACAGTGAGAAGAACAAACTCCATGACACTGAAAATGTGAACAAAATTTGGAATTGATTATGGATTACAGTTACAGTAGTAAATATCTATGATAGGTCAAAGTAATTGAGATGTACACGCTGCTAAACCATCCATAATGATCTAAAATCATGTTTGTTCTCTCATTTCAACCAATAGATTCTTATAGAAAAATAGTTCCAAGGGCATGGAGAGAGTTATAAGTACAAAGAAAAAGTAGAAATATAAATAAGAATCTACATAACTATCATAAAAATATCCTCACTGAGGCTTATTCGGAAACTTTTAAGGAAGTTGTGCAGAGGACTGGGCTGCAGTCTACCTTTCTTGAAAGTTGCCGAATAAGCCTCAGTGAGGATATTTTTGGGAGAGTTCTGTAGATTTTTATTTATATTTCTACTTTTTCTTGCTAATCAAGTGTATTGTATGTCAATAATAATCTGCGTTCATCGGATAATTTATTAGGTAATCGTTTAGGAAATGCCAAGGTTAAGGGTGAAATAAATCAAAAATCAGGTATCTACGAAATCGGTTGACAGGAATGTGCCATCAAATACATTGGACAAACTAGACAATCGATCCTAACACGATACAAGGAGCACATTGTACATTTTCGGTTCAAGAGGCCTGAAAAACCAAGTGTGGCCCGACATATTTTGGACAAAAAGCACGCTATGCCAATTGAAAGTTTAGAAGTAGTAGCAAATAAGAGGGAACTAGATAACTGGGAAAGTATAGATGTTTATAGAAAATAGAGAAAAATTATGAATGCAGATGGAGGGCCTATTCCAAATTCCAAATTGTAGAGTTTTGTAGATTTTTATTTATATTTCTACTTTTTCTTTCTAATCAAGTGTATGGATTGCCAATAATAATCTCCGTTCATCAGATAGAGTCACCAGTATGGTGTTAGAATCTAAGTTGATGAACGCATGTATAATATCTCGAAGTGGGTTGCTTTGGCTATCGTAGAAGTGCTATACCGTACTGAACAGTCCTAATAAGGACGAAACCGGTTCATGGTTGCAGTCCGCGATAAACAAAGCATAATCCCCTTCGTAGATAACTATTGGTATATACAATGTAGGTTGCAGTGCAGTCCTTTGCCCAACTACCTTTGAAAGTTGCCGAATAAGCCTCAGTGAGGATATTTCTGTGAGGGCTCTGTAGATTTTTATTTATATTTCTACTTTTTCTTTGTAATAGTTTCTTAACCTAGAAATGCGTGCTTTCATTTCTGGAGAGAACTAAAATGTAAATGTATATGGATGGATACAACACACAAACATTAGAAATTAGAAATATTGAGCTGTTGCTTTTATCCAATTTCAATTTTCCCAATTTTCTTGACAGGAACGACTACAACTTGATTGATGAAATACATATTTGAATATATCTGCGTCAGTATAAGAAGGACAACATTGATTTCCAGCATATTTGAGTATGTCTTTGAAGTAGATAATGGCAACAGAAAGCATGCAATTAAATACAAATGATAGGTTCCAAACTATTACTTTCGGTTTAGACTTTCATTGCTCTTCTAATTATCTTCCTATCCTATTCGTTCCTATTCTGCGTCTTCCAGTTTCTGATGGTTAGAGCATGAATATTCAATTTTTACTTCACGAAACCACCTCTTCCTAGGTCTTCTCCCCTATATCTCTTCCTTCCTTAGGTATAAACATGTACCATTATTTTGATAAAGCGGCCAAAGCATCTTCGTTTTGGTCTTTGATTTAGTTCACCGATTTAAGTTATTCATACAAACCATAACTTTCTTTGTCATTTCCATTCATCAAACTGTATCACAGCACCAAACAGAAGTGCATATAGTATCCCAAATTTATTTTTATGATACACATAACTTCTTCGGAGAAGATAAAACCGTTACTGTTCGGAGTTTATTTTCGTGTGCATAAGATTGCTGTTTCCATTTTCAGCTACTTTAATTAGTTTTCTCGCCGTCGTCAACAGTAAACACTGCACTATAATCGACTTATAAAGCGCAAAATAATTAATTACCTCGCCGGGACCGTAGTGCGCTATAATGCCGATGGCAAAGTTGCTCGCTGATGTTTTAATAACCAATGCGAATCGGTGCCATTGCTTCCAATTATAATCCTTAATGTTGACTGCTTTAATAGGGTGTGCGATTGTGTCACGTCCAATAATCATTACGTTGCGATTCAATACTAGAAGTCGCGGAGGCAACAAAAAGCTATAAATTTAATGATTAGAGGTAGGCGTTACGTGTAAATCATATTACTGCTGTTAATTAGTGATAAATTATTAAGAAAAGAAAAAGGCATATGGAGAGGTTTCTTCTTTTAAAAATATTATAAGAAACCAATGTTAAGTTTATTTCTATACTTTTGAGTCAATCAAAGAATAAATGGTTTGAATGGCATGGTGACTCACATATCCCTTTATGTCTAAGCTTCACTTTTGTTTATTTATGTACTACATGACATGGAAATTGAAATTATTACATTTCCTACGACGTGTCACAAATGGTATCATCTCATTTTTGTGTTGGGGATGGGGATAAGTTTGGTACCCTAATATATCAATCAAAATGATTCTCCCTCGAAACAAAAATTGACCTATCTTTGCATTTGTTAATAATTTTATTAGTTTCGGATGTATGCAGGCCGCCTGAGAGGTTTGCAAATGAGTATACTGTATACTTAATTGTATACGCAAGTATCAAAAACAAGATTATCTTCATGAAGTAAAGAAAGTAATGAAATATATTGTATAAGATAAGCTAAAGTGGAATGTTTTTTACCATTGTCACGTCATTTTTGATAACTAACAATTCGTGTTCCGGAAACCAAATTGACATTTTTAGTGAAATAATAGTGAAGATGGTAACTTAGTTTTTGAAATATGTGCTTAGTGCAACCAAGAAAATGTGGTAACCATACAATAGTTTCTGTTATATTTTTGTACTACTTCCTATAGAATATCGTACATGGTGTTCTCCGAGGAGCAGCTTTGAGTTTACCGTTTTATTTTATAGAGATATCTACCATTCTTATATAAATCTAGTACAACACATCAATTTACCAAATGACTGAGATGAAGGTCCAATTATTATGTGCTTTTCTTACTTTCAGTTCCAGAAAAATTTCTGGCTTTCATCAAAGTAGTGTTTGTTCTTCTAATCCTTAACGGCATAACATTTGAGGTGTTTGCATTTACTTACTACACCAATATTTTTGAAATAACTTTGCAATCCAATATCATACTATATAAGTTATCCTAATTAACATTTTGTGCTTCCGAAGTATAAGTATTCTAATTTTGTTTCTTCTAAAAATGCAATATGGTGTGCTACTTATCGTTATATTTATGTACTGCCTTTGATGATGATATCCAGAAGTTTATGTAAATATTGGCAATTTGAGGCCAATATTTAGAAAATTAATAGGAATAGAAGAGTAATATTGAGGTGGAATGGAATCTCTTCCTTAACATCTACAACATACTAAAGTTTCAATCACATTAAATAAAATTGGTTGTGTGACTCATTTTTTGTTCCTGTCAGAATAGTCGATATCTAACAAGGTCCAGAATATTTTTTAAAATTTTGAATAATTGCGTAAAATGATGTGCACTTATTAGCACGACTACAGATATAAGAAATCCGCAGCTTCAGCTATGTTGAGACATATCGGCTTGCAGAATCCTCTGATAATAGGGATCATGTAGTATTAATTTGTTGCCACCTATCAGAAAACATTTGATTGTAAAACCCAGGATCACCACGTCCTTTAAAGAGGTGTAGCGAACGACCTTACTAGACTAGACTAGAAGACCTTATTTTTAGCCACGACTTGTCTCAGAAAATCCTTTCCACCAGTCCCTATCCCTGACCTGTCATTTCCATCCCCTCACTTTAGTCCCTAATCATCCTGTGAGGACCTGTGCGGTAGGATTCACTTTAGCTTGCGTAACGAAGTTTTCTCCCTGCATGGAGTTGTTGACTAATCCCCAACCAGAATAATCGTCAAGTCTTTTGTTGGTGAAACTTTATTTTAAGACGCCAGGCACTTGCCCTCGTCCTAACCCTTTCTGCACTAGGATTTGTTGGTAGCGCTGAAAGGTATTCCCTCAGATAACTTACTCAAGTATTTTTAGAAGCATACCTGGTGGTATCAGTATACCCCACTTGGATTATCACCAGCCTTTTCTGCTACTTCGTCTTTCCTCAACCGAGCGCGGAAGCGACTACGGCGGAGTTAGAAGCTATCTTAGCAATAGGGAATAACTGTATTGGCATATGGATACATCAGCAATTCTAACAAGAAATATACAAGGTGATTTTTAATGACTGAAGACAAATTGAATTTCCCGCATTTCTAAATTTTATTTATGATGGTCACAATTGAGTTTATCAGAAAGATAGAGGTGTCTTCTTTTACAAAATCGTCGTTTTGCAGAGGCGTGCAGCAGCTGTCTTTAGGAGCAATAAAGCAAATTAATAAGATAAGAAAAAAAAATCACCATGTAAGCAAAAGTTTCTTGAAGAACAAAGTCAACAAGTCCAACAATAGCACGTTATAACAATTAGATTTCTCTGAATGAAATGCAATATACAGAAAACAAAAACCATTACAATGTCAAAATCCGAGAAAACACATGAAATAAGGCTAGATGCAATAAAAGTTGAACAGATGAACCAGTTCAGGTACTGGGAGGGGGTGAAAATATGTGTGAGAACGGGAAAACGGAAAGGGAAATAAATGAAAAAGTGTGAAGACCGGAAGGCACATTTAATACAATAAAACAGAAGTACTGAATCAGATGAAACCTGTTGTGAAAAAGATTGTCACATCAAAACTCATGTACAGTATCGAATCATGAACTCTTAAAAAACAGACAAAAATCTAGAATCAATGCAGTGGAATACAAAAGAAAAATAGAAGGGACATAATAAGAAACGAGACCTTCAGACGAATTCTACAAATAAATAAAAATAAGTTGTGATATGTGTGTGGAGAGGGAAACCAAGAACAAAATAGGATTAAAGAACAAACAGAGAAGAAAGGCATAGCATGGAGCAAAATACGAAGCTTAGCACAACATAAAAAACAATGGAGACGATAGTGCGAAACTAAACTCAACCAGCCTTATGCCTACAAATAGAAATGCTTAGAATTAAGTAAGTACGTTAATGATCTACTCGTCAACATTGAAGACGATGCTAATGCTACGTTGCTTCTTGTGGATCCTGCAAATAATATTGCAACGAGTGCTATTGCACGAGTGAAAGGAGAAACTCAGAAGTAATTTGGGAACATTAACCTGAAGCTGAATCCTCAAAAACTTGGACATTAATCTTTCTCACCAAAGCCGCATACAACAGAAAATAGTCAAGTTTTCTGGTATAAAATCAATCAATATGGTGAAATGGGGCATCCACGCAAAACAAAATACTGATTGAGTTGGCTAAGTATGCGTGTGCACCACTTTGATTTTAATGAAACAATACAGTATGGAATTCTTTTGTGAGACAAAACAATAACAGCGCGAGACGGTATTTACAACAAAAAATTGGTGTATGTAGTTAACGCACGTCTGAAGTAAATACTCCCGCTCGCACATCATACTTTCTCTGTCTCTCCTTCTGTTTCAGATGAAGCAAGCACGCACGTATCCTTTCCCTCGCTCATGGCCTCTCGCTCGCACATCATACTCTCTCTCTCTTGTCTTCGTTGTCTTTCATACGAAGCAAGCGTCTGACTCCGCCCAAATTTAACACTCTTACGGTGTCCCTTAACCCTTTCCGACTGTGTACGCACAATTGTGCGGGTAAGTTAAAGTCTTTATAATTTCTTTAAGGGGGAGTCTGGTCCAGCCGATTCCGAAAATCGATTTTTTCCCTAAAAAACCTAGATTTTGCTAGAAGGTCCTGGTTCGTGTTTACAAATAGGATAGTCTTGTTTGAAATCTTGAACAGTTCAGTCGAGTTTCGAATATCTTCTCTATAGCCTATTTTATACTATAAACTTTAAACGCGTTTATCTCGAAACCACGTTTTTCAAGTTGGTTGGAAAGATAACTCGAATTATCCTCCGATTCACTTCAAATAAAGTTTAACTTAAAGTCAATTAGATTTGTGTGCGGATGAACCTCGAATATTATGAAATTGTTATTATGGGGCAAAGTTATTGCAAAATTAAAGCCGCTCTTCTCCGTCAATTCTTAATTTATGTTCGCCATTTTTGCAATTGACAATTTTTTTCGAAAATTGAGGTTCATCCGCATTTCGTATTCATACTTTAACGAAATTTCTTTGAATTTTACATTTCAGATAATTTTCAAGGCCTCCAGAATTCCAACCGATTTGACCGGACTCTACGCTTGCAACCACTATAGCTATACATATAATATTCGAATAAAATTTTCAATGGTGGTTTCCAGTTCTTCAAATATACCTTTATACGTGAAGAAAGTTTTATGAACGAAAAATAACTTTATCTTTGAGAAAAACGCAGTTAAAAAGGCCTTAGCTGGACCAGACTCCCCCTTAATATATGACGTTATGCGGCAAAACACAATTGTGTATGTTCTGTCTTTGTTGGTCATTGATGAATCTGAAGTTGAAGATGAAGAACCCCAGAATGTTGCCAAAAAATATCGTCAATCCGAACAACCATGCCAAGACAAACGACTTGATGGATATAATAATAATAATAATAATAATAATAATTTATTATCCAACAGCAGCAACAGCTGCTAATTACAGGATAATTTTTACAATAAAAAACAAACTTAATCATAGTAATAGAAAACCAAAAATAATAATAATAATAATAATAAAATAAAATAAAAATCGTTCCATCAATACTTAAATATACAAAACAAAAATAAACACTGACCTCTTGAGCATGATTTGTCATCAGCAAGATGCTGCCGACTTGTCGGATGCAAATCAAGAACGCGTACATATTGTTCAAAATGTCAAGTATATTTATGTCTTAGTAAAAAACAAAATTGTTTCGTAAAATACCACACTGAAAACTAAAAATAAATAACATTGTTTCAAAGAGATTGATTTTTTAATATAATTAAACCGGACTGCAACAATTGCGCGTATCCTGAAAAAAAGGGTAAAGGGTCTCACTGACAAAACTTAATACCTTAAAATGTTCTATGTACACAGATATAACACAATTCAAGAATTTAGATAAATCTATCACTTGGATCGGCTATAGGTCGGAAGGGGTTAAGAAGTATTCACTTCAAAAAAAGCACTGAATATAGCAAGAACAAATGCAAACTCTAAAGCTCTAAGCAACTTTTGGCCAAAAGAAAAATGCTCATCTTACTTAAAGAAAACTACAGATCTTACAGCAGTCAATGAAACTTTCAGAATATGAATGAAGTAGCGATAATTTTATACAATTTCACACTAGCATAATACGTTCGTTTTCATAACATAATAATATACTTTTGATTATATTTAACTTACTTAATCTTTCAATACTAGTTATACTTTACGTTTCAAGCGGAAATATTTAATAGAATTTCGTATGTTTTTAACATTCCAATAGATCCTGTTAGGTACGTAGCCTTCCAATAAATATTATCTTTCAGACACTTTAAAAACCAGAAGCTGAATGACACTACGTATATAAAGTACCGTGGGTGGTCAAGGTGATTTGTCCGTTAAGTAAACTCTGAATGAAGTATTTAAGAATGGAAATTGAATACAAAAGAGTTTGAAAAGGGCGTAACTATAACGTAGTACGAACGTTTGGTTATGCGCATTGTAAACAGTGCCAATACTACAAATAAGTTTAAACGTTAAACATTATATGAAGTTCGGAATAAAAGGGCATAACAATCAATACATCTGGCCATCCTGGCATATACTTATGTTAAGTTTTGCTAGTTACATTCCTTACTAATGAAATTCACATGTGCCAAATAAAACGAGAACATTCCCTACACGCCACAATCCTTGAAACAAATCGGTATTGAATAGGTGACAGCTTGTCTATAATGTCCGGTTTCCCTTGAAGCAAAATTAAAGATCCAAATAGGATTAGGAACTTTTCTAATCCTGTCTTCTGCAATCCCCGAGGAGAGGCTGTCAGATCCGTCTGTAAATGATTTAAATGGTCGTTTACGTGCTTTTGCAACTTCCATCGGTCCCTTTTATAATCCCTTGAACGTTTTCTATTCGATCCTCGCAAGAAAAATTTTTTTTTAATACAGGAATAATACAGTAAACCACAAGCTATTTTATCGGGTGGTTAAGTTAGCTGGAAATTATTTATTTTACAAAGAATAAAAGAATTAATATGTTAAAAAAGAAGGTCAAAGTTCACGTCACAGGTGTTCAATTTAATCTCGCGCTGTTGATGATTAAATACACTAGGGTGACAGGTATAAAATTCAAAAAACAAATCTAATGCTTTTATGATTATATACACTATGAAATTATGTACTCGGTACTTGGTTGAAGCCACGGATGAAATCATCTATATCTGTACGACTTTATATTCGTGGCATAGTTGTAACACTACTAAACTTCGTGAATATTAAACTGGTCAAATATGCGGTTAAAGCCAGTGGCGTGGCGTGGCGAGCGCATAAAAGTTTACACATGAAATAAAAGGTAAGAAATAAATTATAAAACGTGCTGACACTTACGGTTTTAAAAGTCTTCCGGGATATCACAAACTGGGTAATATTTCAATTATTAGATATGTTTCCACAGCTGTTTCAGTCAAGTGAGTACGGCGTGCACAATAAATGTTTTTAATGCCGAAAACGACCGTTCTACATCTATTGATATTATAATTGCATATTTAAAATAATCTTTGAAACAACTTAATGCACCTTCACGCGCACCTTCACAAATTTGTCTTAATATGAGAAAATCGGAGTAGTCCTCTAAAACACTTAAATTTTCGTATTACACACCATGTTTTTTCGCCTTCTACAACGCATAACTGTGCGTGAACATAATTCACAATTTGAACAGAATCCACTGACGACATCGAAACATTTTGTAAGTTTTCTATTCCCTCCGGTAGTCCGAAGTAATTGTTGTGAATAGTTTGTAAATCTCTTTTAATCTGACTATCTTGAAATATTTCCTGACTTTTCTTCAGAGCTGCAGCTTCTGTCGGATCGAATTTTAAAACTACCTTCTTTACTTGATCAAAATATTTGTTATAGTAAATCGCAACCTGTAACCATGTTCCTAAACGTAACAATCGGCTGTGATCGTTCAGGTATATCGGGACACAGTTTGTGAAATGGTCGAGTACCTTTTGGGGACTCTAGAAACAATGCCTTTGTGCTAGCAGTTAATGCATTTACTAGTGGATAACATGTAGGAATTGTTTGTGTCACAAGATTTAGAGCATGGATTTTGCACGTTATGTGCAAGAAGTTACCACTGTGTTCTTTAAGAGATCGGCCCAAAGAAAGCGTGTTTACGGCATCGTCAGTCATAAACATTAAAAGTTGCTTAATTGAAACTTCAAATTTGTTCAATGAGTTCAACACCACCTTTAAGATCTCATCAGCAGTACAATTTACAACTATTTTGGAAGTAAGTAAGATGGAGGATAACGGTTGATATGAAACAGAAAACTTTTTACGATCTGTTGTTTCGTCCACACACAACCACAGTTTTTTATCTTTCAATTCCGATTTCATTCTTCTTTCAATATGTTCACGAGCAAATGACACTAAATTTCGTATCGGTGCCCGACTAGATAATTTACAGTCCGCACTTTATTCCAGAAGGAGACAAATTTTTCTTTGTCTAGTAAACGAAACGATATATTGCATAAAATAAGAGTAACACATAAATCAAATTAAAAATTTCTCTTGGCCTCGTATGCCACTTTTTACTTTCGATGTGACGTTGACAATGGCTTCTCGACCAACACATTAGAGTGATATTACAAACTAAACATTGAATTTTAGCGTCGTCATAAATGAAGTCCGGCATGTTCAATATAAAGTTTTTAACTGTGTCTGCCATTGGTCGTTTTCGCGACGTACCTAACTGCGACATCTTTAAAGCAAACATAAGCGCACAATTACGAAATAAGTTACGACTATATATACACATAACTACTCGCATACAGCATCGATTTAGTACTGACGTTGTGAACGCGTGAAATAAATAATCGCCGACTCCCTAACTACTACCTCATACCACTACACTGACTGTTACGGCTGTTTGCCCGGACTAGTGAATATGCTTACACGCAGATAGCTGTCCCTGTTTTTCTAGAATTCGGAAAATAAGGAAATTACGTGTTTTTGTTAGGCGTTTATTTTACTCCGTTACCCTAGCGTAGATAAAAAAATTCATTCTAATTTTTGGTTAAGTTTCAAAATTCCAAAAGAAATCATCGCTGATTGCATTTGGAACTATATAATTTGATCGTATGCGTGTGGCAGTTTCCTATGAAATGATTTGACGTTGTGTTTAAATGTTGTAACTTATATTTCAATAATTCCCTATTAGCGAAGAAGGTGAGTCGATGTCGTGTCGTTTGCCCGTGTTGTGGCGATACATTATTCCTCTTTATGCGGCGTTCGCTATGCACGTGAAAAGGTACGAACGGCGTAACAGCGAAACCAAGACCGACTGAGAACTATAGCACAATGGCTCGGTGTGTGGTTCCATTATCGCTAATTGCTGACCAGGTGCTAGCACAATCAGTTCACCAAGTGTGTTTTATACGCATTAGGAAAACATCTTTTTAATATCCATGTCCCTCTCCTATTCCACTTCTTTCTCGTTCCTTCCTTTTGGATTTTAATTTAATTGTGATACGTATTTACAGTTAGTTTTGTCTTATTGTGACTCCAATTCCTAAGAAATTCTTTGTTGACGTATGCATTGTCGAGAAAACAATTTCGATAATTATTTTCTTTGCTTAAAAAGCAATTTACGAAACCGAATGGGCATCGATAAATGAACGAGGTGGTATTTAAACGCTGCAATTTGCTTTCTGACATCGACGACGACTTAACAACATATTTTGTGCGTGATCATAATCTAAAACAATGAGAGCGGGCAGATGCACAGTCTAATAGACGATAATAGAACGAGGGGAGGTTAAGTATCGGACAGCTGATTAGACGTGATTCACACCACCTGCACACTAAATAAATCGAAACGGGCACGTCCATTCTGTAAACACACCACCACAGAGGTGTAGGTATATATGTATTTGCGTAGATAGATGCATGTTTGGATAAATGCGAAACGTGTACATTTCCATTATCTAATATGAATATCGAAGTCTACGTATTAAAGTTCGAATCCTGAAAGAAATTTGATCGATGAAACACTAAGCCTACCTCGAAGTCACCCTCAGGTGTAATGGGTGGAGGGGCAGTGTGTATTCAGCGATAATACGAATCAGAATGTAATTAATTTTAAGTTTACCATCGCTGCCACCATTTCTTCATTATTAAAAGTTGCTTTTGCAAAAGTAAGGGATACAATCTACGACATAGATTGATATCGTGCAAATCGTAAGATTTGTTATCTGATTTCAATACTTCTACTTATCTTCATCCTTAGTTCGTAGCTCTGGTAAGGAGCAAAAGGCGTTCGGAAACGTTACTTCACTTTCTTCTAGAGTGATAATTAAAGGCCGGATAATATGCGGTTTGCATAAATTTGCATATTTGCATAATATATGCATTTTGTATATTATTTGCATATTTTGTAGTAATTCAGCATATTGGAAGTATCCGAGTTTTATTTATTTATTGGATGTAATTTATTATAGGATAGGCATTACTAAAAATATGTCGTGCTTGTAACAAACAAAGAGTTAAACAGCCCTCTTTAAATTAAAAATAGCATTCTATGAAGCCTCCTTTCGATACTTTTCCGATAAGCGCCAGAAACTTCTAAATAAGTGCTTTGAAGTGCTAGATTTAAGTTTGTTAGACAAAAAGGTCCTTATATGTGGGGATTTTGATTGTCCTAAATTTAATGCCCATGACAATTTAAATGATAGAAAATTTATTACTCTGCAAAATTTCATGAGCGTCCTTAACCTAAAACAGTATAACAATGTATTAATGCTGTTCCCATACATCTAGACCTGTAAATGATAAAACGCCAATGGTACCCGAGGATGCATACCATCCAGCGCTAAGTATTACTTTAGATTTAGGTGTCAATAGTACAATAAAGAATTTTCCATCTCATGACAATGTAAGGTACAATTTCCGTAAGGCTGATTTTGAACTTATATCTCATGAATTGGCTCATATTGACTGGTCCTATCTTAACTCGTGCTTAAACGTTAACATAGCCATTTCATAATTCTATTCCATACTTCATTCCATTATTGATAGGTTTGTACCTAAATTCACAAAAACCTCCCGTAAGTATCCCATTTGGTATAGTAAGAATTTAATGAAGTTGGTAAAATTAAAAGAACATTACTCAGAAAGTGGAAGACCTCAAGCTCTGAAAATGATTATAGTGAGTTCCAAAGAGTACGTACATTGGTCAAGACGGAAAGTAGAAGTGCCTATCAAACGTATCTGTCCTCTGTTGAAAATGGAATTTCAAGCGATCCTAAATTATTTTGGAGCTATATAGGGAGTAGGAGAGGCGGATCTAGAATTCCGGGATGCATCAAAGCTGATAATGATGAAGAGATTACAAACCCTCAACATATAGTTGAAGCCTTCGCCAAAAGTTTCTCCGACGTTTACCAGCCTCGCTTTACATCGCCTACCCTGACCACCCCAGGGGCCCCCTAACTGCTTCTACGTTGACGCATTTTCTATAGATGAAGTCAAAATGTCTTTGAGTGTGGTTAGGATGGATTCTGTTACCGGGCACGATGGGATTCCCAACTTATTTATTCTTAGAAATGCTTCATTGCTATGTGAACCTTTGAATGTAATTTTCAATTTATCTCTTCGTACATCTACATTTCCAGAGATCTGGAAGTTAAGTAAGATCAATCCTGTCTTTAAAAAAGGAGATAAAAAGGATATATTGAACTACAGGCCAATTAATATTTTATGCACTTGCTCCAAAGTATTTGAACACTTACTTTACAGCAAGATCTATAACTGCATAAGACCTTATATCTCCACACAGCAACATGGCCTCATGACAGGAAGATCTACACTATCGAATCTTGCTGAAATCACTCAGTATCTTAGCACATCTATGGACAAGAGGACTCAGGTGGATGTCTTGTACACTGACTTTGCCAAGGCATTCGACACCATTGATCATGGTATACTGCTGAACAAACTGAGCTCTATTGGTTTTTCATTTGCTCTTACTGAATTAATTACTTCCTATCTTGAGAATAGATCGAGTTACGTGCATTATAATGGTTTCAGTTCTAACATCTTTACGATTTCCTCGGGAGTACCCCAGGGATCCAATCTTGGCCCTTTACTGTTCAATATATACATCAATGATCTATTAAATAAACTAGATTGTAGGGTTCTTGCATATGCTGATGATATGAAAATATTCTCGAGGATTACCAACCTTTCCGATTGCTACCAATTGCAACGAAATCTGACAATTATTAACAACTGGTGTCAAGAAAACAAAATTAAGCTCAGTATTAATAAATGCGCAGTTGTAACTTTTTCAAGATGTAGTAAACCGATCTTATATGACTACTGTTTGATTCAGTATTAATATCAAGAAACAATAGCATTAAAGATCTAGGTGTATTATTTGACTCTCGTTTGGAATTTACCGGCCACATACAATCTATTTGTTCTTCCGCATCACGCACAGTGAGCTTTTTAATAAGGTCATGTAGAGGCTTTCTAATTTGACGACGTTTACAACCCTGTTTTACACACTGGTTCGTCCAAAAATTGAGTACGCATCGATAATATGGTATCCTTACTACGTTTACCAGCAACTAGAATTGGAAAGAGTACAGAGAAGATTCCTGAAGTACGTCTCTTACAGAATGAGCGGTGTTTATCCTCCCCGTGGAACTGACTATCAAACACTTTTGAATCGGCATAATTTCATGTTTGACATCACGGCGGGAGATGGCTAGTGCAAGATACCTAATGAAACTAATCAATAATGAAATTGACTCACCCTATCTTCTATCTGCCATAGATTTTTTGATCCCGACCTATGCTACGCGTTGTACTGATACTTTCCTAGTTGCCAAACCAAGAACAAATATTTTGTTTAAAGCCCCAATAACTCATATGACCAGAAATGCCAATGCTCACTTTCATGACCCTTTTCAGAGATAATTTCATTCTTACCGTCATGCCTCTACTATTTTTATTTTTTTTTATTTTTTTTTTTTATTATATATTTATATTGTAATGTTACAATAGGTACATTATATTCGATATCTATATTTAGTTTCTTTGTTTTTCCTTTTTAATTTACACTAATTAATAAATAGCTTGCTCTCTTAATTTAGATAATATTGACTTTTACACTGTACTGTAATGTCTATATTGTTTTGTCTTGTAAATGGATTCTGTCTGTTGGACAATAAAGATTATTATTATTATTATTATTATTATTAAATAAATAAAAAAATACATTTTACCAGAAAATTACGAGCACAGGTGTTTCTTTGTTATTCGGAGAAATTTATTCTCATATTCGAAAGCAATCTTATTTATTTTAAACGTCATTTTACGTTGGTTTTTCGAAGTGTAAACTTGTGGGTTGTTATTAATTATAATAGCAAAAATACCGAAAATAGCGACTGTGCTTGGATAGATTGCACTTTATTTAGAATTGCGTATGGATGGAGAAAAGTATTTTGCGTAGCATGCAGCAAGATTATAAGTAAAATTTAAGTTTATTTCCTCTTATTAATCTATAGTTTTTAAACGATGTTTAACAAAATCACCAATGCAACGCTTCAACAAATAATTTTATTTTAAAATGAGTAAAATGAGATATATATTTCATGCGTATTTTTCGGATATCATCAGCACAATACGGAATATCTGATATTCCGTATTCTGCTGATGATTTTTAAATAAAAATCATTTTACAATAAAATTATTAGTCGAAACGTTGTGTTGGTTATTTTATTAAATGTCGTTTATTCCGATTGCTTCGCAAACTCTTTACACATTAGTTATTTATTACTCCTTTATATTTTACTAACACTTATTTTATAAGAAAACAACTGATAATGTGATATTTTTTATGCAGGTTACAGCTGAGAGAAAGTTTGAAGTCGACCAGCATATTAAAACCCTATCTCATGCTGCAAAACTATCAAAGATGAAATTGGCGAAGAAGGGTGAGCAAACATTACCGCAATGTTTGCCATCAACCTCCATTTTTCATAAGAAAGTGCATATTTAGGCCAAAACATCTGCATATTTATGCGCGTATTTCCACTTTTTTGCATATAATCCGGCCTCTAGTGATAATCTTTCATACTACCCAAACATTATTATTGCTATTTTTACCATTATCTATATTTGTAGTCAGACCTTCAGTTCCTTCCACACCTTAATTTTTTCGCGCTTGCTTTATTTGCTGCTGATTAGCCACCAGTGTTCCTACCCGTTTCCATTTGGTCTATGTTTCATCTGTTGTATAACATTCAACACGCCCATTTCTTGCACTGTTCGTAACGACAACTTGGTGGTAGAAAGCGGAATTACTTGGAATCCATGTACAGGTTCTCTTCATATCTTTTGTAGTTGCTTGCCTAGATCGCATGTATTAAAAGTAGCAGCGGCGATTATCCTACCACTTAAAATTATACCTGAACTTTAAAAATCGATTACGTGAAATCCAAGAACTTACGGTTATGACTAATTAACCTATGACTAGTAGATAGATAATAATAATATTAATAATATTTACTACATTGTCCAACAGAAAATCCAACGGACCCAGTGAAAAATAAATACATGATAATAGATAAAGAGGGGAAAATAAAAAGAAAGAAATAACTAGGGTCTGGAAATTCAAGTAACACTACGTAAGTATACGCATCTAAAAACACATTCCGGAACACAATATCCTGATTCCCGGCTGAATGTATCAACGGTGTTCTCAGAAGCAAGTTCTTTCTCGGAGTGGTAAGTTCAATGGTTGCATTTACTCTCGGGGAAAGATGTGGTAACTCGAAAATTCATTCCAGATAGAAATGAGTCAAGTTTATACATCATAATTTTCTTTATATATGTTGCCCTAATTGTCTATATTCTTTCAGCCAGTGACTGAAGTCTTGTTACTGACTTCAAAAACTTTTGGAAAATGATAATAATAAAAGAAAAATCGGAAACGTTACCGATGCGGACGTTAGTCATTACCATTCGAATAACCCCCTTAGTTGGTTATAAAGATGGTGATCCAGGCCGTACTAGCTAAATAGAAACGGCGTAGGTTCAAGTTTAAGAATTTATTAGTAACAAGGCACCACTCTCTTATTATAACACTGGATCGCATCCATGTCTATCCAACTTTGTTGGTAAGTGAGACAAAGCGATCTAAACCGTCTACGTTACTGATTCTTTTATTCGGCCGTGAAGCGACCAGCAAGGTTACTCGAAAACTCTATTTATAAATAAAAGAAAAGAAATAAGGATAAATTGAGGCGAGAGAATGATGTTTAACCACACTTAATTCGTCAGTAACAGCACCCTCACGGTGTACAGGGTCTCGATAAAATTCAAATAAACTATCGTTCTTAAATAATGTTCACACAACTTCGTAAAGTTCTCAGATGTTCTCAAAAATAAATCTTCGCACTCTACTAGCTCCCTACAACAACGTGAAAGAGAAAATAACAAAACAATAATTAACAAAAGGAAAACTCACCCCCAATAAAGGGAAAAGCAAACGTAGAACGTGGCATATAGTTCGAACAGCAAAATTGGGGAAACGTAACTGCCAGATTTACACAACGATAATACTAAACTTCTCAGAGCCGAATTTGCGTGAATATCCTCAACAAACGAGACTGTAAAGCAAAAACGGAATAACCTATTCACGCAAAACGATCTGTTCAAACGAACGCCACGAGCAGAATGTCCAAAAAGAAGCGAATTGTATCAAAACCTACATCTACACGTCAGAAGTGGAGCGAGAAGTCAAAAGTAACAATATCGGAAAGCTGTGACAAACTGGCCGTAACAGTCTGCATCGATGCAAAAGCTGGGCATAATCCGAACCACGATCAGTATAAACCCCGTCCATTTTAAAAGAAAGGTGTTCGAGAAATTTTCGCTGAATGCGCTCAACTGTATTGATGTGTGTTTCATAAATGGGATACCATACCACAACACAATGCTCCAACCTGCTGATCACCAGAGTAAAGAAAAGGCACTTATGAGATGCAATGTTCTTTAAGGCCTTGTAGATTCGGATAGAGAACCCTAGATCTCGAAAGGAGCAGAAGCAGGAACAAGAGAAATGCCATCCGAGAAGCTAAACTCCTCATCAAAAGTAATTTCCACGTTGTTGCTGGAGAAAAAGCCTATTCGATCTTCTACTAGCCGGCACGAAGCAGCGGTTATCAACATTCAGTTCTAATATATTCTCCAAACACCAACTATCTATGATATTTAGACTCACTTGAAGTAGGTCCACATCGTGTGCATCATTGATTATACGATATATTTTTAAATCATCCTCATAAGCCAAAGTAGAACAATTAATGGAAGTAATCAAGACATTTATGAAGATGGTTAATGGTAAAGTTACAATGTTAGACCCCTCGGAGCGCGCCCGAAGTAGAAGTGAAAGTCCTTTATTTGCAGTTATTATAGTACTTAAATATAGTTATTGCTGTCATCTAGTTACGAACCCATGAATACCAATAATGTTCACCCAACTTGAAAAACGTAAAAAAATAAAAAAACCTATAAACAGAAAATCCAGCTCCGGTATTCCTGAACTCAACCATCAGTATTAAGGAGGCAATCAATGGATCCTTGAGGAATGACTAACTACTTGTTTTCCATTCTCACCAATAATATCTTATATAGATTTAAATTTAACAAAACATATCTGTTAAATACATATCCTTTTTATCATAGACTTGTTTGATAGCCCACTAATTGCTTAAATTTTGTAAAAAGTTATTTGACAGGATTTATTTCAAAGTAAGCACCTGATTTATGGTTGGTCTTCACCTTCTGAAGGGTCCTAGTAAATTTCCACTTGCTTTCATCATACTTATTTTTATATTCTTAAAAATCTTGGCGTATATCGTATAAATCAGAATTTCTCAAACTGGGTTCCGTGGAAATCTTGTTGATCCAGGAAATGATTCGAAATGCTCGGCAAGAAGACAAGGATTTTATATCAAATAGAGTATATACGGGATGAAATCTACGCCTAAATATCATATTTCAAATGTGCTGTGGGATTAAAAAGTTTGAGACGCTCTGGTATAGACTATATGGGGCAATAAAATGCCTTTATAGTTATGGGAACTGATTGGGTCTTCTTCCATTAGAATTGGTAGCAGTATTGTTTCTGATGAATTTTCTATTTTTCCATGACAGAGATTATTTTTATTAGAAAATGAAATGCTAAAATAGGGTTCACACTTCAACACGATTTTAACTATAATGCAAAGTATTGCAAAGATTTAATCAAATTGGCATTAACTCTTTCAGTGCTCTAGAGAATGTGACCATTCCTTTTCATAATTTTGTCTTGTAGTTTTCTTTTTGCTCGACTAAAGTAAGATTAGTTTTCAGATGTAAGACAAGTACCCAGGACATCTTCTGAGATTTATTTTGGTTTTAACAGTCTGTTTTATCACCAATAAATATCAGCCCTTTCTAACAGGTCTTCCTTCCTCGATAGAATTGAAACAAAGATTAAGATCCCCAGTTAGATACTATGTCTCCCTTGGACATATTTGTGCATTATTAAAAAACCATTCTTCATTACATTGAAGATAAAAGTCCACAATATAATTTTACTATAGCTGGATTACTTGACATTTTGTTGTAAAAGAGATTGTAATGCTTTTCGTAATCTCAGTTCAATTTTATTTTTCCATTAGTCGGTCATCACCGTTTGTTGTTTCTGAAACTTTATCTTACTTCTGGTACCAAGATAAAAATTATCATCAGATCCTTCCCTCACAGGATGGATCACCATGCTTTACCTTCTTTGTGTTTTAACACGTCGTTTAACGTTACGTGATTGTTAATAGACACCTTTTAAAAGATTAATTTGCTGTACTAGCTTTGATGGTTCTTAACAGAAGGTGTTTAAATAAGACCTGAGTAATTCATCTTATCTAAGACATAGTACTTCTTAAGTCACTATAAAGATTGATCAACCCAATCCTGAAACTCTACTTTCCACTTCCATTTAACCGTCAGGAGGTATTTGGAGACCTTATGTGATATTATCTTCTATCTCCTTGGAGGAAATACGCCTAAATCAACATTTCGGGCTTTCACTTTCAGCAAACTTACCAACCATCTTGTATTCTAATTTAATTGTTTTAGATAGTCTCTCTACCACTAACAAGTCACACTGAAGGTAATAGTTATATTTACAAAACGTTAAAACAGCGTTTTCGGAGAACCTTCGGCAGTGATTTTTCATACCTCCAGTGTTGTTGTTTGATTGACCTATTAGTGGTTGAGATACTATATAAAAAGCTAAGTATTAGAAAAGGCCACGAAACACATATATATATATATATTTTCTAATTTGACCGAACTGGTTATCTTCACTTAGCTGAAACACAAGCAACAAATTACCTATCGTCTCAGACGTATATTTAACCATCTTAAGAGAACCATCACTTTCTGATATTAGCAATTAGAGAAGTGATCGAGGATAAATAACTAACTGTGGTTTCTAAGACTATATCTTTCAAATACATACTATCACGATTTAAGGATAACCACCTTCCTTATATCGCAAATTATTTGTATTTAGTAATTCTATTATAATATTCTCTTTTTCTTCCTCCTCGGTTTAGCCACGAACCTCTAGTTTGGAAACTGAACTATTGCACAATAATAACATATCTAATACTTAATGAGTTTCCAATAATAACTATTTTATTGTCATTTTGTTACTTCTGCTCTAAAAGACCAATAGACACAATTTCTAATTACATATTTTTTCTTGATGATAGAGCTATAGTAGTAGAAAATAATCTGAATAACTTTTATTAAAAAAGTTTCCCTTTTCCATATAAAGAAGTGATCGCAGTATGGTTTCATTATTTTCATCGAAAGTTTCCGACTTCGCCGGTCGAAGGCCCTTTTCGGTACAAGCGAGCTTTATAAAGTTCCGAAAGCTCATTTATTTTCATTACGATTGTCGGACGTGCTACGTTCGAGCCCCTAAGCGAATAGTTATGTAGGGTCCGCGTATACTTGCACACATCAAAGCCAGAACTCGGAGATGGTTGCATACGGTCGTATACCTAGCATTTTCATTCACAACAACAATATTATCAATCAAGTGTAATGAGCTTAAAGTTAGTTCGATAGAATGATTAATTTATATTTTGTATGGATATACGTGCATATATGAAGTTAGATGGATTCTTCTCGTCCTGATTATTTAAATATATTTAAATTAAATTATTTTGCTAACCTACTCTAACAATAAGAGCTCGTGTTAGGAATACATAAACTCCCTGGTAGTTGGTGATACAAAGCGCTTTAATATAAAAGAAATAAATGTAAATAATAAATAATCATACTAAATTATACTGAAGGGTAAAATATATCTGTTTTGATACAGATTTCTAAAGCATATGTTTATTTATCGTTGGACCTTGATAAATTCCAATTACTTAGCACAGTGGCGATAATTAATTACAAAACCTAATATCCCAGATAAGATTACAACACGACTCTGATGCGAATTGCCTAATTATTAAATAGAAACACATATTTGTAATGACAATTGTGTAACACTAGTACACCCATTAATTTACTAACTCTGATACTTAATAGCTTATTGACGCTGCAAGAAAAAATAATTAATATTTATCATTAAAAAGGAAAAATTCTAACATATAATACTTTTTCAATTGATTAAAATGGTAAATATGATCATAACATTATTTGTAAAATCTGGGCAATTTCATGATAAACATCATTGTACAATAAATTGTTATTGTAATTGAACCGGGTAATTTTTCCTTTTTAACGATCGTTCGGCAATAAAGCAATATACGGTTACCACTTCAACATAATTACTTAATAATGACGATTATTGTACTGCCATACTACAATAACATAATTGAGAGGCGGTATTAAATGGGCTTAAATCGAAAGTTTTATATAAGTACGTATGTATGTTAAATGAGATTATTTTTTGATTATCGCCGCTTTAATTCGAGTACTTTCTCGAAATAAGTATCAATAGATTTTCCTCTCGTTTAAGTAGGTGACGACTATGTGATCATTACAGACATCATCGATGAAGTATAAGGATTTCGGTATTTACAAATCAGATTTGTGTATATATTAATGCGATATTAGAAGTTCGAGATTTCACGGTCAGAATTATTTACGGCATCAGTCAATATTACATTAATATTTAGTCGAAATAATTTTGGAACTAGGTTTCGCAAAGAAAAAGTACAGCTTTCTTTTATAGGAAAATAAATCAATAAACAGTGGAATCCATGCAATTCCATTTGAGACACACAACTTTGATAAACTAGTAATAAGACTAGTGAATATGTTAAATTCAAAACCTGCATAGCAACTACAAGTTCAATAGATCCTCTTTATTCAGACGACAAACAAAAATACTGTAAAATTTTTGTAATGCACTTAGAGGTAGTAAGTGAGAGCAAGAGATTCCCAAAAAAGTAAGAGCAGAGGTTCGAAGACACATATCTATAGTAACCTATTCAGGTGATGAGACTGACAAATGTAGAAACGTAATTCTTTAGAAAAATTAAGGAGAAAACTTGAAGTGCACAGGCAAACATTTGGAGAAAATTTTAAAATTGCACTGGTTGAAGTTATAGTATGCCGAAGTAACTAAGATTGGAACAAGAGATACGGTGTAATCTAAGAAGCAAGAAAAATACATTAACTGCTGACATGCGATGGACAGAAAAAAGCAATGGCGTAAACTAAGAAGAAAGGTAACCAATAGCTCAACTTCTATCTAGTCTACACCGAATTGTATAAATGCTTGAAATTAAATAAGTGGATAGTGTAGTAGTAGTGGAAATTGTGTGTGGAATTTGTCAATACGACTACACAAAGAAACAAAAGCAATTTTTCAACCTCCAGTTTCAAAGGAATTACAAAGTGAGGTTGTGGCAAAAATTTTAGATCATTATTGCTTCTTCTAAGGAATCTAGTCATTATTAATACAATAACAACAGACGTGTGTTATCATGTTGGTATCGTGACTGGAGGCGATGTGTTGTAATAATTTACAAAAAGATCAAATAGGATATAATGGTTTTTGAATAACTTAAGCAACTGGTTTTGGGAGCTATCTAAAAACTATCTACACAACTTCTGAAAAACATGCCAGTATGGCTACCAAATAAGCAACAATGTATTGAGCATCACATCAATTTGGACATATTTTAAACCGTAACTTGAGGCGAGCATAAAATTCATATCTGCTTCAAGTATTTTTGATGTCTTTTCTTCTTGAACCATGCTACAATCAGTAGTCCTACACCCACGGTCTAAGGCTGCTCTCACCCTTACGCTGATGCCTTGCGTGTTCTGCAGTTTGTTTTTCTCAACATTGGAAATATAAGATCTCAAAACATTACATACAAAAATTAACGATTTCAAACATTTCCAGATTGTCGTCATGAAATTAAATTTGATATTTGCCTGATTATACTCTTCCTCCTTTAGAAATCATCTAAGTGATTTTCAGATAACCGCCAAAGAAGCTACATTATCTAAAAATGACTAAATTTTATTTAGTTGGTTACAATGTACCACCATCAATTAAAGTATCTACCAACATACTAGGGCACCTTTTAACTAGGAAAGGAAAAAACACTTTTGGAACAAACTGCTTTATTGCTTTCCGAAATATTTGCCTTTAAGATTTATATAATTTTGCATGCATTCAAACCAACTCTCAAAACATTTTTTCCACTTTGAAGTTGGTATCTCAAAAAAGATGCTTTCAAAATACTCCGACAGCTTCTTGAGGTGCTCATAATCGCATATTTTTTGTTTGACATTCGGGAACAGAAAGAAATCGTTAGGAAATAAATATTCACTTGATTTATAAGGGCAATTAATTCGATGTTTTTCTCCTCCAAATAATCAATTTTTAACGTGCTGTGTGACAACCAAAAATGTCGCATCATTCTGCATCATGACAACGTCAGAAGTTGGTCCCAAAATGAACTGAATCCCACAAAGGTTGTTCTTTTACGAAGCATTCTCAAGAAAATGCTTGTCTCTTCGGTTGTACTGGACGTATCGAAACTATTCCTTTAAGAGATCGAAGAACAGTTAATGCTGAATGGTATACAGTAATTGGTTTGTTAGAGGTCATCTATAAAATCAGGAAAACAACCAAAAATGTCGCATCATTCTGCATCACAACTTCTGACGTTGTCATGATCCAGAATGATGCGACATTTTTGGTTGTTTTCCCTGATTTTATAGATGACTTCTAACAAACCAATTACTGCTCTTCGATCTTTTAAAGGAATAGTTTCGATACGTCCAGTACAACCGAAGAGACAAGCATTTTCTTGGGAATGCTTCGTAAAAGAACAACCTTTGTGGGATTCAGTTCATTTTGGGACACCAATACAGTAGATTGTTGCTTAGTTTCATACGAATATATTCAAGAACCTTTTTGAACTTCAGTCAAATTCTACGGAATCAATCCAGAACATATCTTTTCACAATTTGAAGCTCATGCAAAATCGAATGTATTTCAGTCCTCGAAATGCTTCAGAATGCGTTACATGCCAATGTTCTTAAAATCATCTTGCGCAAAGAATGGATGTTTATTTGAATAAGAACCGATTTTGGACGACTTTGACGCAATTTATCACTGACGGACAGAGGACACCGATGAAATTCTGCAAGCCAATTGTAAACATTCTTTACCGATGGTGAAAAATTATCCAACAAAATCCTTCACCCAAAATGTCCATACTTTCCCAGAATTGCTTGTCTCGAACGTTTACTGTAAACAAACTACTCGCTAAATTTCTAAGCTACCACTGTTTTCACAATAGCTAATATCAAACTTTACGATAGTAGTAACACTGATCTCAATAACGCCACCTAGTTGGCGTTTATAAAAACATAAGGACTCCCTCGTACTAATATATGTTCCCTGTGTTTTAATTTATACTGGGTTTGTTCTAGAAGAAATCACAAACCAGCCAGTGCCAGGCGGATTTCAGCAAAATCATTTGTAATTTATGTATGTGTCTTTTCCACCAATCACATCTGTTATGATTAGTTCCTGCTCTCCACTCTAAGTCCAATATATGGATTTATCAGAAAAAATGTCGAAAACATTTTCCAAAATTAAACTCCATCCAATATGATAATTACTTGGAACTTGTAAGCTCAAACTTTTTTTCACTTTTTCTCACTCTATAGCTTTCTAAATTTTTACGCGTTAAATAACTTTAATACTATTCTTACTTGCTTCTTTAACGCAAAGCCTCTATATTTTTTAATTTTTCATATATTGAGCACAAACTGTTGGAAATCCCTCTCCCTCCCTCTATAATTAAGTTACTGGAGAAACGCCAACAGTACTATGCTTACATAAACCGCTTTCTACAGTTCTTTTCATTTTTTCCTAATTTACCCCTCTTATCTTTGTCCATCTGCTGGCCGCACTTCCAGTTCGTCGTAAACTGATCTCAACACTTATACACTCTTATTCTTTTAATGTAGCCAAGCCATCTTCGTTAATTTGCTACGCCGTAATTTTGATCTTAGAAATTTCAACCCTCCTAACCCCTTCTAAGAAATCATATTTCTACGACCAGCCTTGATATTTTCCTTTTTTAATATCTTGAGTATGTCAGTGTCGCCCTAATTACATTTCCCTACAATCTATGCCCACACTTTTAATGTTCTTCTTTATTAGCAGATTTGCGTTAATTCCACTAAACACTTTTTTCCTGTATTGATAATTCTCTCATTTATTTTTTCGTCCACAACTTCTTTACCATTTAACAAACTTTGTACAATTAAAGCATGTCATCACCAGACCTTAGCAAGACATAGGTAAGTACTTGTTCTTCCTAGGACTCTTTCTTACTTCAACACTATTTCCGAGTGCGTTACGGATGATTCTAGTACCGCTTGTAAATAGCAACATTACTGATAAATACAAACTAAGGATTTATATTTTCTACGAAAAACACAAAGTCGACAAAATACGATCGCAAAGTTCAAACTACATTCTCTTTCTATAAATTTTTTGTTATATGATAGAGATCTACCACTAATAGGTCAGCCTTGTTTTATTGACCTATTAGTGGTAGATCTCTATCATATAAGATAAGTATAAAAAGGTCACGAAATATATATATATATAAATTTTTTGAAAATTTTGTGTCCTATGCATTAGTTTATCAACACTTAAGTTTCAATTTTAGAGTGTATTGCTTACATCTCGCTTTGCTTTGCTCTAGCTTCAGTTTACTTTTGAAGTTTGCCTGAAATAAGTTGCTTTGCTCCCAATTTTTTATATACCTACATATGTAGGTAGAATCCAATGTTGTGTATCGAACACTTTTGTAACTACACCAGACTCAATAATTTCTTCTACAATCGTCGATCACTTTTAACAGTTAATATCATGAAACTAAACGCCTTTAGCGTTTTGTTCCAGAATTATGTACAGTTTCATCCAATAACGACGATTTCAAAAACTCATTAATTTGCTTTATTGGAAGAGTTGTAACTTTCATATTTAGGTTAATAGACGAACGCCATTTGCTTCACCAGAATGTATTTCAAATCGTTCACCGTTTTCATTGAAACCTCTTCAATTACTTTTCGTTTAGTAATGTTATTCTCACTTAATTTACGGATCAGCCACTAGTGGATTGTAAATGTTGAACTTTATTCGCTTTTCAATTAGATCATCTTTAACTGCATACATATAAGCTCTTGAAGTGTTCGCAGCTTTATTAGAAATTTCTACAATAATATCATTTGTGGTTAGAAGTTCTTCGTACTCTGCTAATTTGAGCTGTGTCAATGATGTAGAGAAAATAATTATAGCATTCACTAGATGATATATCATAGCAAAGTTTTTACTGGTATGTATAAAGAAATCATTGAGATATGTAGACATTAAGTCTTTTAATTTTATAATTTCTACTTGATACGAAACGTACTAAAAGATGTATTTGTCAAACAGATACTACTTTGTAAGGTAGAACTGCAATGTGATAAGACTATTTGAACACTAGGTAAGTACTATCTAAGAATATAAACAAACTTATAAGGTAAGAGTTGATTTAATAGCACCTGTACTAATTTCATAAAGAAATCCTCTTCTATTTCTAGTGCCTTGCTAATTGAAATAAATAATTCCTATCAAGATATTCTCAAAACGAGTCCCTCTATAAACTTGTCATACAACATACTTCGATACTTCTCATTTTATTATCCAAGCAATCCTAATCTGATTTAATTTCTTAAATAAAAGAAATTCCACCGCTGTACCAACACTTATCTAATCTGTTACCATATTCATCAGGAGATATATTCGGATATGTGTACATATGTATATCTAAGTATTATAATATAAAAATTGGATACGTATGCCTGTATGTAGGTATCGACATGTATGCGCATGGTTTGTGTTTTTCCCGTTACATAAATCTTTATCTATTATTTGTCGATCCTCAGCACATAATTGGAAAATAAATACTATCCTATCGATAAATTTCTTTAATTGGAGATATCCGTGGATGTATGTGCAGAGTAAGATACCTTGTACATACAAACGTACACATGTATATCAGTGGTTCGATCAACTTCAGTCAAAATTACGCATACACATATTTGCAGTCTGCTTTTTTCATAAATACAATGACACTTCGATAAGAATCTTTATTAGTCGTGATTTAATATAATCTTACATTAATATTTAAATTATTTAATTGAAGTGAACACGATAAGATTTCTTTCTACTGTCAATTTTTAATAAATTCTAGTGATATGCCTAGTCACTCAGATCTTACTTTTTTGCTAAAACTTTAGTTAACTTTTAATTGCTTCTAATTGCGTGCAAAGCCTGTAGATTTTCGTAATCACTAATAAGTTTCATTAATTTCAGAAAATCATATAGTATGTTTATATGTTATGGTTCTCGTTACATACATTTTACAATTCAACAGGTGCAAAGCTTGAGCCCTCTTCGACGTCAGCTAGGCCTTTGCTAAGGTTTAGCATGAAGATCGATTGTTTAGAATTAGACGAACGTTACACGCAAAATGAAAATAATCATGTCTATACTGCATCTTCAATAATTTGACCCATTTCTTTAGCTAAGACTTTCCAACAATCGATAACACGACCACAGATATATATATATATATATATATACATATATATATAGGTAATTTATTTATTTATTGATATTTATTGCTACAAGTAGATACTAACATCGAATTATATTACAGCCAAAATACATATCCATGTGTCTATTTCCAAAAATTCTCGTAGATTATAAGGTTCCAAACCAAATAGGAGTTTATGCACTTTACACTTAAATATTGTAAGTAAACATGCATCATTTTCACTTGACTAGATATTTAATTTCCAAGTAGGATGCACCACTCTCGTTGAGAGTCTATGCAGTGGGTATCAATATCTTCTCGTAGATCTAGATTCGTATTCATGATTAAATATACTTTGACAAAGTAGGTGCTTGTTTTTGAAATTGAATGTGCGCTATTGATTTTAAAATATCTTCTGCAAATTTAATTGTGTTCAAATTTGCATATAACGGGAATAATCTCAATTGTTTCCGGAAATACTCTGTCTAAATCGCTATTGTTTCTTCAGATTATACGAGAAGATAAAATATTAGATTTTTCTTCGGTAAATAGTCCATAAAAATTATTCCCTCGCAATTTAGCCCCATTTTTTGGACTGATTTTTGGTAAGAAGGATTGTTGTAAGTTATCTATATTTCATCGGCAGTTAGTATGTATTCCCAAACTTGCTCGTAGTAACACGCTAAAAGCACTTTAAGTTGGCGGCATGTATGTGTTTCGGTCCCAAGAACCTTGGTACCTAGTGGGTTGGAACCTTGTTCACTCCCAAACGTTCATATAAAATCTTATGAACCTGTCGTGTACCCATCCCGCACTGACACTGAATATTTATTCGCCTATCATATTTCAGTTAGTTCTTGGCTGGCCAGGCCACTGCACGGATTGTCTTAATAATAATAATAATAATAATAATAATAAATTCTCTTCAAAGCCTTTCGGCAGTTTCCATAAGAGATACCTACAAAATAAGGAAACATTGAATTCTTTTATAATAAGTAATACGCTGCAGGAATGAAATGCCACTAGGCGGGCCAGGAGCGGTACGGTATACGTGCGTATACGGCTCGGTGGCTCCGAACCCTTACACCGAAAGGTAGAAAGGGTAAAAGATTATATATATATATATATAATAATAATCATTTATTTCCAACGGGTAATACCCAACTACAGGAAAATTAATACACGAAAAGAAAACATATTGGCGAATACGTTTATAACAATAAAAAAACAAAAATAAAGATCTTACTGTCACCAACAAAATGTGTACACAATAAAAAAGCTATTCTACAAGTAAATAAGAGTATATAACAATATTACAAACTAACAATACTACTGATAATATTCGTAAACCGATCAAAATGCAGATCAGCATTGCAATAAAACAAATTAAAATTATGGCACATTATATAGGTGGGTGCTCTAAGCATCGCATTTGTTCTTATGCCATCCATGTAAAAAATGGATGGATGTCCTGCAGATAGTCTGGGCACATTAAAATTGATTTTTCCAAGTAACCACGGACACTCAATTTTATTATTCAACAAGTTAAAGAGCAATTTGATGCTAGCAACAGTCCGCCTGGTTTGTAAGGAAGTGTAGTTAAATCTATTGAGTAGCAATGTATAATCATATCCCCTTTCTGGGTACACATGGTCATTAATATACACTAAGTACTTTAGGAACCGTCGTTGAACCTGTTCTAAGTTTTTAATATGTACGGCATATAAGGGGTACCAAATAATCGAACCATATTCTACCTGATGAAGGCGTTGTATAATAAACTTAAACAATCCATATTAGTAAAATCTCTACAGTTTCGGTAAATAAAACCAAAAGTTCGATAAGAGCTTGCTATGATTTGATTTATGTGATCGGTAAAATAAAAGCCAGCGTTAAAAAGTATACCCAAGTCCTTTATAGAGGCACAACGTTGTGAATTGATATCATTCATAGTATAATCATAACAAATTATTTGGTGTTTCCTAGTGTAAGTTATAGTTTTGCATTTGTTCACATTAAGTTGCAAGTGATTTTCCATGCACCAAGAACTTAGACTGTTCAGATCTTTTTGTAAAGTAAGACAATCCTCTATCTTTTCAATTTTAAAGAAAATCTTCAAGTCATCAGCAAATAACAACGACTCACACTGCAAATTATTCACTATATCATTTATATATATTAAGAAGAGAATAGGTCCCAAATTTGAACCTTGAGGTACGCCAGATGTGGGAGAGCACATTTTTGATGTATGACCTCGATACTCAACATACTGCTATCTGCAGGTCAAGTATGATTGAAATAGACGCAGAAGAGTTGGAGAGAACCCTACCGCTGACAGTTTACTGAGTAGAACGCGATAATCTATCTGATCGAAGGCCTTTTCGAAGTCGGTATATATGACGTCAACTTGTGCCCGTTTATCCAAACACTCCGAAATATATTGACTACAGCAACTTAGATTTGTTACAGTGGATCGACCATTCATGAAACCATGCTGGGGGCAGATACTAGATATCTTCCAAATATCGGAGAATGTAGCGTGCTTAAGTGTCAAATTAAACAAATGCTGTAGTGGTTTTACAAAGGCAATGGCACAGTCTCGTAGCAGAAAGCTAGGAACACCATCCACACCACTCAACAAACTGTCTTTTGCATTTTTTTAGTGCCTTTAGCATTTCATCTTCAGAAATTTCAAAAATGTTAACAGTCCAATTAGTACTAAAGTTACTATCATTTATCCTAGAAGGATTCGGAGTTGTATATACAATACTAAAATAATGTGCAAAAGCTTCCATTGCAAGTATAGGAGTATCCAAAACTGTATCGTTGTATTTCATAACACCAGGTATCCTAGTATTGCCAGATTTACTATGAATGAATGACCATATTCTTTTAGGATTACAAACTAGGGAATTCTGCATGCTAGATATATACGTTTTGTATGCAGCATCGATAAGAATTTTACATATTGTTCTTAGCTTTTTAAATTTTTCGTAGTGATACTCAATCTTATACTTTTTGTATTTTTCATGTGCGTAATATTTATCGCGAAGATGTTTAATAACATTTTATTTTAGAACGGCTACAAATTACTTACAACACCATTTCAATCTCATCTAAAAATAGCTCCACAATTAGTGTATTAACATAACGTTCACACAACGAAATGGATGACGAAGTTAGTGTTATACAAACGTGTCATATAGAATAGTCTTTTATGATCCCGTAAGGATATTCCACTCACTCTCACGTTCATTGCTTTTATTCTTAAATTTGACATGGATTTCTTTGTAAAACTATCGACGGGATCCAAGTTGATCAGTTCGAAGACGCGTTGAAGTGTTCCGGGAACAGACCACGAGAATTTCTTTTTTGGATATACTTCTAACACTGAAACGCTTCCACTCAGGTACATCAAAACTTGTGTATAACATCGTCAGTGGCAATGAAATATGAACCTGAAAGAAAAAACCAATCTGCTGTATGGGTGGGTCAAAGTGAAGCAAAACCGACGAAAGTTGTTCGAGCACGCAGTGTTTCGAAACAAATTATTGCTTGTTTTGTACCTTTACCGCGTGGTCAGGATTGAACTGTAGATAGAACTATAAATTCAGAATGGTATACTACCATTTGTTTGCCGCAAGTTATTGGAGAGTTGTTCACCATGACAATGAAAGTTCGCACACCCCAAAACGAACACTCGACTATTTGACCGCCCACAACGTTGAATTACTCAGCAATTGTTCCTACAGCCCCGACCTATACCACTATGGCTTCTTTACGTTCCCCAAAGCTAAAAGTAAAATATGTGGAAAAAGATTTTTCACACCTGAAGAGGCAGTTGGAGCGCATGACACACACATTTTAAACATATAATCTTCCGAGTGGGATAAATGCTTCACTAATTCTACGATTTCTACGAATGGAAAAGTGTGTAGAACTTAAGGGTGATTATTTCGAAAAACAATAAAGTATTTCAATTTGTTGTCATTTTATTTTATTTATGATTTTTCCGAAATTTTCAGTGTACCTCTTTAGTTGCTTTCTAATGACGGTTGAAGGTCCTTGTTATACATGGCTTCAGTATTTCAGATATTCATTTGAGGTTGAACTTGTTTGTAGTTATCCCAGCTCTACCAGAATTCTTGGTCCTATTATTTTTGTGATATTAAAACAGTATCATCCGCGTGCGTGTAGGCGAGCCAATAAACTACATTTCTGAAATTTCAATACTCCTGAAGAAGATAACAATACGAATGGCAAGACACCAGACATGGTGAACTTCAAAAGAAGTTTCTACCATAAAATAGCACTTCCAATATCATCCATCCGACTTTAACTACACACAAAATTTCGTCTAAAACATCTTCCACGATGCTTCCGCACAAATTACCTGTGGAAATACCTCATTCATTATTGTCGAATTGATTTATTTGTTTAGTTTAGCAAGTAAAAAGTCGATTAGACGCGACGACCAGCGTCGTTTCCATTAAAAACTAATTTGTATCGAAGAACGCATAACGACGTGCGTGCGTAAGTAAATTTAGGGTTGCGTCGTCGCAATCGTCGGGGAGAGATCGGATTGTGGGGGCGGGCTAGCCGCCCGTTGCCGGCGTACGCATCATAACCGCGAGAGTGTTAAATCTTGTTCCGACGGACGACCGGAACCGGAACTTCGAACCGTCGTCCGAATAAAGAGCTCGGGGGTAGAAAGATAATGCACTGATCATCTTTCAGTTCTAATTGCCGCCCCTGTAAAAAGCTGACTTATTATTTTTATGGACTCGGTTTCCGCGTTTCCGCTCCCCTTTTATGATTTATCGTTCGCCTTCTCGGTGTGCAGGTTTTTTCCATTCTTTCCATGGAAAAGGGTTGTACGACGGCGGTAATACATTTATTTTATTTATTATTATGGGTACGTTCTTGTTTTTCAAAAGGAAAGAGAAATACTGGTACTAAATAATAAAGAGCGTAATAAATGTAGCCATACATTATACAATAAAAACGAATATCGACGAGGACGAAATAAGTTTTGTAGCAATACTTGTAAATACCAAACATTGCCCATCTAAGTTTTAGGTTAAAGTTTTTATAACTTCTAACTTATCTTATATGATAGTTCTATGCCACAATTAGGTCAATTAAACAAGACTGGTTTAAATGACAGTTATATTTTCAGAACGTTTATAAACGTTTTCGGAACAACTTCAATGCAAAATTTGTTTCGGAAACGTTTGGAAACGTTTTGAAAATATAATTATCATTTAAACCAGTCTTGTTTAATTAACCTAACTGTGGTACAGAACTATCATATCAGATAAGTATAAAAAGGTCACAAACAAATATATGTACATTAAAATAACTTCTAATGTTAGTAAGCCATTGTGAAGACTCAAGTTTGTGTCTTTAACCTTATAATCAGAAAAGCAAAAAGCACATAAGTACGAAAGACGCCATACTTGAAAGAAAAGTATTACTGAACTGAACTGCACATACAATACAGTACATGCACATATCTGTTTGCTTCGCCCATGGATAAAAGATTTTTAGATTTTACGCAGTAGGGAGTTTCAGGGTATTTAGAGGAAATGCAAGCCCTAACGAATTAATTAAAGCACAATAGATCAACGTGGTCGCAGTGCAAAGGGCCATTTTGGGCCAGACCCCACCTCATTACAAACGAATTAATTTGAAGAACTAGTGAAAACCTGTAGATATAAAATGTGGAATGCATTTATGGGATAAATTCAATATATAGTTCCAAAATCTAGAATTTTTTTAATATCCTTTTTAATCGAATGATGTGCTTGTTATTTTACTTTAGAAAGTACAACAACAAATCCAAAATTTTCTTTTCAACAGCGGTGCTTAAAATATTATTCACAAACTTTTCGACATATTTGCAATCTATTCCAATTTATTTCTAACATTGTGTAAAATAGCTTTCATGCACCTAAAATTGGTAATATCATAATTTTATATTTTTTGGGTATACCAATACCATTAAAACGTTCGAACAAAATGTAGGTGGCAAGGTGGAACAAGTGTAGGTTTAATCGTTAGAGTGAAAATGGATAAGAGGAAAATTTGGAGTGGCTAGGAACGAGACATGATTATCGAAGGAAAAAGACGTGGTTCAGATATCTTTCAAACAGTGAATGTACCAATCTCTCTAATATAACAGTGCCTCTAATATTTAAATCATTTCAACAGAACAAAATAACTTCTTCTTCTTAATCTTTTACCCTTTCTACCTTTCGGTGTAGGGGTTCGGAGCCACCGAGCCGTATATGTAGACGCATATACCGTACCGCTCCTGGCCCACCCAGTGGCATTTCCTTCATTTTCGCAGCTTATTAGAGGTCCAGATCCATTTTTCAGGATTTTAAACTGCTACGCTCTGCCGCTACCGGGTCTCGAACGCCGGCCCTTCGCACTGTGAAGCGCGAGTTTTACCACTCAGCCACTGAGGGGTTCAAAATAACTTTAACCAGTAAGCACAATTATGATCGGAGAATGTTAGTAAATTGAAGAGATGAATGACGGCTAGCACCAACAGAGGACTAATTGTAAGTTACATGATTGTAGATATGAGAATTCAATTAAGAAATTCCCCGAATATGTACTTAAATGCGCATTTTTGCAGCTATTTACTTCAACAGAAGCGGACAACTAAGTTGCCATAGACTCCTGCAGTAGCTGCAGCCGCGCTTTTCCACTTTGCAACTAATGGTTTTAACAATAAGAGACCAAGATGTTCTCTGATACTACTAGTCACTTTAAATAGTAAAATGCGCCTTATAACCATGCTCAATTAGTCTCAAATTCATTTGATGGACGTAATTTAAAGTGATTTCACGTTCGACTTAATGTCTCAAACCTCAATTCTATTAAGCATTAATGAAATGAAACGTGTCGCTTGCACCTTATAGCTTGGAAATGTCACTATCCACTCTGAACCAAGCTAGAGTTGTGTCAGTATACGTTAATATTCCTCAGCAACTTCTTGAATTCATGCCCAGGAAAATATTGGTTGTGGTCAAAACTAAAGGTGGACCAACTCGCTATTATGGAGTGTTTCTACTAATGTGGCCGTTGTGTGTAGAATCCGAAGAAATATGAAAGAACCAATCAGTTTCTACTTCCCTTAAGTTCTATGTATGTTCTAATTCTTTTCTTATTGGCATCTGCAAATAGTATGTTCAATATTTTTATACAGAATAAATAAACACTGGCAGTGGCAGTGTCGACAGCGTTTTGATGTGCTTCGCGCAGGCCATCAATGTGTGATGTTCATTGTGCACTACTCTTAAGTTGTACAATGCCCGCTGCGTGCTGTTCTTCTTGAGCATTACCCGGGTATCCCCAGTGTACTTAATTGTCCCAGTGCTCCACTAAGGATTGCAGCTTAGCTGCCGAAATACGTATCTGGAATTTTTCCGAAAGGTGTGGTAAGGGTATTTTTATTTATTTTATACATTATTTTAACCACACTCTCCTTATTCTTATCTGTTATTTTAATATCTATGCATAAGTTTCCTCCATCCAATTCTGTCGCCATCATTTGGAGGGATACATTCTTGCAATTATTTCAGTCCTGTGCTTTTTCAAACGTATAAAATCTCCTCCATTTATCTTGTTATGTTATTCCTTTTAGTCCCTAGAGGTTGTAGTTTTGTGTCCATTAATTTTCAGCTTCTCAATTTCATCTAGTACTTCTTTCGGTATATTGTCAGTTGTTTTTCTCTCTCACCACAATAATTAGTATATCATAAATACAATGTAACATCTCTAAATCGAACTTATATCTGCTGCTTTGAATGCTTTGAGTTAGGAAAACTGAAGAATTCGACTTAGGGACAAATAGGAGTTATAAAAGTGTCCAATTATTTGACTATACATGTTACTAGCTGTAGGTATTTTATAGAAAAGTTATTCAACAATATAATGCCCTCGATGTCTCCATATACGAGGGTAAGTCAATTTTTATCCGCAATTCAGTTATATATATTTTTGTTTATGTTGGTAGTCGTTTTGCGTTGATGACGCATACTTGTTTATTTGTTGTTATGTCTATGCAAGTTTCAAGCTGCTGGGTTAGTTTCGTTATCGCTGTCGTGCTGTTAATCATGGCTGTTACGCTTTCTACTTGCACCAAAGAAGAGCAACGGTCAGTGATCCGTTTTTTGTGGTCGGAAGGCGTATCAGGGGCCGAAATTCATTGAAGACTTTCGGTACATTACCGAAACAGTGTTTTGCCACAACGGAGTGTCTACGAATGGATTGAAAAAATGAATGAAGAAAACTTTGAGCGTTCACGTGAAATGATTCTCTTAGATAGACGAGTATCTATTGACGAAGTGGCACATCGTCTACAAATTAGTCACAGTTGTGCCTACCAAATCATCCACAACAGACTTGGGTTCATTCCTGGCTCGCAGCTCAACCGAAAACCTTCTTTTATGAGGGCATCAGGAAGCTTGTACAACGATGAACCAAGTGCGTTGAAAAGCAAGGGGACTATGTCAAAAAATGATGTACTTGTAAGTTTACTATTTGATTACAATAAAATTTTATAACTACATTGCGGATAATAATTGATTTACCCTTGTAGTATTACATTCCAGTAAGCGACATGATTCATTATAATTTTGAACGTACAGAGGATGTGGTGGGTTGTAAGTGATACTAAGAGACTGAAAAGAAATGGATGAATAACGATTGATGTTTTACGAGACTGAAAGACTGAAACTTGTACTTTATTGTCTAGGAAAACGTCAATGACATTGACACTAAAACTGCTGCTTAATAGATTTTTATTAGAAATCACAGTTTTTACACTCTCCTCCTTTTGTTTTGCTCGTGGAAGAAAGTGTTCCAATGATAATTAGGTTTCCCATTTCCTTCTGTTCGATGCTATTATTATTTCTGTGCGCCGTTCTCCAGTTTCCTCCAGAATCTTTTATATATTTCTTCTCAAAATACTCACTGGTCTTTTAATTTTAGTTAGTTTGACCAATAAACATTTAGCAATGTTTTAATTTAAATTATTAATGTTTGACAATGTAATAAGACAAGAATTAAAGAAATCAATACAAAGGTAAATGTGAAGAAACCAAAAACGATGATTATTTCATATCAAATTATAATGGAAGGTCAATGCATTGAACAAGTAAGAGAATTCAAATACCTAGAATCTACAATAGAAGAGAAAAACCCAGAGATTGAAATAAACGACAAAATAGGAAAGGTGGGAGAATATATAATTCACTGAAGTCATCATTCTTCTTTGTAAAAGAGAAATAACAAAAGAAACAAAAGTGGAAGTGATCAAGAAAGTGGTGAACCCGATACTTATATATGGTAAAGCGTCATGGACATTATCCAGCAAAAAAATTAAAAGCAATGAAAATGAGGTTCCGAAGGAAAATAGAAAATAAAACAAGACTAGACAAAATCAGGACCGAAACATTCAAGAGAAACCTTCAGATAAAAACGATACTAATGAAAATAGACGAAAGACAACAACGGTCAAATTAGGCGTCACTACAATCCCTAGTTTGTCTATTTCGGCGTTTTTATAAAATATTCTCGATTTTGGAATTATTTAATTTTTTCCGTAAGTACTTTCCATACTGCATACATAAAACTTTTGATTATAATCGTGGAAGAGGAACTGCTTCCTCCAACCTAAAGTACAATTTGCAATACCTGCTTATAATTGTTTTCTTCTAAAATTTATATATTTTATAAACCAATAGGTTTGAAGTATACTTATGCCTATACTTTTATCATAAAAGGAGCGCTATATTTTTATCCGCTGTGAACCGAATAGCAGCTATTAATTTAACAACAGTAATTTCACGCATAACTGTCTGGCATTAACATTTAATGAAATCATTATTAGCACCGGCAATTGCGGTTCAACGCGGCTGTTAGCCGTGCGGTCGGAATACGGTTCCGGAACCATCACCGATATCATGGCAAATCCGGGATCGATCCTATCCGTCACGCGAGCAACAATGACGGTATCTCCTTCTCTACGATTTTTCCACATTTTCTTTATCCGCGGTGGCAGCTTTTCACCACCATATTCACCTGCAATAAATAAATATATGTGGGACTGGTATGTTTCAAATAAAGAAATATAAATAGATGTGATCTCAGTCCAAGATGTGTAGATTTTTTTGAATTATTATTGGGATGTGTATTTCTAGCATCGTCTCAACGTTTAATAATCTGGCTTCATATTATTCTTGGCACTAAATAAATGTAAAATAATAAGTAGATATACAATTGGAAATGATACCATATACCATAAGTTCAAAAAGGAAAGTTTCTTTTTGGAAATTGGAGAATTCAGTTGCAGTCCTTGATGTAATGCAATAAATCAAACAGAAACAGGCAGTAAAAAGTAGAAAGAGGATGTGGGGAGGATAGAATAGGAAATACTATTTCGAAACCTAAGAATTTGATATTACCCAAAGATAATAATAACAATTATTTTGTAACAGAACCGTTACACAAGATCGGTTTTGACCAAAAATTAAGTTTAAGCATTGGATTGTTCGCCGTATTTGTCACCTTTACCATCTTGAACTCCTCTCTTCTTCTTGCTCTACCTCTTCAATTTCCAACTACAGTTAAGTCAAAGTTCAATCAGCGATAATCACGACTATTAACAATACTTGTGAAATTAATTAACCATTAAATTAGAAATGACATCTAAACCTTCATCAATAAATGATATTCATTATACAATACCTTCGTAAAGTAATGAATAAATTCGTTAAAAATTCAGGGAAAAAGTTTTGGGCAAAATGTTCGGACTCGCCGATTTTTATCCTTACTTGTGCATTTTTTTAATAGAATGAAGTGGTATGAAATATAACATCATCGATATTTTTTTAATAGCAACCCCTTTTTTATAACGGATTGCGAAAGGGGACATTTTTTACATAAGACAAGGTAATTATGGATATATGTAAATCATACCAGGAGAGTTTTAAGGAAACTGATGTTGCAAGTTGAAAATACTGTTTTGTACTAATGCATAATTCAAAAACCAACTAATCTAAATGTTTTAATAACGCAACGTAGTAGCCGATTAATAAATTCGCTTGTGAACATTGCGAATAACTTTGAGCTTTGCGGGAAAAAGAGTTGAAGATCTTCCGGTGCAATGGCGCGAAATGCGAAGTGTGATCCGTGATTCGTTTGTTGAGTGCACAAAACGTCAGTCTAAGCGAAATTCATCGCAGGATTGTTGAAGTGTATGGTACGGGGACAATGGATGAGTCATCTGCAAGACGCTGGGTTCGAAATTTCAAAGAGGAAAGAGAAAACGTGCACGATGAAGAAAGGTCAGATCGCCCGTCCCTTATCACCAAGGATCTGAAGAAACGTGTCGATGATTTCGTCTGCGCAGATCTACGCGTAAAACTGAAATAAGTGAGTAAGTAATTTCCTGAAATTTTACAATCATTGAAATCGTGACGAACCATTTGAATTACAGAACAATTTGCGCAAGATCGGTGCCTAAAATGCTTACCGACGAGCATAAGACCAACCGCAAAGATGCAGCATTGACGTTTGTGACTCGTTACGAGCAAGGGGGCGATGCATTCCTTAACCAAATTGTTTCTGGGGATGAAACATGGGTATGTCATACATGAGACAAAACGCAAGTGCATGGAGTGCCACCATCCACGATCTCCAACAAGGCCGCGACAGCTTAAGCACTCGTTTTCCACGAAAAAGGTTATAGCCTCAGTGTTCTGGGACCGGTAAGGTCTGTTGTTGCTTGATGCATTCCCCAAGGGATGGCCATAAATGCGGACACATACTGTGAAACACTTCAGAAGCTGCGTAGGACCATCCAAAATAAGAGACGGGAAATGCTGACAAATGGCATTGTTCTTCTGCATGACAAGGTTCGTCCTCACATAGCTCGAAAGACCACTGACCCTCTTCGGGTTACTTTGCATTGTTTCATTCAATAGCTTCTTTTGTGAACACATTCTCTGGCGGCGCAGATGATTGTTCTTACTTCATACCGTCCCATTTTTTAACAGCTGCGAATATTATTACTATTAAAAGCCTACACACTCGACAGTGTATGCATAATAACGCTCTGAAATATACAAAACAAACCAATTTTCAAATTTTCAGTTTCATTTTCAAATACGGAGTTGTAACCATTCGGTTTTAGATACACTTAGCGTGAGTTTAATTTCTCAGCGAAACAATAGGTGTTTGCAGTGCGATACTGGGCACATTCACTTTGATAATAACATCCACCTTGTGTCCTTCTTTTTGATTTACAAACAAGGTGCTGTTCAACCCAATTCATGTTCATGTGACCTCTTACACGTACATACATAATATGCTTTAATTTTTTACTTTCTAGAATAAATATAGCTGGTCATCAGCTTAACATAGCTACAAAATCTTACGAGACGCAATAATGCGCTTATTACTTCAAATAGAATTTTGGGAATTGTAAATTTGAGATTTATGACCGCCTCCATACACTAAAAAGTACGCGTGAACCTATAAATGCTATTATTGACATTAACCAAGACCAAAATAAATAAGTATATGTTTTGGAATTTATTGTGTCCACGCGAAATTGTTAACCCAAAATTTGCTCCATATAAAAATAGAACCTTATGTAGAAAATCGAAATAGAAGTAATCAAATCAACGAAATTGTTGCCTTCTATAATTTTTCGCTGGGGATGACAAGTCAATTATATAGCTCTACCAGCTCACCGTTTACCAAACTCATCTACGTGAATAATAACTATATCTACCAATATCTGATACCGCCGAGCCTTCCTAGCAGGCCATGATGAACTTCTGTTTGACTTTTTCAGCTAATTGTTTACGTGCACTGTTTGTGTTGTGTTTTGTTTACTGACACAATTGACAAGTATACTGCAAAATTTTTAAGGGGTAACCACTGTGGCAGCCTAGAAAAGCGTTTTTTGACAATTTATTTTGGATGGAAGAAAAGGTGATAAGATAATAATATTCGAGGCAGTTATTAAGCATATATTTAAATATTAAACGAAAAATATCATTCATAAATATTAAAAGATCCCGTACGTATTTCACTTCAAAATGTTATTTTATATGATAAAAATTCGAATGAATTGTTGGAGTTATGATGCGTGACGTTTTTAAAAATTGTGGTTTGAAAAGAACACGTTTAAAGTTTTGAAATCTGTTATAGACATGAAAAACGAAAAATTTGACTGTTTAAAACTTTTTATCATTAATGTGCTATCCCAGTACCATAGCGCTGTCCTTCTACGATCAGATATTTTTCCTCATGCTCTCGTATCTGTTAAAGGTAGCTCGCCATGATGGACCACTTAGCGTCGGTTTCAACACAAAAATTGTATGATTGGACGCCAATATCAATCTCCAATACTTTTACGACTCGTAGAATGTTTGTCAAACCATCATTATAATTGCACACAGCAATATCAGTCGCTATATTTAAGACCTTTTTGCCACTTGAGTAAGATTTTGGAGCCAAACTCTAAATAGTAGCGTTGAATCTTACGTTGCTATTTTGGGGAGGGGAGGGGGTTAGCATATCGTCTTCATCTCAGCTCCTCATAAATCGGTTTAGTGGCTTGAAAAGCTTCCTCAGAAAGTTGTGATGGAAGATGTCCAAGGAATCCGTACCTTTCCGGAGCGGGCACAGTACGATAGTGCACTCTGCAAAGTGTATCAAAGGAGTTAGAAATCAAAAGCTAAAACATTAAGCTGTACCTTCTCAGCAGGTAGTCGTTTCGGAGATGTCCGACGCGCTTGGGGTAGCGCTTGAAATTTCAAGGAAGAAAATTGTTTCAGGTAATAAACTTTTTGCCCCATATTCTAGAAGGTTGAACGCTTCCATTAAGCCAATAACAAAAATCGATTCTCTGAAAAATTTACAGTGGTGTTATCTCTTAAGGTACATAAGTTTAAGGGGAACTCGCTGAGTGTTGGAGTGGTATAGCACGCTCCAACAACGACAAAGTCCGGAGTCAAAAAGCCTATTGCTGAGGAGCGTTATAGTTTAAAATCCTAAAAGACAGGTCTTCTAACTTCAGTATGTTGCGAAAGTAAAAAGACCAGGAGCGGTACGGTATACGTATGTATAGGGATCGGTGGCTTTATACCTCTTACACAGAAAAGTAGAAAGGGTAAAGATTAAGAAGGAGAACAAGTTTAGGGGATTCTTTGTATAAGAAATCATGGAATTAGGGAAATCAATTGAGTCTTTAGTGACCATAAGGCGGTGCTACAATGAATTTCAACGTTGTCGATTTTTCTTCTTTAAATAACTTTGAAACTCAAAATTTGTGTAACAGCAATTAGCAACGTTTTACGCAAGTATTTCAAGGTACTTCAGCTCTATTCCCGTTGAATTTACCACGACTCGATTGACACAATTCAAAAGAAGAACGGGTGAAGGGGTACATATGTAACATGAGATGGCTTTGACAATGGATCGTCTCATCTGGCGTACAACATCATTACAGGTGATGAGAAATGAGTAAACTGCTATGATCCCGAAGAAAAACAACCATCGGTAGTGTAGAGTCGGCAAAGATGCGAAAAAGGAAAAATATGGAATGGGAAATTGCTTAAATTGTTTAAATACCAAAAATCATTGAGTTAAAAGTTTATGATATTGTTTGTAAAGGTGCAAGTTTGACTAAGCGTGAAATTACTGATACCATAGACATCTCGGATGAACGAGTACTCCATATTTTACACGAAGAATTACAAATGGAAAAGCTATTCGGAAAGTTAGTGCCACATTCGTTAACAATTCAACAAAAATTGAATTAAAACAAATTTCTCAGCGTAATTCAGAGGGTTTTAAGCAGAATAAAACCGAATTTGTGCATCGCTTTATAACTATGGGTGAGACTGGGATCTACGATCATGATCCTAAACTGAAACAAGAACGTTTACAGTGTACTGAAGCTGGTTGTTCAGCTCCAAAACAAGCCAGGTCAGAACAATCGGCAAAAAGGTTATGGCATCAGTTTTCTGGGATGCAAAAGGGGTTTTGTTGATTGATTATCTTCACGAAGATAAAACAATTAAGTCTGAATATTATTCCAACCTTTTGGACCAGTTGGATAAAACAGTTCGTGAAAAAGGACTTGGCTTACGGAAGAAAACAATAATTTTTCATGAAGACAATGCACATGTTCACACAAGTGTTTTGACGATGGCCCAATAGAATGAATTAAAGTACGAATTGCTTGAACACCCACGGTATTCACTAGATTTGGCTCCCTCCGACTATTACCTCTTCAGAAATTTGAAACAATTTCTTCGTGGAAAGCCTTTTTCGTCGAATGAAGAAGCTATTGCAGCCGTGGAACAGTATTTTGCAGAGCTTCCGGAAAATCATTACAGAGATGGTATAAAATTATTGGAGGATCGTTGGAATAAGTGTGTTGAAGTTGAGGGAGATTATACTGGATAAAAAAACTAATTTCATTAAAAATGCACATTCTTTCATTTTTGCTTTCACAACTTTTGAACCAACCTGTATATTATATGGTGTCGGTTTTCCTGCAATATATCCGTTTAATTCCAGATGTTTTCATTATTTTAGTGCTGCATTATACGTCAGCAATCTTTACATTAATTACCTTGCACTAAACACAATTTTCTGGTTATGTACTATAATCGTAATTGCGGTTGCAGTTGGAAGATATCGCAGTAATTTCAACGTAATTGGTTTATGTTTGTAGCGTTAATTGCGGAATGGTAGCCTTATATCTTTATTCATTTTTATAAGTGTTGCTCCTCTCACGTTTCTCTCTCGCTCTTTGTTCCTTATTATTGTCACCGCCACTGTTACTATCAAAACTTCATTTATTAAAAATTATTTGGGGCAAATACGTTCCCCTTTTATCTTACCTTCGCTAAGACGCATGAAATTCGCATAGATTAACGATATTGATTTTCAACCTGTTGATGAAAAGCCCATCGAATAACTAAGTAATACAAATCTGATATATACCTCGACTCGAAAATATTATCGATAAAGCTCTTCCCCGTCCTCGTAGACCACGATAAAACAAAATCACTCATCACGAAATATAGATGGGCCTAGAAAATCGCAAGAAAATAGTATCGGAAATCACGCACATGCAGATACGCGACGCTCGTTCTTATTACCGGCGAGCCGACGCAAATTGAATAAAATTCTCGTGTCGGCTCAATTTCAACATGGTATTTCGAGACATTGTGCTTTCGTTGAAGCAAAAAGGATCTCGTGACAAATCGAACACGTCCACGTGAACTTCGGGAAACAAAGGAAGAAACGACAGAAACGAAGTCAAACAAAAGAAAACGCGAGGTTCTGCAAAACGAAAACGAATAACCATTAGTTCCACTACAGTGCAGTAGAGAAATAATAGGTTATTTTTCAGTAGCACGTATTACAAAAAATATATCTAAAGTTCATATATTTTCGCCTGTATTGCTAAAAGGTTCTTAGTTGAAGCAGTTTTTGTTCTGCTTGTCCTAATTTTTTCGAGTTGCTTTCATTATAATTGTATTCTTCACCTCAAATTCTGTAATTTACCCAAAAATAATAAATTTTATGCCATTCATAAGTTAGCAAATTAAACGTTTAAGTTTAAAAATCATGAATAATGCGTTTCACGTAGAGATTTTGAATACGCCTTGAGGTCTTGATTTCAACGTACTAGAAAGAAGAATTTCTCGGATGACAACACATTCATCGCCAAAACTAAAATTGTCACATTCTTACTCTTCAGACCCATGTATCTTCGATCCTGAAGAAGTAGGCAATAGTAATACATCTCCTCCACCAGCCCTGCCAGTAGATAATCGATCAATTTAAAAGTCAAACAACAGCTCTAGACCAGCTATCTCAGACCGATTATCATCTATGAAGCATCCTCCTAGACTAGCGCTGCTAAGTGCCACATAAACTACCTTGGAATGACAAAAAGGAATACTACAACTGATTGTACGTATCTGTTCCATGGTCTGTCCTTTGTCCAAAGCTCCTAATTTCACAAATAGCTTAAACTCCCCCTGTCCTCCTCTGAGACTACGATGCAGAAATTGCTAGATTGCTAGATCCATGCTCGTCAGGATAGAAGTGTCCAGCAATTCGATGGCTTAATCAAGATCAATCCTCTTCTTTGACTATCGTTAAGCTGGTGCACGAGATACTTCAACCATAGTCGTAGCTGTCTGGAAAGAATCACAGAAGATCGAAGATCTGAAGATGTAAGAAGTCTGGAAGAAACCAACACCATCGCTCTGATTCAATAGATCCTACGTGCTGCCCATGGCGCGATTAACCAGGCGTAAACTAGCAGAAAAGAGAACTAGAATACCCCTTTCCAGCCGTAGTCCAAAAAACAAAACAGACCTACAACGTTTTGAGGCATTGCCAAAATAAGGAAAACGATTTCTGCTCGGGGCGATTCATTCCAGGCAAATTGAACTTATTTTTAAATATACATATGTATAGGCAAAAGTTTGTGTGGATTAATTTCAATTATTTAATCGTCTACCAGTTATCACCAAGATGTATTCCAACAGGGTTACAGTCGAGGAATTTGGATCACGATCACGATAAAACACTGTTCCCAAATTTGTGTAACAAGTTCATTTATATTTGAAGCAATGTATAGATAAGTATTATCTTACTGCTTGCTGAAACTAGGGATCATTATCAGAGAAAAAATGTTCACAAATTTGTTAAGGATGTTGACAGTAACATTTTAAAAGAATCGAAAGGTAATGAATAAGAAGAACGCGTGGTGAGTGATTGTGTTAAAGCATGGAAAAAATAGTGAGACTGGAGGGAAAAGTATTCTTGTCTTTAGCCTCAAAGAAAGAATTCCGAATTAAAACTATCATCGCTAAACACCACATTAGTCAATTCTTCTAGTTAGTGCTAGCTAAAATATGCACTACTTTTGAATGATAAAATGGGAGCCCAACCACCCTGACAAGCTAACACATTGTTTAGAAAGTTGTTGATTTATCCTTTTTAGCGCGTCATTGTTCTCCAGTCTTCCAGTTTTTAAAACAATCATAATCATCACCATTACTTTGCTATGGTTGAGCCTTACATAATTTTTTATACTTCAATCTTTAGCGTCCTCTTACAATATGGCGTCTGCATTTGAATCTACCCGATATGAAAATCATTTTGTTCTTATTATTAGAGTATAAAAGTGATATAGTCTCTACACTTGTGCGTCTTCATATTCACTAAGAACATCTTCTACCATGGCCTTCTAATTTTCTTTACCCATTTTTAACCTCTCCAAGTCGCTCCAAGCCTATCTTATCTTTTTCATTGCTGAATACGTTTCCCTCGCTTTTCAACCATTTCTTATTCAAGGATTTTATTTTTAGATAATTTTTACAAGACTTCCCTATTCATTTCTATTTCCTTCTGCCAATTATTATATTCACTTCGTTCGTCTTAGTTCACAGTCTCTTATTAATTATTGTCGTCTCGTCGACTAATATACATACATTAGTTTGCCATCTTTGTAGGTAATTTTGATTGATCTACCACATTTTGCACTTTTGACTTTCGACCTGAAAATGTTTACATTCCTTTGCTTTGAAATACGTGATGAAGCCCATATGTTATTTTATTTCTTTTCTTATCCTTTGCCTTCTTATAACATTAAGTGTATAAGCGTACGGAACCATAGTGATGATTGTTACCCAATTACTGCCCTATCGTAAATAGCGCTGGACTAATGCTTAGTGTACTACCACACCCTCATACATTGAGTAAGTCGATGGAAAACTGTTTTTCTTATAAGTAAAACAAAGATTTCCGCTTACCATGCTCTTATTAGAGTAATCCAAATACGTATTTCAACAACTGATTTGCCATCTTCAGTTGAAACACATACACCAGCTGACCCACCAGGAATACCGCCTAATGAATGAATACAACTATCCGTATTGACCATTATCGACAGTCATGCGGTAATTACCTTTTAGTCGTGGTGTGGTGTCCTTTGACGGTATTAATGGCGAGTTAGTTAATGTCATTTAGGACATTTAATTCCTTTCGTGTTTCCACTGAAGATGACAACATAGTTGTGGAATACGTATTTTAATTATTATAATAAAATATAATTGTAAATGGAAATCTTTATTTCATCTATTCTACATCTGCGACATCTACGAAATGTGTTTTCCGTTCCTTTAATTCTTGGATTGTCCATTCCATATCCACAGGTCTACAAGACGTCTGAGACAGTATGCTTCTTGAGTGGCACTAATTTCCTTCGGCCCACAACGGTCTTCTCTTCTTCTTTCTGACAGTTTTGCTTTTCTTGTATTTATATCTAATTACATTTGTTGAGTATTTGTTGTAAGGAGGGCAAGTTCTTCATTTTGGTGGAGACTTTCTTGTGGAACTTCGATTCTTAACCTAGAATCAGACTGAACGGCCTTAAACCCTTTCATCTCATTGGGAAACTTATGCGATCGCGCAGTTTTGCAGATGGTGATTAATTTACTAGGTAAAGTAATTACGGAAGTTTGATGGTTATCGAGGAACCATGACGTATCCTCATCCAATGGTAAAGAAATCCGAACCGAAGGATTGTCTTCCGTGCGGAATCCACCCTATGCGATTTTTCCCAGATGTTTTGGCAGAGTCGGCGCATATTTAGGTCAACACCAACCAAATTCTTGAGGTATAGGAAAGCAACTTGCTTCTTAAGTCAATGAGACTCCTTCACTCTAAGAGGAGAAGTAGCATGTTTCGGTCAGTGAAAAATCGAGAATGGATCATTTTGGCTTGCTTCTTCTAAATCAGAATCTGCTTGAAGTAAACACCAAGGTACTTAAGGCCAGGGCTCCACGATAGTGCGACGTTGTCCACGGAAGACTTTCCAAATTTTTTTCCCGTACTGTGTTTTTCTTTACCTTATCTAACACTAAGAGGAACAGCAACGATGATGGCATTCACCCCCTACTGGAATTGTGTCCAGTTACACTTGGAAGTACATATCTTAAGTTTTCGAATAAAATTCAGTAAATTAGATTCCTAATATTTAAGGAAATCGATCTCTGGCGATTTCAATCGGTTGATTTAATTTCTCGACGTAATTTCTCCTCGCTTTCCTTTCATTTCTACCACTCAGTACCCGTATATCAATCATAGACAGTCGCTAATGAGCACGCCATACTGGCTGGCAATCGTGTGTGGCCTACGTTTTTCATATAACGTATATTAAGCGCGGTAATGGCCACTTTCATTTCAATGCCTGACAGATTACGGATGGTGCTCGATTATGCGCTACGGACTCTATTCGTATCAAACTTCCCGTGATTTCTAATTGTAACACATTTATTATATTTTAAAGACGCTGTTAGTGTACGTTGAGGATTGCCTTTTATATTGTTCGGGCTACCGTATTCACTTCTCGCGTGATTTTTTTCTTTTTCGTTTTCCTCCGATGGTACGTTTTAATTATTCCTAGAATTTTTATGGTCGAAGATTCTCTGGGTATTCAACATCGCCTGCCATTAAATAAAAGTATGTGTGAATATATCACAAAGATTGTAGGTGAATAGTGCTGAATGTTAATTACTTTTCGCGTTTACTAGATCTATTAGCTTTAAATGGTAATCGGATAATAATTCAACAATAATTAGTAAGTTTGATTGTTCAAATGAAATTTTTGTGCCTTTAATTGCTCAAGAATACTGCGACCACCACCAGCGCAAGGATATTTCTTAGAAATGCTTGATTTCTATTTGATGACGTAAATTGGCCGCGGAATGAACAGAACACGTTAGGATATAGCATCTATACATGCACGGGTTTTTATTTCCTGGTTAGCATCAATTTTAACGCCATAGATATAATCTAACAGTTAATGTAGGATGTGTAATTAACGATTAAAAATACATCACTGAAAAATAGTAATTGTTTTTAACCAATTTTATTGCCTCATGACAATTTTATGCAAAAATATCAAATTTCTTTACACACACACATATCTTAAGGGCTTTTCAACATCGAATGTAAAAATTTGAATATCTGTCTCGGCCTTGCAGATTCGGTCCTCTGTCATACCAAGCTAACATATTTCTTCAATCAAGTTTGTCTTTTATCACAATGGAGCTTAATCCGTCGGAAGGGCGTTTGCAAATAGTAAAAGAAAATGAGTGCATGAAACTTATTATTTATTATTATACGTGATTTGGCCTTTCTATGATCGACATAATCGTCCTTCTCAACAGCTTTCTCGCCTTGTTATTCCAAAGTTTGAGCCGCAATATATTTTACACGATACCCAAACACCTGGAAGACAAGAAAACATCACGTGGTGCCGAAAATATTGCTGTTCTTGAAGCGAGTGTTCATGAAAATCAAAATTTGACAATTCCACGCCTTTCGCGACAATTAAACCGGTCTGTAACCTCCACGTGGCGTATTAACGAAAGGATCTTGGGTTACATTTTGTACAAGATCTAGTTGGTGCAAGAAGTGAACCCAAATTCCGTCATAAATTGCCTGATCTTTTTATAAACACTTTTATACTGATGGCATTTTTATTGCAAAATTTTATTCAACGATGAAGCCCATTTCTGGCTCAGTGGCTATGTGGACAAGCAAATTGCCATATAAGAAGTGATGAAAATCCACAGGTAGTGCATCAGTCCCAATTGCATCCTGACAAAATGTACGGTACGACTGTACGGTTAGGTTTACATGCTGAAAGCACCATCGGTCCCTGTTTCTTTCTAAACGAGGCCGAAGCGCGTGTTACGGTGAATGGTGCTTGTTACAGATCAATAATAATTAACCTTTTGTTTCCAAATTTGAATAATATTGATCTGAACGTGTGTGGTTTCAATAGGAACGCATCCATCGAACCATCGATTTATTGAAAAGGAAATTGAACAACTCATTTATTTTCCAAAATAGGTCAATTAATTAACTGTCACGTTCGTGCACCCTTGAATTACTTTCTATGGACATACTTGGAGTCACAAGTTTACCCAAATGGATCACGAACAATTGATTACTGACAACTTAAATCCAGCATCGGTCACCATATTGGTGAAATAAAGTCGATTTACTGGAGAACGTGATCAAAAATTGGGTCCTGAGAATGCATTACATAATCCGTAGTCGTGGCGGCCAATGAAAGAAAAATGTACCACGATTAATGGCAAAACCTTCGTCTTTTGAATAAAAACAAGAAAACAATTATTTCTAACTTCTATCATGTTTATTGAAAAACCCTCTATATCCGCTAGTTGTTGATTATCGTTCTTACTCATTCAACTAATTGCAGCGATTACTGCATTAATGCGATGAAATAGATAATTTTCTAAATCGATAAGGTAAAAATCGGCATTAATGGCATTACCCTAAGTCGCGGTTAATATTAAGAGCTCACACGGTAATCGCCCACAAGCTATGTATATGCGGAATACGTTTCGAGATTTATTTGCAAGTATATTTCGGCGATTTTTTAATCAACACAATATTCTGATTAAATCAGTGTATTTATATTAAAGTGTCAACGCCTTATCGAACCTGGCGGAGATAACTCCGCCAAGCTGCCAGGTTGTTTCCGATAACGAAAATAAATAATGGGGTAAGGAGATAACACGGTTTTCAGGCTACACACGCATCGGCCAACACGATTTTCGATCGTGTAAGTAGATCTAGATCGTATAAAATTCAATTAGAATTAACTATTGTCACTTTGAACACAATCGTAATTAATTATTAAATGAACGAGATAAAAAAATTCATAAGCCCTTATTTATTATTTTTATGGCATTTATTTAAAACGACTTTTTATCTCTTTATGCAGTTTAAACAGGCGTACATGTCGTATTTTCGTCGCATATGTGTGTACCTAAGTATTATCGAGTTTTTATTAATTGCTGAATGTGTTATGTAAAGATAAACGCTGCTTTTCCGGTATTTTAACTGTATTTACACTTTAATTTTGAAGAGGATGGTTATACAAGTAGAAAGACGCTTTAACAATGTTGCATATCGGTGAATGATCGATTTGGACTGAAATTATAATTCATGATTATATAGTGCCAGAAATTCCATTTTTACATAAATATTCACATACCAAAATTTACAATCGAATTTGTGTTATGAGAATAAGAAACACGCTATGAAGTTTTTCGTACATTAATAATCAATGAAGGACTTGATCCCTTCAAAGTATCAACAATTTACTGAAACCCCCATGGAAGGTTCTAACACTGTAAAAATGAAGACTGTGGCTAAGTTGTCCGTCGATGAATAGAAAACGACCATCCCATAATCTGACGTAACGTTCAGAAATATTTGGGTTTAATACGAACTGTTACACTTATAAATTTGATTCGTTAGATATAAGTATGTCAGAATATTAAAAAAGCCTGAGAAAAGTCCTGGAGAGCACATCCAGTTTGGATTTAGACTAATGCGAGTCTTTTGTTCTTAGAAAAATAAGTGGAGAAACTGGAAGGGAGACGCAGTTCATTTTTATTTCATGGATTTGGAGAGAACTTCTGTCAACAAAGAGAGCATATGGAAGATATTAAAGGAAAGTCGAATCTATAAACCAATAGTAAGAGTCATAAGGAGTTTATACAAACTCATTGAAAGTTATATCAGATCAATACATGAAAAACAAAAGCTCTGCTTCCCTTCTCTTCACACTTGTGTTACACAAATCAATTAAGGATACAAAACGAAAAAATTGCATGTGGTAATCGATTGCTTGGAGATGAACGAAGTAAAAGTGTCAGAATTTTGTTACACAGATAATTATAGCTAAGAAAGAGAAAATTTTAAACGAAAAAAAGCACTGGAAAGCACTGATATGAAAATTAGCATTCAAGGAGAAGGAATTAAACCTTCCTAGCAAAAAAGCATATCCCAAACCACTCAAAGGTTTAAATATTTAATGAAGGCGCTATACAAGTACGGGTACCTCAATATTAAAACCAATACAGGAAAGGGACGACGGAAAAGGGATAATTGAGATGACCGAAACAGGTTACGGGGATAGGTGAAAACATCTAATAAGAATATTGTTAAGCATTGCCTGCCCAACAAAGAAGAAAAACAGGAACTTAGTCCCAGAAAGCTGTGGAATGAAGAGGTCATACAGCACAATAATCCCCAAACTGTGGATCGCGACTCTCTGAGGAATCGCGTTACATGGCTTAAGAGGTCGCGATTTTGTGAGGAGTTGCGTTAAATGACTCAGAAGGTCTCGAAAGGATTACTAAAATGAAAGAAAAACGCCTTACCAAGACATTTATTTTACTTCTTATTTCGTCGGCGTTTTACTATGCATAAAGTACTACGAGGGACGGAAGGAGGGGAGTCGCCAACAGACTTCCGGCCAGAAGTAGGCACCTTGGACAAGAGGCTTGGAAACCACTAGTCTAACCGATAATCCAGAAATCGATAGTCCGTAATAAACCGAACCCAATGAACCATCATGGGTTGTAATAGCACTTATCACTATTCTAATACACTGTGCATCAACAAGAATACGCGCTGTGTATGTGGTGAAATCGGCACATACCTGTATAGAGGGAATTGTTACCATTTGGGAAGCACAGAAAAAAATTATCTGCGTTGTATGAATGGATGAGATTACCTCTCAAAATTACAAATCTCAGTCACACAATACATTTCATATAAAGCGGAAATTGAACGAATTAGGCCATATCATTCATCGTCCAATATATTTCCCCAACCTAGTGCCGTTTTATCCTTTGCAACACTTCTTAACTCTAAACACAGTTGAAAATAGAGATGATGTGGCACTGATTTTCTTGTATCAGATACACTCAACCTCTTTTTTGGTATCGGGAATTAGCAAACTGTCTGAAATATGGAGATAAATTGTTGAAAATACTTCATTAAGTATAACCATTATTACAACATGAATGAAATAAATTTCTAAGAATATGATACGACAGAGTTAAAGTAACATCCTAACATCTTCAACTGTTAGCAGAGAATCCTTCTAAACGATTGGACAAGCTCCTCAAAGCTTGTGTGATATTTGACAAATAATTCGATAAGAAATATTGGAATATTTCCTTAAATAATGACATTGAAGGCTGTGACATGAAACAAATCATTCGTTTTGGCACGCGAAGATTTATGAATTTGGAAATTTGAATTCGAATCTTTTGAATTCCCTTTTCTTCAAGTATTAAAACAAATAAAATACAAATTTCACCTAAAAACGGAGGGAAATTCTTTTAAATCCATCTTCATCACGATGTTCCCAAAGCACTCATAAACCAAATTCATTCTTTAACAACTAAAGATAATTGAGCTACATTCAAAAGTTAGAAAGGTGGTACCATATAAACTCACCAAAACGAACTGGATCTCCCGAGTAACCATGTATTCTTGTCCGTTGATAATGTAAAATATTGAGCAATTTCGACCGTTTAGCAACATGTAAGGGAGAATGAACTCCATTTGACATTCCGATGCACAAAATAATTGTCTACAATAATGTCTACTGAAGAAGCTCAATATATTCTTAAGCCCAGTGTGCATTAACAAACATTTGGCCACTTAGCTCACCCCAGGTAAAACGGAAACTGAACAAATTAGGTCAGTTCTAAAGTTCTCTACTTACGAAGAAAAAGTAGAAAAATAAGATCTACATAACTCTCACCTCACTGGGGCTTATTTATTCGATAAGTTGCATAGAAAGTTGTGTAAGGACTGTGTCTTAGATAATGAACGTCTGTATAACATCTGTTGTGAAATGCTTCGTACATCACGGAAGTGCTATACCGAACTGACAAACCCTAATAAGGATGCAACCGGTCTGCGGTTGCAGTCCACGATAAACAAAGCATCATTTCCTCCGTTGATAATTATTGGTATATGCAATGTAGTCTGCTGTGCAGTTCTTGCACAATTTTCTATGGAAGTTGCCGAATAAATAAACCTCAGTGAGGTGAGAGTTATGTAGATTTTATTTTTCCACTTTTTCTTCGTATTGTAATTCTCTCCAAGCTCTTGAAACTATTCTCTCCTTACATTGCGTCCCGTATTATCAGTTTTCCCAGTTTCTATAAAGTTCTTTGTTTGGGAGGAAAGTTGAAAACAGAGATACCGCAGGCGTTACACTGTCTTATATTTTGCATCCGAAAAATAAAAGGAAATGCACCAAGAATTGATAAGCTGCTTGAAAGATGAAGAGAAATCGTTAAAAATGATGATTGACATACATACTCTAAATTAAATAAATAACTTCAAACATTTTAATGTTTAAAATTTCACCTAATAATGGTATTACTAAGAAACTAACCATTTAAGCAACTAGAATACTTCTGAAAATTTCTCTGGCATTTGGTTTCTGACAAATAATTCGGTAACAAATATTAAAGTATTTCATTCCATAATGATTACTGTATCGATCGACTGTAATATAAATTAAATTTTCCGGGCTATTCTTTTATTTGGAAATTTGCAAAAACCAATGGTGAATATTTTGTATTGTTATCAACGAGGCTCTTGTATAATAATAATAATAATAATAATAATAATATTAAATAATTCGAAGATGGAAACTCCATCAACGCATTTTATGATTGTTTAGAATATAGAAACAACTTGGCGCTGTACCACATCTGTCTAATTTTGATATAAAAATCATTAATTTTCTTTAGCTTCGTAACATCTGCATAAAAGTAGAAGAGAACGTTTACTTTTATCTTTTCAATGTTTGTTTTTATGCAATATTGATATTCTTCAATTCCTTATGCTGTTTTCAAATTAGTTCTCCATGTTTCCTAATATACGAACTTTAACGATTTGGATTTACAAGTTGGAGCACAAATGTAGTTGAGGGACTAATTGTAAGTAACGATGGGATAGGTGGCACGATATCACTATCAGTATAGGTACCATATTTGCGTGCTTAGATGTATCAATCTACATTTTCCTGTGAAACCGTGAGAAATCAAAACCAAATCAAAAAACAAAAATCAAAAACAAGTTTGAAGTTTACATAAGCTCGTAAGACCTGCTTAGGGAAAAATATATTTTTACAATCGTTATATGTAGTATTATTGCAATTCAAAGAATAAAAAGAGAGAAATATTTTTGCACATAGAGTCTGGTTCATTTGCTGTGACGCTGAACGTCCGCGTAGTGATTGACCGAAACATAAGGTAACTGGTACAAGGACTGTATTTAGAACACTACTTGTTTGAATTATAGGCAAACCGGGATACGTCCCCTACCTCTACCTACTAAATGTGGTTAGTCCACAATGCCATCCCTATTTACCGCCACTGCAAATGATCTAAAGATGTGTACACTACCGTCAATTTTACAAAATTGTAGAACATTGACATTAAATTAAACTTCAAAATAAAATTTATATAACAATATTATTGTTATTATATACATATTTGTAACATACGACAAAAATAAGAATAATTGTCGATATATAATATTAATTTTTGAAATGTTCTTTTCGTCGAGGAAAACCTCCTTTTGCATGAAGGATGGCACCAGCAATTCTAGGCATCCGTTCCACCAATTTTCCAAGCACTTTATTTGACATATTAGCCCACTGGTCCTGTATAATATTCGATAAATGTGTCATGAAGGTGAGTTCGATTTTTTCTGTTGAATTTATTCCACAACAGCTCAATCGAAATATTATTTTGTTGTTGGTTATTTAAGTAATTTCTGCATACCAGTGCCCTATGTTGGGGATCGTTGTCATGCACGAATATAAAATTATCACCAATTAAACGCAACCCTGAAGGTATTGCACTTTCCTGTAATATTTTTAAATAATTTTCTTTTCTCACAATGCCTTTAATTCGCTGCAAGCCTCCTGTCTCAGCGTATGAAAAGCAACCCCAAACGAGCGCAGAACACTTTCCTGCTTTACCGTAAACATGATACAAGCCCTTGGATTTTCTTATGAAAATACGCCTCGTTTGTCCAAAGACTTCAAACTTCGATTCCTCAGTCCATAAAACTCGTTTAAAGTCCTTGACTGTCCAGTTTCTATGTGTTTCAATTCACTGGAACCGTTTTTGTCTTTTACCTTGGCGTAATAGAGGTTTTCGCACAGCTTACAGCTATGAAGATTTGCGACTTTTAATGCCCGCTTTATTGTGGTGACATAAATTGGTCTTTCACGGTCGCGAACGACCTGGACGTGCGCTGCCTTTCAAACTGCTCCTATTGATATCACTTACTGTTGACTTATGCATATCTTTTAAGCAATCTGGCGCAATGAAAAGCATTTATAATGGCACGTTTTTCCTGGCTTATTGGCTTTCCCCTCGCCATTTTAGACACTTTTAAAAACACTATTTGCTTCAATATATACTTGCTATCGATACACACACAAGCACGTTTGTTGAGCAACTTAAATATTGATTATAATATGTAACACTATTAGGACAGAGTAATGTAAACTTCTTAAGCTTATTTATTAGTCATACTCATACTTCTACCTCGAAAATAGACATAATAACGAGATCGTAAATTTGCTCCACAAGTGCCATTAAAATATAAATTTTAATTATTATTTGATGGTGTTATTACCCAGAAGTAATAGTACATTAGTCATTAAGAATGCTTTACGAAATTTTACAAAGTGCCCGAACTAATATGGTCGGTAGTGTATGTACAGTTACTCACCTGATTCTACAGCCCATTTTTCGTAAATGTGAAATACTTACTTGGAGTTTTCCAAAGAATTGGTGTGGTAAGAGTAGGATCTAATTTGTTTCAAGATGCGGTATTGATAAAAGTAAAAGACAACTAATAACATAAGAGCAGATAAAAAGATGTGTACAAACATATATAGAAAAGGCAGACCAATTATTGAGAGAAGTGACACAACGACACAGGAAACAAATGGAAGAAAAACCTTTGCAGACATTATGTTTTAAACAATTAATACGTAAACATTTTTTTAACTGTTGAACATTACGCGTCCGACATTACAAACAACTATAAACTTTTGAAATAAGCGGCTATTGTCTTCTGGAAAAAATCTCATTACTATAGTAGTAACGTTAGAAGAACTCAAACGAACGGAAACTTTATGGTTATGATGATTGCGGTTTTACGAGTTTGTTGCAGTAAAGTGAATAAAACACATATTCATTGCATCGTTTTTTATATTTAGAAGAAATAAATTAACTTTTTTACATATCATTTTCTCATTACTATATCAATAATAAACCCGAATATCTACACACACGTCTAACTATCGTATATCTACATAATAGGAATGTTTTGGTTTGATGCGTAATTACTGGCAATTTTATTTATTTAGGTACAGTTTCACTCTCATTTATTATATATTTACACATGTACAAATTTTTTATTCAATAGTATATACACTGTCAAAAAACGCGTCTCTCCGTACACTAAAGCAAAATTAGCTGGACACGAATACAAGTAGAGAAAAATATCAAAATTCGAGCCTGTAATTTTACGGAAAAAATGTGTATGTTACATACTTACTCCTTGAAAAATAGGAGCTTTTAAGATGTGTAAAAGTACAGGCGTTTACATAATACATCTCACTTTACAAGGTTTAGATCGTATCGCTCATGGAAACGATAAGCGAATTTAATTTAGTTTTTTTGACATACACAGATTGCTGATAAAAAGGAACATGTTTATTTGACAAATTTATCTGTACAAACTATATAGATAACTGTAATTTATTAACAATTCTTTCTTCCTTTTTCTATGCGCACCAACTTATCCGAATTCGATGTGGATTTTGGTAAAAATGTCTCGCTTATTTCGTATGTTGAAATAAACGTATACTGCACACGTCACGTTACGATCAATTGCTAAAAACTAAATTGTCGGTTTCAAATAAATGAACCCGCTTTGTTTCGACTTATTGATTAAATCAATGATTTCTAATCGATTGTTAAAAATCATATATTTACGTACATCAAAGGACGATTTGAAATGAATTTTACTAAAATTAATAAATAATAACAGTTCTTGAATCACATAAGTTGCACTGAATTTTTGTAAAAATCTACATATTTATATATTACAGGTTGTCGTTTCACGAAACCACGAATCTTTCCCCTTTTCTTATTTCTTTTATGTTGATTCTTACCACCAGCCGCGATGCGCCTGCATGATTTGATGCGTGTACGCCGGTAAATATCCATGCGAGCCGGGTATTTGTAGGGTTTCAGAGGGTTTAGGACCGTTCCCGCTTAAGCACGGCTTACCGTCGCGGACGAGCACAGGAACAGCTACTCTTCTCGGCGATGGGGCGGAACTGCTATTTTGTTGTTCATGCATACCTTTTTCATGCATTGCTCTTTTCGTCTTGTATCTGGAAATAAAGAAAGTAGTGCTTATAGCGGCATGTTTTTGTTTTCCGTTTCTTGATTTTATTCCGATCAATAATCGGCACATATTAGTTAATGACATTTGTGACGCTTAAACACTTAATACTAAAAGCTCTGAAAAGTTCTCTTGAAATAACTGTATGGCAGAGACAAAAGAACAGTACCAAAACGTTAGATATTTTCGTGTGAGAAAAATCGGAGTTTTAGGTTACCCCTAAAGTCATCAAATAAATCTCACAGTCTTTGTTCAGAATTCGTCAATTCCATAAATATTTGAGATTAAAAAATATATATATATATATATATATTTCGTGACCTTTTATACTTATCTTATATGATAGATCTCTACCACTAATAGGTCAATAAAACAAGGCTGGTTTGAACTGAAAATATAACTATCGTTCAAACCAGCCTTGTTTTATTGACCTATTAGTGGTAGAGATCTATCATATAAGATTAAAAAATATAGCAACGAAACACATTTTGTCATTTTAGATTACCACCGAAGCGGTACCAACTACATAAATACAAGAATATATTTTATATAAATTGAAAAAGTAGCTTTAATATGGTGTAAATAGAAAAAGAATTGCAACCGTGAAGGATACTTCTCTTATTCTATGTATTTTTTGTTTCATTTCTCTTCGAACTCAATCATATTTTACTTACAAAACCGCCTCTGTTTTGATACAGAATTGGATTCTCTCTCTGTCTTCACGAAATGCCGCAAAAGATGCAAATTCTTTGTGGGGGAATAGCAAAAGAATGTTCAAAATACACTACAATAATGCAGAGTCCATTTTGTTGCCGCCGCATACATGATTTCACTTTTTTAGCGGAAACCAACAAATGTCTTCAATAGTAACAAATACTCCCAAAGAGAAACACGCGGTAATGTAATTGCCATAATCCCATTCTTGCTGCAATAATTCATGATAAGCGCCCAAACTTGTAGATCTCCTAATATCATTACGATGGAATACAATGCTTTTGGAGTTAATGTTTCTGTTTGTGTAACTGACTATAATATACGTCCAAATTGATGGTTGGTAGCAATGCAATTAATCAATACTTTGATTGGGTTTGTCATTAATGTTTTTGTAAATCACGATTAAAAAATTGCTAGTTTCCTTTATGTTTGCCGATATCGAAATTCTTCTTCGTTCAAGGAATAAAATATTAAGGAGCTTAATGAAGCTTATACCTTCTTATATAGTACTCAGATCTACAATTTATCCATGTTGTTTCAAGTGCAGAATTGCTGGATTTCGAAATTTAAATTTTTTTAACAATTTCTTAGTAAACCTCGGCTGTATTTGGTAGGTGCTATTATTTTGTCATCATTAACTTCAGTTTGGGTGTTCAGTACCAAATCTATGTGTTTATAGTTGGGTATAAGCAAAGTAAGGAATGTTGAATACCAGCTGGTCATCGCATCCAAATCACTTGAGTGCTAGGTTTTGCTAGATTGCGATCGTTTCTGGTATGTCGCGTTTTGTTACGAAAGCATTTTGGTGTACTTCTTTTTTGTTCCTGGAAGTTCTCCAGTGTAAATTCCAGTGTAAATAAGGTATTCTTATGTTGGTTCCCTTTTCTACATCTCTTCAACTATTATATTCGTCGGTGTTTATATCTAAGCTTCATTAACGTAATTTCGATTGTACCGGAACCAAGTCTATTCTTATCTAAAACAATTAAACTTTGAACGTCTGTGGCTTACGGTTGAAATAAATTAGCCCTTGCACTTACTATACTGACCCTTTTGGCAACGTCAAATACGTGTTTAGACCACCAGGTGGTCATTCTCAGTGAAGGACACAAAAATTGATTTATTTGTGTTATTTTCTTATGATACATATGTTCCAATATCGCTAAAGTTATCAGCTTCAAACACGTGTCCCGTGTTTTCCAAACGGTACTGTTAAATCCCATTTTTTTATATTCATCACATAAACAATATATCGATAATTCCAAGTTATAGGAAACTTGAAAGATCACAGCCTAATCTGCAATATTAAGGGAGAGTGATATGCTATTTTCCATTGATATTCCCTATTCCGAAATAGACTTTCCAGTTTCCTAATGCTGCTTCTACAAACAAATTAAAGAAACAATGGTGGTACCTTACATCCCTATCCCTGCCTCAGGCATTTTTTTACTTTACTGGGTTCAGATTGATGCCCATTGTGATATGGATAGTATCCTTATACATTTCTATTAACATCAATCAGACAATTTTCTAGCATTTCATCATATGTTTTCAGAACCAAAATCTCCATTCCAAAATTAACCACCATTGATGCTATCCTATCTTTATTTGCAAGTATAATTTTTCTAGAATTGATGCAATATCTTTCCCCGTTAGAAAGTAATGTAGTGGTAGGTACAGAGCATAATTTTCGTCTTCTTTCGGAACTGGTATAACGATTTCCGGTTTAGAAGGAAATTAGCTACATTTACATCTTAGGTTTGATTGTTACAGAATAGTTGCTATTACTTTTTGGTCAACTCAACGTAATGTCTCCAAACAAAAGAAGCGAAAAGGTAGTCCATCTTTGTTATGGCATAATCTTGGCTTCTATTAAGACAATTAAACAGTGCCAATTTCTTTGCAAAATAAAAGCTCAAGTCTAGTATCAAATTCTTTGTTTCATGCCTTTTGTAAATTTTTCCATTATCCTTGTGGTCCTCCTGTGTATCCTCTGTTAGCCGATCGACCTTGTATGTGGAGCTAAGTCATTGCAGTATTGCAATATTAAATGCACGGGGTATGATAGGTATGGTATGGGTGAATAGTCGATAACTAAAGTCGAAACTAAAAATAACAAAAAATAAACTAGCTGTGGTTCAAGATTAAAATATTGATCTACGAAAATTTTAAGAAACCTCGAAAGAACGCTTAAAATTATGAGACAAATTTCCGAACGAAATCTTCGTAAAAGTAAGCAGATAGATAGCTTGTGGTAAACGATCCTAAAAAATGAAATCTGAAACCATCTGAATTTGTGTCCTATCTTCTCGGTCAATGACATTGTCCTTAGCCATTTTCTGAGTTGCAACTTTTATCCCTCATTTTAAGTTTGTACACGCACACTGAAGAATATTATTTCCGTTACCTAGCTGCGTTCTTCTTCTTCTTGTTTGAATAAAATCCAGTTCTCGCATGCATGCATATGTCAAGATTTTAAAACATTTTGTTTACCTTTTTGTGAAAATAGTAAACTATTTTTGGGAGCCAGAATCTCAATAAAATAAAATCTGGATGACTCTCTAGACCTCTCTAACGACCTACTTAATTGGACGCGTTAATGGGCAGCTATCAAGTAACTGTGCAAAAGTTTACAAAATAAACACAATTTGCATATGCCAATAATCCGTAAGAAGAATTAAGCTTTGCAACTATAGACTAATTAGTTTCGTCCTTGTTAGAATTAGTTAGTAGAGTATATCAGTCAGTACATTGCTCTTTTGTGATTTGAGAATCCCTTGTTTACTGATTTGAAGAGTTCGTCTGCTAATTTTATTCCAAAAATTCCCCTTCTACGGTTTCCAAAGTATTACAGCTATTAAGCATTATCATAGCTTTTATTTCCTTCATGTTTAGTTCTAAGTCGTATTTTGAAACACATTCGTTTTAAATTTTGAGATTTCTGTGTAAGTTGCTGTAGTTCCTTAAAACTGGTACTAGGCCGTCTGCAAAACTGAAAACACGCATATTCATTTCTAGGTCATCTTCCTAATACTGCTTGATATAACTAAGTGTATTGCACAGATAAACAATAGTGAATTTAGGACCTCTTCTTGTCTTACACCGTTTATGCAGAACTCTACCATCATCGTTAACATTAACTAAATTAGATTTTCTTTGACTTCACTCAGGTTTCTTCGCATTTTATGTCGTCAAAATCTTTGTTGATTTTGTAAATCTACTTTGTTCATCATCTTGTTTCTATCGCTAGAAATATGAGAAATGTGGAAAGAAATTTCGGGAATTCATCTTTTTATGAGGAATTCTCTTATGGTCAATTGAGTGATATAGTGTTAGGTGTAACCAAGCTCGAACTATTACATTACATAAAAATTGATTGAACTGTTAAGTTAGTTATCCGTATCCCAAATATGCTGTTAAGCATCTAGGTGTTGGTGTTTGTTTACTATGATAGACTCTTCTTCAATTTTTCGCGTTCTTCGTAAGTTCTTTTGCTTTTTCCTCGATACGTCCCTCTCCTGTAATACACTTTCTACTTGCTGATTCCATATTGTTTAACGTCTTCTTCTTTTCTTCTTCCAATCCCACCCTACTACCCATATCTCCTTAACTGTTACATAGCTATGTCGATGATACTCGTTATCCTATGGACCTGATCGATTGTCGAGAGCCTTTGTCGGAATCCAAACTGGTGTGTAGAAATTATGTCCTTTTTTTTGTATTACTGGTCTTAATCTTTTAGTAGAATTATTCCGTACAGTTTTGATAACACCGGAAATAATGAAATCGGTCTATAGGAGAGAACCTCATGCGGTGGTTTTCCTGACTTAGCTATCATCAAAACCTCTGCAACCTTCCACATTTTCACATTTCTTGGTAATTGCTTTAGAATTTCCCCCGTTATCAGGTCAAATCTTAGGGAGCTTTTTTCGTACTGATTTTTTCTTTTATTTCCCTTGCTATTTCTTTTGGTGAAGTTAGTTTTATCTCTAATACTTCTTGTTCTGACTCTAGATGTTGTGTTAGCTCATCTCTTTCGTGAGATTTAAAGGTATCTTCTAAGTGTTCGGAAAATCTTTTGGCTTTTTGTTCCTTGCTTCGAGCCCAGCTTCCATTCGAATTCCTTGTGTGTGATATCTGCATACTAGGCCTTTTTATTTGCCTAGTTGCTTTCCATAGCGAGTACTTCGTATTACTATCACTAGTTAATTCATTAAAATAGTTAAATGTTATAATATCTTATTTAATTTGATACGGTAAACAATTATAATAAATGTTTCTATTGGATACGTACATGCAGGAGAGGATTAATGTCAGTTTAGGCCCGGACGTAGAAAAAAATATTGGACCCCCTAGAGAAAGTAGTGTGCATATTGTATATGTATGAGAATAGTAATCGAATAATGAAAACAAGCGAATATGAAGATGAAAAGTGTAAAGTTGAGGTTTCTGGGACTCTTCGCAAATTGGGGGCCAGAGCGCATCCTCTGTTAAATCCGCCTATATGTACATACACACATTTCTAATAACTTCAGATTTTCGAATCAAATACTGGTTGTTTATATCTTCAAAATAATCATACCATAACAGATCTTTGCATAGCTGCATTTGTAGTTTAGCAGGTGCATATGACACCAATTCAATCTTCCATAATAGTCAATGTAATTTCTAGATAAAACAGGAGAATATATTCTACCATGTAGTCCTGGTTTGATACACTTTATAGCTTCTCGTTTTGGAATCCATTCTCTCCGCCATGATAGTTTTACAGTGGGAGATTATACACTTTGAATCATGTGTTAAAACACTTTCCATGTTAGGTTTAGGTTATAGAATTATCATTCTTATTTTCACTGTTTTGGGTGGAAATAATAAGCTTATGGTAACAGTTTCAAATTCATTTTCACATCTATATATAGCTTTTTACTATGTTCGTCAAACTGTAATTTTTGCAGTAGTTGTAATAAGTTAGCTTAACCAAACGATTGCATCTATTTGTAGTACACGACAATTTTTAAAGCTTCCAATATGAACATACATACACCTTTAGTGTAGCCATGAGTAAAATAAAATGCCGCACGTTAAAGTTATCTAGGGAGCATGATTATTAAATAAACTCATATAGAGAGATATTTTTCTGATAACTATTTCGTCACGCTTATTTTTAAAGCAACATCGTGTCAGACGTATTTTTTTTTCTATTAATGTGTATATGGGTCAGACATTTTCCATGATCTGAATTCTTTACATTGAATCGTGCATATGCAATATTTGCTTTGTCGATAACATCTGAATTAATTATCGGTGTTTTATCTTTACTTTATAAACCTAAGATAGACGAACCTCGTATAAAAATATACTTCGATTTAACAACTGTCCTAAATTTTCTTCTTTAATATAGGAGGGATGTTTCGAACGGTCTAGGAATTTGATTATAGTTCAATTGCTTTAAACCGTTTACGCAGCCATCTCATGCGATATTGTTTAGTATACCTCAGCTACTGGTACAGACTTATGTCAGTATTGCGGATTTCACCAATCATGGAGGACGCTAGTACATCACAAAGATCTATCATTTTCTTTTTATTTATAGAGTATGTGGAACCTTCATTCAACATCTGCAATGTGTACTTGGAATGTTTATAGAATTTAAAAGTACAGTCTATCAATGGTCGATTGTTTTAAAGCTGGCAGAACGTCAATAGAAGACAATCCGTCAAGTGGACGGCTGAGCATACCTGTCGATGGAAGAAACCTTGCTGTTTTGGAGGACTTACCGAACGATGGTGGGCGAATAACTATTCGTGAAATTAGTGTTGGAATAAATACACGGTTGGTTCATGAGACTTTACACAAACACTTGGGCGTGAACAAAGTTTCAGTTCGCTGGGTACCAAGACCGTTCGGGTAGGAACGGAAACTCAACGGATCCGACACATACCAAGAGCATTTAGTACTTCCCGGCGTGAATAATGAAACATGAACATATTACTTCAACCCTGAGACCAGAAATCAGTCGAAAGGATGGCGCAAACAAGAAGGAGAGCCGCCTAAAGCACAAACAATTCCGTCAGTTGGAAAAGTAATGCTTACTGTATTCTGGAATTGCAAGCAGATTAGTTTTTATGAATTATCTATCAAAAGGTGGTACAATTTAGACTATGGTTCTAAACTTTTGTCCGGCCCATTGCGGCAGTCGCTTTGGAAGAAGTGCCCTGGATAGTTGCATAAACGTATATCGCGCAAAAACAATGGATGTTTTAAACGAATTGCGCTCGGAATAGCTTCCACATCCACCTTATTCGCCAGATTTGACTCCTAGTGATTTTTGTGTAGTTTCAAATTTGAAAGAACCACTACGGGGTGTTAGATTTAAGACCTTGAACGAGGTAAAACTTGTGGATTGCAGAGACTCTAAAGAAGTCCTTTGAGGACGGTTTAAAAATACCAGCTTCACGTTGGGATAAGTGTATTGAATTAAACGGAAATTACGTTGAAAAACTTCATAATACGAAATAAAGAAGTTATAGCTAAATTCCTAAGACTAAGAGACTAAGAAATATCCCTCATTTGTAGATACATCAAATATAAAATATATATCAAAATAAAAATACGTTGCATTCCTATCTTTAAAAAGAAACTACCTGTTATATACACTATCGGCCAATACACAACTCGGAAATAAAGAGCACTAGTGTGACTATGAGATCAAATAAAATAGAGCGTGAGGCGTGTTTAACACGCTTCAAGCTGCTGCTCGATCTCGTTGTTATATCTTTATTCGTTTCCGCTCACACTCCCGTCATTTAGATCCAAGATCAGCACTGGCCAGAGTGATATGTACGTACGTGTATCAATGTAATGAAAGATTATTTTTATCTACACCTTAATCAAACATTTTTAACATAAACGTCGAACAATAGAAATGATATTAAATAGAAACCCAAGGAAATTAAGACCTAATGGCTAACTTTCAAAGATAAAGGCTTAAATAAATCCAAATTGTTAGCCTTCGCTAACGAAAGATACGAGCATCTGCATCTGATGCCACCAACACCAACTTGATGAAAAGTTTTGCATTTGTTTCCACTCTACATTCTTTTCGCACAATCAATGTGTTAGATAAATAAAGGGTTCTCTTACACGTTTTTCGTGTTTTCTGTATCATTGATTCGCGCTATATAATTACCAATTCAACAATATATATTCCAACCAACAAACCCGATTTGATCGGCGAAAAATATGCCAACTACTCTGACACACTCCTTGCCTCGCACCTCTCTGGCCCTAATGCTTAAGCGGTACAGTGTACAGTCCCGTACTGTTTGTTGTCATTTATTGCTTAGTCCAGTTAGGTTACGTATTTGTAGGGGAGAGGCGGGTAGTATGGACCAGCAGGTATGGGCAATTGATCGTTTCTAAGGTTTAACGCTAGCTAGTATAGAGATTGTGTCTTGATACCACGTGCAAATAGTTAGTTGTTGTCATTGCAGCGTGTCGGAAGATATACTTTATTTTGTTTTTGTTATCCTTTCCAGTGTTGCTCGGCATAACTTTTGAGAGTGGTTGTGCCGAAATAGGTAAAACATTAGGTAAGTAAACTGACTTATTATCATAGTATACTATGTCTAGAATATATTGTAAGAGTGTTAAGTGTTGGTTTCGGTAGTTACGGTTCGGCGCCATTGTTTCCCCTGCAGCTTCGGTCGGGTAGTATAGGCCATACTGACGTCGGGTTCTATGGGCCAGGTAATTGACACATGCTTTTATTTCAATGGACGATGCTAACATTTAAAAAAACTTGCAGGTAAAGGCCGCGGAGAATAGTCTGTAGAAGACATTAAATTAGCGGTGCAAGACCTTTTGGGAAATAAAATATCGATTCGGGTCTCTGCAAAACGCCAAGAAATACATTGCAGAGGAAATAGGAAGTATACAGTCTTAAAAGTTAAAATACGTATTTACACAATTTAAATTGAATTTGTATAAAAATTAAACACTTCTGTTAAGAAAAATAGGTTTTATTTATCTTCACTCATGTTCTTTAATTGTGGGCCATACTACCCGATGCCGAAAATTTTGTCACGATTATAGCTATAAATCTGAAATACCACACACATTTTATTTGATTAGTTTTGATTCCTTTTTTAGTGTGTGTGTGTGAAGTTAATGTTTCACTACTTACTATTACCTAATTTCAGATGATTCTGCCTATCATGGAATATTTCGTGACACTTTTTGCATAAGTGGACCATACTGCCCGCCTCTCCCCTACCAGTTTTGTCAGTTTATTTCTACATCTATTAATAGTTCTTTTCAGAGTTATATTGTCAGTTGTTGTCAATCTCGGTGAGCAACATCATATTTTAACGATCCAGCATTACATATACAAATTGTAATATTTTTACGCATATTCCAGTCAATATGGCTACGAGAACCACCGAAAAGAGTGACATATTGCTGCAGAATATTATTAAATTTTTTGAGGATGAAAAGGCAGCAAACGCATATTCGTTTTCTGTTAATCAGGTAATAGCTCGTTTGTCAGCTATGACAGAAAAATCTGAAACAACAATTCGACGAATTAAGCAAAAACTTAGCCAGAAAGAATTGTAATCTAATGAAACAGTCGGACACACAACCACAACCTCATTATTCTTCAAACATGTCAACAATGGTACCTTTAACAAAGTTTCCACGTATTGCTTTGGATAACATGGACAAGTATAAATTTTTATTTTTTGGGTGTACTTTTCTAAATTAAGTGTGTACTTCGAAATAAAATTCATTCATTGTATGCCGTTAATAAAACTGTGCCAAAATTAAATACATTTTCACACATTTATGATACAAGAAACACGATTCAATGGTCGTAAAGAAACTTGCCAAAACTTTTGAGAAATATGGGATTCAGATATAAAAATGCGATTCTAATAGACAATATTTGATCGAAGGTTACGATATTGTTGCATGGAGGGCGCGCTATTTGTGTTTCCTGAAAGATAACGATGACCTTGAAGAAAATAAAAGAGTTCAAAGTTACGTACATCAAAATTATATCGTTAGTAAATGTTGATAAAATTGTGACGAACATGGAGTTTTAAAGATGGGGCCGAACAGAGATGGATAATGACACATTGCCGAGGCAGTATGGGTTTAATTGAAGGGGGTTTACTTTTATTTAAATCAAAAGAAAAATCGGGGATTACCATGATAACATGCATTCTGAAAATTTTTCAAAATGGTTTAAAACGCAATTAAACCCAATATCACTCAGTACAAATAAACAAGCATCTGCATCGAAGAAATGTGATATTTGCAAAGGTCCATCATAGCCTGTAACACCATCATAATAATTACATTATAAAGTGCTAATTGCACATTATATCACATTATGTTGTCAATGCGTACCATGTAATTATCTTTTATTAGCAGTAGCTGATCGATTCTTCGCCGAAGCACTTCTGATATCTGATGCCTGAATCATGCCGGCGGTATAATTTGCTGGCTTCAGTCGATGAATATACCGCACCATAGAGGCATGTTAGAATGTGAATTACTAGAAAACTTTAGAAGATATAAACCAATTCCGGAATATGCAAAATGCAAGGGTCACACAGCACTAAGACTACCACCTCATCATTGCGACTTAAACCCTATTGAATTTATTTTGGAGTGTAATTAAAAGAAGGATTGCTTCGCATAATATGAGCCAGATAAATTTGGGGAAATTTGATTAGGGCAGTATTTAGCGAAATAACACCTCAATTATGTAAGCAGAATGCTCCCGCGTAAAAAGTAATAGAGATGAGTACATGATGAAAGACCAGCTTCTCGACGATATGGAGGAAACCATTATTATACGGTTAGGTGACAGCGATTCAATGCATAGTGAGTCCGATTATGAAGTTTAGGCAAATATGTTAAATTAAACAAACGTTCACATGTTGTTTTACATTAAACAATGTTTGCTTTTAAGATTTTGTATTGTGTCGATTTGTTTTAAATTACAATTAAATATTGATGTTCAATAGTACCTATACGTTGAAAATAAGTGTAAGTTAATTATTTGCTGTATATATAACTGCAAAAAATAAAAAAAGCTATTTCGAAGTCATATATCAATTAAAACATGTACATTCATATAAATAATAAATAGTAAACAAAAGAAAAGCAACGGAAAACTATCACCCCAAGTAGAAATACAATATGGTAACAATATTTGCTGCTGCAAAGGGTGGATCATATGCAAATCATTGCTAACTATGCAAATGATTTGACGCAATGATAAAACAAATTCGGAATCAATTCAAATGCAAAACCCGAAGAAACCTCATCTGACTGAAAACATTCTTTCTGTGTCAATGAACTAAATATACTTCTAACCCAAAAATATTATATTTATTAATAATATCAATATTTTAACAACATTACTTCATATGACATTGATGTATCAATCTGTGAATTAACTTTAATCAACTTCTTTCCCCGAGTGTATCATTTCAAACGACAGTGCTGCGCGACCGGTCAGATTGGATTACTTTTACTATAGTAGTAATCAACTGTGTCTTACCTATGATTTTGAAACCAAATCTTCACTTGTGTCGGAGTTAATCTTATGATCGACGCTAAATGCTCCCGTTCTGGTGCAGAAAGGTATCGTTGCTGTCGAAACCGCCTTTCTAGTTCGTAAGTTTGCGCTTTCGAAAACAAAACTCTCCGTTTCCGCTTTTTGTGGCCGGTGCTCTGTTGTTGCTGGCTAGATTCGTCTTCGTCTTGGTCATCGTCCGGATTTTGTAAACCGGAATCGCTGCCATGAGTGATCGTAGTCTCGGAGGGTATCGATCGTTCCGATATCGAAGGACTCGTGCTGTCAGGACTGACTTGTTGGTGAGGAGGTGGGATCCCTGTAACAATACGAAAAATGTTGAATGTCAAAGTTTTAATGACTCTAGAAATAAACTTATCCCAAAAATTCGAGGCGTTTGGATTCTGTCAATGTTCGATAGGTACTGATTTAAAACTCATCGAAAGTATCTCTTAACATAAGTAATAAATACGGTACTTTAATCGCAATCGACATTATAATTATCCTTAAGTATGTCGTTAATCCAAAAATTCTCCTACTTCGTATCTTTCGAATAGACGATTTGTGTTTCGAGTATGTATCAAAATCAGGAAGTCATTATTATGATATAATTAATCTCTTAATACTTCTCCAATATAAGTTTTATAACATCTCTAGGTGATAGTATAAAATATTGTACATACATAGCTACTTAGTACCTGATCGTACTTCATCACGAGTAATTTTTATGATATTTGCAGTTCTCGATAAAATCGAATTTAGATAACGACACGGACTTTCTTCTCGGAATCTGTGTTTGTATATGATGATGATTTTACTAGTATGTGCTGAGGTGCATTTTTACTCTAAAATCCGTGGAAAACGGATAATATACGAAGATAGTATCTTTTGGTAATATTCCTTTGGAAAATAGAATTTTCCGATCTATATATATCTATAAATTACAAGCAATATAAATAGGATTTTCATAATACGAGAGATAAGCTGAATTTATTGAGAATAAAAAATGTAGACTGTGAAAAACCACCCAGTGTTTATTTAGAGCAACTTTTTATCATTTGACGTTTAGTTGATCCGACGCTGAAAGGCATAAGGATTGACGAGAAGAAGAAGATGTTTAGTTGTTGAAGTTACGTTCATTATAACTCAACTACTTATTTCTTAAAAGTAAAATAAAATTGAATCAACCAGAGAGCACTTTCGAATCATAATTTATCATGATTTTAAAAGAAGTTTAAGGGCTTATGAGTGCAAAGAGAGTTTAGATTCAGTTTTTAGTGAACAAGTGCCTTCCTTCGCTACAATTTACCGATGGTATAAGGAATTTGAACGCGAAAGGAATTTTATTCAGCATCAAAAAGAAGCAGGGCGTCCTCCTACAGCTGTTAACGACAAAAACATTGCTGTTGTTAAACAAAGAATTGAAGAGAACAATGAAGTCACTAATGCGGTAATAGAACATGAGCTGAAAATTTGATCCTCAACTGTTAAAACAATCACACACGATCACCTGCATTAAGAAAAGTGGTAAGTCGTGTTGTGTCGCATCACCTTTCTGACATCCAAAAATCAGAGCGTGTTAGAATTTGCCATAAAACTTTAAATTTATTAAATAATGGCGGCCACCAAATTTTTTCCAAAATAGTGACAGGTGATGAAACTTATATTCCCTTTCTCGACGTTATTACTCGCCAAGAGAGTCGTGTATGGATTTACAAAGATGGGAAAACTCCTACAATGATCAAGAAGCAGCGAGCTATGAAAAAGATATGCGGTATTCTTCAGAAATACGGGCTTAGTAAATGCAATTAAGCTAGATGGACAAAAGACAGTTACAGCTAAGTGGCACACTGAGAAATGTTGGCCTGGAGTATTCAAAAGAGTTTCAGACAAGGGAATCATGCTCCACCATGACAATGCATCGCCCCATAGGGCAGTCTCAACTCTCCAGTTTTTGGCCGAGAAAAATATAAAAGTAATAGAACATTCGTCGCACTCACCTGAGTTAGCAATGTGTGCCTTTTGACTATTTTTTGGGGTTAAACAAAATTTGTGGGGTAAAAGGTTTTCGTTCTAATAAGAGATTGATACCGCAGTTCACGCTTATTGTGAAGATATTCCAAAAGAAGATTGGTTGGGAGCTTTTAAACAGTGGAAAGAAAGAATGGTCAAGTGTACAATTGCTGAAGGAGCGTGTTCAAAATAAATCCTAGGAAATATTAACCGGGTTTTTTACTCTCAATAATTTCAGCTTATCTCTCGTATAAAGATACTTTATATACGTAATTTAGTTCAGTATCAAAAATAGCTCCCCACTGAGTTGTTCAATGGGAAAGAAAACTTTAAAATGCCACTCAAGATATGATTGCAGAAACGAAAATGTATATGTTGGACTATATTTCTAATCATGAATGCTTTTAATTACACTTAAAGACGTTTATCTTGTATTTTTCTTGATACATTAATTATTTGCTATACCTTCACATGTCACTCATCTTTTTTGCACTTTGGTCCGATAACCATTTATTCATTCAATGACATCGTTGCATATCTCGAAATTTTTAGATACTAATAGTATTTATTTATATTTTACATTTAACTAAATTGATAGATTACATCCTGTTTGGTGAAAATAGGAACAATTTTAGATCTCGGTATTAGTTTGTATTGTGGATAAGGTACACAATTATTAACAGGGATATTTTTGTACTTAAATTTTTGTATTAAAATCTGGCTGTATACAGTTTGGGCTGAAACTAAAATTTCTGGTGTTGATGCAAAATATTTTGTGAAATCATTAATGGAGCAAACCTCTTTAGGAATATCAGAATTTTGTTCTTCCGAAAATTTTATTTTTCTTCACATATTCTGGGACAAACCGACAGCTATGAAGGTTTTAAAATCCTTTACTTACGAGTAAAAAAACTGAAACAATATTTAATCTTCATAGGATAGCAGTCGGCAAACTACAACCCGCACAATATAGTAGAACCTCGGTTATTCTGTATGACTGCTTTTACAATTGTGTAATTGAAAAATACGGACAATTGTAAATAAATGTAAATTATTACTTTTTAATGTTTTAAATTTAAAGTATGGAAGGAAACATTAAAGCGGAAAATATTAGTATATACTTCCGTTTTACATAAACACTATCTTCCAGTTTCTTCAGGAAGTTGTGTTATATGCGTCCGACATCTTTGATCGTATATTTTAAGGCATATTTTAGACCGAATTCGGCGAAAATTCAAAACATCAATATAATGTCTTCAAGCATTTTCCGTACTTAAAGTTGCTAAGGTCGTTGCGACACTAATATCTTCTAGAGTTTGAAAACCTTGAGTACTCACATGGAATTCTACTACATTTGGTACTACGTTTAGGAATTGTGCAGGCGTATAGCGAAATTCATCTTCTATATCAAATAAAAATTTTGGAAATTTGCGAAATTTGTAAAAATGCAATTACCAAGAAAAAATTGTGCATTTTTATAAATCACATAAGTTGCCAATAATGGGGATATGGTAAGATTTACAAAGACTGTGATGTAGTACTGGCAATAAGCATACTGAATGATGCGCTAAGATAGGGTGTAAGGATTCCACCCTCATTTTCAACGAAACACGTCTTCCGGGGCTGATAAACAATTGCTTAATGAAAAGTTCACCGATGTAACAACGTAGGATCGGAGATTGCTCTTGGAGTATTCTGAACCATATACATTCAACTTAACTAATCCAATAAACAAGATAAAATTTGTAACAATTCGTATACTAAACTGCAGACTAGAGATTAAAGAAAAAGTCGTGGTAAGTCCAACTAAACCAACTAAAATAGGTGGCACACCAGATCAATAAAGCGGTAAACATTTCGATATGTTTAAATGAAAAAGTATGGTCTAATAAACGTCTTAGTCGGGAATGAAAAGTAAAAATATATGAAGCTGTGATAAGAGCAGTACTATCCCACATACACTGCGAAAATAAAGCCCGAACTGTTAAGAGTAAACGAATTTTTAGGGCAACAGAAATACAAACTCTACAAGGAATAGCCCACAGTAAAAGATAGAATAGAATTTTTGTTTTATTTTTAAATGTATATATATATATATATATATATATATATATATATATTCGTGACCTTGTTGATACTTATCTTATATGATAGATCTCTACCACTAATAGGTCACTAGATCTAGTTATATTTTCACTGAAGGTGTTCCGAAAACGTTTGTAAACGTTCTGAAAATATAACTATCGTTCAAACCAGGCTTGTTTTATTGACCTATTAGTGGTAGAGATCTATCATATAAGGTTTTATTTTTAAAGAAAGCCAAAATAATTCAAAGAAAAATCTAAAAATCTAAATGACTCTCTATAAAATGACCTACTAAATGACGTACGTTTGTTAGGCAGTCCCCCAGGAAAGCTGTGCAATCAACCCAAAAAGCAAGTCCAAATTGGATATGCCAATATTATCACAGAAGAAATTATTAATCTCAAACTGCAACCGTAGACTAGTTTCGTTGTTATTAGGACTCATCAATATGGTATACTGCAGTCTGCGATTAATTAAGAAAGCATAATTGCCTCCTTGATAATAACATACATATTGGCATATGCACTTTCCGCCTACTACAGACTGATTGCACAGCTTTCCTTGAGAGATAAACGTGTCTCATATAGTAAGTATTGTTTTGAACAGAGGTAAGTTCGCAGTGAGGACATTAGACAAATGTACAATACGGAAGATATAAGAAGACAATAAAGAAGAAAATAATGAGATGATCACATAGTACACATATTCACCGCCGGTAGACTACAGTAGTGTGAGATAAAGGATCAAAAGACAAAAGATTTCCAGGACGACCAAGAAAAAATTAAAAGCAATCGTTGGGATAAGGAAAATATCAGTAGGTACAGATAAATCACACAGATAGCCTATGTAAAATCTTGAGGGTTGCACACATTATATTTCTCCTGATCCAACATAGGAATCGTTTCAATTTGGACTCGATTACCATTGTTAATCATCTTTTAATGATGAGCTGTCCGTATCACTTATAGATACTAGCAACGTAAACTACGAATAAGAAATAAGTTTTAAATTATTAACGTGGAAAAAATTGGAAGCAGTACATTTATAGAAACTAACCCGATACAGACAATCATAGAAGAAGTTAAACCAAAAAGTTTACCCGGTATACTAAAAATGTAAAAAATTGCCCTTAAACAGTTGACGCCCTAAATATGTGCATCATAACAACTTCGCGTTAAGGTTTCTTCTGTTTCCAAATATTTTGATTTTGATGTTGCTGGTAATTATTGATAATAGCATATTTTCTGTGTATGTGAATAGAGCACATTGAAAAAATGTAACAAGCTGGTATATAGAGCAAATGAATTAAGCAAAAGAAAGAGAGGAACGAAAAGCTTGGAAAGATAGAGTACGAAAAGTTGTTAAAATTAGAGAAATTGCTTGAACAGATATTTCGAAGCAATCCAAGATAGAAAAAATGGAAGAAGAGATAGAAAGAAACGTAACTTAGCTCCACCAGTCCTACACTGAAAGGTGGAAGAAGCTTAGGATTAAGTATGCAAATGTAATAAAATTAAGTCGAAAACATTCTAATTTGATATTGCACTAAAAACTGTGTAGTAAAAATAATAGATATAATTAGTTTACCTCAACAGTATCTTTTCCAAAATTAATCACCTAGTTTCTAGATTAATTTTATATTTTGGTCAACTAACGCTTTGTATTTTAAATTTTGAAGAAACCTTACACAGCTAGATTGAACACATTACTAGTTAGAATAAACGGAAAAACGAGTTCTCGCGGAAAGAGTCAGATAAGAACTTAAACCCATATAAGCAGGGGCAAGAGATCTACCCCACATTCTTTTCCTCTATAGAAGACATGGAGAAAATGTCCTTTTTCGCGCAGATCGTCCCACTATACAAATTTAAAGCAATGCTTCGGATTTTGTTCTTCTTCAACTTTTCCTTGCTCTACTTATAACATCGGTCTACAATATGACACTGTAAAATTCACTTGATTTGATTTTTCGTGGTAGAACTGTAGTTTTTGATTTATTTCTTGTGTTAAACGTAATTATTGGTAACATTATATCTTTGCTTTTGTCATCATGATGAACCGGTGTTTCTAATAGGACGTAACAAAATTAATCTGTAGTTCATATCAGAAAGCCGGGGCAGAGGGAACAATGAAATAACAAGCATCTCTCCAGGGAAGGAGATTGAGATGAACTTAGAGTTTAAGTGTAAGACATGTGATTGCTGACAGTATTCCATCTTCAATCGTCAAAATAGAAATGAGAGAAAGTCGGCATAAGAAATTTTGGAGAACTTCTTCAAGATGCTTGAACTAAGCAATCTGCAAGAATATTGAACTTGAAGTATAGGTATAGGCAACAGGCTGTTGAAGCTTAAATGCAGTGCGTTTTGAACCACGTTCATAGGAGCGGAAAACACCTTTTTTTTACATACCAAGGTTAATTATTATTTCCAATATGTTGGCGTTCACGCTTTTTTTTCTCAACCAAAGAATACACCTCAAAGTTTTCTTCTTCATCGCCCTTCGTCACTCACTCCGTCTGCTGTTATCTTCGTTGAACTACATCTGTTACCTTTTCATTCGGATTTGTGTGGTATCTACGTTCTTTGTTTTTTGAATTACTGCATTTACGATATTCGACATGGAGTTTTCGTAATTGGGATAAAGACATTGATAGCTATTATTGTAACAAAGATACTAACAATATATTGGGATTCGGAGCTTTAACGACAACACAAAATTATATTTATATATTCATATTATTATTTATTATTATTATATTTCGGAATTAATAAACAATTGTATCATGACTAAACCCCGGAAAGCCTAGGGGGTTTCTATAACATAGTTAGCAGAACGCATATTTCGAAAGTAATAAACAATTGTGTGATGACTAAACTCCGGAAAGTTTAGAGCAGTTGATAACAAAACCATCTCCATCATTAACCTCCTTAAACTTCTCGTGGTCTAGTGATAACAGTGATAAGTTTATTGATGTAGTGTGCTTTTAGTAACTCTAAATGCATTGATAAATTTCCTATTATATAGTTTGTTCTTTTTCAATCGGGTGTTTCTCTGACGTTAATGTCTTCAACCTTATTCAACCAAATGAATACTGCTTCAATACTGCAATAATGTTTGATAAAATTAAAATTGCAAAAGATTCCTAATATCATTCTACAAAGAAACGCTGGCTAAAACAAACAACTACATAGAAAGTAAAGTACAGATGCACTCTAACAATAAGTAGGGCAACCGGTTTTAAAGTATATACCCACATATGGGGGTGTGAAGATTATTAAATCACACTTTCAGGGGCGAAATCACCTAAACCAAACCGCACCGATTGGCAGCAACAACCGTACACGCCTTCAGATACAGGCAGCTGTACTCTTTTACAGCTGCCCTACAATAGTAACGTCATTTATCAAAGGACCATCCTCCTGGCAACCTTTATATTTTTGTCATTGGGGTGAGCAAATTTAGAACTAATTATACACACGCAAGGGAGGAACACAGGGGCAAGGAAATATAAAAGTCAAATAGAAAAAGATGGAGAAATCGCAACAGTTATCTCTGGATTTTTATAGGATTCCGTTGGCGGCAACGCAACAAATTAAATAAGTTCAGTTAATTGCGAAAACTGATAATGTAAAAAAGTACTGTACTGATGAAAATCAGTGCACTATATTCGTCGTTATCTTTAGATAAGTTCCTTTTTATGATCTTTGATTTTTTCCAATTTTGCATATCTATTTGGTAAGATCTAAAATTACATTAGTGGCATTTTAAAATGTTGGTTAAACTTTAAAGATTACAACGACCTTATCGTCCTTTCTGTTTTTATTTGTACTAGCCTCACTGTCGATTATCTATATATATAAAATATAAAAAATGTTTCTATGTCCGTTATAGACTTCGAAACTATCCAACCGATGTGCCCCAAACAGGTTTCATTAGAAAGGCAATAACGCGAGGATGACTTTAGACCACTAAAAAATACATTCAGTCCATTCATGAAGTGGATTTTCGACTTTTCCCATACAATAATTTTTCCGAATACAGACTGTAAACACAAAAACATTGATCTGTCACTGTCATCAGAAAGTTTTATCATTTGCGGTTATCGCGTCGACCATGTCAAATAATCGAATTAGAAAATATTAAAAATCTCATAGACAGTAAGAAATGAGTAATTTTGGCTCCGAAGAATGATGACGTCAACAAAATAAATCATCAAATTTAATTCAAGCTATCCGGTGCAGTTGTCACGTACAAATCAATTGACACAGTTATAGATGAGGAACAAGCTGTCAACTTTCTAATAGAGTTTCTTAACTCTTTGGAACCATCTGGAATGCCACCACATATCTTAACTTTAAAAGTTGGTTCACCGTTGATACTCATTCGTAACTTATTGTTAGACCCACCGAAATTGTGCAACGGAACAAGATGGTAAGTGTTGCTGGTTTGAACTTTGCACGGCCAATTATATGTTGCTTGCTCCAAAGTTGGAACGTTGAAAAATCTTTATGTTTACACACCTACCGGAAAAACTCAAAACACGACGGGTATCTGCTAGTATTTTTATATATTTTCAAATTTAAGTTAGTCGGTTCTAAGGAAACTTGAAATAATTCGAACTTCAACTATTTTTTTATTAATTTGCTTTCAATATATTCCGTCTATAAGGGAAAGGTGAAATGCTTACCGATTTCCGTTGGCGCCGTCAACGGCCAATGTCTTGTGGAAGGTGTCAACAAAGTTTGTCCGGAAATGAGATCATGATGTGTAGGATATGTCGGTGGTTCTGTCGTCGCTTCTAAACCGGGTGTCCTATCATTAAGTTCTAAAATGTCGCTAATAGCGAAGCCAGCCGTTTGTCTTTGGACGCCATTCGTAACTTTCATACTATCCAGCAACCTGAAACAAAGAATTTTGATCAAAATTCTAGAAGACGATGAAATAAGTTAGTAAAATTATTTGAAAATTGTGTATTTTGAGGAAAATATTACCGATTTTATCATTTCAATAAGATCGAGTTGTAACTTGTATGCTTGAAGAAAGAAAGGTTATAAACTATCATTTGTTTTTATTTATTTTACACTTAGGATTATAGTGTTGGTTGGAAGAAAATTGTTTATGTCTGAATTATTTAAAAACGGCCCAAGTGGAAATATGTATATTGTTAGCCTAGATCAATTATTCGTCAAAACAGGTTAGGAAAGAAAAATTAACAAGACGAAACAAGAATATTTAACATTTATCGAAATCGAACAAGGGTTTCTCACGAAACTACAGCTTCAAAGAATAGTTTAGTGTGCTTACCACCAGTAAAAGTTTTACAACTTAAAACGGTTTGGGAAAAACTAAATAGATGATAATTTGAGGCGAAATAATTGAGGCTACAACAATATTGAATTTTTCATAGAAATTAAGAACTATAACGGAAAATATTTTCCGTTTTATACGATCAAAGCCATTAAAGGAGGTGTGTAATAAGTTTGTGTAGTCAGCCCACTTCTACTGCCACTCACATTTTCTAAAAGAATTGGAAATCAGCAGCGAGTGGTTATACCTTATATTGGGAGCTGCTGATAACATTAGTTCGTATAACTAAAAGAGCTAATAGATGAGAAAAACATGGTGGGGCACATAAAAGCAAAACGAATGAAAAGATCATATCACGACAAAACTTCCTACTCAGTTGATAACGAAAATTACAAGCACGAAACGATTTGGTGCAAGAAGTAGGAGAAGACTATGGAGGAGATGGTGGGATACGATGGAGGAGGACATAAAAGTCATAAGAAACTGGAGAACAAGATACGTGAATAGCCAAGAGTGGAAGAACGCACAAACGCAGCTGAAACCCAAAAAAGCTTATAAAAGTAAAGAGAAAACCAATAGGGGAATGATCCACTCGTAAGACAGGAAAGGGTTCAAACAAGCATAGTCTGAAGGATTGATTGGCTTAATAAATGTTTGGCATTTGCCTTCATAATAAAACGCAATAGTCTTAAAAAGTCATACAACGAAGTGTGCTAACAAATTTTGAATGAGAACTAAAGTTACGTTACACGTTACGTATTTAGATTATTTTATTGCACGTTCAGTACTATGCTGTCATTATATATATTATATTAGCTCGTATATCGGCGGCAATTGGATTTTGGTAGGTGCCGACGATATACGAGCATATACGAATAAATGCTCTCTTTTCAGCAACTCTCAATGTACAGCACCACCCGCCACCGCTGTTGATCATATTCTACTTTGATAGCATAAGAATAGAGGATTTTCAATAAGGATGATACTTTGAACGTAAATTTGTACGAATCTTTTTTTTTTGTTTCTATTAGAAAGAGGAAGGCTTGCAATTAATGATGGAGCATGCCACGACTACGGACTGTTTAATACATTTTCCAGACCCAATTTTCGGTCATTTTTTGCTGGTTCATTTGTGTACATTTGTAACTTAAAATATTCTCATAGGACGTAATTCAACGGTATCAGATCGTGTGAAGGTGGCGGTCAATTGATTAGCCCATTTTGGGAAATTATTGTTGAACTTCCGCATCAACAAGTCGATGGTATCGTCGATGGTATGGTGCGTACTACCATCCTGTTAGAACCACATCTTGTTCCAATCAATATTTTATTATTTTGGAAACAGAAAAACATGTATCTTTCATCTCCAATGAGCACCATTCACCATAACAATCGTCTTGGCCTCGTTTTGAAAGAAATGAAAATCGATGATGCCTCCAGCATGTACGGCATACTACACAGTCCTTTTGTCAGGATGCAATTTGATCATCTACAGATTTTCATCACTTCATACAGGACAATTTTGCTTATTCACACAGCCATTGTGCCAGAAATAAGTTTCAAAATTAGCGAATCTACGACGCAATAAATGGTCATTTTCCTTTACCTCTGGCACTAACTGGATCGTGTAGGGATGTAAACCAAGATCTTTCCACAAAATACATATGGAGATCACAGACATGTTGAATTGTTGACAACGGCACGTAATTTACAAATTTGGATTTTCGCAGGTACTTGCTTTAACAATAGCAATATTTCCTACACCACATAGTGTTTTTGCCACAAAAAGACCGAAGAGCCCTATAAGTTTTACACACAAACTCAATACTTTCATAATAAATTTTTACTATTTGCAATCGCCAATCCAGCGAATTAAGCTCAATTATACTAAATAGTAAATATTAGTGAAAACAACAGTCAGATTGGTATCACAGGAAACAACGATATGAGTGTAACATTCGTTCAAAATTTTTAATTAATTAATTTAATATCAAGCGATCTTGCAGATTAATGCTATTCTGTTCTCCCAGAGACGTCGGTATACCTTTCTATTTCTGAAAAGACTTAAACCGAACTTGTATACACGTTCTTATGGTTCTAATAGTTGCCTAGATGTCAGTCAAAATATGATCCTTTTATTTTCGCTTTTCCTCTGTATAATAATTTGTGCACATGCAGTTAGAGTTGAGTTAGTAAACTCAGAACACCATCAAATAGTCTCTCTTCAAACAACACTGATTACAACATACACAGTTACATTTGTCATGTACCAAACACAAAGTAGCTCTGATTAATTAACTTCTTCTTCTCCTTCAAATATGTTGCTTAATTCTGAGCCTTTCTAGCTTTAATGTGAAGCTATCTTGAGGTTGAGCTTTTATGAGCCAGTCTCCATATCTCCTTCCATTTCTTTCTATTCTGCACTACTTCCCTCATTTACTCCTCCTTCTTCTGCCCTCTTCAAACTTCGTCCTTTAACGACGCTCTGGGTCTTCACCCTTTCCTTCTTTCTATTTGTTTTGTTTCGAACACTGATCTCACTAGCCTATCGTCCCCCATTCTCATTACAGGTTCTAACCAACGAAGTTGTGCTTGTTTTATTGTCGTTTTAACTGATACTATATTAATTTTCTCTTTAAAGACCTCATTTCTGATTTTATGTTTCCTTGTTGTACCTTCTATTTTTCGTAAAAATTTCATTTCTACACTACTCAATCTCCTTTTTTGTCTTTTATTCGTTATCCATGATCCAGACCTTAATATTTGCTTCATGGTTTTCCTGACTATGATAGTTTTCACCTCGGTGGAAACTTCTATTTTCACTCAGGAAACTTGCTTTAATACTATCGAAAAGTTTATCCCTTTTTCCTACTTCTTTATTAATCTCAGTTACTTCTAAGTTCCTTTTTCAAATTGTTATCCACATCAACTATTACGTAATGTTTTTCTTCGGCATTTCGTGTCAATGTGATGATTAATTTTATTTTCTTTACGTTTATATTGTGTTGGTTTCCAGTTTTCACACGAAATGAATAAATAAATAAATCACATTAAACCCTTCAAACAAAGGGTGTGTGGTAAAATAGGATAATATTATTTATAGAAATAGTAAAATTACAACAAAAACATATTTTCTGCGTTTACGGATTGTGATACTACTGCAAATAAATAGATTCTCGTATCCCTTTTATTTGCCTTCCATTCATACAAATATTTGAACAAATACATATTCCAACTATGTACATTTTTTATATCGAAATATTAGTCTTCTCAGAGATGCGAGATATTGGAATCGATACTTATATCAAGCAATAAAACGTATTACAAAAATAAACTTAATCTCTTTACCGAGTGATACTGAAACTCTATATTTCGGTTGTGTGTGGAATAAATTATTATCTGACCGTTAATATCCGAAACCAAATCAAACATATAAATGTTGGTTTTTAAAATAACGACCCGAAGACGTCTTCATTAAGCGGGAATAAATTCCGAGATCTCTTTTATAAGGGAGTATTTGGTAAACAAGTCGAAAGGAAAAGAGAAAACGCTGCAACGCACCAGCAGCAGCAGCGGATCGCTTTAACAAGTCAAACAATCTTGAATAGATTTCTTTGGAGTGTGTAAATTGTTTGTTAAATGATTCAGGTGTTTTATGGTCACCGAGCAGTGGTGCCTAGGTATACGGGCACTTGTCGAATGGACACGTCTGATTGCCCGTACGTGACTTTCCATCATTCTCGGGCATTTAGCCCATTGTCACCTGTAGCTGGAGTTGTAAAATACCTGAAAATATGATCTCCACTTCGAGGTACGTTATATTGCAGCCCTTAACCACGTTGCGTACGAAAAGAGACCCGCTATACTTTCCTTTTAATACCATCGCTCAAGGTGTTGCTTTAACAAGAAAAATCTTAATCACTGTAACTGTGACCATCTCAACAATAAATTGAGTCGTTTTCGTGTAGCCGCTCCTTTTGCGCTGATAAAAGACGGTTAAACGAAATGTCGAATCCAATAATCAGTTACTTACGATGTTTCATAAAAATAAGTGTAACGAAATATTACAGGTAACAAACTATACATTTGGACGTTAAAATGTAAGATAAATAAATTCTATTGCTTGATTTGAATATACAAAGCTTTATTCCGGTATAGTTTTCTATCTCTCAAACGGAAAAAATTACGTCAATTCGCTTGTAGACTTTATTACAATCGTATGAATTCAAGGTACATCTAATTATTGATAGATATCGCAAAAGATTTTTAAATAATAAAAACAAAACACCGATCAGGAATCTACAATCTACATTTCATTCTTTAAAAATTAAATTAGCAAACATTGTAATTTAGAATGAGCATAAAAAGCGATTCTCACTTCTTTGACAAACCAAATTGCATTTTGACAAGCAAATTATCCCCAGTGTTAACTGTGAAGTGAGAAATGTACTCTGTAGAATAACTGTTAACCAAAATTCACACGAGCCATTTCTTTTCTTTGCATTTTCTCTCCAGAAAATAACTGGTTGTCGCAATATGTACATTTGGTGTGATAAGCTTACCATCGAAATCACCACAGGTAAGAGGTAAAAACGCATTCTGTGTGAATGAATACAAAAGGCGATCTCGATTTTGACAACGAAATTGTCATCCTCAGTGTCAATTGTGAAATGACAACGCTTTGTGGAATAACTGCTAACCAAAATTCAGCTGCAAGATTTTCTTTTTTATATATGCTTTAAAGACATATCTGGAAACATCCAAATTGGTGTGGTAAGCATGAGGAATCGTCTTTTGGGTTCTTTTGGAGTTAATTTAATAAAATCTATAATCTATAATATGTAGTAGGAAATTTAAAGGAAGCCAAACTGAATCGATATATAAGATATGTCCTTTCATTAAATACACTTGAATCGATGTTTTTGGATATTCGACTCATTTTGGAATTAGATCTATATTACTGCTTAGATATCTTCAGCAGAAAGAATTTCTAAACCATCATGAAGGAAATAAGATTTAGAATAAGTACCGGAATTGTCTTTTAGCCCGATTTCTACACGCATTGAACACATTGTTATTATAAAATGGATAGTCTTTAGATATTTTCTAATTTTCGACTAACTAACAGTACTACGCATTAAGATATTGGGAAAAATGAATGCGATGAATGCTTCATTAGCTAAACTTCATTGAAATCTTTTGAGATTTTTGGCGACGAGAAAATCGGGATGATATATCGACTAATCATCACCACTCCAAAAGGTACTACTCTTTGATATAAACATACATATACGTGGTGGGGTAAAGAAAAATAACGAATTGAACCCTAATGGAAAACGGAAGGAATAGAAACAAAATCAATGAACAGGGCAACGTAACAATTGCGGTGCTACAGACCAATGAAGGCTTTGAAAGATGATAGACCTCGAAGCCAGTGTTGAAAGGAAAAAACAACTAAGAACATAACCACAGAGAATAGATCTTAAGAGAATATGGAGGGAGAATGGAACAATAAAAGGAAGGTTGTTTCTCAATCTTTTTTCAGAATAGAACAAGGTATAAATAGATATGAAGAAACCTAATCGGTAAGAAATTCAATTCTCCAAAATGTGTAAGGAAATCAAACAATTATAACAATGGGTACAATCTTTGTTAATTGTTTACAAATACTGAAAGCATGGATTACCACCATTCTCTAGAAAAGAACTTCAGTAGATTAGCCTACCGCACATTAATACATTTATTTTAGAGTCTTTCAAAATTAACTGAAGTTTATTCTAAATCACAACCATTCCTACTTTTATCAGTTCTCCAGAAAACAAGAAGATTAATCGAAGAGAGTCCGATTCTCTCATTTCTTAGCAGGGAAGGTGGATAAACTTCCGGATTGCAAAGTTTTGAAAACACGAACACACATCATTATTCAGGAAAGAAAAATAGAGATGAATGTGGAGAAAACGGGAGAAAATCTCCGAAGTAGAAGTTGAGACAGATAAGGAGATTAGTCAAAGAAGAGTTGAATTTATATTCTATAATTGTTCGTAAAGTCTAAAAAACACAGATGTTGGGGCCGTTGGAATGTATAAGAATGAGGAAATCTATCTGGAAAAAGGCTAGCTAGAGAAGCTCCGAGATGTTTTACGGCAGCAAACATAACCAAGAAAAAAATATTAAAAAAAGTTGGCACCACTATTCAGGTTCGGAAGAAGTAACGGTAAATAAGGAAAAGATCATCTAAACAAAGTCAAGACAAAAGCCAATATCATGATTGAGACCAGAAAGAAGTAAAAATGAATGAAAAGGACCAACTGATGAAATCCAGATTTCTGCGAGAGCTTTAGCCCAATAAAGATAGATAATTTAATAAGTACCTACATTTTCTAATGTAGAATTGGTTATAAAGTCTCAGAGCCCCAACCGAGGTAATTACTCCGTGTGGTTTAAAATTTGGGACAACTCTGAATACATATTTCGATAAGTCGATTGTGATCAACAGTGTAGAACAAGCACAAAGATTGACGAAAGTACATATATCAGCACCGCTCTTTTTCCTTTGTGTTTCCGTAAGGATAACAATTTAATTTAATAAAGAATTGGATGGAAATAGATGAAGAGAAGCTTAAATACAACTATTCTAACTTCTTCAAGTTCTTCCATCTTCGCAAAATTTCAGAAAGTGAATTCACACCATTATCTTTGATAAGAATAAAGTAAATATGTAATAAATTGGTGACAGAGAAGCTCACTCCGACAGGACGTTGAAGCAGCGACGGCTGGTGCTAGGTACTGTTAAAAGGATAGCATTAGTTCGTATAGGTTCGTATGTAGGCGACATCTACCAAACTATCACCAATGTACGAGCATGTACGAACTAATGCTAACCTTGCAGCAGCACGTAGAAAACGTTATCATCAGCCTACGTTGCATTTAAGTCGGTGGAAGTCAATGAATCCAGAGATTCTATATTTAAAGTTTGTAAACCGCGTACATTTTTTTACTGAAATTTGATAAAGAGAAAACGTATACATTGAGTTTAAAATTTTTTTAAATCCCCCTAAACGATGAAGAAAAATGACACTATATGACATCGGTAAATTCCTCACCACACAATGGTTTCATTTTATTAAATCCGCTAACATGTGTTTCCTAAGCAATAAGACTAGCATCTTCAATTTCGCCAAAGTACGATTTGAAATCGTAATTTGGCGAATTTGAAAGATGCTAGCCTCGTTGCTAGCGAAGCACGTGTCATCGGATTTCATTAGATTAAATAATCATGTGGTGAGGAGTTCACCGATGTCATAGAGTGTCAGAAATACGACCCCACAATCCTTGCAATTACCATCAATGAAGAAAAAACAGAGAAACTAGGGAAATAAAAATCTTTTCAACAGTTAGTGCGCACAAAAGTTATTTTGGGTTAAGAAATACTTCACTTTGATCGAAATTGAATAGAAATATCTGTTGCTTAGTTTTATAGCAAAATAGAATGAATTAGTTCTTAGTATCTGATCGAACAGGGCCAATTGGAAACAAGTTAATGTTCTTCCAATTTTTTTTTATTAAAACATTTTGGACGGTTCTTATTGGACGTCTGATCTATGTATACAAAAACTATGTTTAGAATCAATGCACATCAAACGGTTTCTATCTTACATTCATTAGACAACTTTACAATCATCTTCAAGGATAAGAAGGTTTTGGCATATTTCGAATTATGCACTTTAGTGTAGTAAAATAAAAAGTCATTATCAATACAATTTTGTACCGTGGATGTTGGCAGATTTCTATATCCGAATGGAGTGGATATAGGCTAATTCTCCTCTTGGTATGTGTTTTACTCCTATTTCGAAATTCATGATCATTTAACTCTAGTAACTATGAAAATATGAAGCATAAGATAACATTAAGCTCTCATGTAATACACCTACAGATATGATAGCAATTTTTGTTTCCGCGTATTCCGGGAAATCGTACAAAATCTGAATCTGTTAATAAAATGGCTAAATATAATACTGGAACTCACTTAGTAGAGGATAGGAGAAAATGTCTGATAATGACAAGAGCTGAGTAGTTAAGGTTTAACGTGAGAATATCCATGACTCGAAAAGTATCACCAAGAAAGCTTAGGCGCGATTAAATCGTATAAACAAAAACAATAAGCAAATCATTGATGATGGGGTGGTAATTAGCCAGAAATATTTTTTTCTTTAAAAACTTTTCATTTAGTATAAATGTAATAATACTGAGTACACTAACCCTGGTAAAGCAGACCTTATCGCTGCAGATGAACACCAAGCACCAGGAAGTAAAGCTGGAGCCCATGGATTAAAAAACAGTGGAGGCCAAGCTAAGAAAGGACCAGCCGACGGAGGCAGAACGGCTTCCGCCGGTGCCATTTTCTTCTCTTCTTCAGCCACCTTTAAAACACAAATTGACACACACAAACTAACGAAAACCAACAACAGCGACGATGATGAGATTTTCACTGCCTTAACAAGTCTGATCTACGCGCTACGAAAGATAAGACGGTCTGAACTGTTCCCCGGCTCAGTGTTTATCGAATTGTTTTTACAACTGTTCCCAAAAACGCCTGTATTGTATATCGAAAGAGATATTCAGTTCTAGCTTTTAAGTGGTACGGCACGCGAACTCTTGAGGTCTTCTAGAGGACCACTGAATAGCGCTGAAGAGTCTCTCCACTCGATGGTCCTTATAGACTCTCACCCCGCAACCAATAGTATAACCGGGTACCGAAGGGTGGAGTTTAAGCCCGCCAATGCTAACATTTCCAGGAACCGGTATCGACCGGAGGACACTACTCAGAATGTGACCTCTTCTTGTTACAATTCTCGCTTTCGACGCGAACGGCGCGGGGTGAGTAAAAAGGCATCTAAGTGCTTTTAAAGTGGTAATTGTGTCGGACAAGAACTTACGATTATGGCCGTTTTATTTATTGTCGCGCTTTTCCGTCCACGCATAAATCTTTGTTCGGGTATGGTAATCAGAACGTTTGTTCCATTTGATTTATAAGTTTGTTCAACGGATATGCAAGAACGCGCGACGCAAAACCTCAAAACCCTTTGCTGTAATTCTTAATAATAATATACTTCGTACTTTTAGTTCCAAACACAAACAAACACGCTCGCCCTGAAATGTTTTGCAACCGCGATAACCTGTTCTAATTTGTGTTTACACAAAGATATACAACAGCTATTAAAGTACAATTAAAATTCTTCTAAATTCGAAATAGAATAATTGTTCTAATATGTTTTGCATATCGCCTTGTATAGGTACCTGGTGCTTTTTCGCATTAAGGGATCAAAGCGCCTCGTAGATAAAACACGTATTTCGAAAACTTAGTCGTCTCCTTCAGTTGAGAAAATTCAAAGGCTAGAACGTATCGGCCATAAACTTTGACCAAAGCTTACCCCACAAAGTACAAGAACATGGTGCACGTTCCCATAACCCTGCGGGAACGTCACCAACTCCTCCGAACTATCGGAAACGTCACCAACCTCTCTAAACGACGTATATCACCACACTTTTAACTTACTAATACCAGAAATAAAGTAGTATTGATTGAACCAAACTTGCCCTGACACTACCCAAATTCCATCAATTTTCCAATTAGTCGCCCATATCACGAATCTTCTGTATTTCCATTTAGTCAAAATAAACTAAAATAAAATCGTTTTTATCCTTACTACACCGACCTCGATATCTTCAAATTATTTCAACAATTAGGTTATCATCCTCAGTGAACATGCCGAGAAAATGAATCCCTTTCTCGTAAATTATGGCTACAAAACTTATTTCGTCATTTAATGTTATTGTCAATTGTGAAATAGTAAATGCGCGCCCTAGTTTAAATGACAGGCAAAATTCACGAGAGGTAATTAATTTGTCATCCACGATGATGATTTACATTTTCTTCACCAAGGATGACAATTTATATTCATAGGTATTCGTCAATCATTGGTGTTATAACAAAAGAATTTCGCCGATATTCTATTTTTCCTTTAACCCTTATTTAATTCTAACGTTGCTAAATCGATTTTAAGAATAGGGTATACTTAGATCATTGAGTACATCCTATGCTTAAAATCGAGCTAGCAACGTTCGAATTTAAACAAAAGTTGAAGGGAAAATAGAATATGTTATAACAATGAGAACTATTTTATTTGCCTTTGAAACTATAGAACAATTGGAATGGTTTTCTTACAGCAAAAAATTGTTTTATGATATTGCCTAAGATAATCCGGTAATAGCCGAAGGATTCGTATACATTGTACGTCCAATTCTTAATGAAAATATAAAAAGAGCATGCAGGGAAGAGTACAAATGTTGTACAAGGCGCCTAAATCGTACTACTGTCATATTTCTGAAAGTACCTACTGATAAATATTACGGCCCAGCAGGAAAAATATAAATTACTTCATCTGTTAGCCATTTTGACCGTGAATCGTCATCCTAAAGCGTGTTTATTCCGAGTGACCAATTTTACGAAATTCAGCGGGTCTGATGTTAAATTTACGTTTTGTGTCTAAAAGAATAACACAAAACAAAGTAAGAACCAGTATTTTATAGCACTTATATCTTAAACTACAATTTTCTAGCTACATTTTAAGTTATTAAAACTTGATATTTGATGGCTTTCAATTTAGGTTTCGTTTCTTTGTTTTCGTCACGATACAATTGTCCTTATCATACCGCCATGCAGTTTCTCACATCGTCCTGAAACAATAAGGGTACTATTTTATTAAATTTAAAATTTTTTAAAATTTAATTGTTTTGTGCGTTAGTGACAAATTTTTGTTCCATTTTGGTGTAGAATGAGCATTAAACGATAATACGGGAAATCGACACACTACAGCACAGTACAAAAGAAAGATCAGAAAATGGTTGTTATTTTTTAAAATATTTATTCAGTTTGAATTAAGATAGAACCAAGAGGATTAAAACAATAAATTTTAGTTTTGTTTCAAACAGCTTTCCATTTCAATGTTCACTACCTGGTACCATTTTGGAAACCGTCGGTACAATTTAGAAGTCCTATTTCCTAAATCGTACTACTTCCAAATATTTGGAAAAAGATTTTACTGAGAAAAGAACTATTATTCAATATTGAAAGAGAATACATTCCACTTACTATAAATCTCGTTATTTCATGGCACATTTTAATTTTTGTACCGCGTAATATTCTCGCCAATGAATTGAAATGTCTAAAGTGGTACGATATAGTCAACTTTTCCTTAATCTTTGGGTAAAAATTAATATAAAGATTATTCTGCAATATTGAACAATGTATTCGAGTCAACACTTATAATTAGCCAAGGATCGTGTGCCACACTTGATTCTCTTGTTTTTGCCCTAAAGATGACCAACTAGTTTGCAAAATAAGTATTTGCCATCTTTATTATTTTAAACTATCGTCTTGCTGGCGCTAAACAGCTAAGAGAAAGGTAAGAATGTGTTATGTGTATTTGTGGTTTGAAACTCAAATCGTCTTCCCAGCGATTTGAATATCTTAAAATACGTATTTTAAGAGTAAGAGAGTAAGAGTTATTATGTTCACTGAAGAAAGCACAAAAAAATGAAAACGTCACCCGCGAATTTGAGTAGATTTTAATGCAGCTATTAGAACTACGCACTTCACAATCTCACAATTTATGTTTTCACTCTTTTGTATTTTGGCATGAGAGTGGTAAATACATATTTGAAGATAATCAAATCAATAGGGTAAGTATAAGAATTATTTTCATTATTTTATTATTTTTATTAGACAATTCTTTATTGGTGTTTTCACAAAATACATAAACCAAAGTACACGACAAGACATAGTTCCCAAACACCAAGCAATCACTTACCATTGCTGCTATAGTTCTTATTCTATATGATAAGCAAAGGTCTTCAATCTGGATTCCGCAGAACCTTTGGGTTTTAGGAAAGCAGTACCTATCATAAGCTCAAAGAGTTTCGCATGTTCTGAAAGGTTGAAGCTCCCTATGATAAAGGATAACGATTTCTTATGGAATCTTTGATAGAGATTATTCTGTCGGTGTGATAAATATTACCAAAAATAACCAAACTGGATAATATGCTTTCAATACGCGATTAGTCATTATATTATTATTAGGTTCAAGCAAAACAGTTGCTATATGCTAAGAATAATTATTAATGTGACTATTGTGAGATAATAAAGTGTGTTTGCTGTGCCAACCAAAGCTCAAAAGTAAGGCTTTCTCCACGGATGATGGTAACTTAGTTGTGGAACTACATATTTGGAACGGTAAGTACCAAGTGTACACCAAGGATGGTCTGGTATCTTAGAACACTCTAATAATCGTATAGACAAAGTGTACACCACCACCCGAGTAATGTTCTTAAAGTTATTTATTATCTTTCCTTCTCTGGAGAATCGTACGGTGCACATGGACAACGCTGGTGTACATGGACAATGGTGGTGTACATGGTCAACGGTGGTGTACACGGACATATATGGGGATTTTGTTATTTGGAGGGAAGGCGCGGCGCACGGATTATGCGTATGTGTGTTTTGCGATTGGGTCCAATATATGCACTTTGTAAATGCATCGTTGGAACTCAAATCAACCGAAACATTTTTTCGTAGCGAGATTGTACTGGTAAACGGGACTCAAGTCCAGCCTGTCCGTTATCCGCCTAATGCATTTATATAATGTATTTGCCTTGGTGTACACTTTTACACTTTTTATATTAGCACGCATCTGTTTGGTTGGTATACACTTTGTATATGAGATTAAAACGGCAGGTGGGTTGGTGTGCATTTCGTCTATGACCATTTAAAAATATCCAAATTGGTGTGGTAAAAATATGATATTTTATTTAACTTTATTCTTAACATCATTAGCATCATAAGACTCACTTGCAATATGCCTGACTGTACACAAAATATTTAAAAAAAAACATTTTTGGGCTTAACGATTTAAAATCAAATCCAAAATTTCAAGAGCACTACCAAGATCTAAATTGCTTACAGTAGGTTCTGGTCCCAACTGGACTGTGGTGCACTTTTTACCTCCAGCATATCAGGTCTTATACCCTATCTCTAAGAATTATATGAAATTTAGGAAATCGTTGATGAACTCATAAGAAAGAATTACGCCGGTTCAATCAAACACCAGAGCAACGAAAATGCTTTTACAAAACAAAAAGAAAAGGAATTAGCTCTGTGACATGTGCTGCTTTTCTTCTTATTTTTAGTTCTAATTTTGATGCATTTGTTTTCACTCTTTCATGCCTTTATAAGATTTTGTTCGACATTTCGAAAAAATTAGTTCTCTTTTTACAACTTACCTTAAATGTAATATATTAAAATAGATAATTGTAACAAATTATTAAGTGCATCGTCTAGATACCAAAATATTACCAGTCCCAATCGGAAAACAAAGAATATAAGTTTTACTTTCCATCTACTCCCCTAAAAGGCAAAAACGAGATAGCATCTACTACCTATTAACTTGCGATCTGTTGCTATGTTTGCGTTGAAATGGTGTCGGGTGCGCGTTTCTTTTTCGGCGACCGAACACACGCATATAAATTACGTAATACGATCACAGTCTATCACGATTTCGACGACATACCACCCGATTGGTAGAAAGTCCCGGGCCCTCGGGTCGCTCTGAGAGCCCTCCAAGCTTCTGATGACCGTACATTCGTACCCACACTTGCAACAATAACAACGTTACCTTTTCTCATCCCCTCTCAAAGAACTAACGTCAATACTTCAAACGTCCTTTCTCATGCTAACAGAAGCAATCCTTCTTGTATTAACACGATGGGGATTAACTAACCCTAACTTAGGGAAAAGAAATTATACATATTAAAGCATTGGATAATTATGTCATAATTTTTAAATAAATTATTTTAGATGTATGATTTCTATTAGAAAGAATTTATTTAGTTAGCACTAATAATCATTAAATAAAACCTTACTTAGTCTTTTTCTAATATGTATGTATCTTGTTCTATCACTTAAATCCTTTATTAAAATTCTATACAACACAAAAATACCTAATTGTTTCATTATCTGACAAACACTAATGTGGCGTCTCCGATATACCCTCTAAATTTTCTATAATTACATGAGGAATAACACGGAAAAGTACATACGGGGGCGATTCCTAAAGTAAGTTACGTTTGCCCTTAATGAGCAGAGGAGTGGGGATATCGGCATGATCGCAGCTTTGCGGTGTAGTCTGGTTCAACGTGAGTATGACAGTGCTAGTAAGAGAATCCTTGGGACATTCTTTCGTGCTATTTTGGCCGTTTAAAATGGCTGTTGAAATTGAAAATCCCGCCGAATGTGAACCGCGTGCTGTTATCCGATTGATGTGTGCAAATAATATCAAAGCTGCTAAGATTGATCGTGAACTTTGTTCTATTTATGGTGAAAATGTCATGAGTGACAGTGTGGTTGGAAGATAGTGCCGTATGTTTCGAGAAGGACGAATTAATGTCCATGATGAAGAACAGAGTTGAAGACCAACTGTTGTGACGGACGAACTTTTGGGTAATGTCAAAGAGAAAACTAGTGAAAATCAGGGATTTACAATCACAGAACTGAGTGGCTTTTTCTCTCAAATTCCACAGGACAGCATTACACCATGGTTTAATTCACAGGCAGCAGAGTTCTACAAAGAGGGCATTAAAAAACTGGTTCATCGCTATGACAAATGCCTCAATCTTATTGACAGCTATGTAGAACAATAGCTGAAAGTAGTAGCTTTAAGTTGTATATAATAAAAACCTCTTCTTGTATTTGGTGTGTTTTCTTTAATAACCAAACGGAACTTACTTTACGAATCGCCCTCGTATAATATCGTTTTCTAATTTTTATTCACATGTTCATATTCAGTAAACGAAGCTTTTGACGATTTAGTCGCTTATTGGGTACTAATGCAATATAATCATGATTATGAGAAGTACATACTTACTATTAACTGTTTCTATAACATCGACAAAATCGTAAAATACCTATTATGTAGTATTAATTATAAAGTTTAATAAATAGAGACTCTAAACTAATTTTCTAAATTTTTACGGCAGTTAAAGATAATCTCTGTAACTTGAGAAGCCGATTCAATCCGGAACCATTATGCCTACCACAAGAAATTACTAAAGATTGCCTAATAAATTACGACGATTGGTTTTTAATTAGATAATACTAATGCTTAGATGCAATGTAATAAACATATCGCAATGGGATTCTATAGCACGTGATTTATGACCAATTAATGGACAGCTGTTTCAAAATGATAATTTTCGAAAATATTTTCTATTGAAACGATGATCAGAATCAAATAAGAATATGTGTTAATTTTAAAACTAACTCACAATTAGTCATAAATGTACGATGATAGTTTATTTAAGGTATACTCAATTAAAATCGGTTTACAGTACCTACTCCAATGATGTGCTTGGAACACCAAGTGTTACCGGTGCATCCGAACTGTGCCCCAAATAAGTACCTATACAAAATGAAAATAAAATATGGAATGGCTTATTGCACCAGAAAACCAGCAAAAATACAAAAGTTAAAAATATATGTGATAAATAAAAACGTAACGAATAATTCTCGAGGCAATTTTCCGCTCAAATAAGCAAAAAAGTAAGAGTTTTGTCTCTGTAATTCCACAATTCTTGCCCTCCTCTTCTTTTCCTTTTTCTGCATCGAATTTAACTTCGTGTACGTATCATATAGCACACCTTATAAACTATTGATAAAATAACGGATGTGTGGATGGGGCGAATTAACGTAATGTTTCCATTTCCCATGAAAAATTACGATCAGTTGTTGTCCACAAGCATGGTGAAGTCAGCCCAAATGTGAAGAGAGAACGTTGAATTTTTACTTATGTGAGTGTCAACAAATTCAGTACGGGAGTCATCATTCTACTGGTCAGGTTGAAAATCGAAGACAAAGGAATCACCAACTTTTTCCGGATTTAAGCAGGTTAATCCAAAACTATGACGGATACATTTACCAACAGTTGATTCGTCGTCTTTATATCCTTTAGATACTCCCACCTCCAGAATCTTCCTCCACCAAGATTGCTCCAGATGGAAACGATAACCAGTTATTATTTTGCAAAATTTCACTTATTGTTAGACTGGAGTGTATGGCGACTTCAAAGTCGACAATCATGGTAGAAGGTTGAAACCTAACATTTTTCTTCTAACAAGTGAAACAAAGAATTATATGTCGTCTTCTTCTTATCTATTACCAAACACCATGCGGGTATGCTTGGTTGCAAAATCCAGCTGTTGCAGAACATACTTCGCGCAATAGTCAAATGTGCCCCCATGTATATATCGTTTTGCCTGCATACAAACTGCAAATTAGTGTTGGAGCTAAATACAATTATGTTATGATGAATATCATTTATCAGCAAGACGTCTTTTTGAAGCCCCTTTTGCAGTTGTCCTTTCTTGAAGTAATCGTGTACTTCCGATATGCACTTCTATTTTGATAAACTATATGAACGGACACCGATATGAACAACACTTGAGACTGCAATAACACCAACTGGTTAAACAAATTTATTGGGGGAGGTCGGACCCTTAATGGGCCTTGTTGACATCGCCATTAGAACATAATTATACGAATTTGATACAGTTCAGATCCTCTCATAAACAGATTAGAAATTTACGGGCGCAAATCGGGTACGAGATTAACGGACTAATTACTTTTGAGAGCAACTCGGGTGTTGCATATAAAAATGAAGAAAGTTGTCGCTTCAAAAATCTAAAAACATTGGCTCTTGAATGGTCAGTGAGGGAAGTTGGAGTGGCCGAAACCCTTGTTTCACCAGAACTTAGAGAAATGTCAACAGATAAACCGGCAAATTCTACTATCACGTCCTCGTCGTGGCTGCTGGGCAATGTATGATGTATAATGGGTGTACGTTTTGTAGCTAACGGAATAGGCAAATTACCGGCACCTAAAAACTGAAACAAATCGGGTACGGAACACAACCACTACAGAAAAATCTGGTCTTCCAAGACTGAGCGTTTGTCGGTTGGACCAGCACCCATCACTTGGAAAATTTAATTACCCGCTAAACATACCTTCAATGAGCCTCGTAATTGGCCTAAACACTAGGGCGATATTTGACGCGAAAACGGACAATGAGACTGATAACTTGGAATGTGCAAGGAATAACAAATAAGATGCCTGAAATAGAATTAGTCCCAAATGAAAACAAAACGGATATACCGATCATAACCAGAAGCAAAAGGAAGGGATAATGAAACAAGTCAGCAAACTATATATGTACATCTTTGGACAAGTGTTAACAAGTCCCAGAGAGGTGGAGCAGATGTCTCAATTTTAATAGACAAGGTCCATCAGAAATATATTAGAAACTATGAATGTGTGCCAAAGAACTCTAACATTATCTACAAGATATGCAAATAAAGTAACGAGTCTGGTAACGTAGTGTTCGATCGGGTAACACTGGCGACGCGGGACATGGAGGGTAGACAGGTGGACATGTGATACGCCATCAGTGCAAATTGGAACTCGTTAGGGTGACGTTGTTTGTTCGCAACTATTGTTTTGTGAAGCATGTTTTACTTGTGCGTTCCGAAAAACCTTAGCCGAACCAAAAGAAGATAAATCGATTGAAGATGGTTCCCATTTTCTGGAACGTATCGTAACTGAGTATTTGAGTATGACCCGGAAACCAAGCGCTATACCATGAAATGGCACATTGCAAGCTCTTCAAGGCGTCTTCGGTCTCCTTATCTACCCGACTTAAGTCCTTGGGATTTTTTCCTCTTTCCAAGATTAAAACAGCACCTCAAGGGACATCGTTTTGGGGCACTGGACAACATTCAAACGGCTGTAACCGACCAGCTGAAGGCTATTCCAGTATCCAAGTTCGCTGAGTTCTCGAGAGCACTGCTATGAGGAATGGAAGAACGGTCTTTCCAAGGCCATTACTTTGAAGAAGACAATTTTAAATTGTAATGCTATTGGAATAAAACAAATGAAAAGAATCGCCCTGGTTACTGTATTTACATATCTTGTATATACAGCTATAAAACCAGTGTAATGGCGACCACAGATGACTCCATACGACAAATGAAAGATCACTGCTACGAAAGTTTATCAGAACTTAAAGGAAAAAATACCTTCTCAACAAAAGATTATTTCAGGCAGGGATAACAACGCTAGGGTCGGACCTAAAGCAGAAGATGAAGTTACGGGCCAATCTGGTGCAGAATTTGTCAATAACTGTGGAAGAAGATTCGTTGAATGATACAAACAATTTGAACTTACAATTACGAATGGCTTTTAAAGTCACAAGAAAAATCACAGATAGAATGGGAAGACCCTGCCAACCACAGAACTCTATCATAAACTTCTTTATAACCAAGCTGAGATCGAAATAAATGAAAATATGTTATGTTACAAGTTCCTAATATTTAATAGATTTTCGATGTTTAAATATTCCAGCGATTTAAACCGAATACGCCTCATAGAAGATGAAATTATCTTTTATTTTAACATTCACATCCGGAACAATTTAAATATCTTTCATTAATTTTGCCTTCGTCGGTTTCTCGTTCATTATCTTTGGTTAGATCGTGAATAAGTTTATAGGAAATTATACATAAAAAACATAATGGACTACTACCACAATAAATGTAAAACATCTTCCGATTAATTCTTTACCCACCTTCAATAATTCTAAAATTACGTCGCCATCATCAGTAAAAAAATGAAAATGAAAATAAAATAGTTTCGAATCGAAGTTTCCCATGAGTTGTCCATTGTTAATAATTTATGAAATCAATCTAAACTTCTCCCCACTAGCAGGTTATTTTCTTATTGTTTAGAAATACGTCGAGCTAATCATGGATAGTAGAAAAACTTCTTGAGAGGGCTATGATTCAACTTCAACTCCTAAAGATTCCCATCAATGATTTTTGCCAACACAACATTCCTACGCACAGTGTGGCAGATTTTGTCAAGTACCAATCGTTTATTCTTAAACGTTACTGACAACATTTCAGTTAGGTACTTACTCTATAGATAAAATTGACGAGTTGAAAGATGTCAATTATGTACGTGGACTATTTGAGTTTTCACGCGTTTGAGCTTTAGTCGAATTCAATCACTGGATGTGCTTCATGTCTGAAAGATAATTTTCAATTAATATCTTCGATATTTGTATTGTTTCCTTTCGTACAGACGGATTTTCATTCCACTTGGAAGTTTAGTTTTAAATGTTTTTATTTCTTTTGTGTTTTAATTTAAATTTAATTTGATTTCTATCTGAGGATATAACCAGAAGAAGTGCAATTATTATCGACGCATTTTTTCTGTGTTTATGTCCACGTTATTTCAACAAACTTCTTTCTCTGAATATTTTTAAATATATATTATTCCAATGTAGAGATTGATAATTACTATATAGGCAAAACCATGTGTTTTATAATACAACATTTGTTCATCACACAACTAAAGTGCCAAATGTAATCAAAGTAGACGTTTCCAGCAGCAGAATGTGATTCCGTATATTGGGAGCTGCTACAGAGATATGATTCGTTCGTATATGTTCGTATATCGGCAGCATCTACCGAAATACAATTGCGTTGGCATACGAGCATATACGAACGAATGCTACATTTGCAGCAGTCTCCTATATATTATCTCACTATTGGCCACTGGGCTTTTCTGTTAATAGCTCTTGCGATTGTATGAATATTAGAGGTACGAAATAAACAATCAAATCGGTAAAAGCAGTAATTATAAAAACATGACAAAAGTTGAACATTGACAACGCCTGACTGAGAAACAGCAAAACTTGTGTACGTCATTAACAAGTGGTTTCTCCGCTCTATAAATAATTGAAATGTTTAGCAATTTGGAGTCAACGAAATCTGTGATGTCCGGGATAAGAAAAACGAATTATTTTTTTAGTTCTTGAATAAGGCAATTAGGAGAATATTGACCAGGATTTGTACATTTCCTTAGAATTACAATCTTCGGAGTAAGAACCGATTTGTTTGAAAAACTCATCTGAATAAGTGCCATACCAAAAATCCCTCTGAACAAGCTCTATGTTGGTGTATTTTGTATTGTTTCATGTGTGAAATTTCAGCTGTTCTCATTGAGAATTCTATTCGTTAAATTTTTCATTTTTATTTCTTTCTCTTCTTCTACAAATTGGCGTGTTCTTACATTCGCTGCTGTTTTTCATTCCTGTCGACTAGCAACACTCTTTCACCATTCCACTATCTGCATCTTTCCGAATTTACTTCTTTTATATTTCCCTTAGTGTCTCCCTTTACCTGTTTTCCACTGTTGTTCATTCTCTTAATATTCTAATTGTTTTTATTCTATTTCGTCCATTCCACACCATTCTTTTGTTTTTATTACTTTTATCCTGTTATTTATTATCAGTATATCTTCAATTTCAAAAATTTCTGTGCTAGTTTTCATGTGCACTTCTTGATAAAATATAATACAATACAATATAATATAATATAATATATTAAATGTAGAAGACTCTCTATAAACGACCTAATAATAAAATTAGGTTCGTTAATGGGCAGTTAACAAGTAACCGTGCAAAGCCTACAAAGTAAGCACAATTTGCATATGCCAATAATCCTGTAGGAAATGTAGACTATGTCAATCGCAAAACGCAACTGTAGACTAATTAGTTTCGTCCTCATTAGGACTCGTCAGTACAGTATATCGTTCTGCGAGTGACACAGTGAACATTTCAAGTGATACGTCGAAATCTCGGCGAGATGGATACGGTCAAAAAAAATGATGACCCCATCTTCCGAGCAGGAGATGGGGTTTTTGACCGTATCCATCTCGCCGAGATTTCGACGTATCACCTGGAAATGTTCACTGTGTCACTCGCAGAACGATATACTGTACTGACGAGTCCTAATGAGGACGAAACTAATTAGTCTGCAGTTGCGTTTTGCGATTGACATAGTCAACATTTCCTACAGGATTATTGGCATATGCAAATTGTGCTTACTTTGTAGGCTTTTGCACGGTTACTTGTTAACTGCCCATTAACGAACCTAATTTTTTATTATTAGGTCGTTTATAGAGAGTCTTCTACATTTAATATATTATATTATATTATATTGTATTGTATTATATTTTATTAAATTTTGGCTCTCGAAAACACGATCGCTATTTTTTTGCACTTCTTGAAGTAACTTCCAGATGCTTAAATGTTTCTATTACTTCGAAATTAGATTATCTTCCTTAAGGGTGTTCGGTAGTTTTTTCAAGATCGGTTAAACTTAATTTTTTTACTGGTTCCAAAACTATTTTGAAACTTGTATATCTGACCTTTAAAAGTAGTGTCTGTAACGATAAAATACTAGTTCTTTACAATGTTAAGAGCTTCTACAACTTTAATTTGTTTCAATCACAAGTGAAGAACCAGTAAGTTTACGGGCTCTAAATTTGCATACCGTGTATTCGTTGCGATAGCTACGTCTTATCGGCGAGCTCTTATGTAAATTCCTGTGTTATTGTTGCTTTCTAGAAGTCCAAAGGAGACGTTAAGCCCATGGTCATTTTTCTATTCCTTAATTGAGGTTAAATTCAACAACAAACAAGGAATTTACAAAATAGCTCGCCGATAAGACGTAGCTATCGTAACGAATACACGGTATGCAAAATTTTGAGCCCGTAAACTTACTGGTTCTTTATTTATGATTGAAAAAATTAAAGCTGTAGAAGCTCTTAACATTGCAAAAACTAGTATTTTATCGTTACACTCGCTACTTTTAAAGGTCAGATATACAATTTTCAAAATAGTTTTGGAACCAATAAAAAGATTCTAATATTAACCGATTTGGAAAAAAAGTACCGAACAACCTTAATGATTTCTTTCGTGTTCATTGACTTTCCGCTCCATTCTTTTTGTTTATATTTTCAGTTGCTCAAACCTCTTCAAACCTTTTTCGCTACCTTACCTTGTCAGTATATCATCCGTGCCATATGGTTATTTTTTTATACCAACATGTTTTATTCTTATTATTAGATAACCCCTCCATATGTAACCGGAATCAAATGGCTTACTCTGCGAACAATAGGAGACATAACATTGATATTGTTTCATGGGTAAAATTCCGAAGGAGACAATGGAGGAATCGTGAAAATGAAATGAATGAAGATAGAAATTGAATAAATTAAAAATTGAAGAGACCACTAGATGAATTGAACTACTCTTTCTCTTCATTGTCTATGGTAGTTTTTCTTATATTCTTGATCCATCTATCCGTTTCGTAAACTTTTTTATTTCTTTTTATTATTTTATTATTTTTCACTACACTGCACAATGTGTTGTTGTGCGATAGTATCACTAGCAATATTTAATTCCCCCAGTATTCCATTGGGGTATGACAACTTATAAGGAAACACTGGTAAGTTTATCTCACCGATTGAAATCAAAAGAAGTTAAGACAAAATTTAACTGTTTTACATGCTCTTAACGATGGCGTAAATATTTTCCCTGCAACAAATATATGTTTATGGAAACAACTCCTCATCCCCTTTTTATAGGGACAATATTTACGCATGTAAAACAGTTTAAATCTTGTCTTAACCTATTTGACATCTGTTACAATTTCCGAATTATTGATTTATTATTCATTTAAATCGGTGAGACACACTTACCAGTGTTTCTTTGTTAGTTGCCGAAATACGTACATACATATATGAAATTATTTCCGAAAGGTGTTGTAAGTGTAATTTTTATTTATTTTATATATTATTTTAATCACAGTCTAATCACAGACTCATATTCAATTATTTAAAGATATCAAAAAATACTTTATTCGAATTCGTTTTAAACCATAGAAACTCCTTCAATTTTTACTTCCTAATTTCGTAATAAACGATGAATATTTATTTCCCTTTTGATCGCCCCTTTGTGTCTACGATAATAACAAAAAAAAAAGAAAATATAAAAAATATCCCCAAAGTACATTCTTCTTATCCGACACATTTTCGACTAATTATAATTATTAATAAACCCGTTGTCATAATGAATCTTGCTATTGCGACCTACATATTACTTTGTGCGTAAGCTTTAATATTATCTAATTGAAAATCAATCATCCTAATCTATCTATCTCCAATAATTTCCTGTACTACATATAAAATGTAAGGATTAATGGGACTTTCAGGTACTGAATTGTATCTCTAGATCAGATAGAAAATTGAAAAATTAGTAATTTTCAACTTATTAACTTTGGTCATTACTCCTACAGACTGGCTATTTTACGATGTTTGCAATGTTATAAAAGTAAATACAATTAGCAGTAAGTTCAATAAAGTTCAAGATATTATAAGTGCCCAAACTTTAGAGAGTCACGTTTGCTGAATGCCATTTCTTCAAAAGGTGATCGTCTTAGAAATCAATATTGTCGTTTTCGTGTAACGCCTAAGGTAATTAAAGGAGATTAGGAAACATTCAAGGGGCATTAATATTGTAACTTTACAAGGTAGATTTTATTTCATCGGAAATACTAAACCAACATTAGTGTTTGTAAAATAATGAAATGTGTTTAGATATTTGTGTTGGATCGATCCCCGCACTCGGACGGTGGTATTAAGTATTTAAGTAGTGAAAGAAGATGATATTAGGCAAAATTTTATTACGATTTTCTATCCTAACGAAATAAGTTATCTCTGTTTGTCGTTATTCAGAGGTATCTTTTAAATAGAGTAGTCTTAAATCCATTTACACTGGTTCTATTGCGTTTACTAGCCTAGAATTGAGGTTTAGATATACTGCGGTGAAACACTCTGGAGAAAGTCAAATGTTGTTAATCACAGAAAATTCAGATAAATTACAATTGCAGCATTTTAGAGTCCCTTCGTTAGTGTTGTATTCCTAATCGCTGTTTTTTTTTATAGAAATTTATCCTTGGATAAAAAGTAGATTAGTTTTGATTCAAAGATATCCGAGTGTTGCATAACTGTTTCAAGTCAACTGAAACCGCTCAAGATATGTTGTAATCTGTGCTTGTATGTTGAAAAAATCATTACACTATAATTGATTTTTATGTAATTAGCACTACAAAATTCAACGTGAATTGTTTAGAGAGCGGTTCATAATAATGGATAAAGAGATAGTTTTGTTTGTGCAAACTGATGGTAACCTATTTATACAGTCAGTCCTTTCGTAAACTAGCCAACATTTTTTTCAAAAACTGACGGACAAGATTTTAGGAAAAATGCTCGGATCCGCGGATTTTTATTTTTATTTGTTAATTTTTTGAAATAAAATTTGTCCCTGTTCTGGTCTCCCCTTTTCCATTACGGATTGTAAAAGAGCACATTTTTTCTATAAGGCAAGGTAATTATGGGTATAGACCACACGAGGAAATTTTTAAGAAAAACAATATTGAAAGTTGAAAATACGAAATTTACTAATCACTAACACAAAATCAAAACTAAATTAACTGTTCAAATTGTGCCCCGTTGGCAACCTGACAGTCACCAATACGATTCATCAATTCTTTTTGAACATTGCCAATGACTTCGGGAAATATACCTTGCATTTCTTGGTGAATACTTGCTTTTAAGTCTTCTAAATTCTCATTTACTTTTGAAGTATCCCCAAAAAGTAACCTATGGGGCACAAATAACTGGACCATACCCTCTATGTTTTCAACAATACGGGAAAACCTCATCTAAATAAGCGCGGACAGATTATGCATAATAAGGAGGTGCCATCTTGTTGAAAAAAAATTAATCTTTGGAAGATAAGCTTCCTCTAGAGCTGGATACATCAAAGCGAGAATGAGGTTATCTTGAATCCAAATATCTTGCACTGGTTAGGCTCTTGTCAAAGAATCAGAGCTCAGAAATCGTTCGTCAACTATAACGCACCCGATATTCACCTTTTGAGAGAATTCTGCGCGATATTCTATCGTTGATCGTAAATTCTCGATAGCCCAATAATGATAGTTTTGTCTATTGATATAGCCGGGTAAACGAAAGATAAGCTACGTAAGAAAAAACGATCCTTTTTACAATATTATTGTCATCACTACAGAGCTCTTGCATTGGCTTGCCCAAAATTTTGTAGATAGAAGAAGCTGCCATATTAAAATTAGATAGAACGTACCTAAGTGTGGGGTAATAATTATCTTGCACTACCAACAAAACAGTAAGCTGATTGTTTGAGGGTCGACTAGACTTGGTAATATCACAAACTTACCCAAATTCTTTGAATTTCGGTTCAACTCTGTTTACCAGATTAGTTAATGGGTTGCAGGTCAGGATGAGTTGTATTGAAGTTGTTGAAGTCAACTGCTTCATTTTAGGATACGCATCCAATTTCCAAAACCAATCATGGGAAGAATTACAATCCTTTTGCGTTCGGGAAGTTTAACCATTGTTCGAAAAAATGATAACCTAACGACCCAGTAAACACCCCAAATACGCTGCTTTTGTCAAACAAAAGGGCACTACATGTTGAATTTAAAAAATTAGACAACTGTCAAATGAAGTATGATAGCAATTTTTATCGCTGACTGCATACAAGCATCGGTTCACAGAACAATGTACCTAGTTATAGTTGCTTTATTATAGCTTTCTTTCTTAACTAAACCCTCTATTTGTGTCTGGTAGTGTGTCTAGTAAATATCGTGTTTTAAACTTTCAACATCGTTTTCCTTAAATATTTCCTAATGTGACCTATATATATATATATATATATATATATTTAATTATTAATTACCTTACCTTGTGTATAAAAATGTGCCCTTTTACTATCCCTAATAAAAATGGGGGTTGTTATTAAAAGAACATCGATGACGTCATATCTCCTACATAAATAAATCATCATGTGCACTTTGTTTATTTTAAGTTTTTATCTACGTCATTATTTTTTCGTAGGAATAAAGATGATCTATTAATTTTGCTATCTTTCTCAAATGCTGCCTGTGAAAAAGAAGCACGATTTGTGCTTGCCTGGCAGGCAAAGATCTATGGTCAAATGTTGATGACGTAGGTAAGAACCCCTAAATAGACAAGTGTACCTATATATTTCTAAAACTTTATCCCCAAATTTTGAATGAATTTAGTCACTGTTGACGAAAGCACTGTCTATAGCAAAAATCGCACAAAACAAAATGATAAGTCAGACAAGTAATGTTTTGTGTATCGAAGAAAAAATGCGATACAATAGTTCCCACAATAATTAGCAATAATTAGTCAAATATTGTATTTAACGATTAAATCTGAGGAAGTAAATTTGAAAAAGGAAAAATTCTATAAAAAAATTCTATATAAAATATGATTGGTGGAAAAGAACTATCGTCTTGGATAATCTCAAGAAGTAATGACCCACTCGTAAATAGAGTTGTTAATGCTTCAGGTAGTACGATACTGTACTAAGAATTTTCCTGAATTTTATAATACCTAAAACATGTTTTCGGATTCCAGATGCGTAATCCTATCAGTATAAGTACCTGGCTTAAATTTTATGAGGCAGTAGCGGCATAAGTTTAAAGTGTAATGCAGGCTTACAGCTGTTGCATTGCAAGATGAAGTTTAAGAGTGTTATATAAGTTTAGGAAAATTTGTATGAATTCGTTATCTTTACCATAAATTCCGGTTTGAAAAACATTTACAAAGAAAATTCAATAGAAAGAAAACAGTATTGTAAATTAGAAATGTATGCACATTTAATTATCTTTACCATAAATAATAATAAAGAAGAAGCCGCAGTTCCCGAAATTCCGCTTAAAACCCTCATGAGTCAGAAGTCGCTCTAATCCTATCCACTAAAAGATACCACCGCCCTTCTCAACATTATTTTTAGGCAAAATCGCGTTATGCGCGCTAGCTAAAGTAGAAGGACAAAACGACAAGTAAGAACGGATGTAGGTCCTCGTAACTCCGTTCTGAAAGTTAAACGTTCCTGAATGAAGTACCTACGGGGTGGTCCGACGACTTGGCGGCGAGCTGTCTACCGATTTACCTGCACAGGTGTTCCCAACACCTTCGCATTTCGGCATAGGGAACGTTATTAGTTCTTGAAATTTAGCGGATGACTGCGATAACGCTTCGGGTGTAATAAAAACAGGCAAAAAGGCGTCAAAATTTACACAACTCTGAATGAACGAAGGAAAATTCTCGAAGCTGGGTTTGTTATTTAATTAGGCGGTTTATGGACTCCTACCACTTTGTGATATAAAGCGGAATGTATGTATATATGTATACATACGTCGGGTGTTAATTTTAGGCATCAAAAAACCATTTCAGTTATGGTACTCATCATAAAGTATCTCACAGCTTTTTCTTTGGAGTACAGCATACTGAAATTGTAAAACGAAATTTTAGTTGGTGTTTGTACAGTCGCAGTAAAGGAACTTCCAATCTTTGTGTATATATTTGAAAACACCAGCATAACAGCTTTTATTATATTTTTGGCACAGAAGGCGCAGGAGAAAGCCCTCCAGGGTTGAGTGAAATTCAAGGAGTAATTAGAAAATTAAGAAGTAATAAAAATGTTCGCAACAAGGTAATAGGATCGAAGAATTATTGAAGCATAGAAGTGATCAAAATTTCAGATCCATAGGAGTAATAATGAACAAAATATGGATGCAACAAAAAGAAATGTCGAGAAACTGTTGTGTAACGGAAATGACGTCCACAGAAAAATAAAAAATATATAAGTACATGTCATTGTTTAATATTTGTTATAAACCGCTGAAAAGAACGATTAAGTAAAGATAAAATTACGCTTAAAACGGAAAATATCGGTGTTGGCCCAAATATTCCATCTCTAAGAAACGCAAGCCGAGAGGTATGAGTAAAACATGAGAAAGTTTAACAAAAATGACTCTAAAAGTAACAACAAGCACAGTTTGAGGTACATAACCAACAAACAAAGGAATTTGCTTACTGCAAAAGCTGCTGAAAAAGCAGCGCAACGAATAGGTCTGAAGATGAGGGTCAGAGGTCAAATTTCTCAAGGTATCCTTTAGTACCATTGAGTACCATTTGGTTACGCCACTACAGACTTTGAGAAGATTGCACGGTTCTATATGGGATAGAAGACTGTCTGAAATCAGTATCATTTTACTCAGTTTTCGGTAACTCTTACTCCCGCATATTTGTTAAGAAAACAATCTTTAACCACCACAATTGATCGCCAGTTCATTAAAGTGAAAGAACATACCTCATCAACGTTTCAAGGAACGCAAAAATTTCTACAACACTTTTAAGCCTGGTGGTTCTCAAGTCTACACCAGCAAATTGAAGTGAAGTGAAAGAGAAATGATGGATGGTGTTTGAAATTAGAGGGGAGAGGAAGATGGACAGTTTCTTCTTAATTGGCAATTAAGAAACATTGTATAGACGCCCGTCTAAAATGATAATAAGCGATCTGCAAGAATAAAGATAGCTTCAAGCTTCCATCCTCCCCCAATTAAAATCTTAGAGATAACACAACTGTTTCCGAGATTAGCTCATATCTTGATATGACTCCAACGCTCCATAAGAGCAACCAGGAGATCGTGGAAAGAAGAAGAATTAAAATAATGCACAAAATGAAATAAAATAAAAAGTCCATGTGTCCTTACTTTTGCAAGTGACTTCGTTAGGAGTATAAGGAAACGGCGGCGTGGAAAAGAGTCCACGCCAGCGACAACCCTACCCTTCAGATGCTCGTCAATCCTCAAAATCGACCCCTTCTTTGAGTAAAGATTTGTGACCTAGCAGATTCTTTCAATATCGGCTGAGGTAACGTTTTTGGGTCCCTCGACGACCATCAAAACTCCATCTTTAGCGATGACTAGTAAACAAATAAATAAATTAGACTAAATTATTTCAATCCCCATTTAGTTTACACAGTAAACTAATTTTTCCTTATCAAATTCCCAAGAGTTCCACGATTGGAGCAGTCTCTTCCCTGAGATAGGAGGGTGCGAGGCGGTTTTCTCTGACCCCAAATATTGAGTTGAAGTTCCATGAGAGAAAAACAGAAAAGAAGGGGCAAAAGGTAACAAACAACGATTCATTGATCATCGACCAGTGGAGTCTAACCTATGGGGAATCAGGCAATAAAAGTAATTTGCAGGAAGAGGAAGGAGGATAGCCATTTTTACGGTTTAAGTTGTGACGCGATTTCTGAAATTCGATGTTCTCATGTATATTGAGTCTGAAAATAGAACAGAGAATTAGCAATGGACGAAGTTTTATTTTCAACGCGATATGTGAGAAGTTGTCAAAATTCAATGTACTATGACATCGAAATGATTAAAACAAACAGTATTGTAAAATGAAAAGTTTTTAACTTTTTCAGTCGGAAAAAAAAATTTCTGGTACCTGGAAAATTTTATTGAATACAAGAGCAAAGTCGGTACAGTCACCACCAATGCGAAGAGATGATCAAAACTTTTCCTACCAAATCGCAAGAGTTAAATTGCAAATATAATGCAATTTCTAGAGACTATGGAAGTCTACATTTGCCATTGGCATTCCAAGATTTTCATTAGAGCCTTAGAAGGCTTTCAAGGTGGTAGGATCTATTTTCTTCTTCATTCCTTCGGTAGGCTACAAGCCTATTTAATTTCTCTAAACCCTTGTCCCTGTCCAGCCATTTAGTGCATAGCTGTAGAGCCACATAAACTGGAAATAATCAGATCTAAATGCACAAATCGATAATGAGATAATTAATAATTTTCGTTAGGACAATAGAACACAAAATGTTAATCCTATAAGGGAGAAATTTTTTAAGAAACATTGTGGAGGCAAAGATATCAATGGAAAATGGGAAACTAGAGCAAACAACGAGGTAATGGAAGTATTTACTGAAACGAATATAGTTGACAGCAACTCAGATGGTAGGATCACATATGTATGGATAATGTTGATAAATAGCATCTAGAAAATAATCTAGCACTACAAAATAGACTGGAAGACAGGAGACGAGAAAAATCGAAGAACAGGTGGAAGCAAGATATGCTCAGAAACGTTAATACAATTGGAGAAAGGCAAGCTTAGAAACACAATAGAAAAGAACAACACACGTAGCCGTGGACTTCCCGGGTCTTTAGTGGTGAAGCATATATCTTCTAATTTTCAGGAAACGGACACTAGGAAATAAATCATGAGGCTCATATTTTTGCCGTTAGTTACTCTATTATACAAATTCTAATTCATCGTTCCATAGTTAACACTAAACCAGATGATCTGTCCGCTTTATTCGTTCACATTTTCTACCTAGAAATAATAACGTAATAGGTGGAATATGTATATGTCCTGGTTGAAATTGCTATGATAAAGATAAGAACCGTTGTAGTATCAAAGTAGGTACATTCTGAACCATAAGTTTTCCTGCTTTTCCTCCATAATTAACACTTCTAACTCTATGATAATGACTGTCAGCACTTGAACATATCGGTTAGCTCCTCAACACATTATTAGTTATGAATTCCGGGACACATGTTTTGCTGGCAAACAACGAAATCATCTTCATATTATCTAACCCAGGTATCACGAAATTAAGGAACAATTACATTGTGAAGACTTCGCCGATATTGTTTAGTGTTATTTCCAACTATATTTCATCAAGTTTTTCGTCACTTAATTGCAAAATGTGTCTTCAACATCTTACGTCTATTTATATCATAGTCTTTTACTAATTCTAACAGGTTCTCAAAGTAATAAGATTTGAAATGATTTTCTCAGAGATCCGCAGTTATTAATTTTGACCAGCAATATACATCCACTAATAAGTAATGAAGGAATCATTTTTTCTTTGATACAAAACTATTAGACAGTCTATCGTCATTTCTACAAAGCATGCTAGTCATTGTCTGGACGTTGTCGTTGCGTGAATTTCGAAGAGGTGTGATAGAAACGGGGAAGGTAAATAGATGGTGAATTTCTCATAGTAGTGCTGCATTTCTCGCATTGTCCGAAGTGTAAAGGTTACTTCCGGCGAGTCGGCGGGACGCAAAGTGTCCATCACCATTGTAATTCGTACCCGATTCACTACCTGCACCTGATCCCCAACCATTCACAAGACGGCATTTACCGGTGACACAGTATCCGGACATATTTTACTATAAAACGCTTCAACTTTACTACGTCCTTTTCATACGCTTCAATTGTCTCTTATGTCGAAGTGTTTGGGCTTTAGGGAATTGGTGTTAGTCATTCATAATAAATTCATTCATAGTTTACGTCCAGAACCCCTCTAGCCAATCAATATAACAAACACGGTCGAAATTCTAAAACTAGTGATTAACGTACCTACGCTTTATTGGAAAGTTGCGCAAAATGCATTTCATTTGCGGCGATGCTTGTATGAATGTATGTAGTTGCCTCTTTGCACTTGATCATATTTTTCTAGAGCTTTGTTTTATTTGGTTTAGTGTGTCAAGTGGACAATGTATAAAAAAATAGATGCACTGATTTCGACTAGTCACCATCAAGTGCTTACTTAATTTGCAATTAGTTACTTCAGATTCAAGTGGAATTTATTGACTTGTTATACAACCGTTTATATTTGATAATACCTTCAATGAGTTATTTACAGCCTGTGATGTACTGCATTTACGTATTCGGTGAATATGTACAACCCTCTAAATATTAGAATATAACAACGAAATGGCATATGAGTTACTCTGTCGGTTTTAATTAATTATTATAAGCAATTAATATAAAATAATGTTCAATTGGAAATTCTACACAAATCGCCAACATTTTCAAGTAGCTACCGATTTGATACATTTTTAGTATCTAAATTTATCCTTGTCCCGTTTAGCTACACATACAGATATATTATTTCTATCGTGCATCTAATAATAAAATTGATTTCGATAAAATACGCTTCATACATCACTGTCACTAAGGCATGCAATATAAATAACTTTTAGCAGTAAAGATTGACACTTTATAATAAATTATAGCGTAGAACAACAACCACAGAGATAAAGCTATAATCATTTATGATCGAAGGTAATTAATTACAATAGGATCTGGTACGATTCTCATTTTCTAGAAAGATGAGCTTCTATAATCCCCAATAAAAATATACATAGGTACATATTACTCTCCCTACCTAGTTAAATCAGACATTATTTTCCCATAAAATTACAAGATAATAAAGTGCACAGTCACATAATACTTTCCACACAATAAGGAAGAAGTCGCAGGGTTCTATTGTCAGCTCTAAGAAATATTAAAATTCAAAATCGAAGCTGATGATCAGAAATATATAAGTTTCAAATGAGCATCAATTGTGATTACGCTTGCTAACACGGGAATTTTGGTTAAGAACGCAAATCTAGTTGTTATAGATATTATTTCCACAGAATTTTTCAGTGAGTTTCCGCTGATAAAGCACCACATCAATGGACAATTTTCCATTACTACAATAGCTGGTCTGCAATGAGATTGAACCGGACAATTTCAACCACTATCAGATCATATTAGAAATCAAAGGATATGTAGCTGGGAAGAGAAATGAACGAATACTGACAATACTCAGACCTTAAGAATGCTATAGAAACCGAAAAAAGGTATGGTGAGGGCAAAGTACGATAGATTGGAGCCGTGAGTCGAGGAATGCTAAAGCGAGGCACACACAGAAGGAACAAAAAAGAGCGTAGAAACTAAAAACCTCGTAGTAAATTTTTTGAATAAAAGGATAGAACAAGCGGCAAATAAGACGTGCTAAATGAACAACAATGTGCGAGAGAAAGAACCCTCAGGAAGCTAAAATCCAAGGGATAATAGAAAAGGCGGACTAAACTACATATGGAACAAGAACAGGTCACCAACTACAGGAGAAAAGGAAACTTGGGGCGAAAGAAATGAACAAAGATCAGAAACAGTGGAGATTGCGTAGTAGTAATTTCACTCTCAACAGCATGATTAGAATGAGACCATTATGATGAATATGGTGGTGGTGGTGATGATGATGATAATGTTCCAAAAGAGGAGCAATGAGATTTTAGACCTCATCAAATGTCTAGAAGAAGAAAAGTAAGGTTCGCCGAGTTTTATGTGTGGTGCAGTGTTATCCAAAATTGAACATTCATGAGCAACATCTGGATAAGAATATGGAAGAACGTAGCATGGAGTAGAGGCAAGTATGAAAACTGACATTGTTATAGGAACGTTACTACCACCGGAGCCAGAGAAGATACCAAAATTAGAGTATGTCCAAAAAAATCAATTGTTCGGCTAAAATAAAAGAATAAACTTAGATTCTATCCAAGCAAAATTCATTGCATGACTTCGTCTTAATCAACGTAGGCGCAAGTGCTATTATTAATTTTATTAGTAATCGTTATTCGTAACATTTATTAATCGGTGATTGTAAAAATAATTCTTCCTGCTGTTATTAAAAGACATCCAATTAATAACAACAAAAGAAAATCTGTTAGAAATTGGATTATATTTGCAATTTAACTCTTGCGATTTGGTGGGAAAAGTTTTGATCATCTCTTCGTATTGGTGGTGACTGTACCGACTTTGTTCTTGTATTCAATAAAATTTTCCAGGTACCAGAAATTTTTTTTCCGACTGAAAAAGTTAAAAACTTTTCATTTTACAATACTGTTTGTTTTAATCATTTCACCCTCAAATCAATTTCATTCAAAAAATTCGTGCTGATGATCTATTCTGCATAATAACTAAATAAAAAATCATTGGCAGCAGCTAGATATTCAAGAAGAAGTCAAGAATAGAAGTGTAACTGTACAATTATACGAGGGGCGCCTTTTGTGCTTTCACAAACGACTACTTAGTGACGTTATTGAGGTGTGTCATTACTATTTTCGTAAAATTTTACATTTATTATTGTGATGACAGTGACAGCTTAGCAACTGACCAAGTAGTTTGTTTACAGGGTACGTTAAAAAAGCAATTCTGTGAAAGAATGGAAATTTCACATGAAGGTTTAATTGGACGAATTTTTACGATTTTAGTACAGGCTTAACTCAACAACAATACATAGAAAAGCTTTGTTAAATTTTTGGTAATCAAACACAATCAGAAAAGACTGTTTACAATTGCTTTGCAGATTTTTCTCGTCCTCTTGCGTCCGTCAGTGATGGATTGCGTGAAGGTCTATCAAAATCGGTTGTTATTGCAAATAATATTGATGCTGTGCGCAATGTGATTGAAGAAGATCGGCATGTGACTTCCAGTGATATAGATGCATTCTTAGGCATATCGAAGACTGCAAATACATTACATTTTGCATGAGTATTTAGCTAAGAAAAAATCTGTTCCCGCTTAATTACATATAATTTGACCGAAATTCAAAAAAAAAAGCTCGTTTTAATCGGTGTAAGGAAATCCTCAAAAATTTCGACCAAGGAACTGCAAAACCCGTAAATTGAAGTTGTTCGTTCACGAGGCACTTCCAAAAAAAAAATGATCACTTGGTCCTTCGATTATACTAAACATGTCTCAACTATTTCTTCAAACGATTAAAGAAGAGTTAATGCTAAACGGTATACAGCAATTTGCTTGCCAGAAATCATCGATGAAATCAGGAAAACCGACCGAAAATGTCGAACCATTCTGCATCATTGCAAGTTCTCACACAGGACGTCAAACAATTTATTATCTGGAGAGAAGAAAATCATCGAATTAATGTCTCATTGCCCGTATTTGCCTGATTTAATGCCTAACGATTTTTGTTCCCGAATGTGTCTGAAGAAATGCGTAGACAGCGATTTTGAGCACTTCACGAAGCTGTCCAAGCTTTCAAAGACCATGTTTTTGAGATACCAACTTTACAGTGGAAAAAATGTTTCGAGAATTGGTTTGAACGTATGTAAAGGAGTATAAGTCCTAAGGGCGCATATTCTGAAAACTAATATAACAGTTTCACGTTAAGAAAAGTGGAGTTTGAAATATAAGAATATTTATAACCGTCGTTTTAACCGCCTATTTCTTCTATTATTACTTATTACTTTTAAGAAACTTCCGCTGATTGTTTTCAGAAGCGTTACTAAAAGTGCATAAATATTTACGATCGTCCACATCACAGCGAAGCTTGCTTAATTGCTAATTTTCTTTAGCAAAATTACCATCCGCGTTTTCCGTCTGGCCGAGGTTACTTTCTCTTTTACTAAACCTTCATAATTATCGCTCCCGGGTGTAATTAATGTGTGATGGAATTTATTCTTTAGCTAACAAAGAAGAAACTCAACCTTCAACGGAATTAATCTTTATTGCGGGAATGCACGATAAGATATTATTGTCGTCTATATTTGCTTATTACTAGAAAAGTACTACTTTAGAAACAAGTGGTAGGGTAATAAAGTACTGATTACTAAACGAATGAGGGTTCATCAAGAATGAAAGGATGATAACTCGATAAACTCAAACAAAATGATTACCATATAAATTTTTAAAATCCTTCAATACGTATCGCAGCAATTAATTCCCTGAGTAATGAAGAATGACAAATAATAATTACCTAGCCAGTCTCCACTATTAGTAAAAGCTCATCTGCAATGAATTTGTTTGCGTGTTTTTCCATTTCTGGGAATGATAATCTAGTTTCCGAAACGCGATTTTCAAAATACCAAATTCGGTGTGGTATGAACGAAAATCGTCTTCATTTGAATCAAAATCACGTGTTTTCAATTTTTACAAGAAACATTTCAGCAATTTTCTGGTTTAAGTATTTAAGGTCTGATCAAAACAAAAAACAATAATGACAAAAAAAACCTATATTGCATATATATACAACACCTTATGGGTTGTATGTCATATCAACACTTCATGACTTCAACTCATTGTGTCAATATCTAGGTAGGGAGCTTTGCTGCAAAATCTTCGAAATTATGGTTGCTTGGTAAAAACCGACTTTTCCCTTTGATATATACGTGCAATCGATTTAAATGTAATTTAAAAAGAAAATAGAGAACAGCGCCACATCTCATTGTCAGTACAGAATTTAAAAATCGGTAGAGATCTGGAGATTTTAATTTTGCATCAAGCAATTCTTGAACAGTCTACATTGCCTTAAGCTATGAATTTTCATCCATTAACAATTCAGAAAAAGATGATTCATTTGAGTTTATTTTATATAAATGTTTCTCTACTTACGAGAACCTGTAATCATCGTCCAAGTTCACATAATCCGGCGGTATAATATGCCACGAATTGTCGTAACAATCGTCGTAACCATTGGCGGCCATCTTCCAATCTCCTTCACTTCCGGTTTAGGATTTTGGTTTATCCGCCGATCCACTGTCACTCCATCAATCAATCGCGCTGAACACTTCTCTCGATAGTTACTGTATCGTTTGGAAGCAATACTGGCAACTTACCGATGATAAAACGGGATTGATATCTCATAACGAGCAATGAGATAAAGTGTGGGTACCAGGTGAGCATAGGCGCCATATTCATAACGATTGGTTGTGTTCACATATGTACGGAGACCTATCTATTATGTACTTATACATTTATAATACATAACCACGTATTTAGCTATATAAATGCTACGTGCAAATAAATTATCGACAGGTGGAATAAAATATGTTTTTTAGGGCGGTTAAAGTAAACATTTGAGTCTAAGAAGCTTGGGAACCTCGCTGTGGTTATAAATGCTTCAAAAAATCATTTTTATCAATAATTATTATTTCACTTAAATTGCTCTTCAGGGTAAGTAGACCGAGGGAAATTTGGTTATGATTGTAGTAAAATCTATTAAAAGTTGCATCTACGAAGATTGTCCTTTTAGTATTACCATGAAAGCCATAAAAGATACACGGTAGATAAACTCAGGTGCTTTATTGCTTTTTTAAAATAGTATTCATAAAAATTGATTGACAATTTTGTATTCAACCTAAACGTTAAAGCAGTTATTCCAATCTTCAATTGGGATAGTTAAAACATTTTGAACGCATCCACTACTTCTTCCGGCAACTGAAACCGTTCTACGTACAATATATTCTTCATCTTAAGAAATGTAAAAAGATCCTTGGGACTTAGCTTAGGACTGTAAGCAACATGATCTCATAATGTCACATTGTCTCAATGGAGCACGATTCGTTATCATGACCTGATGCTTTTGAGACAAAGGCTGGGACTATTTTCTTTGATAGATCTCGCAAATGGATATGTTTTATTGGATTCTTCTCATCTTGATTACTTTTTTCTCGAGTTCTAAGGAATAAACCTGTGAATTATCACCATTCGCGATACTGTAAACATCTTTTAAGCTTCCGTTATTAAACTGACTCAACGTCTGTCGACACTGATTGAGGCTGGTTCCCTTCTGTCACGCAGTCAGCACTTTTAGTCTTTTGTTTCCTCTTCCGATCTAATACTCTTCTGTGTTTTGCTTGTATACATGGCTTTAGCATCTCTCATCCTATGTATACTAAAAAATCTATCTCTATTTGCAACAATTGTGAAATAATTGCTCGTGGCTTATAGGTTCCTTGCTTGAGTTCATGTGTTGAAATCATCTTCTGTGACATTTCCTCCCAGTTTCTGATGTTTGCAGGTTCTTTTCAAATTATCTCCTTACCAATTTGAAATCTTTATTCTTTTTTCTTAATTTTTCTCACGTAACTGGTAATATGAAGTGTTTGGTAACCTATTTTGATCACATTTACTTCAGCTTGATTCAATTTTTAATTCATAATTTTATAATGCACTTTACCTGTTACCCTGTTTCTTTTTGCGCGGACAGCACTCTTACTCAAACATCTCTGCCGAAAATTATTTATTTATCCAAAACTCCACAGCAACAGTTATTTTATAATGAGTTTTACTCATTCTTGGATAGCCTTTCTCTGAAGCAGAATTTCTTTAACTCACCACACTATTCCAAAATCTGTAGTGTTTTACCTTTACAACACTACATGGTCGCACTTCATTTTTGACGATGCATGGTGAATCTACAGATACAGATGCAAAAATACGAACACTGGTGTTTTCGTTTATTTGCCAATTACCATTTGGCTGCAACCTTCAATAATCCACTTCGAAATTAATAGAACTTTATATGAGCAAGTAATATTACTCAATTTATTAAAATCCTTTTATAAAAGTGAATAGATATCAATTGCTTTGGTGAGTCATTACCATGCACGTGTAGGCAAATCTATGACTGATAATTACCTATATCTCAAAGTGAGTACGACATAACTGCGTCAATTCAAAGGCGATTAGAGTAGTATTATAATTGGACATTATTTCGAGCCTATAAATGCAGCTTAGGTAATTGAATCTTCGTGGCGATTTGCAAAAAATTACAATCATGAATGAAAACTTTAAGTGCGTGAGAATTTGCTTTACAAATTGGCCTCATGGTTCTGGAGAAATTATTACTTATTTACGTAGAAAATGCGAGTGTAGATTCATGGTCGAGCTTGTACAAACTTTACATTGAACTTTTCGTGAATCTCCTATTAAAATTTCACAATTCATTCAGAGAACGGAGACTTCAATTGTCAAAGAGAATTAAGAACAACAACAGATAGAAGAAAAGTTTACATTCACGAAAATGTAGGGAGTATACGAGGAGGGTCTAAGGGCCTAAGTTCTAACAAAGACTACGGAAGAAAAATGTTTCTTGGAATTATTATTATTATTATTATTCCTTTTCAGAATATTCGGCTTGAAGATTTATATATTTTTGCATACGTTAGAACCAATTTTCAAAGCATTCTTTCCACTCTGAAGTTTGTATCTCAAAAACGCGCTTTATGAAAGCTTTGGCTGCTTCTTGAGATGTTGAAAATCGCTGTCCACGCATTTTTTGTTTGATATTTAGGACCAGAAAGAAATCGTTAGACGATAGATCAGGTGTATACGGACATTTAATTCGTTGCTTTTCAGAATAATACGAGGTTTCTTGTATACCATTCACCCTAACTCCTCTTCGATCCTTCGAAGGAATGGTTGTAGCATGTCCAGTACAACTGAAGCAACAAGTTATCATTTTCTTGGCAGTGCTTCGTAAGCGAACAACTTTTGTGGCATTCGGTTGATCTTGGAATATTCAAACAGTGGATTGTTGCTTAGTTTCCAGTTGATACGGATACCTACATATCTCCAAGTTTTGTCTCTCCTGTTATAATCTTGTACACGGATTTGGCAGCCCCTCGATCGAACTTTTACCATTTACCAATTAAAAGCTTCGGTCAAATCATGCAGAACCCATTGGAAACAGATTCTTTTCACAGCTAAATCCTCATGCAAAATGAATTGTATTGCAGCCATCGATATGTCTAAGAAATCTTCTATCTCGCTCTAAGTCACGTGGTGATCTTCTTCAGTTGTGTGGCGCACAGCATCGATGTTTATTGGAGTAACAACCGATTTTGGTCGACCTCAGGGCAAATAGTCACTGACGAACGCACGACAATGACATAATTGTGCAAACCAATAATAAACAGCCTTTTCTGATGGTGGTTCATTACCAAAGGTTGAACAAAGCAATTCTATGCATTGTTGTTGAGTTAAGCTTTTACTAAAACTGTAAAAAATAATTCGACGAAAACCTTCACGTGCAATTTTTATTCCTTCAAAAAATCGCTCTTTTTTAAACATTTTTTAAACAACTCGGTCAGTTTCTAATATGCCACTGTTTTAATAGTGATGACACATCTCAATACCGCCATTAAGTGGTTTTCTGTGAAAAGCACTCCTCGTAAAAGCGTCTATAAGTATGGTTCCTATATTATGGAGGCCATGTTTAAGAATTACGGGTCTATTTGAGGATTTCAAAAAGAAGAGAGAAAGCCAAGATCTCCTATGCTGTGCTTACACCAGCAGGGCGGAGAAGAATCGAAACCATTGTTGATGTTAAGCCATATCGAACAACGTCTGCAATCACGTAGGCTTACGCATACCAGGACTGGGACACCATCATTTTCTGTATTTCTTTATATTCCAGAAGATATATCTGGTCAATACGCGGCCAGTGACTTTACGCATGGTTAAGCACTCTTTGAAAATACATGTTTGGGTATGCTTCTCGCTCTATAGTTTCGGCAATGTATGCGTATTTAGCAAGGCTTTGACTGCAGAGGAGCTACTGAAAATTTATCGTCGCTGTCTCCTACGGTCTGTGAAAAATTTGCACGGCCAAAATTCGGCGACGTGGGTACAGCAAGAGGACAAAACTCAAAAACATCGCTCCCGGCAAAGTACCCAATGAAAGATGGAAGACGATCCTACCATGGCTTTCTTAAAGTCCGGGCGCCAATGCTATTGCAAATTTCTGGTCTTTGATGAAGCTCAAGCTCGTGGGAAGCGTATCAGAAGTTGCGCTGCCCTTTACCTCCAAATTTACACCATTTGGCGGTGTCTTCCCCAAAAATACGCTGCGACTGAATCCCTTACTAGGTACCTAGGTAGTTTGCTCGCTAGTTATTAAAATACATTATTTTATTGTGTAACTACCTACAATCGCTGACACATTTTTAATGAAGAGAGTGCAATTTGTTCTGATACTTATTTACTCAAAGTTATTAGTAAGAAAGAACAATACGTTCTATCCATTAGGATTTTGATCATAAAGTAGATTGCAATTGTGGCATAAGAAAGTGAATATTTTAGGTGATTTCTATATGCTCAAATTGAAAATAAAATAATAACTATTATAACTTAATACTACATATTCATATTTCTCTTCAAATAAATATGTAATTCCCTAATTTTCGTCTTTAAATTGTACAAAGAAAATACCATCTTAATATTATTCATCGTAGGGTTTAATTGATAATAATAATTTATTTTCATCGCTACAAAACTCGTACAATTATATTTAGCAAGCCCTGTAATAAAATACGACGCAAGGAAATTGTGAAAATATTCCCAATCCTTTAACTACGTAAAGTTCGTAAATAAATGGCAGAAAATAAATTTCTTTAATTTAAAATCGTTTAGTTGTATTAGTAAAAATTTATTTATCTTGGCACACGACTACGTTATCGTGGGTGTACAACGCAGCAATTTGAGAAATGTTCTTTAGACATTATAGCCGTAAAGAAATAAATCAAAATAGGTTTGACATAGGAACGATAATATAACATTAAATCCATATACTTTTGCACATACCAATTTCTGGTAATAACGATAAGTTAATTATACAATTAATTTCAAATAACCAAGTCCTTTGATTAAGAATGTACATTATATTTATTAACTTCGTTATTAAAGTTCATTTCCTTTCATTGACAATCACTGTTGCTATACCTAAGTACATACGCAACTATGGTGTATTCGTCAAAGTTAACAGAACTGTATGTTCAATATTTGCTCGATTACAGACGACTTTTATCTATTTATCGTTTATAACGTAATGTAGTAGTAGAGATATCTTAAATAAACTCAGCAGGTATGTAAACAGTATTGGTCGCCTATGTACAGCTTCGTTTTATAAACTTTTATTACTAATAAACGCTGCATTATACCATCCATCATAATAAAACATCGAAAGATACGTGAATTAATGATTTATTTCGAGTGAAGAATAATTATCGCCATCCAAAACTTACGAATATCATTTTCGAAAGTAATCGTTGTTTACAAAAAAATCGACAGATACAGCAGAATTAGAAGAAAAATAGAATAACGGATTATGATTGATTGCTAAAAATAACGATCGCATAAAAATACCATCGCAGACAATCTTATTAGTTTGTATCGTAGTATCAAGCAGAACTATTCCACCAATAAGTTGTTAGTAAATGATACTTAAAAATATGGTATTGAAACAAATTGCGAATACACAGGCTGTTTGTAAATTGTTTACTGGATGCTGTGTATCTGGTAGCTGAAACTGTTGACGTTAGCTTGCAGTTGACGCATTAATCAATAACCCCGAATTCGGGAATTTTACAAGTCGCGTCCAGGAATTCCGATACCATCGTAGTCTATTATAACGAAATGCGAATGTGGCTTGGTACAATTTATTATAGCAAGCATATCAACACAGTTAAAAACGAAGTTTCAATATTAGATCCGCAAGATATGAACGCGATTAAAAAAGTCAACAGTTTAAGATTTTAATAAAATAAAACGTAGAGGACCCTCTATAAACGACCTAATAATAAAATTAGGTTCGTTAATGGGCAGCTAACAAGTAACCGTGCAAAAGCTTACAACGTTTTATTTTATTAAAATTTTGGCTCTCGAAAATACATTGCTATTTTCCTTCGCCGCTGAACGCGATGTAAACGGGTATGCCAATATTTCTTTTGCTCGGGAGATGGGGTCATTAGTTTCACCATATCCATCTCACCGAGATATCGGCGTATCACCTGGAATTTTTCATTGTGTCACTCGCAGAACGATATACTGTACTGACGAGTCCTAATGAGGACGAAACTAATTAGTCCGCAGTTGCGTTTTGCGATTGACAGTCAAAAATTCCTACAGGATTATTGGCATATGCAAATTGTGCTTACTTTGAAAGCTTTTGCAGGGTGACTTGTTAACTGCCCATTAGCGAACCTAATTTTATTATTAGGTCGTTTATAGAGAGTTCTCTACGTTCTATTTTATTAAAATTTTGGCTCTCGAAAATACATTGCTAGTTTAAGATTTCCCAAGCTGCAACAGATGTACAACCTATTGCTCAAAGCACGCAGTTATCTTTGATTGTAGTAAGAGTTTGAAGGACAGGTCTTTTTCATTGGAACAATCAGTAACATTTATACGAATGTTCGAAGCCATCTTGAATCAACTAATTGATTTTACAGCCAACAAGTGCCTGAAAAATTATCTTGGTTTCACGGAAAAATCGTGATCATGTCAATTTTCTTGCTGTGTTTCCGAGTGACATTGATCTAAATTTAAAAAATCTTACCTTGATTGATACCTAACATTCTTTTTCTATATATAAAAACATATTTAGTGATAAACGCCGAAATTTAGCAGAATCTACCCTAGAAAGCTTCCTTAATGCTCCGCTTTTACAATAAATTTGCTATACACACTACTTCCATAGGAGGTAAGAAACTTCTCGCTTCATATTTATTACTATTAAGTAATAGTTGTCGCCTTTTGTAATGCCATTAAATTTATGGCAAAAATAAATAACCAATTATTCGAGTAAAAGTTATCATAATTTAATATTAGTAATACAAGCCCCAATTGGTCCCTTTGTAACGCTTATATATTCGCCCAATGTTAGCCAATTCTAGCTATAATATAAAGGAGCCAGATAATTTTATTAAACTCAACAGGACTAAATTAACTTTTGGTACACCGATTTCTTTTTAACTCCAAACACACATTTCGATCATCAAATGATCATTATCAGTGCAGAACATAAAGGGAAGAATCTTAGTAATTTTAGACTACTTTATATTATAGCTGATGCTAGATGTAATAAGACTAAAAGAGCAAATGCATTAAAGCGCAGTGAGAACTACACAGAATAATTTAAACTAGATTTAACCACTTTTAAATGTCACCTGGTAAAAGAAATTGGTTCTACGAAGAATACCGGCAATACATCAAAGGATAATCTTTAATAATTGCAATTAACGTAATTCACAAGTAATCGCTGAAAGGAAGTTTTAACAATTTAAGAACACTTGTGCATCGACAATTAATTTCAGTTACAATCGATGTGGTATGAGAAATTGAATGTATTGGTTAGGAAGAGCAAAACAAATCTACTCAAATATTGCAGATTTTACAAGAAAATCATTTAATGACAAATATGATTTTATCAAAACATTATTTCATTTAAGAAAAATTGAAGGCATTATGAGCTGGAATTTTTCGAAAACAACTGGCTGCACGAATAAAAGTAAGTAGATACACTAAAACCTTCTTCTTCTTTTTCTTAATCATATTCCTATCTACCTTTCGGTGTAAGGCTTGGATGGGGTCAAGTTTCCTATTTTCCATATAATTCTCTCCACCGTTTTCTGTCTCCGGTCTGATCCTTTATTCCCTCCCACTCAATTTCCCTCTCTGCCGTTGCTCCCCTGATATCGTCATTCCATCTTCTTCTTGGCCTTCCTTTTTTGTTTTTTCCTATCACTCGTGTCTCATACACTCTCTTTGTCAGTCTATCATCACTCATACGACACACATGACCGAACCATCTCAGCTGGCTCTCCTCCACTATTCTCCATATGGGTTTTATTCCTAGGTTTTGCCAGTAATTCTCGTTTCTTATCTTGTCTTTCTTGATCTTGTTTTCTATTCGTCTTAGGGATCTCATATCCATGGCGTTCACCCGCGATTTTACCTTTTCTGACCTTGACCAGGACTCACTACTATATGTTACACTAAGACGTATGATATAGTACTGCTAGATCTCAAAATTTATGACTAGTAATATGATTTACAATTTTTATATATGCGCAGTTTTATTTAAGTCGTATTTTTATTTCAGTTTTACGACATATTTTACTGTATAATCCACATGTTCTTCACTTATGTTATCGACATATGCTATTGATCCAAGAATAATTTAAATTATCATTTACTTCACTAAATGTCTCCAGACTATTATTCATAACTCGTAACAAACAAAGCTGTTCTTTGATCATCGTTTAAATTTCAAATAATATTTATGTTATGGTTAATAATTTTAGCTGTTATTGCCGTTTTAATGTGTTTCTTTCTATAGCTGTGATAAGAAATTTAAAAGACATCGTATGTTTTGCTTATACGTGTATCATAGCAAAATAATTAGATCACTTTGTATTAAGTTAATACAATTTCCAAAACCGAGTATCTATGTACATCAGAGTAAAAGTAAATATTGTATTCACATGTATTACGTATACATATCTACGTAATATACATTACTTAGAAATGAGAAAGCATTATCAGATACCCGTGCACCAATAGAAGAAAATACAAAGGAAGAAGATAAATGTACGAGACCTTACAAGCGTGGTATGAAAATAAATAAACAAAACACTGGAATTACCATGGAAGATGGGTACGCAAAAATGGACAAAGAGTGATACCAGGGAAGTAACGATAATGGTAAGATATTGATAGAATTTATAAAAGAAAGGTACCTGAAGATAGTGATTACACATTTTAAAAGAAGAATATATACGAGGAACGCCTTTCAAATTGTTACAAAAACTAGGAAAGAAAAAAATTATTTTAGAAAAACTATACGTAGATATACATATGTATGTAAAAACTATTTCATTGCTCTTCAAACTATCCGGCTCTAAGATCTATACACTTTGTATGCGTTCAAACTGATTCTCTAAACATTTTTCCAGTCTGAAATTGGTATCTTAAAAACATGGTGTTTAAAAGCTTCGACATGTACTTGAGGTGCTAAGAATTGCTGCCCAGGCATTTTTGTTTGATAGTCGGCAATAGATACAAATCGTTAGGCGATAAATCAGGTGAATACGGGCAATGAGACATTAATCCGATGTTTTCATCCTCCAAATAATCCATTGTTTAACATACTGTGTGAGAGCTGACATAGTCACGATGCAGATTGATGCGACGTTTTCGGTTGTTTTTTCTGATTTTGTCGATGACTTCTGGTAGACAAATTGTTCTATACCATTCATCATTAACTGTTCTTCGATTCACTAAGAGAATAGTTGCGACATGTCCAGTACAACCGGAGAAACAAGAAATTACTTTCCTGGAAGTGCGTCGTGAACGAACAACTTTTGTGGGATTCAATTTATCTTGAAACACCTAAACACTGGATTGCTTAGTTTCCAGTTCATACAACTATATCCAAGATTCGTCACCTCTTATATACGGATTTTGCAGTTCTTCGGTCAAATATCTTGAGCGTTTCCTTACACCAGTTATGATGAGCCTTTTTTTAATTTCGTCCGAATTATGCGGAATCGAAACAGATTCTTTTATAGCTAAATGCTCATGGAAAATGAAATGTATTGAAGTCTTCGATATGCTCTAAGTTACATACCGATCTTCTTCAATCATGTTGTGTACAACATTGACATTTTTTAGAATAACAACGTTTTTGGTAAACCTTCAAGCACTTCATCACTGTTGGACGCACGACAACGACGAAATTCTGCAAGCCAATTGTAAACAATCTTTTTGATGGTGCTCTATTACCACAAGTTCAACAAAGTAATTCTATGCAATGCTGTTAAGTTAGACCTTTACTTAAATCGTAAAAATCATTCAACGAAAACCTTCGCGAGACATTTCCATTCTTTCACAAAATTGCTTTCTTAAAACGTTCATTGTAAACAAACTACTCGGTCAATTTCAAAACTGCTACTGTTTTCACAATAACAAATCTCAAATTTTACGAAAATAGTAAGGATCAATAGCGCGAAATAGTGGTTGTTTGTAAAAACATCAAATTCGCTCCTCGTATAACCAACCTGGTAGACCACGTTATGATGGGAGGAAATATAGGAATAGTAAAAATTACAGGAAACAGTCCACAGCATAAACGAAGATTCAAAACGTATAGAATCAAGTGCAAAAAAGCAACAAAAGAATAGTACCGACCAAAGAGTACCAGATAAAAGAGAAATGGTTCTACAAAGAATGCAAAAGGATGAGATTGATAATAATGATATCAACAACTAACAGTAAAAGCAGAGGTAAGAAGGAAAGCACAAAAATTTCAAAATTTTTGTAAAGAAAACAGAAAAAGAAGAGGAAAACTTCAAGCAGAGAACTAGTTTCAAAAGATACTTGAGAGAGTTACAATTACAAAGATTAGAAAAGTAGAACATCTACATAACTCTCCAATGAATGACCTGCACTGAGGTTCGTTTGTTAGGTAACTCTGACAGAAAGTTGTGCACTGGTTGTAAAGCAGACTACATTGCATATGCCAATAATTGTCACGGAGGGAGTTGTGCTTTGTTAATCTCAGAATGCTATACCGTACTGAAGAGTCTTAATAAGGACGAAATTAGTCGCAGTCTGCAATTAATAAAGCACAATTCCATCCGTAACAATTATCGGTATATGCAATGTACTTTGCTTTGCAGTCATTGCACAACTTTCTGTGAGAGTTACCTAACAAAAGAAAACTTCAAAATTGGGAAAGACAAATTATGCTCTAAATTTAAAGCCTAAACCTTTGATACGTTAAATGTATTCACTTGTTTCATTTTCCTTTGGAACTAGCTATATAAGCCATACAGATGAGCCATTCTTATGCGAGAATTATAAATGCCAATCTGTTTCAAATTGGAACGATTTGAGAACGTTTCATGTTAGACGGTGTGGTGTGGTAGCAGAGAAACAATGGTTATAATTTTAATGTATAGTTAGCTAGCAAGCTATGATTTCGAAGTATCTAAAAGAAGCTAGTATCTGTTAGGAGCTCTTAAAAATGGTACAAGTTTGCTTGCCCGTTAGTATAATTTTGGCATTATACTAACAGACAAGCATGAAGAATTTAGTTAAATTATCATTAATCTTAATTCATATATCTGATCGAAATACATTTAGTATAATCAGTTAACATTATCTCTTCAAACCATATGCTTTTATTTACTTACAACACATATTTATTCACGATGTTGCGGGCCGCACTCGCATTTTGGATTAAAACTTTAATAGAGATCGAGAAGTGGTCAAGCAAATACGAAGCTTTTGTTCAGCAGATTCTTCCTTCACATTATTGTAATTATTCGATTTTTCCATGTAGTTTCTTTTTCGAGATAAATGTAGTTGTTTTATTTTTTACTTATACCACCTTGTTGAATTACAATACGAAAAATTCTTGAATAAACAATGTCGTGATTTTTTGGGTTTAATTTTGAACGCAGTGAGTGGAACCTAAACCAAGTTGAATGGTTGCGTTTTGCGAGGAATATTTCGAACGTTCCAAAAATTTGGTATTCGTTACCAAAAAGACCAGGAGGCTTATTGAGAAATTCAACCTCAGAAAAGACTGCTGTTCTTTGATGACTGTCTCATCTGTTTGTCTGTGTAGGTTTTTCTTTGTTATATTTTCTGTTTTACTTATTTTCTTTTCTCTATGTTTATTTTTTATTTCCGTTGTTCTTCACTCACTCATCACTTTCCTTATCGTTGTCCTTTTTGGCGTTTTCTAGCTTTTTCTATTGAGTTTCTTGAGTTAGTACTTTTCTGGATAGTGTTCTCCTATTCTCTTATTTTTTCGTTCTATTATAATTTTCTGCTACTCTAGCTACTTCTATGAACTCACCCTATACAGCTCAATGCAAAGGTTACATAGTAACCCCGGAAGTATTTGTGGGAGAGTCGGAACTTCACGGAGATAGGTTCGAACGTCTCCCATCGAATACATAAACACTGACAATGCCTGTATAACCAATGGTACAAACTGTGCCCCCCTCTTAACAACGAAGAGATAAAGAATTTCATGGTCAAAGGTTTATTCTTGATATTCCCGTTTCGACTCTACAATTTATTTTAGATCAATCTATTTATACCCCAAGTACCCATAATTTCAGCTCCCTTCAAACCAAAAGTAATGAGTTCCTAAATATTAATTATAATTACACTAACACTTAAATTTTATGATACTTATTCCACATCAAAGGAAAAACTTCATCAATCTTTTTAAATAATTTCTTTATTTAGTACGTATATGCATATATTACATACACAAATCACAGTGAAAATTATCAACCTATCCTAAAATAAAATAGATTATAACCGAAACTAGAAAAATATATAAAATATCGTTAACTAATTCTAGAAGCCTAATTTAATATATCATAAATAATGACATCTTTTTATTTTACAAATTAACGAAATTGCGTTTTTCCAATCCTTTGTGAACCGGTGCAGGTGTTGTCGGTTCCGTTTTGCTAATATTTTCGATCGAACCGTAAGAAAATTCATCATTATCGTTTTGATAAAGACCACCGGACGGTACGCTGGACGCTTTCGGAACGAGATTTGAATATTCGTCATCGCCACGTGCCAAAGTGTACATACTACGACCCCGAATCCTTCTACTAATAGAGCTTCCTGAAAATTGTTTCGAAACAGAAAAGGAACATCAATTTATAGTAAATGGGTGCCCTAATTGCATTTCTTTCTTATTTGTACAACGTGATACCCACGATATCCTCAGCTTTGAACCTTAATTTCAACAAACCTAACGTAAAATTGTGATCACATTCTTTCATTCCCATGAATTTATATAAAAAATCAAATGTTAATATTTTTACAGATATAAAATTATGCACCTAGGGAAATCAGACGTATTTCAAATGTTGATATTAAATACCCACCTACGATTCCTAAATGTTCTTGAATATCACGCTGGACATCAGAAACATCCCACATGGCTAGAAAAGCGGCACAACAGGATTGTGTTGAACCTGACCTAACGTATGGTTGATATGAAAAGCTATAATGATGGGCGATGGCAGCCATGCACATTTCAATGCAAATGATGAAATTCTAAAACATGAATTCCTTATTATTTTATGATGATAAATCTTATACATAAACTTGGTCTAAAAGTGATGTACCATAAGCAAGCATATTGGCAGAATAACAAGCTGCATGTGTTTTCAATTAACAGCACTTCTTGACCAAAGTTATTTATTAATAAACTAAACAGGTACCTGATAAAAAATTAAATGATCTTTTTATTTAATTACGTAAAATCAGTACTTACTTGAAGACGTGTTGATATACTCAAGCCATCGTCATTCGTGGGACTATTAGGAAGAATAGCACCAGAATAGACTAAAACATCGATTAGCACGCCTTGGCTGGGAATAAATAAGACGGAAATTGTTTTAAGTTTAGTGACTTATTATATTTTAAATTCTATGTACTTAAAACATATAATTAGTACTGTAAGAGCTTCTTGTCTAATTGTCTTTTGTTTTCTTTACTACGTAGTGCTATCAATACAGTTTAGTGTCACATTGCTAAGGTGAGGAGTTTAACAATGTGATATAGTATCTCCAAAAAATATGCGAAACGCCCTCCTAGGGTTAAATGTTAAGAAAAAGGCTGCATACTTACAAAAATGAGAAAAATACCACAGCTTTTATGCATAGAAACTTTGGCAGTGGTTTCATAGGCCGCAACTCAGCTAAACTCGCCTTGTAGAACATAATAAGGCAATACATAGCGATAAATTGACTCAAATTATTGACGGCAACTAAATAGGGAAATGCTACATCTCCTCTAAACTCCCCTTCGCCATACACATTGTTCACCTTACATATACTGAAAAAAAAAAATAGGGTATTATCATAACTATATTTATAACATATGTGCCTTTATTATTGAAAAAATAATGTAAAAGATTAACTAACATAAGAGCCCCTTAGTTGTGGAATTTTGCATTTGCAAGGAATAAAAATGAAACCAAATTTTCTTTCACACTACTACAAATAGAGGATATGCGCGAATAGAAGGGAAATGGCTATGACTAATGTGGATAAAGAGAACAATCAATGGACAAATAAGAGTTGCAAAGTCATCGGTGGCAGTCTAGATGTAAAACTTGGAGTTTGCTGTCGAAATTGAGATTCAAAATTGAGTGTTGCATGAATTTTCACACTATCCAAATACAAAGTTTCGTATTTGAGGGACTTATACATAATTTTTTAAATAACATCAATAGTAGAATACAATTCAACAATCTCTTACATTATTCATTCGGATACTAAAACTAAACTACCTACAATGCAATCGCTGTTGTTAGTGGTCGGATGACTGTATACTGAAGTATGCCATGCTTACAAATATGTACAAATTCACGTCCCATTTCCCAATCAGGCAAACAACATAAAGGGAATATATGCTTTACTTGTGGTTTTAGTTCTAAACTAACTTCGAGATCCATCTCCATATTTAAGTAGTTAAGTAAAAATTTCATAAAATTATATATGACATATGCTTCGTAACATTCTCTAGCACAATCAACATATATAGAGTTTTTTGGATAGGTTAAACCAAGCCACTAAAATTCAACATTTCTAAAACTAAAAATTTTACTGTTTGATCTAATAACTTACTGCGTTACCCGCATAGATCGGTACCATCCATAGAATCCTAAGAGAAACATAATTATAATTACAGCTTCGTACATGATCTATTATGATCAGAGACCGGATTATATGTTTTTACAGATCGATAACTGTCAACGGTATAATTGAACGCTTGAAGATCTACAACAATTTGGGTAAATAAAAGCGCTTACCACTAATTTCATTTTATCTACCCTAATTCTTAAAGCGTTCAATTGTACCGTTGAAAGTTATCGATATGCAAAAACATATAATCCAGTCTCTGATTTCGATTCATACCTGATGATATGCTTTTGTAATTTCGGTTGGGTATAATGGATAACGTGCAGTATAATTTCCCATAGTGAAATTGGGATAGCGACCGCTACAAATATACCAGCGATAAGGATTTCTTGATCGCGACTGTTAAAACCGTTCTCCAATGATTTAATCAGGAACAACGGTACGAAAACGAGTGCTGCAAGTGCGTATAAAAATATAAACAGCGGTCGAATCCATAGTCTCCATCGCGACAAGCAATTTAAACATCCGTCCAATATCATTTTTCCTCTATCACATATTCCAAAATAAACTATTTATTATTAACATAACAAAGTTTGACAAGTATTTGTCAACAAGATCTGACAATCAGCTGTTATCTTCGATTAGACCACACAAGATAGTGTAATATGGATAGGAAACTGAACAAAAATGAATACCACTAAAGCATTATATACCCCGTAAGCCAAAATTGTCACCTGTTTAAATTTCACCAAAGTTGGTAGGTCTTAAGTAAGTTAGAAAAACGAGACTCTGGTTTACGTCAATGCTACAGATGTCAGAGGATCGAGCATGGCCAGTACTGTCCACAAAACCATATTTCCGAATTAGCACACAAGTTTAATATGATATTTAAGTACCATCCTTCCTTCCAAGTTGCAATAGAGAAAAAAACGAAGAGTAAAAAGATAAAGGGCATCTAAAAAATGAACCACGAACAAAGACTGTCAACTCCCTAAAGGATAGCAATATAAAATAAAGAAAAACACTTAAGGGCGCGCAATTTAAGCAGAAGACAATCACTTTGACTCACAGGGTATATTTTTATTGATAAACTTGAACTAAAGTTCCTCTGTAATGTTATAACTAAAGTTTGATGAAAGAGTGAACGAGGTATTACCATTAAGCAGTGTAGACCGGACTAACGCGCTTACCTCTCCGAATTTTAATGTCGCGCCTTGCACATAAGTGGAGACAATGATTGGTTTACACTACTTAATAACACACACTCTTTAATCAAACCTTAGCAATGACACTAATGACAATTGCCATATACAGAGTGGAGCCTGCTCAGCTACTCTACATTCACCGCCTGACTGCCAGGTTGGAAGAAGGATTCTACTCCGAAGAAGTGGCTTTGGATGCGTTTTTGAATATAAAGGATGCGTTTAACAACACTACATTCACTAAATCTCTAAGTAATTCTGCTAAAGCGAGTTTGTATTACCTTCATGATCTAGATCCTAGATCATGCTTGAATATAGGATCATATCCTGAATTGGAAATGCAACAATGTAATCTTTTGTTGCAAGAGGTTGTCCACAAAGCGGGGCTTTCTTTTTGCTTCCGTGAAATCTGGTACGGAACCGATTGCTTTGCGCCCAAAACGAGCAGTAGGTATATGAACAAGAATGTTTTTGCTACATTGGCATTGTTGGCATGTATTCAAGCACCATTAAGGGATTCGTATAGAGATCTCTTTGCTCTTAGACCAATGGTGTCACAGTCACTGTTTCTCCGTTAATGTAGAAAAGAGCAAAGTATCATAAGAAAAGTTCCGAATTAAAGCGGTCCAGATTGGTCAAATATCTAGGGATGGTCATCTACTCCCGACTGACCTTGAGGCAACACATTGAGGGTTGCAAAGAAAACCACAGTAACTTTTAGGCTTGTAGTCTCTCGAACGTATTACGTGGGGGCTAAAACTCCATATAGTCTATTTGCTATAGGACCCAATCACCACATACGGCGCTATTGTTAGGGACTAACTTTTCGGTTAACAACCAACAAGAGACAGCTCAATAAGCAACACAGCAACACAGACTAATGTATATGGAAATATGTAGAAGATTTAGAACAACACCTATTGTAGTCCTGGAAGTCATTTTGGAGCTTGAGTCTCTACATTTGCTGGTAGGGACTGAGACTAAGAAGCGCAAACTCTATTTGTCTAATGACTAGGTCAAATGTGCCAGTAAAAACGATAGGATGTTATCCTCTTTTGCTGAGAAGATATGTAATTTTTATTGTCTTCACTTCTTTGAAGCAATACAAAATCATTGATCCACAAAAGGAGTAATGGAAAGGCAAAGCAAAAGTGTATGAAAGTACAGAGCATGTAGTATGCCGCTGCGACGCTCTAGTTAACGACAAGCTTCTACATTAACAGAACAAATATCTGGAACCTATGGATCTACAGCTTACAGCTTACAGGTCGAGACATGGTCAGTTGGGAGAAATCATCTTTGTGTAAAGTCTAGGTCAGTGTAAGACAAAGAAAATATTAGTCATACAGTAAGAATTTATTAAATTATTACCGGCCACGTCTCGATCTGTGAGTTGTAAAGCGAAGGTTCACTCAACTCTAAGGAATATAGGATTCTCCAATTGATTCATAGATCCCATGCTCGTTAGAACTTAGGTGTGGTCCTTTCGGGCACACTTTACCTGTGACGCTACCAAACTAAAAGTTTGATAGTTTCCAACAAGGCATTTCTCCTTCTCATTGCGTTACTATGACCATGTGCCATAGGCAACCAACCAAGCATATAAGATAATTGTGTAATACAAATAGAAAATTGTACAGAAATAAAGAGCATTAAAATTCAATTTATACGTTTATTGACATATTTTAGTCAATGGAGAATAGAAGTATTCTTACGATATAGGAAACTGAATATGGAGGATATTCATATTTAAAAGAGTATCTTTATTAAAATTCATTTTCCAACTCGTCCTTTTCGATAGGATTATCCTTAAGTAAAGCTACAATCATGCTGCAATAGAAAAAAAAATTGATCTATATCGTAAAGACATATATGAGCTACTTACCAATATAAATACGCGAAAAATAATATTAAATAGTAACCTAAGTGTATCATGCAGTCTTTCATATACTTCTTAATCTGCCCATGATTGTAAATTTCCGTGGGCTCATAAACACCGATATTTCCACCGGGCACTTTCATAAGTTCATAGATCATCCACGCAGCTAAAGGCATGTTAGCCAAAACCAAGACCCAATGGCCATTTAATAGTAATAAAATACTGGAGATGATATGTATGCATAACTTCGGTTTTACCCAAAAATTTAATTTGGAACAACATTGTTGTGCGTTTAAATAATCACATTCCAAGTCTGAAATTGTTATTACCTATGCAAAATTAAGGAAAATACTTAGAAAATTGTATAAACTTTCTATCTATTCAGTAGGATACATAATAAACCCATAAAAATAATAGAGCTCCTGTATTTAATAGGGAAACCGCGAATAGTGCTGGATCTGGAAGGAACATATCAATACAAATATCCAGTTATTATTATGCCCCCTTTTGTATATGTTTACTTATTTATATTTCTAAAAATAACTCGGATTTGTTTACAACTGAATTTTGATAGCTCATAATTACGTCTTTAATGTTGGCAGCGTTTATCCTCCTGAAGATGACAGGTGGATGACAGGATTGACAATTGACAGCCACAGGTCGTGATAGGTCTTTGTTCCCCATATGACAGGCTGATTAGAAAGTTGATACCTTTCTAATTCCTCAAGCCCATTGCTTTGCATTCATTGAAAACATTATGGTTTCAGTATCGTAAAAGCGCATCTTCAAACCTACAATAAGCACAAACAAAATTGATGATTCACGAGGATATCACATCAGTAAACGTCAACGTTAGTACTAAAATGCTAATCATATGCTAATCCCATTATAGAGATAACAATTTAGATTTATTCTCTCGTTTATTGTAATTATGATAGGAACGAGATATGCGTACTTAAACCATTAGGAGAGTATCAAAGGCAAAAAGTTTTATTTGTATGTAGAATGTAAGTTCTTTCAAAATACGATGTTTATACGTGATCCTTGGGGAATTATATGCATTGTAATAACGTATCTAGCCGTGTTTTACGCCGATTATGTTGTTATAAGATGGATTGTATTACCTACAATGACACATAAGTATAAATCCTTTTGTTTTGAATATTAAGGCAGTGTCTAATGTGTATTTCTTGCAGTTTATGGGGCACATTTAATACGGTTGTTTTCAACATACTCGTACTTCTCTTAATGATATCGCATTTCAAAGCAGTCATTTCTGACCCTGGAACAGTTCCTTTGCCACAATCACGAATCGATTTTTCAGATATTCATTCAGCGGAATCATGTAAGTAAATAAAGAAACGAAGTTATCACATGAATAACAAGTGTTTCAGATATAAATAGAAACGTAACTACAAACTTAATGTGATTCTCATTTTTGGAAACAGATTTCTAGTAAATTGTTCTCAGGTGCATTCTGAAACTGCCTCTTTTTATAAACAAATCATGTGGGAATCATTTACATTGTCCCTTAGAATTGAATTAAAGTGTTTCTTATTCTTAGAAAATAATGTACCAGTAAAATTTTGCACTTCAGCTATCATTTCAAGCTGCCTATTTTTTCTTAATAGGTGATGAGAAAAAGTTATTGTTCAGAATTATAGTCATTCAATGTCAAGTGAAGTACAGTTCCACCCTCGTCCCAACATCCATCTTCTTCCCTTACAAGCCCACAGAGATCATGTACCTTTGCCAGCGAAGTATTTCAAGTGGTTTCTAAAGATCAATTTATTATGAAAGCCCACTCTAAGGTGCTTCACCTTATTATCCACTAGCAAGTTACATCCATACGTTTTGAGAGCCTCCATCTCCACATCCACTTTGTTCTCCCCCACATGACCACAGGTATCATGTAGCTTTGACAGTCAAATATTCCAAGTGAAAGCCCACTCCAAGGTGCGTAACCTTATTATGCACTTGCAAGCTAGGTCCATACATTTTGACACTCTCTATACCACTACTAAGACTTCTTTCACATGTAAATGTAACATTGTCAAGTTAAGTATGGCAATTTGTAATATGTAAATCGATGAAAATTAAAAATCTTAAGTCCAAAGGATTGACTTGTGTAATGTAAATATTGATGGTATTCATTTTGTTTTGTTCCAAAAGAAGATGAGGATATTGAACCAATTAGACCTGCTCAAAAAGATAAATTTAACAAGAGACATACGCTTACTGGAACTAGGAAAAATCATCAATTTATGGATATTAAAATCTAGTAGAAATCGTGTTAGAAGAGTTTTGAAGGACGTCACATTCACCATTGCAAACTTGCTTAACAATATCCAGGATTCTCAGTCTTCTGCCAAACCATCCAACCTTCAACTTGACCAATACCTGACCTGTATCTCTGACAACTTCTGATAGATTGATCATGATTACCGATAAAGTCATGGTCCGATTGGTGCAATGAGCCAAGAGCAGTCATAAGCCAAACTTCGCCTAATATTTCACATGTAACTTGATATATACATACGAGGTAGGCGCCATAAATTCTCGGTCTGATATAGAAAAAATACACTTGATAAAATATAACAATTTTTATTTTTCAATATAACGTCCCCTAACTTCAATACATTTCCTACAACGATCAATTAATAATTCTATACCCTTGTAAAAATAATATATAGTTCTTCTAGACTTCCCCCAAGGCCTTTTTTTTTTATAAAACAGAACCATTGTTTTACGTCAAACGACAATCTTTTAATACCATTTCTTCAATTATTGTATTTTTTTGAGACATTATCACTTCCATTGGTCGACCGGAGCACTCATCATCTTCAAGGGATTCTTTCCCCAAACAGAAACATTTTGCCCACTTTTTTACAGTGGAATATGAAGGAGATAAATCACTATAAACGCCGTCTAAACGTTGTTTAATGTGATTTGGCGTACGCCCTTCTTTTGTTAAAAATATAATAATCGCGCGGTACTGTTTTCGTTAGCTGCGACATTTTCATGCACTAGTCACATTGACTGGCTGGCTACTAAAAACGACAACTCTGCGAGCGGTGATATATAATATAGTGTGGGCCTCATACATGTGGAACTATGACGTAACGGAGTTTGATATACGCTTTAACCTGTATAAGTTTGTCAGGACAAGAATTTATGGCACGTACTTCGTATATACTTTGCTAGTCCATAGAAAAGGAAGCAATTTGCATCAATCTCTGAAAGTTAGCACATGGAATTAATAATATGGATTGTATTAATGTGCAAAATTTCAATTCTCTCTTAAATTTTGTAAAACTGCAGTCGCTTAACAATATAACTATCTTTTCTCCGCGCGCACAGTCAATGGAAAGATGACTTCCACTAAATAAAAGCCTTCAACTCCCGAATGAGTAGAGATACAACTACAAAATTGTGTAAACTTTGAGATCCCAGATAATATATAAACTTTTATTAAAATCGAGAGCGATCGAGCTTGAGCGATTTTTTAAATGAATCCACTTGATAAAGTAATCTGTTATTAAACTGTCTTTAATATTCAGAAACAGTTGTCCAATAAATTGTAGCTCGTAGTTACCGATCGTAACTGGTTGTTTTCTATAAACTGGCAGTGGAGGTAGTTTATATTTTTCTTTATTTTTTTAAACAATTTTAGACTAAATTGTTGTTCTCAGATCACCATTTTGAAATACGAGTTTCCTATAAATAGGTCTTAAAAGAGAGAAAGTCGTTTATATATTTCTTTAGTATTATTAAATTGTCTCTTATCGTTTGGAAATAGTTTTCCAGTAAATTGATATCCAGAAATCGAAATACTCATTTATCTTCTTTTTTTGTAATTATTAACGTGGCTTTCATCCCTAGCAATATTTTACTAAAAAAACGTATTTTATTCCTCCGAAGCTTGCGAAGTCGATTGGACAATTTGCACTCGTTGCGAAACTTATAGGCCACCGAGGGCGCATCATTGCAGGATATGTAAAAGGTGCATTCGACGTATGGATCACCACTGTCCATGGATAAATAATTGTGTAGGAGAACGTAACCAGAAGTACTTCATCCAATTTCTGATATATGTCGGTATGTTTCTTTTCTAGTGTAGTAGTTTGCAGTGAATCTTATTAGGTATCTCTTTTAGGAGCACTTTCAGCTTATGCTATTACCTTAATAATAGTATCTTGGGTTCAGGATTGCCAAGATTGTGATCCGGACGTTCCAACAAAACAGAGGAGGATGTAAGTCGTTATGTTCCAGCTTCGAATAAAGTTATTTACTTCTTTATTGCATTGATTTGAATAACTCCATAATTAAACAGAGATAGTCAATAAAAAAGCCGCGGCGGCAAGTGCTAGATGTTGCTGCAAAGACAGCATTAGTTCGTATATGCTCGTATATCAGTGACGCCAATCAAAATGAAATTGTCACTGATATAACAGCACATACGATTTAACCCTATACTTATAACTGCCTACTCAATAAATCAGCACTAAGGTTTGATAAAAGAGTGGCTGACGTGTTATCATTAAAACTTTATTATTCAATGACTTATCATTGAATAATAAAATTCGTAAAAGTGACAGCGTGAGTCCGGTTTACACTACTACTACCCACGTCGTCCTCTCTTTTAGCAAACCTTAATCAGCATCAGCCGCCGCTGACAGTAACCACCAGTTCGTAAATTCATTACAAAAATGTTAGTGATTTCCGTCAGGAGAATGCCATTATTTTAGTGGATCTTCTGTCAGTTGTACTAAGAACTAAGGGTATACCGTATGATAAATAGCCTGGGCAAACAGTAGTAACAGCGTACAATTAGGAAATAAGTTACGACAGCATCGCCGACTCTCCTCTCTAGTCAGTACGCTTTATGGGAATAGACGTGTGTATATGTAGGCTGTCGTAACTGATTTGATAATTACCGCTGTTTGCCCAGACTAATGATAAATCGCCGACTAAATTTATCACGTAATCTCGCTTTTGTGACATCGCACCGGGGCCTGCTTATTCCATTGGCTGCGGGCGAATGCAAGATGGAATCCATCATGGAATCCATTTGTGAACGATTTTGTTGTATAGGCTGTCATTATAAAAACTAGATTATGATTTCAATATAAAATGCAGAAATATATTGCATTTGCTTCTCTAAATTAAGAATATCAGGAAAAGCATTTTCGGACTCGTCCTCAACGTCCTTAAATTAAGACTTTTCGTTTTCTGTAGTAAGAAAAATATTACCGGCAAAAATTTGACGCTTATGTATCAGTTAATAATTGTTTTGGAATTCAACAATAATTTACGAAAGTGATTATTTGATGGATTCCAATGGGTGAACATTGAATTTACGAACTTGCGCTAAGTTCTATATATTTTGCGAAAAGATATACTTTTGAGGGAATATCCATAAAAGTTGATTTCATCATTAAACCTATATTAGAATTTACAATAGTCATTTGTAGAGCAATAAATTATTTTAAAACATTTATTGATACAATACATCAACGTTAAAATGTACATTGCATTTTGTTTTTATATTTTAGCATGCACTGTGTGATACTGCTATTAGAAAGTGCTCTATTCGGTTTATTCGTGTCCGCAATATTGACAGATCAACTACAAGCGATACTTGGAGACGAAACGGGAGTAGAACAAATTCAAAGGCAAGGACCGTACAGACCAAACAAACCTAAAATGTTACTCCTGAGTGAAGTATGTGGAAGACAGCATCCGTTTTTATGGATTTTGCCCTGTTCTAAACTTCCAAGGAAGTTCGACTCACCTCTGCTTGATCATCACGTATAAATTTTGAGTCCGTGTCTTGTCCATACATTTTATATATACTTTTTTAAAAATTCTTTAAATTTAAACTCAGGTTACTTAATTTATTAATGATCTTAATTATGTTTTAGAAAATTTTATATTTATGTTAATAAAGTGTTTTATTTTATACGTAAATTTGTATCAAACAAAGTGAAACCAGAAAAATCATTAAAATAACATCTTTATTGTATGTCAATCACTATAAAATTAATATACACCAACACAAATGTGTTCCAAAGATATCATGATGACGGTACACATGACAAATTAAATTGAGCTAGAAAATCTAGAGAGAAATGCGTTAACGGTAGAGTCGTGCTAAGTCTTTTAGTGCATGGGTTACCGACTTGGATGTATTTGATCTGCAACAAAATGAGCAAAAATTAAAAACTACCCCCATTTAGCATTTATTAATTAATATCTCTTATCACACAGACTTGGATACTTGGAAATAACATATTTCATATTTAACTGATAGTCACAATTTATTTCAAAAGTGTCCAAATCGTTACGAAAGATATTAAGAACCATTTTATTAGAATCCATCACAAAGTTTCCTATTGTTCTTAATAACCTCATCTACTAGTATACTTACCTGCACACAGCTATATGAAATTCGTTAAGTTGTTGCGGCGAAACAGTTATAACACTGTTTCCGTCTTTAGGTAAACTCTCCACCGCGTTCGCCAACCACTTTCCGATCAAATCTCTATCCAATTCCAACATTTCCAAAATTACATCACCGACTTCCGCTAACATATAAGAATGAAGACAAAACACGCTCGAATGCACAAGGTTTCCTATCAGTTGTTGTCCAAATTCCTCGAGAATTTGTCGGATCAATTTCGATCTCTCCTCGTAGTCCGGTTGTTTCTTACTGTTTCGAGCTGCACTGATCAAGTCGTAAAAGAATTTCATAACCGACGTGTTGGCTTCTTTATGGTCTAACGTGCAAGCCAAAAGACCGCATTGGAAAATGTGTCCCATCGCCGTACACCTTAAAAACTGTGTGGGCGCCCTTTGCATGAAACGTGCACACAATCTGAAGAAATCGTCAACGGTATCCGGATGGTTTCTAAGACCGTTGTCTTCCCTGAGCAATTCGAACGTCGGTCCGATAAATGCTTGCAACATTTCTAAAAGTCCCTGTACGCACGCCATGTCGGTTGCATATTCGTCAACTAATATGCTACCCAAATACAAGAAACAGGAGTGTTTATGACGGCCGTATATTTGGATTATTTGACTGACGAGACCTTCTAAAATTTCTTTTACTTGTTGACTTACACAACGTAACATAAATCGTACACTTCGACAACATCTTTCCATTATTCGTACGTCCGCTTGGTATTTCTCAAAAGTTCGTGATAGTACTGGCCATACTTCTAATACGACAGCGCGACAGGGATGCGTTTCACCTGGAAACATAACGTAAGTAATATATAGTTTAAAAACCGCTATTTATAAAATAACGCTTTTAACAGTTCGTCCACCAAACAACTACATTCCGTGCAAAAACACTGTCATTCATTAAAGTGAAAAGCAGCGATCAACTGCTGCTTGACTTTGAATAGCATAGTGAGTAATTTTTGATGTTAAGGTATATTATCTGCACATTACTAATTTTTATGACTTCTGATCGTTCAAACTCTAATACTGTTACATATTCAAAGGAGAACAAGTTTTCTTGTTGAGCACTTACAATCACATTCTTCAACGCATCATGCAACTCAAGTTCTTGAAACGTCAAAGGAATTACTGCGATGTTAGCTACTTGAAACGACGCTAGTAACATGTTTAACACATTAGCTATATTAATCGCTCCCACTGTGCCAAACTATAAAATCACAGTGCGCGAAAAAGTGGTACCGATATATCATTTGGAACGGCGACCTTATATGTGCATTCCTACACCGGTATACGTGACACAATGCGTGTATTTTTTGCTTATTGATATCTATCTACATTAATTACTTAAGTCTTTAATCCATATCTATCTGAGTATATTTCCTATTTCCTTGAAATGTTATCGAAATAATCAGTAATTTAAAGTATTTTATATTTAAAACGACACTTATCTATGTACATCAATCAATGACAACTGAAAATTTATTATTGTTTTTTAATATCCTTACTATTAGCTCTCTAAATTTGTTATTCAGCACGGTTTTCTACGTGAAACCGACTTTATTGGTGATAAATATTTTTTTAAACTAAGAAAGAAAGGAGGATAGGGGCGCCCGGTCGTCCGTTATTTACCGAAAACAATTTGCGTCATCCTTGAGACTATGTAATATACTTCAAATTATATTCTAAAAAAGAAAGATATCTGTGACAGTTTCCGAGTACATTTACAATTATTAAAAAATCGTGCAAGTTTTTGGAGGGGGCTGTACTCCAAAATCGGGGGATTCGGGCGCTAAAAAATTGCAAGCAACTCAAGGTATTCTTTCAGTATGTACAGTTTCATCAAAATCAGAATTTCTCAGTTGCCGGTGTTCCCTTGTGAGTAGGCCATCTAGCGGAGTCAGAACGGCTGGGTTTGAATTTGAACCCGGATCGAAATATAGCAGTTTAACCGCTTGACCACGCCAGTTACCCTATTTGGTATTGATATTTAAAATCTTTCACACAACTTTCTTATCTGTTCTCAATAGCTGGTTGTGCGTTTGCACGGGAAGTAGATTGCCAAGTGCATGACTCGTATAAGTTTGTAATTAAGCGTATTACGACCTTGAAACACAAACTTAGACGTGTCTAGTCTAATTTTGATTTATAAATACCTTGAAACTGTTAAAAAATGTACAATATACTACAACTTACTTTCTGCTACCGTTAATACAACATGCCTAAACACCGACGATAATCGATCGAGCCAAAGTACTGGATCCGTTTTCGTTCCTCTGACTGGTATGGCGTCTTGTTCAATAAGTTGACAGATGGGATTTGCTTGCATCAAACAAAGTTCCCTGAGTGCCGGTGCTATGTCTCCGTGAGGCATACAACCCACGATTGCAGCTACGCCCTTCAATAGCCCAATTACAGCATTATTTGTTATCGCAAACGTATCAACTTGGTGCAGCAATTGTAATAATATCGGGATATGCCTAGGCATATGGTCGTTGCACGCGGCGCAGATATTTTGGAGGGCGGTAGCTGCAGCGGCTCCTATGCCCGCTTGCGGTAAACAACATACCAGAAAGCTTAAAATCGGATCGAGGGATTCTGGGTGCTTCTCCACCCATTCACATAATTCACCCAATAGAAGCACTGATGTATGACGTACGGCGATATGTGTGTTCTCTGGTATGTTTAAAATTGCTTCCACTACCTTGGGAACAACCTCGCTCTCTGTCCTGAAATCAATCAAGTTTAACATGAAACGTTCGTCTAATGAGGGAAATGTTGACAAAATTTTAGGGTTTATTAGAAAATCTAGTCTTAATTTTAATATAATTAATTTTAGAAATAAGGTGTAGTATTATCTGATATTGACACACGATGAAGTTGAAGTTTCTAACATTAATACTAGCTGTGAAGTGCAAACCCACTATAGCTTATTCCATATGGAGTCCTAAGTATACACTCTTACAGACTATTGACATTTTGCGAATTACATAAAACTATCCTTTCTTCTCCTAAGTTTCGTTACAATGTTTTATGATGCCCATATAAATAAACCTCTAACAATGACAATACAGCAATATAGATTTCATTTCCCATTAACTGTACACTTAGGACTCAATATGGATAAGTGTCAAATTACTATTGAAACTTACGGTAACTGACACTAAACTATATCGATAACACCGTACCAAATAATTATTAATTGAATTGGGACATATGTTTCACTAACAATGAAACATTGCTAATGTAATGCAATCTATCTTATCAATAAGACACAATTGATGATGCCAGTTTCATTGCTGCCAAAATACCGATTCCGATTAAAGTAATAATTATCTACTGCAGGGTTACCCCTACAGTTTAGTGCTAGTTATACTACACCACAATCCTTATAATCAGTGTAAAGTTAAACTTACGGTAAGACATTCTTTGCGACAGCTTGCATAATAAACAGGGCAGCTTCTGTTGAGTCCCAAGTCACACCAGACGCTTGCAAGTTAAGAAACATCTGCCTAAAACAGCTACTGCTTCCGACGATGAAAACCACGTCCTTTATCAAGTCAGATACTTTCATTCTGAAATCCTTAAAGTCATCACCATCCTCCAATAAACCATCATGGTCGGGTTCCATTTGACAATGTCTACAAAGAGCTGTGACCAGCCGCTCAACGTAGGGTCGATACAACTCAGTTACTGTTTTATTATTTTTGTGATATAATTCTTCACTGAGCAGATACCACAAGTTGAATGTTATTTCGGCAACTTCGTAATCGTGATGTCCAACACAGACAAGAACCAGATCAAACACCTTCATTGCAAAATGATGAGACTTATCGGTACTAGAGTTGACGATTTTCTCCAAAAAGCCTCGCCCAATTCGGTAAAAATTCGACAGTAATTCATTGATTTCTCTTGATCTTCATTTGCAACCGATAAGTGATACGCCACTTCAAAACTTAAGATACTGTTAAATAAATAAGTTTCTAAACTGTGTTGGTTATTGTTGTCCTCTAAACATTGCAATAATGTACACACACAATCTGTAGATGCATTATGAAGTGCACCAACAACAGGTTGATGTTTATCACTTTCCTGTTTATAACACAAAACACTAAACGTATGGCTTACCACAATATTGTCAGCAATATCTTGTAAGGGAATAGCTCCCAAAGATACCCACGACGTAAAACACCTTATTATTTTAATGTTCACCTGAACGTTCTCATGTATGTTCGCTGAGTAGCTATTACAGCAATGTTTTAGAAATTCATTAACCGTTGGAGCACACAATTTAAAATCTTCTAAAACTTCTATACGCCGATTTTCTCCTAACCTTTAAAATTACATACATATTAAATGTTAGCTACAAATAAATCATAACATTTAATTTAATAAGAGTGCATATATCAAATAATCATCGATTATACAACTTGATTGCAATATAATGGCACCTACTGCTTACCTAACAGATCTGCTTTCCAATTCTTCTGGCAATACCGTTAACACTTCAAGTAGTGGCCACAAATGTGACTGCGAAAATCTATTTATCAAATCTAACGCTGCTCTTTGCCAAGAAGGCATTTGGAGAACCAAATCAGCAAGAGCCAAACTTAACTGCGTTACAATCACTGTATTTGTAGCTTCATTTATTTGACTTATATGGTCTAGTAATGAATCTCTCAAGGATATATGTGCCTCCACTGGTAATTCGTGGAATGACTGATGTATCTTCGTTCTCATAGTTTGGGCAGCAATGTAACATGATTCCAGGTCTCGTTTATGATGCAGTAATTCATCGGCAATTGTCCAAGCATGGACCTACAATGAAAATATGACGGTAATATCGAATTATATTCAAGTGAATTGTACCAACCGATTTTTGTAAGTCTGCAAGCCATTGGGACGCTCTTTCCTTTTCGTTTGCATTGGGATTGCTGTACAACGTTGATATAGCCAGGTAAACAATATCTAAACTAGGTTTTTGCTCCATTTCGTACGAAGAAGATTGTTACACGGTATCACTTCAAAATTGTAATGAAGATCATCTTTGAACTTATATTGTCAAAATGTCAAAAATATACCCTAAACACACCATAAAAACTACCCAAAATAATTTGTGTATTCTTACAGACAGGAAAGGGAAATTCGTTTTGATAATACCTTTCCACCTATTAATCAAAAACTACTTTAAAATGGAACTAATAATCTAATGTGCAGATTCCTGTAAAATCATAACAGAATACTAGTTGTTAACAACATTAGATTCACTTGTTTCTTCATCGTTTCGTTGGCCGTAATGTCATCTTCAACTGTATTTGATTCGAAGGAAGATCAAGTTATGATTTCTTACGTTTTCCTTGCAGTTTCAAAATCCAAAACGTTTAGAAGCGATGGTGTATGTCCAGAATAAAAAAAAACACTTTGAATTGGTTATGTAAAAATAACAATTTGCCTTACAATCATAAAAGTACAACGTGCTGTTTACGTTTGGACCAAAATGTGTCCAAAATATCAGTCATCAGTTAAGTATGTGATGAGTTGAGTTTGCTAAAAAGGTGGTACCGGCTAAGGACGCATGTCAATAAACGCAGCGTACTGGTGTCAATTGAAGGGTGAGAATGGGTGGAACGGTGGCTACGTCGGTTAACAAATTTGCGCTAGACGCTGCATTCACCGACCTACGCCCTTGCCTGGTACCACCTTTCTAACAAACTCATGATGAGTGTTACGATCAGTGTCAAATGTGAAATGCTAAAGTGCCGTCTTTACAGCAAATGTAAACCACAATATGTGAGTGGCGCCCTCTCTTCGCAATGTACCATTCGCTCTCACATCGACTATGCTACGGCCACATTCTGGATAGTAAAGGAGTTGAAATTGCAGATTCCTCTTTTGTTTCGATTTGGTAGGTTGCAAACTTGATTGATTTTCACTCCATAAATTTATTTACTTATGAGAGCTTGAGGTGGTTTTAAAATGTAGGCATACTATGTGTCCGAAACTTCGTTTAGGAGTGCTTCTTCTTATAGAAAATAGATTGAAATGAGTCTTTAGAAGTTCAACATTACAGAATCCTGTAATAAATCTATAATTTTTTTAATTTAAATTGTGACTATGACTGCATGAGGAGAATTTAAGTGAATTGTAATAATCGATCCAAAATGCAAATGAAACCAATAGAATACAATAAATTTTTATACATTAGTTTCACCACAGGCTAATATTAAATCTTTAAACTTTTATTTATTAATCGTTCCAAGATTATTAGGTTCCATTTCACTGCACATATAAACGGATATTTTTGAAAAATTATAATTATCTTTTTCTAACAAATTTTGGGGTAATTAATTAGGAAAAAAGTTACCAAATCTCAAAATTAGGCGGTTCGTACAAAATTGACAGTTGAGGATGGCTAATCAAAATGAAACGTGCTAGTATAGACCTAGTGCATATAGGAGTTAACACAGATCCGTTTGATGCACAATACAACGATGATTTCTACACGAAGGTAAATAGAAAGTTAAGAAATATTCATTTTATTACTGATAGGTACGTTTTAGAGATCGCAGTCAAAACTCATATCACGAGACGATATACAACACGTTCACATCAGCAACTCGGATATTTTACATCAAGTGTACAATTTTGAGGAAGTACTTGGACAAGGAAGTTTCGGGAAGGTTCTAGCTGTAACCGATAGAACCAGTAGCACATCATGGGCTATGAAGATAATTCCAAAAACGATAGTAATTGTTTTCTTTTATTTTTACCAAAATTGACGCCTAGTTTGTACAGTGGTACAGTGGTACAGTGGTAAGAGTGTCTGCCTGACATGCGTGGGGTTGTGTGTTCGAATATTGGTTAAGATCCTCAATTTCTTTCCGAGATCCGTATTGGTACTACACCGTAATCATTATAGAGTTTGTTAAAAAGGTGGATAAGTTGTCATTGAATAATAAAATTCGGAGAAGTGACAGCTTGAGTCCGGTTTACACTACTTAATGATAACACGCCATCCACACTTTTATCAAACCTTAGTAATCAAGTACAACTGTCACAAAATGTTGTTGTGGCAGCACTGAATTATTGGTGAATCTGCTTAGAATTCAGCAAAAATTCAGTGCCGCTTCAACAAATCAAGAGGCGATACTAACAAAGGCAAGAAAATAATAAAATAACAACAATAACAAACGGCATTGGTATAGGTAATGAAGACAATAGAATGTAAGATGTATGTATAACGTGAAGGTATAATACAATAGAATAATAAAAGAACATACATATACGACTAGAGTAACTCGTCCTACGTGACTACAGCAATAAGGATACAACAGTATACTTTTACGGTACCAATACAAATTGTTAGTTATTTCTCGCTGAAATTTAAATCGTGACAGCTCCACTCGATCACGCTGTACAGCTCATGTGAACTTCATCGAATTTCGGTGAAGGCCGAAGGACGTTTGATACTTTTTGCGTAAATGCTGTTTCTTTTTCTTATGCCGCATATAATTCATTATATCGAAACAAAAAACTACCTATAACTGATTGCTAATGCGAGTGCAAGTAGACGTTCACGAGTGGCGTGAATATCAATTACACTGCATGCTATCGCAATAAATAACATAAGGTTCGACAAGCTAGTGGAAAATCGTGTCGTGTAAATCGGACTCAAGCTCTCTCCTGCGAATTTTAATGCCGCACCTAGTACGTAAGTGGGGACAAGCGGTGGAGAGACAGTGTCAGTCCAGTTTACACCAGTTAATGAAAACATCACGCACTCGCTTGTCGAACCATAATAATAGCTAGAGTTTGTTAAAAAGGTGGTACCGGATGGAAGCAATTTTGTAATAAGACTATTATTTCTATTTTAAAAATGATTATTTTTACTTTCACTTCGTGACTAACGAATAATGACCATTGATAAAGAAATGATCTATATTATGAGAAAGCTATTTGTAAAGTAAAATTTTAAAATGAGAAGTAAATATCTATGTAGGTACGAAAGCTCATCAAATAATCATAAAAGTGAAACCGCGATATTACTTCAGGCCTGGTGAAATAGATTTTGTAAACGTTGCATTTCCCAAATTACCTATGTCGTATCAATAGCACTGTTTATTCTAGAACGTAGAATAATAGGGTATAGAGTAGTAAATTTACTCACTGAAATATCGAAAAGGATTACTTTTTTGTACGATAGGTCCCTATCAAAATGAATGCAATCCAACGAGAGATAGATATTTTGAAAATCGTCGAGCATCCCCACATAATCTATTTGCACAAAGTAGTCGAATCTAAGAGTCGCATATATTTATTACTTGAAAAATGTACTGGAGAATTGGGAAAACTGTTTAGGAAATCTAAACGTTTTACGGAAGGCGATACTAAAATAGTAATAACGCAGCTCGCCGGGGTCGTTGACTATCTTCACAAAAATGGTATTTATAGGTACATCATACTAAGTATATAGATTTAATTATTCAGTTTATATACCGTTATAGATATTGTACATCGGGATTTGAAACTAGAAAACGTCTTATTGGCACCGAATCCGGAAAATTCCGACGACGACTTGTACATTAAAGTTACCGATTTTGGTTTGGGTATCATTAAAGGAGCATATCACGAAATGCTTCACGATCGTTGCGGAACTATAACTTATTTGTGTATGTATGTTTTTTTGTCTATAATCTCCATATGTATTTTTCTTATATAACTGGCTATTTGTAACGATACAATTTCCTGTATCCAACTGGGTAGTAATGTAGGTATATTGAAATATGATTTACCAAAATTATATAATAGAATCGTTATTCCATGGAAATGGGGCACATTATAATAAATAACCTTGTACTATACGACGTTTATTCGGACAGAAGACTTTTGTTTCTGCGGATTTATCACTGGTGATTCTCCCTATGCGTCGACGGAATTCATAATAGCAAATTATGAGTAATATAGCAATATTTTTAAGTCAGTTTGACCTACAGAGAAAGTAGCCAGCAGCTTTCGTACATTTTAAAACTATTCTTAACCCGGAGCCAGATTTCCCATGGTGAAAACAAGACTTAAGGCGCTTGAAGTAAGGGGCACCGACTTCGTTAACTTACGGTCAATTAAAGCACTTTTTTTTCTAAGGTAGTCATCGTTTCATAATCATTTAATTCTAACATGTTTTCTCATTTCTATCATCATTTCGAAATAAATTTCATTGTCATCAAAAGAATATTGGTTACTGATTTTGACTATGATAATATCAATTTAATTTAAAATATATTGACAGTTGGTCGATAGTACAGCTAGTCTTACATCGCTTGATTAGTCATAAAGTTGAAATTAATGGGAAAGCTATTACAAGTTTGCTGGCTTTCACTGTTTACTTCAAACTCTTCCAATTATCAAAGCAAATATAAACGATATCCGCTCTTGAAATACGAGGGCTATCCCGAAACTAACTTACGTTTTGGAATAAAAACAATTTAAACTGACAGAAAATAGTTTTAATTATATTCATATGATAGCCTTATCCTTAAGCTACTTTTCAACGTAATCCCCGTGTAAGTTGAGGCTCTTATCGTAGCCATGCACCAGTTTGTTGATCATAGAATTCTGCCACCTGATACTTCAACTACTCATTCACGTTCACGATTTTACGTTTTTCTTTTATTAGTTCTTTCTCTCTCTCACACACACATACTCATTGCAGGAGCAACTATGAAATGCACCGTATTTGCGTCACCCCCATCAGATGGCGCACTTATTATTCGGACTCGAATTTACTTCAAACTCAGCTTCAGCTTATTTACCATCGGTTTTGAAATGAAATACTTTTTCTTTATACATTGTTTATTCAATTATAGATTTTTACCTTTTATTCAAATAAACATCAAATGCGTAAAGAGCTTCGCTCTTGTACGGTGTCCCACGACACATTTTCTCTTTTTTGTTTTTGATTAGGTGGAACTCAAAAACGGTTCTTAATCTAATTATTTTCCCACACTCATTAAACCAGAAGCCTAATGTAGTAGTAATATTCTAGTTTGCCATAGTTGTCGAAAATATAGATTTAAAATGATACAGCATGACACATGACTTCTACATACGAACAATGTAACTTTTTTACAACTTGCTTTTGCTAAAATTGTTTAACGATTGCCGAATGAGCTATCACCTTTGCATTTTTCTAGTTTTAGTCGAACAAATAAGAAAAGGCGCATCAGGTATATTAAATGCACCATAATTGCATATTTAAAAGGTGCGGATTTTATAGATGTCTGCTACACATAATACAGGGCGCACGATCAGTGTGCAAAAGTGCAAAGTGTACAGCGCACATAGGCGCTAGGATACTAACCGAAAACAAACGAGAGTTACAGACCTTTATAAGTAGATGGCTGTGAAATATTGTGGGAATCTTTTGGCTTAAAATTATCTGTAACGAGTTGTAAAAAAAAAAACAATGCATACTAGGTGGGTAATTCAGACAGCTAGATATTCACTACGGAAACAACAAGAACAACACCAAACTGGTAATTGCTGGGAAAGAGCAAGAGGGAACATTCGAAGGATATACCATATGGGTGTTAGAATAAACACAAAGCGAGAATGAGATAAACATCAATGGAAATATCTCACAACTGTTGTCTCCCAGGGGAGGAACTACTACATTGTAGTACCATTATGGGGCATTATACTGAATCTATAAGAATTTCTATAAGTTTTGTTTCTATCTTCTTTTAGACCGACTCGATCGATTTCAATCTAAATGTAATTAATGTAGTATGTAATTACATTTAATTACATTACATTACATTTCAAGATATCACTTGTCTTTAAAAAAATTAAATACTTTGGAAATATGGATACATCTATTAAAAACGTTTAATTATTTCTATCTCCTAAAATACTAATCGGAAATGCTTTTCAGCACCAGAAATTATAACAAAAAGCGCCTACAGTCAACAATGTGATGTTTGGGCGATGGGTGTAATGATGTACTTGCTTTTGTACGGAAAGTATCCGTTTTATTCCCCTGTCGAACAGAAGCTGATCAAGTTGATTTGTGATGACGACCCGGATTATTCACATCCAAGCGCGACAGATGCTGCAATACACCTAATTAGTAAAATGCTGACCAAAGATCCGGCTTTAAGAATTACTGCCGCCGAAGTAAAGCGACACGCTTGGATAGTAGGATCACCTCTCAGCGAGTGCAAGCACGAGAATGTATTGGAAATGATGAGGATGTGGCGATCAGATATGATGGTTCGTCAATCTAGCTTAAAAGATTACGTAGACATAAGTAATGTCTTGTTTACAATTTAGTATATTAACATGTTGAAATTTTAAATTAATACGAGTAATGTATCGATTTTTATATGCACTTAAGTGATTAAGGTCAGTTTTATTAGAATTTAAACTGAACGAGTATTTACGTAATCCATTTGATGTTATTCATAATAAATTACAAGATCAATTCTGTTGTAGTTACCGCAAGGCACCGATTGTGATTGGGTAAGTACAAAGCTAGGTGCCCTACAATGTTCTCCGGCCGAAGAAGTAGAAAGTGATCAAAACAGCCCGCAGCATAGTAGAAACGGAAGGAAACAATCATTAAAGTTACCAATTCATAACATAGAATTCGATAGAACGCAAAAAGGAAAGCAAGAGCGAAAGAAAGATATGCCGAAGAAAGCATCAACTACTATGGCTAAGTGCAATAACATTGCTGGAAATAAGGTGCAAGACCTACTGTCCAAAAACAAAAGAACTAAACGTAATTCTAACAGTAGTCAGTTAACATAAGTTGATGGCCTCGATCACCTGTAAATAATGCAGGGTGAAAGACGAAGACACGTCGCGTAATTCGTGTTAAACGAAGATGCAAAAATTGTCGTGGACTCAACTGACGCTTGCGTAGCGAAACCACACCAAACACATATTCCTTTCTATTGTATCACGTATGCGGTAATTTTGATGTAGCAACCGTACTTTCCAGTAGACTTCGAATAAATTGTCGTTCATCACATTTCTTCGTTAGAAATTACACAGCAGTATTTTTGACATTTTTATTGCAACATTTTGTGAGCGTTTTCATACAATTACAAATTTAGCATAATATTGGCGTTTATTTTTAAACCCATATATTTTTATCTTAAACATAGACACGTCGCAACGTATTTTCCTCCTCGATGTTGCTGTAAATAATATGACTAATATTGTCAACTTCTTTCCAAGCCAATTAGAATTAGAAAATATGAAACGCTTACACGACTCGTATTCCAATAAAAATGTCCGCCATAAAAAAGGGAATTATTCTCGTAAAATTTCATGAGTTACTAATTCAGTGGCAATTTCTATTTTGGGGTTCAAAGTTTAATTACTTGACTATACATGCTGTGAAAACTAAATTCCCAAGGAAATTTTTAAATACGCATCTAGTCAATTTAAATTTTTGTTAGATAGCTATAAGCACTATCGTGCATGTCCTAATACTTAAGATTCCTGAACAAATATTGCTTCAACCAATCTTTTCCGGCGTTACATCCGTTATCACAATTTAGAGGTCTGCTAGATATCAATTCTGTTTGGTTCTTAAGGCGATTTATTATGTTTTTCAAATATTTCAAATCGTTCTAGATCGGATTATTTGAATTTCTAACGTTATTTCGGATGTAATGAATTTATTTGAAGTATAGGCATGTGTTGTGAAAAGGACTGCAGTATAAGAAAAACACAAGTAAGAAAGTTTTATTGATAAACCATTGTCTAATTGTTATAAATACAGTTTTTGTACTTACAAAATATGATTCTCATTAAACATTACTACTAGTAAAACTGTAGTGTGATACACACACAGCTAAAATAACCATCAATCTAAACGAACGATCAACGGCGGCTCCATTGTATTTCTGCGTTTACTGTAGTTGCGGCGTTTTCTTTTCGGTTGTTCGGGTTGAATTGACGGAACTTACCTCTTAGAGGTAGTGCGCGACACAATGTTGCAATCAAACGAATATCATTCGGACAATTAGGTTGCAAAAAATAAAACACGAACAGTTAAGAAACAATTTGTATCCATCGTTTATAGTCACTCAAAAAGAAAATTATACAGCACTATTACAAATTTATCCTACGTTCAATTCATTTTACTTTTTTTCTTTAAGTAGACAATCATCGTATTGTTACAATAAAAAAACATCATCAACCTGAAGTAGTATTAAAAATGTGACGGAGCCCGCGCAGATACAATATTTATCGTTATCGGTGGAATGGTGCGCATTTGAACGACAACGGAGGACCGCGGTTGATGATATTTAGACTATCATTGGAAGCCCTCCGTTGTCGGCCGACCGCTACACATCGTATGAAAGGAAAATAGAGAGGGCGCTTGCGACACTGGACGCGGTTGCGAAGCAACGTTCGAGACCGGTATCGCACGCACTCGCAGCATACACACAAACACACGGATTAAAAACAAATTCATTTTTATAATTATACAATAATAATTAAACCTAAACAACGCTTATTGCCTTTCTGCGCTCGCGAGTCACTTCATAAGTCAACAGCGGTAGTAAAAAATAAGTAAACTAGTGTCGTGTTTAGATGTCTGCGTGTTTTTCATTTAGTTTTCCTGTCTGAACATTTTTGTACATAACCCATAATAATATTTAGAAGGAGTGAGACATCAACTTAATCTAAATTTATAGCTATATCTTTACACAAAATGGACATTTTTACAATCGAAGGGTTGCAGTAATAAGTTAGAGTCTTGGCCCGGGTCCGTGGTGAGTTTATAGTGAAATTAAATTAATAAAAAACGGGGCCACGGGGCCCAGGCTTTGCACTGCTAGTCCGAACACTGACACGACTTCGGTGTATTATGCATCATCATCTTCTTCATCAGCTGCTTCTTCACCTTCGACGTCCTCTTCATCATCCTCTGAAACAATCGTTATACACGTTACCTCCGTCAACTCACCTAATTCCCTAAACGTTTGATTGATTACCTTCTCCTTCTAATTCCTCTTCGTCACCTTCGGGTATTTCTTCCTCGTCATCGTCTTCTTCACCTTCCACGCCCTCTTCTTCCTCCTCATCCAATTCCTCCCCTTCGGAATTCGCACCATTTTCCTCTTTTTCGCTTTTTTCACGTCTTCTGTTTTATCCTGGAATTATATGAAAGTAATAACGGTTCACGTCAGACTCGCGTGCGGATTATTCCATAACATTTCGACTGATACAGATACAGTTTATTTCATATTATAAAAATCAATTCATGAAAGGCGTCTATCATAAGAGATATACACCGTAATAATGTCCATGTTGCAGTATTTGATGATATAATTCGCTTTGATTTGCTATCGCTAAATTTCTGGGCAATAAGTGAAAGCACAATGAGCTGAGGGTTACTGCGAAAGGAACCCCAACCCCTACACAGGTAGGGTAACACCCCACCCGTTGCTAAAAAGCGCGGGAGAAACAGCTGCCTTACAACCGTTAGCACCGCTCGTCCGCCAAAACAGCAGGATTGAAAGACTGAATAGGTTGGTTAATAAACATTAAAAAGCTGGCAAAGAGAAGCACCTGTTTACCGGAAGCGGTCTTCAAAGACGTGCAGTACTAGTTCTGCTCGAAGGCGCACGCGACATCAACATAAAGAAGCTTTTATTATGTATTGTCCGTATCTTTCGCGTACCTATATATTGAAAATAAATATAAAACGACCGAGTACTAATTCTAAATTTACTATAAGCGTACCTAGAAGAGATAAGAATATGGTCACTGATAAATTACTTTATCTAAAAAATCTCGACTGGCATATGTACTTAGTAAGAAAACAAACGAAAGCGTGTTCATTCGGTAACGATCAAGAATGCTCGTCTTCATGTTGTAATGTGACTAACAGGTCATCATTATTATGATAAAACCTCATAATAATCACAAAAATATCAACCTTGAGAATATTTTGATACGTCGTATTATTAGATACGCGAATAATTTCAGAAAATCGAATTAAGAAAAAGAAAACGTAAATAGAAATTAATTACATCATAAGGATATCGAAAGGACTGGTAAGCGTAGGGAATAAAATGTGTTTGTTAACAATGTGACTGGCGAGTTGATAAAGAAAATGTGATTATAATTATTTATGGAGCGAGGGCACCTCGTACACGCGACAACTACTAAGATATTACGAAGCAATTTTATTCCAAGCGTTGAATATATTTCTAATCAAAGTATTCCCATTATTAATACACTAAACGAAGCGGTAATCTCCTTGCGGGTCGTTAATGGAGACTATTGATTTCGCCATCTTGAAATGAGACCCTAGCCTCTAACGAGGCCACATGAAAACTATGGCGGGATGCGAAGCTATGTTTATGTACCCCATATAAATACATAGTTTGGTATTTTAAGAAACATCACAATAAAAGGTGCTTGGTAAAGCGAATAATTTTATAATTTTTATCGCGAAAACAGCCCGACAACGTGAATAATCCCAGTACTAACAATATGCCCACATGGTAACAGTATTAGTTGATGATGCCCAAGCGTTAACGCTTATTTAAGAGTTCGTACCGCGAAAATAATATCAACTATATTTAGTACGATATTAGTACTACGCCAACTACATCGTTTAGATTTAAAAGACGCTACGTCAGATGTAAGCATTTACTTCCACAAAAGCAATATAAAAATGATATACACACTAATAACGCAATCTCTACTCACCTCTGCCGCTCTTTTCGTTCCTTTTAATTCACATTTCGCGTCTCCCGCACCTTTATCGTTGTCGATTTTCTCAACTGCGACTTCGCTGTTCTCTTTTGAACTCATTTTGTTTATATGTGTGATATTAAATTTACTTTTCTTAACAACTGTCGCCTACGACCGCTTAGCACACTACTGACCGGCTCGAAGCAAGCTTGGTTCAAAAATTAAGATGGCGCCGCTCAAACCGAAGCGCAGCGCAAACAACCGAATTAACGGGATTTATTATGGGACTCTGTTTAAGAAAAACGACACAGCGAGCGGAAAAAGTCAAATTATTTACTACTTTAATACACCAGTTTTCCGCGACTTTCGACATTGGAAAATTAGAATAATATTTATACGTTTGTTCGTATGAGGGGTTCGAGAGTACAATGATCTAAAATAGCTTTGGGTTCGAGATTAAAGTGGTAGTTCCTATATGCCATCGCTAGGTGCGCTATTCAAATTGAATTTCCCAGTTTATTTCAGAACTTTCTGAAATACTGAAATATCGTAACAGCCTCTCGAAGGATCGTATTATTCCATTCGGGGAAATTCCTCTATTATCTTTATTCTAGAAAAATTCTACAAGACGCTCTCTCCCCTTTGCTTATACGAGTTGAGATACATGCGTTTATCCTACAATGTTAAATGCAACTAACGCACGCATTATACATACAAAGTCCACTATAAGAACTATCGGCATAATCAAGTTCTTTCAACACCCGTAGATGGATTAAAAAATATATAATAAATGCAGAGCAATAATAATTTAATAAGGTCCAAATAAATATCCACAATTTTTGTGGAATATATTATCTCTACTCGAATTTCGCTAGAACATTTGCTTTATTTCATCGGTAAAATCATCAAATTAACTGCATTTCACTGTATTTTATCGGTAAAATGCTGGTGCACGTGGTAAAATGATATATAAGGATTAATGCTCCTTTTGGGAAAAAAAAAGTACGACACACTTTTCTCCGTAAATAGACTACATTTAGTAAGTATACAGAGTCATTTGTAATGATTGAGAATAAATGCAATTTGACGCCACCATTTTTAGGATATTTCAAATTATGCGTGAGCTACCCGGATAAATCTTACTGTTATAACGTCAAATTGTTGTTGTGTAAGCGACTCGTTGTTTCTTCGATGATGAAAAAATAATGAGTAAGCATTGTTAGCACCCACTTTAACATGACGAAATTTCACATTTTGTGGAAACTAAGAACTAAATACAGTCCGCTCTGGTAATAGGACCGCTTACCCTTATTATCGCTCGAGCGCTACCTCCACTGCTGGATCGCCCCGGATTTCGTATTCGTCTTTGTTAATGGGGCCGCACGCCACCTCAATGAAATGGCGTATAATTTCGCAGCTTCAAAATTTGATTTAACGCGAAGTGAATTTCGACGCCTGAGCGCCTGAGTTCCAGCTCATCGTCCATGGCTGGCCCTATTACCAGAGCGGACTGTATTTTAAAATCGGTTTCATTTAGTAGATAGTTGGACAATAAAAAGGAAAAGCTAATTCATACTTAGAGTGTAAAAGTGAACAGTTTGAACATTTGTAAAATACTACAACAATCTATTCGATTTCTACAATTAGCTTAGTGATATTGCCACAGAATAGACAGAAGCGACAAGGTGTGTCGACAGCTCTGATGTTTATGTTCGCCACTTTGAAAACACGAAAAGTACACTTTTGTTGGTATTAACTGGAAAACAATCAAGTTTTGGATATATTAAAAGAATAATATTTGCTCTAAAGTTAAATCAATGAAATACAACAGCAATCGTGTATTTTAATTCTGATATGCACATATTTGGTCTGTGACCAACTTCATAAATATTTAATAAGGCGGGAAATTCAACCTGTCCTCTCAATCATTAAAAATCACTCTGTACTTACGAGTATGTGTACACAGGGAAAGAATTTATATAATAAAATGATAACTAGCTCAACTAACCAATGTGCTTTATATTTTAGGAAAATATCTTAAAGAAGTTACATAAAATTAGTCAAGAACGTCACTATGAAATCGACGCAATAATTAGCAAATGTTAAAGACATGAACATTTAGAAAACCGTCAATGAAATTGTGTGCGCGAGTTTTTAAACGAAAGTTACGTAAAACAGTCAAGAACAAAGCACTGGTTTACAGAGGAAGTATACATGAAATAGAGAAACAAAAGAAAAAAATATAAATTAGTCAGAACTAAAGAACGGTATTCGGAGAAACGCGGTGGAGACAAGGAGGTGTGGAACATAACGCGGAATCATAGATGCAGCGACGACAGCAGCATGAAAAATAGATATTTGTCAACAGTTAAAGTACAAACTTATAAGACATGAGAAATGATGAACCAAAATACGACGAGTAATGAGCGGAGTAACACATTGCAGAACACAGCACAAAACAATGTAATAAGCGAACTTTATGTAATAAAATACTGTATGGTTAGTAAGTACGTAAAGAAAAATTTAGAATCACAGAAAAATTGAATAAAACTCGTTACAATACGATAGCTTTGTTTTTAATAACTGACGATAGTTTGAATTTAGCGCCACCATCCTAACTACATTTTTTACGTTTGGTGTGGCCACAATGTGCTGAGGAGCGTCGATATTAAATGTCAAATTCACAAAGGCGACTCGTATTCGTTGTTTGTATTTGATACGTATTAAAATTTGTGCGCTTCTTTAGCCTGTAGGTTTATTAATTTTTCATTTTTAAGTTAAAAACAGCAATTTTTCAAAATTGCTTGGCAAAGGAAGGACATATGATTTAAGTTGATTAAATTAAATAACTTCTTAGACGTTTCACCTAGGTACATCACTGCTTATTCATTTGGATAACAACTGTTGCCAACTTCAAGAATAATAGGTAGAGCGGGAAATTCAAAGCACGTATGTATCTTCAATTCTAAAATATCACTGGTTACTTGATAATGTTAAAAAGATACATTTCCGTGTGCATACTTCATTAGCGGAACATGGTTTATGATCAACCAAAAACAGTTTCAAACTCGGCTGTTCAATGTTTGGGAATACATTCTGTTCGAATTTAGTTGAAAATCATTAAAAAAGCATATAGCTACTAGGTACTTTTAGTGCCTCTAAGCAGTTAACTGAGTCCTGAGCTGCGACACTAGAAAGTCATCCGACTAATGTAAGCTTCGAGCCCGGAAATCATGCAATTTTATTTTTAATTTTTGGCCACTCTGGTTTATTGTCTAAAGTTAACAACCCAAGTTTATTTATTTGGATAGTTTTTTTCACTTTTTGGTAATACTACTAAAAGAGTGCAGCAGCAGGAAAAGGTAAAATCAAAAGTACACAAAGAAAGGTATAACTGGAAGCAATGATTCCTCTAGTTTTTATCTACTGATGTGCGCATTTTTCGCTTTTGACCTATTTTTGAAAATCGTAATAATTTAACCACAAATTTCTTTTTTAAATTTATTACGTCCAGGTTTATTATTTTTGTGCGCTAATTTTTTAAATATTGTGGACATGCACAAGCGCGCACCTTCCGATGAAACCCTGACTGGAGGTAACACTTACCACACACAGTTTTGGGAAAAGTCCATATTACGTATTTCGACAACAACGTTATCACCTTCATTATTATTGTATGATGCTCTCTGCCTGGCGGTCAGTGTTATATTCGACCAAGACTCATAAAAGAGAGAGAGAGAGAGAGAGAGAAGTGAATCCCGTGATATTTGATTAATGCAAAATGCAAATTGAGAACTATGAGGCTAAAATACGTACATGTGGCCTTTTTGAAAACTAGGTGTTGTACGAGTTATTTTATTAGTACATTTAAACTACAGTTTCTCACAATTATTTATCTAAAATAACTTCAATAACAGATTTATGTTAACAGAAACATATGAGTTGGTGGTGAAGCCTATAAGAGATAAGTAGCTCTAAATTCGTCAAAATAGGTGGTTAAAAGGTATTTCAGGCCAGATAATTTGGAAAAAAGACGTTAACAGATTAGAGGTAAAACGAATATAAGTGAAAAATATTAGCATAAAGTGAAATGCAGGCAATGGTGAAAAAAGTTAGGTAGGTGATAAAAGAAATTAAGATTATAAAGACAATTAACCTGCTTTCTTATGTAACTGCTTCTCTAAATAATAGGAGATTCCTTTTCAATTTAAAATGAAGACTATTAACCACAATCTTAATGATTTTTCTGTATAGGGAAAAATGAGAATTACTCTTAATGGCCCAATTTCTGTTTAAAAATTTTTCCAAATTTAATTAAGACTATTTTTCTATATTATTGTTAAATTTATAGTGTCAGCAATCCTGTTTTATTATCAAATCACCGATTTAAAAAATAATCCAAAATATATTTATCTGTTCATCAGAACGATCAATTTTTAATAGATCAAAATATTTAAAATCAATATTCTAACGTAAAGTAAGGTTATTAATACGATAAAAAAATAATTGTAGATATCTAACTACGAGATATACTTCTAAATCAAATAATAATAGAAATTGAAAAAAATTCACTTATGGTTCTCACAATCACAATTTCGTACGCCACTGAGACAACATCATCTTATTTTTTATTCGATAACCCCAACTTCCGCTGTTGAAACGCTGCGCGCCAAATTCAAACGGGTGGGCAAACGAATATTAAAATAAATAAATAAGCGAGAGTAAATGTGATTAATTTCGGAAATTGTAGGTGAAGTAAAGTTTAAATTTTACGTTTCCAAAAGGATTTTCACATATGTCATCTGGATGACAAAGTTGATGTTTCAGATAGGAGACTACTGGAAATATTTATATTCGATAGATTAGGGGGTGAAAAAATGATGGTATGAGGGTGTGTGATTGCGTCTAGAAATAGAAGGCTATATTATATATAAAATGTTATTCTCGGTAATTTTAAAGCGGAACTTCTAAAAAAAGTGCGTGGATGTTTAATTTTCAAACACTGACTGCATATTTTCATCATCAATTCAATTTTTCAATCTAAATATAATGGTAAATTTTCCATAAAAATTGGAATAAAATTATTGTGTTCGATTACTTTAAAGGGAAACGTCCAAAACAATTCGAAGAAATTACATTTCCGGGATTTAACAGAATAGCAATTTTAAACAAAATATTGCCTGTATAGCATCATTCCTATGTCGATTTCTCAATTTTAATCTGATTAAAATTTTCCTGATCAGGTTGAGAAGATATGGAATAAATAAAAAATTAAATAAAATATAAATAAATTTAGTTATACTAATATTTATTTGTTTTTCTTTTTACAGAAAGACTAACAAAAATAATTGAGTGTTACTTAGAATATTCAAAATTTGTTTCTGAAAACGAAACTGTGGTTATTACGTACTCGCCATTGCATTTTTTTGTACATTGGTATACATACATACATGTTGTTACTCTCGGCGTACAATGTACACGTGTAGATACGTAAGATGCAGTGATTTATACATTTCAATTTTCCACGTCCTTCGCGAATGGGAAATGGAAACAAACGCACATTTCTATAAATATATGAAATGCAGAACCTGTTACTGAAATTTATTCTTTAAAGATCGTTAAAGATGTAAAGCTCGAATAAGCGTCGTTATGCTTATGTCTATGTCCGTTATTCCTATTACTACTACACACGTGTTTTATAACTCTTATTAGGGTCCTACTTCGTGTGGGGGAGAGATAGGAAGAAACGCAAATGAATTTCTTAAAATTAAAGGCTGGTATTGTGTGTAACTAACACTATAATTACTAAAAATATTACGCAGCACGTTTGACTGGTGGGAAACTGGCATATATGGTTTTTACATGGAAAGCACTAATTGGACGTAAAATAAAATACGGCGTATTGCTACTTTGTGAATTTTTGTAAAATATAAATTTTCTTCAATGTATGTATATGAAGCTGCTATTATAATATAAACAGTCGTAAATGTTGATAGAACTTTAAAAATTCTAAATATCAGTAATCGTTAGAAGGGTTCCTCAAGTATGTCAGAGGGACAGAGGCATTTTCGCTTTATAAACAGATTCAAAAGATAAATGTCCTACAATTGTAAATAATACGAATAGAATGTAGGTTATAAATTTCGATCAATAACCACTGGACGAGCTTTTTTTATATTATGCGTTACTTTTACTTGATAAAATTTTTTATTCCTCGACACCCCACGGTTTCTTCGAAGGAAGATAAAATTTTTGAAAAAATAAATATCTTTGGAAATGAACATATTCTGTATGTTATAAATTCGAAATCTCACTAATCATTGAAAAGGGTTTGTCAGATACATTACGGAGCACATTTTAAAAACAACCTCTTCTGATAAAAACTTCAACAAAAATAAGCATGGGATTTATAAATAACACGAATCGAGTGCGTGTTAAAAATTACCTAATATCAACAATCATTAGAAAAGCATTCTAGTCATCTAATTTATAATATTTATATTGCTCTAGGAGGCACGCTTCCCCTTGTAAACCGTCAACTCTTTTAAAAACTTTGAATCCTCTATTGGTCCAACCTTTTCAAGTTGAATTTGGCGCCAAACGACAGCCATCTTTGTTTAGTGTATCTTTCCGTCTCTTTTCCAACAATAACTTCCTCAGTTAAGTTAGCAAAATGGTGAGTGTTGAAGATTTTTCTAAATAATTCTAAATCATCCTTAACAATTACCGCAATTTTCGTAAAATTCCAAAATTATAAACATTTACACTCATTATCAATTGTACTATATATATATTTTTCCAAATTTCGTATTAAAGATTGAGGTTATATGTCATCTTGATATTTTAGGTGAACGTTCCCAAACAACGACGAACCTTTTGCAAGAAATGCAAAGTACACAAATTACATAAAGTAACGCAATACAAAAAGTCGAAGGAACGTCATGCATCTCAAGGGAGAAGACGTTACGATCGTAAACAGCAAGGTTATGGAGGACAAACAAAACCAATCTTCAGAAAGAAAGTATGTATACCTATCTTTCATTTACTAAGTTTCCCTGTTCAAATACGTACGTTTTAGGCGAAAACCACCAAGAAAATAGTGCTGCGTATGGAATGTACAGAGTGCAAATACCGCAAACAGATTCCGCTCAAAAGATGTAAGCATTTCGAGCTTGGTGGTGATAAGAAACGCAAGGGACAGATGATACAGTTCTAAATAATCTTGTCGATATTTTTGCGAAATTATGACCATGCCTATTTAAATAAACAAATTTTGTTTTAATTCGATAATTTATTAAATTCTATCCTATTTATACAAAATAATTACGTATCTGAATTAACATTTGATAAATTTGTTCCTGCAGAAGTACCAGGTATGACTTCGTTAGGTTTGCTGTAAACGAAAAAGCAATACTAACTATGTGATACTATTTAAAATGTAGACTTACTCTAAGATAGAAGGATCTAGTCCTTCCAATGCCATTTGGTTTTTAACTGCCTGGCTTGGAACTCTTACTTTAATCATATTGAAAAACTTTGCGAACCTCGAGTCTTGACTTGCAACTACACCTTTGGAGGTATCATTTTGTGAAACGTTAATTTCAGAATCCCTAGCAATTTCTGGAAGTTCCATAAGTGACTTCTGTTCTTCCTGATTAGAACTACTCTTTAGGAGAGAGCTGTCGTCAGACTTGTTAATATCTGGTATAGATGACAACTACAATGCTTTAGTTAAAATTTGCAACAAATATACGCTGCTATATACTTACTTGCGATTCTAGAATCAACAGCGAAGCCTCTATTTTTGCATTTTGTATTCAAATTCCAGCAATCTTGATTCACATGATTGCGAAAATGTATTTAGAAACGATACGGTATTGGTTATGAAATTATTAATAAATGTAATAGTTCGTTTTTGTTGTATCGGTAATATCTATTCGGAAATGATAGCGAGTACGAGCTTTATATAGCGGATTATTTCTAATAAATTGCATGTTAATACGTTGAAAGGTAAACTTACCGCTTCATAGTCTACGTTCATATCAACATTTGGTAACTCATCTGTTTCCATGTTCGTGGAAGTAATAGTAACTCATCCTCTTATAAGCGTAATAATTGTTTTATTAACATTTTTATTGCATTACTTTAAAACGATCTTTTGACGTTTCTGTCAATTAACGAGGTGACAACCTGCTATCCTGCCATCTGTTTGCAACTTGTAGTAGTATCTCAAGCTGTGTGTTATGCAACCAACAACTCTCTAAATGAGTCAATTTTTGTAAGGTAAGTTGAAGAATACTTGCGAGTCACATGATTTGTGTAAAATTGGCCGTAGAGCCAACATATTATATACATGATACACAATTGTTTATTAGCTGTAAGACATCTGTTTTGCTGGCAACGACGACAGCATTTCCTAGGAATCGAAGAATAAGCACCGATATGACAACGCCGTGCTTAACGGTCATCGCCGATCGGCCTTAAATAACATTCGAAGCTCTGTTGACCCTCGCTTTCTCGCATCTCTCAGGGAAAACTATGCACGACGAGGTTGCAATTCATTATCTCCATATTGCGTTGTCAAAAGGGCGATCATGTGGTACGTATGTATATACATAATCAAAAAAAAACTTTTACCTGCAAGGTGTAGGGGCAATTCTTTATCTAATTCTAACCACGTATAAATTTATTTCAATCCTTTTTATTTCTCGCTATTGTTCTTTCCTCGTTCCATGTCAGTCCTCTTTTATCCCATATCTTGCTCATCACATTGTTTCAGGCCTCTCTGGGTCTTTCCCGCTTCATCTTTTTCGATGTTTTTGCTTCCCATATTTTTGCTTTTGACTGTCCATTCTCTCGAGGTGTCCCCACCACCTCAGTTGTCTCCTTTCGATAAATTCTAGAATGGATTCCACTTCGAGGTCTTTCCTAATTTGCGTCCTTCTTAATCGATCTGTTTTGGTCACCCCTCGAACTCTTCTCTAATATTTCATTTCTGTGGCTTGTATCTTGTCTTTTTGTCTTTGTGACAATTACCATGTCTCACATTCGTAAGTAATTGTTGGTCGATGGATAGTTTTGTATACATTTGATGAAAGAAAAAGAAAAACAAAGACTATGTACGTATATGCAGTAAATTCAAGATTGTTGGCAAGCCTCATTACTTCTGTAAAGTTGGTTGCATAATCCATCGATTGGTAGCGCTTTAAAACTCACTACAAAACAACAAAAAAAGCCATTCGTTTGGCAAGCAAAACTGTTGCTGGCCAATATTACACATTTTGATAAACCGAAAGTGACAATTCAGAAAAATGCCCGGGAATAATTAAGAGAAAAATGTCGTTTCATCACGACAATGCGCCCGCTCAATTAAGGGGTAACACCACTGTAACAGCCTAAAAAGACACTTCTTTGACTATTTATTTTGAATTGCATAAAAAGCAATATGATAATAATATTCAAGGAAATTATTAAGCATATATTTAAGTATTGAAAAAATTTTCATCGACAAATATTCAAAAATGGCGGCGCCGAAGACATTCTCGCGGGGCATGTTGAATTTGAGGTGCTCCGCGGCAAGACGTGTAATTGGTGTAAATTTGAATTCGGAATAAAAAAATCACCTAATCTATATGATTATAGCTGGCGAAATACATAGGAGATTTTAAAAATATTGATTTTTGTGCGATTGACGAGTATTTGAAGTAAAACATTCAATTTTCGGGCAAAAAGGCAATCATTTGTTAATAACTAATGTTTAAATTAATTTATCGAAAATCGTATAAGTATTTCGCTAGATATTCTTATGTTAAAGATATGTTCAAAAATTGGAGTGAATAGAATAAAAATTGTTGTAGTTATGCTGAAATGAAAAATCGTGTTTCGAGAATGCGTTAAAATTTTGAATTATGTTATAGACATGAACAAATCAAAAATTCGACTGTTTATAATTTATCAGTACCGTAAAGCTGCCCTTCCATGTTCAAATATTCTTCCTCACTTTCTTTCTTCGAAGATTGTTTGCTAGAGCGTACTTCTTTTCCCGCATCTGTCAAAAATAGCTCGGCGTGCTGGATTCGCTTAGCATCGACTTCAACACAAACATTGTATGATTGGACGGCAATATTCATCTCCAATACTTTCATGATTCCTAGAATATTTGCCAGATCATCATTAAAATAGCACACAGCAATATCAGTCGCTATACTGTTTTTTATATAATAGTGTAATTTAGAATTCATGGATTGTGTTGAACAGGCAGAAGCATGAAGCATATGCAATTGCTTCTTGGAAGTGAAAGCGTAATTATAAGCAGAGGTAAGCTTTTCGGCGCACTTAACTACTTAAGGTCAGACTGAACACCAATGTCACAATAACGACTTCGAAACCTCATTACCTCCTTCCGAAGCACTTAAACATTCATATGACTCAACTATATATATATATATATATATATATATATATATATATAAATCTAAAATATAATGTAGTAGAGTTAATAATGTAAATCTTAACTAAATACAATGAAATATATATGTATATATATATATATATATATATATATATTCGACGCACTTCGGGAAGAGCTTGAAATTTCAAGGAAAAGACTTTCTTCCGGGTAATGAACTTTTTGCCCCATATTCTAGAAAATTCAAAGCATCTATTAAGTTAATAAAAAAATCGATTTTCTGAAAAATTGACAGTGGTGTTACCCTTTAAGTGCGATCGTTGAGCAACAATTGATAGAATTGAAGTTCTAAATCCTTCCGCATCCGTTGATTTCGCTTCTTTTCGCTCAGCCAAACTTCCACCTTGTCCCAAAACTTAAAACATTTCTGGGTGGAAAGAGTTTTGGTCGGATGAAGAACTGATAAAAGCTGTAAACGATTATTTTGGGAACTTCGGGGCAAGTCATTTCCGGGAGGGGATCGAGGGGCTAGAGAAACGATAATATTGAAAAATAAAATATCACTTGAATCCGCATTATTTTGTTTTCATTGTCGTTTCGGAAACTTTTCAATCTACCCTCGTAGAAAAACCTTGATTAGGATTTGGGAGGCCTCGTTTGATGGTCTCATGTTTGATCACCGAGTGCTTACGTTATATTCAAAAACTTTTACCTTCAAAAACGTTCCGTTAACATCAGCATTTCTTTCGATGTTGATTTGTAATTGATATCAAACATTTTTTCCATTGCTTACAGAATACCACCATGGAATTCTAATGAATCTCAGGAGGAAACTACTGTTATTGTTTTCCATAACCATTGTTGGGTGAAATGCCTGATGCTATCCAGAAAATTCCTAATGATTGCTTGAATATGGCTTTTTTATTCTTCTGAAGCTACGTTATGCTTTATCTGTACATCTGAGTTTGGATTTCATGACTTACATACCTCTCACTTTTCCCAAATACTAAATGTTTCCTTCATATTTAACTTGTTCAGGCCCTCCTCGATCATCTCCTTTCTTCCTCTTTGGGTAGTTTTATGAATTCTTGATTCTTGATGACATTATGCAGAATGTGACGAAGCAGCTGAACCACATTCTCAAAACGGCCATCCAGGAATGCTTCCAACAATGACAGCAAAGCTGGGATAAGTGTGTACGGTTTCAAGGAGAGTATCTTGAAGCTGATTAAGCTTTTATATCCGTAAGTGAACAGTTCGATTTTTTCCGGCCAAATGTCGGATCCATTCTGAACAGACCTCGTAAGTTGTAAATTTTAAATTTGCCTTTTATTTGGTCCAGAAATTGGTTGAGCTGATCCGAAAAATAGGTATTTAAATAGGTCATGAAATATATAAACACTATACTAAATGGTTCGTTAACCTACAGTCTTAAACAAATAAGCTAGGAAGGAAAGAAACAAACTTGAAAAACAATATATTTTATTTGATAAATAATGATAGACATAAAAAGAACATTTAATTTTAGGAATGCTAGGTATTACCTGCTTTATACATATACATATATTAAAAAATCAATTATAAAAATAAGTGTTCGGAAGAACTAGTTTGCAGACATAATCTGAAAAGTACATTGAACTAATTATAGTTTTTCATCTTAGTCAATTATAGGTGATGTGAGTTTGAGATAAAATCGATCTTTCCGATTTATTGTTGATTTTTTTATTTATCTGACCGGATAAATAAGTTAATAATCTATATGACGCTCTCATATATCAAAGAATTTATATAAATTACACACTTATAATTTGTCAAAACTAGAGAATATAAACTTCAGTTCATCAAATAAAAGCATCTGTTTATTCGAATATTTACATAATTAATATGCTTGACACTAGCGAGTCCTGGTATTATAGCATCAAACAGTGAGTACATACAATTGCTGTATAGATCACAATGGGCAAATAGTGCACTAATTATTGCACTACTGATGAGGCGACAAGTGTCTGTCCGCTTCGATGTTAGTTAATCTATCTAAACTGTCTGTCATACCGTCCGGTTGGAGATCCGTTAAAGACATGTTAGTCAAACTTGTTACCGGTAAGTCCTCCGAATTGATCGTAATTTGTTTTAGACTATCCATATCCGTAAATGTCATGGTTGTGTCGGGCATTAGCGGTATATTGGGTACACCGGTCATGCCGTATGAAGTGGACGGACCACCATATGCGGTATTGAAAGAAGGGAGTTGCTGGCCTACTCGAGCTGTAGATGTTGGAGGGATAGCTGAGAATTGCATTGGCTGATGGTAGATATTGTACTGCGACTCCATGAACATTGGAGATCTTGATGTGCCTAGAAAGAAATCATAGTATTAATAGTCAGATCGTTGACTAAAACCTATCATTGTAAATTTGCAAAAACGTTTTAAAAAAGATCGAAATAATAAACATTAATAACAAAACAAATCGCTTCTTGTTTGGAAAAGAAATAAATATGTTCAGTACAACAGCAAAACGTCGAATTAATTACAAACGGCTACTAACCTTCGCGTGAATCTTATAATTTTTACATTGACAATGATAACTTATTGTTAGTTGTACAATCACGTATATATCTGGATTTTTCCAAATAAGATGTAGTAGCTAAAGTATTTAGTAACGGTTAATTGTAATTATTACCTGGTTCATCTTTCACCACGTTAGGCGGTATGTTCATCGTGATTGGAGAGTACACGATAGGCATTGGAGCTGAAAATTGTAAATTAAAATTTAAAATACAAATTTGATTGAAATAACAAAATCGAAAATATAAAATAACCTTTACCACGTTTGATTTGAAATACTTTGTAGTATTGAGAAATAGCACGTTGTTAGCAAGCCTTAGTGTAATCTTTGCAGTAATTTGTAATTGTCGACTTTTCGTTCTCTTTCGGAAGCTGGCAGTCCTTAGGAATAGTGATAGCAAAACGTGGCCATTCAGTTAAAGCTGATGAACAACACATAATAGCTTGTACTTTTGTATTATTATGAAGTTAATTGCCGAAATATCTAACATATCTGGACAATTTCGTATCCTGTGTGGTCAAGGTCTCTTTTATATTTTCCTGTATCTAAAGTCTACAATTATTAGATTTTTCTACGTATTGTGTTAGAAATAAAGCATAACAATATATTGGAGTTATTTACACACAAATATCTTTGTTTATAGTATGTAAGTAAGTTTTAATGTAATTAGATTACGACGATTCAGTAATATAGTTAGCCGTCCTAAGATAATGAATTATTGTGTTAACAGGAAATTAATGTCGGATTTTTTACGGGGTCAAACTAAATTCCGTTGGATTGAACTGTTCTTTCAGTTCTTTGAGAACTCATTTCCTGAAAGCCGTAGGTAGGTGAATTAATCCGCAAATAGCATAACTTTCACCTCTAGTTTATTCCGAGATTTACCTAGGTGAAGATGGAAACTTATCGAATATGGAAGAACATTTGCGACAACGTTTCTTACGCGAGTTTCAAATGAAAAACAACACTACTGTAGCGTTTAAAAATTTGTGGCAAGTTACTGAACCAGATGTCACATCATAACACATTGTGTAAAACGGGTAATAGAAAATTTCAGCCTGGAGGATGAGTTTCGGTCGAAGTGGGCCGCCGGTTCTGAATATTGATTTGGGGATCGAATGTCAAGCACAATTCAACAAATCAAAACAATTCATCAGCTTGCTAGAATACTAGCCAGACCGCTAAAAGCTAAAAAAAATATTGGATGTAATAATACGTCTCCTGAAATTAACAAGTAAAATCAGTTATGTTTGAGTTGAAAGCTGCTTGGAACTGCAACATTCTCTTAAGCAGCTAATCAACAATAACAAAGTAATCTTGATGTGGGTGCCTAGACATAAATGGATCAAAGATAACTACATGGCTGATAGCTTCGCTAAAGAAAGATCCCCGGCCTCGTTTTTCGTGTCAGAACAATTTAACGGCATTACTAAATGCTATATTATGAGAAAGAACGAGAATAGGAAGGAGTAAAGGAGGAATATTCTAGGACCAAAGTAAACAAAGAGATTTATCACCTGTTCTGTTGCAAGTCAAGAAATTTCTCGAGAAACAGAAAGACCTTTTACAACTAGCCACGGGTCTTCTTACGGGTCACTGTGACTTGAGACAAGATCACATATGATAACTGTAGGTTTTGCAATACTTCAGCAGAAACTTCAAAGCACATACTATACGGATGTGTAAGCGGATATTGATCAAAGATAAAAAACTTGGGAAAAATCACAATGGGTTCGGACCAAGTGGGTACAATCCCTCCCCAAAGACTTATAGTCTTTGCAAAAACTGTACGAAATAATCGAGAAGCACACGTTTCTCGGCGACCCATTAGTGCCTAAGGGATGCTGTGGGAATATGGTGGTAAATACAAGGGTAGATTGATAAGTTTCCGGAATTGCTTTTCGTGTAAATACCTAATGTCGAAAACGGCTACCACGTCAGAAATTCTGGAAGAAATGCATGATATGGTTGTGGTAGATTGCCGAATGAAGATAGGTAAAATGAAGGAAACCGTGGCCATCTCTTATGAACGACTAGTTCGTATTTTACATAATAAATTGGGTTTAAAAAATCTCTCTGAGAGTTGGGTGCCACGTTTGCTCAATTCGGAGCAGAAACGCATTCGAGTTCGAATCTATGAAGATTGTTTGGAAGCGTTTGTGAGGAAATGGATTTCAAGAAACGATTCATGACCATGGGAGAGACCTGGATTCAGCACTGCACGCCAGAAAAAAATGGAATCAAAACAGTGGATTGTACACGGTGAATCGCTTCCGAATAAGGCAAATACCATTTACTCGGCTGCAAAAATGATGGCCATCGGTTTTTTGTAAGGCGAAAAAAATTTTGCTAGCTGGTTATCTTGAAAAGGGTAAAACTGTTATTACACAACACTTTTGGACAACTTGAAAACAGCAATTCAGAAAAAATGTTCGGGAATAGTTACGAAAAACGTGTTAATTCACCACGACAATGCGCCTTCTCAGTCAAGTGCAATCGTTCAACAAATATTGACAGAATTGAAGTTCGGAATTTTTCCGCATCCGCGGTATTCGGCTGATTTGGCTCCGCCCGACTTCCACCTGTTCCCGAAACTCAAAACATTTCTGGGTGGAAAGAGACATTGGTCGAATGAAGAACTTATAAAGGCTGTAAATTTTGGGAACCTCGAAGAAAGTCACTTCTGGGAGCAAGTGTGTTGAGCTTCGGGGGATTATATTGAAAAATATAACTTGAATCCGTATTATTTGGTTTTCATTGTCATTCCGGAAACTTTTGATCTACCCTCATATATGGTGGTGATTAGAATAAATTGTTTGTATAAGAGAAACTTCCTACGCAATTTCAAAAAAAAAAAAAAAATCCGCCATTAACTTTTTATCAACCTAATATATTTTGCCGGAACTTCATAAACAGTCATTCACTGAGCGGTAAGATATCTGAAAAAATATGACTACTTTTTATTTCTAACGTAATACAGGGTATAAGTGTTCTAAAATTATTAAATTAGTAAGAAAAAAGCTATTTCAAAATAGGCAACTATTAAGATCAAAGCAAAATCAACAATTCAGAACATATATATAAAAAAACCTAATTGATACTACCTCAGTTAAAAAAAAAAGATTAAAATTCCTGATGTCAAACAAAAATTGTTAATTTGATGTGATGCAAATTAATTAAATATTTACAATTAATAACTTCATGATCGTTTGGGTGTTTAAAAATAATAAAGATACGTGATTTGTACACTTACATAAGTTACGTTTAAAAAAAAATTAATAATAAACAGCTTTTGCAAATCACATTTCCTTATATAAAACGAAACAGATTGAAAGCAAAACATTGTGCATTTTACTCAAAACAAAATCAAAAGAAAAGAAAGAAAATGCAAAATCCACACAAATATTTGTTAAAATGTACCTGATGGATTCGATTAGCTCGTTTTTTCTTGTCGCTGTTGTAAGTACCAACTAATAAAAGGTGAGTTGAGAGAACGACAGATAGAAAACTTCTTTGTATTTAATAAAAGCTTGGGATACAAATGTATGGCTTTACAAAGTTTAACAATACAATTAATACGTGGTACAAACTCTCCGTCTTTTAGAAAAAAAGGAAACAATCGTTAGAAGTTCGTCGCCGAAAAGGTGAAATAATCAAATACAATTTAATGGCGCCAATGTATCGCACTTATAAATATAGAAAGTAGCAACCGTAACAAAAAACTCATCCTTAGAAACTAACAAACGATTTCATAGAGGAATCAGATTATTAAAAATGGGGACATAAACCAATTCACAACACGTTTGATAAATTTTTCTATATAATAAAACTCTAACAATGCACGTTAATAGTAAATAGTGAAAAATGCATGTAAGCTATGCTTTCATTTTGAAACCTTTGGTTATATACCTAGTACGTTCAGTGGACAAAACACATATTTTATTATAAATTAGTGCGCTTCAAATGTTTTTGAAATATGTATTTAATTATGTTTTTAAGCGACTTTTTCAAAATTATTTATCGATATTTCATATCAAAATATACTTAAAATATGTACAAATATGCACCCTACACCAATAATGGTACATAAAAGTAAAAATATTCCACTTACTACTTTTACATTCATCTTGCAATTGCAATAACATCCGTTTATTTTGGCTATTTTCAGAATGTTCCGCCCTACGTTTACCTCCTGTGTAACAAAAATTAAATATTTAAAACGGTTCTCAAATAGTAAAATACGATAAAACTATAAATATTATATAACAAAACAGTAACAGCGAAGAAAATCAGAAATTGAAACAAATGCAACGGAAAATGCAAAGAGAGATAATTCCAACTGTTTCGTGTACAAAGCGCGAAGTTATCTCCAACTTCATATTCTCGTTGCTTCAACACGTTCGTTCGTAAGATTTGTATGAATATCAAAAATTTATTTACATGGAAATATTTTCATGTTATTCCCTTTTAGTCGACGATAATATAGTACGTCTTCACAACATGTCAAGTTTTGTTGCTACTCAACTTCATTTGTAAATCTGCCTCCGTAAATATTTTCCCGCCCTCCACAGGGGCGTAATAACAAGACGTTTCATCAAATTCGCTCTGAGTTGCGTGAGGTGCTAAAGCTGTATACAAAGCGTAATGTTCAGCTTCCGTTAAATCCAAATTCAAATCGTACGTATCAGGTAAAATATTTCCGTTCGTGGTATCGAGTTTATTTTGGTTTAAATCGTCTAAATTTTGCGCTGGCTCCTTTAAGGGTATATGGATGCTGGTGGACGAATGCTGCGATATATTACTAGTTGAGCGATTTAGCGCACTAGATACTAGCAAAGAATGCGAACTTGCAACCGAACCGCGCGCCGTCGGTGTACCTTCACGCGAAGTTGTGTTGCTTTTACTAAATAACGACATTAAACCCGAAATAAATTTGCGTTTCTTGGGTTTCGGTAAAGTGGAATAAGGCGTCGGAGGCAAATCTTTCAGCGGTGGATTCAAGTCGGTTTGCGATTTCGGTCTAGTTATGCTGAAACTTTGAGAGCGCGGTGGGATCGTTAAGTCGATTTTATCCGTGATTAACGGTTGAGAGACGTTCAAATTTTGGTTTATGGAAACGTTAGGGCTAGGATCGTTAATATCAGTTATTTTCGTCGAATAAGTTTTTTGATTGTCGATTTTCTTGGCGCGTTTAGGAGGGAGCGGTGGAAGTTTCTCTTCCTCAGGGGCGCTTGGAACTACATTGATTATTGGGCTTTGAGGTACAACCCCAACATCTTCGTATTTCCCCTCGTCTCTCATGGTGATATCGATAGGATTTTTGAACGCAAGCTGTAAGCTCGTATAGCTTTTAGTATCGTCAAAGTTATTATTATCAGGCTGTACTGTGATATTCTCCTCGATTGAGTCTAAGAGTTGCTTCTTACTCTGCGCGTATAGCTCATCCAATTCGGCAACTTCATTAACTAAGTTATCAATTACTTTTTGTTCCGTTTCATCCATTTTATCTACTTTAGGGATATCTACATCTGTAGTTTGAGTTTCGATCGAAACTTTCGCGGCAGCTTGTTTCGATAAATCTTGCAAGAGAGCTGTTGTCCTCTTCGAAGGGAATTGGGTGTCTTTCGCGAGTATTTCACTAAATATATCATAGTTTCGCTTCTTTGCGATGGGACGCAAAGACCAAATTGAAAGGCCTACCTAAGGAAACCATCTGGAATGGGACGGGAACGCTGGCTGCGTTATCGGACGGTCGTCGAAGCTGTATAAACATCTTCACCGGCTCGATAACGTCCAAGGTCTTGTATTTCGGCGGCCTAAACCAGATAGCAGTTTGCTTGTGGACTTGGGAAGGTTGAAATTCGCCGAAACCCTCCCATACCAGTTCGTTGTTCTTTTCCTCGAAAAACCGTATTTGAATATCTTCTTTTGCTACCTGTAAAGAAATATGAAGAACTAAGCTAAGACTAATTGAAATTGAAGTTACGATTTTGAAGCTTAACATATTAAAATTGATTAAATCTAGAATCTAAGTAGGTACCTCTTATTTGACGAAAAATTGACCATTTTATCGCAAAATCTACAAAAATGCGCGTCTGCACCATTGTCTGAACATTGTGCATGCGTATATTTAGAAAATTATGAGGTACATATCGTAAAAGAGGGTACGACTTACAGTGAGATGCAAACATCGGTGCACTCTTCACCGCGAAGTTTGTTAATTGTTAATTTGGGATCTGTATCTCGTTGGCTCGCGGCCAGGATCTTCAATCGTATTTGCGTAGCTGCAAGGTACTTAGCAAAATACTTAGCGTGTAAGTAGTATATTAACTGTACAATAATGACTTATTTGTGTTTATAGCAAGGTTAGAAACATCTAAATTGGATAAAATGTAAACGAAAAACATGTTGCCAACATTGATCGGAAAGTGCTTCAAATTTTATAACTACCACTGTGGGTTTTCATTGCAATTCTATACGTACTATTTTTACTAACCGATTCTTAAATTAATAGTGCATGCAATACTGTTTTCCCCTGAGAGCCTATGTGACGCAAACGAAATGAAAACTAGGTACCTACCACGGGCAGTTTTACTTGTCAAAGAACTACTTTCCGTACAAAAGCACCTGCTAATTAATTAAAGATACGTCAAAATGGGATGAACGCACACTAAATTGTTATAATTGTATTTATAAAATCGGAAATGGTAAGAGGATTATGTTTAACTTGCAGCAAACAATAACCGTGTTGTAATCTTGGGTTTCATTACCGCGGGAAGTGTAAACGCTTGTTTATTTCCTCATTAATTTTTGTTTTCGTTTATTCAGACCTAATGCATGATTTAAAGTGTGTTGCTGTGGTTACAAATATCTCTTAATAGTTACAGTAGCTGGTAATCGAATTGGCATCGCTATGTATTGTATGAGTACGTATCTCGAAAAATAGTTTGTTCGAAGTCAGTGTTGGAAATATTGTTCTATTATTTATTTACATATTTGTATAGTAAATTCCTTCTTTATAAAAGATATTTCCAGTTACCTGTTGTCGGGACCGTGTGGTAGATTTTCTCAGTATCATGCAAGTGTTTGAAATTTGTTTTCTTCTAAATAATTCTTGACTGTGATTTAAAAAAAGCTACGTGCCGTCCTTAGGGGGATTACCAAAAAACAACAAGTCCGAGCACAAACTTTCCACCACGCGATTGGTTAGTTGTACGAAGGCAATGAATGCAAACGAGTTGAAATTTTCCTTTTAATATTCGTGTTTTTGTGCTGTGTATAAGCGCAAGGTCGGAAAATTGTACGACTAGCATTACACAGTAGGCAGACGTCCACTTCTGAATTTCAGTAAACGTTACGAAAAATAAACATAAGAATTTCGAACAAAAAAACATTGCGATTTCGTTTATACGAAACGGAAATGTCGTCGTCCAACAAAGATTCATCAACAAAATGAAAAACGCACGTGTTCAATGGGCGAAAGTGCAAAGATATGACACAATAAAAATTAACAAGTTTAATACATACTTTTACTCTCCTTAATTCCTACGCTTGAAGCACATTTTCACTTTTTTTTGAAGATCTGATTAATCTGAAAGACTGATAATCACCTTTAGAGGCTATGACGGATAATGTTTGTATAATGAAGCTTCTTGTTACACGACACTCGGCTATGATTTGGTCATGCATTGGGTGGAAAAGGACATGACCTATTTATTTTGTTGTTGTTTGTTTGTTTAATGAATCAAGCTCAATAAATAAATGCAATGGAAAATATTCTGGTACCATTCGTTTTGCTAAATGAAAACAAAGGTCCACACACATTTATGCAAGAAAATGCACTTTGCCATACTACGAAACCGATCAAAAGTGTGTTTTGAAGGAATGCAATTTATCAGTGCTCCCTTGGTCCGCAAATTCTCCGGGTCTCAAACCAATAGAAATTGTATGGGGTAGCTTAAAAGACATATTTATTTATTGGCAGACCCCACCAAAGATTCCTTGAAGCGAAATACGAAAATGTGAAACCGCGCGATTATCATCAATCAAAATTAGAAAATTATGAGGTGGCGCTGATTCGATTACCAGGTGCTGTAGTACCTAATATAGCTTTAATGGATTTCTTAATAGAAAATTACGTAAAAATATAATAGTAAACGACAAAACAGAAAATAAAAAACTTACTTTTTCGCAAAGTAGAATAATATCTTTGTTGCCGCCATCGACAGGGCATACACAATCCGAAAGCTTCACAATTATGAGATCACACATGGCCTTTTTATCGTAGATAGGGGTGCTAACCACCGGTGGCAGATCGATATATCTCCCTCGTTCTTCGCCCTGCAGGAAGACTTGAAAGCATAGTCGAACGGCATTCAAATCTATCGAAGTCGGTTGATTTCTATGACTAAATCCCGCTGTAAGAGATAATTATTAACACCTTAACAAAATTTAAAATTCAGAGGTAATTCTAAACATAAGGAAGACGTCAAACCAAGCAATTTGAAATGAACGGTCATCTTTTTATAACAGATATCATCTAAATTCTAAAGTTTCGGATATTAGTTTCAAGTATTTGTGAGTATAGTTTTATTAACTGTACCACCTTCTTTTAAGTGGTTTGTCCAAATTCTTAAATAGCTACCACTTAATTCTATAATTTTCATTTTCTTATATTATTTGTTTCTGAGTATAGAAAACTGTTTAATTTTCTTCAAATGTCTATTAAACCGTTTATATTAAGGAACAAACAGTATAAGAAATTACGACTTTAGTAAAAAGAAGTTTTTTGAAGTTAAAATAAGTCATCTATATGACAATTTATATACAGGGGTTTTCGATGTTAAATCTAACTAACTAAAATAAGATCAAATTTTCAAAGTTGTGTCTAATGTCTAATTTATTAAAATTGATATGTTTGGGTTTTCTGATTACAATCTGCTCTCAGATTCTCAAGATCCGTTAAAAAAAAATTTAGTCAATATTAAAATTGATATATGCCCTTATATATATATATACTTATATATATATATGTATATGTATATATACACCAGCACTAACAGGCCGTAAAGGACCAGGGCTTGTTCGGAGCCACCGAGTCGTATACATGTGTGTATACCGTACCGCTCCTGGCCCGCCTAGTGGCATTTCCTTACTTTCCGCAGCATATTGGAGGTAGCAGTTCCATTTTAGGATTATAAACTACTACGCTCCGCCGCGGCCGGGTTTCGAACCCAGACCTTCTCGTTGTAAAACATGATTTTCACCACTAAGCCACAAGGGGGTTAAAAATTTAAGTTGATGTCCTTTTCCCGGTAGGAAAACGGTCCCAAAACGAACATTTTAAACTTATAGTACTTGTGATATACATATGTATGTACCACTATGTTTATCACAGTAAAACATTTGCTTTCTAAATTACTGTTCCTAAATAAAAAGGACTTAAAATAATTTAAACCAATTTGGTTACAGATGGATTGAAAATAGAAATGGTATGAGAAAAAAATTAAATAAAAACCATAATAAAAACAAAGAAGACAACAACCGCCGCGTCCTCGTTTGTTTCTGTGTTTGCTGAGAGCTGTTCTCTAGTAAAAAAAAATAATTAAATGACATCTAACAATTCTACCCAAAATGATTTTTTTTTAAATTCTGTCTACTGCAAGACAAGGTGTTAAATGTTCAAAATCTAAAGCCTAATCAACGATATGATTGATTACAATGATCATGATTTAAAACAAAAATTTAAACTATGTAAACTTTTAAACATTTGTATTAAATTTAGGGAACCTGACAGGACATTTGAAATCAGCAATCCAAAAGCTCTTTTTTAAATTTAGCAACCCTTTTAGAATACTGAATAGTTAGTTTAGAATAGTTGTTGGAAACAACAACATACGTACACATAATACATACACCTGTTGTGAATAAGCAAGTAAACCACGCCAGAGCTTAATAATAATTCAATCCAGGCGAGGCGTAATTTTTGTGAGAAGCACAGTTGATATCCAAAGAGATAAGAACTAACCTAAACCCTAGAAAAACACCAGGATTCGACTTGATTACTGAGATCCTGAAGAAGCTGCCTGGAAGGGGCATAGTCATGTTCACATATCTTTTCAATGCAGGGTTAAGACTGAAGCGTGTGCCTATGTACTGGAAAGTGGTGGAAGTAACCACGATACCAAAACCAGGAAACCCACCTAATAACGTAACATATAGGCCTCCCTTTTCGAGAAATTACTACTTAAAAGGATAAAACCCCTAATAGAAAATGATAACCTGATCCCAAATTTCCAGTTCGGATTTAGGTAAAAACACTCAACAATTGATCAAGTACACATAATAACACATATCACTGAATGTGCTGTGGGGAAAAAGTCTGCTCAGCTGTTTTCTTGGATGTGGTGCAAGCTTTTGATAAAGTGTGGCACGTGGGCTTAATATTTAAACTTAGTAGAATGCTACCACAACAATACGTCGATATCTTACAATCATATGAATCTGATAGATTGTTTAATTTCAAGTAAAAAGATGAATTGTCTGACTTGAAGAGACTAAGAGCTGGAGTTCTACAGGGTAGTGTCCTTGGGCCTATCCGGTACTTTTTGTACACCAGTACATTAGGAGATGCAGTTGTAGCTACGTTCGTCTATGATACTGCGCTTATCACACTAGACCAAGATCAACAAAGCTCTATCAGCAAATTACAGGCAACAAGCAATACAGTTGTAAACTGAACCAAATAAAGAAGGATGAAACTCAACGAATTTAAATTGATCTAAACAATTTTTACTAATAAGAGGTTTACAGAATCACGTCTAGTAGACGTCAATGGTACCAAAGTACCATAATGAAAATTTGTAATCCCTGACGAAAAATATACTGATATCAGTTACAAACAGATCGTTCAATAAAGAGAAGGAGTATAAAAAGATATGACATTAATCCCAAGAAAGCATATACGAGTTAGTGTAAAACTAAATTGGAAGAAAATATTTAGAAATTTATATGCCTCACGTAACACATCAAATTTAAATTTTATCCCAATTCATACATACAAGTTTCGTCCGTGTTCACTAATATTTAAACACGAAAACATATACCGCTGATATTTTCGTTTTCCCATAATTTATATTGCAAACATATAAGGTAAACAATAATGAATCATATTCGAGTTACCAGCTTTAATACAATAGTAAACCTACGAATATCTAAATTGCGATTTAATGGTATCATACATATGACCTCGCGCCGAATGTTTAATAACGTATCTGTAAATCCAACATTATATAAGACAAACTATCTACATTGTGATTGCAAAAATTTAGAAGCACTTTTTGCAATGTTCTTACAAGTAAAAAATAAATATGGGCGCATACATAAGCAGATGACTTTTATACGAGCAGACTCGTACGTATGCAGAGTGGTAATTACTTGAGCACATTTAGTGTTATTTCGTTGCAGTAATAAAGTGTTAATTAAAAACTGTTATTTCTGTAACTATAAACCGCTACGTATAAGGTAAAATACCTAGAAAATATTACGCAAGTCATTCATGGATTGCTTTTAACGACTTTGAAGTGTGTTATAGTGATAATATTTTGCTATATGGATGTAACTGTAATGCATAGTTTTATAATTCTTGTGGATTTTGATCTTCAATTGTGTGAATCTCTTGATATTTGAAAAATCACTGCCGGTTACTATAATTCAATTTGGATCAATTTGGACATGTAATGTTTTGCTTTTTCTGATGATATAATTAGTATATCACGTAAATTTCATGACAATTTGCGCTTTAAAATGCTTGTAATTGTGAATCATATATTTTTAAGATCGTCTAGATTTCCTTCACATACCTTTCAATAAGGTATTTGCACTGATGTGAGTAAAGTCATTGAACACCAAATTAGAAAATGCTAAAAAAATTAATGATAAAAGTAACTAAAGCAGCACGAACGTAAATGTAGATATGGAATCTTTCAGGTTGCTTTCACACACATGCACAGAAAGTACACTGGCTTTTCCCAGAACCGGCTCAAACTAAAATCCAGATTTATCGGGATTCCCGACGATACCGAACAGATTAACAAACGTTATGATGACCAAAAACGATTTGCTAAATTACAGAACATCGGAATTTGCACTGAATAAATTTAACTTCATAAATGATCCGCTTTTTACGGTTGTGTACATAAACGATATAAAGTGTAATAAAGTGGAAGTGGCAACATATTTTTACTGCTTTTATGAATGATAGTGATAAACAGAACCTTTTCGAGGATATCATAAAGCGGCCTTTGAATCACGTTATAGTTAATTATTAAAAATACAGTCGGAGTATGCGATTGGGTAAAAATGACCCATTTTTTCGTAGAAGGGTTAAAGTAACTAACAGTACAATCACAATTCACCTAGTATCAAATTGTATAACACAAATTTCCTTACAGTCGTATATCTCACAAAATAACGAAACACAAGAAACTAATGTGACAGATTTTATCAAGGAAAATAGATTGTCAATAGAGATAAGGATACAAATTAATCAGTCTGTAAAATTATTTTAATTGACTAATTTCTAATTAACCTACTCGTCAATCATTCTAACTTCGTTAAGCGTATTAAAATATTTACACATACGGATGGTAATTTTTCAAAACATAACGGTATACGAAGGTAGATTGATAAGTTTCCGGAATTGCTGCTAGAGTGTTGCTTTTTTCCAAATACTTTATGTTGTATTGGCAAGTCCTTCATATCAATTGACCCCGAATGTTAAATCCATCTTTCAAATAGTCTGGTTTTGACAGTTCGAGCGGTCATCAAATTTTTCTATTTGAAAGGAAAAGTCGCAACAGCAATCAAATCGAGGTTAGACGCCGACCTTGAGGATTCATTACCTTTACTTTCCACCGTGAGTTTTGGGTTTCGAAATTCAAGCGTGGACGCACGAATGCAAGTGATGAACCACGTTGACGATGTCTGAAAACGGCTACCACGCCAGATATTGTGGGAAACATTCACAACATGGTTTTGTCAGACCGTCGAATAAAAGTGCTTCAAATTGAAGAAGCCATGAGCACCTCTTATGAACGACTAGTTCGTATTTTACATAATGAATTAGGTTTAAAAGGCTTTCTGCGAGATGGGTGCCGCATTTACTCAATTCGGAGTAAAAACGCATTCGAGTTCGAATCTCAGCCGGTTCTTGAGAAGCGTTTACGAGGAATCCAACTGATTTCAAGACGTGATTCGTGACCATGGATGAGACCTAGATTCACCGCTACACACCAGAAACAAAAATCCAATCAAAACAATGGATTGAACGAGGTGAATCGGTTCCGAACAAGGTAAAGACCATTCACTAGGCTGGAAAGGCATTGGTTTATTTGGGACGAAAAAGGAATTTTGCTAATTAGTTATCTTCAAGAAAGCAAAATTGTTATTGGTCAATATTACACAACACTTCTGGACAAATTGAAAGCAACATGCCAGGAAATACGTCCGGGAATGGTTGAGAAAAAAATGTTGTTCCACCACGACAATACGCCCGCTTATTCAAGTGCAATCGTTCAGCAAAATTTGACAGAATTGAAGTTCGAAATCACTATTCGCATCCGTCGTATTCGCCTGATTTGGTTACGTTAGGCTTTCACCTGTTCTCGAAACTCAAAACATTTCTGGGTGGAAAAATATTTTGGTCGAATGAAGAACTGATAGTGGCTGTAAACGATCATTTTGAGAACCTCGAAGAAAGTCACTTCCGGGAGAGAATCTAGAAGCTAGAGATACGTTGGACCAAGTGTGTTGAGCTTCGAGGGGATCGTTATTATTGTCATTCCGGAAACTTCTCAGTCTACCCTCGTATCTTATCACATGATGTATTGTAGAGAATTTATCGATACTTGGGCAATATATTGATACAATTTCAAAATGAACAGGGTTGTTGATTAAATAAATTAGAATCTTAAGAAAATTGTATATATGTATGTATAACAAAATAATAAAAGAGAAATTTTCATACAAAAAGTTTTAAAATGAGTTGGATGTGTAGGAAGATGCTTTCGGGCATTTCCAACCCTTTCGTTTTTTTAGGTTTTAGTGCTTATGGAAGGTATAAGTTTTGGTTACTTTTATTTATGTGAAAACGAAGACATACAAGTAAAAAATAATGATATAAACGGTTATAGATACACGTTTATTATTTTAATATAGAATTTAATGCTGGACTCATTATCCAGATAAAATAATGAATCGCGACGGCGTCCGCATACTTTTGATCAGCACTCATATGCTATTGCGCAGCAATTTTCCGATATCTGTCTATACAGAACTGTTGATAAAACAAGTCAATTATAAAAATAAAATATATTTACGATATAAAGTTATATTTAGAAAAGAGGACTTACTTCGGAAAGGATCAACTCTGATATCTTCTCTGGTTCTCAAAGCTTCCTCTATGTCCTTTTTCTTCACGCACTGTATACCAAGATTTTGGAAAGATACCGTCATAGTATCTTCCGGAACGTTGACAGTGCAAACGCCTTTTTGCATCCTTCTCTACCGACTAATTTATGGGGATGTGGTCTGTAACAATTAAGAAATCCAAGTTTATAGATCAATAAATTTCTATTGTTCAACAAACTAACAAATAGTAGTATTTTAAAAGTTTTAAAAGCGGACAAAAATATAGACTGGTCGATACAAAATATTAACTTGTGGACAATTTTATTGCTCATTTTTTGGATGTATTCCAAAGACACGAATAAAGATGTAATGCAAGAAGTACGAATTGGTTGTGGAAACTACTACTGCGCATTAATTGCGAAAATTCTTTTTTAATCGGAACCACTAGCTCAATGCTATATCGATTTATTTCTACCTAATTAATAATACATTATGTATTATAATATTGTATAATAGATATCAATCTCGAATGGAGTTGATAAATAACAAAGTAACGTTGTAGTGGTTGTAAAGCGGGCAACCTTGGTAAAGGCGTGTATGTAATGCGTAGTATACACATACATACATAGTTACGTGTAAAATATGATTTTTATCTTCTTAAATAAATTTCGTTGGATTGCTGTGATTCACTGTAATCGCAGTATTTTCTATTAAAGTGAAAATTGCAGAAATACAATTAATTTCTTCGGGGAAACGATTAAGGAGTACATGTTAATATAAGCATGCATAAATAGGTAATATTGCTACTACATTGTAATCCTATTGTTTGAAAATTCCTAAAAACAATCAAATAAGTTGCAGTGTGTGCAAAGTAAAATAAATAGTTGTTTTTGGAATGGATGAAGTGCAGATGTTTTACAAAATGTGTTCAAGATCTGATGATTAAGGTTTGTGTGCGTGATAACTTATCATACACTCGTTTGTCGTACCTTACTGATGATACGACTATTCGAAAATTTGAATATTAGAAAAACATTATTCCGTCCAAACTATTGCGGAATTGTTTGAAAAATGTAGTGCATCCACGTCAAACAGATATTTGTGTTTTATTTTTATAGCTGATGCCGTTTCTCGCTTTTCAATTTTTATAGTTGACGATTTCTCTGGTCGTCATCGCTTCTGTAACTTCTATTTCACCCTACATTTTTTCAAGAAAAAACAAATCCAAGCTTGTAGATATTATGAGATAATCTGCACATCAGAAAAAAAGATTTTAAACAAAACGCAATTTCATTTTTAAAGCAAAAGTGGATTCACTGCTACCAGGACTAACTAGTTTCCAAAATGACGAACTGATGCACCAAAGTAAAACTAGAAATTGTATATGTAGACGTTAAAGAATTACAAAACTAATAGAAAAACAACAAACTAGTTAAAACAATGATCGCATGTTTATTCGAATACACGAGCAGAAACTAACATATTTCGGGCAACTTCTTAGTAAACAAGGTATCTGAATATACGTCAATTAACAATGCTACAGAGCAAAAGGTTCTTGTACAGAGTTATAGGGAATAGCGCACAATAGAATGATAACAAAATTCATTGCATCGATTAATGATTTCTTTCGCCAAATCATCAGGACTTTCAGAAGGCAAAAGCTTAAATCAATTAATTAAAAGATACCAACAAGTTGGCAACGGGAATCCATGCTAATAGATCGGCATTGATTGTGGCAGTTTCGTGAGTAATAAAATTTATTCATTTTGTGCAGTTACCCGAACATATCAATATTTTCGTGTCAAATAAGAAACACACATATGGTTGGTTCCAACACAGCACAAAACCAGTTTGTGGATCGTCGGGTATATGCGCAGAGCAGTTTGTCGTTCCAAATTTGATTTGCGCATCTACCCGACCATTCACAAATTGGTTTTGTGGTGTGCTGGAACAAACCAATAGTATACAAACTTTACTCAATACTCAGCTTTCTGAAGCTTAGACCAATTTATTAAAAAATGGCAATGAGTTGATAACAACGATTAACCATCAATTAGCACTGATCGTGGCAAGCTCGTGAATAATAAAACTTGCGAAATGTTTGTAGGTATTATGACTCAATCCAATGCTTTCGTGCCAAATAGGGAAATTTACATACATTTTAAACTTAGCTCGTTCCTCAAGTCTATTTTATAACGAATATTTAATTGAATCATCTTCATTTTTCTTTCTTTACAAAATAATGTAAAATTTGGAATGATTAGTAGTTATATCACCATCTTCTAAATTAACACAATTGGTCTTATTCGAATTGATGATGTGATTGTAATCTAAATTCATGTTCTTTCTTTAACGTTTCCTCAGTCCACTAACAAGAAGACATCACAAAGTGATACCAATTGATTTCAACGAAACTTGTTGTAGTGATTGGCAATTATGTCATGGATTTCTGGGTAAACGAAAACAATGCAATATTCAACCGTTTTGCAAAAAAATCAAATTTAGAAAATTCACGTCATCTGTGTAATTAATGTAAAGTAAAAATGGAGTGGTAACATCTGCGACCACCAACCAACGAGTTGCTGGTTCGTATCTAGGTATGTTTTGTTTTTCTTTTATTAAATTTTATTTGTTATTATGCAAAATAACTGTACCTATATGAATTGATTAGCACAGCTTATTTGATTTATTATATAATACAAATGCATTTCTGCTTGTGTTAATCAATTCATATAAAATTATTTAGCGTAATAACAAATAAAATGTCATAAAACAAGAAACAAAACATATGTGGATATGAACGAGCAACTCGTGGGTTGGTGGTCGAATACACTACCACAGCGCTAAACTTAGACTTATTGATCAGTGGGAATTTGTCAAATTTGATTTTCTCGAAAGCGCTTCAGAAATGTATTGTTTCCGTTTACCCAAAAACAGTCGACATAATTACCAATCACTACAACGAATTCCGTTGATATCGATTGGTATCACGTGGCGATACTTCCTTGTAAGATGAAACACTTACATACTTAATAACTATATTTTCAATTGCCGAGATATTGCGGTCATGTTTTACTCGACTTGCTTTTCAAGTAAAATACACAATGAATACAAAATATAATATGAGCTGTTTCAAAACGCACGTACGTTCATAGATAAAATTGATAAAGAACATCTCAACTAATTAAACGTGTATTAAGCGTACAAGGAAGCGGAAGTGTCGCGAATTCTTGCGGTGATCTCTTCTATTTAACTTGAAGATTGCGATTATCAAATGCAATGTTGGCGTGCCGCTAAACATCTAAAATATGTTACGTAACAAATTCGGACATGCAGAATTACAGAACTTTCGAGGTACTAGAGAAACTAATAGAAATCCAATTTAAATCGAAGTAGTTTTGCAAAGAACTGTAGAGACATTATCAGATGACTAGGAAAAATTAAACAGCAGTGATGGAAGCAACACCATGTGTGAATTTTTGCTTTAAATTTTGGCCTAAATTCAAACTGAAACGCGAACTAGAGGTATACATACTAAAAACAATAAAATAAAAGAATATACACCTAATTCTGTTTTTACACGGTAGATTGGTTCCAGAAAAACCGTGTAAAAAAAGACATTGATCGTATGCAAAAATAGGTGATTGGTTCCTTATCTCTAAAACCTATTAAAATTAGTGAAAAACCAATGATTTTTTAAGAACAAGTATTCATGTTTATTTTATTAAGTCACATTGTATATAATGTGTATTTACACAAGCATAGTTATTAACCTTCCTATACTCACGCATACGGTCTGTGAGACCGATTTATATAGTATAGTATACGTCTTTCATTTTGACGTGAGTATAGGAGGGTTAAAGAAAAAAGATATGTACTCTAAGCTTAAAAGTATGTAAAGTAAATTAAATGCAGGAACTAAAAACAATTATGTATGTACATATGTATAATAGCTATGTTGTTAACAAAAAGAATAGGTATAGGTTGTATGCACAAAAGGGAATTCCCCTAAATTTGTGCTATTTACAATTGTTCTGACCAGTAAATTTGCTTGTATGTATGTATACACAAAAAAACCCCGAATATTTTGAATCGCGCTAAATGGAATAAAATAGTGTAAAAAAATTAAAAATCTTTATTTTCAAACCGTGTAAAAAAGACCGTGTAAAACAGAATTAGGTGTACCAGGTCTAGTAGTATGAAACCGGAATTTCCCTATAGATGGTGCCAGCGTTCAGTTTAATCACCATGAGACCCCTGTTACATAGCCATCGTCTTCTTCTAACAGCTGACGACGAGTGTCAACAAACGTTAACCCACGTTCAGTAACAAAGAACGTGGAAAACCACCAAAAAGTTTGAAGACAAAGAGTTACAAGCTTTATTGGATGAAGACGATGCTCAAACTCAACAAGAACTCGCGGATCAATTAAATGTATCGCAGAAAGCTATCTGCAATCGTTTAAAAGCTATGGGAAAAATTCAAAAAGTGGGAAAATGGGTTCCGCATGAATTAAATGAAAGACAGCAAGAAACCGAAGAATCACCTGTGAAATGCTGCTTAACCGGTTCAATAGAAAATCATTTCTCCATCGAATCGTGACAGGTGATAAAAAATGGATTTATTTTGAAAATCCTAAGCGTCGTAGATCATGGCTGAATCCAACCGAACCATCGACATCAATTGCAAGACCGAATCACTTTGGAAAGAAGACGATGCTCTGTATCAAACCTGGTCAAACCGTCAACACTCAACACTACCAACAGCAAATGTTAATTTAAGCCGAGCAATAACTGAAAAACGACCGGAATATGCAAAAGGCAGCACAAAGTGATTTTGCTGCATGATAACGCCCCATCTCATACAGCAAAACCGGCCAGGGAAACAATTGAATCGTTCAATTGGGCATTACTACCGCATGCGGCTTATTCCCCAGACTTGGCTCCATCCGACTATCACTTATTCGCATCGATGGGTCACGCTCTCGCTAACCAACGCTTCAATTCGTATGAAAATGTACAAAAATGGCTTGATAATTGGTTCGCTTCGAAAGAAGAAAAGTTTTTGGCAAGGCATCCATAAATTGCCGGAGAGGTGGGAAAAATGTGTACAATCCACTGGAAGTTATTTTTTATCACTTTTGAATAACAATCGTTTTATTTTTACAAAAAATATCCGGTTTCATACTACTAGACCTGGTATTGATTGACCTTATAGTGGTAGAGCTCATCCAAAGAAAAGTACTTATTAGATCAACAAATATTATATATCACGACGGCTTAGATGATGGGAGTGTGTGTGAGAACGAATAACGAGCATTACTGTGATAACAAGGTCGAACAAGATAGGCAAGTCTCGAATGCCTTTTATTCGTTTTCGCTCGCACTCCCCGTGATTCTAGTCCAAAGTTTTATATTAGCCGAGAGTGTCCATATGTTATTAATTTTCGTAATCGTGAAAGTACCATTTTATAAAAGTAATTCTTGGCATTGAGAATATACTTTTTCAAACATCCAGTGGAATACAAATTTCTTGGTAGCATTTTAGTTAGAATCGTCAATATTTACAGCGCAAACAGCAGATGAACTCTTCCAATTCAAAAACATTAAGGAATTTCAAGCATTCTTTAATGCCAGACGTGTTATTTTGAAACACCAATTTCGCGATGAATCATTATGAAAGACGTGGTAAAACAGATTACTAACATAATTTGTGTAAACAAGGATAATAAATTACGAGCAGTATTATAAACGTAATCTATGTACGATGCTACGTAATTATATCATGTTACACTTCAAATAGAGAATTCTCGGAAAGAATTCCGTTTCTCAGATGTTTGGGCACCGATCCAATATAAAAATTCCTTGTGTGCCAACAACAGTCGACGAAAGAACGACAATATGTTAGTAAGGAACTTCGGAAGATCTCATTGAAAAATCTGTTTTTTATTCTGTTTAAGAAGGCATGAATAAAATTTGAAAGGTGTACGTTGTACGCACAGTCATTTTCATTTTTGTCTTCTTAAGTGTTAAGGGTACAGATTTAAGAATAAAGAAGTTTTTTTGTATTGGATCATTAAGACTTTGGTGTTTAATAAGAAATGCAATATCGAAATTCATTAATTTGTGATATTAGTTCAGATTTTTTTTTGTGACAACCATGAAATTAAATGGTGCCTTAGTATCGAACAATAATAAACAATATCAGACATAATAATTATATAATTATACAGTGTCCTCGTATCGACTTCACTATAAGTATGATTGATCAAAATTTTTAGAATCTTGTTTTATTGTTTTGGGATCCCTCTTTGCTTGGTATGAAAACAATTTCAAGCACGTTCTTACTTTTTAAAAAATAAGACCGCCAATCCTTTGAATTACAAAAATGCTAAATTAGAAAAAAATTGTAATTCAAAAAATAATTATACATACCGATATGGTTCATCCTTAGTAACGCAAGAGACCACCACTATCGCCTTCCCCTTGTATCCCTGTATCTTTATCGTTGGATAAGTTTTATTCTCTGGGGTGCTATTGGTCCCAGGAATGGAGCCAGCCGATCTGCCTTCACATTCATACCTAAACCTCAATTGCTTTTGAGCAGGTTCTTCGACTATAACACATCTTGCTCTAGTGTGACGTGGATCGACACCGTTATACATTCTGTTTGTTCTTTGATTGGGATACGCAGGATCAGTCTCGATAACTTCAACTGTGAAGAAAGAAAATTGTTAGATAATTACAGTCGACGGATTCCAACACTGCAATGTAAAGAAGAAAAATTAACATTAGTTTTTGTTTGCATTGTTTGGTTTAGGAACGAAGCTAGATATGTAAACAAGAAGAAAAAAGACAGTTTGCAATTACAAATCCATCGGTAAACTCTTCACCATATATTTATTTATCATTTCCGGGACACGTTTTTCGCTGGACTTTACCGATATGATGGAGGGTCTGCAAAACTAACAGTTACAGTCACACCAAGTGTAATTTGTGTTGGGCAATATTGAGCGGTCACTGACATTGTGAAAGAATTTCTTTTCTTTCCAAATATCTTTGTTTTGTCGTTAGCTATCATATGTTCTGCTTTGGGGGTATATCACATTAGTTAGGCGTTATTTGCAAAATTCCAATCGTTAATTAGTTAATTAATTAATAATTATTAGCTCTTTTGCCGTATATACACATGTAGAAATGAATGTGGGATGCATCTCCAAAAACCGAAAGAATGTACTGGTTTTACATAAAAGCCAATATGTAGCTTCCACTTAGGTGCGTGTCTTATATTTGGAATGACGTGTGGCAACATTAAGTTACTAGGTAGTAAGCATTCGCATAGAATTTAGACTTTGCTAAATCTTCGAAAAACTTTGCCTGGACTAATATTTATATAAATATGTCTTTTCGGGGCGTCTCCAGTCATTTACTTAATGTTGTAATTAGGTAAAGGGTAATTCTGGCCTAAGAAACAACTAATACCCGGACGGAAGTCTCAATGATCATTTCGCTATATTTTGGGTCTAAAATTGCAATGTAGCAAGGATAGACGCATATGTTAATCAGTTAAGGTCGAGAATTGTATTGAATTAAGCAGGACTGAAAGTCTGGGACCGGTTTATCTATTTTTGGGGTTCGTCAGCCACAATCTCTAATATTGATTCTTGTGAATAGAAGCAATTAGTTTTGTAATTGTGCTATCTACGTTAATATTTTTTGTTTTTCTTTCTTTTTTAACAAAATTAGGCGCATTTGTTCCTTAATCAGTTTATTTTTAAAAGTAACAAAGCTGAAAGGTAAAATCATTGTAATCGATAACAGACTATAAAATTATTGACTTTGGAATAAACTGTTGTGCAATGTTTATAATTACTATCTGTAGTACTGAGAACCTAGGACACATCCGGTTCCTCATGTCGTATATACCCGTGCTACAAAACCTCGCCCAGTTAAATAATAAATAATTTTAGATAAATCTTTGCACAATAAAAACAGCTACCAATAGACTAACCTCAGTCGTCTACCTGCAAAATTTAGATATATTTTGTTAGAAAAACGGCGAAGATAAAATTCATGCGCTTTAAAATTATAGCTTAAGGTTCACCATTTCAGGAAAATATTTTATAAAAATTAATCAATAGTGATATTCGTTTTAGTAGATCGAGCAGGCACAAATATTTTTGTAATGAAAACCGTGAAACGGAAACATGAATGAAATAAAAAATTAGGTAACTGCCCGAAAACTAATGCCTTAATGTTTACTATAAGCGCATTAATAATACTAATCAAATTTCAAAAATTGTAATGTAGGTAATTTGTAAATGAAGAGTTTAATATTGTGTACTAAATTGTTTATACATGTTAGGGGGCTAGTAACTGTGCATGTTAACGTGTATATTATCAACGTCATTGCTGTCTTATCAGTTTGACATAATTTTTAAAAATTACTGGAGATGTGTATGCGTTAGCTTTATTTCGTTCATAAATGTCACACCGGCTTGTTTACTTTGCAGTAGAGGGGTGTTTTTGCAACATGGCGGTTTTTTCCTTCTGCGCCTACGTTCGGCAAGGGAGAAGTTTATCATGGTGGAAATATTTAGTTTGGGCATGGCATTCTCTAAATATGGAGTTCGTATTACATGTGATAACAGCCTTCGTTCTACATTTCTACATTATAACATTGGGAGAAGTTACCATCCATGTTAAATGTAAATATTCGAACTTATTCCAAAAGTAGCATGACACCCGAGAAGCGTAATGAATAATGAACAGAGAGGGGCGATGTTGGCGAATTAACACGGCATGTTCTGTCGCGATTTGCTCATTGCGAACATGGATCCCAGATATCAACCTATCTTCTGGAGCTGTAGGTGCAGGTGTGTAAAATCACCGGCACGAATGTTAATCCAATCATCCAGCGTTTATAGTGGCGAACCTATGTTTTATTTACAATTTTTTTTTTTAATTTTTGAACACCTCTTTAAAGCGACTAAAAATTCAACTAATGAGCTAATTCATTTGTCAGCTACGTATTTACGGCATTTAAGCATCTCGTACCCAGATCTAAAATATGGTTGTTTGGACACTGCCATCTAATTAGGACATGCCTCCATACTTGCTGTAATTCTCGAACTAAATATCATACAATACAATGATGAACTGTACAACACCAAAACACTGCACAATGAACATCATACAATGAACGTGCGAAACACATCAAAACACTGTTGACACTGAACTGCTCAGTTTAGTATGCTAGTGATACTGAATTCCTCAGTTTTCAGAGGATGGCAACTTAGTTGCCAAAATACATATCTGGATTTTTCAGAAAGGTGTGGTAAGCGTAATTTTATTTATTTTATATATTATTTTAGCCACAGTCTCCTTATTCTTAACCGAATTATAGGTTACTTAAGTAATTTATTTTGCTAAATGGCGATTATTTGGGAAAGTTGGTCAACTTACTTTTGTATTGTTAAAGAAACATTTTAATGGACACATTCGTGGTCATATATTTAAGAACGGAACGTAACCTTTCTGTGTAACTAAATTATTATTAATAGTAGATTGAGAAAAAGACAGGTTTTTATATCTCATTTTCACATCTATAGAAAATAAGTAATAAGAAGAGTCTTGTTCTTCTTCTCGCTACTTATTTTGGACCTTAGGCCACTGTGGTATTTTGAAGGCAGCAATTGATTTCGATGCTGACAGGTCGACTACTCCGGTGTGGTATGGGTGGGTATTTTGTGTAAATTTCTTCCCTAGATCCTTCTATTATTTTCTATCCTTTGCTATTTCTGTAACTGCCTTCCATGTTTTCTTTTCTTTGTTTTATCCGTCTCTGCATTTGTCTTTCCTATGTGTTTTGCGGTCTTCCAATTTCTGTTTTACATGGCATATTGAAGCGTAGTACTGGGCTTCATACCAATATGTTTCCTCAAGGTGTTCTATCTACATTCTATCCACATACAGTCATATAGTAATAGCTATTTAATTGAAAACGGTAGCAAACGAATAATAGAATGAGGTAATTCTAAACTGATATTAAATTGGGTATTATAAAAGGAAAGTTGCAATTCATTTGCGAATTTGTGTTTGAAATCTCTAATTTCGACAAACCTTGATTTCACAAAAGAGTCATCTAGAGTTGTAATGTTAATTTTGTAAGGATTTTAATGTGATGCTATAAATTTTAAATAGGTTTAGGTTCAGTTAGTATAACAGCATATCTGACACGTCCCCGTTTTTTCAATCCATTTCAATCCATCAACTTCGAAAGTATCGATAAATTTTCTTCAGCGTACAGTAGCATGTTCTTAGCAATATTTTCTTGTCCCCGGTCTTCAGTTTCAAATGGTTTTATATACTTCAACCACAATTTTGTGTCTTAGCTTTAGCTATTCTAAAATTAATTCCAAATTTTAACTCCATTAGTCTAGATGTTGGTCATTAAATGTGCTAGATTACCAATAAAGAAGGTGTAGCAATTCATCATTAACTTCTTCTAACTGAGTACTCCAAAATCAGCTCAAATATATCTAAATTTTCTGTTTCTTGTCATTCTTGTTAGTTAGTATGGTTTGGATGATCAGATTTAATAAATGGTGGAAAAGTTCCAGTAATAAATTCAAGAAATCTTGGCAATACCCGTAGTCCTTATTCTAGAAAATGTGGTAAGTACACAACAGTGATGCAAGAATCAAGTTGTATTTTGTGTTTTTATAATAAGATCTGTATTGAAATCTGAGCAGTATTCACGCACGAATCTAGATACTTCTAGATTCGTATTTAGATAAACAAGTTGTTATCCCGAAAGGAGAAAACGCAAGGACGATAGGCGTAATCCGTCAACTAAAGTTCATGTACGACGCTTATCTTTTTTGTCTTTGTCAGTCGAAGACGATAACTTGGTTATAAAAATATGTAGTTATTCGAAAGTATTTCTAGAAATTCAATTTAAGGCTTAAGGTTTTGTACAGATGAAAATACTTTTTTATTATTTCCGTGTTTGAATTTGTTATTAGATTAAAAGGCAGGAAGTCATCTCTCCATTGACGCTCCAAAATAAGAGATTTGTTTGGAAATTAACAACGGCTTGTAGTAAAAATAACAACGATCACGGATCAGAATTTATAGCAACATCACCAGTAAAAATAAAGTAGCAAATCTCGATATTTTTTCGGCTGGTTCCGCGGAACTATTCGTCTACAACGTAGGTGTGTTTACGAGCTGACAGTGTGTAGGAAGTTTAAAAGTGTATCGTCACTCGTATAAAAATACTTTCACCGGAAATATTTGTTTGATATAAGCTCAATGGTAATACGATAGAATATACAAATTACGAATTGAACAATTCGCCTACGATACTTTTGAATTCGCTGATATAATAAACGGAGATTCAAGCACATTTTAACGGTACTTTGTGGTTTTGTAACAAGTCCTTGTGTATCTGTCAAAGTTGGTACAGAAAAACGTTTCTGCAGTATCACATTGGTAAGTCGGAAATACTGATAATACTAGTTTATTGCTTTAAACACATTGATAATTACAAAGCAAATACATCTTACGCTCCATGTCTTTAGTAGCATGGTACAGCGGTTGTGTCTGAATCTGTTGCTAGCTTAGGATGAAACGTGGTTAGATTGTTAGCGCCCAGTCTATATTTTCTATTTGGTAGTACATTTTGTACAGTTCAGGGGACCAAGAAACAAACATAACTTATGAAATATGGGCTAGTATAATGAATATAATGATCATAGAATATCGAATTTCTTTTAACGTTAGGGGAAATCTAATCGCAATAAAATTTTTGGATGAATAAGCAATTTGCAACATCTAACTAAATAAAATGGGGAGGAAATATGTTCCAGAAGATAATTTGCTAAGTAATTGACGTTGCAAAAATGAAACAAGCTGCAAAGGCTTATGTTTGAACTTTAGTGAATCGTCTGGTGGAACATTTTGTTATTTAAAGAAAGGTGCCAGCTTCCGCCGAAAAATCGATAAGTGTAATCATTGGTGCCGGTTTATCTATTCAATTCTACATCACGTTTCTAACAATAAGATCAGTTGGAAGAATTTAAAACCAAACATAGAACATTCAAGTCAAGCTTTACAAAATTTATCCATTTTCTTAATAACATACATATCTAGATGTAGGATTAAGTGATCAAGTCTAATTCCAACATTAATTAGATGGAGCAAATATTTACTTAGTCCAGTTTTGCAGACATATCAGTCAAAATTGGTATTTCCAAGCATGTAGGAGAGTTAGTTATCTCAAAACAGATAATTAACTCACTGTTACGTTACCAGTTCAAAGAAACTAAACCTCAAAGTGGCCAAATTAGTACACTAAAAATTTATTTACCCCAATTTTATGGCACAACTGAAGACTGCGCTTGGTTTTAAGTAAGTTTCAAGTCAATAATATAAAATGATGCTCAATTTATAGATATGAGTAAATTGATATATTTAAAATCTTGGGTATTCAAACAAGTAACCCCTAACGACGAGTTGATCCATCTTCAGAACAATGTTGGCCATGATCAAAGCCAACGTCTTTCTGGCATTCAAAAATTTGCTGATATCGATGCTGAGGAATATCGACTTATGCTGACATAACGGTAGCCCTAACTTTGTTGAGATTGGATGGTGGTGTTTCCAAGTTTCAAATTGATGTTTCGATTTAGATCTATAAATACTGAACAATACTGAAATTAATTAGATTCGTAAAAGTGATAATGGACGGAACAGTAGCATTGTTATGGAATACGAAGAGGAGTAAGGCAAACAGACGCGCTGCTATATGCAACATAGCCCTCGGCGAAGCCATAAAAGAATTACAAAATACAGGCGACATAATAAGCAAGAAGTCAAAGATTATTCCATACACGGATGATATGGCAGTGGAAGCTAGGGAGAAGAAAACTACAACAACCAAACTATTTGAGTTGAAAAAAGTAGCAGGGTTTAGAGGGATGATAATAAATGAATCTGAAACCAAATATGATATGTGGCAGAAGGAACACAGATCACGCGAGACAGATAACGATTGGATCATACAATTTCGAAGAAGTCAAAAGTTTTACATATATATGGACCTACATTAACAAACATAATGACAGATAAATATCCGCACAGTAGTCACTTACGCTGTGGAAGTAATGTGCCTAACGAAAAACGATAGGGAGAAGTGTGGAATTGTCTTTAAGCGTAGAATCGTCAGAAAATTGTGGGTGATGGATAATATAGATGAATGATGAATTTTGGAGTAGGAGAATTACTAAATTTCATAAAATACCTAAGAATATTTGGAACATAAACACAAAACGAATGAGGAAAGTATACTATATATTATAAGAAGGATAAGTGCATGAAAACCAACAGCAGACAGAGCGAGGGAAAGACAGAAGACAGATGGGAGGATCAAATGACCAACAATGTGCGCGTTATAGGGCTGATGTACTGAAAAAACACGTTGCTAATGAAGACGATCGGAGAAAAATAGCGTATAAAGCAAAACACGGAGAAACAGTTTTGGTAAATAAAGTAAAGTGATTCACCACATAAAAAGAATCAATAGACCTATAGTGGGAAGCGGTTTCAAATTCCGATAAGGAATATATAACCCAAGATGATGGGTTGGCAAGATGAAGGGATATTCGTTGTATTCCGGATCAACAGGATCTTAAAACTTGTTGAGCATATTGTAATGATGTGGTAAGCTAATAGTAGAAACAGCTTCAGGATTTGGGTTAAAATCTAAGAGGATGCGGTATCTTATGCGTAATTTATGCAAGACGAAAAAAGCAGTCGATTAATTTCTTTTTTATGTAACTGGTATTAATTACGTCTTCAACCAGCTTATTTGCATTATAGTACTTCACGGATATGCTGAGTAATCGCTTGTATTTTTACCTCTCGAAAACAAAAAACAAAAGTGATTACCTGAGAATTGGTAATAATATAAACTGGAAGGAGAATGATGGGCGAGCGTGGAGGATAAGTTATAGGATATGGTGAATAACAAAAATGGTTCTTTTGAAAGACGAGTTGCTGGTGTTAAAATGTGCTCTAGCATTACTGATTTTAGATCAGATCGGCAACTCTTCACACCACTCAGCTTTTAGTAATTAAATAAAAATTAATCAGTGAGTGGCATTTTAGAATAAATGTTAGTCCTTAGAAAAAATTCTCGTTTAAAGCGTTCATTTGATGTTGAAAAATTAGTAGTAACATCAAACATCATAGTTAAAATATTTACGAAGTTTATAGTAATCATCAATTTCCAATAGTCAGCATTGTAAATATTTAAAATTAGAACGGTGTCAACAGAAAAATACAATGCGCTTAAAATATTTGAAATGCTACTGTGGTACATTCCATTTCTTATTTCGCTTATTTCAAGACATACTTTACAGTGCGGCCTACCGGAATGCCGACGCCAAATAATTCTATTTCAAAATAACTGCGAAATAGTAAATTCTAATTATATTTGTTGGGAACTGCAACGAAAGGCTAGCGAGAGTTTATAGTTTACAAACAATACGAATTTGGGGGAAGCAAAATAATATTAAATGTATCGTATATATGCAAAAATATACTTACTGACATCACTTATGTCGATACTGTCTTCTTGAGCACCATCGTAAGAAGCAACTTGATCTATTAGAAAGAAAAATACTTCATTAGATAATGGACAATCAGATACGTGCTAATTAAGGTATACCTACAACTAATTGAAAAATCAAAGTGCCCACAATAAAGCGACATGCTTTGAGAGAAAAACGCAAACTCAAACTACAAGAAAACAGAAAGGAACTAAGCGGACCCCAAACAAACAAAAGTGCCTTGAAGAAAGTTTTTGTTGATCTGCTGATAGAAGTAGACGAAGAAACGACATTCTTCGATTATTGTAGATATGATACGTAAGCGTGGCAGTAAATATTTAAGCATTATTTACGAATATAGATACAGAAAATCCATTTTATATTACTTGAAGATTTCGTCATGGTTGGAATTGATAAAAAAATTGTAAAACCCAAAAACCGGCGCCGTTATTAATTCTTTATTATTTTTACCAACGCAAGGTATTTCTAAAGACAAAAGACCAAATTTTTCTATTAGGTTTTTGTAGCAAAAACCCTGATTTTTATAAACAAAATTTCCAGCGAATGTCAGATTACATCTAGCGTTTCATCTCCTTTGGGGCTTCCCTAGCTTATATTACAACTTTGACATAACAACGGATCTACCGAATTAACCACGTCGCGCCGAATTTTTGTTGGTTTGAAAAACGAAAAAAATAGGCGTGGGTGCGTTAACCGTGTTATGAATGAAATTGTTATTTTCCAGTGCTAAAAGCGTATATGAATACATGTATGCGTTTACAATTTTGTAGACTTACAATTAAAAGTTCAATACAACATTTGTCACCAATATGTTACCTGCTAAGAGGATGTACCTGAGTAAACGGTGAGACAAACAGGTAAACTTTGGGAATTTTTATCTCAAAACTAACGTTTCGATGAGATTGAGGTTTCTTTTATTAGAAAAAATGTACATTGAGGTATGTTTAGGAGTTTTTCAAAATAAATTCGTTGGCTGGAAGCGCCGTTATTGTGGTCAGCGTCAGACGTGTTGTTCCGAAACATGAAAACGCAACGGATTCTTGAAATACAATATACAAAGGAGTTCGTCACGTAGGGGTTTTTCATTTGATTGAGCCATTGATTTTTATGAAACCAAAATCGTCGGAAATTGCGAACGAAAAACGAATATTAAATTAATATCGCCGCAATTCCGTCAAAAATGAAAATTTCAAAAAAATTCTACGACGCGATCTCCTTTGTATATTATATTTCAAGAATCCGTTGCGTTTTCACGTTTCAGATCAACCCACTGCCCGGAATCCTTCGCACCGCAAGCCATGTCAGCGAACAAAACGTTTGACGCTGACCACAATAACGGCGCTTCCAGTGAACGAATTTATTAAAAAAGAATCCTAAACATATCTCAACGTACATATTTTCTAATACAAGAAACCTGGATCCAATCGAAACATTATTTTTTGAGATAACAATTCTCGAAATTTACCTGTTTTTTTCGCCGTTTACTCAGGTACTTTCCCTTAAATAAAGGATAACGTATTACAAAGAAATGGTAAATTAAATAATTAAGAGTCCCAATTTTTTAAAAAAGACGAAAAGTTTTGAGAATAAATTCGAGAAGGTTTAACAATACTAATACTAAGAATGTGGTACATGTCATTGATTGAATAGTCAAGTTGTATGTTTGCTTTTACAACCATATCCACACTGAAATCTACGAACTTTAAAGTGCACGACCATTTTAGGTTGTTTCGCAACAGCCTGAAACCAATGATTTTATAAATGATTTCATAACATAGAAACCTTAATCTTACTTAATGCTAACAAAATGTAAGAATAGCAAAAGAAGGTACTTGAAATACTTTATATGCTCTTTATAATAATAGGTCGCATTATGACCCATGAAGGGACTTAGGGGTTTAGCACAGGATATCAATTTTTTAACGACTACACAATTGAAGATAGATCTGTAAAAAAATACATTATAAAAGGTAAAAACACACTAGTCCTTGAAATAAACACGCACCAACTGGATGCATTATACACTTCATACCTACTATTAAATTCAAAATACGTATAGCAGCCACACTTTCAAAAGTACCTGTTACGTCATCAGCGCAATAGACCAAATTGCATATGTTTTTGTTAATTTGTCTACGCCTCTGCCATTTCGCTTGCGCAGGTTGACATGGCGTAATATGTAATTGTGAAAGTTTGACTGCTATACCTCATGTTTTATTATTCTCCTATAAAATTTTCAGTTTATTCTTCAGTTGCTGGCCTCTGAATTTTTACTACTGGGGAAAATATCATGTCCAGAGTTGATTGAACATTTCTTTTTCTTTAAAACGCTTTCAAAGTGATACAAACACTTGTCCCCAATCAAGTAATAGAGTCTGTTTATTTCAGTTTTATCGGGATGTCATTTTGTATCCAAAGATGAGCCCTGTTATCAGTAGCACAGCATTTCTTAATGCCAACTGTCGGCATCTTTTCCTTTTTATTACCGTTCTCCGTCTCTGATGAGCACCGTGCACTGCACGTTCTCTGTGTTTTTTCTTGACTTAGTGGCAAAATCTAGTGTTGTTAGATCTTATAGTTAGTGTTATTCCACTAATTCTAATTTTCTCTATTCATTTTCAAATGTAATGCATTTTCCGAGAAAACTAATGTCATTACGCTCACCAGCAAGATCTCTAGCAGCATCTTCAACATTGGAAATGGTACTTTTAAGCTTGCAACCATCTGCTCATAATTTTCTTCGCATAGCATTAAGTGTGATGCGGTCAGCTCTTTGTTCCATATACACGAGAAAAGGATAATCTTCTGGAATAGTACGAGCGAAACGACGAAAGAAACCCGAGAAATTCGTTACCATGATCATTCGTTAGCCGACATCTCATTGTATACACACTAATATAATTAGAGACTTGTAATATGAAAGACAATTAATGAAAGGATAAGGTTCTGAGAGATACCAATTTATGAGATTGATAACTGGGAAGACGAATAACTGTTCCAACCCTCGTGACACCGATTGGAATACCTCCAATATTTCGATAATTTTGTTCTCACAAGGGGAACATCAAGGTTGTGAATAACGGATTTTGATGGGTCTCGAATATGTTATAGAGGAACTTCCCCGAGTACCTTGTTACCAGCTTTTGTAGCCATTCGCCCTAGTTCTCGAGAAGATTGCGAGTTTTCCTGACGTACTTTGTATACTGTTAATGTTAATAGCTTTCTAAAGAAGTGAGTATAGTGCAGTGGGTAAGTTCTAGGCCTACTACGCTGGCGATTCGTGTTCAAGTCTTGCTCTTCTAGTTTTATTTCTCTCAATCTCATTGCATATGATATTAACAAATATATTTAATTTCATGCAAAATTGTTCAAATATAATATTTTTCGCCATTTTATTATTTTTATATTTAATTTATTTTAAATTATTATCACTAGTGATAAAACGATTTAATTATAAGATTTGATTGTGGAATTTAAAATACACACCATGATGCACATTTGCTTCCGATTAATTTTATTAATAAAATTACCATGGCGAAAAACATTATTTTTGAACAATTTTTCATGAAATTAAATATATTTGTTAATATTATATGCAATGAGATTGAGAAAAAAAAACCTAGAAGAGCAAGACTTGGACATGAATCGGCAGCATAGTAAGCCTAGAACTTACCCACTGCACTATATTCACTTCTTTAGAAAGCTGTTAACATTAATGGTATACAAAGTTTCGCAATTTTCTCGAGAACTAGGGCAAATGGCTACAAAAGCTGGTAGCAAGGTACTCGGGGAAGCCCCCGCTATAACATATTCGAGACCCATCAAAATCCGTTATTCACAACTTCGATGTTCCCCTTGTCAGTGGAGGAAATAAAACGTCAATCCGCGAACTTTGGTTGGTTAACAACGCTGTGGGAAATACATATACAGTCGCGATAATGTGAAACCAAGAAAATAGCGGTTGTGCAAATTATCGCATATGTTCATATTAATGAGGTCAACTTTGAGATGACCTTAAGAAGAATGGCGTGTATAAAAGTAATATTGATTATTCATTCTCATGTTGGAAACGTGTGGCAAATAAAATAAAAATAAGTGAACATTTATTCCCTAAAGGTTTATATTTAAACAATTGTTTACATTTGTGAATAGTATCACTGTTCACACTATCGAGTATGTACGTAATGCATTTAGTGTTCACATTAGCGCATTGTTAACTTGTTCACTCTATCACTGCACTGTATATATATCATCATAACCAGAATACGAGAATACACCCGGAATTTGTTACGGTACCTTAGCATTGGTAAAATGGGGGACCTGCATCTTTCGTATCCGCGTTGACAATCACGTATCCCGGATTACTTAATATTATAATTCTGTGGTTAGGAGCTGGTAATGTATTTTACTGTCAATTATAGTAAGTTCTCTTCTATGTTTCCTTTTTTTCTATTAAAAACTGTTTCTTTTTGGAATTAGCGTCGGTATCAGATAACACTATAGGTATTGAAATTGTAGGTCATCAAATGTGATCACAAAAATGGAAACTATTTCGTTTAGAAATTATAATTAGTATTTCGTTTCAAGTGCCATTAATCGCCACATTTTTTTATACCATTTTAGCAACGCTTATCAGCTTGTCACAAATCTTTCATTCATAAAGCGAATTGTCGTTTTCTTTTAATAAGCGGACTTGGGAGTGTTCGTTCCTATCAAATTCCAACCAATAAACGCCTTGAAACTATATAAATAAATAAGCCATTAAATATTTATTATGTCGATTAACTGTGCGATTTAGAATAATCTTACGCAATATCGATACATTGTTTTCATACTAGAAAGTTCCAATTTACCAATATCAAATTTCCAACTTGCAGGATGTTACATCTCGTTACATACTGCACATGTATGTAGTTCTAGAGATAAAAATAAAAAATATACTCGGGATAACATTTCCTTGCCGAAAGCTAAAGATATTTTTAGGCTTACCCTTAATTTACTTCGTCTAATTTTCGAATCACTTGATCAAACGCAAGGTGCATAACACCTTAAGCAGGGTAGAGCATGAGCGTCATAGAATTACGATTGCACCAACTCATAATGAAAATATGCACGCATAATTTGTAGAATCGCAAACCGAACTGATGTTTTTCGTATACGTGCCGCACATTTTGGCACGATTGGCGATTCTGTATGTATCACGTCAGTTAGTATAAATAGATCGGTTCGGGTAGAATGTTTGAGGAAGTCATTCGGTGCAAATTTATCTTTGCCTTTGGAAAACTTTTCTTTCTAAAACACGCAAGCAGAAATTATTAGGGGGCTTAATTTTTTTTTCGTAATCTCTGTGTGCACTAAGTTCATACATAAAAATGCAATTTTCAAAACGTAGGAATTCTGTAGGTACATATCTTGCTTTAACTTTTATTATTGCTTCTAGCTACGAAAGAATATTGTTTTTGTTTGGATTATTAGAGATTTATTGTGCTCGGAAGTAGTGACATACTTTTGTTGAATTTCGTATGTAATACCCGAGAAGAGGTCAGCAACCTCACACACATTTAACAAAACCATTTTTTATTGGCCCCTGTAGTGGATTTGCCTTAGGGCTAAGATAAACAGGAAATAGGTTGTTCAAAAGTGTTTCACCAACGTGCTTCAATGTCTGAAAGTTGCTGTGAAGTTACCCATAGATTTCATCCAAAAAATATTTCTTATTACGTCCATCAAAAATCGAGGAGGTAAATTTTAAATCAAACAATTTTCCCAGACCCAAGACGCAAATAATCACTAATATTATTTGGGTATTAAATATAAAAACCGACAAGAAAGAAATAAAATTTGTTACAAAGTGTAGCATTAAACATTAACTGTAGATTTTTCAGGTTGATTTCATCTTTGAATCTATAAAGAATACTAAAGCGGTTACATAACGAACGTAGATATTAAAAAAGAAGTGCGGCACTGATTTTTGATTTCTCATCACTTTTGCTATCAGAAAGACTAGACATTTATAATACAGTGATACCCAATAATTTTTAGACAGTATATTGAAATAGGCTGTAATAGAAAGAAAAAGTTTCGAGACTCGAAGAAGAGGATTTGGGAAGCATTTTGTCATTCTGGGACAGGATAAAAACAATGGGAATGAATGAGGAAAGAAAGCAAAGAAATTAGGGATAATAATGTCCAACTGAAAATAAAAACAGAATAGAGGAAATGGTGAATCGGAGAGGGAAGAGATAAAAAGCGTAATAAGAGACGGGAGGTATCGACAGTAAAACACAAATCTGCAACATGAATGGGGAAACGACTCACGAGAAAAAATTGAATAAATAGCTTTATCAGATAAGCGGGGATTAATTTCACAGATGTCTCAAATCTGATTTCACAGGTCTATTCTCAATCAGTTTTGCTACCAGAAGAAAGTCGAGCATCAGATATTAGAATTTTGATTTCATGCTTTTCGTTATTAAAAGTACGTAGCTCAGTTGTTTCCACCATAATGAACGAAGACAGTGAATCGTGGATAGTACAACAAAAAACGAAAACAACATTCCAGTTACGTAAATTTTTAAGAAAAATCACGGGGAAAATATATAAAATCAATAAATAAGACAAATGATTGATCTAGAACCTATACTGAAAAAAATTGAAAGGAAGCAACCAAATTGGTACTGACATACATATGTACATATGTACAGTAAGAATGAACCAAAAGAAAGTAATGAAAGTTAGAGGAAACGAGAGGAAAAATAGGAGGCCAAGGAATAGGTGGATTGATAGAAGAAATGAAAAAGTATAAACAAGGGATAAGATCATAGCAGAAAAAAGAACAATGAGTAAAGATCGGACAGAACGGACGAAATGGGGTAGGTAATAAATCTGGTGTGGTAATCGGACACCGCTCCGTGAAAAACACCCATACAACATGGGATTTTTAAGCGAACCGTGATGTAGATGTGAACTGCAAGCATATTATTTGCGTCTGTGAGGAATTGGGACTCACGTTCAAGCTTAGGGACTCAAGTATTTCCACAAGGATCTGCTGAAGCCTATGGGTATACACAAAACTTCCCTTGAGCAACATAGTGGCATTTGTGGAGGACATGTGATTGCTTGAACGGAAGTGAGGGTGATATTGTGGAACGGCACAAAGAGCATAATGTTCAAGTGCCTGATCTATTGGTGATTAATCCTAAAAAAATAAATGAACGTGGGTAATAGGTATTGGAAATCACGATACTCTAGCAAAAGCAATTCCGACATTGCGATTCACTATTTTTTATTATAGGATACTGTGACAAAGTTTATACCATTCTGAAGTAAACTTCCGTAAATTTTGAGTAAGTTCGAGTAGGGTCCATTGTTCTATTATTCACTACTGTTATTATAATTGGTAGTCCTGTTACTACTATTTTATTGGCACTTTTTTATAATTTCGGAATAATTAAAGTGATTTCTGTTTAATGCTTTTCTGGGTATTATCTCATGCCTTTCTTTTTCTAATTTCGTTAAAATAAGTGTAATTTCTCTTTTGATCTATTTTCAAAGAAAGATTGTAATTTTTCCTTATAATTTTATAAAAGTCAAGAGAGGTTTTAACTATATTTCTTCTGTACGTTGTTTTATATATTTTCCTTATAATTTCGTTGAAATTAATGTAATTTTTTGTCAGAAATAATTCAAGATTTTCTGAATAATCTCGTAAAAACTAAGGCGAATTTTTACTCAACACTTTTCTAGGAATTCTACCAACTTATGTAATTAGAATTTGAATATTTGACACCGCGCTTTATAAGAAATTCTAATCTTTTCTCAAGCTAACTACCGAAGTGTTTTTCTAATTAATACTACCACAGATGATCGTTTAACACGTTAATTCAAATTAGAATCAACTATGCAAAATTCAGAACAAATCAAACAAACAAACGTAACAAACACATTCGAGTGTTTTATTTTTAGAGATCACTTCAGAAAACTGTGATTGCGGTTGCATGTCATCAACGAACGAATATTTTCCTATTCGATAAAGTACGTAGGAAGTTTGGTATTATTTCGATATTAATACGATCCGAATGCTAAATTTGTGTTGTGGCTATGTCTAACCCACAAACATAAAAGAAGAATACGGTGGATGTTAGCAATAACTTTTTATTTCGTAAACCGCAAACACAAGATAGATTCAAAATTATGTAGATTGAATAAAATTCACGCGTTCGTGCCGTGTTATGTATATACTATAAATGACGACTAACAAGTATGTAAGTATGGTTTGATTATACATATATAAAATGTACACTTCCGAATAATAAAACGTAGGAGTTGCTTTTATAGATGTGTTGATGTTTAACTAACGGTGTATAACTCATGAAGGCGCAGAAAATATTCGGGACAAGTTTGTGGAAGAATGACCGGAATCAATAGATTTTCCTTTGTTCAGAGACGATTTCTCTTGCATGCCAGAGATCTTTTCTTTCTGCTGAGCCTCCCGAGCAGGTCATGACATTTTTCAATAAATTTTGCTTAAAGTGATATTTTGCATAAGAAACCATGAAATTGAACAAACAGCATGATTAGGCAGATATTTTACATAATTTCGAATGTCACTAAGCTATAAATATAATATAAGTGTTTTGAGGAAATTAATTTAAAATATGGTGAGAAGTCGTATTCCTCAGACGTTTGATTTTACCATAAGGTGGTAGAGCAATGAATTTCAACATGGTCGACATTTCCTAAATGAACTCTTAAGTCAAAAATGACAAACAGCAAAAAACATTGGTCTTATTCGGGGCATGACTGAAGAGGATCGAATTGTAATCGTAAGGAATATTCAAACAACCATTTCACACAAGCATTTGAAGGTACGTTTGATTCCAGTCCAAAAAGAAGGACGCGCAATATGCTGCAGATCTACACCAGATTGCTTTGATTGAACAGATCGTCTTATCTGGTGTTCTTTATCGTTACGGATAATGAAATATGGATCTACTGCTATGATACAGAAATAAAGCAACAATTGACAGTTTGGGTTATTGAGAATGAACCGTCCCCTATAGAGGTTATTCGTGAAAAAAAGCGGAAACAAGAAAATGGTAGTCACATTTTTGAAATTACTGGGCATACTTCCAATATAATACAGGAAGATCGCTGCACTGTTAATGGTGAATAATCAACTGCAGTTGGTTTCCCTCGAAATGTTCGCGAAAAGCGTCCAAGAAAATTAGAAACATTTTCCATTGCGATAGTCCTCAGCTTCGCACTACTGCTCGAACAAGTATTATCAGTATTAAAATGCCCAAAAACATTAAATTAATCAGTTAATTGCCATATAGTGTGACGTGGCGTTTGATTTCGTTTTGATTCCACGTGTTGGGGATTACATTTCACATTGACCGAAGGAACAAAGGACACATTTAAAAATCAAATAAATCGAGACCGGTTTTCAAGGATACTAAAATGTATGTAACGCGAAATATTTTAAAAATTATAAAAATATGTGTTACGTCAATATATTGTGTATTCGTTTACAAAGCTTAGCGAACAGAGAGTTGCCCTTGTATTCAAGGAATGTACTAAATTATTTCTTATCCTGTTTTGTGATTCCTTTGACACAGGCTGTTTCCATTTATGCAAACATTAAAATAGCTAAAAAGTGGGTAAAGAAAGAGGTATTTTATGCTTTATCTGCATATAATTAATTGATGCGGGACTCACTTGTTGAAACTCCATAACGAATAACTTAAATCGAAGTACTCTGTATGAATACTACAGTATTCATCCATCTGATGTAGCCACAGTGTGGTAAAACAATATTGTAATGGTAGTATAATAAATATTTTGAAACCTACAAAGTCTTTTGATTTAAGATATTCTTTATCTGCATCTTTTCTGATCAAGAAACTGAATAATATCACCCGCACTTAAAAGCTGAGGGAAGTATGTGACAATTCTAATTTTTGTGGCTATATCACACAAGAAGATAATGCTTAGCTAACACTAACACCAAGAAGAAACTTGAAAGTGTGTTTACAGTTCACATCGGAAGAAGGGCGATTTTCTATAATTGTTTATTAAGTAAGATGGCATATATGTAAACATTAATTTTTGCAAATTCTAAAATTTTCACGTCAAAAAATTAAATAACTGCAACCTTGACTGTATCCTACGCCCCTCGAAAACGTCGCTAGAACGATTCCGATATAGCCACTACCATACATGTATTTTGATAGTTACATATTCACAGCAACGCGAAATACCTGTTAATTAATACATAATAAGAACGACGTACGTGGATGGGTGTGTTTGGTTCTTAGATTCGCAATCTTTAGACTTCGCTAGAAAGACTCTTCGCCACAATGATATGGCATTATTTTATCTTTTAAGTAGTTTGTTTCAAGGTTTTTTGGGATGTCCTTAAGGTATCTCCCGAACAAATTGCATATATAGTCAATAAAGTTGAAGGTTGCTGTTTACAATAAGAGCCAAAAATGATATTCCAAGAATGCAAATTATTAATTTTGTATGAATCATTGTGTTTTCCCAGTTCGTCACCTAATTAGCATTATCTACAAATGTGTATTAAAAAAATTTTTTTGGTTTTTTTAACATGTCAAGATAAATGAGGGAGTTGTAAAATCATTTATAGCTATTAGTGGCGTATTTTGGTCATTTTTATGTTTTCTTATTTTACCACGTATAGTTGTATATATCAAACCACAAGCAGAATACGGGAAAGTAATCTACCAGTGTTTCATTATTGTTACAATTTTGATTTAGTCTAACATTAAGAATCGTGTTCTTTCTATAGTATCAGTAGAAGGGCATAATTTTTGGTTTCGATAGAATTTCTTCTTTGTCCCATAGTGTGAAATTATGTCCTTCCGAATAATTTAATTACAGCTTTCTAAAACTGCTTGATGGGGCTTTGAAAACTACATATGTAGCTTTCGATCAAATATGCATATTAATATAGATATGTATATTAATACGCAGTGGGTCGTCTTCTGGTACATATTTTAGAGTGTTCCCTCCATGTATCGCGATGGTACATATATCGTTGTTTTCGTATTACAATGCAGATTTGTCGAATGTATGTTTCATCGCGATACGTGCAGTGGAACGCAGATGAGAGTCTGTAACATATTGCATATATTACATATTGTAAATGTCAGAATGACACACGTAACGTGATATATGTCAACCACGTCAAGTAATGACATATTATTATAGTAAATACGTTCGAGAAACGGACAAAAATTGTGTGGCATAATATTGATTGCTCAAAAGCAGATTAAGTGGATTAAGTTGGCGTCTCAATACATTGCGAGTGAGTAAAATAATTGTATGTTCAGCTCATCCGTTCGTGCCAAGCATTTACATTTGTGTATTGACTGCATATTAATATATAGATGTTGTTGTCGAATTTCGACCATCGGCCGATCATAGTATAGATAAAGCTTGATGTTTACAATCAAAGTTAAGAAGGATATTCTAAAGATATTATTCCCTCTCTGAACCAATTTGTCTCTTATTTAGCATGCAATATCTAGACTTGTTGAAAATAAGTATAGGATTTGAAATTTTCAATGAAATTGACTTCTTCATGCAACAAGACTTTACCGTTTACAATTTAAGTTGGAAGCCAATCATTCTAAAATCAATGTCAGGTGATATTCTAAGAATTCAAAGAATGTTCCCCACGATTAACTCGCTTTCTCCAATTCATCACCTAATTTTTATCCAGTACCTATATTTCTTCAAAGGAATTTGATTTGATATGGTGGAAGTATTGGAAGGAAGATTGAGGCTTTCGCATCCGTTCTGGACTTGGACTTGGAAGGGTACCATCATCGCAGAACTGCTATTTAAAATCACCGCCGGGTGATATTTCAAGAATTCTGTTTTTTCCCCATGAGTTACTCGTCTTTTCCAATTCGTCATCTAATTTGCATTCGGTATCTATTGTTGTTGACAGGAATTTGATTTGGAATGCTGGATGCACTGGATGGAGAGAAATATGAAGTGGACAAACATCATGCCTAAGACAAATCGACCTCTTAATGCAACAATACTTTAGCGTTTGTCTTTCATTGGAGTTGGCAAAGTATCATTATCGGAGAATTGCTATCTTACCAACCAATCGATTTAAAATCACCGCCAGGTGATGTTCAAAGAATTCTGTATTTTTCCCCATGAGTTACTCGCCTTTTCCAATTCGTCATCTAATTTGCATTCGGTATCTATTGTTCTTGAAAGGAATTTGATTTGGAATGCTGGATGCACTGGATGGAGAGAAATATGAAGTGGACAAGCATCATACTTAAGACAAATCGACCTCTTAATGCAGCAATACTTTAGCATTTGTCTTTCATTGGAGTTGGCAAAGTATCATTATCGGAGAATTGCTATCTTACCAACCAATCGATTTAAAATCACCGCCAGGTGATGTTCAAAGAATTATGTATTTTTCCCCATGAGTTACTCGCTTTTTCCAATTGTCCATCTAATTTGCATTCGGTATCTACTGTTCTTGAAAGGAATTTGATTTGGAATGCTGGACGCACTGGATGGAGAGAAGGATCAGGTCCAGTAGCGTCAATACCACTAGAAATCAATCTCTTTATGCAATACGGATCTATCTCTTGCTTTTAATTGTAGTTGGACGAGCACCATCATCGCAGAAGTGCTATTTTACCAACCAATCAATTTAAAAACAGTGCCAGGTGATATTCCAAGAATTCTGTTTTTTTCCCGATGAGCCACTCGGCTTTTCCAATTCGTTATCTAATTTGTATTCAGTATCTCATGTTCATAAAAAGAATTTGATTTGGAATGCTGAACGCACTGAATGGAGAGAAGGGTGAAGTCGACAAGCGTCAATACCAAGACAAATCGACCTTTTAATGCAACAATACTTTAGCGTTTGTCTTTCATTGGAGTTGGCAAAGTATCATTATCGGAGAATTGCTATCTTACCAACCAATCGATTTAAAATCACCGCCAGGTGATGTTCAAAGAATTCTGTATTTTTCCCCATGAGTTACTCGCCTTTTCCAATTCGTCATCTAATTTGCATTCGGTATCTATTGTTCTTGAAAGGAATTTGATTTGGAAAGCTGGATGCACTGGATGGAGAGAAATATGAAGTGGACAAGCATCATACTTAAGACAAATCGACCTCTTAATGCAGCAATACTTTAGCATTTGTCTTTCATTGGAGTTGGCAAAGTATCATTATCGGAGAATTGCTATCTTACCAACCAATCAATTTAAAATCACCGCCAGGAGATGTTCAAAGAATTATGTATTTCTCCCCATGAGTTACTCGCTTTTTCCAATTGTCCATCTAATTTGCATTCGGTATCTACTGTTCTTGAAAGGAATTTGATTTGGAATGCTGGACGCACTGGATGGAGAGAAGGATCAGGTCCAGTAGCGTCAATACCACTAGAAATCAATCTCTTTATGCAATACGGATCTATCTCTTGCTTTTAATTGTAGTTGGACGAGCACCATCATCGCAGAAGTGCTATTTTACCAACCAATCAATTTAAAAACAGTGCCAGGTGATATTCCAAGAATTCTGTTTTTTTTTCCCGATGAGCCACTCGGCTTTTCCAATTCGTTATCTAATTTGTATTCAGTATCTCATGTTCATAAAAAGAATTTGATTTGGAATGCTGAACGCACTGAATGGAGAGAAGGGTGAAGTCGACAAGCGTCAATACCAAGACAAATCGACCTTTTAATGCAACAATACTTCAGCGTTTGTCTTTCATTGGAGTTGGTATCGCAGAATTGGTATCTTACCAACCAATCGATTTAAAATCACTGCCAGGTGATGTTTCAAGAATCCTGTCTTTTTCCCCATGAGTCACTGGTTTTTCCAATTTGTCATCTAATTTGCATTCGGTATCAATTCTTTTCCAAAAGAATTTGCTCTGAAATGCTGGAGGCATTAGATGGAGAGAAGGATGAAGTCAACTAGCAACAATGGCAGGAGAAATCTGTTAGTACAATTAAGCATCGGTGTTAGTTTGTTTATTGGAAGGGTATGCGTATTAAGAATTGCAGTCTCACCCACCAATCGAAATTAACGCCCAAGGTGATATTCCAAGAATAAAAATCATTTTTTCCCATGAATCACTCGGTTTTTCCAATTCGTCACCTAATTTATGTATTAATATTTATGCGTGTTAAGATATGGATTCTCAATGCGTTATATGATTGGTTTAAAATTGTAAAAACATTTACGAAAAGTTACACATAAGATTTCTCACCCCTTCTTGTCTATATATTCAATCATTGATTTGAGATCTTTGTATCGCAAATATAAAGTATTAGAAGAAGAAGGGGTAAAAAAGAACGTGAAATAGAAAATATTTAAATTCGTATCAGAAAAACGAAAAGTAGAATGAAAGGTAGGTCACTCACTCTGAAGGTTACATAATCATAGAAATTGGAAAAGATTACAAGCAGCTAGAAAGAAGGCTGACTTTTCAATCTGGCAAAAAATTGGTGGAAAATTGGATAACAACATCAAATGAATCTATGCAAACACTTGAAGAATTGAACAAAACAAGAATATTCTTCCAAATATATTGAGTCGTAGTGAATACGTAAGTATTACATTGATTTGTTGATTACTAACCATTCCACTACAAATTTTGGCAATGCACTGAATTTCAATGATTCAGATTCATCATAAAAGTTAATATTATACATGTTTGATTATGAAACATTTTTATTATTTCCAAAATCTTCTCCGTCAACTTTAGAGGAAAAGAAAGAATATCCGAAACTGCACAATAATTTTGGAAGCGACTTAATCTAAAATATGTTGGTACACGTGCCATGAGATGTTAATCATCTACGTATCTTTCGTGTTGTAAAAATACTGTTTTTGCCACTCAATCTGATGTCTTCATAGTTCAAGGTCTGCAGATTAAGAGGCAAGGAGCAATCTGCAACTGTCTACTACATGTTCGCCTTCTCGCCACCGACTACTTGTCTCTTACTTGTCTGCGAGTTATCTGGCTGAAGTTATGAAATGATGAAGTTGTTTACTCCAAATAAACCACAATTATAAATTAATTTATTAAAACCGCAGGTTTGACCTATTGCAGGTGCTGACATCATCAGATCAACTACAAAGGCATTTTTTTAGTGCCCTGAGAAATGAAAAATAGATGTGTGGTGGACCTACTAACACTTCCGTTCGGTTCCAATTAAAGAAACCACGAGAATATTACAATGACTTGCCCAATTTCAGAATGCTACTTTTCACTTTTCTCTTAATTAATGTTACGGCGAATAATTTATTGTTGATTGATGTTGCATTAAAAATGATAAAAAAATATATAAAAATGAACTAATTTTGATGTTTGTTGAAATCAGTTGTCGATACAACACAAATGGTAGTAATCGAAAAGGGCTAACAAAGATTACAAACACGAACGAACTTAATGAAAATTCTAGAAGAAAACCATTGCAAGAGAAACACATTGGGGAAATGCAATTTAGTACAAAAAGTTACACAAAAGATATAATTCGGATAAATCCAAGGGAATCTTTTGAGCCCTTCTCTATTTGTAACCGTTGCGGATCAATTGATAAAGGATGTTAGCCAAAAGCAAGAACTAAATACGATAGTAGACTACAAAAGCCACATACGAGATGAAGAGCTACTAACAGCAAATGACAAATCAAAAGGGCAAAAACTTATTAACATATGGCTAGATGAGATACAAAAGTTGAAAACGTATCTTTATCATAGGAACATCTTTACGCTTAAATAGATATGATAAATGGTTAAGTTCTGAACAGAATCTGCCACAAATATAAGAGAACAGGTGACCAAAAAGAATGCTCTAATGAAAAATGAAAAAATGTACGATATATAGAAGCGATAGAAGAGAAAGACATGGATAAAAGGAGTACTTCAAACTATTGTAATAAGAGGCAACAAAACAAAAGGATGAGCTAGCACTAGATAAGAAAATGGGAAAGTGGACTAAGCTATCAACGGAACGTAATTCTACACTAATCAGCGTTCGGCTAGTGCTTAAGGCTATAAGTTACATTCTCTGAGAATTGCATAAATTAAAATTTCTCTATTGGTTTCAAACACTATTTTGAAAGCTGTATATTATAGTTTCAAAATAGTATGGGTAACGATAAAATAGCAACTTTTTACAGTGTTAACAGTTTCTTCGGCTTTAATTTTTCGTCAATAATAAGTGAAGAACCAGTAAGTTTATAAGTTACAATTCTTTTTTGTTACTTGCCAAGCATAATACATCTTTTGTGGGGTATCTCGAATCAAAAACTTACCGATTTCTTCTGCGATGCGTTCAACATTTTGTAATCCTCTGTATGTGGGATGGTTTTGTAAAATAAATAAGAATCTTAGGTGCAAAATTAGGTGATTAATTGAGGTTGACTTAGAACTTTCAATTCAAGTCACAAAAATCATTTGTAGAATAGCTTAGTCGTGTGTGGTTTTGGAATCAACGCAGATGGTTTCTTTCTGAAATCTTAGGATGTTAGAAATTGTTCAGAGAAATATTGAAATCATTTGCAAATAGTGTTACATAAGCACAGTCGGAATTATACCTGCAATAATGTTATTGTTGCTGTAAATTTCTAGTTATCAACGCATTATCTTTGCTTGATCTTTCCAGTAAAAAAGAAAAATTAAGAAACGTTTAATAGCTTTGAAGGGCTAGTAAAGAAACGTGCTAATATTTCATTCTTAAAATTTTCTTGGTGAGAGCTGATGAAGATCTTTATCAATGTTTTGTTGAATGAACGCCTAATTTTATTTTACCTAACAGGAGATCTTGTCATCGATAAATATTAACAACCCTCTTCTTCGTATTGTCATTTCAGGTACCGTTTTTGTTTCAACATTTATGAATACATCTTTATTGATCAAATCTGCCAACTTTCAACTTATTTATGACCTTCCTCAGCATTTTCCTGTCCATTCCTATCCTTTTGTTATTTTTGGTAGTGCTTCTTTTTCATTTTCTGTACATATTAATTCCATGGTTTTTAAATGTTTTAATTCGATATGTTATTGAATAGGGCGGATCCCTTTAATCTACTTTAGTTGTGTAGTATAATTACATTTATAGGAAGTGCTTACATGAATAATTAATAGGACTCGACTGAGGACCAGTAGTAGCCCAAAGAGAAGATGGTAGGGTGAGGTGGAAGAAGATACAAGAGAAACGATTACTGCTGTTGATACTGTTTCCTTTGCTATTTAATAAATTTTCTTATACTCGTAACTTGTAAATGAGGTTGTCTTCTAATTTCCTATTTGGATTTCCCATATTTGGTTATTATTCCGTAATTGCTATGATTCTTCTTAGTAACCTTTCTATCTTACAAGGAGAAGGCAAGGTAATCGGATTTTTGTAATTTTTATATTTATGGTACGTGTAGTTTGGACCTCAAATAAGAATATTTTGGAGTAGTTCGACGCAAACGACAAAAACGTTCATAAATTACCGAGATAATCGATGTTGAAGTTTCCCCCACCATTTAAATCCACTAGATATAATATGATTGTCAATTGGACTCGTGACCCAGTCCATTGCGCTTTGGTGCGATACTCACGAGATCGCTGGTTCGGGTCTCGCCACGGACATTTCTTTTTCTTCCATTCAAAACGCATCATATGTTTTTTCATTCTTCTTCTCATAACAAAAATTATGAACAAACGAAATATATGAACTATATGCAAAAACATTCTTCAAGTATATCATTAAAATGCACAATCGGTTGATAAACAATATTCATTCTAAATTAACAATAAGGTTTCTTCAAAAAAAAAAAAAAAAAAAAAAAACGGACGGACTCAGGTGGGAAATGAAAATTTCTATTTTATATCTAGTATGCGACATTTTAGACAGTGTAGCACGAGCCAGAATGGTAGTTATCATAGAAACATGGAAAGCAACATTTTTTTATTATTACCTTATTGGTAAGTTAATTCAAAATGAATATTGTTTATCAACCGATTGTGCATTTTAATGATGTACTTGAAGAATGTTCCTGCATATAGTTCATATATTTCGTTTGTTCATAATTTTTGATATGAGAAGAAGAGCGAAAAAACATATGGTATGTTTTGAATGGAAGAGAAAGAAATGTCCCGTGACGAGACCCGAACCAGCGATCTTGTGACTATCGCACCTAATCGCGCCAAAACGCTATCGACTAGGCCACGAGTCCAATCGACAACCGTATTGTATCTAGTGGATTTAAATGGTGGGTGAAACTTCAACATCGATTATCTCGGTAATTTATGAACGTTGCGTCGAACTACTCCAAAATATTCTTATTTAAGGTCCAAACTACACGTACCATAAATATCAAAAATTACAAAAATCCGATTACCTTACCTTCTCCTTGTTAGATGAATTCGCTCTTGTCCTAGATTTCATAATGGACCATAGCACGTTGTTGTACAGTTTGGGTCTTTATTTTTCTGAATATACCGGGCAGATAATTTTAAAATCAGGTATGAGATTTGACAAGCAATGTGATAAAGATGGTGCAAATACTGATTTATGAATAAATATGAAGAAATATCTTTCATTTAGAATATGTGTTCTTCGACGACGAGGCGATACCGTTTATGTCTTCTCGAAGAGTTCTTACGTCGAACAGCAACCTACCTCACTCATCCTTGATTTCAGTTGCTTATAAAGTTTATTTCTGGGAAAACAATAAAAAGACAACAGTAAAAGCATAACGTATTGAAAAACAATAATAGAACTCTAAAGATAAAACCTTTTTTGTATTTGTTGTTTATTCTATATCATTATCAGCAAAACTTGGTTTTTCCAACTCGTCAGAAATTTGGAAGTTCTTGTATCATATAATAGTTTAGCCCTCACCTCATTAGATAATCTGTTTCTTTCCTTATTTGGTATATTACCAAACATCTAGAAACTTCTTGCTGTCGAACACGTTGTTGATGGGCAATTTAATCCCATTGCATTGGAAACACAAACCATTCAAATTATAAACAAACGAGGAACGCAAACGAGCACAACACAATGATCACGTATAACTAATATGTTATACTTGTGTATTATTTGCACTTTCACAATATCTGTTATACAGGGGCTCCCCTAAAGGCATATATAATCTTTTTCTTCAGAATGTATTAGCCAGCCGGTAATTTACCGAAATTTCATGTGTAATTTACGGTAACTCATACGCAGTTAACTATTTTTTTATCTTTCCAATCCATGTTTGTACCATTTTTTCTAATCTCTTTCAGTTTCTGAGAGACGTCAATATTTACTGTGTATCTCACACTGTTTTTATCTAATTTTTTGTAAATTTATGTTTATATCTCCACGCTACTTTGTTATCTTATATGGTTAATATCTTGTTAAACCTTTATCGTTAAATACGTATTCTATACTTATTCGCCGAACAAACATGCTTGCGATCCATTTTGCTTGTGGCAGAGGAAATTCCAAAGTAAATAGCAATGAAGTAATTGCAGCTAATGAGCGACTTTCTTTCCTACTGGTTAAACGGAATAATCACTTTCGCAATATCTACCAAATAATTTGTTTGTTTTTCTGTTAGTACGTGTTACTTTTTAGATACTAGCATTCATAAGGAGTGTGGGATTTAGCGAAACATTTACAAATTAAAAATAAATAAATAAACAAAGAGGTACGATTTACAAAGAATATTAAATTAGTCTCCAATTACATCGGTCTATTGTTAAGAGATTGATGAAATACGTTTCCAAGTAATAAAACTATTTTTGTAGATTTCCAAACGATTGTGGGTGGGTGTTTGGAAGAATTTATTTCGAGATGTCTAACAAACATGCAAAATGGTGCCATCAATGTATGTAATAGAAATCGGTAGACGTATAATAAAAGCAAACGTAATTATCGTGCCTCCATGAATATGCTAGCGGGGAGATAAAGCATTTGCAATTAAGATAATACGCTGAAGTTGCACGCATGAAATACATCAAATGAATAACAATAAACAGTAAATAACAAAATATACCGAGTAACCTTTGGTATTTGTAATGCAGTCTGCTTGGTCTTTTTCAAATGACATTGAAACTAGTATGTAGTTCCAGGTAAAGCAACAGGCATTTTATTTCTAGGTACCTTGATTTCAGGCTAAATATCTGTATTCGGATTATCGTACATAATTGCGCGGATAAAGAATATTTACGAGTACATTTGAATTACATTCTGAATAAAAAAAGAGCTAAGAGGCATTTGAATTTGTTATGAGAAGGTGTTCTAATTACAACGTATATGTTAGGTATCTCTGGTAGTGTCAATAAACTCGAATAGCCATATCTACTATATTTATCTGGATTTGCAATACGGAGAACAGGTCGCGAAAAATCCAGGCTTGTTTTGTATATATAAATAAATTATATAAAATGCTAATGAAATTGATAGTCGGAAACCGTTGGAGTAATCATTATCTTCCTAAGTATCTACATGTTTGGAATATTTTGTAGTAGCCAAGTTTATTTGTGTGAAAAAAAAGACATAACACAGTTATAAGAATTTATACAAACTTTCAGTTTAAGAACCACAATCACAACAGTAATAATAATAATAATAATTTGGTACAGGGTGAAAGTGTCGCCCACAAAATCCTATCTTGATTTTTACCCTCTTACACTGTTAAGTGGAAAAGGGAAGTTTTGCTTTGTCAGGTTCTGTAATTTTAGGCATATTTTTCTTTCTATTATAACGAATTAATTCGTAGAATCTAGATGACACTGTACAAAACGAGCTAATGAATTAGGTGCGTTAATTGGGCAGCCATAAGATCGCTGTACTTACTTACTTACTTACTTACTATGTAAGCATCATTGTCAATAATCACGGAGGGAATTATGGCCTATAGTGACTATACCCTAATGATGAATCTTAATAAGAATGAAACTATAGTATATGGTTGCAGTCGACGATCAATAAAATAGAATTCTCTCCCTGATTATTGACATAAGCAACTTGTTCTTATATAATAAGTCATTGCACAGCTAGCTCGTAGGTGTCCAATTAACTCACCTAATTAATTAGGTAGCTTTGTAGGGAGTCACCTAGATTCTATGAATTAAATCAGGGCATAGAATTCAATAAAATTCAATCGTTAAAATCTCTTAAAAGCAAAAAAATTGTCATCAACATAGGAGCGATATACCTGCCAGCGCCAACAGACGGACACACAATGTAATCTTGTTTTAGAAACCGTTTAATGATTTTGATAAGTGCAAAGAGAGAGAGAGAGATATATGTTCCAATTTAAACAGAATCTTATCATTGCTAACAGGTAGGTAGATGATCCTATGCCTTGAACATTCAAAGCGCATTTAATACTTCGGAAGATCTTGCTACGTATTTAGTAAAAAGTCATTCATCATCGACTATAAAAATGTTCATATCTGCAATTCCCAAGATACCACAAATAAAATAATATTTACGGAGAGATGAGAATATTCCATATTATCTACATTCGAATATTTCACGATAAGATTTGCCTCGCTTTACATGATAATCTAAATCTAAATAAATATCCGTTATTGAATATTCTAAACCTAAATACGATTTATCGCCGTAGAACCGTTCTAACATCGATTGCATTAGTTTTAATCTTTTGATAAGTACCACACAGCAATAAATTACTTAAACAAGTGTAGAAAACTTATATGTAGTTAATATATTTGTACCAAAACAGAACTGGAATAACTTCTCTAGTAAGAAAATATACGATATGGCATAGACATTTTTCCACCAAGAAGATGTGGGACTTTTTCAATTTTGCCGGAAACCTTTAACTACTGAGAAGTAGTAAATGATTAAAATTTGAAAGAGTAATATGAACAAGTTTTCTTTTTACTTTTCAGTAATAATGTGAGCCAATTTACGCATTTAGTAACACGCCATCAAATTAAGAAGCTTATTGATATCAGCTTGGTCTATTGCACGCCAAGCAATCTGTATGTCATGTCGCTGCTTCGCATGCTTCCAATTTTAACGGTGGGTTCGGTAAAATCTCTAGTCTCCTGCACATGATAGGTCTCTGAAGTGGGCACCGCAAAATAGAAAAAATCCTTGAAAATGACATACTTGCTTGACCATTTTTTGACCATGTTTGACCACAAAATAGTTTTGTTTGGCCACCCTTCATTATCGAGATTCTTTTTCTTCAAACATCAATAATCGATGATAATATATCCCTCGCGTGTAGCAAATCGTTTGACCACTGCTTAGAATTTTGATAAAGTTCAATAAACATTATTTATTCATAAAAATTGTTTGGGAAAATTGATATTTTTAGATTGGTAGTTAAAACTGTTTAGATAATCATTTCACCATGTTTGACCACCGCACGAATTTTTAGTTAAGAGGAACAGAATTTATTTGTTGAAAAAGGTTATTCAATGTAGATATTCAAGAATTTAAGGTCAAAACCGTACAGCAAATCGTTTGACCACGTTTCACCATCGCTTGAGATGTCATTAGGGCATAACAGAAATTACTTATATATCATCATATCTCGGATATGTTCCGGGAGGCAAGAAGCGAAGATATTGGTAGCCAAAACAAGTGGCTGATGTGGTTCTCTTCAGATTAGGTCCACGTACACTTTGCAATATCTTGTTGAAATAGATGGTTCTCAAGCATCTAAAGAAATGCAAGAACATGGGCCTGCATTACTTCTTCCTGAATGTTTCATCGGGCGGTCATATCCCTTCCATTCAAAACTAAAAGAAATCTATTACCAAAGGCAATAGAGCTCCGTGCCATGACCCCCATAGAATAGTGCACATGTCTTTCGACCTAAATCCTGTGCCTTTCCCCATGTCTTCGTCTAACCTTCATACAATTGTTTTCCCAAAGAGGATCTTGAATTTGCACTAAACGCGACATGATTTCGCACCATAATCTGCTGAAGTTTCATCTTCGCCCAGACTAAACACTGTTGTCGGTGCAAAGCCGTGAAGGGAAACAGCATACCGAATTCGGCGATAAATAGGACGGAGGTATTTTGAACAGTGTGTAGTTTGAAACTATTCATCAGCAATGTACATGGTTCTCGAAAACCGGTTTCTTACAGTCAGTGATCTAAGGTGGTCATTGTGGTATTTGGTTGATCTTTTTATGTTTCAAAACATTCTCGACAAACTCCAATCATCATAGTATGATTTCTGTTCAAGTCGTTTACTATTTTTCTGAATGCCACTGCCTTCACGCCAACCAATTATTCGATAGTGAATGTGACGTTGCGTCCTATTTTAGGCATCTCCAAATTTGAATCGTTTGTTACTTTTCAGTAGCTAAAGGGTTCTAAATCTAATCAAAAAGTTCCAATTTCTTCTAGGTGGTACAATTTCTAGGTCTGCTGGTATATTAATCGATTCGAATTTTGTACAAGGTTTTGTTACTAGTAAATTACTACACGAGACAAAGAGCAGTTGACTTGACATTAACCTTGAATGTATAAATTTGAACAATGTTTGTTTCTAGAAACAGGCATAGTATTGAACAAACTATCATTTATTATTACTTTCAAGTTGCACTTGTAAACAACATATTTCAGATAAGCTTCCTTAATAACGTCTTATTCGTCGGACGAACAACAAACCTTCCTGTTTTGACGTCATTAATATTAATTATGCAATTTTTTGGAAATTTAATAAAAATCCACGCTTAGTTCATTCAGCGAAATCTTTCACTCCTGGTAAATAGTTTGCAAAAAACAAGACACTCCCATATCAATATATCATACTGCGATATGATAAAAAGGTCGGAATTTCCCACACATTATTATATCACATACATACTTAGTTATCGCGCCGCGTATTTGGAAATTTTGTATACTATGCTCTACTTATGAATGAATACAACCGCAAGTTTCCCCTTTGGAATTCCTTAAAAAGCGGTCTTTCTTCGGCTATACCGTTATAGCGTAGAAAATTTCCGGATCGTATAAAAATATCCGAAGTTCTCTCTTCCGTCCACGCAGATTACTAATCCTTTGTGTTTTTAGATGCGTACATACATACCAAGCTTGGAGGTTGGTTTTCTATTATATCTGGAATTTTCTTAAGATAAAGTAAATGTTTAGGAAATTTGTTTCTATTTTTAAATATCAACCTTCAGACAAGTAATACGGTGGACGGTGTGTCCATGACGTTGATCATAAACAAGCAATTATTTCTATTTTACTTTTAAATCATTTGATATTTAATAACGGAAGTCAATCTTGTGAAGTATACAATTTTAAAGCTGTACAAGTATACGAGGGCTGTTCTCTTTCCGCTGAGTCTAGTTAAGTAATACACAATATATTCGCAAAACACATTTAGGTGTTTTTGCCCTCGTGACACCCAATCTCCAAAAGATCTTTCCAATCTTCCCTCGTTAGGTTGTTAATATCATTTTTAAATGAATCCACCGCTTCGTCGGCCGATGTAAACCGTAAACCCCGAAACTGATGGTTTACACATGGAAACAGAAATGAGCTATAAGGTAGGGAATATGGCAAATGATCTATTATTTGTGTCTTGGGCATTCAAATATTTAATCGTTCGAGCTACACCGTGAACTTGAGCGTTATCAGACTGGAAGATTATTCCATTTCTTAGGAGCTACTCACAAACATTTTGGAGAACTTGGTGCAAACAAACTGTAGTAAACCTTTTAGGATTACCAGTACTGTCATCCTCCAGTGCTACAGTGGAAACATGTCTAGTAATTCCAAAAGATTTGGCTGTACCAGTTTTCGGGTTTACCTCTTTTACGAATAACCTTTCTCGGAGTTGATACATACTCAAAGAGGCAAGCTGCTTTTGTCGGAATCACACCTATGTTTCATCACCTGTAATGACCATCAACACATGAGGCAACCTATTGTTAAGGCGATTAAATGTAGATGCACCCTATTTCCCACGGTTTTCGTTTTGAACTGGAGTCAGATTTTGGAGAATCCAACAGGAATACACGAGACAGAGAATGTCGTACAGGATCAACACGATTCACAGAACTAGCAACGTTTCCTTGTTGACCATACCATTCATCCAGCGAGAGCGAGAACGAAAAAATCTGCATGCCTAGCGAGCCAGGTCTCGATTGTAATAAGAAAGTTGATGATATAGAAATATTGTAAATTCTTATAATAAATGTTTTGCAAGGGAATCGATAAATAAGTAGATAAAGATGATACAACGCATGATATAATGTAACGGTATGCCAAGAATAGACAAGTTGTTCATTCACAAACTACGTAAAAGCAATGTTTGCTGGCAGGGCATGCACCACCTACACAAATAGGAAGTTTATGCTAGTAATTTACTCTGCAACTTCTGTAGGCGTGATATAGAAACATCCCAATCGAATTATTTGAATATTTACAAAATGCAACGGTGTAGATTCGTAATATCTGGAATACTTTTTTCATCTTCTATCTGCTCACGTTATCAAGTGCGGATGAGATGTCTGTAGTGCAAAACGGCATCTACATGCGCACATCGTCATTGTGTTGTAGTACTCCAGCAGCATATCTGAAGATGGATGAGAATAGAATTTCTCGCTCGAGGTTGGATATGTTGATTTAACAGGCATCTATGCGTTAGGTGTGAGTCGACACAATGGATAAGCCCGGAACGACGTGAAAACCAACATAGAGCAGGTATATCCTACCGTGAAATTGGAAAAAACCAAGAACGAAATATGAAGGCATTACAGTAGTTCTGCCTGCGTGGGAAGAGCGATGAAGCTGTTATCTGTCTTGATTTGGTTGGTCGCACGTCATTAACGTCCGGTCGATTTGGAATTTCAATGTGCAGCATTGGCGTTAGGTAGAGCATTGCACAGATATTCGGAAATGTAATGATTACTTGCGAGAAGAGAAACAACAGCAACGTTTTTCATTGATGATTTAGAAACAAAAATTAGACATTGCAAAGATCGGTTCAAATTCCTCTCATCACTGTTGCTTAATGTCGATGTGTTTCTCTTCACACTGCCCGCGTCTTCAGAAATACCGAAACTGAGTTTCAGTCCACATCAACTGCTGACGCACAATAAACCGTACGAAGTTTCTATCGTGAACGCCATCCGTGAAAGTGTATGACGTATATGTTTCCAATCCAATTATGGTACAAATGTGGTTTTGGGGACATAGAAACTAGATCAATTTAAAAATGTATGCGGGGGATACCGACTCCAGTGGTAGTTTCTGATATACGATGATGCCCGGACGTCTTATTCCAACAAAATACTGATATGCAGACTCTGGAAAAACAGTATCTAATAGAGGAGCTTCTTTGGCCTGTTCTTTCGCCAGCTCTGAGTATGATATCACTCCCTCTTCGTCGTTTTCCATTATCTCTTGCTTCGTACATTTTTGTCACTAGCCTGTCTTATTCCATTTCTTGTATATGTCCTATCCATCTTAGTTGTCCCTGTTGTATCGTCTCTTCTACTGGTATTATACGTAAGTGTTCTCTAAACTTTGCATTTCTTATCTTATCTCTTCTTGTTTTTCCTTGCATCTTCCTCAAAAATCTCATCGCTGTTGCCGTTGGTCGGGCTCTTTCTCTTTCTGTTATGATCCGGCATTCGCAAGCAAATGTGAGTGTTGGCGTCACTACTTTTCTAATAACTTCGGCTTTTACCTCTTTTAGTACATTCTACTTGCTAAGAAATGTTGTCCTCATTGAAGAGTCTTCAGGTTTTTGCGATGCTCTCATTAATTTCGCCCATCTTCCTTCCTCTTTCATGATCGTTCCCAGGTAGGTTAATTTTCAACTTGTTCTATATTCTTTCCTGCAATGCTGATTTGGTGTTTCAATTTCCTATTATCATACACTTTGTCTACTTCATATTTATTTGGATGTTCACTCTTTGCAGCTCTTTATTCAGGGCATCTATATCGTGCTGTAGTTCTGTTTCGCTTTTCTCCACAATAACTAGATCATCATAGTTCACCATAGTTCAGTCATTCTTATACTTTCCACTATCCAATTTTCAATATTATACTTATTCTTATTTCTACATCTCTTCAAAATTTCATCTAAGGCCCTCGCTAAAGAGTAATGTGCTTGCTATATATCCTTTTTCTCAATCTTGTTTTACTTATAAATCTGTCTGAGCTTTCATTCCTTACTCGTACATAGTTGCTCCTATATTCATATAAGCGTTTTATAATTGCTATAATTTCACATCCTACTCTTTTTTCTTCGATGGTGTTCCACACGTTCTCTCTTTCTATTCTATCGTACACTTCTTTCACGTCTACGAAACAGACGTGATTCAAGTTGGTTTACCATACTTTGGTTATTGGATTGTCGGCTAGGATGATGTGAGTAACTACTTAAGAAACACTCCAAATACACTGCTTTTGCAAAACAAAAGGCACTAGATGTACTCTAGAAGTAATCAACTGTAAAACGAAGTATCATTGCAAGTTTGCCTCTGAATTTTCAGCGACCTATTCATTACTTTACGGAAGCACTGTATATATTCCGTGATCTGTTTAGTTACCTTCCCTAAGGGAGTTGCCTCTACTACTTTTTAGGTTGACACTAACCACATTGGTAAATCCCTGCTAAGAAAAATATCCCTAATTCTTACGTAGTTTGGGTAGACGAGGTTCGCAATGGAAGAGTAGTGTGGCATTAGATAGAAAAACGGTAGAAAGATGTTGTAACGTATCGATGTATAGGCTTGAATAAAGCGAGTTAAAAGTAAGTTGTCGGATTTCATTTAAAGTTGTACAATTGTTTAATAATAAATTCGGTGACACGTGTTTCGCTAGCACGTGGGAAGCAATATGAAAACCGTATAAACCGGTTTATAACACTATTTTAAATCGCTTGTGTAAGAACGTCGCCAGTGAAATATAATATTGTATAAACAAAACATTTTCAAGATTAAAAAAATATTCGAATAAAAAGTGGTAGAGGCAATTCGATAGATAATTATACCTGAAACTTGGAAAATATTTTATTGTAGACGTAGCGTACCGATTTTTTGAAGGACATTAATAAATTCGGGGAAAATATTATGTAATACTGCAATTTACTTAATTTATTTTGAGATTTACGCTCGTAAATAGTTAGCGCTTGAACTTCCACGAAAATAATGGAAATTGTTGCGGAAATTTTCTTCGAAAATAGTCTTCTTATTTATAGTTTCGTTCTTAAGATAACCAGACGCAATTAATTTTTGTGCTAATAAAACCTTCTGAGAATTCTTTATATAACAAAAAAAAACATTTCTGTTATGGAATAATTTAACATATTTAGCATAATACAGATTTTTAATTTTTTTCTTTAACTCCAATGAAAATTGCAATGCACAAATGAAAAAAGTGTTCATCTTTAAAATGGAGGCATTACAAATGTATAATCCAATTTATCTGCCATCAATGCTTCAATTAATAACTCGCTTGAAATGTTGGTTGCATATTTGCTTAAGCATTAGGTTGCATATTATCAGTTGGTCTACTTTCGATGTCTCTTAAACCTGTTGATTTCGTTTGTAATCGATGTTATCCAAAACTTTTATTAGTATAATTACTTCTAATATTAGAAAGCAAGTGTGTACTTATTTGATTATTACATTAGTCCAAAAGCATATTCAATTCCAATTATTATAGTTATGTAAATATAGATAGTCTTAAAAGTGCAAGGATATACATACTCTAATTATGATCAGAAAAACCAGACTTTCCATATCATTTATTGTGAAATTACAATAAGAAATAATTAAAAAACTAATTTGGGACACCTTTTTCGCAATTTCAAGGTTTATTTACTAATCAGTAATAGAAAAGTAGAAGTGCAACTTTCTACTAAGACGTCTTAAATTAGGCAATACCGAAAGACACATTCAAAGCCTTCTACGTGTTTACAAATTACACCACACAATTAGAAAATGTCCAAACAAAAGCATGCAAGGGCAAATGTTGATTTTACACACCTAGGGTGGTAGCATCCATGTCTTTTATTAGGCAGAGGGAAAAGGGTGACTCGATGAGCCGTTTCGTTTCAATGCACCTTCGTGATATAGCCTATCACGAATCTCTTAGTATGAAAGAGATGAGACGAAACTATCAAAACGGCTTGAGGAAATGAACGCTGAATCGCGAACAGTTGCTTCGTAGTAACTGCTTTATTTGGTTTTGTTTTGATCAAATTAACCGTTCATACCTTAAGGTTCATGAAGTGCGTCGCTCTAAGTTAAGCAAAACAATCACGGTCATGTCTTTTCCAACGGTGCAATCAGCACATCCGTGACAAAACAAACGAATAAACAACACCCTGAATGTTCGCAACGGACCGGAAATACGCACAAAACAGGACACTATCACACAGGCAGACACTACCTAATATCAAGTCAGTCGGTATTAACGTGAGTGATTCTCTTGTTTAACTGAGCTCATTCCGCGACCACCGAACTTCTACTAGCTGTAGGAATAAAAACGTCGAGCGAGTGGCATGGCAAGTGTATTTTAAGAAGCGATGACCACAATGCTGTTCTCGGAAAACCAGTCGCGAACTATTGGCGGTTAAAATCAGTCACGAGATTTACGTCATACTAGCGCGCTGCTTAAACTGTCGGATACCGAAGTCGAACTGACGCGGATATTCCATAATGTCTCTATAAACTCTCTATGGTTACGCGCATGTTTGTCGTTTCACTTCTTCCGAGCGCTGAAGTTCCCCTCGATAAATTTCTAAATACTTTCCACCTTCATGAATATTTCAGCGTGCACAATACAGGAAGAATTGAGGAAAGCAAATAATGAAAAATAGATCAATAACGTCAAGGAAAAAGGTAATAGAACCAACAATTACCCAGAGAAGTCATGGAGGAAGTTCTTGGATATACCAGTATGTGGGATAGATAATACGACAATACTTGAATCGGTTATTACTTATACACCTTAAGTCATTTTTATGCCAATTCGAGTTAAACGTAAAAACCTACAATTTTGACCGTTCCACATTGATCGGTGCAAAAATCTTTTTAGTAAACCTAGCGCAAGTTAGAAAAATGGTTGTGAGCCATTCAATATGTGACGCCTTAAGTCAATGACTTAAGGGGTTTTGCTTTAAATGGAAACAAATGAGGAACTCTAACCTTACAAATAATGTTAGTCCTACGGTTGGTGCAATGGCGGAAAACAAAGAAGAAACTATTAAAAAGAAACGTTGTAAAAGCGTTCGTAATGATTCAAGTTACGAACGAAATGTGGTGCCTATGGCCAGGGTAAAAGGGATGACCTATACTAATTACAAAATGAAAAATATTCAAGCAAAAACAATGCGTGCCATCACCTGCAGGTAATTATAGACCTTAGTCTTGTTTCACAAAGTATTTCAAAATTTGTAGGCGTCAGCAGAAGAAATATTGACGGGATATGATCAAAAGAATTTTTGAAAATTTTTATAGATTTAATTCAAAAGAAGAGCAGGACAGAAGCTAATAGAAGCGACAAATATTCAGCATAAAGTTGAAAGAAAAGACCGTAGTGCATCATATTGGCATTAACTTAGAGAAGGCTCTAAAAAGGTTAAAGTGTGCCAAAATATATTTTACAGTGTATATGTTATATCGATAGCTTGAGTGAAACGGGTTAAGAAGTTATTGCTAAAAAACGAAACCCCGCGAGACAAACGAGGAAACTATCCAAAAGGAAATGCCATTTCAGATGATATCAGGAATTTGGTAAGGATCCATATCAGCTTGTTTCCTGTAAAACAGTCCCATTATTCTGAAAATGAGTACCAGTATCTTGATGCTCACTTAAATGTGAAGGTAATGTATGACATGTTCCGTACGAAGCATCCTAGTGTGAAAGTTACGTACCATTATCATTTGAAATTTTTTCATGAGAATTGTAACCTATACTTCGGGTGGCCACAGGCAGATACATATAACAAGTATGAAATCTACGCATTAAAAATTAAGAGCACTACTTTAGGGGAAGCAGCGAAGAAAGTTGCGGTTGTTGAAAAAATGATGCACCAAATACGAGCTAAAAAATCTATGATGTTTTACGCAGTGCAGCGTGATGACTTAGGAGCATTGGCTTTTGAGTACATGCAGAATTTGCAACTACCCAATATACCAGTGCAAGATTTGTTTTCCTGACGCAGCTGACAGTATCAGTATTTTGTATACACGATATCAAAACTGATGTACTTTTTATGTTTATTCCGAAAATACAGCAGCCTGGGTTCGAATGTAGTCGGCTCGTGCTTGATGAACTTTATGGAAAGCTATTTAGCAGAAAATATCACAGAACTGCGTCTATTTTCGGATAACTAATAATTAAAGGTCACTGTGTTGTCCGATGTTGTATGGCATTAGGTGAGTCTGGTCGCTTCAAAAAGATTGAACAGTTTTTCGATTCGTGGAGATTTGTTTCTCCCTTGTGACCGAGATTTTGGGATAATTACAAGAAATTTAAAAACTATGACCGGATTTATGAGAGCTTCCAAAACATTTAATCTGAATTGAAGAAAATTGTTTCATTTCCTGATGAATCTCGGTTTGGTCATTAGGATAGGCAACAAGAGTAATCATAGGGCAATGCGAAGTAGAAGACATCATCAGATGGGTCAAAAAGCAAGGAGCAAGTGGAGGGGTCCTAAATATAAACAAAATCAAAGCACACAGAGCCGTCACAAACAAAAGAATAGTCGATAGATTTGGGGAAAGGACAAAAAATGACTAACAATAAGTGAAGAGATCTTCTAGTCACTTTCATTTTTTGTGTCTGGAACCATACCTAGTTTTTCGGTTTAATAAAAAACCATCTTATCGTAAGTCGTGGAGACTGCTGTGTAAAAAATTGATCCAGAGAGGAACTACCGAGAACACGTCGAGGAGAACTAGATAAAGACAATTGGGGTCCATAATCTGAAGAAACTCGGTAATCAAAGAATAATACAGAAGAATAAGCAAAAACTATTGACGTTTTTCTCGACCATTCTAACTATTGAGCCTAAATTCATTGGAACACACAATTTGGAATACGTCACAAGAATGGATCATGCATAGAAATTTCTTTTGATGATTATCTGGAACAGCCAATTTTCAGTTCGCAAAAAGTCACAATTAACTAATTGTACTGTCTCCTTTAGAATAGTTATTTTCTCATTTTTTATATATTCTACATCAATAGAATTATTGGAATGACCAAGTAAGAGTTCTCGAATGTTGGGGGTGATATCACGCCGAATTTTATGACCAACGTTAGAAGCGACAATAAGTTATTTAGAAGGAATAAGAAGTAAATTGGAAGATACTTCTCCAAAAGTTGCAGAAGAAATAGAATTGAGTTTATAAATCTTTATCGTTTTCTACATTTCAAAAAAAAAAGCAAGATGCCGAGCTAATTGTAGAATAAAACTTTGGCGTTTGTTTAGATTCCAAATTGGAAAGGTTATGAAACAGTTCCTTGTCTTGCATACTTCATTTAATGCTATTCTTCTTATTACCTGGATGAAAGAAGAATCAGTTTTAAATAAAAATGGTACAAGAGAAAGCACTTAGTCACTGAATGTCCTTAATCCACATTTTGGTCTAGAAACGAGTGATAGTCTTTTCTACATAAATTTCTTGATTTTTGCATTTTCAATTTCTTCGTAGATTTTATCTCTCTTTTTAAACCAAAATTTGCTGCAGGATGTTTACTTCCTCTATGATTGCGACTGTTAAATGCTCGATACCAATGGTCTTATCGTTTAGTTTAAGAAATTAGGTATACTTGACAAAATTGTTATAATTATATATTATCAAATATATTGGTAGATATCGGATAATTTTGATTTTCGCAACGCACGTGTTTCCTAATATCCGTGTGAAATGTTGAATGTATTCTTGGTTCAAAACATAACCAGTGGAATAAGAGGCAAACGAGGCCTCAAGAAGCTACTTTCTTCTTTTATATTTATAATACGTCACGACGGAGATCTAAATTTGTTCGGAATATGGACTTTTGCCAAATTTAAATCTATCGTCATATGTAACCAGTTAAATGACAATGATGAAAGAAGAACAAGTAACGAACCAAAATACATAATTTATAGACGCATTCACGTCCTATTTTTGCCAGTTTTATGTATAGGTGTAGGTAGATAGTGTAAATAAAAACAATAACTCGATATTATACGGTTGTAATGCTAATTTGCAGAAAATTCGACAACTGAGTAAGTCTCTTGCTTAGAAGGATATTCGAATCAGAATTTTAATGTATACAAATTACTTAAAAATGTACCGACAAATTTTGTGAATACCGTTGAAATTATTCTGCGGTCCGCCGATGTTATCATTCTGATTAAGCATTCCGTACATATTAATTGCTTTATACAATGGCTATAAACAAACTTTATAGTCACGCACATGAAATGTGCATATGTAGAAGTTAATAAAAAATCAACCAGTTCTTCACCGTGCAGCCTTCGAGGTCACCGTTTCAGTTGTTCCCCATTTAAGTAACATTAACGGGGACTACCCTAAGAACCGAATTCTTGCATGATACGATAGATGATCATTATATACACACGACCGCAAAAATTGAGTAACATTGTTCGGTTTATTAATATAATTTAATCTGCTACTGTATTTATAATATTGTGATTGAAACGCGATATATACAGAAGCAACAGATTGAAAATAATAATTACGATTAGTTTAGTCTTTTATGGAATTCAATTTTATATCTATTCTAAAGAAATATTTTTCAGTTCAATTTAAGGTACCTGGATCCAATATGCCTAATACACAAATTGGCCTAAAGTCGTTATATCAACTAATTCGTCATAGAACGAGTAGATAGCATTAAGAGAATACCTAGAGTCTTAATACAATCAACCCCATGCTTCTTATTGTTAGTTACGAAGATAATAAAAGTGTGCTCCAAAATTATTTATTGCGAGTGCGAGGTCTTTCTTACAGGAGCTTTATTTAATGTGTGTAAAAGAATGAAAGCAGAGTGTGCTGATGATCTGCCACCTGGCTCAGTTTGTCGTATAACAGAGAAAGGCTCCATGACATCGAAATGCTTTGTCGATTGCCTACGCCATTTTGGACACTCCAAACCTCTAGGTCGTTGCATCATAGTTTTTGACGACGAAGCCACTTTGGCTTTGAGATTGTACAGACTGCAGATTTGTATGACACTGTTTTATACTGCCTCTCGCTCGATACAACTCACAGACTTCAGCCGCTTGACAAAGCAGTATTTTGCTCGTTTGCGTACCAATGAGAAGCACGACTCATTTTGTTTTGGCATAATCATACTGGCAGAACAATAAGAGAAAGAAATTGTGATCGATCTATGACACCCTCGAACATAAAGTTTTTAAGGTCAATCATCAGCGTTCTATTTTCTGGCACAAGACAACAAAATGGCGGGGCATGATTTTGGGCCGATTCCTAGCCTAAGCTTAGGAAAGATATGGACGAAAAGATACGAATACGTACATACATAGCTATAGAAAGCGGTTCAGCTTACAATTAGAGTTCCTTCGGCTTATATCGTTAATTATATTGCCGGTCACTATATCGAACAACAACGGTTTCATAATATTCTGGAACCATAACTGACAATGAGACATACAAATCGATAGTCGAGTTTTTATTTTTTTAATTTAGTATGAATGACATTTAATTTCATATCCTACTCCATAGTTACTATCATAACATTATACATGCCAATTTTTTATAAACAACAGTGTGACAGCAGCTAGCAATTTTAAAAATATTCTCTATTCACCGAGAATGTCCATGCTGGAATACAATCTAGTGTCTGCGGGAGGTGATGGTTTGAAGAGGAACGTCGAAAAGACACCGTTGAAGAGAACACCAATACCATCGAGTCGCAAATTAACAGCGAGACCAGAGGTCAACAACGGCAATGTCAAGGCGAAGCTTGAGGAAGCAATACAGGAATTATCGTCGCCAAAGAAGCAAACATATAATCGCAAGAGAGCCCAAACGATGGCCGAAATAACACCGAGCAAGAGAAAGTATCCGATCGAACCCAGGTTTATATATTTAATTCTTTTTTGTCTTACCGTACATACATATTGAAAGCTAACTAACTGACTACAATTAAACCAGTCCTTGTTTACTCGCGGCTAATTAACGACGGCTTCATTGGTTTAATGCGGTAATAAAATTATTTTAACAGGTATGGTAATATAAGCGTAATGGATCGACTATATCCTTACACCGTAGACTCGAAGTGGATTTATATTTCTGTTTGTTCTTTTTAACCTTCCTATACTCACGCATACGGTCTGTGAGACCGACTTATATAGTATAGTATACGTCTTTCATTTTGACGTGAGTATAGGAAGGTTAAAATTACTATACCTCAAAATAAATTATTATTAAATTACCTGGTGAATTGGCAAAACTGTTAAGTAAATAATATTGGTTGATACAGACATGCAAGCAACAATAACAACAAATGTATATACATGTATATGTATGTCTGTCAAAAACGCCACTTCAATTTTTCTTTGATTCTCATTTATCACTTTGAAACAATGTTCGAACTGATCGGAGTTGTAACGTTTCGGAGCTAGCATTTTGATACCTAACCGACTGGCACTTTTAGGATAAACGTTAAGTTTGGGCCCAACAAAAATTTGGTGTATTTTAGAAGTTTTACTTTTTCAAAAAAGTTAGTCCATTGCTGTACAAAGTATTAATTTTTAAATTTTTGTGAGACAAAGATTAGGTGAAGGACGTTGCAATCTTCTGAAAAAATATCTTCTATAAGACAGCAAAGAGGAAAGCAGAAGCAGTATGTGTAGTGTAGAAAGATACTATCAGAGAAGTTCAAGGTTACAGCTTCACATTAAAAAGAACAATGGGCATTAAATTACAAAGCTAAATTGGCAGAGAACAAACAATGAGAATTTATAGAAGTAGTTGAGGCGGAAAAGTTGAAGGAAAACAAAAGTTATGGATAGCTCTACAGAAAAAGATACATATGCTATAGTAGTATACAAATGTCAGAATAACAATTCATCCTAGCAACGAAGATAAAATTGGGAAGCATGAGGAAGATATAAGAGATGAAAATAGGACAATGATTATACATTTCTGTATAATGAACAATTTAGTAGTTGCAGATACGTATTCTTTGTAACCCAAGAAGGCACAAATTCACGAGGGAGGTCAGTAGGAGAGAATAAAATCCATGGCAGACCTAGAGCTAATAAAAATATGTTAAAATTTAGAAAGATAAAGGTAAACAACAGACATGAGATTGGATCAAACCAATAAATCAAGTTTAAGGGACAAGAAATTAAAATGTCAAGGAAAGTCAAGGTTAGAAAGAGATTTTTAATCTTAAACCATATAAGTTGTAATAAGAGGAATCTGTAGGTAGCTAAAAAATCCTGAAACGACCGCCCATAAACTATCAACTAGCGATAACCTGAAACTTGAATGGACTTCATACAAAGGAGTTGACCATCATAGTTGTTAGTAGTATCTATGGAATAGCAAGATATTCTCAAAATAAAAAACACACACGCCGTAAGTGGATTCCAGATATTAAAAGACCATGAAATAAAAGAAATTAAAAAAGGTCTTACCCTTTGTACGCCGATTTTGGAAACCCCGAAGGCGCATTCCTGCAATATTAGATTATTATGAGTGGAAAAAATATAAACAAAAAAATTTCGCTAGTAAAAAGTTCAAGCACGGCCGCTTAATTGCCGAACTGAATGAGATTTCCAAAGTTAGTTTGGTAAAGATAATAGATAATTCATTCAAATTCATTCTGTATGATATTCAAAGATTAAAGCTTAGAATTCTGATGAAGGAAACAAAAAAGTACCATGGGGACATAATGAAAATCCAGCAAAAGTGTCAAGTTGTTATACATCGTTTGTCACAACTTATGCATCAAATTAGAGCAGAAGAAAGTTCATACAAAATAAAACAAAAATTATAGGAACAAAATTTTTGCTACTATCACAGGAAAACCGTAAATTTTTTTTATACATTATTTAGTTCCGTAAGGAAAATGATGAGAATCCCTGAGGTCAAGTACGACGTTCATATCTTAGATGGAGAAACGTAAAAGCTAGTAACATTCGGATCGTATCTGCAGCTAGGTCAAGTGTATCTTTTGATATGAAGTGAAGTGAGAAAAACAGTTCTATACTTCAAAAGTGTCTGCATTTATAGTCAACAAAAAATAAGTACAACCAAACAAGTTTACGCCTAACCAGATAACCTTGTCACATCGGTCATCCTTCACGAAATCGTTTCAGAAATATGATACAGGATTATGTAGTAAACGGTTGTTTCCGAGAAAATATCTTAGCAAAGTAATTGCGAAGGTATATCCATATGAGAAATAAGTTTGTCTGTACATTTTAGCTTCTATCAAAAATTTAAGGACACAAACACATCATACATATACTAAAATAACGTAAAAATCACTCATATTCACTCATTTCTCTTTCTTACGTCGTTAGAGGCTTTTCTGAGAAAGGTTGCATCACCTAAGCTCGCCACTTTTTCGGAAAGCGTGAGGCAATGTGACCAACTGGGAGCTCAAGCTTAGCCTCTTGGGAATAAAGGGCCAGAAAGCACTCAAGATTTTTATTTAGGCTGCAAAAGGTTCAAATTTTCATAAAAAGCTACAGCGGTCGAAGTTGGTGAAGATACAACAGAAAGATTCGGGTTTCTGTTTTTGGTAAAATCGATTATTTATTCAACGAGTAAATATTCTAATTAGAGGGAGAGTCATATTATAAGAGATTCCTTCAGGCAGTCATGACTAAAATTCTAAGCGACCCATTGAGAATCCGCAATCTACAATTTGTTGCTGTAGTTTTATGTAAAAAATCTGACGATAGGAAAATTATCGGCATGTGTATGTTATGTATATGCTCGATTTTTCAAATAATTGGTTCGAATTGTTGCAAGAAAACAGCAATCTCAAATATACGCTACAGCTACTTTTACAGGATTAGTTTATCCAGTTCAATTAATAGACCTTAAATTAACTGAGAATGGATTGATATAGGATAAATACAAAACAATAATAATGTGAAAGTATGTATATACCATGTAAGATTAATCGTTTGATATCGGGAATTTGTAAAATGTTAATATTATACTTGTACCTTGGAAACTACTGCTAATGACGCTGTATGGACTTCTTTTTGGGAAAATTTCATAGTATGTTGGGATTGTGTGTTCCAATTTTTTACAAGACAGGTTTTCCAAACAATAAATCGATGTTATTGATGTTATAGAAAAAAGTTTATGCTAATTAAAAATGCATGTGTATCCGTAGTAGTAGTTTTTCCCATTAACTAAACCTTGTGAAGTAATTGGAATTTCATCTCACAATCAGTGTACCACTTTTAACTAGTAAGGAAGTTCTTGAAATTTACGCAATTGTAAAAATTGTACTCAAAAAATATGCACGGTTATATAGCCACAACTTAGTTATCTCGAAATAATCCAAGTATATATTTGTTTTTTTATACAAAAAGTCCGTTTACATTAAATTACTTCTAAATGATAAAACGTAAAGGTTTTTGTTACATATCGGAAAATTAATAAGTTGTTCAATTTGAAGTGCACCTAAAATTTGTAAATATGTAGATTCCAAATATAATTAGTTAAAAAGTGCTGCAGACAAAGATATTAAGTTAGTAAGTTAGTTTCGGTTAAATTCAAGTGTAGCCCCCCTCCTTTTCTTCCCTACCTTGTGATTATAAAAATGTGTGTTACACCAAGAAAAGAATACATTCTTTCATCCTATGGTAACTCACAAATATCTAATTAAAAATTTAGCGTGAATCATCTCTAAATAATTACATCTAAGTTATGATTAGCTAAAAATGTTATAGATCTTGTGACAAACAAGAGGATACTGTTATTTGACTTGCTACATCAAAAATACAATATTTTAGAATGATAAAAATAATATAAAATTTTGTTCACAAATATTCTCCATTAGTTTACCTTTCAAAAGCATTTTATTAAAAATAGATTTTCTTTATGATAAAATGATTTTCAACCTTATTTTACTGTAACACCGATTTGAATATTTCGAAATACACATTTCGGCAACTATGTTGTGTTCCTTGGAGAAATTATAAAGGAATAAAAATGTCATTCGTGCATTTTATATTGTAGTAACTTATTCTGCAAATGATGATATGGGAATTCCTCAAAAATAAGAGATTGATAGCTGCCTAGGTATCAAAGTGGTCCAATACTTTAATACGATCTGGAACTGTCAAGACATGAAAGAATACACTTGTGTCTGGTAGAACATAGACATAGAACATAACCTATTGTGGGTGCTGGGAAATAGGGCATACAAGGGAATGAAAGCTCGAACTTCCTTACATGAGAGGGAGACAAAGAAAGAATCCGGAAGTCTCAAAATTGTTTTGGGACTTCCTTCTTAAGCAATAAAAACTGCGATCAAGACATCGTTAAACGAATAGAATGTAAAATACTTGGGAACAGCGTCGGGATTAAGACATTGCGGAACCGTCAGATGCGAGAATAGAACAGTTGCTATTACCAGAGGATTACCATGTTAAGAAGCATCTCCACACCATAGACTTATTGTTAGTGGACGACCCAATCTGTATGAGCCGTTGTAAAGAGCAAGAAATATCACAGTGTATCCTTTGTGAGTGCCAGAGGGTGAGAAGTGAGGGACTTAAACATGCTGAAACTCGACCCTTGCAGCTAGAGCAGATAAGAAACCTTCCCATTAGTATGGTTCTAGATTTCATGGAGGACAGCGACTTGATGGAGTAGAATGACCAGGAGCACAATAAGCCACTAAACTTCGATGCACATTTGTAAGAGCTTTCCTTTTGCTAAATTCATGATGGCAATTTCTTATCGAAACAATGGTTTGGAGGTATTCAAATCGATTAGCAAATCTCTAGTAAAGTAGAGAAGTACTTTATCAGTTTGGGAACTAGTTTTTGCGCATTATGTCGATACACCAGCATTTCGCTGTACCTTTCTTCAATATTTCCCCAAAGTGCAAACATCATCGCAAAGTAACAAAAAGAGTCATAGGCTGACAACCATAGGGTCGTACAGCTTTAAAGAATGGTAGTGTCAAAACGTGTACCGCAAACTAAAAACTCAGGCCTCATCAAAGAATCAGGTCGTCCGATTGATGTAGATGTAGATGGTCAAATTAAAGCAATAATTGATTCGAATATTCATATTTTAACACACCACGCAATATTGCGTAGCTTGACGTATCACATTGAAAAGCGCTTACAACAATTTGTCTACGTAAAGGAGCTTGAAAGGGTCTAAACCACTCTACAGGCAGAAAAAAGACCTACATTTGACAATTTATTCTGGGAGTATAACAAACAGAATAGAATTTCTTTTCGGAGGGTTTATTTAACGCATATTGAAGTACGAGAAACAATTTCTTTATTGTCATTTTCATACAAAATGGCGGCAACAGAGCACGTCGCCGAGAACAGCGTTTTTGAAAACACCGCCACGGGAGGACGGATTTCTCGGCCTGTTTGAGTCCCGGAACAAAAAATCTAAAAATGTATAATCTACATATATACAATTGGCTTTGGAAGTAAATAGGCGTTTCTTTCTAAACCAATTTTTGTGGAAGTGGTGCACTTTTGTAAGGAATTAGTCGATTGTTTGTCCTAAAAATGAGCATTAAATTGTTCATAAAACAAAAGTTCACATTCAGTAGGAAAACGGCTACGTACTTCCAAAGAGAATATTGTTGTGAAGATACTGTAAAGATTTCAAATCGATCCTTGCAATAGTCTCCGAGAAATCCGTCCTCCCAGTTTGAAAAAGTGGTTCCAAGAAAAACGCGTTGAAAGTTTTATGAGTGCTCAGCTCGCGCTCTGAGGCGCTGCGGCAAAATTGATAATTGAACCTTTCAACATACTTTTTCAATATAAATCAAATGGCATATTGTTGTTTATTGTTGTTTATAACCCTAAAGTATCGTTAAAGCCAAAAAAGAAAAATTCGTATTTTTGCAAATCCTAGAGTGGTTTACCCCGTTCCCCTTTAATTTAACGAAATTCACTTAACACAAAAAAATAACATAGACGGCTTGCGGATATGTTTGTTTCGGTAATGAAGTATGAGTTTTGCATAGCAATGTTAATTGAAGAGTATTGTGGAACAAACGAGATGAACTAGCTTAGATAATACTTAAAATAGATGTTGATGTAAGGAAGGTTGTGGTATCAGTTTGATAGGATTTTATTGCACACTGAAACCATCAATTCAGATGCATACGTTCCAGCTGACCATACTTAACGATTCAATTAAAAGAAAATTTATCAGAATAGATAATCGTAAAGGTGTTGCGTTCCACAATGGTAATGTAGTAGGTATCACAGATATCTTTGGCCACTCAACAATAATTATTGGAGCTCGGTTTGAATGTGTTACCATATTCACCATGTAGCCATGACGATGTAGGTTATGATTTATTTCGTTTTTTTCAAAACTTCTTGAATGGTATAAATATTGGTTATAATTATCAAATCGCATATCGGTTGGTTTTCGTTAATAAAAGCTAGACGTTTGATGAAGGTCATACATCAGCTAATGAAGCAAAGCAACGCACAGTGGTCGGAATGCCCGAAAAAATCGGCAAAAGTCCAAATTTCAAAGTTGGCGGTCAGAGTTGGTTCTGAGATATGTTGAAGAGAAAGAATCACTACGTAAGTTTCCAGAAGGGCAGATCGCTAAGTCACGTATTTCGGCTATAACAATTGTCCAAAGTGAATCGTCGCGACAGCACCCTAAACGCTCTGTGATTGCTCAAAAATAAGCGCGTCACATAAAGCGTCAGAAAATTTTCATACTAGTGCGGATTGTTGTGTGCGATATGGAGGGTGTTGCGGGAGGTATGTAGAATATATTTATACATTAACTACCTATTTTTTCGATAATTGTATGTTTCATAAGTAGAGACAAAAAGAACCTTGAATTTGGTATCGAATTTGAAAAATTTGATCGAAAATGATCGAAATAGTTGTGATCCCAAGAGATCCTGCAGCTACGCGAAGTTTAGGTACATGGGGAATAGTGTCTAGTTTCATAATTTTCAAAAAAATGTACCGGAATCCCACAGACGCAGGCTTAAGGCCATTTTTCCCTTGACGGCGTACGGCGTGTGGATTCGCTGTGAATGTCGAAGTATTTAAAAATTTCTGCTTCGAAACCGCGGAAATGTTCTCGCACTTGTACCCCTGGTATTGTATGCCAACCTCAGTTCATAAGATTTTAATTTACGGAGCTAAAATTGTCCAATGTGGTCCACTTCCGATCGGGCAATTATCGAAACAAGGATATTAAGAGAACATTTCTCGCGAAAAAGTGCAAGAGAAAAACCATGGAAGATATTTTTCAGCGAAAGAAGATCATATCTGATTCATACATTTCGAGCATGAACAAACAGTTAAAACAACTAAAAAGACTTTTCGCCTGAAGCCTTAGCAATGTTTCTGTGTAGTGATGGTTACGTGGACATAGAAGAAGATGACTATGATGGCGAATAGGTCAAATAAATTTGACTAAAATATGTTGTAGCGTTTAAATTTTGCAAATTCACAAGTTTTACAAATTTGACTTCAGATTCATGATCAGCGACCTCGAAAACATGGATGTACAAGGCTTGACTCAAATTCGATAAAATTTTAGACCATCGGTCGGCCGCGTTGGATCCGCCATTTTGAGTTTGACAAATTTGACTTCAGATTCATGATCAGCTGTGCAACGGGAAATTACGTTATCGTTTTGGAAAGAGCAACAATTTCTTGGGCGCAAAACCTCTAAGGCGTTTTATTTCCACAGAAGATACCGAAAATTTTAAAATTGACAGAGCAAAATTTTTCTTTTTATCGATGCCCTCTTTCCACATTTTGGTGTAGACTGTGTCCATTGGAAATAGTGCAAAGTATGTAATTATATTAAAATATTCCAAATACAATTGTTTAGTATATTTAGAAAGTATAAGTTCATATAAATTCGACATATTTTTATGTAGTGAATCACTATATAGCCCGGAGGAGATTTCAATCGTGGGTCACACCGCAAACCAACTTACATCATAGCCAAAATCTTCAAAGTTGCTACATATATTCTCTAAAAATTTTGTAATGTTTACGGTATTGTTAAAATCAAAAAGTTTCAGTTTAGTATTAATTTATTATTATTTTGTATACGGCGATTGTTATAACATAGTATCGAAGCGATTTCAATTGTGGGTGATGATGAAATCTTTAGTTGATTGTTTTGTATTAATATCTTAACAATTGGTAATTTGTATAAAGCCGATAAATTTGATGAAATGTTATAATGTTAGTAAGTTGGAAGGACTCTTATAGATACAAGCGATATAAGTTTGAATTTAGCAAGCTACCACTACATATAGAGTGATTCACGATTAGGTATAGTCGCGAGCAGTGGAAAAACCCATGGCTTCAAATTACTAAATTGAATTTCTTAATGAATTTATAATTTTTATTGATTTTACTTTCCTCGAGCCCCTTAAATGCGATTTTTAGATTTTACTTCATTACATTTATATTGTTTTTTTACAACCATTGCTAGTTTTCGTTCTAAAGAAATATTTCGGAGCTATTCTCGTTGAAAAAGTTCGTTCATTTCTTGAAATAATTTGACACTTATTAGTTTATTAGGCTATCAGTATCTACATATGTATTCTTCCGAACAAGATAAAAATAACATATAAATGGAATGCCTTCCAATAAAAAACAAAAGGCTAAGGGTGTTCGGTACTTTTTTAAAGATCGGTTAAACTTAAAATTTTTCATTGGTTCCAAAACTATTTTGAAAATTGTATATCTGACCTTTAAAAGTAGTGTGTGTAACGATAAAATACTACTTTTTTACAATGTTAAGAGTTTCTACAGCTTTAATCTGTTTTTCTGTAATAAGTGAAGAACCAGTAAGTTTGCGGGCTCGAAATTTTGCATACCGTGTATTCGTTACGATAGCCACGTCCTATCGTCGAGCTTTTTGTAAATTCCTTTGTTATCGTTGCTTTATTGAAGTCCAAAAATGACGGTAAGCCCATGGTCATTTTTCTATTGCTTAATTGGGGTTAAATTCAACAACCAAACAAGGAATTTACAAAAAAGCTCGCCGATAAGACGTAGCTATCGTAACGAATACACGGTATGTAAAATTTCGAGTCCGTATACTTACTGGTTCTTCACTTATTATTGAAGAAAAATAAAAATAAAATAAAGCTGTAGAAGTTCTTAACATTGTAAAAGAACTAGTATTATATCGTTACACACACTTATTTTAAAGGTCAGATGTTCAATTTTCAAAATACTTTTGGAACCAATAAAAAAATTTAAGTTTAAGCGGTCTTGAAAAAAGTACGGAACATCCTTAAAAACCGTGTTTAAATCGTTTTTGGTTAAATATGAATTTGACGCATTCCCTTTTGTTAAAATCAAATCTTATGGCAGCAGTTTCTAACGATCGGTTTTCTATATTTTTTGTTCAAGGTAATTGGATGATTGATCTATTGATTATAACTTACTACTTAACATATATATCTATATTTTTGTAACGTACGATGTATAGTTAAATAACAAGCGAAATAGTTTACTTACAAAATTTCAATTAAAAAAAGATAACAAAAACACTTCACTACACTTCCGACAGAACTAAATTGCCACATTCGAAATTACACTGTTAGATTGTTTATTCTACAAATTGTTTTTATAAAAAAACCAACAGACATGAATATTCACTTCTCACCTATTAAAGTTTATATTAGGATATATATACATATATACATGTGTGCATAATGTTAACCGAATTATATAAAATAACTTTGTAAACACGACGGGAGAGAATAACGTTTCGACGAAATGACATTGGATTTTCCGTGATTGTTGTGATCGTGATCCCTATTATCAATTTACCAAATCGTAACAATATTAGTGATAATTGCAAGCGGCGTCTTGTTTTTTACGATACATGAATTTAATTCAAATTATTGTTATGATGATAATGTATGTACGTGCGATATTAGCGCGAATAGGATTATCGTATATAGTCTTACCTAATACTAGTGGAAAATCGTACGTCTCGCCGTTCTCGGTCCCCCCGAAGCTGGAAGTGAAAATTTCCCACCAGTCCATACTTCAATAGCGCTACTACGATAATGACTTCGAGAATGAATTCTCGCGATGGATCGCTGGTAGATGAAGACTATATGAAGTTACGTCATCGAGTCGACTGGTTTCTCTCATATGCAAAACAACACGAATGTATGTATATACACATACTTGGAACCACAAATTGCGATTGTTTAAAGTATCTAGTAGCCGATTTATTTTATAGATTAGTAATTCCTGAAATTCCTTCTTCTGGTGGGAGGTAAATCAGTGCGTACCATACTTCAATGGGCTTCAGCCGCTTGGGGTTGGTCGGAAGGTTTGGAGACGATATGGTGATATGACAGTCGGGCTCATCGACATACGTGATCGTCCGTTTTGCGGTTGAAGGTGATGAACGCGACCTTTCTGAATATGTTTCACAACTCAGTCGGTAGATCTGGTTGCGTTTACATATTTCAAACGAATTATAAAATTTACACAAATTATACTACCTGACATAGAAATTGCATCACCTATAGGTGTTGGCATTCATTTATGTAATTTGGCAGAAATCTCTAACTACAGAAGAGTAGTAATACATGATTAAAATTTGAGAGAATAATATAAAACGGTTCTTTATTTTCAGTAATAGTATGTTAGACCACTTCAACTGTTCAGCCATAGAATAACAGGTTGTGGCATCGAATCTAAAAGTTTATCGATATTAGCTTGATCTACTGCATCCCAAAGAATTTGTATTTCGTGTCGTGGAACAACAAAAGCTAACGGCGGGTTAGGTAAATTTCCTAACCTCTTACCCAGTATGTCCCACACACGTTTTATGGAGAAAAGATGCGCAGATTTTGTAGCCAACGATGATGGTTAACGTGGTTCTTTCCGAAACAATAATGAGAATGAACACCGTCTTGTTGAAGCACAGGGTTCTCCAGCGCTTGAAGAAATTGGAGCGCATGGCGCTACACTATTTCATGAATCGCTTGCCGGTTATATTGCGTTGAATGAAAACCAAGGAGGTTCATTTCCATCGATAGCAGAACAGTGCAATATACAAGTCTTCTCACGGAAAATTGAATGTTGTACTTTTCTCCACGTCTTCGCCTGACTTTCATACGACTGCCATGTCTTCCGAAACAGAATCTAATTTCATCACTAAAGACGACAAGGTGTCACTCCATATCCTACTGAAGTCTCGCTCTGCACGAGAGTAAATATTGTGGTCGGTGTAAAACCGTACGGGGAAGCAGAAATATGTGGTTGGTAGGAACCCAAATTAGAAAGATCAAATTTGGCGGTAAATAGTATAAATATGTACTGGATGGCCTGCACGTTGAAACCATTCGACAGCAATAGTCTTAGGAAACGATAGTGATGTTTGATTCCTCTTCTTTTCTATGCGTCAGTGCCTTTTTGGTAACGTCCTCGACAAACTCTTATTACACTGGTCAACAAATTTAACTTTCTTTTACATAACACTGATGGAAATAGGTGTATATACAGTATTTGGAGGTCCTAAATTTGAGAATGATATGCTAAATATTGTAAAACGTACAGTCTTTTTATTACAGGGGTCGGTGGTCGTAATCTAATGTTAATGAGACATAAACATGTAAAACATGTTAAATCTAAGCAAAGATATTTTACTAATCACCAATTGCAATAAAGAATATAAAATGTTACATGAAGATATCATACCCTGATAAAATATTTCAAATTTTGTATTTAGTATAACCACCTCTTTTTAAAAGCCAGCAGCAATCGCCCAACACAGATGGGTTCCAGTGTACCTGATACCATGTTACTATTGTCATGTAGTCCTGCTTAAATCTCTCTCCTTAATTCGCTGTTTTGTCTTTTGTACGAGACAAAGATTTTTGGCTCTGTACAAAGATTTTCTTAGCGTCTTCGCACCTTGTACAAAGATTTTTTGGGTAGTTCAGGTACCACTATTATGTTGTACAAACTAAAAATCTCTCATACAAAGATTTTTTCCCGATCTTTGTATATGTACAAAGAGGCTCGTACAAAAGAAACAGTGCTCCTTATTGATAAACCGAGGTCACACACCAAATCATTTAATTCATTTTATTCAGCTGAGTTATTAAGTTGGGTCCACCGGTAGTTGATAAATGTAGGCTCACTACTGGTGTTCTCAGGAAGTTGTGTATCAGATCCTGATGATGAATTAGAATGGTCGAGAAACATTGTCCAAATTGATCGCAAGCGGTACCGGTAATCCTTGGCTACAAGAACTGGTCTTAGTGCAGAAGGCAAATTTGAATACTGCATTTTGTTCCTCTGCTTTTTTAATACCCTTCTGTTTTAGTGATACAGAAGTAGCCATCACTTATATGGTGAGTAAGTTCTCTCTACACCATAGAAACATCAAACGGCATAGAATTTTCCTTGTGATGCATCCACTACATTAAATTTACGTGACAACTCACACACAAAAACTATGAGAAATCTAACTTTATCTTGATGTCCGATTTAGCCTTTAAAATATAAAACATAGGGGGACATAGACATACTTGAAAATTGGATGTGATAGGACATTTCTGTGATGAGGTGTTTTACACACAAAAAGAACATTTTTATTAATGTTGCAAGAATCATGTCATAGCATAATTTCTGTTTAAACGATTTCTCTAAATAAAAAATCGCCTTCGCGCAAATGCGTATTTCAACATTTTTTAAATCGCTCCCTTGACTATAAATTGCACGTCACCGTACTGTAAGTATTATGATAAAGCAAAGATATGCTCAATTAAACTAATAGACTAAAAGTCAGAAAAAACAAATGGTCACTTAAAGATTACTAGGCTAAACATTATTACACTACTGCTACGTGGTCAAACGAAATTTTAATCATTTATTGTTGGTTAAAGGCCAAATATCAAAAAACTCCAACCCTTTCTAGGTGATTCACTTTCTATGCTCGGTAGTATATTTCCAAGTACGGAGTATCTCAATTTCGATACTTACAATTAGTGATATTAGACCAGGATCCGGTCGGCGTAATAAATTCGTGCGGTCCGCGGTTAATCTTTTAATATTAGCGCAATATTTAACTTATGTTTATAGGGGAAAAAATATATATGCTGATAATTTAATACTTCTTCTTCTTCTTCTCGTCAATCCTTATGCCTTTCAGCGTCGGATTATTTTTTGATCTTACGACGATTTAATCCATTCTTTCCATCGTGTCCGGTCTGTACTCATACTTCTCATTTCTGCTATGGTCTTCCCTCACTTTCGTCCCAATTCGTTGACTCTGTCAATCCATTTTTCCTTGGTGTTCCCTTTTTTCTTCTCCCGTTATTTTTGGCTTCTATTATTTTCTTGGTTAAAATCTTTTGTTCCATTCTAATTATGTGGCCGTACCAATTTAGTTGACATTTTTCAATTCTTTTTAGTATATCTTCTTGATTTATCATATTCTTTATCTGTTCGTTTTCTATTCTGTCCATTTTTGTTTTCCCCACGATCTTTCTCAAAAATTTCATTTCCATAGCTGTTATTTTGCTTTCGTGTTTTTGCTGTATTGTCCAGGACTCACTTGCGTACATTATTGCGGGGGCTACTACTGCATTGTATACTATCTGTTTAATCTTGGGTTCTATTTCTTTTTTCCAAAGATGGTTTGATTCAGAGCGTAGTAGATGTTTGTAGCTTTCCGTCCTCTTTTTGCTATGTCTAGATCAATTTTTCCATCATTAGATATAATAGTACCTAAATATTCGTATGCGTCGACAATTTCTTCTTGTTTATCGTTTATTCTAATTATTAGATTACTGACTGGCTCTTTATTATTTATCACCATTAGTTTGCTTTTTTCTACGTTTAGTTCCATCTTCATCTTTTCTATTTCTTCTGTCCATATTTTTGTTAATTTTTCCATTTTCATATAACTGTCAGCTATTAGTGCCAGATCATCGGCGTACAGCAATGCATCCACAGCTACAGGTTCCAGTCTTGTTATATCCTAACATTGTCTTCACAGTTTTGGTGCGTTTCCTCGTATTTTGCAGGATTCTGTCCATTACTATAATAAATATTAATGGACTTAAGCTGTCTCCTTGTTTTATTCCCACTTGCATTTCAAAATCTGCTGATCTTTTCCATTCACTTGTACTATCCCCCTAACCTGACAATATAGACTATTGATTATTTGGCGCATTTTTCTTGGTACCTCTAGTTTCTCTAGACTGATATCTATACTCCCTCTATCTACTGTATCTGCTACTGTATTTGCTGCTCGCAAGTCTATGAAATTGAAGTAGATTTCCTCCCCTGCCTCAATTTTACGTTCTATGATGTTTTTAATTATGTGGATATTATCGTTCGTTTGTTTCCCTTTTCTATAGGCTGCTTGTTCTTCTCCCAGTTTGTTTTCTACTAAATGTGTAAGTCGTTCCGCTATTATTTTGGTATAGACCTTAAAACATACTGTCGATAGGCATATTGCCCTATAGTTTTCGCACTGACTTTGATCGCCTTTCTTATATATGGGAGTGATGAGGTTATTTTCCCAATCCGCAGGAATTGTGTTCGTTCGCCATGCCTTACAAAAGATGTCAAGGATCCACTCCTTTCCCACCTGTCCGAACCATTTTACCATTTCCGGTTCTATATTATCCGCACGGCAGGGTTTTCCTGTTTTTTATTCTTTTCAGGGCTTTCTCTACCTCTTCCATATCTATCTCTTCAATTTCTTCATTATATTCATTTCGTGTTCCTGATTCTGGCAATAAATCTGTATGATCTCCTGCATCTGTAAATTTTTTCGTGAAGAATTCTTTCCATATTTCAAGCATATCTTCTGTTCTTGTTTTTAGTTCATTCGCGGTATTCCTAATTGGTTTTATTTCTTTCTTTTTCTTCCCATTCATTGATCTTATTAGGTTCCACAATTTGCTGTTATTTGTTTTATATTCATTTAATACAAAGGTTAACATCTTTTCAAGTGAAAATCTGGCAAAATGCAAATTTGATCATTTTCAAACGTTAGGGACCATATCTTCAAATATTGTAAGAAAAATGATTCAAAAATTTAATAGCAATGATTTCAAGTAGTGATTCGATTGCTTCAAGAAAATTGATAAAATTTTATCCATAATTTGAAATCTATTTTCTGTACATGTAGATAGCCTTCCTGTTGATATAAAATTAGAAATAATTCATTTATAATGTGAACAATTATTAAATGATAAATATTGAGAAGAGCAAGAAAATTGTGCAACTTTTATAAGCAAATGAAAAATGGAAAATACGAAATTTAAAACACTTACCAAGAAATATTTAGTAATTTTCAGCTCAACTTATATTTGTGAACAAACTTTTGCTTTCATTAATCTAATAAAAATACAACAAGATCAAGATTGAATGATCTACATTTGAAGCCTGGGTAAGAATAGCTGCTACAAGTAGAGAGCCAGATTTTAAGAAAATAATAGGCGATGCAAAGCGTAGTTTTTTGTTTGTTAATTTATTATACTAAATTACTTACATTTACTCATAAACAAATTCCATAATAAAATTTTGTTTTTTAATTTTAATATTTTGTTCGGATCGTGAAGAAGGTTTTCTTTTCCAATTTGGCCTGAGGGCAAAATCTGTTAGTCAATTACATTATATTATAGCATTTCTTTAAACCATTATCGAAATAATAAATAATTTCTAGATAAATATATATTTATAACGTCCACCATTTTCTACATAAAAACGACTTTATTTGTGATAAATAAAAATAAAAGACGTTAAAAAAGTGGGGGTACGGGTACCCGGTTCCTCGCTATTTGCTTTTTCCGAAAATAACTCACGTTATCCTTGAGAATGTGTACCATACTTTATTTCTGAAAAAAAAAAACTAATAAAATAATTAGAAAAAGGAGGGGTATGGGATACCCGATCCTTCGTTATTAATTTCTCCGAAAATAATTCACGCGATCCTTGGGACTATGTAATATACTTAAGATTATATTCTACAAAAAGAAGAAATCTGTTATGGTTTCCGAAATATTTACAAAAATTTAAAAATCATTCAAATCCTTGGAGGTGGCTGTACCCCTAAACCGAGGAATTCCTCAGAAAAAAAAATTGAGTTGTTCTTATACCAAGGTAATCTTTCAGTCTGTGTAGTTTCAACGAAATCTGGAAGTGCGAGTTGCCGGTGTTCCCTTGTAAGTGAAGCTAATTAGAATTCCTAGATTTTATGGGGGCTTATATTTGAAAGAGAAAGTCCTCAGTTAAAAGCTTGTAATAAGCTGACGGACGTCTCAATTGAAACACATGCACACTGAGTCAAATATAGGAACGCTCTTTAAGGTTAGGTGTGTACTGGCAAAATGTAAGTTTCCACAGCGCACCTCGTTTACCTAGTAGTCGTGATCTTTCGATCGCAACCTGTACTCGATGTTTACATGATCACAACCACTAGGTAAATGAGGTGAGCTGTGGAATCTTACGTTTTGTTAGTGCGCTCTTGATATTGAACAGCGTTGTTATATTTGACTCACTTTACATACATAGATGTAGAATCAGCAGCAGTAACTCACTTGAACAGCTTACTGGTCATTATAATTAGTCTAGACAAACAGCGGTAATAGCGTTACAATCACGAAATAAGTTACGACAGCATCGCCGACTACCCATTCTAATCAGTACGCTGTATGCGAGTAGTTCTGTATACTGTCGAAACTTATTTCGTAATTACCGCTGTCTGCCCAGACTAATTATAATGGTTGTGATTGAGTCTTGAATACGTCTCCCTATATTCATGTGTACACTATCAGTGACCTATAGTAAAAACTACCCGCTAACTTGGAATATGCTCCATCAAAGAAAAGACAGGCCAACAAGCATGCTTCGAATATATTTTACTAAATTGTGAATAATTATGTGGAAAATTGCGTTAACTTCGTGTTTTGCTAGAAAAAAGAATGACTATTGGTCGTTACGAAGAGACACCTAATTATTTGTTGATGTTTTTTATCTAAATGTCTCTGAATAATGTGGTGAGTCATCCTGCCTCTATTTGTGGAATATTATAGAGGTTTCATTTGCATAACTTACAAATTATACCGTTATATACGAGGGCTATTCAGAAACTAACTTACGTTTTTGAATAAAAACAAATTAAAATGACAACAAAACATTTTTCTTTATTATAATCATATGATAGCCTAACTCTTGAGATACTTTTCAATGTAATGCCCGTTCAAATTAAGGCACTTATCGCAGCGATGCATCAGTTTGTTGATATTATTGTCATAGAATTCAGCCCTCTGAGACTTTAACCACTCGCTCACGCCTTCCTGTAGTTCCACATCGTCGTGGAGGCGTAGAGTTGCGAGCCAGGTCTTCGTGCGCGGAAAGAAGTGGTAGTCATTTGGCGCCGGATCTGAACTATACGGAGGATAGTGAAACAGTTCCCAACCAAAAACATCAAAGAGCTTCCGGGTGTGATTGGCGGAGTGCGTTCGTACATTGTCGTAAAATAAGCAAAACCTTCGAATTTAATATTCTCCGACGCTATAAAGTTTCACAATACCAGTTCATCAGTCACTTGCTTGCGGCCATTTTTAAAAGTGATGTACCACTGTCTTATTCCACCTTCACTCATTACGTTGTTTTCTACACTTTGCAAAGTTTCCAATGAATTTCAATAGGCTGATCACCGATCGTACTTCAAACTGTCGGGATTTTCTATTGCTATACTCACTTTAAAAATGTACAGTTCACTAACCACAAGCAACACGAACCTCACGCTACTGCAGCTGGATGTGAATTGAGTGAAGGAATGCCCAGATACCAAGTGTCACGTCAACTCAATGCGTAAGTTAGATTCTGGATATCCCTTGTTTTTACAATCGCCATTGCAGACGTTTTGATGCTAAAAGCTTGGTTATTTAACAAATTATTTCATTCAAAACTTTAAATAGGTAGGTAGATATACATATACCTTTTGGTTTATATGAAGGATATATTTTTAGTGTTAAATATGGTGCAAATAAAGAGCATTGCGAATAAGCGTCAAAATTAACAGCAATTTTTACTAGATTTCTAAACTAGTCACTATTTTGTCAAGCAGCTGTCAAAATGATTTAGACGCAGGTAATTTTTAATGTTAATTATCTTAACAACAATGTCGATGTCACAACAATTCATAATGTTATTATTATGTTAGGTGTAATAGTAATTAGAGTGTATGTAACCGAAGAAATTATTGCTAAACACCTCATATATTTTGTAATATCGTAAATAATTTGGACAGGTGCACTCTTTGCAACAAACCAAACTTCAGTAAGGGTTCTAGTAGGGTTCTGCGGGGTGCTACCTTCCATGGTACCAATGATATCTTTCAATCCCCAATAAATAACCCTGTTAATTTCAGCTGCGTTTTTTGCGTTTGTTTCAGAAAAATTTGTTTGAATGCGAAAATAGCGCAGTACTAGTATAACGTATGGTTTCGTTCGTAGTGTTTGTAAATTGAATATATTTAACCCAAAATTTGAGAGCGTGAATATTATTATGATATTTACTTATTGTAATCAACTTAATAAACCTACGAGGAAAGGCAACAATTAAATTGTTTAATTTGCCAAGGAAAAGCTTAATAGGTTATTAGAATTTAGTGCAGGTAATGAATTTGCATTTACGTAATATAAACATCATATCAATTTTTAATGGAATTATAGAATTGCTAATGAGTTTTTAATTGATTGGACCAAATTTGTAATTTACACTAATTATAGTATCACAAATCCAAGTAAACAGTGTGTACAATTATGTAATACTTAACTTTATGTTTGGATGGGATAATCGAATAATTGCTTCTCAAATTAACCAACATTTAAGCTACTAGTGTTAATTAAGGAAAAATAAAGTTAAAAAACATGTAATATTTACTTACGATGTCAAATAAAACATGGGCCTACGTATAAATTAAAATGTGACCACTGCACTATTATTCATTGCTACCGAAACTAGGAGCATTAGGTACATAGTACAGTGTTTTTATAGTTATCGATTTTAATATGGCGATCATTTCGACTTCTTTTAAGGAATTGTGTAAAAATTTTATTGAGTGTGATTGCAACGTTGATGCCTTGTGTCATAGTATTCAGTGTTCACTCAGAAATTTAATAGAAGAGCAGGCGGTTGTTTGCATGAGGAAATTCTCAAAGCCCTTAATGCGGCGCTTTAATAAAACATGGCAGGAGGCTCATCGCAAAGATTTTTCCAAATGAATTTTGAATGGTTGAAAAGTGTTTTTGAAGTAGGATTTGAGAGAGAAACCGATAGTACACCTACATCAAGCAAACCGCGTCCACAAAAACCGTCCGAAGATTGCGGTGAATGGCCAAGACGGTATAAAGTCCAGCAATTGTGTGACACAGAAGATAAATAGAAAATAGTACGAGCTGCAGCCAAGCAGGCGAAACAACTGAAAAACAGCTGAAGAGAAATCCTCTGTTTTGTCGAGTGAACAAGCCTTGGCATTACTAACGGATTTGCAATTGACTAACCACCAATATGAGCGCATAAGAGTAGTATTGAAGAAAATTGGATCGTGCGGTAAGGTTCTCGATAGTAAGCAATCATGTTACCCAACTGAGATAAAAGTCACAGAAAAAGGTGCAACCATACCTCTGCAAGGTATTTTGGATCATACACCCGAACGATTTTCGCGAAGTAAATTGGTCTATAAAATTAGAGAAACCGATTTAACACTGATTTGTAAATGGGGGCTATGATGGTGCATCCGGTCAAAATGAATATTAACATTCTTTTCATAGTGATGCCGACATAACAGATGACAATTTGTTTATGGTCAACATGGTACCATTGTAAATAATTTTTAAAGGAGAAGAAAGTCGTGTATCTCGAAGTATTCGTAGATCCCCGTCTACACGATATTGTCGACCAATAAAGTTCGAATTTGCAAAGGACACTCGCAAAGTAACAATTGCCGAGGTTACAGCAATCGAAGATCAAATTCATCAGCTTAAAGCTATGTAAGTTACAAATGACCAGCACCAATTTAAAACCTCTTATGACCTGCATTTTACAAGATGCGAAAGTTGCACAAGCTGTAACTGGCAGATCTTCGGCATCAAGATGTTACAGGGAGCAATAGAGTTGAGAACAAGAGGAGTGAAAGATGCCCGCAAACTCATGGAATGATGACCTCAAAAAATTGACAAATTTCAAGTAGTACAAAGTAAAAAGAAGCAAAGAAAGATGACAGAATCTAGAGAAGTCTATGATCAAAGATACAGAGCGGCTGAATGAAGGAGAATAATAAAAGAAGTTTACAAAAGTTAGTTGCTATGATACAACGATACGAGGTAAGATGTATTGTCGTCACCTATTTTTGAACTTTTTACGTTTCTCGAATAGGGTTAGGGAAATTAGTTCAAATGTACCCATCCTCATCGAAGTCATTTTAATCTGATTGATGTCAGACTGAATTGATTAACTTCTGCAAAATGGAAATAGTTTCGGATCGCATAAGTCTAAGGAAGTAATTGATGAAGTAAATATTTGGTAGATTTTCTCTCTTAATTAGATAAAATCAACGTTTAACAATGTTGCTACTTTCACTTAAGTAAAAATTAGCGAAAGAGTAGAATAAGTAAAATAAATAAAATGACTCGCAACCGGTTTGATGTATCTTGCAACTGGTCGTTACTCGGTAAAATAAGGTTTCTGTTTGTTGATATTCCTTAGTTGCTGATTTGCATTTTGCAGATTACACTTTTACGATGTCGATTTATGCACGCCCACTTTTTCTTTCAACTTTTGTAGTAACTTAATTATATATGCAAGATATTTATAATTAGATCTAAGTTTTAATTATTTATTATTAGCATATGGCTGTAGATTCTTAGTTCTTGTTCTCCCTCCACTAATAATTTTATTATATGAAGGTATTGCAAAACTTATGTATTTTATTAATTGTGTCTTGTCAATGATTTGTAATCACAAAGATTTGGCAAGAAAAGAATCAATCTTACCCCTTATTAAATCCGATTTAGTGCTGATCGTTCTGTAAGGTCCATGTTTAAATATACTTGCTTTGCTTTCGATGTAGAACGATAATTTTGTTGCTGAAATACGTATTTGAAACGTCTTTCGAATCAGGCGTAGCAAATATTGTTTTATATTAATTTGCTACTGCAATTTTTTCCTTTGATGGTAAATGGGTGGTGATTTTCTAAAAACGTCTGGGTTCTAAGTAACCGTTAGTGTTGTATTCGTAGAAACGAGTAAAGATCTTTGTACCTACTATCGAATCATCAAATACTAAAATCACTGAAGTATCCTTGTTTAATAAGTGACCGCGACTGGTGCCCATAGCAGAAATTCTTTTCTAGTTTCGTCATAAAAAATGGTATTTCATCGGTTTTAGGCTTTTGCTCATTGGCTATATTTACAGTTACGTTTTATTTAGTTCTTAGGACCAAGCGTCAGGCATGCAGAATCCTTCCCACTTATATAGAGGAAGCGTCGGAAGGAACGCACCAATCTTCAGGAATGTATGGTACATGTGAAACTGATTTAAAAAACTCGAACATTGTTATCAGATTTTCATTGGTTGTAATTTTCGTTTGTTAATAAATTTCAAATGAAATAAAAAGATCCTTATATTGACTAACCAGTTTTACAGAAAGTCAGTTGAGTTCTTCATAAAAATACAATATACTCCTGGAGTTTGGTGCATTTCTCCCGAATTATCTTGTTAATCGTGCATACTAGAATTTGACCTTCCAACTTCAGTAAGGACTTTTAACGTACTGAACATCGTATTAACACGGGAGCTACGGTTTTACTTCATATCCAAGAAGAAATCAGGACTGAGGTTTTTATCTGCAACTAAAGATCACCAGTCTCACGAACTTTAGGTTCAGAGATACAGAGACACGCAATCCCCTATACCATAGAGTCATATGTGGCTGTCGACTGTTTGTTGTCGACGTTGTGTTGTTGATGTTATCAGATAGTTCAGGAAGATTGAAACTAAACTAAATATTTCTGAAAACTATCAAGCATGTAGAACCCAAAATAGTGACCATCATTTTGAAGCAAGCATACGATATGGTCATATAAAAGAGAACGAAAAACAAGGACACCCCTTAAAATGTCTGTCGATGTGAAATTCAAATTATGGCTATTATTGGTATCTTGCTTGAGCCGCATGCTTCTTTGGCTGATTCTATCGTCGTAATTTTCAACAGTTTCCATATCTCGTCTGTACCCATCTTTGCTGTATTGGCTTCTTTTTGCTTTAGTAAGATCATATATTATATGTTGTAATTAAGCAAAATATATTTATAAAGATTCATTGTCGGGCCTCTCAAAACGTTCAGTTGCATACAACGCTACACCTATATTTAGACCTATTCTTTTGAAAGATTTTTTTCTGATGTCTGACGTTTACTACTCAATTATTTTAGACAATTACTTAATAATTTCGTTCTATGTATATTACAAAAGCGAACTCAATTAGCTATTTGTTTTCCCCACAATATTCTGGAAACAGTAATTTAGCTTGGGTAACATTAAATTTCAATATTCATCATTAGCGTCTGGTTTTGTTGTCAGGTTGTCGGGAGAGGGAGCCGCCACGAAGTCAGGCCCCAGGAAAGAGGACGCCAGTCGTCGCGTGTACCAGCAGTTACTATTGAATGCGTGGCGCCATCGAAGAGCCCAGGTCGCGACGCTCACTGACTCATCCAGACGGTTGCAAACGCAGGTTTGTCACCTTTTAGGTGCTCCGAAGCGATGACGGCGGCGTAAATGATTCGCGTTCGTCGCCGTCGAACGGCGGCGTCGCGCTTAGCGTCCCGATGCCGGGTGTGTGATTCGCCGTCCGCGGCTCGGCGACGCTCACTTTAGGTTCTTTCATTAAGTCATCGCGAGCTATAATCTTATAATTTTACGCCTGCCGTCTTTGTTGTCACGTGTGGCGTCCACACACATAAGCGTCTTGTCACTATTTATAACGTATCGCGTATCTAGTAGTTTGGTGTTGAAGTTTTGCACGAAGATATACAGTAGACGAAACGGGTATGGGGTTATGTATTGAGATTCGTAGAGAACAGTAGTAAAATCTTGGAACCAACTTAAATACAATGAAATACTTATCACTCTTATCACACTAATTCATTTCCTTAGTCTGAAGTAAAAGAATTAAATGTTGGACTGAAATAAGTTTGCTCTTATCACGCTGATTCTTTGGGAAACTCCGATAAGTATTTTGATCACCAACTGGTCAGTTTCAACGGAGAACACAAAGGATACAATTCATAGGCAGTCCCGATTTGATCCCTTTATGTCAGTGTTCCTGAACCACTGGTTAGCGAAGTTTTCAATAAATTATCCCTTCACGCTTATGTACCCCCAACTCGTGAACAACATTATTTATTACAATTTTTTGGATCCCAGTTTAATAAATTATAAACCAGTAATAGAAACTTAAGTACCATGACGACTACATTAAATTTGGCTTTACTTCAAGAGAAGTAAATGGGGAGACTAGACCTCAATGCGTTTTATGCACAACTGCTCTTCTCCAAAATGCTTTTAAACCTGCAAAGTTAGAGCATCATTTGGAAACCGTCCATTCAAATTATAGGGATTAGTAGTAGCAGTAGTATTATTTAAAATTTCAAAACTAATTGCTAAACAAAAAAAAGCACACACAATCGGCGAGTCGCTAATAAACCCATGTTTGCTAAAAGCTGCTGAAGAAGTTATGGACTCCGAATACGAAACCGTGCATTTCACACTGAAGTTCGCTGACTTTCGACAGGGAACATCTTGGCGAGGCTGTACGAGCTCTAAGAAGTTAAAATATTCTTGCTTAATAAGGAAAAAAAGGAATTGTTGGATCAGTTCTGTGACCTCAAGTTTCAAATAAATTTGGCTTATTTAGTTGGCTTTTTATGCACAGCTAAATAAATTAATGATTCAACTGCAAGACTCGGGCAATGATAAATTACAAGGCGCAAGAAACATATTTTATTATCAAGATAAACCTAGTCACAGAATAGACAGAAGTGACAAAATTAAAAAATCTTGTGGCAAATTTTGTATGCGTATGTTATAAATACGACGATAGTGTCTATATTTGGCTGGCTTCATTAACATTTCCAAAACTCTAATATTTTTCAATTAATACGAACAAATGTGCACTTTTCGTATTTTTAAAATACCGTTGGCTAACTTCTGAGCTATTTCGAGATCATTCAAATTGATCACATGAACATCAAAGCTCCCAACACACCTTGTCGCTTCGATCTATTTTGTGACTTAGTGCATTTGTGTCTAAAATCGACCTTTGGTTAAATAAAGTTAAAGACGATAACTTCTCGTCTTGGGAAGCATTAAAACCAAATATTGGCAATGTAATGAATTTTGTACACATATCTGCTTTAATACGATACTGCCAAATACTGGATGGTCAATAACAAGACAAAAAATGTGTTAAATGGTTCTTTATAATGAAAAAAAGAACCCCTTCTTTAAGTGTTATATTTTTGGGTTGAGCTTATTTTGGCTTTCATCCATTTCTCTTTAGGGTTACGTTTTTGATGTCTTCTAGCTTCTACAGCTACTTTTACATCGTTTTGCGGTTTTTCCTTGGTAATCCCTTTTTACTCCTTCGTGATGGTGGAACCTTTGTTCTATTCTCTATTTCACCATCCAGCATCAATTTCACAACCATCCTAATTGTATCTTTTGTATTTGCATTTCCATTTTTAGATGTTTTCGGTGGAATTTCGTTCATCCCCAGGGAACTTTATCTTCAATTTTTTCTGAAGAATTGTGGAGAAAACACATTTATCGTTTCACCGGTTACGCTAACAATTTCCTCGGACATGATCTAAGAATATACGGCAATAACCGTGGAAGCAAATAGTCAAAGTTTTAAAGGGAAGCTTTAAGCTATCGATCCTACACTAGTGTGTTTGCACGACTTTTATTACCCCACTCGTGGTTTTCTTCAGTATAAACTTTGCATATCCTCGATTTGAAAATCAATATAAAACCATGTAAAATGAGATATAAGTTGTAAATTTGTCCTTAGAATAGGACATACCAAGCAATCATTAACTTTTAATTATTCTGGTTCTTCCTTCGTTATTCACACTTTGTTGAAGACTGGTTTAAAGAATTCATCTCGAAACTAGAACCATACTCTTAAGTCACTCAACCAAGATGTTGATGTTTCATGTTCTTTCTTATTTATGTCTTAAAATTTCCTCGCTCATCAGCCTACCTATCCATGATATTTTCAAGAGTGTTCGATAGCACCACGTTTCAAACGCTGCAACATTGTTATGTTTCAAATAAGAATAAGAAGCCTGCGGTTTAAATAATATATAAAAGAAATAAAATTATCCTTAGCACACCTTTTGGAAATAATATCATCTTCGCGTGGTATTCGTCTTGGACATTAGCCGGATATCGCTGACGATATTTAATTCCCCCAGTTTTCCACTAAAGATGGCAACTTAGCTGCCAAAATACGTACCTGGATTTTTTCCGAAAGGTGTGATAATTTTATTTCTTTTATATTGTTTATATTTCTTCGTTTTTGTTTCTGCATTCGTTGCGTAATAGAAGAGAAAATAGGCTAACATAAGAATAAGAAATACATAATTTTTAAGAATTTAGTTCATTCTTGTGTGGTTGCAACAGGACTAACCTTTGTCTCCAGCATGCTGCATAGAATGTCACAGAAATGTTTGAACCTATCAAATATGTAGATCCCAGCTCACTTCTTAAGTTCATGTGAACTTCAATAGTTGCTGAAAACATGAACTCTTTGATGAAATATTCGTACAATATACATAATATATGTGTGTGTGGATATGCGGGTCATGTGTATGTTGATATTGGTTAATGCACATGTATATATTACAGTGAAATTAATTATTTTTTGTAAACTCATTAATTGTATAGAACCCGTTTTGCAGTAGAAAACTCTTCAAATCGGTCTTAAATTTCCAGAATTTTCCAGTTTATTCAACAGTTCTAGGTGTTGGTGTTTAGTAGCTGTGGTAGAGAGCCTATGATATTGCAGTAAGACTTGTTGCGTGGATTATATTTTGATGGCATTTTTCTCCTTTTCATTTTAGTATTGGCAGTTCCATTTTTGCACGCAACTGACATATTTTGTTGCAAAAAGGGTTTGCAATGCGTAGTTCGACTTATTTGTTCAATTATACGGACAGCTTTCTTACATGTGCTGATGCGCCCCATAGCTGAACACTATAACTCCTTCGTGCATGGAAAAGTGTGCGATATGCTGTTCTTGATGTTTCTTTATTTGTGATTGTCCTCGTTCTACGTATAGCGAATAATCTTGAAGAAAGCTTTATCGAGAGAGCATCAATCATCAATTTCAGCATACCTATATATTATTTAAATCTGGATATTAAATAAGTAAATTAAAATTAGGTTTGGACCTAATTGGTCATCGCAAGTCTCAAAATGATTTTGTGATCATGATGGTTCATGCACTAGCTTTATTTTAGTATTATCCCGCAATCTCTATTATGTCGAAAGACGTATTTGCGTGAGGATATTTTCGGTATTGTCATCTTCCACTGTTTCGTATTTCGCGAAGATGACCAGTTTTTAAATATATCCCGTCTAGACGCTAGATTTTTAGAGAAGTTTTATTCATTTATGCGTAATCGAACTAAGACACCACTTTATTTTAGTTGGTTATTTATAACGACAACTGAAGCACGGGAGATGTAATTTAGCTCTAAATATGTCTCGCGTTCCTTTTTGCAAATCCAACGAAGCGAATCCATCTATTTACGTATTTGTATATTACGATGTTTATTTTTCATGTTGTAGGTAGACCAGTTACAGATGCAGATCGATGTATTGCAGAAATTAAGGGAGTCTGAAAGTTACAAACGGTTGGAATCAGCGACCGAAACGGAGCGTCTGCGACATGAGAAAAATGAATTAAACAGTACGATTACGAAATTACTGAAGGTAAATGGTAGTTATTATTACTGCGATTCTATCCGGCCATATTTATTTCGAGATATTTGCAATTAAATGTATTTTTGGCGCTTTGAATCTGCATAATTGAATGCTATCAGGTCGCTAATGTAATATAGAATTTTTATAAATTTTTTCAGTTTTGTACGTCAGTTATTTCCCATTCAATATGATATTATTTCTCTATTGTTTTACACGGTTACAAGCACGTATATTTAATGTTTCCTGTTACGTCAATTTCAATATTGCTTCACATCAAGTGCTGCTAAGTTCTTCCAAACATCTATATTACTACAAAATTTAAACGATCAGCAATCGATTGACAATTAAATCAATCGTAGGCTGTAAGGTTGTTGAACTTCATCCTACTGACTGTTTTCGTTTGACCAACTTTTACTGGAACACACATACACCTGTAGCGAGTGTAAGTAGGTAAACCAAACGAGAGGAAGGGTAACGTAATAATTGTGTGACGCATGTTGTTGAATAATTTTATTTCGCTCGGCAATTATGTTACAAAAATATGTTTGCAAATATTCAAATACGTCAGCGGGAAATATTTTTTATTCATGCACTTTGAAATTAATGGAATTCAATCTCAGAATAGTATCCATTTGCCCGAATCAATTAAAATAGCAACAGCGGTGATGTCAATTTTCTTTCAAGGACGGTGAAATGAAGGAAGAAACTGTAAGCAATCTTCAAGAGAAATTGAACGAAATTAATGTTAATTGTATAAATTTGAAAAACGAATTGGTTACCACTAAAACGGAACTCTCTTCGTACGAGATGAAATTCCGAAGGGAGTGTCACAATAAGGAATTACTGGAAGTAGAAAGAAAAGATTTGCTGGAAAAGGTAGGTGTTTTGTAAAAATCTTTATTTTAGAGTCAAGATGTAATAGATAAAGAGGTTGTCCAATAAGAACGACTATTTGATAATAAGAAAAGTAGAAAAATAAAATCTACCTAACTCTCACTTACGTGACCTCACTGAGGCTTATTTATTCGGCAACTTTCACAGAAAGTTGTGCAAGGACTGCACTGCAGACTATATTGCATATACCAATAATAATTCCCTCCATTGATAATTATTGGTATATGCAATGCAGTCTGCAGTGCAGTCCTTGCACAACTTTCTGTGAAAGTTGCCGAATAAATAAGCCTCAGTGAGGTTATTTATGTCAGAGTTATGTAGATTTTATTTTTCTACTTTTTCTTCGTATCGTAACTCTCTCCAAGCTCTTGAAACTATTTTTCTATTTGATAATCATAACAAAAATAACATGGGGACATATTAAAAGTCAGTACCCTAATGTTTAGCCATAATTCTATTGGTCACACATATTTTTCAAATTGAAGCGTGGTAGTTCGGTTTAGTATAGAAAGTTTGAAAGAGTAGCACTCAAGTTCTTAAGATCCCATTTTAGTAACTAACCTGAGTATAAAAACCAGCCCTAGAGCCCTATATTAGCTAAGGAGCGCGCTTTCTCTGATCGAGTATGTTTTACATTCGTAAATTTTCTAGATATCTGTTCTCTAATTGTAAGTGTAGTAAGTGTAGTAGTAAGAAGTCTGGTGTTAACTAAAACATCGCAACAACATACTAAGTGCTTGGTACCTTCACCTATTTATTGTTAGCTGCGTCGGATTTATTACCGACAATGAGCTTGATTATATGCAGATGATAGTTGGCCATCCAATGTCTGATAAGGACGCCAGCCCTGCGTTGTTTCTTTTTTAGTTTCAGTAAGAAGTTTGGTGTTAACTAAAACATCGCAACAACATACTAAGTGCTTGGTACCTTCACCTATTTATTGTTAGCTGCGTCGGATTTATTACCGACAATGAGCTTGATTATATGCAGATGATAGTTGACCATCCAATGTCTGATAAGGACGCCAGCCCTGAGTTGTTTCTTTTTTAGTTTCAGAAAGTTCATGGTTTCATTACAACTCCTATAAAGGTATTGCTTAAGCCTTATCTTTCGTTACCACTTGGGGCCAAAATCGGACTTCAAATGAGCCCCGTAGCAGGTCAGGTCATATGAAGGAAATGTCACCACTGCTTCGGGCCAACTTCTCTGCCTTACCACTGTATTCAATGACCCGATAAGATAGCGTTCAGATTAGGATAAACCTTACTAGATTCACAAGGTTTTTTGGGGTTCGTTCAAATGTTGCTGTTGAGTCGCCCTTGGCTAATTCCAAGGCCAATAAGGCAACGTGACTACTAGCACATATGTCTATGTTTTTATCAGAACAGCTTTTGTTGAGTCTTTCTTGGGTACAAGTCACGACAGGCACTATACCGGCTTGATAGACCGTGGGGTAACTGATTCTTACCTTCGGTCGGTTCCTATATATTTCCATATTTTCATCACAAAACCGCCTGTAAATCAAACTAGGCTCCTGCTTTGAGAAAAGGTGAGTTGAGAGTCCCCAAAAGGGTTGAACATTGCAGAAATCGCATTTCCCACCAACAGAAGAGGACTCCTTTCCAATCAGATCCGAGGTTCTACTAGACCAGTTTTTACTTAGCTAGCTGCCTTAAGTGGTACTAGCTTAAAGTGTTTCTTCATCCAATGAAGTAATTACTTTCGTATATAGTATCATCTGCAGTAATACTTTTAATGTAACGTACGATGGGTTGCGCACATTGCCGCGGAAATCCTCACACACGTTTGTGCTCTCCATGACCTCTTCATCCGCAGGTGCTACGTGAAACGAAACGCCAACTCTAATCATTATCGCTCATCTGGAATGCTTGTTTTGTGAAAATGTTGTCAGCTTACAAGGATTTGTAAGTACTCTAATAAATCTGAAGTAATAACAGTGTAGGTTTCCCCCAATTTTTCATTGTTAACGACTGGTCTTACACAAAGCACAACGTATGGCGTTGAAGAAGCTATGATTTGATGGCATCTCAAAGGTAAGCGTTCTTTTCGGATAGAGGAAGTGCTAACGAAGGTGCCGAATTAGTACTCGTGGTGCAGCTACAGCGTGGTTGCCACATATAAATACAAACTAAAGCAAAAGTAAGTGTGGTTACAGAAGAAATCAGTGCCATGACTAGGATTTGTTATCATAAATGTGTGATACACTGTGCAGGTGGAATAAAGATAGATATCCAACGAGGATTCGCTATAACGCAAAACACATTTAATATTTTAAGAAATATGAATTTCGTGAATTTTTACAAGAGAAATGGAGTAAAATAGTCGAATTAAATCTCCATTGTATTCTATAATATACACATATCCGAAACATGGAAGGGGAATGAAAATTAAATGATGGGAATTGAAGTTAAAAATAATATGGAATACAGAGCATCTGGAAACGGAAGGGTGGAGAGTCCACAACACGTCAAGAAAGTATAAAGCAAAATACGAGAAAAAGGAAGAAGATTTTCGATGAACTGAAGGAATTAGAAATTAGAAAGAAGAAAATGAAAGGTGCTGGTAATGGAGTTTGTACATTACAGTGTATGGTTGTACCATGTCATCAAACGACAACATCGTAGATACAACGTAACCCTAAGTACCAAGAGCGCAACAGGAATAACAAAAGAATTATAAAATAGAGTGTGACGCGTTACAAACATTTGCACTGCATTCATAATTTCTACCCTCTCAGATGAATTATTCCAAATGTTAACCCAGATAATCTTTTAGGATGTTAATGCTAAACTTGTTGTACGGCTCCGTCTGACCAATATCTACGACTTTATATTTCTGTTCCCTTTAAACTACAAAATTCTGCCTAGAAAAATGTTATTTTTGACTGTTATACAAATAATATCTTGTAAGTATAGTAATGAACAATCGATGTTTACTGACGCGGTTACAGACGATTGAAAAATATCTGCTTGAAACAGTTGATTTGCTGTTGTAGTAGGTTTTAAATGAAAATTAATGAAATTGGTCACCGTTGCAATAAGTTGAGACCAAAACCATCAAAACCAACTCTAGATTACAAACACATCCGGCCCAGATTGAATTATTGATCGACAACCTCGAAAGTATAATTTACTCGAAACAATTTGCTCTCTTCGCATCGAACAGTGTCAGAATAAATTGCTATACCTTACAACAAAATTGAATTGTTTCACTCCTTCTTGCTGTGAATCAGTTGATATTTTCAAATAATATACAATTCTTCATCAAAAAGTTTCGAAATCAATGGACACCGAACAAAGATAGCCAACTTGAAAATAGTTCATTTCCTTACACAAATGCGCTGATTGGTGTGGTTCAAGACAACTTAAAAATGTCCTAATTGTAAGCATCTTAAACACAAAAGTTAGTAAAATTCGTTACTGTTTTGATAAGTCAATTAAGAGCTATTGAATTTTGTCTTTCAGGATTGTGAGTTATGATTTCCGAAGTACTTTTCCGCTCAAAATATACACCTCAATAGCAAGCAGCCTATCTGGAAGTATAATCCTTTTAATTTAATAATTTAAAAATCAGGTATCCGTACGAGATTTTAGGCGTTTCGAATATGTATAATAAATGTGATATTAACTAAACGGCTCATCAGTTGGTTGCAGCTACTTTAAAGCCAACTTATCTTATACGTAGATAGTTTTGCTACCACTACTAGGTCAAATAAATGACAATGATTGAATAAATAGGTATATTTTCAAATATATAATAATTTTAAAATATAACTATTAATTCAATCATTGCCGTTTATTTGACCTAGTAGTGGTAGACAAACTATCTACAAGATAAATACAATTGAATTGAATTTGTTTATATACAAGCGCGCCACCTATCGTACGATATATGTACTATGTCAAAAACAGTCGACACACGCGCGCCACCTATCGTAGGATCGGTATTACACGTATGGAAATTCATGGCGTTTTTTTTTTGATGAAATAAATTGATTTGGAATTCGTTGATGCCACTATGCCAGTAATCTTCGCGGGAGTATACTCAACAACTTCCGAACGTTTCATGGCGATCGGATGAATGGTGTAGTAATGCCTAAAGGACCCACCTACATTTAAAATCAACTTGAATCTTAAAAAATTGATCTAGAAAGCGGTTAGTTTTGAAGTGTTGAATGAAAAATAGGACTGATAACGATTCTAAGTTTGTTGATGGATATCAAATAGTACGATATTCATCTTCATTTCTGTCCTTCCCCAATTTATATACCTAAATGCTGTCTAACAGCTTCATCGCTTATCTTAAACGTTATGACTTTATGGTGGATCAGACTTAAATTGGTTCCAATTGCCGTTATTAGGTTGTGATTATTAGGATTTGGTCTTCTACAGTAGAGAGGATCAGTTAGGGCTTCCCCTTTTAGCAAATTTATTAGGGCTTTGTTAGCGACACCTGTCGCCGGAGGCATATGGACGACGAGATAAACCCGTCTTTTGCTTAAGAATGTATGTACATAAGTGCTAAACTAGTTTTAGGTAGTCCTCTCGATGTAAATTATGAAACTGATGAATAATATTGTTGATTACCTTGTGTTCTAAAACGAGTAGTATAGGTATAGAATAAAAACTTAACTTCCATAATTTCCGAATTCTCCCACATATTTCGTTTTAAACATTCTGTCTGCTACGTATTGGAAATTCCACTACAAACGGAGGAAATCGTTACATCATGGGAAACGTGCCGTTTTTTCAATTGGAAATTGTTTTTGCATAGTTATTACAGGATTACAGTTATGGAAGCGTTAATGCAGATCAGAACGTTTTATTTACCACGTCGTATTTTGTTGTAAGCATTTACCTTCTGCATTACTTAGATTGGTGAACGGCCTTGACTAAGTGAATCATATATGTTCAAACCATTTATAGAATTTGTCACTAGAGACAATGAAACGTGATCGAAAGCGTAAAGGAAAAGGTAGGAAACGTTAACGGGTTATCAAACGTGTATGGAATAAATTTAATGATGCACAAATTTCGGTAAAGTATACATACATGCCTCATGTCTTCAAAGTATTTTACTTTAAAATCCATACGCTTTGGCATGCCTTGGAGCTAATTTTCAAAACACGTTTTAGTCAAAAAATAAAGGAAAAGAAAAGGAAACAAATTGTAAGTTAAACAAAATATATAGGCAGAGGCAACGCTTAACTAGTTACATGGGAAGCATTGGTAGGAAAAACGGGATTTCACACAAATAGTGTCAAACATTCCCTATGCCTACTTTGGCTTGAATCAACTAGTAACTTTCTCCGCCTTGACTAAACAAAAAGTCACCATCCCCATATAGCAACCCTTTGAAAATCATATTTGGAATATGTGTGTGTGTGAACATGAATATTTCGTATTAATAATACCCAAGCTTTTGCCTGTTCTTGTTCTAGAATGTTAATGATTTTATTTAAAATAATATTTATTTCTCGAGTTTTGTGTTTTGCAAATTATTGATGGCTTTCGATTGTGATGCCATCCGTTGATTACATGAGCTCTAGTTACCTTTTTAACTGTATCTGAGATCATACCAACTAATCAGTTTTAAATGAAACATCGCATGATTCGATTCCTGTCCCAAATGTTGAAACGAGAGGACTAAAGTCATAGCATTTATACATAACTAGCTATTAAGCCTGTCCCTGCTAGGAATATAAGCTAAAATGTTAAAAAAATTGAATTTTGCCACGTCCCTTTTTCGTCTTAATTTTTCGCCCATAGACCAAAAATCCAAAATTCGGCTACGTTAGGATTTGGCCTGGACGTTCTACTACATGCATGCCAATCTTCAGCTTTCTAGCCCATCAGCGGGCTTCAAAAAGCTCTGGATAGACAAAAAAGAGGAACACACAAATAAGAAAATTATATATATATAGATACCCAGTTTATTAGAAATATGTTATTTCTTACAACCTTGTTGCATTGTTTTTGTTGACTAATATTGGACGCTGTTAATTAATTTTAACGAAATTTAATTAAAATTGGCAGAATTTTAGGAAACATCCAAGAAATTCCAAACTATTGATATTTCGTAATCACTACGAACGTTATTTACGTTCGCGACTACGAACCACAAAACTTGTAGGAGTGAGTAGGTTTTTACCACAAGCAGAAGTACGTTAGTTATGCGGATTTTTCGATCATAGAAACGTTTGCTCATTCATTTTCCACTTAGCTTAGTTAGTTCATTTATCTTTCTGGGTTTCGCTGGTATTTGCCACTTTTTTGTTGTAGTTTTTGCGAATGGTTTGCGAGCGTATTCAGAAACTAAATTCGGATTAAGGGAAAAATTGATCAAAAATAGTTGTAGTAGTAATCGATATTAATTGGAGAAGTTACATAATTCTTAGACTACTCTTCGATATATTCATCGCTGTCGAGGCATTTGCGATCGCATGACACTAATATTTCTATGTGGATGTTCCATCTATCTACGTTAATCGCCAAAGTCTAAAATCAGCAAGTTACTGTTTGTACTGCAGCGTCGCTGTTATAATACTTTCCCCTCAGAAACGGTTTTCGTTCTGAATTATCCTTTGCAGCTTCATGGTACCGCTCGGAATCAACAGTCTGCTTTTATGGTAAAAATTTGATGAATAATAACAATCATCCTTACAGATTAATCGTAAAGTTCGCAGTGACATGTGACATCCACATTTTGTCAATGCCCAGCTCAAAAATTTTATCTTCATCTTGGTACCCTTAAAGGAACGTCAATGCTGCTCTCAGACGTTTCGATCTATGATTTATGTTCGGTATCCATCTTACATACAATTTGTCAGAACCATGTGCGTGGGTGCAGCAAGAATAGGAAGATTTGTTTGAATTTACGAGAAAATTCCGAAATTGTAAAACCTCGTGCTTTACACCTCTTCTGGCGTACTATATAGTATATACACATATGGATATCGTATAAATATAATAAATTTCAAGGATCTTGTTTGAATTGTGTGGCCCGTTTGCTGGTCATGTTGTGGCTTATGACTGACTGATACAAATTAAATAACTTTTACTTAACTTGAGGTTCTTAATAAACGCAAACAAGAAGAAACAACACGTTTAACGAAAACTACCGGAAAAAGGTTCGCATACTAATAATGTATCATCGATACAGAGGTTCGAATAATAATGTCATTTCTTAAGACTAAGGATACATATATCAGTTCCCTTTGTTTATTTAAGCAACAAGCCGTAAATTATTAAGTGTTAGGCCATGGGAGGACCATATTCATATCAGTAACATCATAAGCCATAAGCCATAAGTCATTAGATGTTACGATTACAGGTGATCTTTCTGCTTCGAATGTTTACTTAACTTATCATGCACTCGTTTGTCGAACCTTACTGTGCACCAGAGACCGGATTATATGTTTCTTGCGCATCGATAACTATCATCGGTATATATACTGAACGCTTTAAGATCTACACGAATTAGGACAAATAAAAGCGTTTAGCACCAATTTAATTTTACATATTTTAAATATTTTAACATATTTGAAATTATTCGACATATTTTTCCGTTTGAAAATGGCGTTATCTTTATAAAAAATATAGTAGACGATTTTATGGGAAATTTACATTGTATGATTACTGATGTTTTACTAAATATAATAAAATATATATTAATTAAATAGGGATTAATGCTTTTTCCAAGAAATTTATGTTTCTATATTTTTCCAAGAAATGGTTAATTGATTTTAAACTTCCAAACAAAGTATCATGTTCAATACCGAAGAGCAAAGATTATTTTGTTACGGTTTCTAAGAATAAAAATTGGAAATTAAACGAATAAAGGCGAGTTCTGATTGGTTAAAATAATTAGGTAGGGGGTGCATGCGTTTCAGTATTTATCATTTAAAAATATTCATCATTTACAAACACCGAATAAAGTGAAGTGTTACCGAGCTGCTCCGGCGTCCCGAAGTATTCACTTCAAAAACTAACCATGTAACAATGGTTAGATTTAATAATGAAAATTTCATGATTTTTTCCGGCATTGTTCCAACTAATAAAATTGTGCCCATGCTTTCCGATGAGGCAGCTTACATGGCCAAAGCTGGTCAACAACTTAAAGTTTTGTATTCCAATTTAATTCACGTGACGTGTTTAGCAGACGGTTTAAACAGAGTGACGGAAAATATTAGAACTTTACTTCATTAAATCAAATTATGATTTTGTTCATAAAACTGTTATGCCTGAAACTGAATCACTCCCATTACAAGAGTCTCTTCGTTTGATTGATGAATTTAAGGAAAAACTTCAGAAAGTTCCTGGAAAAATAGAACAACTAATAAATAAAAAAATTAATGATATTTTAAAAAGAAATAGCGATGTAAATATGTTGCAACAAGCAAACCAAATTCTCCGTGACGATTTTGATTTTGAAATAGATTTAAATCCGGAAGTTGTTAATGTTTTAGAATATGCACCAATCACATCAGTTGACGTCGAAGTTTTTCAACAAACAAATCGCTACTAACGGATAGGAGACATATAATTTAACTATTGAAAATATTGAAAAACCTTTGCTTGTAAATTGTTTTTACTGTAAGGAATGTAATGTTTAATGTAGAAATGTAAGTGATAGGTATCTGTTTAATAACCTGTTTAAATTTTCTTAGTGTTTGTTTCTTTTCCTCCTTACTTCAAAATATATTCAACATTCTGAAAGGGAATATTTTCAACATATTTTGCTCATATTTAAGACATATATATGTAACATATTTCAGCCAAATCTCGAACATATAATCCGACCTCTACTAATCACTTTACGTACCTCGTAATCGAGAGGATATTATTACGAGAGGGGTCTTTGAATAATATTCGCCTTCAAGATTCGTACAATTTTGCATGCGGTCAAACCAATTCTCAAAACAGTTATACCACTCTGAAGTTGGCATCGCAAAACCATGAAATTAGAAAACCACTCTCACCATCCGTACCTGCGTTTCACGGTTATGCCGATCATCAGTACGGCTTTGTGAGATGCAGGTTTCGTTTCTATACCAGCATTATATATGCAAGAACGATTAGTGTTTGTACATATGAAAAATCCAATTAAAAATATGTACCTAAATATCCATTTTTGCAGCATCGTCTTCTATTTGCTTTCCTACGGTGTCCACATCTGTAGAGGCAAATAGCTGTAAAAATGCGTATTTGCGTACATAATAAGAGAAAATCATCAATTGTTTAACGTATTGTGCGAGAGCTGGCACTGCCAAGATGCAGAATGATGTGACGTTTTCGCATTTTTCCCGATTTCTTCGATTGAGTTAGGCTTTTATTAAAATCCCAAAATCACCTAACGAAAACCTTCACGTAAAATTTCCATACTTCAAATTCCATACATAAAATTGACTGTAACTACCTCGTTGGATTTTAAGCTGCCACATTTCAACGCCACTAAAGAGAGGCCGAAATGAATGGCGTACCTCCCTATATTTTGTGTCTGCTAGTCTAACAGGGTGCGAGATCTAAGTAACATTATCATTCAATCATTCACCCGATACTATGCCGAGAATACCGATATTCCAAGTTCTCATATATAAAATTCGAAGACTTCGAGAATTTGTTTATAGCGTAGACATACATAGATAGAGATGTTACGGCGTTTTTATATCCATACAATTTGTAACCTCTTCGAAGAAATCATCTTTTTTCGTTTTCGATAATAACAGAAGCAATAGTAAATATTATGAAATATTACCAAACACTCAACCATAAGAGATATATGAGTGGCGCCCGGATTATGAGTCATACTGGCTCCGGGTCCCCGGAGTCTAACAACATCGCGTGACTCATAACGATATGCGGCCCTATTCACCCTCTAGTAGCCGGAAAGAAGACGATTATATAAATCGATATGTGTTACAAAGGGAGTTGAATCATCTATTGGGAGGGGATAGCTACGCGCGTCCGGAGTGAGAACTGACCATTTTAACAAGATCGCGATTCATTCATAAACGGAAAAAACTGGGATTTTCCAAATCTTACGTTACGTCGAGGATCTATGGCGCGTATGTAAACAAGTTCGCCTTGAATCATCACTTTAGCAGCTTTTTATCTTAATATCGACCTTTCCGACGATATTTTCAGCGCGTGCGGTAAAAGCTTCATTGGTGATAGATGAAACATATGCAGCTGTCGTGAAGCAGATTGTTGTTTCTAAGGGATTATACCGAAGAAATATTTGGCTCGAACGAGAAAATAACCTTCAGCAATGCCGTCACTAAATTCGAAAGACAGAGAAAACAGGCGTAACTAATAAAAGACCTGTTGCGCTATGACGCACGTACTTGGAAAGTCTGCAACTTATTCCATTTTGTTAATTCTTATATAACCCTATTTAATTCTCTTACTGTTAACTATTCGCCGTCGTATGAAATATTTCCATACGTGACGTGATAGACATATCTGACTAGAAAATCGAGTTCATTGCTTTTTTTTCTTTAATGACGTAGAGCATAAATTTACTGGTATTCTCAATTTGAGGGAATTGTAAAACGTCAGACTGGTGACGTAGTTAGTGTGCCCCTTGATGCCTGTGGTACTTTTGAGGAAGTTCAATTCATTATTTGACTTTGCCAATAAAATTTAAGAGAAAACTATATATTAAAATTTCCGTTCTGGTACGTACAAATGAATTGGTTATACCTAGGGCGCGGCGTTTTATACAGGATGAGTCATTGCGATGTATTCTACTAGCTGTTCACATCCACAGTGGGGCAATAACATTGGTGCGCTGTTTCATACGAGAACATGGTATCACATATCACTAAGGTTTAATAAAAGAGTGGATCACCTGTTATGATTAAGTAGTGTAAACCGGTCTTTGTGTACATGTACATGCAAGCGGTGGCATTAAAATTCGGATAAGTAAGGGCGTCAGTCCGGTTTACAGTACTTAATGATAACACGTCACCCACTCTTTCACCAAACGTTACATATACTACCTAATCAATGCTAAATCCACTGACTCAACATTCTTTACGGAGTGCTTAGCTCTATTATAATTAGGCAGCGGATCAACGAGGCTCTTTTTGCATTTATCAAAGGCGCCTGCCCTTGAAGCGGAAGAAGAGAGCATTATTGATCTTTAAACTTTATAAAACATGTAAATTATGTATTGTTTGTGAGCGTTTAGATAAAATGGTGCAACCCTGCTTGACATGCTAAAAGAAAAGGAACTCCAGAGACTGATGGAACCACAATGTTAAAACACTTTTTATAGAACCATTCAATAAATGCAGGAGATATTTTAGGTTTGATTATGGGGACTTTGAATTTCTTCAGCCGGCGGTCGTTAAACACTACAATGTAAGCATTTGTGGAGTAGATTTGGGTAATATAATGATCGCCACTTATCGAAGCTACCACAATACATGAGAATGGCCTGTGAGAGTACTTGAACTTTTTTGGATTGTGCTGCAGTAAACAGATGACCCCGGTACAGACGAGATTGTCTTAGTTTAAAATCCGAGTTACTGAATGTTTAATCAAGGGGATAGCTTCGTTGGCAACAGACTTTGATGGCGAAGATGAATTGGGCTTCCAGCACAAAGAAAATCTGGAGAATCGGAATTTGTGTCTATACCACCTTCAGAGGTTGTAGAAACCAAAGCTATATATATTCCAAAAGCTGTGGATATTAAAGAAATTCAGAGATACACAAATTGGGCATGTAACAGACACAACAGACTTTGATTGTGATGTGCAGCACAAGGAAAATCTGGAGAATCAGAATTTGTGTTTATCTCGCCCCCGGAGGTTGTAGAAACCAAAGCTGTATATATTCCAAAAGCTATGGACGTTAAAGAAATTCAGAGATACACAAATTGGGCATGTAACAGAGACAACAGACTTTGATTGTGACGTGCAGCACAAAGAAAACCTGGAGGATCAGAATTTGTGTTTATATCGCCCCTGGAGGTTGTAGAAACCAAAACTGTATATATTCCAAAGGCTATGGACGTTAAAGAAGCTCGGAGACGCAGAAATTCGGGATGTAACAAAGGCAACCGAACAATGTATTTTTGTGTTATAAAGTAACATGATTGTTTTATAGAGTTCCATATTTTGCATTTTTCATTGAAACAAACAAACAAACAAGTTTCAAAATAGCCTTCCTTTTTGATTTGTGAACCTTTGAAACTACGAGGTGTGTAAGTAGACTAATGAGACTGGTAGCGTAGTGTTCGTTCGGATAACACAGGAACTCGTTAAAGTTATGTTGTTTGTTCGCAGCGATCGTTTTAGTTAAGCAAGTTTTGCTTGTGCGTTTTGACAATGAGTTACACGAATTTCCAGCAACGATGTTCGATTAGGTTTTGGTTCAGAATTGGGCACAGTGCGACGGAAACTTTTGCAAAACTTCAGCAGATCTACGGAGACAGTATTTTATCAAGGGCGTTTCCGTTGTTTAAGGAATTTGCAGAAGGAAGAGAGTCGCTTGAAGATGAACCTCGCAGTGGAAGACCTTCTGTTTCAAGAGCTGATGGAAAATGTCGACAGAGTCCGTGATCTTGTACGTTCAGATCATCGGTAGACAGTCAGAATGATCAGGGCATCGAATTTGAATCACACCACCGTTCATAAGATTTTGACCAACGAATTGGGGATGAGAAAAAATTGCTTTAATAATTGTTCCGAGAAACCTAACGCAGGGCCAAAAGGACATGAGGAGGGAGAGGTGCCTTGACTAGGAATCGATTGAAGATGATCTCCATTTTCTGGAACGTGTCATTACTGGTGACGAGATTTGGGTGTTTGAGTACGACTCCAAACACAAGCGCTAAAATATGGAATGGCACACTCCAAGCTCTCCGAGGCCAAAAGAAGCAAGAATAAGCAAGTCTAAATCAAAAGCATGTTCACTTGCTCAAAGAGTTTGCCTTCAGACTAAGGGGTTAATCAGCACTTTTACCGAAAGTTTCTTAAAATACGTGCCTGTGAGGCTGGGTGTTGCATCACGACAATGCGCCTTGTCACATAGCACTTTCAGTAAATCGCTTTTTGGCCATTAAAAACATTCCTGTGGCTCACCTGCCTCCTTATTCACCCGGCTTGAGTTTTTGTGACTTTTTCCTCTTCCCAAGATTGAAACAACGTTCAAGGGACGTCGTTTTGCTATTCCAGTATCCAAGTTCTAGCACTGAATGGAGGAACCGCCTGCGGCGCTCTGTGGGTTTCCAAGGTAGTTACTTTGAAGGTAATAATCTTAATTTGTAATTCAAAATTATTTACCCAATGTTAACAAATGTTACAAAAATTAGGAATAAATAATGATAGTAAATTAGAAATAATTAATTGCCGCAACATGATTCATTTCCGTTTCAATAATTTTGAAGTTATTCATTTATATCATGCTCTTATCAATAACGGATTTTGTCGTCGATTATATCTTTATCAATAGGTCGAATTGTCTGGGCACACCTAGAATCATTCGTCGTTCATCATCTTTCGATAATTGTTGCAGTTTCTTACAGATAATACAAAAAAAAAACGTTAACACGCAAATCATGACGTTGCCGATAGAAAAGTTTAATATTGGTTTGATCGTGATAATTCCAATATGACGCGCGTACGCGGATTCTTGCCTTTTTAAAATTGTATTAAAGACGTATTAGTAAGAAAATAACTTGCAAATACACTAGTTTGCGGCTTTTACTTAATAACAAAGTGAATATGTTAAATATGTATTAATGCATATCATTGCAATTAACAGACTAAAGTATACAGACGTAATTGGTTATTTATAATGGAGACATTAACATATACATACATAAGCGCAAATTGAAGAAGAGCAAGGTGATAAAATACTAATAATATATATAAAAGAGTGGATCACTTGTTATTATTAATAAGTAGTGTAAACCGGACTGATGTCCTTACTTCTCCGAATTTTAATGCACGTAAATGGGGATAAAGACCGGTTTACACGGCCACAGGACACTTGCGCGCCGCAATCAGTCTTACGAAGGGTTTCACTTAATGGTATGGGACAGTAGCGCGCCAAATCTTCGTAACGGCCGTAGGGTCACAGGACATTTGCGCGCCGCGGTCAACTTAATTTTAAGATGCATATGCCAGTAAGAATGAATTTAAAAAACAACAATGTTTGTAGCATATTACCGGGTCGCAGCACTATTTAAATTTAAACACCACATGCATAGGAATGAATAAAAAACAACATTTATAGGATATACTATGTTTATTTATTTATTTCTTGAAATAATTATAACTTACACTTTTTACGAAATGGAAGCGAGAAATACTTCCACTTCTATATAATTTAATTAAATTGGAAACATATTGTATTCGCTTCGTCGATTCACAGTTAGTAGATTCTTTTTTGAATATTTACACTGTTAATTTTTACATAACTACTCACCTGTATATCCTTTAAAGCAGAAATAAATTTGAATATATTTGGGCGAGATTTATAAAAATACGAGTTAAAATGGCTATGAAAAGCCTCACAACAGTTGGTAGTCTTCTCATCCACATATTTGATTACTCTACTATCGAATACTGAATCTGTATCTCTTCTTCTTAATCTTTTACCCTTTCTACCTTTCGGTGTAGGGGTTCGGAGCCACCGAGCCGTATATGTAGACGCATATACCGTACCGCTCCTGGCCCACCCAGTGGCATTTCCTTCATTTTCGCAGCTTATTAGAGGTCCAGATCCATTTTTCAGGATTTTAAACTGCTACGCTCTGCCGCTACCGGGTCTCGAACGCCGGCCCTTCGCACTGTGAAGCGCGAGTTTTACCACTCAGCCACTGAGTGAGCCACTGAATCTGAATCTACTGAATATAAATTTTCTACAAAACAGTTATCAACTTCCTCGCAATTTAAAAACAGTAAACCAAATGTCCATCGCAACTAACAACCAATTTTGGATGTCGTATCTTTATATTCGCAGACTAAACCTAAATTTTTGAGTTTTCGAAACCAAGCTTGAGTTAAATGAAATCTTCAGCCAATTATTTTACTTGCAGGCCATAGAGATCTTATACCTACATGCTGCTCAAAGTCACAAGTAGTTTCTATAGGCCTAAAACTAGCTCTATCCCTTGACAGTACTCAATTAACAATTTAAAAGCTAAAGAATACGTCGCACTTTCTTTATTTGGTAAGAGCATGGATACCACTGGCGTGTAATGATCATTTTTAAGTGAATGAATGGTAAATAACTGATAAAAAGACTTAGCACAGTAATCAAACGTTCCATCAACGTATATATTCTCGCAAGTGCATAGATGTTTCAAATTGGTTTCACACAAAAAGATGATGATATTAGCTTGAAAAGGAAGTTTTCACCAATGTTCGTGAAACAATTAATAAATTGTAACGCTTCATGTACGTCCTGCATTGACTGGTGCATCGGTGGTAGAACACTCCTTCTAGTTCTGTATATAGTTTTTCTTATGTTCTCGATATCGGTGGTTGTTACCTTATCACTGCAACCACCGTATAAAGCGCGATTTATCAATTTATTATGCCGTTCTGATAAATCTTCCATTGCCTTTCGCTTTAGTCCATTTTGAATTTTCTGCAAAGATAAATACATATCAGACATTATAAGGTAACTACATTAATTTATTGATAAGTATAAAATAAAGTCCACTTATCCAGGATGTATTCTTATGATTTACAGATAAACTAGTTTCATTCTGTTAACAGAACATCTTCTTGAGAATTAATATAATTAATTACAAAATTAATAGTTTAAATACTTACTCTCAAGATTTAAATACGAATAAATAGTTCATTAAAATGGGTAACTCACCTTTACATCTAATTTTTCAGGAGGCTCATGGTTATGCTCCTTATTAGTTTTTAATAAAATTTCCTCGGATTTATCTACAAGTAAAGATGCGGGGCAACCTCTTTTGGAACACCTGTAGGGCACACCCAGGGCAGTATCCTTGTCTTTTCGAAATGTACACTGCTTAACAATAAGCAGCTTCTTTCCTTTGGTACTCAACATCGCGTCCATAATGAAATTATAGAACACAAAGTAATGCACACAAGCAGCAACCAACTAGCAATTGAAATTACTTTATTTAAGGGTAGGTTTAAATACTCAGTAAGAATTTAATCATTTAAGAAAAGCACCAATCACATGTACTAAATAGTAATTAGAATGCTCAAATGCATTTCACTATTAAGAAAGTTTTCTTTGAATGAAATCTAGGTAATAACAAAGTCGTTAAGATAACGACCGATACTAATAATCCTCTTCGGCGCGCAAATGTACCATACGGATTTAGGGCCATTTAAGTACCTCTTCATTACTTAGATAAGAGAACTTGACCGCGCGGCGCAAATGACCGATCACCGTTTACACTACTTAATGATAATACGTTATTCACTTTTTTATCAAAAAATTAGCTACAACTATGAATTGGATTTTTGCTTTTGTGAAATAAACACTGATTGCTTTTCATTACATGTTAATTGTATTTTGTACCTTTGTCTTGAGAAAATCTTCAACCGAAAGGTAAACGTTTAAGAAGCTATTGAGAAACGACGAGCTTTTACTTGATTTGACAGTTTGAATCTAACATATGTATTGTCAAACGAACATTTCAATACAAACATTTTAATAATAAAAACTTGTTCGAGTCTGTTTGCTAAAATAAAGAACACATTATGTCTAATACTAAAACACTATAATCCTACTGTTATATGTAGTATACATTGAAAATGCTACAACACGTATAAATTTTGGCATTCTCGATATTGCACAATTACCTAACTCTTAGTGTCCTACCATCGATAATAATGCTTAACCAATTTCCTTGAGAGGTTATATGATAAATCCGAGCTACTGAATTTTGTACGTAAACAACAGAGCCATGGAGTACGTTGTCGCACACTACGGGCGAATGCCACACGTCCAAATTGTTAGGAATTTTGGCACATTTTACTACAACCTCTGCGCTAGTGTCGTTAGGGTACGTATTGTAGCAGTCTGTACCTGGAGTCATTGTTATTTCGACCGCGTTTACTTCTTCAACTTTCCTCTGCGATACGATTTTCCTTGTAGTGCTAAACGCAAAACAGTTAGATACGTTTGCGTCGTAAAGCGCTACATCTATAATGGCAACATCGTTTCCTAAGGCAAACGGCGCGGAAAGCTTTATTGCAGAGATGCCTATGTGGTAAAATTTGGGCGATTCGTTATCCAAATAGCTTTTTCATAATTTTCCTGTACTGGCCTTCGCCACAAGCCGGATCCAAGCCACCACCCATTTCTAATAAACTATCCGGGTATAAAGTGTTCTTCATTTTCCAGCTACAGATATCGGCTGCTAGGATGTAATCCGCACGTACGTAGGCTGCCAAACAGAACAATCCTTCCTCCCCGATACAGACTTTTACCAGATAAGGATAATTGCTTGCTAACAGTACTAAAAGTGGAAATGCGGGAGTAATTAATATAATAGTCACTATTTTTGACATTTCATTGCTATTTGCAAAGTGACGTTTTGTAGTTAGGGTAACTTTTTCTACATACTTATTTCTGACAGATGTTACCCTTACATTTTACCTTTCTTATACTCGTAAGTGTTATAAGATCCCGACAGATTTTAATAATTAATAATGTAACCCCACATAGCATGGTATAAATGTTTGCACTTGTTAGGTTCGTTGTTTAGTTTTTACTGGCGAAATATCTTTCTTCGTTGTGTTAAGAGAAGTTGGGTAAAATTGATTTGATTGTTATTTCAGAAAGTCGGATACAAACGATAATCGTAGGAGACTTTTTTAAATGGAATTATCGTTTTGATATAAAAAGAACACAAGGGCAACTTTTTTAACAATTTTATTTTTATAAGAAATCCTTTACCTTAATTTACTTTTCAACATAATGTCCACCAATATTAAAGCATTTATCTTATCGTACAACCAGTTTCCGAATTCTATTCTCATAGAAATCTGCCGCCTGATTTTCCAAGCACTGCAGCAGGGCAGTTTACTTCAATTTCCTTCCATTGCCAGGTGATTCTTACCGTTGAGATTTTTCTAAGAAATGATGGGACCAATTAAACGGTGGCGATTAGCTGTTCGTTCTTTGTTGCTTATAAACCAGTGCGGATAACTGTCGGACCAGGAACGCGACCTCACCGACGGTGAAGTCACCGTTTATATAAAAACTTGGACAGCATTACCATTGATAGAAACTCTTCGTCACCTTCAACCATGGAGAGAAACCAAAGGCACTATTCTATACCATGATTCAGCTCATCGGCTCAAGTTAGAGACGACATCATCTTCTGACATATGGTGTAACAGTTGCAACTTGTACGGATGAACTTCTGGCTTTTCAAGGCACGCTGAATTGTTGTCCAAGGAATACCCACTCTCATGTTTTTTTAGCTAATTGGTATCTTGTTACCTTCGTTAAACACGCTTCCAGCATCTCTGATGGTTTGTTTGCGAGTCCAGATCGCAGATTATGTGTCACACTCGTAGAAGTTTCGATTTATCGTAAATAGTTTCCTACGTATTTATTCCATTTTGTTCTGCGAAATGTTCGTTATTGGTTTCCGCCAATACTTTCGTGATTTTGAACCAGATTTAAATACTGGCCGAATCGGTATTTAAAGTTTGTAACCATGCAACTCCAACAATATGTGATCTAGCATTGTCCAATTGAAAATGTAGGAACAGTTTTGGAAAACGTGGAGAATAGTTTTCCTTTTAAAACCCTTATACAGTAAGTAATAACTGTATTGTGTACATAAATTTAAGATTCGACATTTGGTACAATCTACTTTAACTAATTGCTGTAGTTCAACGTTTACTGACAAGCCACGCGGATAGATATGTTCCATTCCCAATAAAATATATACAATACTGGCAGAAACTGCAACATTTTTGAGATAATTTTCATGGTCATTGATTCCAAAAGTGACTTGTAAGCTAACCTAGTTATGAACTAAATGATTTTCTATCTCTTGCGTAGTTTTTTAAGAAAACAATTGTATTTCAAATCGTCAAGCATTGTAGTTTAAAATGGGCCTCTTCCTTATCAGAACACTTTAAACAGATCGCATAATTTAAATGTATAACTTCCCTGCTCACAAACAAATATCTTTTCCTCCATATAACATTTAAAACAGTAGAAAAAGTAAAAATATTAAGAAGAAAAGATATGTAATATACTTTACGTAAATCTAAGACACATCTAAAAACTGCATGGAAAGACCAGTTCTTGAGAGGTAGCTTGCATATGTGAGAGATAAGTAAGGCAGGCTACATAAATTAATTAAAGAAAAAATGGTGAAGGAACGCGATCTTACTAAATTTTATTAATAGCTGTAAAATCTTTTATACATATTATGATTATCACTTACATTTTTTCTTTCAGATTGAAGAATATAATAATTCTTCCATTGAGCAGATCGACACTATAAATCGTCTTGAGCAAGATTTGGAATCGGTAGAGAAAAATCTAGAGACGGTGAATTTGAATAACAGCGATCTTGAAGAGGCGAAATCTGAGCTTTCAACGTAAGTACGCAATCATAAGTACCTATCCATATTTATGAATCTAAAATAATTATTATACAGCAAGTTAGGAAAAGAAAAAGACATCCGTGATGATCTCGAACAGCAGTTTATCAAATCAAGACTGAGGGAAGAAAGATTGGAAAGAAGAATTCGAGAATTGAGGAAGAGCGTAAATTTATTAAATGAAACCAAGAAGAAAATGCTTCTGAATAATTTCGCGCTGAAGAAAACGTTGGAAGAATTAGAGGATACGTTGAAGGAAGAACGGGATAAGAAATGGTGGAAAAGTGCGGCGAAAGTTTTGTTGAATACTTTACACAATGCTGCGTATGTCATGCTGCCGGCCTATCCGAAGAAGATTGATTCGTATGATCCAATAGAAGGTATTGCTGAGAAGGAAAATGGTTCGAATTAAATTGAGCTTTTGGTTTACTTATATTTATTATCATTTATTAAAATAAGACGCTCTAGTGATTTTATATACTTTTTTATTAATTCTAAGCTATTCATATACAAACTATTTGTAAATAATAATAAATATTTCGACAAATAAACGTATTTAATGTATTATGTACAAGCTAAAAATTGGTAAGTTGTATATAATATCTATAAAAGGTGCTTCGATATACTACATTATTATTAATTTTAAAAGTTTTTTTAATCTCGTTCTTTAAAGATCTATTTTTAAGTATCTTGTTTATTAATATAATTTAATCTAAATTAGACTGATGCGAAACCGAGGAAATACTAATGAAGATTTTTATAGCCAATAAAAAGTGATGCTAGATCATTTTAAAATTGTTTATCGTTTTAACAGCATCTATTATCGACCGTCAAGGTTTTATAACAGTAAACGCATCTAAAGAATAATATAAGCAGAGGTTCACAAAATAAATACTGGTTTTTCCTTTTTCGAATAGGTACACCTATTTTTTAAATATGGGATTAAAAAAAGACAAGAAATTTCTGCAGTCACTTTTTTTTCCGTTCGCTTGTTAACATTGGCGCTTATTCTAGTCATTTTTTAATTCCATTCCATTCTGAATTCCATTATTTAAATCTAAAAATGGGGATTCCCATTTTGTATGTACAATCAAACTTTAGTTTTTGTAGCATTTTCCTAAAATTTTCGGGATTTTACCATGCTAAAAGAAATTAGAAAAAACCAATGAAAAGAAAAATTATATTTTTAGAAAGCGAAATTAAAATTTTTGAGAAATAGTAACAGAGGTTACCAAATTTTATTTCATGAATGAAGCCACAATAAGGGCAATAAGAAAAAATGAAGACTCCATTAGAAAAAGTGTAGCAGCCGGATCTTTTACTAGTACGAGCAGAGCTTCATACGTATGAGATGTTGCAATGGAAAATAAGGAAAAAGCATTAATGATATGGCTACAAGGCACCACCCAAAAGCGGATTCCAATTGCTACCAATACAATTACAAACAAGGCTTTGCAGAAAATTAAGCATCAGTTACTATCTACTTCTTCAGCTGAAAAGAAACTTTCTTCTTTCTTTTTCTGCAAACCAGTATTGGTTTGAAAGATTTAAACAAAGACATTTTTTAGATGATTTCAGATTGAAAGGAGAAAAAGCGTCTGTTGATTCAGATGCAAAAGGCTGAAATTATAGCCGGTAATTCTTACACTCTTGACAAGGTCTTCAATGCTGATGAGTTTGGATGTTTTTGAAAAAAGGGCCAGAAAGCTATTTTGGTTAAAGCTCACAAATCAGCTAGTGGTCATCAAGTAGCAAAAAGTCGTATAACAGTTTTTCTTAACAAATTAAAAACACCACGCTTATTTAAAGAAATAGACATCAACAACCTTCCCGTTTATTGAATGGCCAATAAAATGGTCTGGGTTACTTCCACACTTTTCAATGAATTGTTTCATAATTTTTTGTCCCAGGCGTCAAAAGGTGTTTAAGTAAAACGAGGTTGCCTTTTAAGGCCCTTCTCTTAATTTATAATGCACCAGGTTATCCTCAAGATTTACAACACGAAAATGTGGAAGTTGTATTTTTACCCAAGAATACGACTTCTTTATTGCAGCTGTTAGATCGATGGATAATTTCGACTTTTAAGGCAACTTTCAGATATATTCTAGAACAAATGGAAAATGATGAATCTCTTCCAATTATGGATGCTTGGAAAAGTTTACAATCTTAGATTGTGTTAAGTATGTTGGAACATTTTAGTTTGTTTTCGATTTACACGATTTTACATATAAAAATCCACGCTTACAACTTACACTTTCTTCTAAGGAACCTATCTTCACTGTAAATCGGGGGATAAGTGTATTTAATCTACAATCCGATTTAACATATGTTTAATTCTCTGAAAGTGCAGTATTTTATGGAAGTTGCAATTATAAAATATCGATAAGATCAGTAATCACATATGTAGCAGAAAATGAGGGAAAACTGCTAAAACCAAACAACTTTAAATAATTGGGATGAAAACTATCAAAAGTGAGTGGCACTAATATCAAGAGATCATTAGAAAACCGCCAGAATAAGAAAGAAATGTAAAGCAACAGACATGATCAGATAGAACTGAGAAGAGGAGAATGTTACCGTCAAGTAGAAATGGGCAATAGCAGGATAGTAAAGATAAGAAAGGGCAGGCAAAAAATGATAATTTCCGGCGGAGTGAGGAAAATATTGAAAAATGGGAAGAGTGCTTTTCTGACTTGGAGCACAAAATTTACCAACAATAAGAATTACTTAAATTGTAGTAGATTAAGCATATGTATATAATTGTACAAAATCAGCTACTATTTATGATTGGTACCTAAATTTTGTTTTTGAGTAATTTTTTCCAATTCTTTATTTTGCTCTCTGCGTTTATTGATAATAGATGCTGTTTATCAAATATATAGCTCCACATATCAACCAATTTTAGAAATATCTTAAGACAAAACTTTCATATTGCAAATGCGGGCTACGAATGATTTATTCTTTTTTATTACACAAATGTAGTTTAAGTTAGTATTAACAAAGATAGTTGGGAAAAATTGGTTGATAATCAAAAGCCATCAAAGAAGTCAAGCAATCTTGCTATACGTTAAAAAATTCAAGTTACCTTTTCTAAGACATAGCCCAGATTTCATACAAATCGAAATCATAGTCCAATTGTAAAGCACCCTACACTTACTATGCTCGAGATATAACAAGATAACCCAAAATTCTTTATTACATAGCCCCTAATCGAAAAAGTGCTAATAAACAGTATTCTTACAATACTATGGAATATTAGATGGAAACGGTGAGAGATCACACAAATGATGAGCTCCGCTTATATGCTACTTTTAAAGGCTTCTCTCGGATATTGTCTTAAAAAAACTAACAACTAGCTGCTCAAACATACATATGTAAACTGGTCCCGCCACACACTTTCTCGTATTACTTTTGATACATATTTTGATGATCCAATAGAATCCTAAGTTATTAGATCTCCCCAATAAGCGAGAAATAAACGACATCTACTCATACTAATTTATTGTACAAATTAAGCGATTAGTGCACGAAGCTATTTTTACTTTTATTACGAAACGAATTAAAGAAGGCCGACCATGTTATTTTCATAATGGATGATATGTAAATAGGCTATACTGACTAGTGAATAGTAAAAACGTAATCTAAATAGAATTAAGTAAAGCTAATCAGTCGATACTCTGGGCGTTTTGAATTTAATGCGGTTGAGGAAATTGGTGTAACTGACGTAATGACACATTTATATATTAATTAATATGTTAAAACTTATGTACTACAATCTCTTGTTCTTTCTAATTATATCCGGCAAATAAAGTTACTGAAAAATTCTAAAGGATGGTTGTATAACAGAGTACTGAATAGTGGTGTTCCATTGCATCGGCATCGTAACGAATTAGCTTTTTTGACTGCACACATCAAGCACTGATTGTAATTTATTTTGATTTCACCACTTTGCTATTCCAAAAAGCAATGATTAGTAACAAATCGATTGATTCAAAAGAAGGAATCGTAATTGGTATAACAAATAACAAGTCTATTCAAATGAGGCGCAACATTTAAAGTTCTTAATGATCGACATCTGCTGCGTAGACTTTGGGTAACAAGATTGATTCCGGCATAAAAATCAATTCTATCTGTATAAACCTAGGCCCGTTTTCAGTTTCTTTTGCTAGATTTTCATTACGAAACCGTGTATACGAGGGTAGTCCCAGAAGTACCCGACCTAACGTATAGATGGGTGTTTAAAAAAAAACTATTGTCGAAAGTATCAACCTTATAAAGCCTAAGTTTTAAGTTTAAAGTTTAAAGACGCTACGTTGTTTAGTATTTCTTTGACAGCCATCAACAGTTAACGATCTTAGTGAATTTGTAAGTATGGAAAAAATTGCTCATCACTATGTGATACAATACTTGCATCTGAAAAGTCTCAGTTCAACCAATATCAAAACTGAGCTAGGTTCTACTCTGGTAAAGTCTGCTCCCTCGTTTACAACACCAGAATATTAGGTGGCAGAATTTAAATGAGGCCGTACGAGCTGCCAAGACGAACACATTGGTAGACCAAATGAGGTAACCACGCTAGAAATGGTATTATAAAATCCACAACATGGTATTGGCCGACTGTCGATTGAAAGTGCGTGAGCTAGCAGACATGGTAGACCTTTAAAAAGTGCTATACATCGCAAATTGACTGAAAATTTGGGCATCAGAAAGCTGTGCGCAAGATGGGTGCTGCGTTAGCTCACAATGGAGCAAAAGCAGCGTCGTGAGAGTGTTTCAATCGAGTGTTTGGCGATGCTTCGCAGCACAACAGCTTAGTTTTTGCGTCGATTCACAACCACGGGTCCATCACTTCACACCTGAGACGAAAGTACAGTCGGAACAATAGGCTGAAAGGGGAGAATTGGTTCCGAAGAAGGCGAAGGTCATGGCGTCAGTTTTTTGGGATGCACGTGGGATAATTTTCATTAGTTATCTTCAAAGAGGAAAAATTATGAACGGCGAATATTTCGCGAACTTATTGCAGCATTTGAGCGATAAAATCTGGAAAAAAGTGGAAAAGAAAATGTTGTTTCATCAAGACAATGCACCAGTTCACACATCTGTTATCGCGGTGGCCAAAAGGCAAGAGTTAAAATTCCAATTGTTTCCTCACGCACTCTATTCGCCAGACTTAACCCCCGCGGATTACTTTCTCTTACCAAACTTGAAAAGATGGCTCAGTGGTAAAAGGTTTGCCAACAATGGAGGTGAAATCTGCGGTTGATGGCTATTTTAAGAAATTCGACGGCTCTCAGTAACAGGCTGTTAAACCTATTAAACATTGCTGGCAAAAGTATATCAAGATAAACGGAGACTATGTTGAGAAATAAAGATTTGTTTTCCTAATTTTTTGTGTCTTCTTTCTTTTGGTACTTCTGGGACTACCGTCGTTCCATTTTGTTCCACCTTTTAACTACACAACTTGTAATCACGTTTTATTATAGGTCGAATAATGTATGGTTAAAAATAGAAATAAAATCAAAAAGATGATTTCTTTTACATTCTTTTTAATCTCATGCGTCTCATGATTTCTGATTACGGATCGAAGCAGCATGTACATAAACTTGTCTATATCACATTTATGCTTCCGTCTAAGCTTTATAGGCATTTAACCTTCCTATACTCACGTCAAAATATGAAACACGTATACTATACTATATAAGTCGGTCCCACAGACCGTATGGGTGAGTATAGGAAGGTTAAACCAATTTAATTTGAGAAAACTGGCAATTTCTATCTATCTCTATCTATCTCCTTTTTATCTCAGTTTTCCGAAAACCCGGTTTAAGTTGCTTTTCTATCACAACGTTAGGCTCTTCCTTCAAGATATCGTAAACTGTTTACTTCCCCAGTTTGTTCTATGCTGATGCTTACTAATAACAAGTCTGGAAACTGCTTCAAATATAAGACAATAAGAAAACTGAGAGTTAATTTGAACAAAATTGGCAAATGACATTTTCTTTCCTTTTGTGTGGTCTTTATTGAGGATGACAATGTACTTGTCGAAATACATATGGGACAATTATATAAAGAGACTGAGCATCCCCTAGACTTTAGACTTGTTGTGAGAATGAGGTGCGACCTGATCTACATACAGTTGACGTTGATGCTTCCGGAGCCGATTACAATTGGCTCCGCCTTGCTTGTTTGTTTAGTTTGTCTCCGAGTTTCGCGATAACATTGTTTAGGGTCAAATAGTTAATCACAAGTACGACATCGAGTTACTAACCAAGCTGAAGGGGCGAGTGAGGAAGGAGAAACTGGTTTTGTAGACTGTTTTCTGTATAGCAGGTACACAATCAGAAGTACATATTACATCATCAAATGTCTTCGTTAATTTGTCAACACTCCTACCATTTCGTTCGGGCAGGTAACATGACGTAAAATTCACTTCTGAAAGTGTGACTGCTACACTAGAATAATTCACGTTTTCCCCATGTCTTCTCCGTGAAATAACTTTTTGCCGGCACTTGCCAGATCTTGCTCGATGCGACCTCTATCTGTTCCTGGAACTGAAAAGTGCATCTAAAAGCAGACGTTTTCAGTCTGTGGACCATGTGAAAGGAAAAACAGCAACCTACTAGAAAAGGTTGACAGTTGGTGAGCTGAAGCACTGCTTTGAAGAATGGGAAAAATGAATGTGGCGGCGTATAGTTAGGGAAAGGAACTAGTCTGAAGTAGACAAAAGCTCATTGTAAAATATTTGTAATAATTCACATCTCCCACATCAGTCTCGTTATTTAATTGCCACACCTCGTAGGCTTCCAAATCGATATGATGAATGTAAGATCAATTTCATTTATTCTCGGTCTAAATCTAACAAACCTACTCCGTCAGTTAGAATAAGGACCATATTTCATGTTTTTTAATATTAACTTACCGAAGTGACTTTCCAGTAAAAACAACGATGAAAATACATATGTCTTGTAAACGTGGATAAAGGATACCTAAGCATACTGAAGGGAATGGAATACAAATACAAATTGTATTAAAAAATACGAACAGAAAAATGCAATAGGCTTATTATAAAAATGCAAATAAAATCATGTGTAGCTGTTGGTGTTTCATTATGATGTTGGGAATATTTGCATAAAAATAAGTACATAATGCCAATGCGAAGCCAAGGCACAAAACAACTATAAATAACGGTTTCTTTAATTTCATGTTTATAATTTTTGCATAAGCAGGAACTTCTGGAGCTCTAACAAATGCTTCAAAAGCTCCTGCAATATTTCTAAACAGGTACATACGAGATAAGCGCCATAAATTCTCGGCCTGACACAGGTGTGAGGCTTTCACTATATGCATTACGACCCTCAGAGTAATACTTTTTAGTAGACAGTCAGACAACGTGACTAGTGCATGAAAATATCGCAGCTAATGAAAATAGAGTACCGCGCGATCATCAATTTTTTTACAAAGGAAAGGCATACGCGATTTATCTCATTCATATTCAACTAAAAAAATGGGCAAAACGTTTCCGTTTGAGGCAAGAATTTTTGAAGATACCTTGCGCTCCGGTCAGCCTACTGAAGTGATAACGTCTCCAAAAATTGCAATGATTGAAGAAATGGTATTAGGAAACCGCCGTCTGAAAGTAAAGGAATTAGCATTAACATTCCTGAAACAAGTATTCACCGAATTTTCCATGACCATTTGGGTATGAATAAGATTAGTGCAAGATGGGTACCTTGTCGGGTCGAATGTGTACGTTGCACGTTAGTTTTTAAAAATGTGTGAAGACGACCCCAATCCGATTTTGGAGTCCATTGTCACAGGAGATAAAACAATGGTTCTGTTTTATAAAAAAAGAAAAGAAAATTAGGGAAAATCGTTTTAAGGACGGTAGTGAGTTGGAAGCAGTTGCAATCGAACATTTTGAGGGAAAAACTTTAGATTATTTTTGCAAGGGTAGTATTATTAATTGATTGCTGTAGGAAATTTATTTAAGTTAGCAGAGATTATGTGGAAAAATAAGAATTGTTATATTTTACCAAGTACTATTTAGAGAATTAACGGCGCCTACCTCGCATATCCTACCATGATCCCACCATTGATGCTATTGATATCTTTCAGAATCCTACAAAGGCTGAAAAACTGTCTAATTTTAGAAATTTCAAATCCGAAAATGATTCTAAATCAAGTGTGGAAGATAGTTTCTGAAGTACATCTTCTTATTTCAAAACGTTGTGTTGTTTCCAAAACTCGCCAACATTGCAACATCGTCGTGGGAGAACTTGTATGTGTGTATCCGCATACCTACTTGTAAAGATCAAAATCTAACTTAACACAAAAATTAACTAATCGATTAAATATTATAACGCAAAAATGAATGATGAAATAGACGGTGGTAGAAATTATAATACACACATTATGCATGTAAATCGTCATGTTTTTATCATTACAAACTGATGTTTTCTTGTCATTGCAATTTTAAAGTGTACTATTTATTTACTATATATATATTTGTATATAAACGTCTTTTTGAGATATATACAAATACTCTCGCTACTATTCACGGTAATGGATGGCACAAGTCGCAGTAATCGTGAAGATGATGAACTATTAATTTTCCTAGCTTAAACTAAAACGATTGCTTTCTTCTTTTAATCTGCCTAGATAAGTAGAGTAACGCAAAATTAAAGTGTTCTTCTTATTTGTACTCAGATATTGTTGGAAATTTCCGGCGCTTTTGTCATCAAGCTTCGGATATCAGTACGTGCACGTTTATTCGTCAATCTCGTCACTATGTTCTGAATTTTGCGCAATTTGAAGTAGATATGTTGTTTTAATGATTTAAAGTGATACAGACGTCGTTTCTTTACGCGGGAACGACGTAGTCAAACCATTCCGAATCCTTCAGTTCCTTCGCTTATAGCCAGTACGAGACTTTTCTCGAATTTTTCGTAGCAGTCATAGTCTGGTAGGCAAAGCTGGTTAAAACTGAAATTGGATAACAATAAAATTGTTCATTATCTATAAAAATATTTACCAAGTATGCGCTGTTGGTAAGTTACCGAATGTCGGTGCGGCTGTAATTTGAAACCTCGGACTAAGCTCTTTAAAACCACCCGGTGGTAACTGAGAACAACCCGTTGTAAATTGCAGTAACCTCGCCATTTCTTCCTGCGTAAAATTACTGATAGCAGTCCAGAACCATCCGACTATCCGGCGAAATTCCGCCGAATTTCCATTAACTACGTGATGTGCTTTGAAATCGGCTATGGAGTATTGTCCAGTTCCACAAAGTAGTAGCTGGAAGGCCAATAGAAACAAATATTATGAATTTAATTGATAGTACACTAGTTTTTTCTTTATGATACAAAGAGATAACAAAGAGAGACTTACTTCTAATTCATTTTCGTCGAATATACTAAGTAAATTGTCAGGTATCAATTCGTTGAGACCTTTCAGAAACGCGTCTAACTCTTCTTTGATGGAAGTAGCAAGCCTAAATTGGGCTAGAGCATCGAGGTATTGATGTTTGTTAGCATCCCTGACTCGAGTTCTTGAACCGTTTGATATTAACTCGACGGTTTTTATCAATTGTCCATTTGTGTCATACACTTCCTCTACGAAATGTAGTTCTGTGTCGATCTGGTCTACGTCGTTATCTAATAAGTATTTTACTTTGGAGAGGTATAAATCTGGATCGTCTTGCTCGAAATACTGAGGAATAAAGAAAAACATATTTTGATACTAATGCAGTTTACTGTCGGGATATAATAAAGTTGATGGTTTTTCTTGAAAAACAGCTATTTTTCGAGAAACTGAAAGAAACTGAAAGAAATGTAAAAGTAGTTTTTACTATTACACACTGATTTGGATATTTTTAACTAAAATACCGAATAGTACATTGCCTTTGGCCAATGACCGCATATGGCGTCCTTGTTTGGTCGCCAGATGTTCAACTGGAAACCAATAAGAGACATCTCAATAAGCTAGAGATTGGCCTGTTTGCGAATATTTGCGGTTCTCAGAACAACATTTTTGCTAGTCGATAAGGTTATTCTTGGACTTACCCCTCTACATTTAGTGGTGGAAATCGAGGCTTGTATTTGTTGAAATGACTGGGCGGGTGGGCTAATGGAAACTGGGTTCATGGGCACACATAGATCTGATTAAAAACGGCAGGATGAGACCCCCTTATATTGAAACGAGATACGATATCTGCCGTTTTCAGTTTATCTAAGCAATATAAAATCATTGTTCCATAAAAGGAGCAATGCTTGGCTTCAAACCCACCCTTTCTCAAGACAGAGGTCCCGTTTGAGTCACAGATCAGTCTCTCACGGAAAAAGGAGGGGTAGCGAGAATAAATGACATTTTATCAATTGAGCCACTCTACGTCAAGTGACCAAGGGCTTCCCGTTTCATCCTTCTTAATTTTAGTCAAACATTGATAGGATATTGTCTGAGGTTTGAAAGGTGCTGCTGCAAAATTTTGCCTTCATACGTCATATAGCTGTGAACTAGGCCCCCTTTTGAAAGGTTGTTAGGCATTGCTCATGAATTAACTGAAGTTTGTTTTAAGTATGATGCTTTATTTTTCTGCATTGCAGTTTGCATGTTGAGGTTTGGTATTCTGAGTCAGCTTTTTGCAGAGTATTCAGAAATGACACTGTCAAACACCAGAACCTAATATATTTTTGAATTTGATTTCAAAGTTGTCAGTAAATTTTGTCGCAACTAATTTAAGCCCTACTTTGAAAACCAGTTATTAAATAGCAAATGCTTTGCATGATTCTAAATTCTGGCAGTGTGAGCCTAACTTTGTTCACAATACAGTATAAAATTAGCAAACCCATAGCCTTTATAGTTTTCGGAATACTGTTCAATGAAGTTGCCTCTGAAAATTTAGAATGTTAAATGTAGGTCATTTTTAAAGGCAAATTTCTCCCAATGCTTTATTCCCAATCTCATTTTCAATAGCACCATTAGAAAGAGCAGATCTTGTTCTACAAGAAACTTGCTTTTTTATTGTGGGTTGGTATACTTTGGTCCCTGAAAACTAAGCTATGAAATGACAATTTCGCTCATTGGGAGTAAGTAACTGTTTATTGTCCGAACATTCGTCCAGAAACCACAACAGCTTGCTAGCCAACATGCCTAATACTATTAAAAGTGTAATTTGCCAACGGTGCAATTAAACAAACATTACTGTAATTAGGGTGTTGAATGGCGGATGGAAAATTTCATTAATACCTTTTATATAATGAGTCATTATGTGTTGTTTATATATTTAAATGTGTGTATTAATTTGTATAAATATTTACTGTGGCTTTCTTTTATAGACCCTTAAATGCATAAATTTATCCAGTGATATAAGATTTGTTAATAAAGTTAATTATGGAAGTTGAAGAATCTAATTTATTTCTATGTATCATTGGAAATTTTGATAATTCCGCCTGCCATTTGGCAAGTGTCAATGCCAAAAAGGCCTTAAGCTTGTATCAGAATTCACGCTAGAAGACCAACATTTAATAAGTCGACGAAGTGGGATCAGCTTTGATGACAAATCCCAAATTTGCCCCCATCATGGAGCACTACTTCTGACTAAATTCGAATTTTTGCAACAAACTTGTTGCAATCCTTTCCACAAGAAGAATCATACTCGGCGAAAAGATCTGCGACAAATTACATCAGCTGCCGCTGATCAAATGTAAGATATTTTCAAAACTGATGTCAAGCCAGGTCAAATGCAATGTGCGGTATGTAGAAAGGAGTTCAGCAAGAAATTAGCAGCAACAGAGACATCAACTTCATCTCCTTCTGACGACCCTAACGACATCATGCAAGTTTTCGAAAATATAAACACGAGCCTAACAGCTGTTGGCATATCACCTATCAAATTCCAACGAGTTAGTGCAGATATAAGCAAAGTTACGGAAAGTGCCTTTATTCCTAAGTTTTAGTACACCTGCGTTGCGAGATATATTGTGCATCTTCAATGGTCTTTTGACACCCTGAAAGTGGTAGGCCCAGAATAAACAAACAAGTTTCTTGTAGAACAAGACAATAATCTAGATGTAACATTCTGAATTTTCGGGGGCAAATTCATTGAATTGTACTCCAAAAACTACAAAAGCCTATGTGTTTGGTACTTCTACATTACACTACCAGCAAGTTAGACCCCAAATTGCCCAAATTTTGAATCATGACAAGCATTTGCCATTTAATAAATGGTTCTAAAAGTTGGTTTCGAATTTGTCACGACAAAATTCATTGCTCATTTTGGAATCCATAAAACATATTGGACTTCAGACTTTGGTAATGTTATTTTTGAATTCTCTGCAAAAAGCTGACCCAGAATGCCAAGCCTCGAGCTGCAAACTGGTATGTGGTTACCTAGTGTCATAACGATATGTCCTATTAAGCTAAAATTTTGCAGGACCTCCTTCAAGACCTCCAGAAACATTGTGTAAAAATTTAAAGAAAATTGAAGGTGGTCAAATGGGAACCATTCCTAAAATTTGGTGGATTGACATGGAATGACACAATGTTTATATTGTGTCTCATGTCGTGCATCTGGTTCGTGATACTCGATGAATCTATCCTACCATAACGAAACGACTAGGTTGACATTCGCGATGAAACAACAAAAAAGGTATGTGTTACCAAAATGCACAAAGCGACTATTCTTCTTATGTTTTTTAAATTCAGGATGGCAATTCAATTGTCGGATCCAAGTTTTAAAATGTAAACATAAGCAAATGTAACAGATCTAACTCATCGTTAGTATAAAAATCTTTTATATGACTTAGGAAAGAATAAACGTTACCTTGTAGTGTACTCTCAAGCCGATAACCTGGGCTAGAAACGACCTCGTAAATCTGGCTCGAACGAGTTGTCTATAGGAACCACCGAGTGCGCTTTCGTACAAACATTTTCCGACAATTTTTCCAGCAAATTCGTAATGTCTAAGCTTCAAATGGGGCGGCCTCCTAGGATTAGGATGAACTAGCGATTGTTGACCATCATGAAAACTGGTAAACAAACCATTTCGCGCGTCGAATAATTCAGCACAGATTAACTCGAACCATTCCCGACGTACTCCTCCCCAATCAATTCCTGTATGTACACAACGTTTACAATATATTTTGAAAATTATTAAATATAATACCTTGCTCCCCTTGGAATGTTATTTCGAAATTTCTGCACCAATCCGAGACTGAAAAATTTTTCGTGGCCTTCATGCTGGATTCCAGTAACTTCTCGCGATTAACTTTCATCGATAGCTTTTCGTGATAATGTTTTTGGTGGTATTTTCGGACTTCGTGGTAGAAAAAGTCTTGTTTGTCTTTGAATGTCTCCGAGCCCCCATATTTTTCAAAAGAAACTGGGCAAACGTTGCCGCAATAACGTTGCGTTCTTTGGATGTCAATTCTATTTTTGGCTGACAGCCATCGTCGATTATGAATGAACCGTCTAAGCTCTCGTTTTGCTTCGCTACATATTCTGAGATAAAATTAATCTAAAACAAACTGAAATCATTATACAAGTTACATACGTAATTTGATGGGAATACCTTAGTGGAAGGGCATAATCTAAACGTATAAATTCTTTTTGGTATAAATTTGAGAATCAATTCCTTAACGATCAACTGTTTCGGTGAGACGTAACACAATACTTTCTTTGGTTTCAGTATCCTCTCGCTACTGATGCCTACTAACTTGGCTTCGTAGCAGACGTTGTGATTTTTTGACGCTACGTTTTTATGGACTAGTGTTGAGTCGGCGCCTAAGGAAGAGTTTTCGTCAGATTGGTGGAGGAGATTCGAACGGGGCAAACCTTACTGTTTAGGACTATAATATCGAAGTCGCCGTTATTTAGTTCTGTTCCGTTATATCTCATTTTTGCGCGATAACAACCTTCGTATAGAAACTTTAGTTGTACAGTTATTCTTCGTGTTTGCCAATCGTAGTCTAAGACGATGTTATAATTTTCTTCGATGATATCTAAATTCGATTCCTGAGATCTACTTCCAAATTGACATATATCTATTTCGTATCCCTAAAATATCGATTTAAATTTCTAGTTAGCTGTCCATATTGAAACTATTTCATTTTCTCGTAGGAATTTCTTTCGAGAACTACACGGTTGAGTTCTAAAGAAGCTTATACCATGGTTATTAGTCATAAAAGCCATTCCTATTGAAAATAGTAAAGTCGAAAGTGCTTCAAAAAATAAGTAATAAAATTCGGTATTTGCTTCCTTCTCAATTTCATATAACCTCGTTTTAATTCGTACAGCATTGATATTCGCAATGAAAACCTTTTCTTACCTGCGTCGGTTCTTCGGAAGGTCCGTACGTGCAGAGGTTGCTATATTCATCTCTGGGTTCGACGTACAATAGATGTCCAACGCTAGCAGTACAAACGACGGTGCTGCAGTGTCGCAGGACGACAGTTCGTTGTGCATCAGCCGGTCCAGCAGTAAAACCCCTCGTAAAAGGACTACCAGCCACGTGCTGACTACCTACCATCACAGTTATACAGTACTGTCCCGCTTGGCGAACCGTAAACTTGACTCGAGCTTGATTAGCACTATTCGGATCGGTTGGGGAACCTAATTCCGTTATTATAGCCATCTATAAACGTAGAATGAAATATTTTGTTTTAAAGTCGTTACGTTTTGATAACTGGTGATGATGTGAAAATGATATGCTTTGCGCTTTGTTTTTCTCTTATCACGAGAGCTGTTTAAACTTATCATTTACGAGGCTTCGACACGGAATACAACGAAAAGTTGTTATTGTTTCGTTTAAGAATTGTACCGTTGGTGTTGAAATTATAATAACGATAAGATACTGTAATTATAATGTAGATTAAGAATAAGACGAAAAGTGTTTTATTCTGATATCAGTCTTGTCATCGAATTGCATATTATTCCGTTATTACATCTTTGTTTATTTGGTTGTAAATATTCATTTTCCAAATGGGAAGTCAACATAAAACAAAAATAAGCAACGTTCGAAAATTATTCGTACTTTCACATAAATACATACCTACAAATCCTTAATTTTTGAAGTAGCTAATACAAAATTTAGTAGAACGTTATAGAAGTTTTTCAATTTTCATCTGACTGTACGGTTAACTGTACCTACCTAAATCTTCAACAATACTTACTATCAAATTTAGAAAAATGAAATACGAGGGCGATTCGTAAAGTAAGTTCTGTTTGGTTATTAAAAAAACAATGCAGGAAGAGCTTTTATTTCTTTACATATGTAGTTATCATTAAGATTGAGACATTTGTCATAGCAACGAACCAGTTTTCTAACGTCCTCTTCATAGAACTCGTGTGGACGTATGTGAATTAAGATGTTCTGTAGTTCTCCATCGCTCTCTAACCGTTGTGAATTTGAGGTCAGTTCCGATTTTCACGAATTTTCTCTTCGATATTACCCCAAAAATTCATCCGTCACAGCTGTTGGTCTTCCACTCCGTTCTTCATCCTGGACATTAGTACGTTCAAACATACCGCACCTTCCCTAACCGCAATGTCATTCATGACATTTTCACCATAAACAGAACAAAGTTCATCATGAATCTCAGGAGCCTTCATTTTAAACGACTAAAATAACATGAAAGAATGTTCGAACGATTCTCTCACTAGCACTGCCAGACTCACATTGAACCAGACTACACCGCAGCGCAGCAATCGTGCCGATATCCTCAATTCATTGAACTTACTTTACGAATCGCCCTTGTATGTGTAGTGAGGTGACTCGTAACTACCATAAATTTCCAAAATATGAAAACTTTAATGACCGCTTTGCAACTGATCACAATCAAGCCATTTTATGCGTATAAAAATATTAAACGTCAGAATGCTACTTCGTTCTCTTAATTTATTTACAAAAATGTGTTTCCTCAAAAATGTCACTTTGGAGCTTACGAGATATCGCACCGTCAATATGGGATATAAATAAAATAAAGTACGTCACGCACTCAAATGGAAGCGCAATACATATTCTCAATCCAATTTCAGCACCGCGTTCTATCACGTCCTGATGAAAGATTCTCGTGCTTGCACAGGTCTCGGCGGTTGAATAATGTATGTATATACCTGCGTCGGGATCTGTCAGGGAAGACGCGTACAGGAATTTAGGCAAAGATCGAGATTAAAGCCGTACCGTTTTAGACTTGTAAAACACGTGCTTGCTTGTCTTCAATAATAAGCAGTTTTGTAATATATTTGAATGTATGTGTATCGTACGAAAGTGAAAGGTTTGTGTTTTGATGTTGAGTTGAAATCACCATGATATGATTGCTTCATATTGGTTTCGGGATTACGATTAGAAAATTCTTTTGTTAAGCACATGTTCACATTTTTACATGTAAAATACATGAAATATTACATGTAAGAATTCACGACAATGATCTCCAAAAATCTGAAACATTGCGTGTAAAAATTGATGTAGAAATACACAGTGACAATACACGGTCAAATTCAAACTTTGTTAATAAATTCATGAAAAATACACGTAATTAGCGATCGTGTATTACGGATTTTAAGTAGAAGATGGTTTCGATACGAAGGCTTGAGGAATGTGAAGTGATAAACTACGTTCGTATTTTAGGGGTAAATATATTAATAATATAAAATGTTTGTTTTTCCTATTAAACGTGAAACTACGAGTAAAACTTTAAACTATCTAAAAATACCTGATTAGTAACAGCGAATTCGATTATAAATAACACAGATAGTAGTTAATTATTTATTGATGAGATCTGCTCAATTGATACTTGCAGATATTGGGAGTATGTACTTGCAAATTTCTTGAATCTCATTATCAATAGGTAGCTGATTGTTAATATTTCACTTTAAATAATGCTGCTAGGCTTTCTAAGGTACCGACCTTTGAACTCTATAGGACAATTATCAGGGAGCAACTGGATGCATGCATGACGAAACGCCGTCATCCCATTTATCAAATAATTGTTTACGTTATGGTCACTTTCTTCTCGTCATCAGTAAACGTATTCTTATCAGTTCTACATTGTATGATTAATGCGAGCTCTGAGATACAAATAAGAAATGTGAAAATATTTTGGCACTTACGCTGCGATAAAACAAAATGGGTACACATCCTCACATCACTCACAAAGACGGAATTCGTCATACCGAAACAAACAGAAATTTTCGCGAATTTTATCGCACAAGAACGATTAAACTTGTAGGAACTTGTACCGATTGCTAGTAAATAATGCAGCTTATCACAAAAGAGAACGACCAGCTGAGCACTAAAACATTCGTATAATCATCGTTATTTGTATCGCGGAAATGTACTTCGTATTTTTACGTGATTCAAGGTCCAATCAAGTCATGAATACGAAAACACGCCGCCGGAATTCCTTCACCTTTACGGGGTATCAACATTTGATTGCGTTCATGCAATAAAATAATAATGCGGGATCTTATCAGAGCGTGTAACAAATGCGACGTGCGGTGATAAATGGATACAGACAAAGTTCATGTTATAGCAAATTTTATGCAGAAAATCCTCTTCAATTAGTTAACTGCTACCGCAAATAAATATTAGGTGTGCTTTAAAATGCAAAATAAGTCTTTTGTATCAAAACTGAAGGTTCTAGAATGCGAAATAATAACTTTGCGCTAATTTATGGTAATTTCATATTTTCGCATTCCCTAAAAATTAACTGTAGCCATAAATACCACAAATATTACCAATTCGTTTAGTTAATAATGCTTATATTTAATTTCTATTGCAAACCATGTGCTTCATTGTACGCTTGATCTTAAAAATATAACCTATTATTCAAAACAGTAAAAGAACTATTTATATCACAACGGAGTAGTTTTTAAATTCTTCTATCGTAAACGTCTGTTCGATTTCTAGTTTGCACGGTTTATGTGATAAATTGATGCATCGTTAGGAGAGGCTTCCTTCAAGTTGGAAGTCGCGACACAGCATTTTACTCTATTGCCATCAATCATTCGCTCACTTAATAGTTTTTCCTGTTTCTTTAAAACACAATTTTCTTTGTCACCATCTTTATAAGATTGATGTTCTGAATATGAAACATTTATTCAGAAATTATAAATACGCTTTTGTGTTACCCAACATAACCTTTGAACATTTGCAAATGTAATTTTCCTTTATAGGTTGAGGTCAAAATGTATACGAAGTAAAATTCATTCATATCTACCAACAATGTGCTTGAGGAAGAATACACGCTAATAACTACATTAAGTATTAATGTTGCAAAAATGTGTTTCTAATGAATATTGGATAAGAATTTATAGTGAAAGTTGGACATTAAAATCATGGATAACGTATCAATCGAATATTGTATCAGTCGGTACCAAAGCAAACCATATAAAATTATGTAAAAATAATCCGCTTATTATAATCAAACTTCGGCTATTATTATCAATGCTGAGAAGAAAAATATCAAGAGAGACCGAGTGTAACACGCACACAGAAGAAGAAGAAATTTCCGAAATTCCTCCAACTAATGCCCAGACCTCTGAAAAACATTATGAGTACGAGAGTTACATTTAGGAAGACAAGTGACAGACAATGAATTTCCCAAATAAATTGTATGTCTTAAAAAATTGTTAATAAAATATATAGTTTTGGATAAATATAAGTAGGCTGCATTGTTCTTTCTAATTTTGTGCTTAATGTTATGAACCTGTTATTGTCATCAAAACTTACAGGTCCCCCAGTGATAAAAAAGCGACTTCACTGTATACGAATATTTGATTAGGCATTTAGTGCAGTTAATTATATACTTACAGAAACAGTAAAATAACAGGTTCACGTCGATTTAGAAAGACTATTTACAAACGAAGTGGAACGAATATGTACATAATATGCAAACATAAAGCTAAAACGATAGCAAATATGGCGAGAGACTGGATTCGGAAGAAAAAAAACCTAGCTTATTTATAGAAAGGTACTAAGAATCGATGACTGAGTAAAAAATTAAAACAATGACAGTGCTGAAAAAAAATTGATATGTGTTGTTTGATCTGTAAAGTTCACAATGAAATAATGGAAAGAACATGTAGATATATACCAGGTGATTCCAAATGATTCAAGATTACGAAGAAACCCGGCGCATACTCTATACAGTCTGTTTATTCATGGTTCAGCAAAAGTTTAAGAAATCTCGCTTAGTAAAGAAACCATACGCCTCCAAAGCCAAGTCGTTAGTTTTTAAGAAAAAGTATTTTATTTCGAAACCGATGGTAAATGAGTTGAAGTTGAATTTGAAGTAAATTCGAGTCCGAATAATAACACCGGCATTTGATGTGGGGAGACACAAATACGGCGCATTTCCTAGTCGCCCCTGCGATTAGTGTGTGTATATGTGTGTGAGAGAAAGAACTAACGAAAAAAGAATGAAAGAATTACGCATTGGATGCTTATTTGAATAAAAGGTCAAATTGTATAATTGAATAAAGATAAACAATGTATTAAGAAAATGTATTGCATTTAGAAACCGATGGTAAATATGTTGAAGTTGAATTTGAAGCAAATTCGGGTCTCAATAAATAAGAGCGCCATCTGATAGGGGAGACGCAAATACGGTGCATTTCATAGTTGCTCTTGCGATGAGTATGTGTGCATGTGTGTGAGAGAAAGAATGAAAGAAAAAGATAAAAGCGTCTAGTGACGATTTCAAACGTCTCACTTTTTCCCAGGTAACTCTCACCCAGAACCTCGTTAAAAGAGCTTCGCTCTAAAAACGCCAATACATGAAGAGGTTTTTGTTATATACAATTTAAAGCTACTACTTTGAGCTATTGAGATCCGCCTGTGAATTAAGCCATGCTATAACAGTCCATGTTCACTTTACAAATGGCCCCCGTATAAACATATATAACTTTGTCTTTGCAGAACGATACATCCATGCAGAATTTAACTTTGAACCTCAACTCCAATAGTAATTTCCAGATATTGCATTCACTTCTGAGAGTGTTAATAACGATAATGCCCTGTTTCATATCTTAACTTGTAGATGCTTATACTAGATACACCAACATGAATGGAAATCTATCATTATTTAGAGTGTTAAAGTTTTAGTAAGTACTACATTCATCTAGGACTTTCACATAATATCAACATACAGAAGGTCATAATACAGAATTTCGATTTGAAACTAGCTTTGTTATAAATCAGGGTATTGTAGAACGTAATGTTTATTGCAAAGACACAACAACAAACAGTGCCGTATAATATCATATTACCACATAATTTCTAACGTACTACAATAATATCCAAGATAACAATCGGAAGTCGTGATAACGTGCTGGTTGACCCTAATTTATTAAAGCAAAAGATTAGAAATGACCATAAAGCACGCAATATAAATATTTGTAGCTCGTAATTTGATTAAAAAACACTAGGAAATTGTAAATGCGATAGCATAAAGGAGTAAACGTATTCCCGACGGTTAAGTTTTAATTAATTAAAATCTATTCCCGTATTATTCGTGCTCGTTTCAAATTATTAAACATACACGTGTGCACGTATTCGTAATTGTTGTGTGTCTGTACATATTGTTTGCAATTTTATTCGATTAGAGCGAATTGTATAATACTTGTGGGTATAATTACGGAAATACACATCAATCTATCCTTATTAGATTGATGTAAATCGACCAAGGGATATCAATATGTCTTAAATGGAGATTACTAACTAGAAACCACCTTTATGGGAACGATGTTCTTTTCGAGTTCTTTTACGGAGTAACTACTATCTACTATTCCGTAAATGTAAACTGAAATTTACAACGCCATAAAATTCGGGATTGTCAAGTTCGCGAAAGAAGAGCGCAAATTCGCTGTATTTCAAAGAGGTGGTAAGAATAAACGATTTATAAATACTCCAAATTGAGGACGTTTTAATTACGATAGGATCAACATCTCCATTTACTTTGCAAAAATTGAGTAAAAAATATATAACTTTCTAGGGATTTGGGAGTAATATTGTGATAATGCGTGGTATGCAGAAATCTTATTTAAGGTTTTTAGACCCTTTGGAGACTAATAAAATTACACAGACTAACACATGTTTTGGAGCCGGAATAATTTTTTACTGATATCATCTACATTTGGTGTACTGAATTCAAGTACAACAATCGTTTTCGCTTAATAGATATAACAATAACGTGTTTTACGTTACTTCTTTCTTTTTCCATTCTTAATTGGGTTTATTGTTCAGGAAAGAAAACGAGAGATGTTGAAAAAGCAGCACGATAGTACATATTTTCTTGAACATGCTTATGACAGAAAACAGTATTGTTACAGTAACAACGCGTAGCATTACAATAACCTTTCAGAAGACTAGAATAAATCGGAAGAAAAATTAGATGACACTTCGGAAGCTTCTTTTACGGGATATTCTTGAATGAATTTTTAACTACAGTCTCTTTGAAAATTCGGGCAGTAATCTGCCATCACGAGGTGCATGCCATTTTCCCTAGTAACGCTAAAATCATTCAACTTGCTCTTCACTGGTGTCACCCAAATTTTCAAGAAAGGGGTTCAAGTGGTTGTGTAAGTAATGAACCTTTATACCCATGTTACATCGAGGGTCTCTGAAGTTATTGAGAATGATGTTTAGTAGCTCAACATAGTTATTAGTTTTGTGATTGCCCAAAAGTATCTGACAACCAATACAAATGAAGTTCACGCAATTTGCTCAGGTTGAATCATTAAATGCATGAGGTAGCACCATTTACGAATTAATTTATCTGTGGAGCACCAAAAACTTTAGCTCTAATTGTAAGTTTCTCTGTAGTTAATCCAGACATTCTCCGGCCTATGCATGCAAAGCAATGGACCATACTTTGGGCAGGAGCTTTCACGTACTGTTTCATGAAGTCTAGCTTTATATACAATAAGCTAGGAATTGGAGGAATTTGGTAACTCAACTTTGTGTCGATATTGACTCAAGATCGAATGTTATATTAAGCTAATCAGCAGGCCGCGGTGCCACTGTACGTGTGCATGCAGGTAATGTGTTTATAAGTTTAGTATATATGTATATCTCAGAAAATGTCGCTGATGGAAGGAAACGGGTTCTATATTTGGAATTAGCACACTAAATATAGTCAAAATTATTTGGAACATTCCAGGCACCAAACAAAAAGTTTATGTTGGTTAGGTTGTGTAATTTATAAAAAGAAAAGGGCAAAAGGAAAGGGAAATGTTGTGGAAAGTCATATCCAACTGTGACGTTATTGGAAAAGGACGGAAATGGTTTTTAACAAACGGCAAAAGTACATAAATGAACTAAAATATTAATGACAAGGCAGTTGATATCCCGAATATTACAATTATTATTATATGTATGAAAAAAAAATAACGAAAGCGTTCAATATTTCACAGAGAACTATAGGCTATAATAGATATGATAATCAAGATCACTAATAAGTTTAATAACTAGAATACTTTTCATTTATATTTTCAATTGTTTCCCAAACATTTGGTTTTAACGAAAGGAACCGGATGAAAGCGTATATGTACTTACATATTTATTACTAGCAGAGGAATGAATACAGTTGCTCGAAGTTGACAATTAATAAGTGTGGTAACGTTTTCAATTCAAATATCGCGTCAATGGCCTTTGGCAATAGATCATCGCAAAGCGGCACGTGAATGCATTAATTTAAATTAATGTATACGACGTAATTTAAATTAATGCAGTTGGGTACTCAGCAGTACCATATTATTAACTCCTCACAGGCACTATTAGAGATGTTGATAAAGATATCTTAGAAAATTAATCCACGGACCAATTCGGGCTTGAACGAGGTATACGAACCGAAATTGTGGTGCGAAGTAAAATACTATATATTATATAACTTCCAAAAACTATTAAAGAATGTGGAAAGAAACATTCTACTTCTTCGGGCGACTTGAAAATAAAAATTTACTGTCGTAAATTACTTGCCACAGCTTAATGAAACTGCGGCATTAATTTAAACAAATATTGTGGTTAACTTTGACAAATTGCAATTTCATATTCTGGATATTATAATTGTCGGCCCCTTTTGAAACTTTGTTGTTCATTATTTAAAAAAACTGAGTAATCACCTAATCTTCAAAGTAATCTCCCTAACTTTCTACACATTTTGCCACTTTTCCAGTAGTTTCCCAATTCCTGTTTGGGGAAAAAGTTGTCGGTTTTGACAAAATGAATTCATCGATGCTTTTCTTTAACTTTATCGAAAGATCGAAAGGGGAAATCGCAAAGATGATGCTGTAGGGATCGGAACAGGTGATAATCCTAAGGTGCCAAGTTTGGAGAATACGTCGCATGACGGAAAAGTTTCCAACCCAAATTTCAGATGACTTTTACAGTCGCTCTTGCTGTGTGCGCTGTTGTGCAATAAAACAACTGTCTCGTTCCACAATCGTAAAAGTTTGTGCAATCGTGCGGAAATGGCTGGTTGAGTCACGTTCCTCAAGAAGTTGTTCCTGCGCCTAAATATTAACGGACGAAATCATCTTTGAGGTTGCTGGCAGGGGAGGAGAATGCCCAAAAAGAAAGCTCAGTTTTAGATTAGTTACCCACAGTAGGAGCTTTGAGTTTCTTATGCTAGCGGTTGGCTTGATTTGATTGATTGATCTTGACCAAACCACGGTCAAAATTTTCCCGTTTTAGATTCATTCACCATGGGGAGCTTTGGATTGTTTTTGTTGGTAGGTGGACCAGATTTTAACATTTTTCACCTGGGCATGGCCAGATTTATATAATTTTTTCAGTTGAGAAGTGGGGCAATTTATGTGCTTTTGGCAGAGGAAACCTTTCTTGAAGTCTTTGTTAGGGAAGCGGAATTGAAGAAGAGTCAATTTTAAATTCAGGGAGCTTTGATTTGGTACTATGGCGCGGCCAGATTGTGTCATTTTCAACCGATAACTGGACCAATTTTAGAGCTTTTAATAGGAACAAGTGTGACTTCAATATTTAGATTATCGTTACTTTTAGAGGCGTAGTGCCTCAATTTTAAGATTTGGTCGCCGAGGAACATTTATATCTAATTTCCAACTAAAAACCAATTCAATGACATGATAGGATGTTCCATTTTATTTTCGTGTTTCTTGCTCGGAAAGTGATTCATTTTTGCCCTTTTCTAAGCGAGGGCTATGCTACGAGTTTTTAGAAGGGAGCGATCAACTTTAAGCTTAACTTTAAACTCTGATTTCCGACTGAGAGAATGCTAAAAAGGAAGTTTAGTATCAGAGAAGCTTTGTTTTGTTTTGTTGTATTGTTAACTGGAAGAGTAGCTCAAATTTATTATTTTTGACCAAGGAGTTGCTCACTTCCGTAATTTTTAACAAAGAAATATTAAATTCTAAAGGCGGGAAAGGCGGGGAGGGGGTCCTAGTATTTAACAGAGAGGAGGAGGACCAATTTTCAGACTTTTTAGATTATCTGTTCTGTGCGTTAGGTAGCGAGTGATTTTAGCAGAGAAAATACATTTTAAAGTTTTGGCAGAGACACTACTTAAAAAAGCAGTTAAATTTTAGATTTGTTAGCCACCCCACTCCGAAAGCTTTGAAATCACTTTTTACTGGTGCTTATAGGGCACAGCATCTTCACCTAAGTCCGAACAAGTAATTTCTTTAGTTCAGGGGCACTTAAGTTGAAATGCGAAAGGAAGGCAATGCCTTCACTGCTGCTTTTGGACGATACTGCTTTCATTGCTGCTTTCCGATGGTATATTAATCACAGTATCAAGTACTATGGCTTGTTTTGAACCTGAAGGATGCCGTTTCAAAACAACTATACGGTGAGAAAGATATACGATTTTAAGTAGATACAGTCATCGAATACACTTATGCTATCCAGAATTAATTTATACACCTAATAATTTGCGTGCAATTATCATTACCATTACAAAATCCAAACTCCGTCCCTAGCATTCGAAGAAAAATCGCTGGACATGTCCCTGACGTAACTTGATAAATAAGCCGAAATTGATAATTCCAAAATAAACCGTTGCAATTTATCATCGTTAAACTTGGATGAAACAAATTAGAGGGTGTATTTCAAAACGTTATCAGAAATCAGAAGGCGATTTTACTGAAAATGTTGCTTCTTCGCAGCTACTTAATATCAGTTAAAAAGAAGGCCCGGTACACATTAATCATAGCTATCGGAAGCAGTACGCTGACTCGAAATGATAGACGTTTTAAGCGAATTTAGACGGCACGTTTCTAAATTGCTTTCGCGTTTCGGATTTATCTGCACTGGAAGCGTATCGAAGAAAAATAGAACCCACGTAAACGTCGCGAATTTCAGAACAAAACGAAGATGTAAAAGCCCACTTTCCGCGATTGATAACCGTCGAAAATAATGAGTTGGTCTTCTATTAATATAGTACATACGTACTTGATACATAGGTTGAGCAGGTATTCCGAATATTGATACATTAGTACAAGTGTATTTGTAAACAAATTCTAGAAGTTGTTGCAGTAGTAGAGAGTCTGAACGACTAAACCGATTTCATATCGAATGGATCATCATAGATTAAAAACATATTTTCTATTGTAATTGCTTTGTAATACGTTTGTTTCATCCTTGAGTGTGTTGACTTAGTTATATGTATTAATATTTGATACTCGTGAGTGTGGCTACGAACATTTGTGTACGAATACATTACAAGTTTTATATGAAGGTCGATGATTAATGCTTTGTTTGTTCTTGTTCAATAAATGTTGTACGGGAGATGTTCTCTTTCGTCTGAGCCCTATAGCAAGCCCGGCTTTTTAACAAATTTCGTTGAATATTTTAAGTTAGTTATTTACATGCTAATGACTGTGACAGCTAACAAATGTACTTGAATACCTTTAAAATACATAAGTTTAAGTGATCCCCTGCATAAGAAATCACGGAATTGATCAAAGAACGTTATCGAGTTGTGTTTTTACAATTTCAAACGTGACTTAAGTTTGCAAAGCAATATTACAAAGAATTTCAACATTGTCGAACTCTTAAGTCGAAAACGGCCATTACCGAAAAAAATATTGGTCTTATTCGAAACATGTTTGAAGAGGGCTGATATGAAAGGAAAAAATAATTAATACCATTTTACATTCCCGTTAGATTTCCCACAATTTGACACCAGCTCGAAAAAAGGATGGTGTGCAATTAATTAACCTATTCTAGGATTTTGAGCAGAAGTACTGGCTGTACACGTACACAGGACTTAAATAAGACGGAAAAATTATTGGGGATTGCTGCCAAGGATAAAAAAGATAAAAAATAAAAGACTCTCTTTCGGTAACTTTATGCATATCAGTCCTACAGGCCATGTAGGCCTATGACTTGTGCTCTATTCTTCTGCCATTTCCCTCACTATCTTTCTCCATTCCATTCTATTCTGTACCATCCGCTTCCAGTCTACAATTCCCCTTTCTCTCAAATCGCTCAAAACCGCTTCCGTCCATTTTCTCCTTGGTCTTCCTCTTCTCCCTCTTCCTCCATGTCCCTCTGTAAGTACTTTCCTGCACTGCCTTTCCTGCCTCATCCTGCTAGCGTGTCCCACCCATCTTATTCTCTGAGCCTTGACGTGTTTTAGTATGCTACTATGTCCATATAGTTCCTTTAATTCCTGGTTTGTTCTTCGCCTCCAGATTCCATTCTCCATCTTCGTCCCTCCAAAGATTTTTCTGAGCATTTTTCTTTCCCATATCTCCAACTTATCTTCCATCTTTTTGTCAGAATCCATACCTCACAGCCATAGGTTACTGTGGGTCTAACAATTGTCCTATAGGTCTTTACCTTTGCAGTTCTTGATATCTCTTTTGATTTAATCATTTTCTTTAGCATTCCCATTGCCTTACATCCTTTTAGAATTCTTCCTTCAATTTCGTCATCCTCCTTACACTTATTCGATGTGACAACACCCAAGTATTTGAGCTTGTTGACATTTTCAAACGAATACTTTGTTTTGTTTGTTTGGAACTTTGAATATCGGGTTCGGATCATTTTCTGGTGATAGGAAGACTAAAGCAAGAGTTGCCTAGGAAGAAGGATACGAAAACATCATACATGCGAAGGTACAATTTGACGAAAATTCAAGATGAAGCCCTTGTTGATAAAATGGAAAGGGAAATAAATAGTAAATTGAATATATACAGGGAAGCGACTGACATAGAATGTGAATGGAACCAGATAGTAAGAATAATAAAAGAAACGATGAAAAATAACCTAGAGATAAAGAAAGCCAATCTAACTAAGGATTGGTTCAATGAGAACTGTAAAGCCGCGTTAGAAAAAGAAATAAAGCGAGGATTGTATTGTTAAACACAATAACAGAGGAAAATAAGAAGAAGTACAAAGAACTAAAAAGGGAAGCAAAACATGTGTGCAGACAAGAAAAAGAAAGTATTATGTTGATAAATTAAATGTAATTGAAGCCCGTTATAAAGGAGGAGAAATGAGGAACTTCTATCGGGAAGTGAAAATCTTGAAAGAAATGGGAAGGGGGACCACACCATATTTAAAAGACAAGAATGGCTGTCTGATTAGTAGCGCCCAGGACAAATTAAATAGATGGATGGAATACTTTGATGGAATATTGAATACGAGAGGACAAATTTACCCTGGCAATTTAGATGATATGGAATATAGGGCAGAGTTAGACGTCCTGGTACCAACAGAGCAGGAAATTCTGGAGGAATGCAAAAAATTGAAAAATCATAAAAGCACAGGGGAGAATGGCATCCCATCAGAAATTTTGAAGTACATCGGAGGTAAATTACATTAAATTATATTAAATTCCTATTTACAAGGGAGGAGACAGAAGGGACTGCCAAAACTACAGAGGTATAACTTTATTGGACGTGGTGTATAAAATCTTGGCAAGAATTATTGGGAAGAGATTAGAAAGGTATCATAATATCTTAGTAGGTGAATACCAAGGAGGATTCAAGAAAGGCAGATCAACTGTAGATCAAATATTTACATTGAGGATGATACAGAACAACAGTTACGAACAAAATTTGGGACTACATATCCTGTTCATAGATTTCAAGAGAGCGTATAACACAGTTAGTAGAGATAAACTTTACGAAGCCATGATGAGACTTGGAATCCCCAGAAAACTCAGGATATTAGTAAGAATGACGTTGACGCACACAGAGAGCAAAGTTATGGCAGAAGGACAGCTTTCGACCAGCTTTGAGGGTAGGGAAGGTCTGAGAAAAGGAGACCCGTTATCGACGATATTGTTCAACTTTGTGCTGGAAGCAATATTTAGAGGTAGTGGCATCCAAACCAAGGGAAATATATACCATCAAAAGCACCAAATCGTGGCCTATGCGGATGATGTAGCCATAATCACAAGATCGAAGAAGGAGCTGGAGAAAGTTTTTGGGAAAATGGAACAAGAAGCAAGGAAATTTGGTCTCGCAATAAATGAACAAAAAACGAAGTATATGGTTATGAGGCAGGAACAAACTATAGACAAGAGATATTCAAAGTTTCGGTAACTTTAAACTTTCGAATTGGTTCATTTCTTCATCGGAGGGTTCTCCATGAGAGCTGAGAAAACAGCTTGTTAGCAATTGAACAGAATGATGTCAAGATCACACGACATCGTAATATATTGAACAATTTCAGGAAGATGTTCCTCGGCGACCACATGGTTAACATGTCTTAAATTTCGGTTAAACGTAGAAGTCAACTTAGTGGTTCTCGAGTAGTATGTGTGGTGAACCAGTTTCCAATTTAATTTTATTTAATTATATGTCAAAATTTTTTCAAAACTCAAATTATAACTTATTTGAAATTGTTCAATATATTACGATGTAGTGTGATCTTGACATCATTCTGTTCAATTGCTGACAAGCTGTTTTCTGAGCTCTCATGGAGAACTCTCCGATGAAGAATTAAACCAATTCGAAAGCTTAGAGTTACCGAAAGAGAGTCTTTTATTTTTTATATCATCCTTGGCTGCAATCCCCAATAATCTTTCCATCTTATTTAAGTCCGGTTCTACGATAGTTAGAAAATACGTTGGAAAACCACTAGATAGTAGCGTGGACATTCAATGAAGTTGGCCATTGAAGTCGTGAAAAACAAAGAGATGGGTTGATTGGCTATTGCTAAATAATTTAACGTTCCCAGAGCTACCTTATGTAAACCTTCGCAAAATAAAAATAAAAATTCCATTATTTTCATAAAGACTTAGGACGTTTCTTGTTCCATTCTCAGATGAAGTTGACAAAGGATTCGTTGTGTATATCAAACACTTGCAAAATAGGCTCAACTAGTAGTATCTCATAGGTTTTCTCATACCGAAAATGAAGATGGCTATCACTGACTATAGAATTTTTGCAGAAGAAATCCTGAAATAAGTCTTAAAACTCCGGAAGCAACCTCTGCAAGTTGGGCACATGTTATTAACAAATATTTAGGCTTTTTCATAGTCAGTAGTAAAAGGTTTTCAATGTTAAGAACACATATCTACAATGTCGGTGAGTCTGCACTGTAAAGCGCTTAAAAGTCACTGAAAATGGTGCACATACAATGATGAGTGAGACCGATACATTTATCTCTCCTCCAATCATTTTCGCAACAAAAACGTAAGTTGGAGCTCGTCTAGGATGCACCCACCAGAAGTTTAGCTTTGTGGTGAGAATCTGAATGAACCAGTAATGGACTTCTGTTGCAGTTGCTAAAACGCCTTGTAACTCATTCGTAAGCATCTACCTTAGTTTTGACCTTTAATATATGCTAAAGAGTATGGAATAATGTCTACCACCCCACTGCAAGCATAGAATTTAGTATCTTGATGTGCATCTATTATAATGAAGCGTTAAAATAGAAAAGAAAACAACCATTCCAATGCCTAGCTACCAGATAATTTTTCACAGAATATGGCAAAGCTGCATTAGTTGCCAATGCAATATCGCGATTTCAGAAAATGGGAAAATGCGAAGAAAACGGAGAGCAAAAATGTACAACAATTAGAAAAATAAAGACTTTGAGCTTATAGATCCTAATAAGGTTGTCAACTTTCAATTTAACGTTATATGACCACCATCAAAAGCAGCTGAAGTTACGAAATGGAAACGAAAATCTCAGGTTTCTGAGGTGTTCACAAGGGATCCTCAAATGCAATAATTAAGAAGAACCACGGAAAGAAGAAATAAGAAAAACTGAAAGTTACTTGGAAAAATAAAGATTTTGATAGTGGGACCGCGAATGAATTTGGTGACGATGTACATATTCAGTAGGTTAATAGGCCTCTGAGGGAGGTTTCCAATTATTTCGTCGTAAAAGTTTGGAGGTGGACCGTTCATTAGTGGAAGAAATGGGTTTCTTATCAATCTTTATAAGCTTTCCGGGGTCTAATAATAAATTATACAGGTGATCGAAACCCAAGATGAACTGGATACGCTGTCAACAATGTTAGAATATTATTATCATATTGATTGCGCGGAAGTTGACACAAAAAGGAATCAGTCAACATTCTATTCATTTTTTTGACGGAAGTACGAATTTACTATTAAGCTGGAACACATTCCTTTACAATTCATTAGGCTTACTAGTTAATAAATACATCCTTGGCCATATACTATCGGTATCCCTGTAGAGTTGCGCTTACATATTGCAGGCAATTTGTAAGAAGGAGTAGATAACAGTAAATTCCGACAACCGTGAGATGAAAACGGTTACTTGTTCCCAGAAATTTCTTGCATATCATTTTACAAAGGTAGCCAGGGCTGTATGTTACTACTTGGAATTTATTTCATGAATCCTCTTAAACGTTCTTATCACTTATTATTGGCGTAGATACTTCAGGATTTGTTTGCGCTGTGTTGAAGAACGAAACAAAATTAAATAAATGAAGTTTCGTCAACAGTGGGTACCAGGTCGATTTCTGCTTGCTTCATATTTCCCAGCAAGAGAAAATACATTAAAACTTTTTGAATGTCGCAATATATTACACGCTCGCGGAAATATAATGCTGAATTTAATTTCCAGTAATGCGCAGTTAGGAAAGGAAATCCCGATTAAGCGTTCCTAGCTCAGCAAGCACCTTGAATGGATGCAGACGAGGATATGAAATAGGATTTCATTTCCTTCTGGGAAGCTCAAACTTGTCGCCGAAGGAATGAATTTGTTATACAGAGGCAGCTTAAAATAGATTTTCTTCTAACATTGAAAATTTTAAATTGTGTTTAACTAAAATGCGTTGAAAAATAAAAATTTAATTCAGGTATATACAATTTAATCGTTCATCGTCGAAAAGATCTAGATATTATATACGGTATCCAGTCGTAAAATTAATTAGAGTCTTTGTCATATATTATTACATTTCCTTGGTATTTCTCTAAAGTTATCTGGTTATTTGGAAATGTAATTTTCATTACACAGTTATGAGTATGTCATCTAAATGTAGAAAATATGTAGGCGCACGGACACAAAGGTAAATAATAAATTTTAAAACCGACAGCGCGAAACTCCTGTACTTTCAGATATTAAAATAATTTAAATAAAATTGATTTACTCGCTTCAACTACGGTTTCCGTAGCAGGACGGCGTTTGCGAAAACGGAAAAAGTGTGACCTACCTCCATAAATTATTCCGGCACAAAAGTCGAGCTATGTAAATTTGCATTAATAGTGTTCCGGGAAAGTTTTAAAATATTCAACACAAGTTGATTCTCTTTCAGCTGCTCATTACGCCGAAGCGTTGTTCAGCATTATAAAGGTGTCGAAACGAGAATTCGAAAATATCCTCTTTCAATATTTTAATGAACGAAACTTTAATAATCTCGACTTACCTTTCTGTTTCCTTCCGAAACATCCACTAACAATTGATCAGTATCACAGATAGGATAAGGTTGGCCGTTCCGTTGATAAAAATGCACGGTGAAAGACACGGTGTGTCCCACCGGATGAGGATCAGTCCAATGAAAGACCACCTTACAATTGGAAGGAAGCAAGTATTTGCCGGTAACGTATTGAAGTAGGGAATGTTTTGCTTCTGGAGCGAGTGAGGGTTGTGTCATTGCGGCCAGGGTGACCAGCCCGGCGACGGAGACTGAAACGACCAGCATTCCACCTAAATCGACACAAAAATAACTTGAATTTAGATAATATTCCTCGAGACATCGATGAAGATCTTCATACCCCATGTCCAAGCGTCTTGATGATTGCTGGACTTAACCACTTCACTCCATAAATCAGCTTTAAGTGATTCTAAACGTTGTTTTGATATGGGTAGAGCTTGACGGGCAGCAGACCATTGAGGAAAATCTTTCTGGAGGACTTGACGCGCTTTGGAATCTTCGAACCAGTAAACATCTTCTAAACTGGCGACTTCTAAACTTAATAATCTGCAATAAAAGATAACAGAGACGTGTACAAACTTATTGAAACAAAATCGCTTTCAAATTAGTATCTTCTTCTAACCACAGTGTAGTTTAAATTTTGGGTATGTATTTTAGTGAAAAGCTCGTCAGAAGTCGACACCAGTTCTAACGTTTATAAGATTTTGTACAATTAATAGTAGAAATTTATTTCAGGTTTTGACGGCTATTCCTGTTTAATATCAACGCTGTCACTGTTCATACAGTTAACTTCTTCATAGACGATAAATTTTTTGTATTTCCCAAAGAAATTGCATTCATCATTGCTAACAAACGTGAAATATACGAGAAAACATAGTTTCCACAAAATCGCTGAACTTTTTAAATTCGAAGAGAAACATGGGAAAATTAAATGAAATACTATCTGCCACATTTATAGAAACATGAATATTTTCGAAGCGATCATAGCAAACTAAAAAGATGTTTAATTAAACGCGATGAAACTAGATATAAATTCACGACTCTGCTTTCAATTAAAACGCCAATATAAATACTGGTTTGAAATTAATTAAAACGCTGAAATTCCCTTCGGTTTTCAATAATGCATCGTCGGAGCTAGAACAGACACATACATACATGCTCGAAGTAAATTAATTTGGTGGTGATATGCAAAACGTTACTGTCGGTTATGGATCACCGTGTTTCATATCTGTTATGTATTGTCAGATGAATCTGTGCAGAATGTCGGGCACAAGTAGTAGTTACCATGTAACTTGTTTGGGTGGGAAGTGTCATGCCAACATGTATTAGTTTGGAAATTAACCAGCATGCGTTCCATCGAATGGATGTTTGAAGTATGACGGAGAGCAATGCGGAACAAAAAGTTATATTTGAGGTATTGGGCAATGATTTCTGTTGCAGAATTTTATAGGAAAGCGCAAAAAATCTATCAAACGCAGTAAGTAAATTAGGTAATACGTGTTTCGTTAGCGACAAGGCTAACATTGTCAAACCGTACCTTACTAAAGAAATGTTGGATCATCTTTCCCGAGATTGATTTTATAACCGTTATCGACCCTCCAATAGTTAAAATGTTATTCTCTACAAAAATACATTCTCTATTTTGAAAACTGCTGATGTTTCGATTTTATTTGAAAGTATAAGCATTGAGGCTATTTTTGAAGATAGTGACTGTTTCGGTGTTGTTAGCCCAACTGGAGCGAAATTTCCATAATTATGTACCAAATTTCTTTTTTGGCCCTGGAATTACTTGTGATTTATTGACATACACTAAATCTTGTAGACTACTTCAAAGAAGGAATTCAAGTGATATCCAATCGCATGATCCACACCACGAAATAATGCGATCATGACATTTTATTTGTAATAACTGCTTTATTTCTTTACAGTATTGTCATCGTATTGGAACCCTATGCATTCGACATTCATATCATTTAGTTTAAACCATAAAAAGAGTTGGTAATCATCGATACATCTCCAAAATGTTATCAATAAAATTTCAATAAACATCTATGACATCAGCGATATCAAGCAGTTCTTAAACTTGTCGCATTAACTTGAACAATCGTCCAAGAAATTTATAGTAGTTCTGGTCATTAGCTATATTAGTACAGTTCCTAACTTCAAAAAAATCGATCCAAAGATGCTGAAGGGACTGCCTTCAATTCGTAACCATGCCATGTAGTGATATCCCAAGTACAAGTCACTTTGTGGTTCAGTGAAAGGTAGAATCAATTATTGTTACAGATAGCAGAGCCCGGTAAACTACAAGACCCATAAGTATGCTGCCTGTGATGATACTCATGACAAGGTTACATAATTGTTAAGGCAGACTTATTATCTAGTCATCAAGTCGGTTTTTTGGATCAAGTTCGCACCAGAAGCATCGCTGCTAGGCCTGAAGCTATTTCTGTTATTCACGGTCCATATCCTAAGAGAGCCAAGTATTCATATTGGCATTTGTGAGAGTAATACCGGGGTGTTTGTCTCCTTCCATTCGGAAGCGTTAGTCATTGAACAACTCCAGAGGGCAGTCGACGGCCTGCTCAAGTGGACTATCAAGTGAGGAGTCAAAATTAAGGAATCCCACTAACACCTCACACCAATCAGCAACATTTTTGGTTCAATGTTACGGTGATTATTCTTGTTATACTTTCGAGTTAGTGGTATACGAATTTTAAGTTGGCAATGGTAACCATTTCAGCGCGCGGAGATTGCTTACTTTATTTCGTATGGTAAAATCTCTCTGGTTGAAATGGTTGAAAATGTGGGAATGTGCCTAAAATCCATTTTGGATCATCCCATGAAAGGGATTTATTTAAAAGTAGAAACAAATTTCTCAACGGCCATTACTACGAGTTAAAATTAATACTCTTCGTGGTTTCGTCCTAATAGTTGATCACATGTCTGATTTCCTCTCAATTGTGTAAGGTAAGGTTATTTTTGTCTATCATCGTAGTGTTATCTACTTTTCTAAGCGTGCATTACAGAATCATATTGAAATTTTCTGGAATTTCCGTACTGACGCGCTTACTTACATACTTTACTACTTACTTTTCTACGGAAAATTTGACTACGTTTTGAGGATGAAGTAAAGTTCCGTAGTTCAATAGTTATGTACGTAGTATTTAAAAAAAAATTGAGTATAGTCTGAAGATATGTACTTAAAACTTGTGGTCACATTTCTGTACTACAAGCCCTATGGAATTTCACCGCTCTATCAATTGACCCACATCGTAACGGATTCCATTAATTAAACAAAAACACACAGTGTCAACAGTGTTTTGATGTTTAGTGCGGGCGCTCAGTGTGTGATGTTCATTGTGCAATATTTTAGAGTTGTATGGTGCTAGTTTCGTGGTGTTCGTCTTGGACATTGGCCGGATATCGCTGGTGATACTTAATTCCCCCAGTTTTCCACGGCGGATGGTAACTCAGTTGTCGAAATACACACCTGGAAGTATTTCCGTAAGGTTTGGTAAGGGTAATTTTATATCTTTTATATGTATTATTTTAACCACAGTCTCTTTATACTTATTTGATATTAATACATAGAGAAACAACTTAACTATGAATTCTCCAACAGATCATTAAACTTTATTGAAAGTACCACACATTACGTAAAGTGGAGAATTAATTAAGACGTTGGTTTTTGAAAAGGGTGAATAGAAAGCTAAAATAGGCCTAACACAAGTTTGAGGAACAACAAAATTAAAGTGACATAATACAAATAAGGGTAATCTATGTTGTGGGGCAGGTTGTAAAGACAATGCACTGCTAGCTTGATTCTCCGATAGGAAGGTAATCGTACATCACGGCAAGATAATGGAATAGTATACTCAATTTTTAGGGGTGGAACTCCGATCACCTTGACACCCAAAGAATTTTGCGAAGCGTCTCTGGATCAATTTCAATTCCACGTTTTTGTTGAGCATAATGCGGATATCATGCAAGACAGACCTGACGGAACTGCATCAAACTAAAATATACGAAGGCTCTCAAAGCCACAACATCCGAGAAGTCTCTATAATTATAAATGATGAAACCCAAAGTTGTACGCACTTTGGTGGTGACAACGTTAAGTTGGCCTATAAATGTTAACTTGTAATCAAGTGAAATAAGGCGCAGGTAGCAACATCTTCCTTGAGGTGATAATGGGAAAGAAATAAGATTGCTTTTCTAGTAAAACTAATTACCTTGCAATTTTCAATGTTTGACATCAAATTGTTATTACTACATAAATGTTGTATGTTGACTAATTGTAAGTCGTGTTGCATGATAATTGCATTCGGTAATAATGGTGTTAAACTAAATCATCGGCAAGTAATAATTTGTTCGATGATTGACAGTCAAATCATTAATGACTATAATAAACAGTAACGGTCCAAGCTAGATCCTTGGAGAATTCCAAAAGATTGTAAGACTCATACCGACCGATTATTGAAATCTGAAAACAAAAAAGCAACTACAGACTGATAAACCCAAGTAATTCAAGCTTAGACCCTATAATTGCATAATCAATACGATTGAAGGCCTTTTCGAAATCAGTACACAACCATCAATTTCCCCTATTTTCTCCACAGTTTCGGAAATAAACTGGATAGCAATCGCCAAGTTGGAAGCAGTGGATCTTTTTCCATAAATTCGTGATGGTACGGCGTGAGAAGTCTTCATTACCAACTTCAAAGAAAAGGAAGTATTTAATACTCAAAGAGCCGTAAGCGAATGCAGGAATATCAGGAAACATGTATAGTAGACAAGTTTTCTCCAGTTTGATTTGGGTTTCATACTAATGGTCTTCATTGGAACAGTTTAGGAATTAAAGAAAACATAATTACCCCGAAACTCTGATATGAATTATTCAACTGTTATTCGGTCAAGGAAACGACAGCGCAAAATGTAGAGAACTGAAAATGACATAAATCGATTGAAGAGAAGTTTCTTAGTTGTTTGACACTAACTCAATTAGAAACTTCAGTTCATTAAAGGAATGGATATGATGCAACGTATTTCGTACCCGGTGTTAAATATTAATAAGGCAAGAAATTATACCACTTGCTAATGTAGTTGAAAACTACATACATTGGCAAAGTAGTGGATAACTACGAATGATTCTACATTTCATGAACTGAATTATAAATAGAAACTACTCGTATAATCCACAACAATTAATGTCCAAATACTGTCGAGTATAATCTGAGAACGTCCATAGATTAACTGAGAGGGAATAACTTTGAAAAAGTATTCAATGCTGTTTGTGGAAACTCGACGGTTAACGCGAAGTAGTAACTATGTCACACCTTGATTGCAGCTAAATAAATTGACCTAATTCGTATAAAAGCTCCGGCGGAGCTGTACGATGTCATTCCAAACTAGCGTTGTGAGCAAAATTTGCGCGCATGTTCGCGAAAGTTTCAATGATATGTTACACCGCATTTAACGCTGGAAGTAGCAACAAACAAGGTTTTTAGATACCGAAATATTCACGCTTTAATGCTTTTATATTTCGTTATGCACGATACGTTAACGAGCTTCTGTAGCATAAGCGGTATTAGAGGCGTGTCCCTTTTGTAACAGGGAACGTAGAAAGCTTGTGAGAAGTTTATTGGAAACTAATAAAAGGTAATAACGGCAAAATTTTCCGATAGTTATCATTTACGTGGAATAAAAAGAGGCGCATGTTATTAAGAGGATCTTCATATATGTTATTTCTACAATGAACAGAGAAATTTCCTTTGCCTTTTGATTTAGGCCTGTGAAGTTCAATCTGTGAAATTGACCGTGATTTTGAACATTTAGTCCAGTTGGCGATGTATCCACGATATACTATCAAACTTATCAAATACTTGAACTTCCTTCATTGTTGCTACGATACACAAGAGAGAGTTTTGCAAAAGTCTTCATTTTGTACTTAAAAAGATAAAAATAAGAAAGCCTGTGGTTTATAATTGAAACAAAGTAGCTCTTAAGCTTACCACACCGATTTAGGATTTATTCCAAAATACATATTTTGGCTACCAAATGATCATCCTCAATTGAGAACAGACAGAGTTTGGAGCTTGAAATCGGTATGGTAAGATCACCTATTCCACAAATTTTAGTGAAACAAGTTATGGTAGCTTTGTCAGCAGGTTCTTTACTCCCATAATCAGTGTGACCTCACATAGTTTCAATATAATCCATGATTTCCAAATCTTGATTCTCTGTATATATATATCTATTTCGCCAAATTATTTTAGATCTTCGAATGTATCATTTATTGTGGCGAATAATTGCTCTAAGAGGTTCTCATCTTTACCGAAATAAATTTTTGGGAAACGTTTCATAAGTACTGCTTTAGAGCTTTTGAAGGTATCTGGCTGGTAATTTCCCTTAGGCGCCGAAATTAAAATAGAAATGTTGGCTATGGTATGGCTTTCCCAACTCTTGAACTGCATAACCATTACCTCTAAATACTTACTGCTTAGTTTTCCAGGTTCCACGTCTGTGATATTGACGTTAGCGAGCCCACCATAAGTTATCGCGAAAGGGAGGAAAATGTCATTGAAAACATTTTCCTAAATCTTTTTCCTGCGTATTACCCCTTTATATATCCGCCAAGGAGCGTAAGGGGTAGATACAACGTAATATATACCCTATGTCGCTCATTTGAGTCAACCTCACCTCATGGGGGCAGGAAATGTACAACACTGACAAAACATCAAGTAGAGAGCCACCGCATTGGGCCAATTTTTTTCCTAAGCTAACCGATCTAGAAACTGAGGACCAAAAAAGGTCCTAAAAACAAAAAGGCTTATAACCTGGTCGGCTTCTTCTTTCTTTCCTTGCGGTTTCCTGTGGTTTCTTTGAAGTTAGTAATTCCCACATTCAATTTCTATTTCACATGATTTTTTCAGTGGTTTCTCTCCTTCTTCCCTTACCACCTCTTTCCACGATCTCTTCGGGAATTCTTTCTGTAGGCATCTTTGTTAGGTGGTCTAGCTATTATTTGGGTCTGGATGAGCACAATAACGCTTAGTTTCTGATGCAATTCATTGATCTCCTGATTTGCATTTGTCTGTCAATTATCGCTGATTCCCCTCCCCATATATTCTTTCCAAGTGTTTCTTTCTTGTGCTCCTATCATATTAGTCGCCTTTTTCTAACGTTCAGGTTTCGCATACATAAACAAGTACTGGTAGAAAAATGGTTTTATACACGCTTAAGGTCGCCGCCATAATTCTTACCTGGATTTCTTCCTTATTCTCTGGTTTCTGTAAATTCCTCCGTCTCTTCAAAGTTCAGTTTTGTTTGGTCCTCTAATGCAATGCTCATATTTTACCCATATTTGTTCACAGCATGTATTTGTCCTTCTCTTGGTTAATTATAATTAATTATTAATTATATTAATTATAATTATAATTAACCATATTAATTATATTAATTATAATTATAATTAACCAAAAGAAGATGTCACAATAATTGGAAGCACAAAAATAGGAATGACACTAGCCCTAGAACGTCTGGAGAGGGAGGCACGTAAACTGGATATGGAAATCAATGAAGTCAAAACAAAACACATGAAGCTAGGTAGAACTCAGACCAATACGCGAGGCCACTTGAGAACACAGAACCACAAATTTGAGGAAGTTTCTTCGTTCAACTATCTAGGTGTAATAATAGAGAGGAATGGGAGAGAGAGGGCGAGACAGAGAATTGTAAAAACTACAAGCGTTTGGACGAAATAGGCCACTACTGAAAAGCAAAACACTAACTAAGAAAACCAAAATGAAGATTTACAAAACTTTAATAAGGCCACTCATCACGTATGCAATGGAGACTACAGCAGTCAGCAAAAGAAAGAAGACCTAAAGATAACAGAAAGAAACAGTTTAAGAACAATATTGGCGCCGCACGTCACAGAACAGGGAGTAATAAGACTGAAAACTAACAAAGAAATAGAGGATCGACTTGAGGGAGGAAATATCATAAGATACATTAAAGCTCAACGGCTCCAATGGGCAGCCCACATCAGGAGAAGAAAACCAACGGATATGATAAGAAAGATAACCCAGTGGATTCAGATATGGCCCAGAGGTAGAGGACGACTAAGGAAGAGATGGAGAGATGCCGTGGAGGAAGACGTAAAGGCGGTGAAGATAACCGACTGGAGATCAAGAGCAAGGGACAAGAAAGAATGGAGGAAAAGAAGCATAGGGAACAAGAGGACTAGTTCACCTCATCAAACAGAACTCGAGTAGTTTGCGTTTTTTCAACTTTTTTACTTACTAGTATCCCAACCATCTTTTTCTTACTGCCAATGGCGACAGAAATTTACGCTTTATCGATATTAACTTGTGTGAAGCAATATAGGCAAAACCAAACCGAATGAAAACCAAGTTTTTACAAAAATTACGCCGTCACTTCAACAAGATAGTTTCGGACGTGGGGCGACCATTTGGTGGAAAAAATACAGACAGCGGGCGAGACGAGTCCATGCTAGCTAGTGTTGGTACAAGTGTTGCTTTGTTTTGGCTAGGTTTCGACATTTACAACGCAAAGGCCGCTGTTTTAATCGCGAAGGGCCAATTCGCTTTGTATCTGTCTCCATTCTTAATAAAGTGACAGAATTATTAACATTTTCTGAATACTTCCGCAACACACTATTAGCTCCCCAAACGAGGTGCTCGTTGTAAATAGCTAATTTTCTTGGAATGCCTGTTGGGGTTAGTAATTGTTAGGGTGTGGGTATTAAATGGGACGTGCATCAGTCAGATGTTGATTATAAATCTCCAACAAACGATCGAACACTTTGTTTGGGCGGTAGTACAGACTCGCGTTATCCCACAAACCATTTGCTCACAAGTTATTACATTTCGGAATTTAAAATTCTTTCAGATACCATTACTGAAATTGCGAAATTTGAAAACTATTCGCGTTATTTGTTTTGTACTTTGGATACGAACCAACCGGCTTACCTGGGATAGTGATTCTGCAGGTTGTATTTGGTCAGCCACTGTCGAAAAACAAGTCGTTGTTGAAGAAGGGCGGCAGCCTTTTGGAGTCGCTGCTCGTCAGGAGCGGGCAGTTCGGGAAGATCTCCCAGTTGGCCGCACTGCGCTAGCTGGGAGATACCTGCGAACAAGTTTCTACACTTAAAATTGCGACCCTAGTGGGAAAACAAGCAGCTCGATCCTTCGCCGACGAACGCTTAATATTTGATACATCGAATGAATACAAATGTGCTCGGTGGACGTTTATGCAGGTGCAAAAGCATCCATTTCCGTCTCTATTAATATTGCAATGCAAACAAATACGGTTCAATTGACGTAAATGCATTCCGAATGTGAATATTAGGCACCTACATTGTTATTATTGACAGTTTATTCTAATTTCGAACCCATTCACGGCGAATAAAAAGGTTTTACATAACAAAGCAAGTTTGAACTAATGACGGAGTCTATTTTGATGGCATTGTCGGATGGTATTTCGATGGGATTGTTGTTGGAGGTCTTTTGTTATGTAAAAGTACATGCTTTTCGTTTGTGAAGGCGATGCTTTTGTTCGTCCTAGACATAATCAACATAGTTTTAGACAGGGATTACTTTAAAGAGGCAAATGATAATACGTATTTAGCTAGAGGCTTCTATATGACGTAAAAGATATATTACTTCGTAGCATGAATAAATAACTTCCCATAGTGTGCATGCTGAAAGGATTTGAGATCATTTGGTGCTAAACTTTCTATGAAGTTATTTATACTTATTCTAACAAAAGTATACAGTGCGCTATGAGACAAGTTTTGTAATCTATTAACATCGTAGCACGTCATTTAAAGTGTAAAAGCAAAATTAGATATACATATGTTAATTACAGCTTTTTAGCAAGTTACACTATAAGATACTATGCGATGGGATGTACAAAAAATCACATATAAAGTCCTAACCTTTAAATTAATATGATAAACTTGATAAACATGGTGACTTTATGGTATATACACAGTATTCAAGACAAGAATGAACAGTATGAGGGTCTTTGAAACAAATCTCAAAACATCTGGTTCTGTTTCGGAGTTGAATTATGCCATTTTCGATTTTATTTTTTCCCAACGTTATTATAAATGATATCAAAAACATAAAAACATTATGCCACATTGTCACAATATGGTGTGGAGGAAAATTTTGTTTCATTTTCGAGTTAACATCATCAGGTTATTTTTTTTAAATTAGCCGAAAAGAAAAATTAATGTTTTATGATAAAACTTTTTATTACAAAACCAATTATGTATCACACATAGGTATTTCTTGATCAATTTGTTTGGAACTTTTCAACGGGATTAAGCCATTATGTTTTGCACAAAGTGGGCGGTGAGAATAATACGAAAAGCGAGCCCTGGGACCTGCGGTTCTTAGCTCGAGCAGAAGAGGCTGCCCTTAGGAATAATACAAATAATAATAAAAAACCCATCATGCAACTATTTAATTCATTTCTATTTAATGCTAGGCTAAAAGTAGAACTACGACTAGATGCTGAGGTGCTTAATTGAAAAATCGATTCCAGAACATCCATTAGCATCTGTGGTGTGAGCTTAGCAAAAGCTGTTGTAATTAACCTTCGTAGTTCTTGCTCAGTTACAAAATTATCTTTATAAATTAGATCTTCTATGTAGCCTCCAAAGAAAAAGTTTAATGGCGTTAGATCCGAGGAATGGACTGACCGTGGTATTGCAAAATCCAATCCATTTTTCTGGAAAGCTGTGAAATTTCTAAGTACTCACGAACTGGACTTGCGTTATGTGCTGAAGCACCAACCTACTAAAACCAGTAGTCTTGCAACATGCCAAGCGGTAGGCTCGTGAAAGCCTCTTGCATACTATGTTGGAACACGTTTAAATATCGTTCAGAGTTTATCGAATTGTTATTGGGCCCACATATAAAAACTAAAATGATGTTAATGTCAGGATGTCAGGACTATTTCTGCAAATGCAAAATTCTCTGGAATAATGGATATTTCGCTTATTAAAGATGTCGTTATTGGTAACAATGCTTTCATCCGACCAAATTATTTTGAAAGGAAAAGTTTTCATCAGCTTGACATCTTCTCGTCTACCACTCACAGAAAGATCTACGTCTTACTTGGCTGCTCGGCCTCAATTCCAGACAAATTCTAAGTTTGTAGGGATAAAATTTGCGCTTATTTAGCATAAACTGTGCCGTAGACTTTACCGCACCGGTATTATGCTGGATATCCCTTGTTGATGCTTCTGCATTCTCAATAACGGCTGATAACACATTTTTAATTTTTCTCGTTGCATGGTTTCTGTCCAGAGATCATAGGTGCTTTGAAGGAACCATGTTGCTTTAAGTTGGATGCTAACCTTCTGTAAGTTGATTTGTCAGACTGTCCTGGTCTACTGCTGCCAATAATCAAATAAACGGACTGATAATGATAAAAATAGTAAACTATTTTTGAGAGCCAAAGTCTTAATGAAATCAAATCTGGGGGACTCTCTATATAACGACCTAATGAATTAGGTGCGTTAATGGACAGCTATCGAGTAACTGTGCAAAACTTACAAAGTAAGCACAATTTGCGTATGCCAATAATCCGTCAGGAGAATTAGGCTTTGCTAATTGCAACTGCACACTTCCGGTCTGCGGTTGACAAAACTTAATTCTCCTCACAGACTATTGGCCTAGGCAAGTTGTGCTTACTTTGCAAACTTTGGCACAGTTACTTGATAGCTGCCCATTAACGCACCTAATTCCTTAGTTTGTTATATGTAGAGTCCTCCAGATTTTATTTTATTACGATTGATAACGGTTGAAAGGAAGATATGCAGCGCGGGGCAGCTTCCCTTGTCATAAGATCGGAATTATGTTACAGAAGAATTTTATTTGATCCCAAAGTCTCATATTTTGCCATTAACCTATTAAGCACATCTAGAGCCGTCTAGCTCAAAGCTGACTAATCACTGTCTTGTAATGCATCTGGTACACTATCGGGTAGAAGTGATTGTCAAAACCTTCCCAAATTCATCCCGTTCGAAATTGAACGAAAAATATGTATATTGGACCTTAAATTCGTGGTCTTCATTTGTAAACTTCTAAGATCTACTTAGACGAACTTTTCAAACTGGATGTCAAATATTTTTGTTGACTAGTAATGTACAATATTCCCCCAAACACTTATAAAAGACTTGCAGAATCAATCCAATAAGTGGTAATATCGTCGTAATGTTTTGGCTGAACATTTTATTTCTTGCTTCCTATGCTTGGTGTATTATTTGCTTTATATATGTAATCAATCTGGAAGGCATATATTTTTAAGTTTAAGGCATATTTCTTCTGCTACGCTTCTTATCTTTCCTCCGGAATTGTTATTTTTGTTTGTTATTGTTCTTCACATTGCCCTTACCAAATCTCATTTTTTGTTTCTGTTCTGTTCTTGTTTGTAAATTGTCTACCGTTGTGTTGCCCATGTTTTTACCTTTTATCCATCCATAACTAACTGGTCCAAGTAAATGCCGTTTCAGTTTGAATAGTGCTAGGCAAATGCTTACATTAGCGAAATACCATGTAATCATCCTGCTTATCTTTTAATTTCCAAATTACTCCCTCTTCTCAATTCTATTATCTCAAGATACTATATCTGTTTCAATTATCTGCAGCCCTAAATCCACATACTGACGATTTCTTGCAAACATGTATTTATCAAACCGAAAATATAATACGCCAATTAATCTTAACTCAGGATAAAACCACCCCCTTCTTTCCTTTGGTAGAGTTTTAACATCTAATTGACGCTTAGACAATTTATCTTTTAAATTAATCGACACTTATAAATATTTTATTTTCACTAACACACTTGGTAACCAAAACCTTTTGGATGGAGTAAATGATTTGTACAAATTGTTATATATCGATTGTATACGAAGTAATATAAATAAATCTCCAGATGATAGGGGGAAAGTGTGTTAGTAATATCTTAATGCCATTGTATTTGTAATACTATTTTCTGTTAGAAATACGATTTATGTCGGATTATATAAATTTTCCTGATAGTTATGTTTAACTGAAATTTTAATTTAAATATTTTGCATAACGTACAAGCATATTTTTAGCGCAAAATGTAAATGAATAGAATTAATTGTGCCAAAATCCTTATGTTCCCGACTTATTCAGATTTTATCCCTTTTCTATAACTCTCTCCATCTACTAATTCGCCATTTCCATTACTTGAACAGCCCCTAAGATATTTTCTCACAAAAATTTAATAAGCTTCATCAAGCTCGTCTTTCCCTTGAGATTTTACGCCGTTTCATAACTAAAGAATGGAATTTAGTCCAGACCGTATTGAAAAGGACACAAAAGAAGGCGACGGTATCGAAGAGAAATTCGTCAGCAGCGATACGGGTGCAAGATGCGTTGAATCGAATTCATTTATTCATCGTGATATTTCCGCGCCTCGTGGCGCTTTATTAAAACGGGCGCTTCTCCTTTTTACATCTTATTCGATTCGATCAAGAGAGTTTGTTGGCCAGATGTTTCAAATTCCGGGCGACCTTGGTTTCAAACGTTTCTTTCTTCTGGTAGTCTAAACCATCAGACGGTTTAAAATGGGGGAACAACGACATTTGCGATGACAAAGAAATATTCTATTTTTGAAATGCAATTCGTAATATTTTACTGTACCTACTGTCCGTTAGATACATACGTGTTCTATAGCAATATTTGTTGCAGTTCATAAGCTGATGTGCTTACGGCGAAGTTAGTGTTCTGTTTCCTAATTTCCAAACATTCGTAAAGCAAAGTGCTATGAATATCTAATCCATTTGGACTGATCCGACTCGAAAGAAATCGATAATTCCAACTGTCGTTATGCGATTTAACATTTTATAGTTTTAAATCAGTTCAAAGAATTTAAATATGTCGATTATATAGCCTAAAATAGCAAAATATGCTGGAGAAAGAACACGAAATTTTTTAGACAAAATACAATTGTTTTGTAGCAAACCAAATCAAACGAGTTAGTTACCACACTTCGCCCTGTATTGCAGCCAATTTTAAATACAAAATTAGGAAAGAAATTTATCAAAATAAAATTAATAAATACGAGTGCTCAAGACATCTTTGCTACCTAACCAATTTTGGTCGTAATGATTGAAGGACATACAGTGCTGTGCAAAACAAAAGTAACAAATTTAATCCAAACGAAATCGTTGTTGTATTTCTTTTAACAAATATTTTTACAAAAATGTGATACGCAAATATTAAATACTTGTATGGACCCTAAATAAAACGTATTTCATTTATTAGCTCCTAGTTAATTACATTGAGTAAAATAACAAAAACAAATCCACAGTCTACTGTGAAGTGTGCAAAATAAAAGCAACAAATGAGTATTTGGTATAGGAACCTTTATTTTATATAACTTCTGCACATCTGCGAGGCATTGATGTTATTAAATTATTCCTAGTAGATTCAGAGATATTGCTTCATTCCATCTTTAGGGTTTGGAACAGATCTTTCTTTTCTAAGGAAAACGTTGACCAGAAACGATTTGTTTTAGTATTTCAAACAGGTTCTCGCTAGGATTCAAGTCTGGTGATTGGGCAGGCCAATCAAGAACTGGAATTCAACTGTCGTTGAGATAGTCTTTAATCATCCTCGATGTGTGTTTTGGATCGTCGTCACGCTGAAACATCCACTCAGCGTATGGCAGAATTTTTGACTCTAATACGTCTTTATACAGAAATCGATCCATTATACTATCAATTTTATGAAAAGGACTCCATAGGCAGATAAACAGGTTCACAGCATAATGCCACCCTTTCCGTGTTTGAAACTTATATTCCAGTTCTGTGGAGCTAGACGTTTACATTTTCTGCGCCGAACGGTGCATATACCGTCGGAATTCATCAAATTAAATTTTGATTCGTCGCTGAACAAACCAGTTTTCCACTTTTCTACTGTCCAATTCAAATGTGTTCTAGCAAAAGTTAATCTAAAACTTAGTGGTAAACAAGGTTTTATCAAAATTTTAATTATTAAATGCAAAATGTTGAGGAACACCGTTTTTGTAAGTGCTTTTTCGAAAGCAGTGGTTTTTTCGCTGGTCTGTAACTTCTTAAATTGTATTCAGTAGCTCGTCTACGACCTGTGCTGTCATGAACATTTAAGTCAAGATTCCGCACAGTATCAGTAGAAGTTGCAAACCATTTTTTTTTTAATTTCACAAATTCTTCTATCCGTTTGGTTGGAAGTTTTTGGACGACGTTCACGCTATTAGTTGAGTTGTAATTTTTAATAATGCTGCAGATGATAGATATATTAATGTTATATTTTTAGCGATAGAACTTTGCGATTTTCCGTTCTGAAAATTGTTTATTATACGCGTTTTGAAACTATCGCAGTATTTATCGCGCGCCATTTCAAAACGTCTAAACACTTTCAGTATAACGCCTGATTTGTTTTAAAAAATGCAAAAGCAACTTAAAGACAACCGCTGCATACATGAAATTTCGTTATTTCGTTATCTCCTATTGCCTTCATGTACTTCATTTGCTTTGTTTTGCACGCTTAAAATTTGAATATATTTTGTTTTTGTGATTTATGTACTTTTGAATTTCGTTGTCGATAATGTACCAGTGCCTTACTTATTTTTTAAATTACTAGCGTACATTTACTTGTGTATATAATTTTCTTAAGTTTACTTCTTCTATATAAAAATGCTCGCTTAAACTGTATGATCATTTTGTTGCTTTTGTTTTGCACGTCTATGGTATCTTTGTTAGGTTTAGTTCTGAATGTTTCACGTCTATGATAAAGTGGGCTTCATATCGCAAACAGTAAGCGACATTATGCGCTGGTTTACGCAAAGTAAAGATTATCACCAAACAACGATTTTATTGGTAACAGATTATTAAACTACTGTATCAATATAGACGGTACCTACATACGTAATAGATGACTGTTGTTTGCTACAAAGTTAAAATAAGTCTCTAAGTTTGTGCTCGAAGCACGTACCGTTTTAATCGAAGTTCGCGGTAAAGCTCTCAACATAAATTTCCACTTTATTTAACCTTTTACCGTCCGCTTGTAGTTAAACAATGACGCTACAAATTGCAGCAGCCATAAAACACAGCGTCGACCGGTTTTAATCTATCCGGATTCGAAAAACAGCCGTGCGTCGCTGACAAATCTGAAACGGTGACCGGCGCTTAACTTAATCCGTCGTATTGTAAACCCTCATTAACTTTACAGCGGCCGGCTCTGTCTTCCAATTACAAAATATGGTTAACGTTCGCTGTAGACAAAGCATACATTAAATATACTCTTTGCCGCTGTCTCCAACGGTTGCTTTATGTACTTTTCTCTAATTTAATCTCGCTTAATATTATTGCTTATATACAGAGATAATGCTGAACGCTGCTGCTTGATAAAATAACTTGTAAAACATTTTGTATTATACTTCTGTGGGTTTAATTAATTTATGATTGATTAAACGGTGGTGGGTCATACCTATGCAACTACCTACATAGCGGTTGATAATAAGAATTTCCAAATCGATTAGCCGCGTGAAATTGGTTTATTGATGCATTCGGTTGGTAATGGGAAATGGTGGTTGATTTCCTATCCCAAAACTTCGATATGGTACTTAAAATTGGACAAATGTATCGGATTTTGTCAAATCGAATATGGCTAATGAGTACTTTGTACAATTGTATACAATTGTTGTTTATTACGAAAATTTTGAATCTATCACAGATCAAACTCGAGTAAAATGGAACTCAGGAGAAGAAACTTAGATCCTCTGCAAATGCAATAAATTGGATGTTTAAAACCCAATATCAGAAGGACAAGTTAATCAAACAGAGTTGTAAACAGAACCCGTAGGTAGAAACGCGGTATGAAACCAAGAAACCTCATGACGTTGAAGCTAGCAGAACATTCCGGAAAGGAGTGACAATCAACATTATCATTATAAATTTCTAGATTTCATTGAGAGTCCCCATATACTTGTCACAGTTTATTCAAGACACATACTCATTTATAGAATAAAAAGAGTTTCTAACAAGTAGAAGGCAAGGTAATCGGATTTTTGTAATTTTTGATATTTATGGTACGTGTAGTTTGGACCTTAAATAAGAATATTTTGGAGTAGTTCGACGCAACATTCATAAATTACCGAGATAATCGATGTTGAAGTTTCACCCACCAGTTAAATCCACTCCATATAATACGATTGTCAACTGGACTCGTAGCCTAGTCGATAGCGTTTTGGTGCGATACTCACGAGATCGCTGGTTCGGGTCTCGTTACGGGACATTTCTTTTTCTTCCATTCAAAACGCACCACATGTTTTTTCATTCTTCTTCTCATATCAAAAATTATGAACAAACGAAATATATGAACTATATGCAGGAACATTCTTGAAGTACTTCATTAAAATGCACAATCGATGGATAAACAATATTCATTTTGAATTAACAATAAGGTGTCTTAAAAAAAAAGACGAACCAGGTAGGAAACGAAAATTTCTATTATTTTATATCTAGTGTGCGACATTTTACGCAGTGTGGCACGAGCCAGAATGGTAGTTCATCGAAACATGGGAAGTAACATTTTTTTGTTATTACCTTATTGTTAAGTTAATTCAAAATGAATATTGTTTATCAACCGATTGTGCATTTTAATGATGTACCTGAAGAATGTTCCTGCACTTAGTTCATATATTTCGTTTGTTCATAATTTTTGATATGAGAAGAAGAATGAAAAAAACATATTGTGCATTTTGAATGGAAGAAAAAGAAATGTCCCGTGACGAGACCCGAACCAGCGATCTCGTGAGTATCGTACCAAAACGCTATCGACTAGGCCACGAGTCCAGTTGCCAATAGCATTATATCTAGTGGATGTAAATGGTGGGTGAAACTTCAAAATTGATTATCTCGGTCAAAATAGTCTTAGTTAAGGTCCAAACTACACGTACCATAAATACCAAAAGTTACAAAAATCCGATTACCTTACCTTCTCCTTGTAAGTGGCAATCTCTTTACCGCACCTCTGAACTTCAAGCATTAATTGATCTTGTAGACTCCGGCAGCTTATTAAACAATTTTATTGGGAGGGACACTTTGTTGCCAAGGATAATCGATAAATTGGAATTTTCACGTTAAGTTTATGTTTAACATTATACGTTGCACTACTGTTTCCAGAAAAAATAAACTTGTCCGTATCTAAAAAGACATAATTAAGACAGACTATATATATATATATATATATATAAATTGATGTTATGGTTAAAAAAACCAATTCCATAAATGTGTTCCTCCACGAACATCGAGAATTTTTTAATGTCATAATACGCATACGCATACGCATACGATTTTCTTTTGCATCAGCAACACATCCGTAATTCGACTACTATTTCTCCAACATATAACTCCGTAATTTAATATGGAATTTACAAGGGCATAGTAATACATTTTCAACGTCTTTAAATCAATTTTATCTCGCAGCTGCCAAATCACAAAACAGATGAAGGACATCTTTTTAGGTTACAGTCCAAGAGGATCCACGCATTTTGTAGTCCTCTTGCAACATACTTCCAGTGCCCGTTCTAACCAACAACCCATTCGCGCGTGTTTTTATTGAAAATGTCTTATTATTTTGGTTTTTGACCAATTTATAAGCGAGCCATTATGGTATGAGTACTCTTGCATATCAGTTACAGTTGTTGTACTCCTACAACGTACTGACCCAGAGGTGTCATCAGTAAATAAAGTCACATGTAAATTATTAATAAATAAAATGAAGAAAAAGGGATCCGATATGCTTTCCTGTGGTATTCCTGTATTAATTTTCTTATATTTAGAAAAACACTTGTTTCCTTCACACTCTCTACTCTATCCATATCCAAAAAGCATTTCTAATAATTGATTATGATTCACCACATCGAAAGCTCTTTAAGGTCGAAGAAAACACAGGCTTTTTTTTTTCTACAGTGATAGAATGGGGTCCGTAGTGGAGCTAATCTTTCTGAATCCAAATTGATTCCGTTTCAGTATAGATTTTTTGGTTAAAAAATTAGCTAGTCTTCCATAGAATGCTTTTTCATAGAACTTAGACAAAACGGACAGCAACGCTATGTAACTATAGTTTTTTGATTTATCCCTATTTTTAGGAACCGGCATTATAATCGCAATTTTTAATTATCACGAAATTCTCCCCCAACAAAAGAAATATTTAGTAATTCCATTAGTGGTCTACTAATAAAATCCTTTATATTGTTTAACAGAGAATTGAGTTAGATCATATCCACTGGAATGTTTCTCAGATACATCGGCTGTAATTTGTTGCATCTCAGTACAGGTTATTGGGTTGAGAAATATTGAGTTACTATTCAGTTTGACGCTGTTTTGCGAAGCAGCATTGACCCTGCTGCTTATTAGATCATTTACAGAATTTATAAAATATTTATTAAATTCCTCGGCTGCTTTCTTTTTGTTCTCAGCATCTGTGAAAAATTCCGGCAGCTTATTTACCTTCGTATTGGTGTTCTTGTGTATTATCCTCCAGGCTAATCTAGCAGAATTGCTTGTTTTATTGAATTGAGCACTATAGCATGTTTTTACGGCTTGGTCAATGGCAACCAATTATTTGTTTTCGAAAATTTTATACATTTGATAAACATTTTCATCGTCATACATATTATATAGCTGTCTTAGAAATGTTTCTGCAGTGTAGGGATTCAGGTTCTATTTTGGTATTCTTCTTATTCTTATCATATGTCAGTTGTTCTGTGTCCTTGGGTGTTTTTCCTTTCCTGTTTAAGATCTCCCCAATTCATTTGTTGTATGTTTGCCTTGATCTTCCTATTCTCTTGTTTTTTGTGTTGCCGCCATCCACACTTGCTCTATTTTCTTCTAATCTTTGTAGGTCGTCCCACCATCCTAGCTGTTTTGTTTCTGTATATTTCGACATTGGCTGTATTTCCAGCTCTCGTGTCTTCTCGTCCCTTATTTTGTTTAGTGTGGTTATCCCTCTTATTCTTCTTAGGAATCTCATCTCCAACGCTTGTAGTTAACTTTTTATCCCTTTGTATCCATGTTTCGCATACAAGTTAGAACTGGGCAGTATATGGTTTTGAATACCCGGGACTCATTGTTAGTTGATTTGGATATTATTTCACTATTTATGATGATGTATTTTACTGGCTGATACAATTTTGCCGTCCTCTCTATTCTATTGTTTATCTATGTTTCCATTTTACTATTGTTGTTTATTTCTAATCCTAGGTACTGAAAGTTGGTTACTTGCGTTATTTCTTTATTATCAATTCTAATCTTTATTGGCTTTCGTGGTCTCACTATCATCACTTTGGTCTTATTGCTGCTCATTTCCATTCCAGCACTTATTACTCCTTCGTTCCAAACTTCCAGATCATTTTATAGACTATTCTCCGAATCAGCAATAATCACAAAGTTGTCTGCAAAAGCTCCAGTTGAGATTTCGCTTTTTCTCATACTCCTATATCCCAGTAACAACCGAGAACTTTACACAACAAAATTTACGAAACGAGTTTCTCCATTAAATCCTACTTAAATATCATATTTTAAGTAAACACGCCCTTCACTAAAGTCGTTAATAAATAAGATACATATGAAAATCTCTTTAAGTTTTTAGAGATAATTTGAAATCCTCTTGGAAATTTGTACAACTAAATAAAACTTGCTATAATCGAAGATAATCGACTTAGACTTTAAAAACAAAATGGTATTCATTAAATCATATTAAATGCAATGTAAGTCCTATATTTGAGAATCGTTTTGATATTTCAGAAGAAAACATTCTCATTTTAAGGGTAGATTTTCAAGAAGATTAAATCTAGTTTAAATTACCTAAATACAAACTTCAAAATACGACTTTTCCTCATAATATAAATCAAATTTTCCAGAATTTTCCTGGATATGGAAAATTTTAGTAAACAATCCAGAAGTTTACATTATCATAATTTTTGTAATACACTTTCCTTAAGAAATTCTATATCAAAGAAGACTTCAATCTAATTATAAGTGATGTTTGTACATATGAGAGGGATTCGATATGAATTCTCTCATTCTGCACCTATTACGCATTTTTTGCAGTTATTTTTTCTACAGGAGTATATGTACAAACATCAATGTTCAGACTATATATACATCAAGTTTGTATACGAACTTACAGCTATTGCAAAGCCGTACTGACGAGCGGTATAACCGCGAAACGTACGTCTCCGGATGGCAAGAGAAGATCAAAATTTTGTAATTTCTAATTATAAGCACATTTTGATATCAATTCTAGAAAAATTACCTTAACTTTGGATTCAAATTCGAATTTCTTAACTTCATCTTCAGCATGAACTTGAAAGGAAAAATTTCGCGTTCACATTAAAGAATATTTACAGGTAAAATTTCTGTCAGTGCAAGGAAGGTCCTTCCGTATGATTATAGACTTGGTTGATAGCACTGGCACTCTAATTAAGGCTGAATCACAATGACATCATGAGGTTCTAAATGGACAGAACAAAAAAACATAACGCTAAATTAGAAGAAGTTAAAAGAAGTAAAAGTCTGCTCTTATGTAGTCAATTTTTACGAGGTATTTCGGTACTAAGGACGTATTTAAAATTAATATTATCAATAATGGAAAATCAATATTGTTCCTATTAAGAGGAAGTGTATCAGCCTTAGTTCTAGCTTTTGCGGTATTTTATAACACGATAGTATCATTTCCGAACAACTCGATGCAGCCAATCTGCTAAAAACATGCACTTCAATCGATTTCGTGTTATATTTTGCATGCATGCTACGTATTACAAACATGCCGGATAATACATAGAAACCACTTACTTATAAGTTCTAACATAAAGGAATTGAGTACAAAAATATTCCCAAGAAAATGATATTGTTGTAATAATCGTACTTCGTTGCCTGTCTTTGTGCTGTTCACTCTATTTTTATTTATAAATTCAATTAGAATGCGTCACGAAATCATTAGATGTAGGACCGTCAAAAAAGTCCGGATCTTATTAAAAGTTTTAGATTGATTCGAAGTTCGGTACAAACTTTTTTAATTAACTATTTACGTACTTACGATTTCCAATATATTTCTTATCTTTTTCGTGTTGTACGAAATGCAAGGCGACCGCACTTTACGTTTACCAGCAAGATAATCTATTGCATCTTAACTATTTACAGTTCTTTTGCAATTGTTTTGTAATATTCCATTACTTAGTGTACATCATAGTCCATCCACATTCCTCAAGTACTTCGACGAAAAGCAAATTATTTTAATTATAAGAATTTTTTTTGCTAATATGCACAATTACGCTAGAATTTAACAACTGAGATTGTGTACAACTGTTGCAAAACAAGGATAAAGTAGCAGTAATTCCGATCTGATTTATTTTTGGTGAAGATTTATTTTGAAAGATTGACAAACAATTTCCTGAATAGAAATATAGATATCCAAGTAAATTTACAGGATTAGCAATTCACTCCGATTTTAGGTCATTACTTGAATAATGCTATTTTTAAAGAAGAATTCGGAGCAATCTCCTACGCTTTATTCCAGTCTACATTTATAATTTAGTGCTGAATCAGGTTATCGAATGGTAACATCTCGGTTTTCCTCAAATCCTCAAAATTTATATAGGTCTAGCATTAGAAACGTAAAAAGTTCAGAATCGAGGTAATATTTCTCGTTCATTCGCCTTGCGCAACAAATAATTCAACCGAAAGATATTCGACAATATTGTTGCAAAAACGTGGAAATTCTCCCTCGGTATAAAAGGCACCAACGCCGTCACGACAGATTGATGATGTTCTCTCCGCGACGGCGATACATTACTGAAAATGCTTCGGCGAAAGAATTATCGAATCAATGTTCCGTATCAGACGTCTCTTATGGCAAATATCATCATTTATTGACATATGATCGATTATGCACTATCTAAGCTTTTTCATCCCGGTCTAAACTCAATATGAAAACGACCAAGTATATATTTCAAATGTGTAATTTAGACTAACGTAGTAGCATTTATGAAAGTGTATGATAATAAAAGGTATAACGGAAAAAAATAATGTAAATACTAGTTTGGCAACGAAGTAATTGCGTATTTCACTGATAAACGAGGTTGATTCAATTTTAAGATATGTTTATCTGATCGATGTATCAAACCACAGTTGGTACGTTAATCCATTTAAGCCACCTTCAAACTGTCGAAGACGATCCACAATAGTATCCTATTTGGGGCATTCGGAGCTGTATTCGGAGGTTTATTGGGTCGCTGATAATTAGACTGGGCAGTTATGCGGTATGATGAGTCATCTTTCCTTTGTCTGTAATATATTACATTGAGAAAAGAACAGATGACTCGGCATACCGCATATGTGCCCAGTTTATTCATAATGGATCTGACGATGGTCCAAAATGACCCAAATCCGATTTTCCGCTCGCTAACTGATGTGCAGATGGGGTGTTAGGAACTTCGAAATTCTTATACATATACACAATCACACAAACACAAACCTACACACATGCACAAAAGGAATCAGGTTTCCATCACATCCAGGCTCGTAGGTAACGCTAGCACCGAAAGCATTTATTCTTCGATTAAACCATTTTATGTATTGAAAAGTTCAAAACTCCCCGGGTGTGAAAAAGTGTCCTTTGTTCAAGCCCTTTGTCCATACGGGTTGGTAGGTAGTAGCCAGTGGCTAATGGGTCCAACTAAGGCCCATAAAGGAAAAAAAGTTCAAAACTAAAAGTAGCGACTCTAAAAACTCAAAACACGTTCGTATATAAATCGGAGGATTTTTCAAATCATGTTGTAAATTCCAAATGAGCTGATAATTTTTTGAAAAATTCCAATAGCTACAAGACTAATACCCCAAATTTCCCCCATCAGATGGCTAGCTCATAACTTTTCAGTACACACCAGTTACCGACTGGAAAATCAGTTGTTCGTCGATTCTTCAGCTTCTTCTTTATCAGCTACCCAAAAATCTCCAAATTTTCATGTAATTTCCAAAACTTTTCAAATTTTTGATCTGTCATATTGATTTGTCATGTAGGGTGGCAATTTTTAGGCAAACCTCCACAGTTACGAGCGAACCAAGTAACTTCCAAATCTTAAATAGCAACCCATTGCGTATGACACATCATTGGAAAGCTGTTGAAAAATGCTTTTCATTGATACTATACAAATCTAATTTTAGGTAAGCAACTATTAGTTGATTTAGTAATAATAAAGATAGAGGGATTATTATTATTTAATTATTACTGCTTTACATGCAAAGCAAAACATTTTACTTAATAAATACTTCAAAATATCCATCGTTCCTTTCTAAATCGTAGTACAACTGATTTTGAAACTCCGTTCTCACATTTTTGATCATAGTCAACGGAATTAAGTCACATTCTAGAATGATCCGGTTGCGCAGATCCTCAACTGATTCCGACCTGGAATTATAAACCATCGATTTTGAATGCCCCCGCGGAAGAACTCAAGAAGCATCAAATCTGACGATCTTTCTGGCAATTTTATGGGACTTCTATCAATCCTGGGCACAGAATTCAAAAAATTTTGTTGCAGAACAATGACTGTGGAGTGAACAAAAACATGGGTTTAGTTAAACTTATGGTAGAAACTTTGAGGCCATCTTGATCCAAATCAGAACGATGCTACTATACTAATGGCTGTAATAAATATAATAAATATTTTACAACAATTCGATGTTATTTTGGTAGATAGAGGGTTTGGAGAGTTTTGAAAATCTTAAATGAGAATTGGTCTGATTTTGCTCAAGTTGAAAGTCGAGGACACGGTGAGAACAAGAATTTGTATGGCTTAAGAAAATTTCAAAAAATAGAAAGATATTACATAATGATCGCCTTTCCATTTTTGATTGTGTTTCACAAACCAATCTTATGACAGAGCTTACGGTGATATTTCAGACATTATAAAAACAAATATTTCGGATTTCTTAATCGATATATCTAATCTTTCTCCTGGTAAAACTCTGTATGTCACTTAAGTACACGCCAGTCAACAACGAGTAAAATAACCAACTCCTTTTTTACCTTAGCCTTTAAATGAATGACTTGTATTTCCTTGATCTCGAACCATAAAGGGTTTTAAGGACAATATGCGGGTTCAAATTCGTAGGTGGTCAATTAGGAAATTTCTACAGTTAGTTTTGTTCTGATGATTGATCACAACGATGTTCAGATTGTCCAGGTGAAGCTGATGGGGATCAAATCAAACGAATATTCGATTCGCCTTGTCATAGTACTACACATGAGGTTGTAAATAAGTTCGATGTATCACATTGATATATTAGGAAACATTTTAACCTTCCTATACTCACGGATACGGTCTGTGACACCGACTTATATAGTATAGTATACGTCTTTCATTTTGACGTGAGTATAGGAAGGTTAAACAACTTGGTTTTAATGACATTTTGGTATATCTGAGATTCAATACCTGATATTTAGCGTAGTATGTTGTCCTTAACTCTGAGATGGTGTTTTGTTGCTTGGCGTAGACAAGTGAGTTCAGATAACGCCAAAGAAATGTTTTTAGGTGTTATATCGTATGATCTTGAAGGCCAGTTCACAACACTCATTCAGGATATTTTTACGCAAAAGGGAGATCGTTTCACCATATGCGTGGCTCGCCGTGTCATCTTCTTGAAAAAAACATATCGGGAATGTCCATAGCATCCAAACTGGGCCATGAAAAGTCGGTAATCATCGCTTTAGACCTGTCTCCATTTACGGTCACCGTCATCGTCATCGAAAAGGTAAGGTGCGATGATGCCTTCAATCCGTACTAAATACAGTTTCTTGCGGGTGCAATGGAGTCAGTAAGTATACTTTTAGATCGTTTTGTCCCCATACGCGACATTTTGTTTGCTGATATAGCCCTTTAGCCCAAAATGTGTTTTCTCGCTGAAGATGAGTTTTTGAGCAAACCGGGGGCGACCTCAACATGTCCTAACGTCTAATCTGCAAATCTTTTTAGTTAACTGAAACTTGTAGGGGTGTAGGCCGAAAGCCCAGTCCTTGTGTACGACGAGGAATCGAAAGATTTCGACTTTTGCGCACACTTTCACGTACTGCAGCGATATTTTCACGTGCTATATTACAATGCACAGGGATTGCTTGGACGAATACTGAGCCAATCCACTTAAATAGTTGCACGAGGTGACGAATATAACATTTGTTTGGACAGTTGTGTGGGCAGTAACTTTCATGTAATGGGCGTTTAGTATTATTATTATTATTATTATTACTATTATTATTATTATAGTAAAAAACAAATTTAATAATATTATCTTTCCATGGTGAATTGCCAAACACTACTGTTAAATCAGATGTCAAAAATATCGTAGAGTTACCAGATGAGAACATTACGACCGATTACGACATCCTGACATCTCTATTGAAAAACTAGTGTAGAAGCTTTATGGAACGTAATACAAATGCTGTCCAAGTAGACAAACAATAAATTGAGAAGAACAACTAACCAAACTAAACAATGCCATTGAAGGAAAGCCCCATCAGAATTTGCAAATGGAAAAGGTGTAGTGCAGGTATAGTGTTTAATTGGAATGTGTTACCACATTTATCATGATACTAAATCACATCGGTAAAACTGCTCACCATACAATTGTTTTATTAAATCGGTGACACGTGTTTCGCTAGCGCGAGGCAAGCATTATCACAACCGCATAAAAGTTGGTTGCTAGTGTCAGTAAATGCACTAACACCCTAAGTACACCTAATTCTCTTTTTACACGAATTTGATTTAACACGAGATAAAATAATCTTTTACACGAATTGTTTTGTTTTAACACGATTTTTAATATTCTATGAATTTCTCCGATCAATTTTTTTGATGTTTTCATTCTAATTCCGCACAAATATGCATTGTAACTTCGCGTGGTATTTTTCACAATTCATATAAATTAGGTCGATTATATGCGTATGTATATGAGTGGGATTCCCCGATTTATGCATAGAGTAAAAACGTAATGTATTTTTACGTAATTTAGTTTGGTTTTGAGAGTTGAAAAGAAAAGACGTTTAGTTGTTGTGGAAAAGTTAGTGCTCATATAGATTTATTTAGTCAATAACAGGTAAGTTTTAAATAATTTCCAAATATTTGCATTATTATGAAATATATTTTGATAGCCTTAACACAATATCACATAATTCACCTGTAATAAAAACGATAAGGAAGGCGTTTATCAGTTTAGATACTAAGATTACAATTTTATATCAACTTGCAACTGGACAAGGTGCAACGGCTGTCATCTACTATTTTTCCATTCTCTATCGTATCTATCGTGTAAAAAGACACTTAGATGTACTTACAATCACTATCACATCCATCATATAATCGCGACCTTATACCCTCGAATAACCATATATTTCGTTTTTACAAAACTTTTTGAATGATAAAAATTTCGATAATTATGACGATATCAAATAGCATTTGCTTCGATTTATTTCCCAGAGAAATCAGAAGTTTTATATAGGTGGAGTTCTAGTGTTACCTTAACATAAGTGAAAGGTCAGTGATAAAAATGGAAAACATTACTGATTGTGAGTGAAGTTATTTTGTTCCATGAAAAATGTTGCTCTTTAGAAAATCTGCAACGGTTTAATTACCAAAGTAATACACGTAATATAATTTGTTAACTTTGGTTAGTATGTCCATTGTCCTGTATGTTGTATCTTTCGTTGATTCATGTCGTTCATTCAGTGTCTGCATACTATAAGTTGATAAAAGCAAAATGCTGTGGGACAATCTAATAGGTTGTATGTTAGATGTAATTACATCAATTTTGGTACCAATATTGTAGAATGCAGCTAGAGGTATTAACGAAGAACTAATTGAATGATCCAAGAATGAAGTCGGGTTTTTCCTTACCTTGTCCCTTCTATTCGGGATTACATTGTTAGCATCCTCTAATGTAAAACTTACTTGCTTGCTGTTTATAACTAAAAAATTGATTAAAGGAAAAGCTTGAAACGCGATTTGCATACATATTAAGTCCATGAAAATACAGATACACCGATGTATTGAAAAACGTAGTTTATCTGTTTTCGCATTCATGCTCACAGAATTTCTCCGTCGCTATGCATTCGACATTCCAAAATATATACATAGTATGGATATATGTTTCTCCATATCGGTAAAATCAAATATTGCACCGGTATTCGTAAAGTTTACGGAACAAGTAGCGCAAAAGAAAAGCAACGGGAGAATTTATCGAGAATATTTCAATTTTGCGGGACATCTTTCCACCCGAATGAAGCGAACGACCGAGGAAATTCCGACGTCGCGGATGGATCTTTCGACAGCCGACCGGTTTGTCGGAATTTTAATTTGATTTTTTGACCAGGTTGTTCTCGTGATATATACACCTACCGAACTTTTCGCGTTCCGACACAACTTCCCCAAATAGCGGTGAAAAAAGTGCCGAAATTCAACGGACGGTAGCTTTATTAATTTTACTACCGGACAGTACAACTTAAGGGAATTGGTCGTTATATTTTTTACACTGGCGAAACAACATCGCTACTTGTGTAGGAAATAATTAAAACGCAAGTGGGATTTAATTTTTAATGTAATTAGCGCAGTTGGCGCAGATGAAAAATCACTTCAATTAGAAGTTCGCACCAATTGCCCCTGGTGAGAGACCAGCTAATAATGTTAAGTGTTACAATAAAGTAGATACAGACAATTAGTAGCGGAGTAAATTGCGTGATGCTGTATAAAAGGCGACGTTTGACCTAATTATTTCAAATAAATAGAGAACTATGTTATGTGTTGAAGGCAGACGCGTAGGGGATTTTTCTTTTATTCTTCACAGGGGAGGAATAGAAATATTTACATACAATCGAATTCGACAGTTTTTGCTTAACCCATTGTAAAAAACCAAAATCGAAGATTAGCTCTGAAGTTCACCAATATCGCCTACTTACGAATCTTTAATTCTTGGCACAATTTGCAAATCGAATCGAAGTGATATACAGTGATGACAAAAGAGACCACTTCGTAGTACGTCAGTGTAATGTTCTATGATCAGCAAAAAATAAAATAATTGTTGTGCCATGCGGCTCAAATACATCGATGATAGTTGTATTTTAAGGTTTACAAAAAAGAAAGAAGAACTTCTGGTAAATAAACGATTACGCCTTTTTATTGAACACACCCGAACAGAAGTACGGACAAAAAAGAACTGGGGAAAATTTTTTTCAACTTCAGTTAAAAGTTGGATTGGTCCCCTTTTGCCTTTATAAGGGCTAGGAGTCGTCGAGGCATGCTCTACACGAGGTTTTGGAGAAAACACACATCTACTACACCCCCCAAGCTTCCCTCACCGCCGTAAAATAAGAGTATTTGTTCGATACATTCGTTTTATAAATCTTTTCGTCCATAACTGATTACAGATTTTTTATGGGATTGAGATCCCGTGATTGTACAGCCACTCGAGAATTTTTTGTTTTATTTGATCTCACAAACTGTTGAGTCTTCTTCGTATGTTCGTATGTTTCGGATCATTGTCTTGCTAGAAAACAAAATTGCCTACTCTTGACCAAGCAAATCAGACCCAAATCATAATGATACCACCACCGTGTTTCACAGTCTGCTGTAAATGACATTCTTCCTCGGCTTTCTTCCGTACTCGCAGCCGTCTTTTTCGATTGAGCAATTCAAATTTGCTCTCATCGGACCAAAGAACGTTGACTAGAAAAGTGGGGTAGTCTCTTTTGTTTTGTCAGTCACTGTAGCACATCATAACCAAAACAATAATAATAATAATTTTATTTGTTCTGTGGTACAAATAACATTGTAACAAGTCAAGAAAAGGAAAATACAAAGAAAATACAGAGAAAATACCAAGAAAATACAAGGAAAATACAGAGAATAATATTTCACGTATACTTTCAGGACGAGCTATCCGCTTTAAAATATTCATCCGTAGAGTAAAATTGTGTCGTCGTATTCATGCACTTGTCTGTTGGTCTTATATTTGGTTTTATTTTTATATATGTGGCAGGCGCATTCTAGTAAGTATAAGGACGAAAGAGTTAGTATCATCTCTATCTCTGACGTGATTGAATTTCCGAATGGTAAACATTCACCAGGACATCCCTGGATAGGCTCATTCTTAAGCTTCTGGATTAGTATGTCCTCGAATGAAGTCTACTGGATATTTCTGAGCAGTGTTCCTTCCAATTTAATTCTTGAATTGTTACCCCACAAATTTTCATGCTTTCAAACGAGGTTATGTCAGAATTACCAACGAGTATTGAAAATTCATTTTCTACTATCCTTTGATAAGGATGGAAGGCTATATAGTTGGTTCTTTTTTTCATTTAAGAATAGTTTGTTGAAAGAAAAACATGAACTCAGTTTCCCCAGCATGACGTTAGCACGGAGCACCAACTCTTCCATATTCTTTGAAGAGATGACTATCGAGGTGTCGTAAGCGTACATAACAGCCAACACTCCTCGCGCACAGTTAGTTATGTCGTTAATATATAAATTGAATAGAATCGGACTTAAAATGGATCCTTGCGGAACACCTACGGTCATGGGCTAATCAGATACTACATATCTTCTGGTACCGCTGGGTTCGTTAAAACTTATCCTAACAAACTAGGATATATCCTCCAGGTACGACTGAACCTTTTAGTTGATGCTTCGAGCTTTTCAGGAAGCAAGTCATGTTGCACACAGTCGAAAGCCTTTGATAGGTCACAGTATAACCCAACTGGTGAATTTCTGTTATCTATTTCTTTTATTATAAAATTGAAAAAGCTATGCAGAGCAGTTGCTGTGGACTTCGCCTCACGGAACCGTGCTGGCCAGAGGATAGAATCTGAAATCTGCCGAAAAAACTGCGCAACCTGGAGGACATTCCGTATTCAAAAATTTTTGCCAATGTAGATGTTATGTAAATAAGCCTGTAATTTTCGATTTTTTGAGGGTTGCCCTTCTTAGGGACTGGTGTTACCACTGCTCGCTTTAGCAGGCGAGGAAATATGCCGAGCTCAAATGATTCATTGATTAAATACATTAATGGATGAACCATTTGATTTTCAAATTCTTTAATTATGGCTGCCGATATACCATCGATACCATGTCACGAATTACTACGCAGATTAGAGATTATACGGACCAATTTCAGTCCCGAAACAGCAAGCAGAACCATACTATATTGGTTATTTGGTATCCTTACCTCTCTATCTGTCGGTGCAATATTTGCTGTTAGGGCTTCTGCTGCGCTCCGGAAGCAAGTATTTAGGCGTTCGGCCACTGCTACTGGGTCCATCACCAGTTGTCCCTCCTCGTTGATGGATATATTCCGTGCCAACCTAGATCTTCTCGAAATTTATTTAACCAAGCTCCACATACATTTTGTTGTATTCTGTATAATGATGAGCTACCGATTAAAGTCTGCTCGCTTTGCATTATTTACCATCTTATTGTGGTTTATTTTTGCTTTATATCGCTCTGCTAAGATTGGATATTCTTTTGTAGTATATATAAATCGCTTAATGATGTTGAAGATTGTTTTAGCTCTTGTGTGACCCACTTGTTAGTATTAACATTTCTCATTTTTGTGTTTGTTACTGCGAAGGCCATAATCATAATAATAAGCAAAAGTATGCGCAAATATTTTAAATTTGGCTTCAAAAAGAGTACGTTACAAGCAGATTACTTTCAAATATAAGATATGTTTAATAATCTAGTTAAGTTATCAACCTTTCTTATGATACAATTTGAATATCCCAGAAAATGCTATTCATCTATTCTGTAATTCATAAAGTGCAATTTCCCGTTTACAAATTCCATTTGAAAACGGAATCACTTAATTCCCCGTAACTAGCAACTTTACAATTGTGCACATTCATATAACCGTTACTGCAGTACACCACAATGCTGTAAAATAAATATTGATTATGAGCAAGGACTTTTAAATTTGAAAGGAGAGGACAGCGGATAGAAATCGCCTCGCGTTGTGCCAAATTCTATCTCGACGGACGTGATCTCGGGTATATATGAATGTATAGTCAGCAGGCGAGACGTATAGATATTGTGCTCTTGCATACCGAAATCTCAATAAAACAGCATCCCTTCGGGGCGGCCGGTATAAAAGATCGCTGTCGTCGTTTCGTATGTACAACATATATGTATATATGTACAAATACTATGGAAATTTATTCGTTAGCGTGTGGTTGACTTAAGTTATCGTAAATCGGATACGGTAGCTAAACGTCGCATTCGGCGATAAATAATGGAGAGGAAAAGGTTAAATAGCGACGCAACTTTAGTCGAAACCAATTTGGTGAAATTGCAAACAAGCCAGGCAAATGTGATTAATTAGCTTGTTAGTGAAAACACGGAGCAATTTTGGCCAAATATAATTTGGTGATTAATTAATACTGGAAGGGAAATATTTACCAGGTCTATTAGTACGATTACATCTTCTGCAATGTAATGTGTCGAACTGTAACACATTATTTCGGATAATTTACTGTGGAACACTCAAAGCCAATTTTAAGAGAAAATTATTTATTACACGTAGTGCAGATATCAATCGCTATTATTTTAGATACACATGTACACTATCGCTCAAAAGTATTTAAGTATCTAATGCAAAAATCATGTACCGCTTTCGGGTGGGCTTTACCGAACTGGATAACCTAATCTCTTATTTTTTTTCTTCTACAATGTAATGTGTCGAGCTACAACTCATTATTTCGGATAATTTACTGTGGAACACTCAAAGCCAATTTTAAGTGAAAATTATACCTAATGCAGATATCAATCACTATCATTTTCCATACATATGTACACTACCGCTCAAAAGTATTTAAGTACCCATACGCAAAAATCATGTACCGCTTTCGAGTGGGATTTTCTTATTATCAGAAAACGAGACTGCACTTTAGTTAGAAATGCGGAGAATTTTTAGTTTATTTTTGGCATTTGTAGATAAACATTATGTAAAATTTACGCTGTCTACGACGTGACCTTGTTCAAGAATTTTGTTGTGTGAATCGTAATATGGCGAAAACGAAAGAATTGTCAATTGAAGTGCGCTCTACAATAATTGGTTACCATAAAAGTGGCAAAAAGAATCGTCGGATGTCAAGAGACCTGAAAGTAACAAGAAGAGCAGTTGACTCTGACGTGAAGAAATTAGTGTTACAAACAAAACACGTAGTGCAAGAACAAGAACCACGAGTTCGGCTGAAGATAAGAAAATTTTGATTTCTAGCAAACCTAATAAATAACAGCACAACTGAACGTGTAAAAATCTCCCTCAGTATGTGTAAATACAGACTTTAAGAGGCGAACTTTCATGGCCCAGTAAGCTGTAAGAAAACCGTTGTTACGCGCCGTCAATAAGAAGAAGGGATTGCAATGGGCTAACCAACACAAAATCTGAACACTTGAAGAATTGAAAAAGTTTTGTGATAGTGACGAATGTAAATTCAACGTTTTTGGATCGAGAAGAGGAGTTTTTGTGCACAGTTCGACTGGAGAACGGACATCTGATCAATGTTTACTGCCTACCGTGAAACGTGATGGCGGCTCTGTTATGATGTAGGGCTGTTTCGGTGAAGACGTAATCGTCCAAATTTGCGGAATCCAATTAATAATGAGGGAAGAGGAATATCGGGATATCCTTGAAAATTAAATATTGCCATCTGAACCGCATATTTTTCGACACCCATTCACAATTTCAGCATGAGAATGATCCGAAGCACTCTTCGAAGCTATGCAGAGAATAATTGGACAAATTATCACGCTTAATCTTGTGGTTTGGCCACCGCAGTCCCCTGATCTCAATTCCATTGAGCTCTTGGGGGTTGAACTGAACAGAAAGGTCAGAAAAGTTTGCTCTACTTTTACTAATCATTTGTGGAAGCGAAACCGAAGCTTTGTAAAGCGGTTATTAACCTTCCTATACTCACGCATACGCTCTGTGAGACCGATTTATATAGTATAGTATACGTCTTCCATTTTGACGTGAGTATAGGAAGGTTAAAAATAAGGGTGGACACATTGATGAGTCATAAATTTAATCATAATATTGATATTTGTAATCTCTTTTTGCAAATTCCTTCTTTACTTTAAATATACTATAAACACTACTCATCAGAAGTTTTTTAATCTATTTTCTGGCAAATACTTTTGAGCGGTAGTGTATGTATTTAAGCTGTTGCATAAATTAGACGAACCAAGTACCTATCTGTCGTGCGAGAGCTTCCTAAAATTTAGCATTTATTTGGTAGAATAGAATTGTGGAAATCACTTAGTTAGTGGCGTTTGTATACAATAGCAGCTAGCAACTTCCTTTAAATGGGACCGAATTGCTTGCATTTTTCTGCAATGATTTTTATAACCTTATAAGTGGTTTAACTTAACAATTATATGCGGTGATCAATAGCAATGTGTAACCTTCGCAAGTCAAAAGGGATTTATGTGTAAGTGGGTGCTCTATGTTACCCAAACAGTTAGGGTAGTTATTTTGCAAAATGAAGGAACTAAGGGATAGGAAAGGAAAACAGGGTCGACAATTCCCCCTTGATTTTCCCAAACCGAGTGTCTAGCTTGGCCGAACTAACTAGTAAATTAACAGGCAACAAGATTGAGTACTTATTGTTAGTGTGTCACTCGTTAATGACGCAAACTAGGTAGAATCTTGAAGGCCACACTCTAGAGTCTAGAAAGCAAGTAATGTACACTAAAGGTAGGTAAGCACCGACTATAGGAATGGTTAAAGAAGGAGCTGAATAGATTTAGCCGTGCTTTAAATTTTAAGGAACTAAACAAAATGACTGGAGATGTAATGAGCAAACTTCAGTTAGCTATAAAAATTACAAAACTCAGGCCTTTGAATGTCGTGCACCTGGAGCTGTTCTGTTTTCATTGTCGTAATTGTATCTACGTTGAACATATCTGCGTATACTGAGCTGTTTATTGTGTTACACTTCGTATAACTTAAAAATAATTAATTCATCATTTTAAATACGCGCTTGAATAATTATTTTTCTTAATATTATAGCCAACATCTGTCTGCTATATTAAGCTGAAAGAAACCTATTTCAAAATTCATTTTTACAATTTCGTTGCTTTCTTCCTGATGTGACCCCCTATCGTGACGGCCGTTCGTTCCTACGAGAGGCAGAAATGGTGCGAATTTTTTGTAAACGTGACCATCCTCACTTTCTATTCCAGCGGTCCGTTAGTTAACTCCTCGCACCCTTCAGTTCTACTAATCGCGCCAATTTTACGGACACTTCACTTGGTACCACTAAGTATACCCACTTAGTTATAACTAAAGCTTGATAAAAGAGTGGATGACGTGTTATCATTAAGTAATATATATCTGTTTTTGTCTCCACTTACGTGTAAAGCGCGACATTATAATTCGAAGAAGTAAGGGTGTCAGTCCGATTTACACTACTTAATGATAACACGTCATCCACTCTTTTATTAAACTTTACTTATAACTACTACATGATTACCACCGGAACCCTCGTCTCTGCCATTTTGCTGCCCAAAAATCTACGACATATATTGCATACAATTTTCCACATTCGCTTCGAAGCCCTATCTTCAAGCTAAGGTACGTTTTTCTTTCATATTATTATTACTCCACACCACGCATTTCACACACAAAACGTACTGCCACGGTTTTTCCAAATTTCAATTACATTTGATTATTGTGTTTTTACATTTGATTTAATCATTTAACGAATTAATTAATATAAATAATATACAATAAATGTTCTCAAAGAAAATACGTGTCTTATTCTGGTTTTATTTTAACCTTGGTTCTGGTACTAATTTTACTAATTAAAATCACTTATTAATGTTAGTGCGTAAAGGGAAGCCTAGCCGGCCAATCAATCAATTTTTTATTCTCTTTTTTTTTTTACAACGATTAACAACCCTGTAGTTAAAACAACCCCGTCGTAATTAACAATTGGTATACAATTATTATGCTCATAGAGTCAGTTTTCTGGTTTATGTTCTTTATGATTGGATCCATTATAATGAAGAATAATAGTGGACTCAGAGTATTGTCCTGTTTCACTCCCCTGTTCATCACAAGTGCTATTGATCCTCGTCTCTTTATTTGCACTCTGCCTGTTACTGTCTTGCAAACACTTCTCATAACTTGTATTAAATGCTTCGAGCTTTTGTGGGCATTTTCAGATTTTATCTCTCCTCACTGTGTCGAAGATGACTCGCCGGTTTGTCAATATTATTTCCCGAAAAATCCTTTTACCTTTCAAGAAGATTCGTCTGTTCCCCAAAGATTAGAACATATTGGTGTGACGTTGGTGTATCTTGACCAAAATGAAGAAAATTCTGCGCATCTGTAAGAATCTAACGCCCCAGATATACGTATAAGAGTAACAGGATCTGCAAATCAATTGTTTAGATTAATGAAATAAAATCTGGAGGAGTAGTGATGAGTCCTAATAAGGAGGAAACTAATTAGTCTAATCAAATAAACGGATTGATAATATTAGAAATAGTAAACTATTTTTGAGAGCCAAAGTCGCAATAAAATAAAATCTGGAGGACTCTCTATATAAAGATCTAAGGAATTAGGTGCGTTAATGGACAGCTATCAAGTAACTGTGCAAATCTTACAAAGTAAGCACAATTTGCATATGCCAGTAATCTGTGAGGAGAATTAGGCTTTGTAAGTTTTTGCACAGTTACTAGATAGCTGCCCTTTAACGCACCTAATTCAATAGGTTTTGGTTCTCAAAAATAGTTTACTAGTTGTTTGGATGTCTATCATATAGGAGCGACGTAAAATACGATTTTTCCATAAAATTTAACAGTTCGGCTTATAGATTCTTACAGATATACACAGAATTGCACTATAAAATCCTCTTTAATTTTTGTTCTACGTTTTCTGTTATCCTAAAATCTTTAGGGGCTCGCAAGTTATTCGAAACAAGAACACAACGTATTATTAATGTACATCGCTCGATGTTGATAGTAAAAGGTTTTCATATCCAAATTACGGGAATGGCGTTCGTACATTAGCTAAATAAATTTAGCTCGCGAAGCTATTCATGTCAAATGCACGGGTATACTCAGACAGCCCCATTTTTGTCGTGTCCCAATGGTTCACAAACAAAGAACAATTCATCACAATCAACAATCAAGTCAAGTTACGTAACAATGGCGTTGCCTTTTCTTTAATTTAAACTGGAAACTATTAAATAGTACCTATCTATACTTACGAAATATATTTAAGGCGATAGCTCGAAAGCTATTTGAAGAACATTTTTAATAACAACAATATGTTAGTGCTAATTTCGGAGAAAATAAAACGAAAATGTAAAAGTATACCCTCCCATGCTATTTATTATACTATCGGTTCAAGACGGTAATGAAGATCCATAAGATCCTAAAGGTTCTAGAAAGAATTAACGAACTTTAACAAAACACACTTTTAACGCTCGGGTTCTACAGGATAGTAAATAATCAGTAAACATTACAAAACATCATTTGTACATTACGATAAATACCTACCTTTATCATTTAAATTGAATATTCCAAAGTTAATCACTGTGAATTAAAAGCGTGTGCGCTTCTACAGCTTTAAGTTAAACCGACAAATTCTAAAACTGATTTGTTTATCTGCAACAATTACTTTAAAATGGATCGTTGTCAGTGAATTTTGTATACGTATCAGTTAGTTTATAACATTGCATGCACTACTTCGCAGTATACGATCGAAGGATACTTAACCCTTTTTGTTCCTCTAGTATTTCTTCTTTACAGCTCCAGTATGTTGAGAGAAGTACCACTTCTGCGTGTTATTAGTAAAGTGTAACTTATTGCTGAAGTTTAAGGAGCGACAAATATTTCTTCCGTACCGCGATATAAGTTTGTTGCGAGTTTTCGTCTTTCCATCATGTTGTTTTGATTTCTTCTTCTTTTTTCCTTTTTGTTTTTTGTTTGGTGCCGGCCCTTTCTTTCGCTTTTATTAGCGATAACGTTCTGAATATGCGCTAAGGGCAGTGATCTATCTACCACTTGTGGAAGTTTCTTCGACTCGAGAAGCGGTCGCAAATCAACACAAATTGCTGGTCTGAGTTAGGCGCTTATCTTGAAAAAACGAAGCATTAAATCGGTCACAAATTCGCTGATACTTTTTCGACAGACTCGAGGTTCGTAATTAGAAAATGTGGTGATCATTAATTTGGTTTAGGTGACGTAATGAGCGGTAATTTAACTCGTTTATTTAAATTAGTAGAGGTAATGAATACTGAAGCTGTCGACCGTCCGAAGAGAACATTTCATAGTATTTTAGTGCCTGCTCTAAGAGCAGCGTACATTACGGTAAAAATTTGCAACGATGTAGTTTTAATTACAGGCAAAATGGCGTAGAAAGTTGTTAGTTTATATGATTTTGAATCAAATAGTGGGTTAGTTAAATAATTTTTAGCGAATTCACTGCATCTTCTAGGGTAATGAAATATTTTTTCAAATTTGTTCAAACTATCTTTCGATTTCGACGTTAGCTTGAAATGAAGTACAGACGTCAAAATCCACTAATCATTAAAACTTAAACGAAGCGGGATGGAAGAGAAGAAAACACACAAGAAGAAATGAGAACCCGGAAAACATGGTTACTGGAGCACATGCAACTCTAATCCGACGCCTGAAAAGATGTAAGGATGCCGAAGAACAAAATTTATCTTCTTGATTTCTTAACTGAAATTTCTTGTTGGGTTCATCCAGTTTCAGTCCCATTTCTTTGGCATCCTCCTAGGAGTCTAGATTTTCTTAGATTTTCTCTTCTTAACCTTCCTATACTCACGTCAAAATGAAAGACGTATAGTATACTATATAAATCGGTCTCACAGACCGTATGCGTGAGTATAGGAAGGTTAACAATTATTGATATCTGTTCGTTCATGATTTTCTGCTCGTGATGTCTCCACTCTCTTCTACTTGTTATCCATCTTACTATCTCCTTGATATTTCGAGCAACCACTAGTCCCACACTAAACGATAAAAAGCCAATCGCGACTGGTGATTGATGTATCATTTCCGTTATGCTTAAAAAGGGTTTATTAGATGTAGAATCGTTTTGGTGTTTCTGGTCATAGTTTTGTATATGTCTACTTGGAATTAACTTTGTACAATGCTGGGCAAGTTCTGAAATTAATATTTTGACGTATCGGAACGACCTATAACATTGGCTTCTTGGTATCACCAGACATTCAAACAATTTTGGTTGTTTGACTTCTCATCTTCTTCGGTTATGTTATGTTTCTGTCGCTTGTGTGTCCTGTAATACGATATTCAATATTTGTTACTTGATTCACTGATAATCAATAGACCAAAAAGAACATAGTTTTGAATGTAAAACGCATGAAAAAATCGGCGATTATCTTGTAAATGCTTTTGTTTGAAGACGCAAGACCTTTTTTGAAAAAATTCCATGTCCTTTAAAAGATCTTTTCTGGTTAATAGCAAATTACTAATTTTCTAAAGATCTATGTTTATAAAGAAACAACCAAAACCAAAAACTACATCAACTTCGACCGAATATAGAAATTTGATCATTAGCTTGTCTACAGGATTGCTTCGCGAGGGGCTACTGTGGCGATATTTCGAAATATTCAAATTAGGGTTGTGAACGTAAGAATTATTTGATTTGAATTATTTTTGCACTAGTCCCAGTCGGACGTAGGCTTGTGTTAGGTCCACAAAGCACATGTACGCAAGTTTATACCATAAGCCCGCCTTCATTTTTTGAGTCAACAGAAAGATTGCATTGTTTGCAGGTTTAACTATTTCCTTGTCGTGCTTTACTCTATTCCTGTATTTAAAATATCCGCCGATATAATTTTACTCAGTTGGTTACTGCATGGCATAGGAAAGCAAGTCTCGGATAGTTCTTACGCTTAAACTTTGCTCCTCTTTTAAATATGTATTGTTATACTTTTTAAAGCACACATATCTTTCTAAACGGGAATTAATTATAAAAAACTGTTTAGTTTCCATTTGTTAAAGAGGCTCACTGGATTATTTTTTTCGAAATATCGAAGCTATTTATGTCAGTTTCTGCGTCATTCTTTAAGTTTCAGTCGTCGAGTAGTTTTCTACTTTCTCTATTTCTAAGCTCTTTAAGTGTTAAGGATGAATAACTGCAGCAAACATTTACCGACATCTTTTAAGATGTTACATGCTTTGAAAGTGGTCTTACCTAACTACAACCATTGGCAAAACGTTTTTAAATTGGAGCAATCTATATTTTCATTTTTTTCTTACACTATTGTTCAAACAAAAATTAATTTAGTATCATCATAGCAAAATAAATATAAGTGTGTGATTCACTGCTACAATCTGTTCTCGCGCGCCAAATAGAGTGATACCAATCCATTTAATTTTGATTTCTTTATTTCCTCGGCTCATACCAAAGCACTTGCTTCCTTAGTTATATTAAAGACTGTGGTAAGTTAGTAAAAGGTTGATTTTGAATCGGTATTATTCGTTACGTTCGAATCATTGATCGTAGGAAGTTCACTGCAGATTATTTCTAAGAGGAACAGGTTTAAACATGTGCGGAAATTAGGGCTAAGATGCTTATTTAATCTTCCAGATAACGACTATCAACAGGCAGCAGCTTGCATTAGCTTCCTTTTAATTTAAGGCCAGTCAAATGTCTGTTTATTATTAATTACTTGCAAATTTCAGAAGTAACAACGTATTAGACTCTCAGGGAAGTCAAGGTGAAAAAACCTACATGTAGCCGCAATAAAAGATGTTAGCAAGATCTAGGTCTTTTTACCTCGAGCTCCTTGAGAGTCTAATACGTTGTTACTTCTGAAGTTTGCAAGTTACGTATTACTCGTTACTTCTTCCTGACTGATTATTAATTACTACATATAAGAGACCCTTGAATAGCAATAAAACTGATAAATAATTACTGCTACTACTGATAAACTAATACACGGCACGTTCAGTTCAATTTTAGAAAGTAGTTTCAATGGACAAATAACCCTGTTGGGATGATGAAAGTAAATCATCTCTATTGTCAAGATACCACTCTGTAGGATATCGAAGCAACTCGGATCGAACTTTTATCAATATGTGTTATTTCAGAGCTAATTAAAAACATCTCTACAACTACATCAAGAAAACTGTAAAGAAACATGGACGTAACCTATTTTACAATAGGAGTAGGTCCTCTTAAGTTATTTTCTGCAATCCTGGTAAGATTCTCGAGAACCTTTTATCGTATTAAAGTCGTGTTCAAACTCAGAATCTATACGAACTAAAAGAAAATCAAGTTCGTCGAATAGTGTCTCAAGTAAACATAGCTGTTGGCTGTTTTGATATGAGGAGATAACTACGTACAAAGTTGAAGTTCAAGAGTAACATTTCTTATGAAATTATAGCTGTTCAGAACTCTTCTGATCCTTTCAACCTCCTAGATCAATCTACGTGTGTCTTTTCTTCGAAATTGTTTGAGGCATTTATACTCTCTTTGTTATCTATGCTCCATTCTTATCTCCATTAAGCCTCCAATGTTCATTTTCTTCAAATTATCGTCGGTCTGGTCCTTCCATATTGAAATTGGCATTTCGTTCTGTAAGTTTTCCATCAATTTCTATTCTGCTAGAGATATTTCATTCATATTTTTCTCGTGCATTTGGATTTAATAACACACATTGTGTTGCAGTTCTAGCAGGTTCTTTTTCTCTTTTTTTCATTAATTTTAATCTTCCTCTCTTTTCTTGACATTAATATTAGTTTTTCAACTATATTTATAATTATTAGGTTTATTGTAGTTTTATACTCTGCTTTTTATCTCTAAGACCACCTTTTGTTGCAGTAAATGTCTTCAAGCGGGTTGGTATTCTATGGCTCATAAATGATCTATGATAAATATTCTCTATTTATTAATGCATCTAGACTATCTTGAGAGTTAAACGTGTTTAGTCGTTCAAAACTAAATTTATACGTCGTGAGCTTGCGTGCTTGCCTGTCTATTATAATTTAATAAACAATAATTAAAAAAATATTATTTAATCACGTTGCCAAGTTCGCAGCCAGTCGCAATAATAAATGAACCAGAACCATTGTTATCTGCACGATCACGTAACCTCGATTATAAAAAAAACTACTAACAATAAGTTGCATAATCTCTTAATACAGCACCGGTATACAATTTTAAATAACGATATCTACACGTACGCAAAAATGAAAAGGACATTTATTTTCTAATTTTATTAAATGGTTCAGGAAAGTAATATAATGAAATTGTTACATCCGAATAATCAATGGAGGCGAAAATTGACCAGAAGAGTTACACAAAAGATGCATGTTATCTACGCAAAGTAAAACAATAACTAGAAAATCATTTCCTATTCACTCCATTAACTTCATACAATGGTGACGAAGTTCCGAAATCAATATCTTGACCTATCGTAACGACCTATAACTTATGAAATATGGAAATAATTAAATATTAGAAAATCTGACGTTCATCCGAATATAAAATAAAAGCTCATATTGGCGGAGATACAAATATGTAGATAACCGGAACCCATTTTAAATTTATTCTTACAGAATCCTTTTTCTAGAAAAGTGAGCTTAATAATAAATCAAAGCGCGTAACACATTACATTTCGGCATTATTTTCAGCTAAAACTCGAAGATCTAAGAGCACTTTTATGGTTTCGCTTGAAAGAGTCCTTTTATCGATGACCTCCTGGTGCCATCGTATTTCAAACGTAATCGTTCGTAAAACATATGGTTGGAGATATGGCTACACATCAACATAAAAATCAAATATTTAATGTCCAACCTAGATCTTTGCATACGAGCTGCAATATACGACAAGATGTATACATTTATACATTATAAATTATGAAATTATTAATCATGCTATAATTGATGGACATAGTAAATGTACATTACGTCATCATGTCACAAATGTGAACGAAAGTTTAAGATATTTACATACGTTAGGTGGAACAAAATAGCACAAACAACTGGTCAGATTTTGATTGTAATCGTTCACAAACGATCGGACGCTTTATCTGCGCGAGTATGCAATCTAGCATCATCAAACTATCCCCTCAATAATGTTGATCGATTATTCCCAATGAAGGATGTTGAATGTAGAATGGCTTGGCCGTCGCCATGTTTCTTAATATTTATCAATAATAATTTTTGTTTAATACTTAAATATATTCTTAACTCTCTCGAATATTATTACCCCATTAACTTTTCTTCAAAAAATTGTCAAAAAGACGCTTTTTGTTAGCCTGTTACCACTGTAACGAAATACCCTATCTGCCAAGATTTAAGGGGTAACACCACTGTGTTACCCCTTAAATGCATCTTGGCAGCTATGGTATTTCGTATACATGCCAGAACCTTAATTTAAGTTCCTTAACGACTATGTTGTGCGACGCTGTTCTCGTATACATTCATATATGCATACGTAATGTGGATGCGCTAGGAGTTACAACGTTTCCGAATTCGCAATAATTTGTCATTTAATTAAGATAATTAATGATACAGCTAAATGACTTATCAAAATTAAATGGGACGACTTAACGAGTTTCGAAGTGGAACCGAGAGGAACACATTGTTCCACTGTTAACGATGTAATTTGCCCGCGAGCTAAGAACATGCAGATACAGAGATGTCCTCGTCGACTTATTATTGCGGATGTTCCGATTAGTTAAGTATTTCCTCGTTCTTCGGCTCTACGTTTACGTTCTACGGTTTAACGGGTATCTAAAATGGATTACGGATTATGTGCAATATGCAAGATGAGAAGTGTTCGCCCTAAATGTGATCCCTTCCAACAGCATATTGTGGATATCGACCAAGGCTGATATATATATATATATACATAAAAAGTCATATGCCCTAGCTTACTTCCTGTTTGGAATTTCCAAATTGTTTTGTAAGTGCTGGACTTATTAGGTTTCTTTGAAACATTTTGTTTTTCGCCTAGACTTCTTCTCGAGATGCTAATTTATTTTTATGTCTGACCGATTCAAAGTTGGAGAAACAGATGTTTAAAGTTTATTACAAGCAATTTCAAGTAACCGTCAGCTTCCTCTATAAAAATAACACGCTAGTTTTATTTAATTAACTATTTTCGTTTTCTTAATCGAGTTTGTTCCTTCTTTTACAGCGACAGCTGTAAAAGTTGCTGAGAAATCTCTCTGCTTGGGCGTTGATGAATTGGTTGTAAAGATCGGCGAAAATAAACTTGTATTTCATCGAATGAAGTGACATTAATTGCTACGTGACGAGTTGTTAAATTCTCTAAATGTTGTCCGACTCCTCTCGTATTTAGAAGTACTAATTACTTGAACTACACAGTTGGTAAAAAAATTATATATTCAAGGCTCGCAAGAAACGTACAATATCCTAGTTAGTAAGTCAAATTCTCATGAAATCGTGTGTATATAGGCAGTCTATTGTTTATTTAATTCATTCAATGTCACATTGTTCTAAGATCACATTTTAGTTGCCTTATACAGTTTCAAAAGGTTGCTTATATTCGTTAACATGAAACAGCAAAATCACCACTGGAAAGACTACTTATGCCAATTCGAAGTTGGCAACAACAAACGCTACTTTTATGAACTTGAAAGTTTCGTCTCCTTGTGAAGAAATCCCTTGCTTGCGTTAAAACGTCATTTTCAGTTAGTCTTGTCAACACCTTTCGCAAAAAAGTAACAAACCATTTGTTATAAAATTTTATGAAAGAGAGTCCAAGAAAAGAAAGTGGTCATGGTGGTCGTGGGAAACGTAAAATTATAACTAGAGAGGAGAAAGAAACGCTAGGAAGACGAAAATCGACGGTTGGATAGTTTTTATCGAGCCAACCTTGCAGTCGTGACCAATATAACATGAGAATCTAAAAGAAACTTTCAGCTCCTACAATGCCATCAACAAGAATATAACTGATTGTTCAATCCATCAAGGAAGACGTGAAGGATTCGAGGATTGAGCAGTAAAATAGAACGATCTTACCCAAAACAAATAGATCACCAATGCTGTATAGACTAACAAAGGTACACAAGAAAAATATATTACATAAGATCAGTTGTTACAAGTATTGGTTTGCCTAGCTATAAACCAGGTAATAAGGAAACACTGGTAAATCAAGCTTTTGTGGGTTTACAGATGTAGTGTAAAAGCAATGGAAATTTTCTTAGTTGCCCAATCTAACTTTAGTGGGGTGTATAGTGCTCATTAAGCTCAACACTACCATTTGCTGTTTGACTCAATAGGTCAGAAACTATAAGAGATAAAAAAGCTGAGACAAGATTCAAATTATTTTACATGCTTTTAAGGGTGTTCAGTACTTTTTCAAGATCGGTTAAATTTTACGTTTTTTATTGGTTCCAAAACTATTTTGAAAATTGTATATCTGATCTTTACAAGTAGTGTGGTGTAACGATACAATACGAGTTCTTTACAATGTAAATTTTGCATACCGTGCAGTCATTACGATAGCTACGCCTTATCTGCGAGCTTTCTTGAAAATTCCTTATTTGTTGTTGAATTTAAACTTAATTGAGGAATAGGAAAATGACTATGGGCTTACCGTCATTTTTGGACTTCAACAAAGCAACGATAACAAAGAAATTTACAAAAATTATCTTTGACAAGTCTTAACTACCGTATCGAATATGTGGCATTCAAAATTGCAAACCTGCAACTCTGCTGCTTCTTCACTTATTATTCATAAAATATTAGATCTGCCTGGGCTCTTAAAATTGTAAACAATTAGTATTTTATCATCATACATACATCTTTGAGAGCTAAAGTATGTACCTTTTGGAATAGTTTTCGAACGGACCAAAAAAACATTAACTTTAAGCAATCTTTAAAATAAGTAGCGAACATCCTTAACTATGGCGTAAATAGTATCCCTACAACAAATATATTTTTATGGAAACAACCCTCTGTCCCCTTATAGTAGGGAACACATCCACGCCATTGTTAAGAGCATGTAAAACAGTTTAAGTCTTGGTCTTAACTTTCTTTAATAATAATTATAATTTCTGAGTTATGGAGTCAAGCAGATGTCAAGCGATGTGGTTTTTGTAGCACGAAACTTGATAGATTTTTAGTACCAGTGATCTTGCATTTATCACAGGAAAACAATGACATCCTAAACTGCTATTCCTAAATATAAATCCTAATATTAGAGCAAATTGGTCTAGGAAATTGTTGAAAAACAGAATTGAGAGAGCGAGGAAAATAAAAAGACAAAGAAAAATGAAAGAACAATCGCCACGTCCTCGTCCGTATCTCTGGGTTAAGTGGATCTCTTTCACAACAGTTTGAAATTGCATCTAACAATTCTTCCCAAGCGAAAGATTTTTCTTTAATTCTGCTCACTGCATAAAACAGACTGCGTAGATATTCGAAATCGTATATTTCTAATTTGTGAAACAACCTGAAATTATCTAAACTCTCCAATATTTGTATTGGTTTCGCCATTTTGAATTTGGAGATTCTAACAAACCAAAAATTCTCATACCTCAATTTAGCAATGTTTGTTGAATACTGATCAACCATGTTGTATTCGCCATTGTCAAGTTTGGAAAATCTAAGGATTCGTACTTGGCGGCCTCGAAAATCCCTATATATAAATTTTCATAAAAAATCTACATTTCTTATCCAACACCTTATTTTGTAATATCTCTCATCGCCATTTTCCATCACTATAGTATAATTATTGTTATTAGGTAATGTATTGTCAACTATATCATGTACCAGCAAATGATTTTTTTTTCCAAATAACAGTTTAATCTTCTATCTACCACGTAAACGATGACATGGAATGTATCGCTTAAATTTAGATTAGATTTTATTGCCGAATGAAACGACAATATTCTCTAGCGGATTAAATAATTCACCTTTTCATTTTGCTTCTGCCTCGGCAGAATTATTGCGCCGGAATTACGTAGGGAAGATGGTCTGTAAACTTCACCTGCGTGGATACACCGACTAAATTAAAAATGAAATATTCTTTTACAACATTTCCTAGCGCAGAAAACAATTAAATCCCTGTATTTACTCCCATATTTTTTTACCTTAAAACATGTTTACGACTGCTAATATAACATCTGCATTTTTATTAATAATAAAAATAATACTTAGAAAGCAAGAGATGTAAGTGTTTTTAAAAGAGATTTTTTATTACTGTAAATATTTAAAACGCGTTATTAGAAGCTTACATCTGCAGTATAACTCATTAATGATACACGCGTATAACAAAAATTTCTGGATTTTAAGCACGGTTTTTTAACATTCCACTTTACGATTTTGCTTTGTCATGCAAGTCACTTACATACATCCATACCAAAGATATTTTGTGCTACTACTAATTTTGCTTGACAATTCACAGCTACGAGAAACTGACCGAGGAGTTTGTTTAGGATAATTAATCCAGGGCTCCTTATATGTACATACACAATCTTACATATACAGAAAGTGCGTTATCAGCAGCGGATTTGGGTAATACAATAGAAAATCTTACCAGAATTTTCCTTGAAACGTCAACATTTGCTAAGAAATTAAATGTGATGCATCAAAGTAAAGTGCAAGAACAAGTGGGAGGATTAGTATAAAAGTCTCCAGCAGTTTAAAGTAAAATTGCAAACAATCTAATTAAGTACATATCTGTTTACAGACTTAAAAGTGTAAGGTACTTTTTCAAGATCGGTTAAACTAATGTTTTCTTTATTTGTTCCAAAACTATTTTGAAAATTGTATATCTGACCTTTAAAAGTAGTGTGTGTAATGATAAAATACCAATTTTTTACAATGTGAAGAGCTTCTAAAGCTTTAATTCTTTGTTCAATAATAAGTGACGAACCAGTAAGTTTACGGGCTCGAAATGTTGAATACCGTGTATTCGTTATGATAGCTAGCTTATCGACGAATTCTTTTATAAATTCCTTGTTTGTTGTTGAATTTAACCTCAATTAAGGAATAGGAAAATGACCATGGGCTTACCGTTACTTTTGGACTTCAAAAAAGCAACGATAAGAAAGGAATTTACAAAAATGGTCTTTGACAAGTCTTAACTATTGTATCGCATATGTGGTATTCAAAATTTCAGGCTTACAAACCTGCTGGTTCTTCATTTATAATTGAACCTGGGCTCTTAAAATTGTAAACAATTAGTATTTTATCGTTATACATACATCTTTTAGAGCTAAAATATATAGCTTTCGAAATGGTTTTCGAACCGACCGAAGAAAGATTAATTTTAAGCTATCTTGAAAATAAGTACCGAGCACCCTTAAATTTCGGATGTTAAATTATGTAACTCCTACACGTTGAGCGGTAATCTATTGTTTTAGTACGTTAATTAATTGAAATAAATGGCACGTACTCCTATTACACCAGTTCAGATACAGCGGTTTTTCGACAACTAAGTTATCATCCTGTCCAACATTTCAGAAGTGGCGCTTTCTTCCCTTAATACTTTCTCTAATGATAATAACAAATATCTTATTTGGAAATATCCTATTTGGTGTATTAGAGACAAAAGCCATTGTGTTGATTTAGAACAGCGGATATGGTTATCTTTCCTAGTTGTATTGATTTTAATTCGTCAGAACATAAAGTTCAAATTATAATACAATTTTAGGCGCCTTCATACATTCCCCACGCATGTATGTACATATGTGTATGAGTGTTGTTCTCTTTCCACTTAGCTTAGCAAAGTAATACACAATATATTGACAAAACACATTTAATTGTAATTTTCAGAGTATTCCTTTTTACAGGGAACGCATCTTTGCTTGCGCGAAAACAAACAATAAAACAGATTTTCCAACCTTCCCGCGTTTGGTTGTTTATTCCATTTTAAAGCAGGTCCCTAGGCTCTTGGTACAATGTAAAATGGAGACCGCGTATCCTTATTACGAAAAAGAAACCATCAACTGCCAAGTCTGGTCTGTGTCGTGAATAAGCCATTATTTCAATTTTTTCGGCATTCAATACACAATCGTTTGAGTAGTAGTAAGCCTGAGCATTATCGAAATAGTGCTACTACTTGGGCGCTTTTCGCGAAGATTTTGGGGAAGTCGACGCAAACATGGTGTAGTGAACCATTCAGCATTAACAGTACAGCGATTCTTCAGTGCTACTGTGCTAAGACCGGTGTATATCAAGCACTTTAGAAAATGTGGCAACCATATTTTTGTTTCAACTTTTTCACCAAAAACTTTTGTTAGAGCCCGCTTATTCTGAAGAGATCTAAACTCCCAATGGTATTCTTTTTGAAGATCATAGCAGTATACCCATGTTTCATTATCCGCAAGAATTTTGTGCACCAGATGAGATGACCCATTCTCAAAGTGATCTAATGTAGATTTACGCTATTTCACACGGTCTTCTTTCTGAACTGGGATCAAATTATGGCGAATTTAATGGAAACAAGTTTTTGCATACAAATGCAAATATTGCTGCACATCAATCTTTGAAGTTGCTTGACTACTTCTTAAAGCTGCGTCTAGACCAAAGTTCCAACGTCAACCAAGACACATGTGGCCACAAATTCTGAAGCGTTGAAGTGTGTACGGGAATTCCCCATACACACCAATTCCAAAGCTTCAGAATTTGTGACATGTGCCTTGGTTAGCGTTGGAATCTCGGCGTGGACGCGCCTTTACAGTAACACATTGGTAATCTTAAATGATATTCAAATAACAACAATATTTGTTTCGGTAAAAGCCCGTTTTAACTAAGGAGCTCTAAAAGTGTGATCTATGTCGAACACGTTGAAGTTCAATGTACCACCGCTTTAGGCTAGGAATATGAGTTGTACTAAATGCTCGATTGATTTTCTAAAACATTTTTACCGCTTAAGCTACGATTGAATTCTAAGAAATCATAGTTTGATTATGCGCTTTGTTCAATTCCACGATTTCTTATGACAATCACTTTAAACTTTATGTATTTTAAATGTATTTAAGTATATTTCTTACTGCCACAGTCATTAAACATGTAAACATCTAGTTCTAAATATAAAAGAAAAGAAAACATCCCTTGTAGTTATTTTATTCGTTCCTCTTTGTTAGGCAATGTTACTCTCTACTGGGCCAGACATTTTAATGTTATTTTATTTCGTTGAAATTAATACGAGTCAGTTACATAAAATTTTGCATTATTTTTTCCTGGAATTATTTTATGACCCTTTATTGTGCAATTAATAACGATTTATTGCTCACAACTATTTTATGCTTTTCATTACAATGTACTGCAAATGCAATTTGTATTTATTGGTCTTTTCTCTGGAATTAATTGATACTATATCACATCGGTAAACTGCTTACCACACAATTATATGATAATTTAAATCGGTGACACATGTTTTGCCTGCTCGAGGCAAAATCGTAAACCTCTGAAGAAGGGACGACTATGTTTTGTAAGTGGGCTGATACAGAAATTTAGTATCCAATTTTATAGGAACTAAAGGGACAATAAAACAAAGTGGTGGATTTCTAACTATAAAGCACAAAATGATTAAGTATTACAGAATCTTTTAAGGATCTCGTAAATAGACTCTGAGAATAATTTTCCATATCGTCTACATAGATTGTGATATAAAATAAATCACTGATGTGTAAACGAAAACGTTCTGTGGAAAGTTATGAATTATGAATGTAAAATAAGGTTGTACTGTACCTATTAGTGACAGAATATGTATTATTGAAAAACTTGCATAGTTTGGGATCTGACGCCATAGACGGGAGGAAGAATAATGAGAAAGAAGAAGAATAGTTGAAGAAAACATGGAGATGAATCTGTGAAAAGATCTAGATTTATGTATATTTTAAAATGCAAGTTGCTCAGTGACTGATTAGATTGGGAACTACGGTTTAGGACAGGAAAATTAGCCGATCAGTTCCATGCAAATGTGCAATGAAAAGATTTATAATCACTACCATTTGGCAAACTCTGGAGAGGCAATTACTCGCCGTGTTGGTTTTGTAAGTGCCAGGAGGAGCATGAATTTTTTAGATTTTCGAATTATCTTAAATGAAATACGTACTTACTTATATGATAGTCAAGGTTATAGATTTTGATAGATAATACGCGTTTTATTTCCATTTGATCAATTAATTTTTAGTATCGAATCTTTAAAAAACGCTCAAATAAAGGTACCAATTTCCCAAACGTTTGTAAATTGAAAGCTAATAAGACATAACATACTTAAGTGATAGATATTTGGATGCAACTTTTAGAGAATGCCATCATAATTTTAATATAGAATTATCGACTTATATCTATCCTGCAAACCAGAAAAAGGTTACTTTTTAAATTTGAAACAAAGAATAAAACCTATCCAGTATTACTTCACACTATTTCAAATATAACGCATAAATCTATTGTAAAGAAATGGGGCTTTTTACAAAATTATAGTAGAGACTACCAACGGAGTGCGTGAGGATCCCATGACATCAAAAGGGAAATAATAAGATATACCGGAAATGCTTTAAGCGAGGGGTCAGATTTAATTACGACAGCCTGTATTTCTCAATGTGTACAACGATGAAATATTAGTCTGAGGGAGTCGACATCCAGATTATAATTTGAATTTATGTACCCGAATTTTATTGTTTATCTTTGCATAAAACTTACGTTACGCGAACTAACAAAACTTATGACCCAGGACGGTCATAAATTAATATCTACTTGGACTGTACCAAATGCGTACTTAGTTAACTTGTCATCCTCAATGACAAAATAGGAGGGATGACAATACAGTTAGTGCGTAGCTGCACAAACTCGAGTAATAAAAGTAAAATCCATTTCCTAAACAATTGTTTAATAATAATCTTCTAAATTGTGAGAGCGGCCCCATTCACTATTCCGCCCTATTCAGTCTATTATAATTAAATAATTAAGTAATATGAATCTTTGTAGGGTTAGTTATCATTTTAATTTTCTTCGGGAAATTAGCTAAATTAGTCGCTTAAAACTTATTCAAACCAGAATGCAACCTTTAACCAGTACTTTTTCATTCTTTCGCATGTCTGTAGAAATTAGGCACGCTGCTACACGTCACATGTTATTTATAAGGATTTTATACGACGGACGGGTATCGTTGTGGGCTATATCCGAGAAAAATATTTTTTACGCCCCACACACGATTACAGTAAGGGTGGGGTAAATATGCATGTCTTAATTTTATGGAATGTCTTTAGATTGGTTTTTATATTTGTTTTGATAATGCTTTCTCGTGCTACAGAATTTTCGCCCCCAGATTAAGGGCATCCTCAGTGTAGGCAAAGTGATATTAAGATCCCCACAAATTACTTGGAAAATCTGTAGTGAAAATGAAGTGAAGATTTAAACTCTTACTTATAAATTGAAGGAAGCTCTAACTCCACAGCGGCTAACTGACTTAACGGTGATAAGTCGCACGTGTTCGGAAGATAAAATGCTAGCACTTCATTTTCACTATGGATTTTCCAACTAATTTGTGCAGATCTTAATATCACTTTGCCTACATTGAGGATGCCCGTAATCTGAGGACGAAAATTCTGTAGCAGCAATAAACAATATCAACAAAATGTAGGTCTTTTCACCTTGAACCCCCGAGAGTCTAACACGTTGTTACTTCAGAAGTTTGTAGTTACATTGTATTCCTTACTTCTGCCTACCTTTGGTTTCACGTTAACACTGATCAGGATACTTCAGTATATACTGATAGTGCTGCGAATTAACTCATCGAAGAAAATTCATTCTTGAAACTAATTGCACTAATTGTAAATTAGTACATTCGGCACCACGAAATCATTGGTTCCCGGACACGTGTTTCGCCGATAACGAAACTGATATTAACCGCATGTTGCCGGTAAAGTTCGGAATGTACTAATTTGCTTTAAAAGTTACCCTTAGTAGAGGAAAACAATAAATAACCTAATATTTAATCGTTGTATTCCGACATGCTTAATTTTCAGTAAGTAAAAAAGAAGACAGAATCAACTATCAGGTCAAAATATTAAGCTTACTTAGTCGACTACCCCGGATTCAACGCAAAAACTTTTTTTTTTTTGTTAGGGGAACAAAAATAAATCTTACCCGAAGAGGCACTAGAGGACGGCTGCATGGTCATGCCGATTGAGCAAATTTCTATGTCATCGGTCCACATGGTACCGATAACTGAGCAGCGAATTCTAGGAGGGTTGTGAGGATTCGGACATCGCGCCCATACCTCTTAGGACGAAGAGACGACCGTGCCCAACGAGGGCCAACGAGCAACTGCTAACTTTCGTTACCCTGGGCGACCAACAACAAATACCCCACCATATGACGAACTCTCAACATACACGATATGTCCGCGTTTTATGTCTATCGGCATTATTCCGGACAATTCCGGTTGCCCGAAATGACCCTTTTCTATCTCCCGCGTACATTAGATTTCGCCTTCTGGCGAACAAATATCGCCCGGATTAAAATCCGGGGAAAAAGACCATTAGCCCGGACGCCGGTTCCGGACAAGGAAAATGGAAAAGCGCATGCGATGCTTCGCGCCAGAATTCTTTTGCATTATCCTACACGGAAGAATACCTGGTCGATTTTATCAATTCCACAAAAGTCCAACATGCCTATTAAGACGATCACATGCATACCTAAGTGTATATTTATGGAAATTTCTATCGAGAAAAACTTCTTTGAAGGCCAAATACATACATATATTAATCCAATCCCAATCAAATGAAATAGATAAAATTATATTAGAAAGATAAGCAGGTGACAAATCGGGACGAAATGTACAAAAAAATTGGATCTTAAACGGATACATGAAGACCATACCTTTATCCTTGAATACTTGTTTATATTTTGACAATTGATTTTGCTCCAGCCAAACGTCGACTTCATCGTTAACCTGTATCAGTTCCGCCCAAACACAAGAACTCAATTTTATGACACAAATGGCACTAGCTAGAATTAACGAACATACTAGGAATATTTTGGCACAGCGCGTCATATCGTGAATAAGTTTCTATTTACATTTTGGTTCTTTTAATTCGATGTTCGGCGATTTGACAGAGCAAACATTCAGGTGCAGCTGCTACAATTCTGACATCGACAGGAGTCCTCTGTGAGACGCTAGAAGAGAGTGCGTATTTGTAGGGAACTGTTTCGCAGAATACTATTTCATTCTGAACTTAGTAATTGCTTAACGCGCTGTATTTTACTGATACTGTATCACATCGATAAACTCCACACAATTCTTTAATAAAGCACTCGATTTTACGGTTTGATAATGCTTGCGTCGTGTCAGCGAAATACGCGTCACCGAATTTATAAAATTACCATAATAATTGTGTAGTGAGTTACCGATATGATATAGTATCATTTTGAACTTAACACAAACACTCCCTCACATATTTAAAACATTTATAAAGAAGTCAAGCATATCTGCCTTATAATGGGGGATTCATTTTCCAAAATATGAAGAAAATTGATAAGACACTCAATAAACTCCTTCAACTCTTTTCCAAAAAGATTAGGAATCACTTTTCGGATGAACACCAAGTTCCACAATACGATTCAAAATATTAACAGGTTACCTGTAAAATGTCCGATTTCATAATGACTAAATAAACAAAAAATTACTTATTTGGTGAAATAACTATTATCAACATCCATTTTCATCAACAGTTTCATGTAACATCATCATTTGAAGAAACTGTTTGTTTACAAAATAAACAAAATCCAAAATTACAAACTCGTTTGTTAAAGAAACAAAATTTCGTAGTGAAATGATATTTGCAAACGCAAAATCGTTGGCCTGCGATATTCATTAGTCCTGTTTAAAGTGTAGTTAATACACAGTGAAGAGACAGGTGAACTCTATTATGGTTAATCAATAAAGTGGCCATCTTTGCTCCTCAAAATTTCTTGGCGCCAGTTGATTACTAAGTCGCTTATTCAAAATAATGTGAAGAGGCCGACTTCGTCAGAGTTTGGGTAATTAATCAATCAAGTTTCCTCACTTTGGTAATAAAGCCAAAAGAATTCTTTAAACGACGCCTTAATCATTTTTGCGAAGGTTCTTATCACCGTCAATAAGTCACATTCTTTCTTTCATGTTTCATCTGTTATTCCTCGACATTCTGGTTTCTATTGGTCGTCGGCGTGGTTTACCTTCTGAATCAAAATTTTCGTATTCCTTACAGATTCTACATGTAGTAAAGCGGTTCGATTACTTTCTTGTAATGTCGCTAAGGTAGTTAACCCCTTCTTAAATAGACACAGGTTAGTACATTCTTTCATCAAACCATTCCTAAAACTGAGGGAATATACAGATTGAAATTTAAGAAACCAGGTGGATAATGTATGGTAACTACTTACCTTGTTTGCGAGCACAACACTAATTGTCACCATAAACACAAATAGCTTTACACACTCACTGTTCATATGAGATTCAGAAAAGTACGGATATTTTATTTGTAACAACCCGAGATTTATACCAGTTACATTTTCTGATTTCTAACGAATTTCTGTAAAAAATTGGGGAGCATCGTACCTTACAGAAGAAATCATTATCTATATGACGGAAATAAAAACATTTTCTATCTTCAAAGAGTGAGATCCAAAGCACATGATAATAAGCTGTGATACATACCATGTTAACTTATTGGAATCGACTCAAACAAGAAATCATCAAAAGATGATCAAATTTGTAATAGAAAAATTTTCTTCCGTCACTATAAGCACTATTATGTCACCAATTCGGAATTGTAGACTAAAACTCGAAGGATCTAGTCGATTATTTCGTAGTCTCCATAGATTATCGTCTCATTGTCAAATAAATATGTTTTAGTAGATGGAAACAGCTTATCATCTTCTATGATCATCGCTTGTCAGTCATTATTGCCTGATAGTGTACCCCAACGTATTTCTTACTACACCGAACAAATTTGTCGAAGCCCAATCAGACGACTAAACCATTTCTCAGATTGCTTATCGATTCTGAGGTGATTGGGCCAAATTTCCTTCATTTTATATTTTTCACAATTTTCTCTTCCGTTCACATTGTTCTGTAAAACGCTTGGGTAAGCTGCGGTAACTAGTTTGTTAGTAGTGTTTTTGTCACAGTTAGGCAACTGAGATTCTGTGGAGATTGAGTGGTCTTTTTGGAACATATCTTAAGTATTAAAGTCAGGATATTTTCAAAATGCTCCCTCAGTTTTATTACTATTGAACATGTAGCTCTAAAACTATTTTCCATCATCTATCTTCCATAGATTTTTGTCAGATATCATTCTTACTCACTGTTTACTGAAACTTCTAGATAAAATTAAAGCAACTAACATTTCCTGGATGCTAAACGTTTCGTTGGTTCAATCATATGTTTCTTTTTATGATTTCTGGGATGTTCACAACGACGCTCGTTATTTGGAGTAAAGTATGACTAGCTTATTGCTGACGCTGATAATTTTTCGCTTGTCAAGTCTTGAGATTTTGAAATTCCTCCCTCGTATACGGAAGCATAAATAGAATATATAGCTTTCAAACTTATGTGATTATTGCTTCAGTTAATATGCACTTTAATTATTTTACTATTACACTTAACACTTCCTTTCTTCTTTCCAATAATTTTGTTCTTGCCATATTCTTATTGCTCTCTCTTTCTCTCTGTTTTATGGAGGGCCGGACGTACAATTGGAGCAATGTATCTGATGTTGTTACGATGCTTGCAGTACCATCTTATTATGTTATCTTTCAAATCTCTTCCATTTTCTAACCTTCCTATCGATTATTCCCAGAAAGATTTCTTTGGTAGTATGTTGCAACTAACTTCTTAATACTGATGTTAGAACCCGTTTCTTTCACTTGATCTCACGATGCTTAGAATCAATGTTCATGGACTGTTATGAGAAGTCTCTCTCCCCCATGGTTTTGTAAAAGTTTCAAATAGACTAAAGCACTTAACTTTTAGTGTTGATGTTGATAATATGCTAAAAGCTTTTCCTTGATTTGCCGTATTGGTTCTCCTCCATTGTAATTGTTTTTCTTGTTAGAGGAATAGTAACATAATTGCAGATCCTTTGTAAATTATGGCTGTTGTGATGTTTGAGCTTCTTCGTTGTCTTTATATTTTTCTTCTTAACGTTTTGCACTCTTCTATCACTACAATCTTTTCTCCAAATTGTCGATTTACATTAATTCCATTTTAGTTCTATTATCACAGTAGCCGAATTAGTATTACACGGTTACACTTTTAATACATTCAAATTCCTTCAACGGAAAAATTACTTTCTATACAGGATTCTATCAACTACTGTTGTGCCATCTAGTGCTGGTCTAGCGAATATATTTGACGTTTGATTCATAAATTTCAAATTTTTCCTGCCAAAACAACAATACAAACAAACCTTTCTCTATACTTTTCTAGGATGTGTTAATAATTGAAATACGAATCTCAAGATGTACACAGAACCGAAGATTACCTCCGAAAGAGATCAAAACAATTCTTACAATGGTTACATAGTAATGGAAAATTTAATGGAGAAATTAAAGATACTGAACTTCGACTCAGAATTCACAAGTGCACTTAAAATGAAACCAATACACAGGTACGTTTTGAAATGCCTTCTCATAAGTGTAATACATTATTACGATTTTAGATACTACTTTATCGTGCCTAAAAATCCAGGGGAACAATTTTATCTATTTACTTGTTTATCTGCTTGGTTGATACGAAAGTGTGGAAGAAATTTTGAGACACCACAGGAATCGGATGATCCCAATACGACAGTGTCTAACATATTAGATGCTGTTAGAGATAATGTAAGTTAAGATTGTAAAGAGAATTGTTAAAAGAATTAGCTATCAGCATGTATTTTAATAAACTGATTATATTAAGAAAATTATATGTCACACATAGGTTCTTGCTGTTTTGAATACCACATACTCCTCTCGATATCAGGTAGTATAAAAGAGTACATGATGAACAAGAAAACCAGTATATACCAAACATTAGAATATGCTTAGATATCATGGCTCACGAGACACTTGATGCTGAATATAACATACAACATGCCAACAATTTCATATATTTGTTTGAATTCTCCAGTTTAAATGTAGTATATTACCCTTGCGAGCTGTGACATATTAAGATGAATATAAGGCTGCTGGTATTAGTTGGAACTGGTGTGTGATGTGTAATTCTTTACAAGTACCCCCACATTCACAGGTTGCTGCTATTTGAAGTAAAAGTGTAATATGTTCTTTTCTTATGCTTTATTAATAATTGAAGAATGTATTGCAAACACTTTAAATCCCTTATAATGAGAATTATTTTATGTGTAAACCACAATCTGGTGGTTAGTATCAGGGTATTAAAAGCATTACTATTCTAAATTCTTGCATATTTCAATATTGAGCATTTTCATGATACCTATTGACTACAGTAAACTCAGTTTAGAACTACCACCTTGTAAATGGGAATTTCTTTATGTCTTTTGGTGTCAGCGACTGAGACCTGAAGTATTTGATTCTAACACTGCTCAGTCCCTGACATTCACAAGAGATGTGAGGTTTCCTCTTCCTGGCAACAGATCCTGCAGATTGGATCCTCTATTATTTCTATGGGATTGAGATATTTATTAAGCTGGCAGTGTCCTGCGGAAAGTCCATTACCTTCCTAATTTGGTTCCTGCTCATTGACAGTAATTGTGTCCTGATTGTCTCAAAATTAATTAATCATGTTGTCTTAACCCCAGTGTGGTCTTTCAGTGTAATCATGCTAACCCGTCAGCAAGTTCCTCATTCGAGTGATCTTCCAGTATTATCATGTTGCTCCATCAGTTCCTCATCTTGATCCTTACAGTTTGATAAAAAATTCCATACAATAGGGACAGGCCTTACAGGCTTCCTCTTTGCTCCCTTCCTTTCCGGTAAGTTCGCTTTTTCATTTCCTCCCGTGTCTCGGCTTTAGATACACTTTATCCTTCTATTGTGTTCTGCCAAGGACACCAGTACGTCCTTACATTCCTAGATGGTTTACCTAGAGAAAAAATTAAAGAAATTCCTGATTTTAATTTTCTCATTTCAGGGAATTCAAGTTGATTTTCCACCAAACAAACTGAAGCAAGGGGTTGGGGAGCATGTCACATATATACTAAATGCTCTGGCCGATAAAGCGTTGGAAGTATCCAGTTTTATAATGAAAAAGTATCCTAAACCTATCTTATTTATACCAAAAACTAATAAGCCTTTTCTAGACCGTTTGTCGAAGTGGAAAAACAAGACGAAACGGAAGTTATAGAGGACGAATCCGAGATTGTTTTAGATAGGGTTGAAGAAGAAATGGTGGCGTACTACTCTGACGAATCCGACGATGATAACATATTTAACTTAAATGAAACGCGCATGGAGAAGATGCTGCCGCAAAATCAGTTTGAAACGGTAAATGTGGACCAGGAAAATTGGCATTTGGAATTGGAGAGGGTATTGCCTAAGCTAAAAGTGACCATTAGAAATGATACAAGGGATTGGAGAAGCAATTTGGAACAAATGAAGCAATATCAATCTACTATCGTTCAGTGTTTGGGAGGTGCAAAATACCAGCTGGAAAGGCTACAAAAAGACATTTCACACACTTTAGAAAAATTGGTAATCGCGAAAAATATCTCAATCGGGAACTGGAATCGATATTAGGCGAATACAGAACGTTACAGGATCAATTATCAAAAACCAAAGACACATATCAAAGTATAAGTGGAGGAGTGACAGAACGAACTAGAGAATTGGCAAAGTTAACTGATAGATTAGAAACTGTCAAGCAGGAAATGGAAGAACGGGGTAGTTCAATGACAGATGGAAGTAAGTTGCAGATACTACATTCGATTCTGGATATATGTATATGTGTCATATTTATTTATTTTAGCTCCTCTAGTCAATATAAAACGAGCAATATCTAAAGTTAAGTCTGAAATAATCGGAATGGACGTAAGAATAGGTGTTTTGCAATGTCTGCTTTTGCAAATCAAAATACGCGATAAGAAACTCTTGGACGATGATTTAGGACAATCCACTGGAGTCCTGTGATTATTTCCATAGGATAATTTCTGTTACTTGTTACACTTGAATTTGTTAGTTATAATGAATGTGTTTGTGATAAATTTGCGTTGGGTATTTGTTATCACTTAAGATAAAACGAATGTTAGTCAACGTGTTGTTATTCTCTTTACATGAATAAATATAATTTCACACGAAATCGTGTATTATCTAACATTTATTCGAAGTACTAAAATAACACAGATTGAATCTCTAACAGATGAGGAATGGGACAAAATAACCTGTTGCCCCTTAAAATGATTGTTATTGTACTAAACGATTCAGACTGGACAGACAAAGAAAGATATGAACGTTGATAGAATATACGAACGCGATTTGTATCGTAAGTTCTGTTTGTTTATTAAAAAAAAAACAAAAAAACCACATGAAGAGATTATATACGCTGTTGCCATTTAGATTGAGACATTTGTCATAGTAATGAACCAGTTTCTTAATGCCCTCTTCACAGAATTCTGCCGGCTGTTCAGTAGCAAGCCCGTACAAAACTATACGTGAAATTTAGGCAAAAAAGGTACTTAGTTCTGTGATTGTAAATCGCCAATTTTCACGAATTTTCTTTTCGACGTTACTCAAAAGTTCATCTGTCATAACAGTTGGTCTTCTACTCCGTTCTTCATCATGCACATTAGTTCGTCCTTCTCGAAACGTACCACACACTAATCGCACTGTCATTCATGACATTTTCACCATAAACAGAACAAAGTTCACGATGAATCTCGAGAGCTTTTGAATACAGAAATCGGATAACAGCAGCAGTTCACAAACGACTAGAATGGCACGAAAGATTGTCCGCACGATCTTTTCACTAGCACTGCCAGACTCACATTGAACCAGACTACATCGCAGCGCTGCAATCGCGCCGATATTCCAACGCCTTTGTTCACTTGGCGTAAACGGAATTTACTTTAAGAATCGCCTTCGTATCTCAGTTCGTTTCTCAGATGATATTGTTGTGATAAAATGATTTGAATGTGACGACTCATAAGATATGGTCAATTAAATAAATGGTATAACAAAAGTCCTTGGATTGACAATAAACGTAACAAAATTTAAAATAGTGACAAATATACAAAAGTCCACCAATGTTTTTTTAGAATCTATGTTATTTGAAATCATCGGTAGTCTACCTAGGACAATGATTAACTACAGATTTACTTAATTCAATAGTTTATGGTTAGTCGCCTTATCAGATATGATCTATCGTATTGACAGCGACTATGTAAAAAAGATGCTTGAGTAAAACATTTCCCGTGAGACTATCTTCTTAAATTCTTGATTATTGGAGTCCTATAAACAACCTTCATCGTCATCAATCCCCTACAATACTTTGCGGTTTTGGTTCCTGGTAAAGCAGATTTCATCCATTTCTAGTCTTTCTCTTTCCTTCTCCTTATAATTCGTTATGTGTCCTAGCCGTTTTGATTATGTTCTTCTAGACTTTTCTGTATTTTGTCTTCCATTCTGCTAATTTCATTGGCTCCAAATCCTCGTCAATCTCGTCACATCGGCTCTTCCTTGGTCTCTCGTTATTTCTTTTCCATTGTGCGGTCCAGCTGATTGTTCTCTTTATTATTCTAGATGTGTCTTTCTCACTATGTGATTCGCCTATTCCAGCTATAGCACTTTTATTTGTTGTTTTTGTTCTCGCCTCCTTTTATCTCTTTGTTTCTTTTTCTTGTTCTTTCTCTATTTGGCGTTATATCTGATTTAATGCCGTAGCCCCATTATTTATTATACTATATTTTCGCCACCCATAATTTTCTTCTATTTGTATGTTTCTCTTTCTTCTCATCATGCCTTTTGTTCCTTCTTTTTGTTTATTATCGCTGTTCTCCATAGTTTTCGCAATCTTTAGTCTTGTCGATATTTGTTTCTTCATAATACAACTAGATGCAATAAAAGAGGGGACAGACGAGGAGGAAATGTCAAAGTTCTACAACGATCTACAAAATACTACTGGCAAAATTGTAGAAGGTAATTATTACATTATGATAATCAGAGACTGGAATAGTAAAACAGGAAATGACAGAGGTAGAGATAAGTTTATCTCTACTTGCAGTTGCATACGGTGAAGATACTGGAAGCTGAAATGGGAACGAAATGATAGAATTCTGCTAAACAACCGACATATTGGAAGTACGTTATGGGAACAAGGACAAGACGAGAGATACACATTTATAGCAGAGGAGGAAAAGGCAAGAAGCATTATAGACTACACACCACATACTCAAGAAGGTGGCACTCTACACGGATTAGTGACTAAATTGAATGTAGAATAGAAACAAGAAGAAAGATTGAGAACGTATAACAAAGGAAGAGCATATAAACCGAAACAATGAGCGCTAACGTTAAGATACCAAGAAGAGACTGATCAAAAGTTTTAATACATATAAGAAGGGAAGCATGCAAGTGATGTAGAGAGAAGACGAATTGAGTGTGAAAATATAATAATAAATAAAATAATGTAGATATGTGGACTAGAAGACCACAAAAGTAAAAGAGAAATAGGTACGCAAGTAAGTAGAATGATGATATGAAGAGAGAAGTGAAAGGAAAGAAACTGATCTGGAGAAAATATATACAAATAAAAGAGGTAGAACATCAGAACGAATATATAATAAGACGACATGTCAAGTGGATAAACTGGGTCAAGTACCGAAAATAACTAAATTCAACATATAAAGTAGGTTAAAAGTAAGTTCTAGAGAAAAATAAAGTTATTAGGAAAGAGAGAGGCGATACATACAGAATGCGAAATAGAGGAAATAACCATTAAATAAAAAGGAAAAACTAGAGAAATGACGTGAGCATTCTGAATGAAAGTTTAGTGACAAAAACGATTCACAAGCAAAGAAACACGAAGAAAATTATGAGAAAGAAGAATCAGAAGAACAAATCAAGATGCAAGAACTAGAAGAAGCACCAAGGAAGGCAAAGATAGATAAAGCTAGGTGCAAAAAAGAAAAAACGGTTACAGGAAATATATAATCAGACATTTCGAACAACAACCACTCCCAAAGACTGGACGATAAATATAATGTTACTAACAACGGGAAAAGGGATTGAACCGTATGTAGAAACTAGAAACCAGTATGCTTGTTATCTGTAGAATATTCTAAAAAGTATAATAGAGAAAATAGAGACAGAAGAAGAATTATTTATCACCTTTGTAGACTTAAATGGGACAAGATCAGCAAACTTTGAAATGGTAGCTGGCATAAACTTGGAGTCCATCACTCTTTAATATAGATAGATATATAGATAGAATAATCAAAAAAGATAAAAGCAAAACTAAAAGACTAGTAACAGTAAGAAGATTTAACCGTTTACAACCAATTAAAATAAGTCTACTCTAACACTCTAAACTAAACAGATGAAATAATTCTACGAATTTAGCTAAAAGGACGTTGCAATTGATAAACCTACGGACATACGAGATAGAGACAGCGTAGATGATAATTAAAGCGGAGAAAGGTAAAGGAATGATTATATATGAAAGTAAGGCAACGGATAACGCTGACTGACAATCAGTATAAAATGAAGATACGACAGATATATCTGGGAGTGGTGCTAATAAATGACAGTAAAGATGATACACAAGCGGGAGGAGCTACATAACACAGAATATATTATAAGATGAACAGAACAACAATGGAGAAGAACGAAGCAGAGAAAAAGACTGGGTTGCAAATATACAAAGAAATATCAATACCATCAATGCTTTAGACCTGCGAGACATGGAGACGGCAATCTAAACACAATGACTTAATCAATGCAACAGAGACGGAGTATTGAAGCAAAATAGAAAGGTTGACAAAATACGATAGAGTGGGAAACGATGTAGAACTTGAGTCAAGAACCTTTAACGACAAAAATGGAAAGATAATTGGAACGAAGGCATTATTCGCAGGAAAGAAGGAAAGTTGACGAGGGTTTATGTGGCAAGAAGAATTAAAGAAAGAAAGATAGACGGACTACGAAAACATACACAAATCAAATGCAACGACTGGACGAGAAGAGAGAAAACACGATGATGGAATTGAGAACCATGGCTGGAGACCGGAGCGGATGGAGAAATTAGTTGAAGGGTTAAAGTAGGAGCATTTCGTTGCTCTATTAAGGCATAATAAAGTCATTGCGAAAGGAAGAGAATTGTTTCCTTGTTGAGTTACTGATATTCTCATTTTTTCGTGTACTCTGTTAAAGCTATAGTTTAGTGACACTATCACATCGGTAAATTCCTTACCACACAATTGTTTAATAATAAATTCAATGTGATATAGGTAGTGTCAGTAAATATACCATAGTCTTTGCAATCACTATCTACAGTTTAGTACTGTTCGGTTACTGTCCTTATCTTCTTCTTATTTTCTTACATTCAAACATTTGATTTCTATTGCGTTAGTCCTCTATCAATTTCTAACCCACCTTGTTTTATTACTTTACCTTTCTATTGCTTCTGTTATTTTTCCTTTCTATCTATAATTGTCAGTTTAATAAATGACGACCTATGACGTCTTAATTTAAATCTTAGGGAACTGATTAATGTTCAATAGAGCGTTCATTAAAACAAAACGTAATTATTGCGATTCTTATGCTAGCTGAAACTTCAATGTTTCCTCCATGGTTTTCTCATGTCATTCTGAAAATCGGCCTGTTCCAATACTGTTTATTAAGTTATCGTAACTTGAGAGAATTTGAATTTTTTAACTTCAAGATTTAATGTTAGTATTTTCGAATGGAATTGAAACTTGAATTAAAGTAAAGCTGTAAGGTACTTATTTTCAAGATCGTTTGAAGTTAATTTGTTTGGCAGGTTCGAAAATTATTTTGAAAGTCTTATATTTTAGCTCCAAAAGATGTATAACAATGAAATACTAATTGTTCATAATTTTAAGAGCTCAGACAGGTCTAATTTTTTGTCAATAATAAGTGAAGAACCAGCAGGTTTGCAGGCTTGAAATTTTGAATAGCACATATTCGATACGGTAGTTAAGACTTGCCAAAGAGCATTTTTTTCTTGAAGTCCAGAAATGACGGTAAGCTCATGGTAAGTTTTCTATTCCTTAATTGAGGTTAAATTCAACAACAAACAAGGAATTTACAAAAAAGTTCGTCGATAAGTCGTAGCTATCGTAAGGGATACACGGTATGTAAGATTTCGAGCTCGTAAACTTATATTGGTTCTTCACTTATTATTGAAAAAATCTTAAAGCTGTAGAAGCTCTTGACATTGTAAAAAAATAGTATTTTATCGTTCAACATACTACTTTTAATGTTCAGATGTACAGTTTTCAAAATAGTATTGGAACCAATTAAAAAATTTTAAGTTTAACCGATCTTGAAAGAAAGTACCTTACAACCTTAAAACAAACTTAATTAAATGTACAGGTCTCTAGAGTCCTTCCTACCACTTTTAATTTGAAATGGTAAAGACGTTTAATTAAAATTTAACTAAATTTCATTTCTTGTTAGATAAATACAGACGTGTTTTTGGAAGACTTTGATCTTGACAATCGGGTTTTGTCATTAAATGCAAAACGACTTAAAAAATATGTATAATATAACCCTTGTGTGAAAGATTCAAAAGATTCAACATAAGGGGGTTTTAACAGATTTGAGAAATTCGAGATTGAAAAGGAGATTTGAGAGGTATACGAAAATTCATGGAAAATTCATGATATCATGGATTCATGGAAAATTCCAAAGGTATTCAACAGATGTTAAATATTCCATTTAAGGAATTGACAGAGAAATTCTTACGGTTCTCCCTACTATTTTCTCGATTTAAAAGTGATAGACACAATGCATTAAGACAAAGTTAAAATCTTTAAGCGTGTCATTCACTAAATTTTATTTTTTGTTAGATGTGTATTTTTGAAAGACTTTCATCTTAAATTCGTTTGTCATTAAACGCAAATACAGATTTCTTTCAATTTCATTAAAGTCCTTATATGAGAGATTACAGAGGTTCAACACAAGGTGAATTTTATAAATTTGAGAGATTTGATAAATTCGAGATTGGAAAACAGATTTGAGAGATCAAAGATTCGGAAAATTCCGAAGACATCCAACAGATTATCCAAAATATCATGAATATTGGTCACGCATTCTTAGGACAATTTCCTTAGGGAATATGTTCAGGAAAGATTTCTTTTAGGGAAACTGGGGCACCTATTCCTTTATTGGAAACTCATCAATAGCGACAACCTGGAAATCTTTTCCCAAGGTTAACAAAGGAAATTCAGAAAGAAAAAAACTAATAAATAAATAATCTTTTCCTCGTACCAACACTTCTTTTCCAGCAGTTTAAAAGCGGTCTTTTAACCTTCCTATACTCACGCATACGGTTTATGAGACCGATTTATATAGTATAGTATACGTCTTTCGTTTTGACGTGAGTATAGGAAGGTTAATAAAAACGGGATCTCCAAATATTAAGGGATTTCAGTTTCATATGGTTGGGGATAGTGATTAAGTTGATACTGAAATAATACTATTGTACGTGTCTAGAATTAATTAATAAGTGGTGAAGAAATTGCAATTTGATGTGATTCATAAGTATAACATGAAGAGTTAGTCATAATCTGAATGGAGAACAGTTCTGTTTCACAGATGTGATCCTCAACTTTTTCCTATTTTCATGCCACTCACACTTATGTTCCTTTCACGGTCTCTCTGTGATCCTTTCCCGGTCATATCTGGCCATCAAGCAACAACATGTGGAGTATAATGGCTACGCCTCAAATACATCGTCTGGCGTGACGCAAGGTACCAATCTGGGTCCAATTTTGTTTTTGCTTGTCATAAACGACATTGTTGATAACTTGCACTGCCCATATCTAATACTTGCGAATGATTTAAAAATCGATTATAAAATTGATAGTATAAATGACTGTTTTGCATTAAAACGTGATTTGAGTGCTATCGCATCTTGGTGTCAGGCAAATCGATTAAATATCTACATCAGCAAATGCAAAGTTATGACATACACGAAAAAGAAAAGGTGATACATTTCGACTACATACTTGGAAATGTGACGTTTAAGAGATGAAGTATAGTAAAAGATATGGGAATAACATTTGTTCCCAAACTTAGAGAGTTACCTTAAAATACTCTATAATGCATTTATATGGTTTAGGTCGGAGTATGGTGCACTGATCAGGTATCCAATTTACTAGGTTTATTTTAGGAATATCGAGAAAGTTCGGCGAAATAGGAAACAATCCATTTACAGGACAAACTTATTCAGTAACAGACATATATCTGTATAAATAATACGAAAATAGAGAAAAAACTAAAGAAAATAATAAAAATAAACATATTATAGATAAATACATATCAGAAATACTATTACAAAGTAAGCATAACAAAATAATTATATAATAGCATACAAAATGTTAGATATAGTGATAATTTGCTGAGCATGAATTAAACAGTGTTGCCAATGTGGTGTAATTAATATTAATATAATACTAAACCCTCAGTGGCTGAGTGGTAAAACTCGCGCTTCACAGTGCGAAGGGCCGGCGTTCGAGACCCGGTAGCGGCAGAGCGTAGCAGTTTAAAAATCCTAAAAAAGGGATCTGGACCTCTAATAAGCTGCGAAAATGAAGGAAATGCCACTGGGTGGGCCAGGAGCGGTACGGTATATGCGTGTACATATACGGCCTCGGTGGCTCCGAACCCTTACACCGAAAGGTAGAAAGGGTAAAAGATTAAGAAGAAGAAGATAATACTAAAATTTCTGATATTGGTATTGCATGGCATGTATCCAGAGAAAGGGTTTGCGCATTCGATGTTGCTGAGTCCGTTTGGCGTGGGGTTCTTGTACCTGAGACCAAAGCAGATGAGTATGAGGTTCCTGTATTGGATTGTCCATGGTCAAATAGCCTGTTCACTGTTGTTGGGCAAGCAGAGGTTGAGTATACCACAGTTGGGGTATCGCTGCAAGCAAATGTTTTGTGTGCCTCTGGGGAGGACCAATGTAATGACTAGATCACCAATAAGTATTATTAGCATCAATTACAACTCTGTATATAGTCTCACTGATCTCAATTGCAGTACCATACATAAAATTCTTGCAGTCATTCGAGATTAAATTAACAAGGACTATGTGTTTTGAATTCTTATATTTTTGTGTTACTAAAACAACATTTTTTATTTTATTTGTTTTCGTTTTCTTCCTGATTGTCACATACTAACATTTATTTCGCTCTATATTGTATTATATTGATATTTTAATATATATTGTATGATATGTTCGGCATGTATTTAGTTAATGAATTTGGTTATAATTTCCTGTATTTGGTTTCTACCTGTTGAAAATAAACTGTTATTATTATTATTATTATTATTATTATTTTACTTTAGAATCTTTAGATTCATTTTCATCCCTTATGTCCTTCGTAATCTTTCAACTTTCAATTACCTTGTAAATAAATGAACAAAAAAGAGATTAAGATGGATTATTTATCATTTGTAATTTCTCTTTACAACTCTAGAAAGTCCAATCACAGATCTGGCTTATTTAATACAAAGGAACGAACGGTTGTAATCGATATGATATGGAGCATTTTCCAAGATAACTAAATTCAAAATTTATCAAGATTTACACTACAAATATATGTTTTAACAACATAAAAGCAAATTTTTCTTCGTTCATTCTTTTCTTTCAAATTAATTCGGAAATGGTGTAACTAAGGGTTGAAATTTGAGGTAGACGAATATTGAAATGCTTATTTCCGTTACTTTCAGTTCGAAATTAGGCTTTATCATTTGTTTGTATCGTCATTCATTTGTTCGAAACAAAATTTAAATTTAGTAAGTGGCGTCATCTGACCGATAGAAAACTTACTGAGAGCATCGAAATCAAGACTAGCTCAGTCGGTACGGACTGGCAAAATGGTATCGTCTAGCAGTAGTGTTGTTGGTCTCTTCGCTGGTGGTGAATTAATTCGGTCGCGAACGGAGGGTTTATAACTGATAAGTCGATAAATAAGCACGCAACTGGTGACACGAGCAGGGAAGGCGCGCTAGAACGTTTAGTGCCACTGACGATGTTAGAGTAGGCGAACAGGGTTAATACAGACAGGGTGCGATGAGTGCAGTGTAAAAGGGGGTGATTTTTTACTACCATGGCTGGCCGGGGCAGCTCACAAATTGGGGCCGTCAAGAACGCGGTCTCCCTGAAACCCGTCGAGGTGCCGGAGCCTCTGCAAAAAGGGGAAAAATTTATTAAATGGGATGAGGTAAGTTTGCGCTTTTGGAAAAACAAAACAAATCAAAATAAACATAATTGTTATCAGGGACTTTAATGCGCTTTTATCAGCGACAACCGCACAAATAGGATTCCTGCATGTATCGACAATATTCCTTTGATAACTATCCTTTGTGGATGTTTTGATTTTAATGTTCTTCTTTTTCGGTTTTGAACAAATTTTCAAATTAAATTCCATCGCGTGCACTTGCTATAACGCAATGAAATTTGAAAAATAAAATTGTAACACTTTGCGTTCCCGGACTTTACGCATCCTTTTTTGCTTACCTTTTCTTGCCTGGCACTATCGCAAAAAAGGGGATTCCAAGACGTTTGAAGGCCATACACTGGAAATCTCAGGCATATGCGCCTTCATTGAGTAAATAAATAAAATTATGTTTAATGTTTCGATATTATTTATGTTTTATGAAATATGTTCTTGCGTATATGTGTATCTTATTCTTCTAACTGCAAAACCGGGTTATTTTTAGATATCCGTGCCATCGAGGAGATGCGAAACTTGCGCAAATTTAACGAAAATTATGAAATTTTCCCTGTAATAATCTTAGATAATAAATATTTAACAACTTAACGTTCCCGTTTTTTTCTTTCTATCTTATTGTTGCTTTATGTTAATAAAAAGCACCATCATGAAATCATAAATCTGTTTTTATAAACACGACCTCTTTAACTGCTCACAGCTAATAAATTAATGTACAAAAATAGACAACTATTAATTTGGCGGAAGCGTTAATTTATTGTATACATATTTTTCGAAAACTTCATTAAAAATATGATCTTACATAATGCACTGACGTGTAATTATCACCTATTCTAAACAATATCCTTGGGAGTAACAAAACGCCGTGATGCCCGTTACTTCGTTTGTAAATCGTCGATCCATTGAAGATAAAAGATCTATAACATCAAAGAAGAAGCACAATAATTTCTTATTAATATTTTCCTCTTCTATTGACACGGTTTCAGAGTGAATGTAATAAAGGCCAACATAAAAGCTTTAATTCCCACTGTAAACTTTTAACGTTGGGAATTTAAGGAATTTTTTTATTTACCATAAAATCCCATATTAAATACATCACGTCTTGTTAGATGATTTAATATACACATAATCCAAAGTATTTTATTGCGTTATGTTCTAGTTAATGTTCATTATGCGAGCATTTAAAATAACTTTAAGTATTACATTTATTTAAAATAACTTTAAATATTACATTTATTCTAGAATTATCGTCTGTTATTCTGCTTATCATAAATATTTGCGCTAACAGCATCTGGACACGATTCCAGAAAGTTTAAATAACGAAGTTCTTTATTTGGGACAATATAGAAAATCCAAAAAGAAAAGACCCAAACTCGCTCAGTTGTTTGTGTGATTACATGTTCAATAATATCATCGAATGATACCTAGAATTAATGTCTTCAGGTTAATGGTGGTTTAAAAACTTTGACATCGGTGCAATATGCATCATATTGTGAAATTTTGCTAGGCAAAGGGGTATGAATATGTATTCTTTTAACCCTTTCCCTCGGAGCGTCAAGACGTTGCGGTCCATCGGTATGTTGCAAAAAATAAGTTGGACAGCACCTTCTGGTCCAAAGCACAATTTCATTTACATATGTGCCAGATAACGGTATTAGATAACCTCCAAAGAACAATTCTCAAGAATAATAATAATATTTATTAGTGCAAGTACAATAGTAATAAAATACAAGTCAGAATAATACGTCGAAATAAAATTAAAATGTTGAAAATGCACTATGTGAAATAAATAAACAAAACAGGCGAATACAAGAATTAAGGAAATCGGCAATTCAGTCCTGTAATAAACAAAGTGTTCGTTAAAGGTGTAAAAGGTGTCACTCAGGAATAATTCCTTCCTTTTATTCTTACAAATATTTAACCCATTTTTGCCTGAGTAAGTTTTTTGCTATTTTTCGCTCCAATGCGAAGAATATATAATACTTGTGAGCAGCTCACAAAATTTTTTAAAATATTTCTTTGGATGTTCCACAAATCTAATCCAGGGAAAATGTAAAATTATAATTCAATATTTAATCAAATTTACAGTAAGTAACGAATCTGAACATTGTTCGTGCAAATGAACTTTACATTTCTCGCACTGTTTGGTGGAAATTCTTCTTGCATAAGATACAAGAAGTTTACAAATCAAACTCATTACAGCAGATCCACCTACTCCTAAATCCCTACGCTTTCTATTATATTGCTTAGGTAACCTAAATGTTCGCACAAACATCACATCTTATATCCTTAGCGAATAAGATTCCCATGTATAAATTGTTTTGCTGAATGTTTCCAAAATATGGAACCATACTCTCATCAATACTAAGCTTTTCCTCTAAGCTGTCGTACTTCAGAAATCGCTCATTTAGGAATGTGTATAAAGGCCTCAGCTTGGCAAACTTATTGTTAGGTGCAAGATTATGATTGTCGGTGCAATGAGAATACTTTTTTATTTGTTCAAATCGATTTCTGCAATGTTATATGCTCCAGTGTCAGATTCCCACATCAACCTCCACCTAGGAATCTCGACGTCACCAAATACAAGAAGTATAGAAAACAAAACATTTTAGCTCGGATTTGGTCAATTCAAAATTATGGCCTCCTCTATATCTGGCATACATTACAAACATTTTTCTGCCGAAAATCATAAATATCTTCATCAAAAAGTAATTCGAAGCATTCAACTGGTTTGGCAGGAATATAGCCGCTGTGGGAGGAAGAAATTTCCAATTTCGTGTCATTGTTTTTGTATTGCTTATTCCTTTTGTCAATTCAGAAAGTGACGACTTTGTGACGAAAACAAAGAAAAGAAACTTAAGTTCAAAACCATCAAACATCAACCTTCAATAACTTAAATTGTAGCTAAAAGAGTATAGTTTCAAATACAAGTGCTGTAAAGTGCTAGTTATTACTTTGTCCCTACGTTATTCTTTTAGACACAAAACGTAAATTTAACACCAGCCTGCTGAATTTCGAAATTGATTGCTCTGAATAAAAACACACTTTAGGACGACGATTTCTGGTCAATATGGTTAACAGATGAGGTAGTTTATATTTTTGATGCTTGATGCTAATAGTTACCAGTACCTTCAGAAATATGGCAGTGATATAATTTAGGCGCTTGGCACGATATATGCAACTCTCTCCTATTATAGTAAACATTTTCATTAGGAATTTTTTGTCCAAACTTTCTGCTTTTTTATACTCATCTGGCACTCGTAGATACAACACGAATACATTGTTAAAATCTTGAAGCACCCGAAAAAGTGGTCTGCACTATTTTCTTGCGCTAACAGCGGCGATAATACGTACCTACAACCTTTTTCTGCATTACAAATATTTTTTCAATATGGTCGGATATACCTCATACCATCAGACCGTCACGACAGGATGAAACATGGAGAAACAAGATAATCGTCAATACTCTTGCGTCACTCTATCTTTCAATTGCCTAAAAAGGAAAGTCAACGATGATAGGTTTGCAGCAAAATAGTGAATATATGGCAAGAAATTCCCAATAACTTCACAGATTAGTGGACAGCAATATTCCAACTTGAGAAATTTATACTTCTCATTTTGTTCATGATCAGTGTTAGTTTGATGTACTAAACTTTTATCATAATATCATTAGTTATGTCAGTATTTACAGATATGAGATATGTTAGTAAAATGTATACCGTATTGCATGAGTACCTACATTGAACATTGGGCCAAGAATCGAACCTTGATGAACGCCACAGTTCTATGCCACAAAACCAGACCTAATACCATTGTAGGTAACAGTAACTCCCCTGTTTCAAATAAACTGCAAATAATTTTATTGGGATATCTCTGATTCCGCAATACTCTAATTTTCAACTCATATTTTATAGTCGATGGTATAAAAAGCGCGAGAGAAGTAATAAAATTTTCCGATACAATAATATCTTTTATCCAAACAAGTAATAATCTTATTATAAGTACTTTTCTTATATGATAGATCTCTACCACTAATAGGTCAATAAAACAAGGTTGGTTTGAACGATAGTTATATTTTCAGAACGTTTACAAACGTTTTCGGAATACCTTCTATATACTATAACTAGATATTTATCTAGTTATATTTTCACTGAAGAAGGTATTCCGAAAACGTTTGTAAACGTTCTGAAAATATAACTATCGTTCAAACCAGCCTTGTTTTATTGATCTATTAGTGGTAGAGATCTATCATATAAGATAAGTATAAAAAGGTCACGAAATATATATATATATATACATTTAATTATAAGTACTATAAAGGAAATTCTTAGTTCGTGTAGCCGATCTGTAACTAAACTGAAAATTCAACAATAAATGTGTATTTTCTAGGAATGTCACTGATTGATCTTTTTAATGGTACTTGAAATATCTTATCTAACGTTGGAATACTAGAAATCAACTATACTTTTTTGTATATTGGAATTATACGGGTTAATTTAAAATTCCACCAGTGCTATTTTACCTGGGAAATTTAAATTAATTTCCTTTATAGACGTCATCAAATCTGGGTTGGAAGTTCACTTCCAAAGCTAATCCAATAATAATTTATTTAAATGTCTTTTCAGAGCGTTTCTATATCTTCGAACGAGATACATTCAGTATAATTGATTTCTGAGAAACCATGGATGGAATAGTAATTTAGGAAAAAAACAACTTTTGCGTAACGGGCGAAAATTACGGACTCGCGTACCGGCGAAGATTATTTCGTGAGCGGCAATTTCTTGAGAGCAACAGATTGCCGGCTCCTGGACTAAGCTATCATCAATGAAGGCGTACCTCATTTATGAAAATGATGTTGTGAATTCGTAGATCTTTTCGATTTTTGGTTGGCAGTATGCCAAAATAATATTAGCAATGGTGTTAAACAAGAGAGCTAAAACAAATCAGACCATTTTTGGTTTACAAAACGCAACTTATGTGAAAGAGGAAGGATACTCGTAAATACAAATCCCAGTCGTACCCCTTAATCACTTAAAAAAAAACTTGGGAACCGCTGGTCTAACTCAAACCATATTTATATTTGTTGACTCTTAAATGGGTTTTTGGAAGTATGGGTATCGTTTTATCCAGCTGTATAAAGATAGCTTAAATTAAAAGAAAACAATTCAGATCGATAGGTTGTAAACTGGTATCTCCACTCCAAATTATTTTATTTTGACTTCAAAATAATCATTTTTAAGGTATGACGTAATATTTTTCTCATATGTAACATAGCAGATAGTTTCACCAAGACTGCGTGTCGTCGAAAGACTTACAATAAAAAGTATCTTGGGCCCTTCTCGATAAAGTTATTCTTGTTGCAACCTGCACTATTTTTAAGAACTTCAGCGAATTTAGCTGCTACAATTTTAGGATTTTTTCAGGAATCAATAAATACAGTAGAACTTCGGTTATCCGGTGCTATAGTGAGTTTTATGGTGCCGAATAATTGAAAAACACAGATAATCGAAAATAAATTTAGATTACTTTGTATTTTCTCTTTAATTCCAAAATAAATAAAGAAACATTTAAACAGTAAACATATGAGTATGTATTATTGTTTTACATAAATGTGGTCTTTATTTTCTAGTTATATGTCTATGACGTCTGGTTGTAGAGTTTGCGACATACGCATGTAGGATCGAATTCGTCGTATATTTAAACCATCAATATAACTACAATCTCTCCTTTGATCAATATATTTTAATAAACCGTTTAGATAAGTCAAGGCAATTACAGGAAGAATCCTTTCTTCGGATTTGTCAGCTTACATTTTCATTTTCAGAGTGGTAGTAGCAGCTTGCAGTAGGCTTTAAAGTACTAGACTTGTTTCAGTTTTACTGTTTAATTGTGCACTTGATTGTGGTACATGTTATTATATCGACATCTTTCCTTTCCTCTCCCGCTCTCTCTCCCTAATGCCGACTAACTTCTCAAAAATAAATTTAAGTAAACTAATTATTACAATCCGTTGCTGAAGTAGTATCAGTATAAATATCGTCTAAGATTTGATAACTCGGTTCATTTGAGTAATTCTTACACGTCTTCAATACCCACATATTCGAATTCCTCTACATTGGGTATCCCATGTAGGAGTAACGTAGGCGTAAATATAGCTTTATTTCCATGCTCGCTTACAACATCTTGAAATTTGGACGTAAAGTCTAAACCAAGATTTTTGTATAGTTGGCTTGGAAATTTCAGATTAGTATTCTTTCATACTTCAGAATTGTTTCAGACTACAGCTTTCCTCCACAAATACTCTCAGCATTGGTTTCCTATATCCACATTTTAACGATTTTAGTAATGTCACATACGGAGGTGGATGTTTTAAACAGTTTATCGTCATTTGCTTGTAAACATTTTCTTCAGGATGCAATAACATTGATTTTTAAGGCAAAATATTGGATTTCAAAAGCTTTTGTCTTCGAGGAAAAATTCTTAGAAAAGGCATCTTTTGATTCGTCTATACTTTCCCGGTTATTTACCTAACATCGGACGAATCAGCACAGATAATAGAGTTGAAGATACAGAGATAGCGCAGATTTTTGAAATACGTTGGATGTCTCAGAAGTAAGTAGGTGATAACAACGGAGAGTCGGCTGCTTCGTTGTTCATCCTGTAACGTTGTTCTCTTAAGGCCAGCGACAATCCATTGGCCTTGATATAACGTCTTCATTGCACATACTACACAACTCGGGATGAATTTCAGACGCACTTTTATTTTTTGCCGTAAAAACGAATAACAGCACGAACTTCGCAATCGGCAGTAGGAGCAAGTGGAGTCTCCATGGTTGCTGGCGGGTGCGGAATTTTACAATGCTTTCACTATACCCAGACAAAAGTTATCTACGATCCTCGGACAGTTCCCGTCTATCGCGCAGATTAAAAAAATGTGTGACCTACTTTTGAGGCGTCCTTTGTGGTATACAGGTCCAGATAAGCGAAGGTTTTACTATATATTGAATTGATTAAGTACAAAATGAAATTGAAGTATCACAGTCGGAAATATTGACAGCTAAGCCGCCATTTCTAATGAAAAATAAAAAGATAAATTCGCAATTCTGTTGTATTGGTTTAAAGCACAAGTACTAATAATAGGATTGGTTGGTTTATTTCATCGAAATTGAATAAGAAAGCGCAATGTTAGTAATGTGGCACCTTAAGAGGTATGGTGTATTCAAATTAGTGTCGTCAGATAAATAGTCTTCCTATTTTTTCTTAAAGTTTGTGATAATACGTTTCTTCTAATACATTACATTTGAAATAGGAAAAGATATTCCTCTTTGTAACATATCTTCCATTGTTGCAATAGAACCATAACCATCCATGAGTTGAGTATGAATGAATAGTTAACATGAGTTTATTAATGAAAATCCGTAAATAGATAGTTCTGGTATATGTAATTTGATGAACCAATGTTTACCTATCTACTAGAATCTACGTAGTGCTGCAACGTATTTATGTATTCTAGAGGTGCTAATGACCTTTTCACGCGGCGAAAATATTAAATACACTGGTTGACGCATTCGTGTAATAAGCATGTTATATTTGGCCCTGTTTCTGGCATGTTAAAAAAATGTATAAATAAAACGCGGATATAAAATTAGATCATTATCCTACGATTTCTATTCTAAATCTATTTATAACAATCATAACCGCTAAAATGTTGATTTCAATCTTATCTCTCTAATCTTATGCGTTGTTTGTTATTACTGCGCAACATCCATATTTCGACCTTGGTCTTGAAGGTATCTAGGCCAACATGCAGTTGCATCACCTTCTCAAAACTTTGGCTGCGAAATTTTTGAAGGTTAGTTAATTACGCTTATTAGGCGAAACTTCGCTTATATTCTTAACGGGCGCCGTCTTCCTGATTGTTTGGCCCGGTTTTATGGTAGCATCTCAGTCACTTTATCGCTATATTGAATGTAACAAGCCTTAAATTATTATAAATATTTACGTAATAGAACTTTAGTAGTTTATTTTATCTTTGCGTAGTAATGCTAAACAGAGTACAGTCGATTAAGATCTATGGTCTAATGTCAGTAACAAACACTTATAACTTGCTTCGTATGTATAAGGATACCGAATTGTTTTTATTAAAATTACATATTTCTGATGCTATTTTTAAAATTTAACACTTCGAGAACAATCCTTCTATTAATTCATAAAGATATCAGAGATGTTTATTACTATCATCATCTGCTTGCGTAATTAAATGGGAATCTCGTGCGTAGGTTGTGATCTTTTTACTATAATTTTTCCAAATTTATACATACTTTTTATTTGATTACGTCTGTGATTTCGTAAATCGCGTATTTTACCTTCCTATGATCATAAACAAAAAACCGGTTGTTTGCCTCCAATCATCTTCAATTTATGGGAAGGAAACCTTGACTAAAAGACAAAAAGAAAGGAAACAAAAATATAAGCCTAGCATAAGCGCTCAGGCGATTTACTTGTTTGTCCACAATCTAAGTCGGTGATTGGCGTTAGTGATAATTGTCATAAATATTTTATCTGCGAATGCATACTGGCACATATCACATTGACAAACTCCCCATCAGACAATTATTTAATCAAATCCGGCGGCAAGTGTTTCTCTGGCAACGAGGCAAGCATCTTCAAACCGTCTCTTACCGAATAAACCGTGATATTTTATATTCTATTCATTCGAACTAAATATTCCCTCTACAACTCGGGGTCATACGTTTCGACCTACAAGGGGTGAAAAGAATAATTCCCGAAACGGGAGTCACAATAAAAAAATCATCAATTTCCCTTCCATTCTCTTTTTCTTTTGTTTTTATGTTATCGCCAATGTCCCACATCCATATAGTAATGTCGGTATAAAATGTTTCCGACAATTTTCTTCCCGGTAATCTTTGGAGTAAAGTAAAAATCGTACGCCTTTGAATTTGCCTCGACAGGACGCGTTGATTGATGTAACTTTTTAATTATTAATTAATTAACAATTATATTGCAAGGATTTTCCGATGTAACCTCATGTTACTGACTTGAAACGGAAATATGTAATTTAGTTGGGTGCAGTTATGCCTAATAAAAATATATTGAACTTTCTTGGTCCCATTTTCTTCATTTTCTATGATTATTTTATATAAGTTTGTGTAGTGTAACTACACTCCACTGCTCCCACTGCTATGGGAGGATAAAGTTGCAAAAAATGAGCATCTTTGGTTTGCAAAGAAAATAGATCTCTATATTTTAGGTAGAAAATTCATTTGTCCCGTAACACAAAGTCATTAACGTATCACGACACCTTGTTTCCACTGATGCTCATGTGATCTTTGGTAGGCGAATATTTTATAGGGCAATAAATATCACATACTTTTTAAATTTAAATACCTGGCATGAAAACATGAATGTAAACATAAATTTAAATAATTTTTATTACTTTACCAACACATGTAAGTGGCATTGACTTCAATGGGTGACGACATTTTTTGACTGGTGGAGTACATGTGACACTTCTTGCGCCTCGTTTTATATACAGCTCCGTAATATTTTTTGCGTTTGTCTTCATGATAGCGACTTCTGCATCACCTCGCAGATGTTGCATGCAGTTTAGATTGCGAGGTGTTATTAAAACTCGACACAATTGAATTTACAGCAGAAGAAAAAGTGATAATCGCTCCTCATTTTTAGATAGCTTAGTTGTTCAGAACAATAGGGATAATAAATTGTAAGTGGATGTCTATAGAAAAAGTAAAAACGTTGATAGTTTCATAATGTTGGGTTCGAACCATTGCATGCAACAAAAGATGTCCTTTATCAATTTCCTACTCAATAGGGTAATCAAATTCCCGCTCACAAAAATTAGGTTTGGAAAAGAATTAGAGGTTATCACAAAAGTAGTTACATACCATGGTTTCTCTGTAAATGATTAGAAAGAGAAGTCTACATAAGAAGTTTAACGATCCTGGTTCCTGTTGTGACTTGTGAAAGGAATTTCATTAAATTATCTTATCGTAAGATTTCAAAAAGGATTATTCTAGAGAAACAAAATATGAAGGGGCATGTTCGACATCTAACAACACTTCAAAGAACCTATTAGGCAAGCTGAAAGACAAAACAGATTTTGCACAACGGCCGCGTATTTATAAAATTGGTTGTAATGAATGCGCTAAATCGTACACAGGACAGTCGATACGCGCAATAGCTACATCTTTTAAGGAACATGTGTTAAATTACCGTTATGATAAGATACATTTGCCGAGAATCGCGAAGCATACATATGCATGACACGGGGCACGACATAAAAATGTAAAATTTAAAATTGATGAAACATGTTAATTCACCGTGAGAACTACATAGATGCGTACCAAGCGATACATGTACGTAAAAATACAAATCTTCTAAACCGTGATAGCGGCCTCATTCAACACTCCGCCTTGCTCAGTCTATTATAATTAAGTAAATGTAATTAAGTAATAGCAGTCTTTGATGTATCAATTATTTTAATTTTCTTCGGCGTGCTGAACAATATAAAGCCGTTCTTTCGCGATTTATTAAACCAAAATTAGTCACAAAAGAGATTAGACAGTCTTGCCACTTGACACGTTTACAGTAAGGGCGGGGTAAACTTGTATATTTAGCTATTTTAGAAAACGCTTTGCTCACTTCGGTGTTACGATTGTGATAATGTATACCTCGTGTTGGCGAAGCTTGGGTCCCCGAATTTTATTATTAAACACTTGTGTGGTGAAGAGTTTACCGATGTGATATAGTGTAAATATACCACAGTCCTTGCAATCACTATCATTGTTTATTATGGAAGTAACTTGGAAAGATTATTTATATTAGAAAATATAGGTACCCTAGCTTTCATTAAATTTTTTATTTAAAAATGCCCAAGAATCGCCACCTAAAAGCAACAAAGCATCGCTGTTTTGTTATTGTATGTTGGTTCTTTTTCTAGGCGTTTAAAGCCATCGCGTTACATCACCGACACGGAGTTACTATTTAGTTATATCTATATACATATGTGAACTTATCGAACATCGCTGATGACCTATAAACTTTACGTTGAACTTTTAAAATATTGCAGAATAAGGCACTAGCAGCGTTCGCATGGAAAAATGTTAATGCACTTGCGATACGGAAATCTTTGTATTCATTTCGTCGTTCTCGTAGAGTTTGTAGAACGGCGTTAGATATACCCCTATACTTCTAGGGAACTTCTGAAGATAGTCCTAGAAAAGTTTCGTTTCCAAGACTTATTTGAAACTTCCAACTCGTTAGTTTTCATTATTGAAAACTAAATCAGTTCGTCATCGAGGGTTTTCGAAAGTTTCGGGAGTTAAGTTAGTGGTATTAAAGCCGGAAACGTTTAAAGTTTTTCCATATATATTCAAATATACATTGAGTTTGTAAGTTAATAACTGGTGATATTTCTTAAATAAATTCATGGAGAACGTTTACACAGCCCGACAATTTTTTTTTTTGCTGCATCAAAAAAGCTGATTTAAAATATTTCAAGAACTGTAATTCCAAAAATACCATTCTGTTTCTTGTATCGGTTATAGTTGTCGAGATAGACAAAAATTAAATATTTCATATGTTTTGATTCATATTGCTACTATAACCATTCTGAACAGACCTTCCTTTCAATTCTAGTTGTTTATTACAGTTGTTTTTTACTTTCTCAATCTTTCTAGGTCAGAAACTATTTATTTATCATCTTAAATTCCCCTAATTACCCCCAATGGTTTCCAAGAATACCGGCTTTAATGTGCCTATGCATTAAACAGTTTTCAAGAATGTACGTCATAAAGGTTTACAAAATTATCGGTATAATTGGTATTTAAGGTTTACTTTCCAATAATATCTACATAAATAGCAAAGATATCGACGTCTCAACCCTGGAATCAGTTTAAACTTAAGCTTTCTTGCAAGCGTGTTTGTTCGAGAAGTGTTATTAAAATCATGGCTTCTACAAGCAAACGTACTTGTGTTAACCATCCAGACGTTTTTTGCTATATATATGGCGAATACATATTAAGAGAGCGTAGGAAACCAATTTGTGAAAAAGGCATAAGTGAAAAAGCAAAGGGACCAAGACAGAACTTGGGCGCCACATGTTGCCTGCAAATCACGTGTTTAGAACCTATGCCAGTGGACAAAAGGACATAGAAAGTGTTTTAAATTTAGGATTTCAATGATATAGAGGAAACCAAGCAACCATTTTGACGATTATTACTTTTGTCTAATGAATGTAAAGGGTATTAATCGGAATAATCTGCATAAGTAGACATATCTCAATTTGGATTCAGCGAGAAGACCTATACAGAGGAAATACCAGTTCCAATATGTAGTAACCTATGTACATATATTACCAGAAGATGATGATGACATGTTTTCTTGTGAACATGACAATATTGACTTCGAAGGAGATTCAACATGTCCAGCAAGAATTAAATCACCTTATTATTATAAATATATATTATAGATTTAAACTTTCCAAAGGAGTCTTCGGAGTTACTTGCTTCTAGACTTAATGAAAAAAATCTTCGTTTCCGGAATAAAAATTATTATTATTACCGTAACAGAGAAAAAGATTTTCTGCTATTTTATTTTCAGGAAAATAACTTGGTATTTTGCAACGACATAAAAGGACTGTTATAAAGAAATGGATATATCAGAGTACATATCAACTGATTGGTGCAATTTTATAGATAGTTCCAAAAGAAGTCTGAAGTGTGTCCTTCTACACAATGGAAACAAATATGGAAGTATTCCAATTGGGCATTCCACAAAGATTAAAGAGGATTATAAAATAATATGTATACTTCTGAAAAAAGTAACTATTACACAAATGGGTGGATGATATGTGTTTATCTAGAAATGGTAAATTTCCTTTTAGGACAGCAATGTGGATATACAAAATATCCTTGTTTCTTGTGTCTTTGGGACAGCAGAGCCAAAGATCGACATTGGATAAAAAGAAATTGGCCTAACAGAGACGCTTCAGTAGAGGGGAAAGCCAATGTTATTAATGAAGCATTGGTAGAACGAGAAAAATAATTTTACCTTCCTTGCACAGTAAACTAGGCTAATGATACAATTTGTGAAAGCTTTAAATCAAAATGGTCTCTGTTTTCAATACTTGGCAATTCGCTTCAATCAGTAATGAAAATTTAAAAGCAGGAATATTTGATGAAGCTCAGATAAGGCAACTTATAAAAGACCCACACTTCACAGAATCAATGACTGAAATTGAGTCCAGTACATACTCTTTTTGTTGAAGTTGTGCAACATTTTCTTGGTAATTAACAAATAGTGCAAGATATGCTTAATAAATTACCTCCACAGTCATTTAGAGAGATTTCTTGCAAATCTTTGCAACTTTAGTGAGGAGCAGAGTGAACGATTCCACCAGGATATCAGAATTATGGAAGAATGGTACTAGGACAAATGGGACACACACATGATGGCTGATTACTGTTGGAGTATTAAAAGAGAGAAACCCTTTCTGACATACGCAAGAAAAGCGCTCGAAACAAAATTTTTAAATTAGTTACCAACTAGTGTAAATATTTAATTTGGGTAACAACATTTGGAAATATTTATTTTATACAGCAAACTTATTTTTTCTTTTATTTATGCGTGTTTTATTGGTTGTATTGTATTAGAACCAATTTTTATATGCAGGACTAAGATCTGCTAAATACAAATACGTGTTCACATCTTTTAAAGACAGGGGGATAGAGAAAATCTGATGGTATTTTTGGATTCAGCGCACCAAAATTAGTTAAGAACAGTTAGAAAAAGGTCCGGCAGCAAAATATGTGTTGACCAGTGTTATCCAACTTTTTGATTACCTATTAACTTAACCTTTTAAAGTTTAGTTTTCGATTTATAAACTGGTTACTTTTGTTTCAGAACATTGTTATGACTTGTAGATTGCTGTTGTGCACTGTTCAAAACCGTTAACGGATATCTCTAAAAGCTGCTGGTAAAAGATAATTCCGAATCAAGCTAGTTTTAGAAACATTCACTCCATGCCGGTGGAATACTTGTAATGAGAAACCAAAACCCACCATAGCATTGTACTATGTTTGTCCGTTGGTGCAAGCTCGTCACTAGTACATACTCATTGTCAGTTACTTTCTAAATTGTCGCTTTCTTGTTTAGTGGTCGTGAGCGACATCACTATTTATCCCAATCCGCTTGGATAGTCAAAGACCAGCTCGAAGGTGGACGACGTACTCAACAAGATGTGGTTCATTTATTGGTGTTAGCCAAAGTGTGATTTCACGGGAAAATCAGATAAATTTCACGAAGACGCGAACAAGGTCATTCGTCATCAACTACGCCGATAGACGATCGTTATTATGCACAATTGGCCCGTAAAAATCGTAGCTTATACGCAACTTTGAAACTTTGAAGTGAGTTTACTGCTTCTGCCGGAAGGCTGGTCTCAACACAAATCATCAAGAAATCGGCTACACGGGACATGTGACACTGTATTTACTAATGATATGTCTTCATGACAGGCACAGAATGGTGAAGGCGCATATCAACTGGAAAAGTGAAGATTGGAAACAGTCATTGTTCAGTGATGAACTACCTCGTACTCTTCAGTCAAGTAACAGGCGGGCTTCGATTTGGCGTCGAAAAACCCATGATTTGTTTAATAAAGGCTATGAAGGTGGGAATGCCAAGGTATTGGTCGGAATAAGTGAGAGGTCATACACATCTTCATTTCAGTGCGAATGGTCAACTTAATGCCAAAACACACTTCAATGAAAGCTTGCAACTGATGTTCTTCCCTATAATGGGGCATTAGGAGAATGATTCATTTTTTAAGGGTGCATTGTTTATAACTTTCCTGATTAAGCGGGAATCGAGAGAATTGACTTGTCAAAAGACTCTACAGATGGTAATATTTTGTGGTGTCTCACTTAAACAGTATAAAGCACTATACTGGACAATTAAGAAGGTTAACTAAAAATGGGCATTCAGTAATAATGTGATGTCCAGATATTGAAATGAAATAGTGGTCGAACAAAGTGATTTCTTATCGATTTGCCATTAGATAAAAGCTACAAGTAAGTCACAGACTAATTCTGCATTTTATTTAAATAATTAAGACGTCCAGACCTATCGCGTGCTGCTTCGAAAATCTACATCTTAATAAATCCATTTCCTATGCAAATACTCAATTCTCGTTCGTATTAGTGGATTAACCGTTGGCCGGGTTTTTCGTTTTTTTTTCTCTTAATTAGAAAATAAATTCGTCCTGTCAAGCTTCGACGTCGAACTGCAGGAAAAGGATCGATAAGCCCTTTGAAAGTTAATTAAAATCAATTAAAACTTCAACCGCTTGGGGCACTTTGTTTTTAGCATTTTTCTAAAAATAAATTCGGTCATGTCAGTTCTCTCGTCACCTTCAACCGGCGCCGTCGGCCCTTGCAAATGCTGAATTTCATTCATTAAGGGCATGTACCTGAAAAGAGGGGTAGTATACTACCAATAGCGTTCGCGTTTATGGATTTTCGTTTCGAAATAATTTTCATTGATGCGAAATTCATGTTAAGATATGCAATTTTAAGATGAATTTCAAACTAGAACGAAATTAAAGTGGTTCTAGATTAATGCATATGCATTACAGAGTACATATCGTAAAGATGGATATGAATAACTACTTCTAGTAGACCTTAAATAAAGCCAAGTTTAAAATATAAGAGAGAAGAGATCGTTACATACAGATGTACGAGTGGTACGTATGTATATAAACTCCATTTCTTTCAAAGGGAGCTTGGTATTTGTTCGAACGTTCTTTCTACATTTCTATACAATTTATAATCTACCAGCGATTACAGTTAAGTGGCAGATATATTGGTTTCGAAATAATTGCCGTATTTCAGTTGGTTTACTTCTGAAACGAAAGGTTTCCACTATATTAAATCGATTTCCTGTTTTTTCCACATAAATCAGCATGTGTTTGATGAGTTTCCAATCCATTAGCCACAGTAGTTTTTAGCATGCAGTATCATGCTTTATAAAACATTACAAGAGGAGAAAAACAATCTCTCAGGAAAAGATTCGGTAAATTTAAGTTTATGGAAGTAAAAAAGAAAAGAAATACTTATTCAAATCAGTGAATAACATGTGAATTAAAGGTCATAAGAATGATAAAACTAACGCTCCGAAAAACAGAAGATAAGCGAAAAATGGACGACAAAGAAGCAGAAATCTATGTCTGTGCTAGCTTCTAATGCCCATCACTGGACGTCCAAATCATGAATAATGGCACCTGAATCAATACTATTAACAAATTCATTATATACGAGTTGAGAAATTTGAAGCAACTTTCCTCGTCGCGCACCACCTCTCTTTATTGCTTTTTCCCACCTAGAAAAAAAAAAAAACTAATGATACCAGTAGGAACAAATCCTTGCTATGTCACAATACTACTTCACCATTTACCTGTACAATTGTTGCATAGATAAAACTTTGCGGAACTTTTTCTGGACGGTATTCAACGCAAGTCATCTTTTTCTTCCCGCTTTTCCAATACGTAACAACGTTGGTTTTATATTTTAAAGTTACAATACCTGCTTCTGGTGTACACTCTTCTTCTTCAGCGTCTATTGTTTCTAACCCTTTTCCCTTGTGGGCGCATATACCTCATCTACAAATTTTATGGAATATGGTTTGTGCTGTTGCAAAAATTCTAGAGTTGTATCAGTTTCCAGTGAAAACGTTGTTTTTCTTTGAGCATCGAAAAGGATAGTTTTTATAATGTCGTGCAATTCGACTTCGTTGGTATTCACAAGGGGTTCATTATTATTATTGGCAACTTCGTCAGTTACCGTCAGTAAACCAATTACATTTATAATACTAAAGGCGACCATTTTCAACACTACAGGAGTGGTGTATAACCAACCAATAACTATTATTAATATCAAATTTGATGAGTTATATATACTACTTGCGTATCTCATTCAGCCTATTTTCTTTGTAAAAACATGTTTACTATTTACTGGTCTAATGTAGCTACCTTCGATAACCTACAACTTTTAGATAAGAAACAATCTAATCTAATGACAAAAATACAGTAAACACTTTTTCTCGTTTGCTTGATAAACCTTATCCAAACAAACAATTTTTGTCTTAAATTTTTCTCTACCTCTTACCGTTAGCGAGTTATGCGCATCGACTGAATGCAAAATTTTCCATTTCCGAATTTTTTTCTGCTTATGCATTCTTTCTTATTTCTCTCCGGCCTTTGGATTCAGATCTTTGCCGGCAGCAGGTGCTTCTGTCTCAGTAGAAGAGCTTGATATCTCTTTTCCCATCTGCAAGTTTCGTTGATAAGGACGCCCTCAAAAGTGTTTTGAGGCGCTTCCTTATACGTGTCGAGTTGATACAGTGGATGACATGGTTTAGGGCCATTACTCCTCGAACGAACTTATGGTTGATTCTATACTTTGCTCGTTGATCCTCCATTTGGAGGTCTTCAGTTTGAATCTCTACGAGAATGACGATTTTCTTCATACAATATCTCTCTGAAGAACAAAACAACTTTTCTTAATAATAATTTTTGTCGTATCGGTCTTCTGGTGTAAAAATCGTGGGGTCGTACATCGGGAGGGTAAAAGTCAGAATGTTCTAACGAATTTTGGCACACGTCCTGCCCGCTAAAAACAAAATTACTTTTCTTACTAATTCTTATTTAGTATCGGGTTCTAGAAAATCGCGATCCAGGTGTAAAAAAATCGACGGTTCGTACATCGGTTTTGTTCGCAAAAGTTAGACGGAACCGAGATTGGAACGAAGTATCTACACGGTGCATGTAGTGGATATTTCCTTTGAAAAATTTTATTACCATCATCGCCCTTATCGCGCCGGAAGCGCAAGTGACTTTACAACCATTACTTGACGCTCCGCGTTTTTCAGTTTTATACTTTATTCAACGAAAACAAACAAAAAGCCAACACAAATACACATCTCGACATAAACTCCCTGGCGCATCATGCAAGGCAAATTGAATTGGCAAATATAAAACGTAAGAGCAACATCAGAACATCTCGCCTGTTGCTGTCGGGTGCAATTTACTCAGGAGATGAGTACGAGTGGTCCGTTGTACGTAACATGTTGATGACGAGGGTGTAGCGAAAAGACCTGGAAAACGTGAGAAAATGCTTCAGAGGTTAGTTCGAAAGATTAACGTATTAGAGTGGATTTTTCCCTCTAGCAAACATCAAGTGACTTTACGCTGTCTAACCAAGAGATGCTTACGGTTCGGTTGTCGTGAGATACAAGGTAGAAATAGATTTAGAAATGCATTTTATATTGGATAGCTGTGTTGTTTAAAATTATTGTTTGAAAGTCTATGAAAGCTAGTGCATGTATTTAGTTAAATGACGCATTCTCTTTCCAATCACACCTTTTATGATAAAACTCTAAAGATTTGTTGAAGATGTACTATTCATCCATACGCAAACAATAAACTATCGGTTTCTGGTAGAACCAGTAAAATAACCACTTTAATAAAGGAAGGATTTGTCGATTTTTCAAGACAACATCCATCACGTTATACATTAACCAAATTTATTAATAAATTTCGTTCCGGATTTAGTAAGGGATTATCGTACAGGGCTTAGCGTATATTAGGAATAAGATACATACAACTTCGGTCAGCTTTATTGTTTTCTGTGGCTCAGCTTGGGATATACAATATCTGAAGGATTATAAAAGCCGTTTCGTATCCTGCATAAATCAGAGGAAACCGGAGTGCGGAGATGTACAAGAGGATTACAAATATTGCTTCTTTGTCGTTGGGCGCTAATTTCCTGAAGCTATCCAAATTTGTATGCTGAAACTTCATTGCAATTTACATGAGAAACGGTGGGCGAAATATATAGTTTGTACAATGATATTAGAAAACCCCATGGCAAAATTTAGCTCTTTCTAGAGATAATTAGACCATATGATATTTAATATTACTTTGGTAGAGCAATATCAGTATCAATGAACTTGTCTAGTATGTAAGTGATCACAAAAGAGGTGTATTGTGTGTTCGAGAAATGGCTGTTGAAGTTTCAGAAGAGAATATCTATCGATTCTTGTTCAAAGTGATAGTTTGGAGCCGGTTAGTAACTGTTTCGTTTACGATCGAGTGCTTATTTCAAGAAGAATGTAAGGCAATTAGAAGTATCGATTGCCTCTGTAACTATGATATTGGATGTACAATATATTGTTTTACATTTCATATGGAATAGTAGCTGCTTGGTTGTGAGTTTTTAGGATTCCTTTTGGTAGGCAATCTCTTCACATTCTTCTCGTGTTTCGCCTTCTACTTCGACTTGCCCTGATGTTCTTGCAGTCATCGTTGTACTCCCTTGAACGCGATTTGAGACATTTCTAATTTCTTGCAAACGATTCAAAAACCCCTGCGTTTCAGATATATAAAAATTACCGCCGTTTGGAGAGCACATATTAAGTGCATACAGTGATTCTCGGCCCCGAAGTATATTGTATCTACTTAAATTCGATTTATATTGAAGCTGGAAGATGCCAGCTTCAAAACAACCTACAAGCACTTGATGTTGCTGATAATATAACGTCTAGAAACAGTAATGAAAACAATGTCGCCCGTAAAATAGCACTTGAGGTAATGCCTTCGTTTTGCATTGTAACTAAATAAAATGCTGCCGAGACCAAAGAGATGATTTGTTCAGCCTTGAGTGATGATGCTTTCGGGATGGAACACTCTGGACAATAGGAAACAAGTGATGTTTGTACATATGAGAATTCAATTAAGAAATTCTCCCAATATGTACTTAAATGCGCGTTTTGCAGCCATATAATTTTACAGGAGTGGACAACCAATTACTTTCACCATTCGCAGACGAGTTTCGCGGTTATACCGCTCATCAGTGCGACTTTGTGGGAATTAGTTTTCATTTCCAGATGAGCATTATATATGCTAGTACGTTTGATGTTCGTACATATGAGAATTCAATTAAGAATATCTTAATTAAAAAACTAGTTTTCTAATTACACGAAAACAAGTTGATGACGGGGAACAGGAGGAGCCACTTTCCGTGCGATTATCCAAACTTGGAGGAATATAGAATGCAAGCCGTGATTCTATTGCACGACAATGCACGCCCCACATAGCAAAAGCGACTATGGATGTCATTTTTAATTTGGTTTGGGAAAGTGTCCCTAATGTACCTTATTTTCCGGACTTGGCACCTTCGGATTATCATCTGTTCCGACTGTTGCTACAGCATCCCAAAGAAGGTAAAAAAATCGATGAATTCGTTGAGTCAAAATCGGCACCTCTGGTCCGAAGTGGAATTCGAAAGTTTTCTGAAAGTTGGCAAAAATGTGTAAAAAATGAGGGGGTTACTTTGAAGACTAGGTGACTACTCCCTTTTTAAATAATAAACGATAAAGTTTAATCAAAAAGACCGAGAATTAATTTATGCACCTAATTCTTCCAAGAATTGCACAGAGATTAATCTCATTGTCTGTCTGCCTGTTTAGCAGAATTAATGGAAACTAACCGCAACTCCGCTACAAAGTTAAAGAAAATGAACCGAAAATTGTCAATTTAGGTTTAGTGGGGAGGGACTTATCGAGTGTACTAAAACAAAGCAGATCGCACGCCTCAACGATGTATCGTTTTGGCTAAAATCGCCTTTCAAAGCTTGAAATCAAAGTTTGATATATATATAAGTTATTGCTTCTAGCTCAGAAACTATTAGACGTATGTACATATGTTTTCGTTCTTATTCAATTAAAATCTTAGACACGATTTGCGTATACACAATCTATTGCAACCAGCCACTTAATGGTGATGTGGCCATAAATAAAGTTATACTTACGCGATGAAAGATTTGTATTCAAATTTCTAAGTTGGTTTAGGTTGATAGCTTTTTTCCTTGGAAGTTACTAACGTACCGTTAATTGATTCATAAGAGCGATGTAGGTATGTATATTTTTTGAGAAAATGCCCTCGAAAGTTGACAGAAAAGAACGTAGTCACCTTTTGAAAATTCATGGGTTAAATATTGGATCATTTCATTTTAGAAGGGAACATTCCCAAGTATCACTCCCCGATTTGAATGAAACCTGATCAGTTGGTAGACTCCATCGAGTGTCACCGGTTTCCGTTTCTGCGGTGTCCTACATTTCGGGGGTAAAAGTCGCCCTTGAAGTTTTGACGATTTTCAGTTATCTGCGATTTACACTATTAGGACGAAAAGAGCTTACGCTATAAAATCTATCCGTACCCAAAAGGGGGTTGAGAGAAGCAATGAAAATGGACCCATCCTGCTGATTCACCCCTATTCACCGCTGGTTAAATAAAAAGTATGAAACCTTTATGTGTAGTATGCAATAATTACATACAATTTTTTCACTTCCACACACAATTTATTTTACATAACATGTCCCAAATTTAGATCAACTATATGTATAAGATAAATAAGTAAATGAAACAACACTTGACTTAAGCACTGCATATGTCCGTAGATAGAACATTCGATCACTGATAAGGAAATTTTTGTTCGATTTCCGTCCCACGAAACCGAATATAAATAATACAAAGATATTTGATAAATATCTTGCCGAAATTGAGGTAATAAGTTAAAATTTATTCAGACAGCATACTCTAAACCGGATAGCTTTGTTCTAAACAAGTCTCCCATAAATGTTTTTAATTAAATTTTTCTATTGGCATATGTAACATTTAACCTTCCCGTGTCCCATCGAAGACGAAATCATGCGTCAGTAAATTTTGTTTCTCATTTTTTAAATTTCCTTTATTGGAGTCAATTTTAAAAAGTGCTGTTTAAACAAATCGAAATCTGGGGACGTTGTTGGTGCAATTTATGTCCGGTGTAGATATAGACGAAACGATTTATATTAAATTGTGTGTGGCTTTGTAATGCCAAAAAAGTTATTGGGGGTGCCGATATTCGAATGTGCAGTGCATATACCTCAAATTTTCCGAGGCTTTATTCTTGCTATTTTGCGGAATTTTGGAAGTGTCAGAGCAAAGAAGTCTACAGTTTGCACCACCAAAACGCATTCAGAATGCATATTTTCTTACTGTTTCTGGTTCTTTGTTCTTTCAAAGGTGGATGATAATGTTATTGATCCGATAACCAAATTTCTAACAGTACAGTCGAATTTATTGACTTATATGACATTGATGAGAATGAAATTTGAAAAATTTTAGCTTTTTTAATTTGTCAAATATCTTCAATGGCAACAACTTCATGCCAGTAATTGAGATAAATTGACAGACCGTAAACTAGCTGCGGGCTAATGTTTATCTATTAAATAATGAAACCAGTAGGTTACATCCGAATGACAGTAGGAATTAAATACACAGGAGGGTGGGTGTCATAATTTGATGTTAGAAATTAGATTGCATCAGTTCGTTTATTTCTTATTAGAAAATGGATTGTATGCATTGATTTAAAAAAGTGCAATCATTGTGTCATTATTCTAGTTTCGCGGTTGCCATTTTCTGCCTGCCACTGCTAAGCTACGCGTGCTGGTAATACAACAAGCAGCCTCCAGTCGAATCAAGTGAAAGACACTTGAGTTAGATTTGCTAACAGTAGGGAACTCAAATTGACAATATGTCAACGCGAAGTACAATTTATATGAAGATCTGGTTGTGGATTTGATAGACGCCTTTAGAAATTATATAATTATGGAATAGTTATTTTCATCAACTGTAGAGTTCAAAACTAATTGTTTAGATCCAGAAGAATCCATGCTGGTAAATGGATGCAAAATCTTGTACCTAGAATAGCATCAATATTGTAGTATAGCAAATGTCACTAGAAATAAAATTATTTATTTTATAAAAAGCATATATTAATGGATAATAAAAACATTGTTAACATTCAAACACATTACATACAACATTTTACATTACAAGAATTCATATAAATTTACTGGAAATAACCAAGGGTACATCGACGTCCAGTACAGGTTTCTATAACAGCGGTATACCTGGATGAACTGGAGTCAGGGTGAATTAAAGTGACAACTTATAAATAAAGGAGTGTAGTCCTGGTTTCCAAAAGAAATAAAAAGTTTGTTTGGTTAACGACGTATTAATTGAGAATATAGATAAGTCAATAAATAAGTCTATAAATGTATTTTGAATTAAAGGGTTTTAACAAGAAGTACCAGTGAGAAAAAGAACCTCACCATACAGAAGAAGAAAGAATTTATAAAAGGAAAGAATCCATAAAGCTGCATCGAGAAAAGAAGTGAAGAGAGGAGATATAGGAAGAACCGTCAACGGAAAAGAAATTACACTTGCATACACACACACTAGGTAAATATTTTGATTTTATGTTCAATATTTCTCAAAATTTATAAATATAATTTGTTATAATTTATGCTTTTTATATCATTATTTACGAGCCAGACCGGTGCAATTTCCTTTAAGTAATTTAACTAAATTCTCAGTACAATATACAGCAAGAATCACGAGACGAAGTGATGGAATCGAGGTAGGAATTCTTCTCTTTTTGTTGCAAAATACTTATGCCCTGTTAAAGGAGTAGGATTGAGTTCTAATCCGGTGTCTCTTATCCGCTTCTTCCAAGTCGTTCTGTTCCTAGTCATGCCATTTCGTTAATTCTTAGCAACCATAGTCTTTTTGGTCTGCCACGTTTTTCTCCTCCTTTGTTTACTGCTTCTACAACTCTTCACAATTCCTTCTAATTTCATTCTCCCTCGTTCTAATTCTTTACAATATTTCTAAGAGAATTAACTTCATTTGTAGTTAATTCTTCGCGGCTTTTGGCAGGAACACAAGGTTTGTATTCGAATGAAATGGTGATATACATTGGTGGTTTTATTTTGGTGTCAAGGTTCTTTAGCTAAGATGGAGTAATTTCTTTCATATTATTAGCTTCTGACTTTTCTTTCATGCATTTTGTTATTGATTTTCATAAATAGTCTTTCTATTTCTATTGTCTACATAAGCACATAATCTTTGCATTTTTCCTTTGGGGTTTGTTACTAGAACTACATCGCGTAGCACTATACACCATAATAATTATAATAATAATAATAATTCTGATTATTAACAGAAACATGTGCTTAGCCGAGGTGGAAAATTTAAACGCATCTTAATTCTCCTCATACCGAATCTCATGTTTCTTTCTCTGAACGATCACTGGAAAAAAGAACAAGTTAATAACTAGGATTACCTACAGAAGGAGATGTAAAATTTTAAGGAAAATAAAGTCCTCGACTTAAGTGGAAAACCGGTTGGATCGAAAGAGGCAGTAACTTGCGCAGGATAATATTTTAGTGAAAGACTGTTTGAAATAAAAAAGCAGTGTTTCAAATCTTAGCTTGAGATTCAACAGAAGTTATATCAGGTATACCAGGTAATGCATTTTGGCTGCAAAATTTGTTAGAAAAAAATAGAATAACGCACATTTGGCTTAACAACGCAACGCTATAGATGTTTTTTAACCTTCCTATACTCACATCAATATATATGAAACACGTATACTATACTATATAAGTCGGTCCCACAGACCGTATGCGTGAGTATAGGAAGGTTAAATAAAATTTCTGTGTCTTTCATGTGTCTTAGTTTTGGTTTGCTGGAATTAATTAGTCCACCTTTTGATCTATTAGACTATGTATGGGCAACCTCCGGCCCGCGGGCCACATGCGGCCCTCGAGCAAGATTTGCCCGGCCCGCTACTGAATTCTTTCGTTGTATATTAGCACGGCCCGTCTAAACTTAATTCATAATGAATCATAAGGATACTACAAAAATGTATATTTTTCAAGATTACTCGCAGCATAAAATTTCTACAAGAAAAGGTTGCCCATGCCTGTATTAGACACTTAATTCATTTTAGCGCCTTGAAACAATAAATTCTTAATAAAAGAATGCGTTGCGATTTTTGGCGATTCGAAGTACATAGAACGAGTTGGTTGGAATTATTACTTTCAAGTACAGTTTAAATCAGGCATGGACAACCTTCTTTTTGTAGAAGTTTTATGCTGTGAGTAATCTTGAAAAATATACATTTTTGTAGTATCCTTATGATTCATTATGAATTAAGTTTAGACGGGTCGTGCTAATATGCAACGAAAGAATTCAGTAGCGAGCCGGACAAACCTTACTCGAGGGCCGCATGTGGCCCGCGGGCCGGAGGTTGCCCATAACTGGTTTAAATTATACACAAGCTGATTTTCATACATCAGGAATTTGAATTTGATTACTTTTGTTTTAACTACTATCTTTAATGTCTCTACGGAACACAATGAAAATTTCTACTCCTACTTCCAGGATCGCCTTGCATCGTGTGATTTTGCAAGCATTGTAGCCTGTATTAATCAGAGATTTTGGCAACAAAGGGCGTTAATGTTTAAAGTAAATTGATTGAATAGATACTTTTGCAAATATTATTTGAAACGCATGTTGCAAGTATAAACACAATTGTTGCACGCGAATATAAAAGATATAAATCGATGTATTCGTAAGCGACTTTTGTAAAGGCGATAATACCGATTGTATACACAAATTGTTGACATTTGTAATATCGGAAACCTAATTAATTCACACCAACGCGCAGGTAGGTCGAAATGATACGTGTACAATAATCGTATGCAAATATAAATCTCGAACACGGTTACAAAACACAAACTTTTGTTGCATGTGCCAATTCGACGGCGAACAATTCGCGATAAAACTCTCTCGGTTATACGATGTTTACTATACTTGCGTCCTGCTGTCGACGCACAATAAAATGTAAATGATAAGAACTACTCTTCTCGTATAATCGTGTTATTCGTCCACGTTTTAGTCGAGGAAACGTTATTAAACTAACGAGTGGTAAGTGTGTACTTTGTGTATGGACACAAACTTCCTTATCTAGGTTTCGGTGAACGAGGCGATTGACATATATACACACTTCCGTCAACAGAATTAAATAACACTTGTTCTCGAAAGGCATTGACATCGAAAGGCGACGAGACAGCTTACCAGGGTCAAATTAAATTTGCGAGAGAGTGATTTGCGGTTCAGCAGGAGGATACGCGTCTCTTATACGCATGTATTCGATAGGTGTTTATACGAAGATGTATGTGTCGTGTCATGGAAGACGTGCAATTACTTACAGCATACAATATGTTTCGCATACAGATGGCCGCAGGAGGTGATACATCTATGTCAATGAATATAAATATAACGAAATGTTATGTAAGAAAGTATAAGCACAGTCAGGCTTCTCTCGATCTTGTGGATAGTTTTGTAAAGTTATTCTTTAAAGCTAAAGAAATAGAATAACCTGAAGATATTGGATAAATATGTTGTAGAACTTGAGGTAATAAGTTAAAAATAAAACTTATTCAAACACCATATTTCATCTAAACCGGTTTTGTTCTAAACAAGCTTCGCAGCAATGTTTTGAATAGACTTCAATCATGTTTGTCGACCACTTAGATCATCGTATTTTGCTTTACTGCTGATAAAATTTAACCCAAATAAAACTTCTGTAAGTACAGCATAACTCGGTTATACCGCACATATGCGGACCAAAACAAAAAGTTTGTTATAAACGAAGTTTGGTATAAAGGGAACACTACCTTATACCTAATACTTGGATCTTTATTTATACAAGCACATGTATGTCTTTTATCATAAACCTTCTAACTAGTTAAAACAAATTTTTATTTGCTAAAAAGTCTGAAATAAGTATTTGCCTTTTATTCATCTGACACAAATATCACATCGGTAAACTGCTTACCACACAATTGTTTATAATAAAATCGGTGACACGTGTTTCGCTGACTCGAGGCAAGCGTCTTCAACAACCGTATAAACCGAAGTCTATACGGTTGTTGAAGATGCTTGCCTCGAGCTAGCGAAACACGTGTCACCGATTTTATTATAAACAATTATGTAGTGAGGAGTTTATCGATGTGATATTTGTGTCAGTAAATTACACCACAGTCCTTGCAATCACCCTTATTTTTTATTCATCTCAAGAAAATGTTTAATTTGTAGCGCTAAATTCAATATGTGATTATCCGTAGTATTCTTGCTTTTCCAATATCGCTTCACTGTTCTCATACCGCTAACAAGGGGACATCGCGTAATGTTCATCACGGATTTCGATCCTATTACGTGTGAGTGTTCTTTGAGACTTCACGAAAAAACTCTGCAAGCGCTTATCCGATAGGGGTTTCGTTCTGGAGATATTAAATTCCGAAGAATGAAGTGCGCAAACCACACGAGTAAGTACCGAATCGCGTGAATAGAGTTCCACAGGTCGCGATGGCCGAACGAACTTGGTGGACCTGGTGACGTACTGAAATGGTGGAGGTTCTGGTTTCGATTCTTATTGATTTGAATTTTTGTTTGTTTTTTTCTCATTGCAATCATCAGTGGTATTAAATTTAACAATCAAACACAATCGAAAACAATCTCTGCTACGTTTCATAAACTTTCATTTTAGTATCTCCAAATCGAAGCCCCAATCGGATAAACGCTCAGAGAGGTTTGAAAGAACACTCGCACGTAATAGGATCGAAATCGGTGATGGACATTACACGGTGTCCCCTTCTAAGAACATGACGGTGCATATGCGCAGGATATTCAAGTTCTTGGTCGTCGTCTTCACTATCGCTTTTTTCCGTTGTAATTATCTGATTAGCTATGTGTATATCCATTGGCACTTTTGTTGTAATTACATCACCATCCACGCCAACAATACTATCAAGTGCTGAAGCATCCAGGGATGCTGGATAGCGTAACAAGGGATACAACCAAATTGAATGATTTGAAAATAAACAGAAAACAATTTGGAATATAATAAATGAGTTCACAGCAAAGAACGCAAAGAAAAAATGTATCAAGCAGTTGACTCCTGTGATAGTGAATCAGTGTTTCATAATCCATGGAAAACAGATATTTAGTCAGTCTTCTATTGGTGCACATGAATTGTTACTACATCCGTAAAATCATGTTTCTTCACGTCAGTTGATCGTTTTGAACTGAAGGAGGTAATTACGAAAATTAAATTCGAGAATATGGATCTTAGTGTTATCGATCCACTGACCAAAATAAGAAATAAATGCCTTGAAGAAGTAGTCGTTCCTAAAGAACAAAGCTACCTAGATGATGCCAATACATAAAAAAGGTAACACTAATAACTTGCAAAACGTGAGACCAATATCCATTTTACCAGCTTTCTCAAAAATAATTGAGATTGCAATTGTAAATCGACTAGCTTATTTCTTGGACAAGACACCTTCATTACTACTGCTCAATAGAGATTTCACAGAGAAAAATCTATTTCAACTGGTTTAACGCAAATAATGAATACTATAATAGCAGCTGTTGGAATAGGACAATAGACAAAGACTAATAATTATTATAAAAGAAAGTTCTTTTATTTTATATCAGCTTTAAACAAGAAAGAACATGACCGTTTTCTAGAACAGACGCATGCTAACTTCCTTAACGCATCGACATACAAAGACTATTCGTTGAAGGCCACGGTGTACCTGCAATACATATCATCCTTGGTTCCAGGTCAGTTTATGTTCCCCTCTTGAGTACATAATTTACGACGGGCCTATGTGTTTAGGTATGAATTCAGTTTTGACGTGTGTTATTGCTATGCGACGTTCAATTCGCATTCCAGATCGTGAGAACATAATTATTTCACTTGAGTTTTTCAACAGCTGCAATATTTAACAAGGGATATGTGAGCTAGAAATGTTGTGATCTAATAAGGAAGCACTGTGTTTCACCGATTAAATGAAAGTTTGTGGGTATATAGACCGATGTAGTGTAAAAACAACGATGATTTTTAGCAGCCCAATGTCATATTAGCGGGGTGTACAGCCCCTAAGCTCAACACTACCTTCGTTGTTTGACTCAATAACACATAAATTATGAGATATCAAAAAAGACAAATATATGTTTATGGAACCAACCTCTCACCTTCATATTATAGGGAAAATATTTAGGCCATCGTTGAGAGCATGTAAAAGAGTTTAAACCTTGCCTTAACTCATTTTTCATACCTTTTGTAGTTTCTGAGTTATTGAGTCAAACAGCAAAGGACAGTGTTGATTCAAGGGCGCTGTGTGCTCTGCTAATATGAAATTGGGCAGCTAAGTTGTTTCTACACTACATCGGTCTATAAATCCACAATATTTCATTTAAATCGATGAGACACACATACAAGTGTTTCCCTGTTAATAAGCTATTACACATCTATCTTTTAGCTGCCCAGTTAACGCACCGAATTAGATCGTTTTTCTAGGGAGTCATCAAAGTTCTCTGAATTCATATTTTGGCCCTGAATTTCATTGATGAAGCCGGAGTTAGTTTTTGTGTGACTACTTAGATTCCCCGATTTCAGCTCCATCGAGAACCTATAAGATATGATTGGAAGAAGAATAACGAACTTGAAACCTTTGGTCCATCTAGAAAAATTCAATTTGCTTGAGAGAAATGACCTTAAGAAGACATTGTGGATCTTACTTATTGTTAGAAGAGAAAAGCATTGAACAGTTTGTGGGTTCCGTAATGTGAATGAAGTTTTCAGTCAAATTTGTTAACTTGTTGAGTTATATTCGATTCCTTCTTATAATCGCTAGGCTACGTATTAATCTTAAAATTTTCGCTTATGCAGCACGCGCACTTCCTGCCAATAATTGTGGCGATTACAGTCAAAATATACACGGAAAGACACGATTTCGACCTTGTAATCGATTCACCGATGCATGCAAATCCGCATGAGATTTCGTTGAAATAACACGTTTGCTCGAGACAACGCGATGTTTTATGGAAGAGATGAGTTTATTTATAGTATTTCTGTATGTATACGTATACTCGTCGCGCAGCGGACCGAATCGTGCATAATTCAATAAATTTAATTCATAATGAAAACAAATATTTCGCAAACATGAAACGTCGTAATGAGAAAAGTTTCGGCTTATATTTTTCGCGTTCTTCCATTGCCTTTCCGCTCTGTAATATTCAAAACACAATCGGCTATTACAATTAAGTTCAAGCGTGCGGGGACAGGAGCGGATCGAGGAAAATAACCTTCTGAATTACCTTGGTTGATGTACTGCCTGTTATTTAGAATTACAACGCTCCTGGGAGTTCTTTGAAATACCGCGTGGATACGAGTGTAATAAATTAGCATATTTTGCTAATTGTTTCCTTCACTTTGTATCTTTCCGTATGATTAGAAGGAGTTATTTTGAACTTCCTAGTGTCACTTTAACATTTTGTACAACTAATAAGGAATTGTTAAGCAGGAACTGACATTTTGCTCAACCTTTTGTAACTTTAAAGCTGTTAGATTGATATTCAAATCTTTGAAACAAGCGTCACGAATTCTCTATAGCTCCTCAAGTTTAGATGTCCGTAAAAATTGAAGTATCTTGAGTGGATTTAGTAACGGTGAATTTTCAATCTGGTAATTCCCTACATGTCGAACCATTGGTTGGAAAAATTTATAGTACTCTTTAAGAATGTGCTATGAAATGTTAATTGCTTCCTTACAAAATGTACAGGTACTGCTATTATCCATGTATACCTATTCTGTGTATGTGTACATTTAGTCTACGATACCCGCACTCCTACTAGGGCATTTAGTTAATAGTAATAATAGTCTCTATTGTACAACATATGATAAAATATACATTAAAAGAAGCGGTATTACAACTGCAATAATTACAAACAATCTATTATATGTACATATATATAATTGCCTTATTTGTGTGTTCCTTTTTTTGTCTATCCAGAGCTTCTTGAAGCCCACTGATGGGCTAGAAAGCTGAAAATTCGCATGCATATAGTAAAACGCTTAGGCCAAATCCTAACGTAGCCGGATTTTTGATTTTTGGCCTGTGGGCGGAGAATTAAAACGAAAAAGGAGCGTGGCAAAATTCAATTTTTTAACATTTCAGCTTATATTTTCTTTTTCTTCCTCCCTGGCAGGGACAGGGGGTTTGTGTCGGTCAGCCTGTATTAGCAAAACCTAACGCTAATGAAACGCTATTTGGAGTGTGTAACGTACTCTCGTCTTCTTAAGGCTTTGAAGTACTTCATTGGACGAGAACGGATGGATGGATATGCAGTATATAAGTTGGTGTAGGATTGTTGCCAGAGCGACTACAAGAACGTTAGCAAACGCATTTACTATATTGTGAGGATAGGATTAGTCATTTTGGTAGTCGTGCAGCGTCATACAGCCGGGCATTCTAAATGCGTTCCCCTTCTCTGTCAAAAACCTCCAAAATGTTCCTGGATCATCGATCACTTGATGCTCTATATGCGTTTGGTAATAGTTATAAGCATCTGAAGCTTCACGTTTAACCAAAGCACGTAATCTGGTGTATTAATGATGATACACTTTTGATCTAGTTTGTTTCCATTTTTCAAAATAGTTCTCTTCAAACCGTCTAAGTTTTTGACATTTACGTTGTACTATGAAAAACGTTGACTTGGACGACTTTACTTTCTTAACAGAGTCATCAAGCCGTAAAAGCAACATCTGCACCAGAATGAGTACCCAGAAATGACCAGTCGATATTTAGCATATTCTTGTCTTCTAGTCTATTAGTGGGGTCGAAGTAGTAGCCACTTTAACCTGCGATGTATTAATTAAATTGACAACAGCAGAAAGCATCCCCCACCAGTAGAGCGACTGACAGCCGCAAAGTGCTATCACTTCTAAACACTAAGTAAGATTTGGAAGAAAACTCATTTATATCAGTAGAAAGCCATGTTTCAGTATAAAATATGGCCTCAGCATTAATTAGGTCAGTCACCGCATGAACACTATCAGTTTCTGACCTAATTCAACGCACATTCTGATAAATCAGACGAAGACAGAGATAATTTCTGCTGGACTTATTCAGTTCTCCGAGGAATGAGTCTTTATAATACAAACTTGTAAGAGCATCCTTAATATATTTTAGAGCAGGATTAGTATCTTATATAGTAAGTTGCTGTTTAATTGTCTTATGCCTGGTTTCACCAACATCAAATAAGTAACTTATCATAAAATAACTCCCATAAGCAAACTGGCCAAATATCTAGGGTTAAAATTTTATTTGGAGATTTCCAACCTTGCCAGACACTTAACAACTCTAAACAAATTGGCGTTTGTTGTGTACTATAGTTCATTTTAATTATTGTTTCCCAATTAATAATTGAGATTTCATTTGATAACTCTATATGCATTGGATAACAGGTGTGTATAGTAAATATTAAAAGCGTTTTGATGTACATATTTGTACTTTGGCTGTTATTGAAGCAATGTTTGTGTTACATAACATTGCAGTAAATATGAATTGTGGTGAACCTTATAAAAACCGTGAAGTTCTAATACATGTATTAGAAGATCCTGGATATGCTTTTCAATGAAAATTATAATATGGGTGTTTGAAGCCGTGTTATAAATACAGTTTTTGTAATATTAAACATTTATTTTAATGTATGTATAATTAAAATCTTATGAATTTTTTTCATATTCTTCTAATTACATTTTAAAAAAATTCTAATTCTATTAGCCTTCTTTCTTTAGTAACCTTCGAAATCTCCACTTGTTTGGTATAGTGCTCTTGCTTTATAGCAAGCACCGCAGACCTGTTTTCGTTGTACTATTGTACTGGTCTGCTATTTCACCCCACACTTTAGATTTAGTGGCACTGGAAACAGCATCATTTTCTTTTGTTGATTTTCTATGATATGTTTATATTATTATTCCTAATAAGTTTTCCTTTTCTTCTTCAAAGAAGTTCCTTCCTCTTTCCCATTTGCTGGAAGTTTCTGGATTAATATTAATCTAAAAGTCGTTCGCACTTGTGTTTATTCGAATTGATATAGAGTATTGTATTACACAAAAACATTTTCTTAAAGAATACGTATTGAAATTGTATCAAATGTAGATAAAATTGTACGTACGACGAATGATAACATTCATTTTACAAAATTAAATGTTTTTAATTCCATACTACGTCTACATACATCAGAAATATCATAGAAATATAAGAAAAATAACGTTGTTGCAGCTGTTCTAGTAGCAGTATTATGGATTAAAAAGGCCTAATCACACTCAAAAGCCTCTTATTCGTTGAATAACTAACTGAACTTGAAACACGTCATTGAAACAGAAATTTACACGAACTGGAGATTAATTTTGTTCATAAATAGCTATTTGTGCATTTATTCAGTGTTGGTGAAATCGGGTATTATAGAGCTGTAATTGTGCCGGGGTTTTATCTCTTATTATTAAGGTTTGATAAAAGAGTGGATGGCGTGTCATCTTTAAGCAGTGTAAACCCATATATGTCTCCAGTTACATGCAAGGCGCGACATTAAAATTAGGAGAAGTAAAGGCGTCAGTTCGGTTTACACTACGTAATGATAACACCTCATCCACTCTTTTATCAAACCTAACTTATTACGCTGCTGAAATCGGTGCTTAATTTTGTACAATTGCGATGAACTTGAATCCTATCCTCCACACTTGGAAGCGTCACCCTACTAACTCTCTTCTGTTCCTTCGACGGATCAAATTTACCCAGTCTAGACGGTTTAACGTACTATATTCCAAGTTCAAATCCAGTTTTGAAAAAGATTCATAACAGTCGTTATATCAGACGTAACCTGATTTGATTTCCTCGTCTCTTCAGACAAATTAAAAATAATTCCGTTAGTCTTTCGTCTTCGTCCCTCCGCCATTTGAGAAATAATTTTTTCCGTTTTAAGTGGGCCTAGCTTAATGTCAGTTAATCTAGCAAAATTAAATATAGTCGAATCAACTCGCTCCTTTGATAATTGAATCTTGACTTGTAATAACACAACCACCGAAGAGAGTCATCAACGTTATTTAACTGCAATTTAATATTTACAGTTTGTAAAAAAAAGAATACTTGATGATTTTTATTTTTTAATACGACTACAGGTGACATGGATGATCTTCATACATGAATCATATGATATTTCATTTTCTACAGAAAGTCCAAACAAGCAGACTGAGCATTCAGCATTCATGATATTATAAAACTAATATGGAGTAAGATAAAATGAAACGATAAAAAGAAAACAAAAGGAAAAAGGCCAGATGGGAACACTCACTTTACACCTGAGGGGTTTATCTCGGTGTCTAACAATGTAACAAAACAATAAAGCCGCGGTAAAGAAGGAGTAAATACAATTGCAGCGACTATAGCGGTCGCTATGTAGACGAAGCACCAAAATGACTTAAATATCGCAAGAAATGATTAGAACTCTACTGCACTAAAAAAATTAGTAGAAGGCTGGTAAAAACCTAGCGACATGTCAGAGAAGAGTAAAGAACGAATACAAGTAAATCAAAATAACTGAAAATACACTAATTGGAAGCCGGTAATACTTACATATACACGCAATTGCCAAAACATACTACAGAATGATATAATTTAAAGGAATAATAACATAAAATTACGCATACAAATAAAAAAAAGTACTGAGAGCATCAAACACGTGCACGGGCACGATGTCGATGATATGATTATAATATTTGGTTCCATTTTACTGAAGCTGATGAAGATTTTCCATCTCTTTCGTTCACAATTCTCGAGCAGAAATCTAGCCCTTGTCAGCCTCGGTAGGCTTACCCAGTACTATATTCATTTACTGCTTTTCTTCATGCCTTAGCATCACACGAAGGCAATGGTCAATTAGCTCACAAAAGCACTGAGGTCCTACGCACTATGATGACCATTGCTTTAATAATTTATCGTTTGCTTCATCACCTTCAACTATAGAGCGATCTGGTATCCATTGCAGTAGTATCCATTGCAGTAGCACTTTGGTATACCTACCCATACTACTATGTTTCTTTGTTCCTTCCTAGACTACCCGAATTGACGGCCCGTGAGTTCAGTGCTAATGGACAGAGAAGTATATCTCAAAGTTGCGCTTCTAAGTTATCCAGTCTATAGAGAGTGTAAGAAGTTTGGGACCAAATGGAAGGAATGCTGGATTGAGATCCAGTCCTTGTCCTGCTTCACTTTTAGTTATCCTATTAAAGATATTTTCTTGCGGTTGTTACCAAAAACTTTTGGTAAAATGAAAATAGAAGAAAAAGTTGGAAACGTGACCGATACGGAAATTAATCGTTACCATTCGAATAACCCACTTAATTGGTTATGAAGATGGAGATCCAGGCCGTGCTAGCTCAACGGAAAAGGCTCAGGTTCCAGTTCGAGAAGTTATTAGTAACAAGGTGCCACTTTCCTATTATAAACGGGATCGCATCTGAGTTTCTGGAGTCAGAGAGATCCTGTAGCTTCGTTGGTAAGTGAGACGAGATTATCCGAACCGTCTACGTTACTGATTCCTTTATTTGATCGTGAAGCGACCACCAGGGTCACTCGAAAACTCTATTTAAAAATAAAATAAAAGAAATAAAGATAAATTGAGGCGAGAGAATGACGTTATACCACACTTTATTCGTAACTGACAGCACCCTTGAGGTATATAGGGTCTCGATGAAATTCAAATAAGTCAGCGTTCTTAAATAATTTTTACACAACTCTCGGTAACGGTTTGAATTCCAGAGGTTTCACAGACACATTACAGCTTAGCAGAATGTAAAGAAGAAAAGTATGTGAAAGTCACAAGTAAACATGGTCCCCTTTTAAAATGCTAAACAGTATTGAATGTTTCGTTCAACAAATATCCAACTAAATCGTTGATTCTGATCTGTTGAATCTGTGATAGCAAAAGAAAGAAAGCCTCTTTTTACTCCAACACAAATCTCCAACTTACTAAAGCTAAATTGACTAAATAATTCTAGCGAATTTTTCCCAAAACTCAACGAGACAAAAATAAAATAAAGGCGGGTCTTAACGTGATCTGTTTCCGGTTGTCAACTCTCGTACGGCATTGTAGTCGCTGCCGAGACGAAAGCTGTCACAAGGTGGCAGGTTTCCTCGCCCTTGGTATTAAAATGTCGGAAATCCAACGGGACACTGCAAATTGAAGACTAAGTCGGCTTCTAGCTTCTACGATAACTCTTAGATGTTGGTGAAGTTCTCAGATGTTCTCAATACTAAATCCTAGCACTCTACTAGTATATACTAGATCCTTCTAGTTCTCTACTAGTCCCATACTAGTCCTCCAATAAAGGGAAAAACAAACGTCCAACGTGGCCGATAGTTATAACAGTAAAATTGGGGAAGCGTAATTTTTAAATTCACACAACGATAATATTAATCTTCTCAGGGTCGAATTCGCGCGCATATCCTCGATAGACGAGACTTTAAAGCGTAATCGGAATAAACTATTCACGGAAAACGACCCGTTCAACTGAACACCACCAGCAGTATGCCTAAGGCGTGCATCCGAAAAGGCGCGAATTGTATCAAACACCTACTAAAGCGGGGCGCCATCTACACGTCAGAGGTGGAGCGAGAGGCCAAAAGTAACAATACCAGAACGCTGTGGCAAATTGGCCCTAACACGGTTCCTTTAACTACCAAGAATAGTGTGTCTAACATGATCTCCATTTCCGCAATATAATCCGAAAATTCTATGATAGTTATTCTTGATGGTGTAAGAGAACAGAAGAAGAAGACGGTTTGATTCGCTAAATTGTATATTCGAGGAAGGTGTCGTACCTTGCTAAAAATACTCTTTAATGCTATCCATGTACATATGCATCTATGTATATATATATGTATACTGCACCATCATATCCTTTTTGCCGCGTTCCATTTTACACCTCCTATCATTATTTGATAGTTTCGTATGTAGACAGGTATTGTAATATTTGTACTTAACGATGGTACGTGGATCCATTTAGAACGGATTCGTATTATTTCCGCGTGCATATGAAATTATCGTTTTACATTTCGCGCGCGAGCGCTTCAAATACATCCCTATTTAACGATGCCATGACGTTCTGCAGCTATACCGACGGAACGGTCGTAACATATACGACGGGCTCTTTTGTGCTTTTCCTCCCCCTGTCAGAGATAGATATGTATTTACCTGTGTTTTCGCTCTGGATGTGCATACAAACAGAAATCCGTTCCCTCGTTTCGCTTATCGCAGCTTTCAGTCTTGTTCCTTTCCGGAAAACTACTTTTGAGGACGATCTGTCTTCGGGTTTTGTTTCGCAATCGTTGTTTCTTTTTCGAGGGCGAGCATATTGTCGATAACTGCTGTTTTGTCAAAAAAATGCAATAAAGGGAATATAGTTCTATTCGAAAATGTAAAATTTGTTTCCGGTTCAGCGATTCGCGTTGGCAGTGAAGTTGATCGAACAGTAATACCATATATTTGCTGAAACCGATTTGGAATTTGCAATGTCACAGAGTTCCTATTGTTCATCGGATTGGAAAGCAGCGGAGGAACTGCATGAAATGATGCTATCCACATTATAATATAATACGTTACTAAACAGAGGACGAAATACGCATGCAGGCATCAGAACTGACTGCAATGTACAGGTGTCGTAAATTGGGTAGGACAACGCAGGAGAAATTGGAATGATAGAATAGTAAGGATAGTTTGAGGCGGTAAACCGCAGACAATGGTCAGTCTGACAGTCAATGGTCAGTCTGGCAGTCAATTGGTAGATTCCTTAAGAGGTGGAAAGAGTTTTGTTTGGGTTTTGACATCCGATGAGGACCCTTAAGTTGGTAAAAAGGGCGTTCCCCCACAATAAGAAGAAGAAGAAGAAGAAAAAGAAGAGGAAGCAGAAAAAGAATAAAAAGAAGAAAAAGGAGGTGGGTTGGTTGTCGTTAATGATAATTTCTTGTCAATACTAATGAGAAATACCCCAGAACTACATCTAAAATGATTCCATATTATTATGGCATGAAATACTACACTTAAAGCTCCTCAGCAACACATGTATTTTGCAAGAAAAGAAAGATGAACAGTGTGGTTCCTTATAAAATATCGAGGTTCTTTTCCTTTCTGGTAAAAACGTTTAAATTCGATTAAGTCGTTTGCATTTGCTGCATTGGTATTGGTTCAACGTTTCTTGTCGCGACACACGATGGTGTAAGCGTGGAGGAAAGCCTTTTTAACAAAATGCAATCTAGGCCTTTTCTTTTTATGTTCTATTGTTCTCAAAATATTCGATCTTACTGATTCGTATCACTGTTTATGTGTATACTGTATTTTGTTAACTGGAGGCACTGGAGTTGACCTAAGACGATTCGAGTAGTTTTTACTGAAACTTGGACTTGTTTTTTTAAGAACTCGCAATTATTACCTGAACCTTTTAATTATTTTTTTATTATTCTATTTTTGATGAGTATAAACAATTAACCATAAATCGTAATGAATTTCAATATTCGTATAAAAAATTGTCTATACCTATACCCATACCCACATACTTTATGAGTAATCGCACATTGAGCACACGCGATCAAATACATTATACTGATAGAATTACGGCTTAATGGTGTTTTTTCAAAGAAAATCAACGAAATCATCACTAAATAGAACGAAAGGAAACAAAAAACCCATAACGCACAAAATTTGTAATTTTTCAGTTTCTATCAGTTTATATTCAATTTTTGACGAGAAATAACCTGAAAATAAATGAGCATCTTTGCGATTCCTTACTCTATGTTATGTGCTGAAGTTATAACGAGTGGTCGATATTTTCAATAATTACTTATTAATAATTAATAATTCTTTGAAAACACATACTTCAATTTTACTGTGGATGAAATGGACACAATATTGGGTGCAGCACAGAAACGTTTTATTTCTTAATTTACCCGACGATGAAATACAAGTACGCCGTACAAGAAGTAAGTTTGAAAAAATATGTAGTGATAGGCTTAAAAACGTGTTCAATGTAGAACCTACTAAAACTGTACTAAAGCAGTATTAAAAGACGTGGAAAACGTTTCGACGAGTGCTAAACGCTACGTAAGATCCCAAATGCAAAAAATATTTTCTCAAGAAGATATAAATCATGGATCTACATTAGGAAATGTCGCTTCTTCACATATTGATCCTGATAAAACTCTGGCTGTGTTCACGCAGACCGAATCATCAAAATACCAGTACGAAGTTTTGAGACATTGAAGATGAAGAACATAACGTCTTCCCTTCCCGCCTTATTATAAAGTGACGCAGGAAGAAAACAAGTAATATCCAAAAGCTGAGCAAATAACGGAAAGATATGCAAGTGTGAAGTTGCAAGATTTATTGGACCACACTGCTACAAGATTACCTGAAAGTAAAACTGAAGAAGACCTGACTAAAATAGAAGAGAAAACGTTAACTCTATTCACTATATGGGATTGCGATAGTGTTGCAAAGATGCAAACGTTTCAGACGGCAATATGTTCATGACGTCTTTTGTACCTCTAAGAATGATTTTGAGGGAAGATGAAGGTACCACTATGTGGAACAACGATCGATAATGGTCAACTAGGTAGTGCAGAGCAAATTTCAAGCATTCGTGAAGGAAGCTGCTGAAGTCATACGGATCGAGTCGTTAAAGAAATCCAGAACTTTGTTTAGACTATTGTGGAGATGAATCATCGTACTATCAAGGTGAAACATAAGTTAATGTTTACTATGATTGACTGCACAACAGCCAAATCAGTGACCGAAACTTCAGCAGCTTCTTCGTGTTTTATGTGGTGTGTGATGTGACTACTTCACGGATTAATAACCTATCAGAGGTAAAGAAAATGCCCACACTAAAAGAAGCTGTACAATTTGAAATGTCTCCCCTACACGCACACATCAAATTCATGGAATATATTTTTCACGTTTCATATAATTTACCATGTCTAGCCTGCAGAAAAAATAGTGAAACATGTCCCATCAGACACGTACAACACACACTTGAGTTAGTGCAAAAAAGTTTCGAGAGAAAGTGAGGATTAGTGTTGATATGATATAGCAAAACATAAAAACAAGTAACGACGGTAACAAGTACAGAAGATGTTTTGCAAATCTAGCTGTAACTTCACAGAGCACCGCAATTAGTCAGGATTTGATTCGGCACTTTTTGTCATATTGGAAACAATAACGAGCAACGAAATTGTACGAATAGCTAAATTTGGTAATTCTGTCTGGGGGACACTGCATAAATGATCGTAGAAAAATACAAATGGTACAACATGCCTTCGATTGTGTGCGAGCTACTAGTTCATTGAGCACAAATAATAGAAAATTGTGCATTTCCCGTGGGATCGATCTCGGAAGGAGCCGAAGAATGAAGGAGTGCACCAGAAAGTGTAGCAGAGTAGCTAACAAACGAAGACGTGATTCTCATTTTTTCTGATCCCGTTATCATCTCTGAGACCCAGCCAAAAAAATCATATGCCCACAAGCGACGAAGTCAAAGAACTTATAGGAAATTGATAATTAATTATATATACATATGTATATAGATATGATTTATTGTTTTCCTTTAAGATATACAGGATACCCTAAGGCACAGTGTTTCACCCGAAGGTACTACACCGTGGCTCTCCTACCTTAAAATAAAAAATATTCCATGCCTTTAATTTGTACACTCACTATTATATCTTTCTTTAAGTCTCGATTCTAACTAAGTCTAAACTAATTGCGGCCGGGACCGACTTGTGCCAACCACGAGTGCAATGAGTCGATAAAACCCGGAAAACTCGACTCCGTGGTATCTAATGCGAACCTAGTTCGCGCCCTACTCATAATACAATTCTCCTGATCTTATGATATAGTGCGAGATAAGCCCGCTTACTTATTAGATGTCTATGTTTTCCCTTCGCTCAACGTTGATTCGGCCACCCCGCTCGCCCATATCTTTGCCGGCGCATTGACGTCGGGCCTCGGTGCAATCCGAGACAACCTCGAACGGATATTTCTGAAAATGAAAACGAACACGCAACAGCCTTATTCCTATCATCACACCTTTTTGTGGAGTAGACTCCCCGCAAACAATAAAATGGTAAAAACATAAATATCGAACAAAATAATATGAAAAAAAACAAACAAAGCCCTGCATTTTATTCTCTTGTTCTATGTATGTATATAGCAGCGTTAGAGGTTTTGTAGACTTCTGGCTTCAAATCCCTTTATGATTTCTTTGCATTTTACTCTGTTCCTTGCCCTGATTTGCCACTCTTCTTTACAGTTGATAGCCATTTTGTTTTAGGCCTTCCTTTCCGCTCCTTCCCTCCATCACCGGCTCCTAACATGTTTGTTCTCTACCATTCCTATAATATTTCCCACCTATCTCAATCTTTCTATTTTTACGGTCTGCGATAATTTTGATCTTCTATCCCGATCTTTAATTTCTAGGCTTGTCCTTCTCCATCCCATGCCTATCACGTGTACTTCCCCGAATACCTTCCGCAAGACTTGTCTCCCATATATCAATTCTTATTTCCTGTTTGCTTGTTGAGAATCCAGATTATGAATTATATTACTATACTTAATGTTTTGTTATGTTATCAATATGTTATTGTTTCTTATATGTTTGATTGAAGCAATTACACGTTTACTTCTTATGTTTGCGGTATCTATGAAAATAAATTATAATTATAATTATAATAATTAATTGCTTAGAAAATGCGAAAAGGTGGACTTCCAACTAAAAACTACCCCAATTTAAAAAATAAATCATCATATTTTATTTATACGGAGAAACAACAATTTACAATTTATATTTAGAATTACAAAAGTTACAGACTTTTTCCGCGGCCAAATACAACGTACTACATCACCGTGCTACGCGGGGTGCGGTTTACTAAATTTCGTTTATTGTACTTTTGAGTGTTGAAACTACTTTATCAATTAAATTAATTAAATTATTGGAGGGTGTAACGAATGGAAATTATTTGGTGCATTTCTTTTCCTTTGCCGAATCAAGTTGCGTCCACTGTTGGGAGGGAGTGACTATTTGGTTATTTATTACTCATTTGGTATAATTTCTTCCAGATAATTACAAAGACATTGTAACTTACGTACGAAGTTTTAACGTTAATAAACATTTCAAGCACCGAAAATTCTATATATTCAAATTAGATTCTTCGTGGTTTAAGAAAGATTCTTTCCACAAAACCGCAACATGTATAATACCTGTGGATGCGGTAACGAATGCGTGTTAATATACACAGTTGATACTACAGGAATGTCCCGTCTATTTCTAAGAAAATTTTGATTACAGGAGAAAATGAAAAACGTCATTCAAATGTACTCTGTAGTATTATGACTGAACCAACATGTAACATGGAACCTATTCGTTGCTATTATCGATTACACTACAACTTGATATTTTTCTCGCATGGCGGAAACTAGGTTCTCAATATACAGACGATTCAACGATGGACATCGAGACTGAAAAGCTACATTACAGTATCATTGCGTACCAGAATAATTTCTACATGTGTCATTCGATTATTTGCGGTTTTCAGATTCCCACGATGATTTTTAATTTTTTTTTTGGCGTTTCGTACGTGGTCGACTTCTTAGTTGTTTCCTTTCGCTATTAATTAACCAATCAATTTCCAAAGAAAGGACCAATTAAAAAGTGATTTGTCACTGTATATATAAAGCTTATTTTCGTATTGACTTTACCACTATAGGTCAATTAGAAAACAACTAATTCTTTAATAGAATGTATTGCAGAGAGGATTTTAACCGCTTGCGTATGAAAGCGACTGAAAGATAAATATCTGTTATTTCAGTTAGGTAATATCAAGGATTTCCCCAAAGTTCTAGGCATTTGGCTATAATTCTTTTATTTCGTCAATTCTCATCAAACTTACCATGTCGTTTTTCAATATAATCTCCATTTAATTGAATACACTTATTCCTACGTGAAACTATTTTTGTTAAACCGCCTTCAAAGAACTTCTCCGGAGTTTCTGCCATCCACCTATTTATAGCAACTTTATCTCATTTAAGGTCTCAATTCGACCTTTTTCAGCTGATGAGACGCTTCTGTTTTTTTTTTTTTAAAGAGGGTTGAAGAACGTCTTTGAGATATAATGACGAATGCAACTTTCGTTCATAGCTACAAATATCGCAAAATCCCGCTAGCTTCTTCCCACATAGTTTCAAATAATGGATTGAGGTTGGCCTTTGATCTGGGATGATTCCGAGGGAACTGATAACGGTTACCTAACCGTCGAAATATGTTTCGGGTTATCTGAATTAATAGCATACAATCTAAAGCCATTTAGTTTGGGTGTAAGACTCCTTAATTTTAGAAAATAGATTTTCAGTTCAGTGTTCAGATCTGTTTATGATTTAAATTATTTTTTGTTTGTTATATTAATCTATAACTTATCATACACGCATTAGTTGGGGTAACTATGTATTTAGGGTAATAGCCTGAAGTATGACATTTTCCTTTTCTAGGCAGTTGACAGGAACAGTATCCGGTAGAAGGTGGTAGAAAGTAGTATCCATTGGACGTGGACAACGGTGTTCATATAGATTGTACCTACATTGTCAAGTCTCAAGTAGACAACAGTTATTTATTACTACATTACTTCATTTTCGCATTTCGCATTGATAGGGCTGGCAATAGTTCGCCCGAGAAAGAAAATTTCATAAACAGTTACTATATTCAAAATGGACTTCATTTCGGAACTCCAGCTTTGTAGAATTGTGAACTACTTTCTTGAATTTGTTCTTCGTTAAAATCGTTAGTAAGTAATGAGAATGTGGAAGAAAAGGATCTTCAAAGAAAGTCGTTCTGGTTAGAGGATCTTAATATATGAACTGTTATAATTTTATTTTGCACCGGCATGTTTAACCACCACCATTACGCAATCCCTTTTTACCTGAAAATACACGAAGGGTGGTTACTAAGAGGAAGGAAGCAACTTTCTTTAATTATTGAGTTCTGTTGTACGCACTAAATCTGCATGAGTGATTTACCTGTTCCATTTTAAATCTAACATGTAGATAGTGTAAATAAATTAATCAAAGAATTACAGTCCACATCAAATTTATTTTTGGAACCAGCTTATCAATTTATAGAGGGTGAACAATTAGAACTTACACAAGTTGATCGATATCGGTGTTTTCCTAGTTTTTCCTTTTTGATATTTTCTATCGTGCTATTCTCTATACTGCTAGTGACCACATTTGTTTTGTTTTTTTAATATTCTTAATTAATATCATTTTTGAAGCCATGTAGTTCTGACAATTTGGACGTCCAATGATTGAGCCAATCAAGCGGGTCTATAGTTGGCAGTATGGTTTCGTTTGAAGAAGACTGCTCGTTATGCTTCTAATGACAGATTTTCTTTTTGAAAACAAGAGATGTAACTCGAGAAACTTAAGAGCAATTGATACACAGCATTGCAAGTATTAATTTCTTTCCACAATTTCCAATTATGTTATAAATAAAATAAAATTACCCTCACCACTCCTTTCAGAAGTAATTCCAGATACGTATTTCGACAACTAAGTTGCTCTTCTCAGTGGAAACCTGGGAGAATTCAGTATCGCTAGCGATATCCGGCTAATGGCCAAGACGAATACCAAACAAGCACTGCACAATAAACATCGCACACTGAACGCCGGCGCGAAACACACCAAAACACTGTTGATACACGCAGTGTGTTCAGTGTGTGATGTTCATTGGGCAGATTTTTAGAGTTGTATAATCTTGGGCGTTAGCCGTATATCGCCAGTGATACTGACTTCCCCAGTTTTCCACTGAGGATGGCAACTTAGTTGCCAAAATACGTATCTGGAATTATTTCCGAAAGATGTCGTAAGGGTAATTTTATTTATTCTTTATATCAGCTTTGTTCAAGCAGAAATCACGAACTAGTGAGATCCAATGAAATGTCGTGAAATCAGTTGGAAATTGGTTTATGTTTTTTCTCCGGCAATCAAATCGTCTTTGACTAGTTCGTGGTTTATGTTGGAACAAAGTCATTATTTTAACCAGTCTCCTTATTCTCATTTGCAATTTACAATTAGTTCGATGAATGATATGACGATAAAATAAATCGTAAATTACATCATAACATGTGTAGCACCTAACTGTTCGCTACTGAATTGAATCCTCAACAAAGTTGTTCGTTATGCTTTTGCAAACGGATCTGGGATTATTAACATATACTTAGGACGGAACTTTAGTTTTCTTCAGCTTCCTACGTTTCTTAGATGCTGAAAACTAGAAATGTGCAAGTTTGCTTTAATTTTGGAATTTGTAACAGCTTCGAGGAAGTTTGCAATTCGATCTTTGAAAACAGTACAAGTGGTGCATAACAGGAGAAAGAAATGAGCCTTTATACAGCATGTGATCTTAAGTAGAGTGACTATTACCATTACTCCACCGATTCAAACACTTCGCCACAATGAATTTCGCCAGCCAAATTGCCATCCTAAGACCTAAATTTGATTTTAACGATGTGTATGGGCGATATTTATTTCCTTTGTTTATTTTTTTCGTTGAGAATGATAACTTAGGTGTCGACATACGTATTTAAAAGTCTGTATTCAAATGGGTATGAAAAAGATTAACATTATTGTATTTCAAATCATTTTAAACCATATCATTTTTAGGTTTTTGATACGATGACGATGTTTCTGTCATAACTTCACTAAAGTACAATTGTAAGTTCTTGTATAATGGCACAATGAAATAGATACATGTTCATTTTCAATTTTCCACTGACCGAAGTTTGGATGTATGCGGAAAGTCATAGCGGCTTGTGCGGAAAATTGATTGTTGAGTTGGCGAATTACTTTAAATTCGTTCACTATCCACCCCTTTCATGTTTGCGAGAATTCATTACGTCCCCGCCAACAATTTCGTTTAAGCCGTTTCTTCCTTCAAAGCTTAAGAAGACGCCCGCTATTTCATATAAAGGGCTTTACGATGTACCGTTTCCTAATTGGACGACGATGAAATTTTGGTGTTCCGCATCGATATTATCACAATTTATTTATACGCCAACCGATATATTTTTAAGATGCGGACGGAAACGCGAACGTTCAAACGAAACCAAGATTTTCAAGTGGAATAAATGCATACATGCATAACATTTATCTACTCCTTTGAGAGTTCGGTAGCGTAATTTAGAAAGTTCGGGACTCTCATGAGTGCCTTTGCGTCATTAAACGAAATTTATATTTTCGTGTACCTTGTGAGACGGGAGATACTTCGAGGATCCTTTGATGTGTTAATGGGGTTTAATAAAAATTCAAGCTTTTTTTTTTTATTTCGGAGACGTAGGTAATAAAAATATTTTTTGAAGATACCCCGGCACTCACGCTTATGTATAAAGATGGCCACAATCTCGTTTCGTTTTAAAGATAAGTCGAAAGGAGTAAGTCCTTGCCACAACCAAAGGGAACTGAGAGGTTTTCTTTTTTATGTGCAGAGACTTAGAGCAAATTTAACCGAACTCGCTGTCAAAATACCCCTAGCATTCGTAACGGATGTTGTAGTGTTAGTAAATATTCTACTGTATAAGAAATTGTTGCAATATCTGCATTCTAACCACTGCCACTGTTTTGGCAATAACAAATGTTAAGTTTGATGAAAATAGTTTTATTTTTGAACACGTCGTGACTGTACCATTTTTGCCAAACCCCTATTCACATGGAATATTCAAGTACCTGATCGTTCCTTTGTTTAACCTTCCTATACTCACGCATACGGTGTGTGAGACCGACTTATATAGTATAGTATACGTCTTTCATTTTGACGTGAGTATAGGAAGGTTAAGGCCCATGGGAATAAATTCTCACATCATCACATGCTATAGTTGTCTGCACTGGACAAGATTATTTCAGGAGATAGAGCACACATTTTTGTTTCTAACATTCTTCTGTATCAAATCCTATGTGACACTCGACCAATTTAAATGTATAAGAATGTGGAGAGTCCCATTTGATGCTCTACCCAATTTACGAGGGATGTTTTCTAGTCCTAGGAATTTGGCTATAATATTCTTATTTCGTCAATTTTTCATCAAAACTACAGTGCAGTTTTTTAATAAAATCTCTATCTAATTAAATATACGTTTCCGGATTCTCTGCAGTCCACCGATTTATAGCAGGTTTTACTTCATTTAAGGTTTCAAGTCAAACACCCCGTAGTGGTTTTTTCAAAGTTGGGCACAAATAGATTCCATTAGGAGGCAGATCTGGCGAATAAGGTAGACGTGGGAGGAATTCCCAGCCTAATTCATTAAACATTCTTCATGCGGTATAGGTTTTGCATTATCTTGTTACAATAACGCACGCTTATGCAATTTTCAGACAAAAGATTACAATAATATTCTACCTTAAGTATTTCCCTGCGAAATCCCAGAATACAGGAAGCATTACTTTTCCAAACGACGGAACAGCACGTCATAACGTGCTGAAAGCTCTTGAAATGGTTTGCATATGTCGGACCTGTTGAGTTTCTTCACGCCCAAATGTTCGTGTAAAATTTCATGAACCTATCGCGTACCTACACTAACACTAATTTCACGAATCGTTATTTGCCGTTATTATCTTTCAGTAAGTTCTCCACTCCGCGGATTAGTTTACTAGTTTTAGAACGATCGACTCACCGATGGACTATACTTTTAGCTTCTGAAAATTCTCCAATACACCTTGTAGATGTTCAATAAGAAGGGAAGTTAAAAATTGTTAGATCTTTTCGATCTAGTTAGAATGGAAAACGTAATGGAGATTGGGGATAATAATGCTTCTTTTGAGAAAGGTGACAAACTACTACAGGGGTATAACGCCAACAAGCATTGTGCGCAAGAATTCTACAAAACAAAATGGGAGAAATCGTAGATAACCAGATGGAAGAAACACAATCAGAATTCAGAAAACGAAGAGGAATACACGATCAAATATTTCTCTTGGGACAATTGAGTGAAAAACTGATATCTACTAATAGTTCGATCGATATTAAGCAAGAAAGGCGTAGATCAAAACCTCATAGGAAACATCAAAAGTCGTTACAAGAACAATGTAAGTTATATAAGAACCAGGAACGAGAAATCCGGATTATTCCCAAATAAAACGGAATTAAAACAAGGGCGTATTTTAAGCCCGATGTTATTTAGCACAGTACTGGATGAAGTGGTGAAGGATTGTAAAGATAAACTGAAGAAGGTCTACGTGGGGAATGAGAGATTGGAGGCGATAGAGATGTCAGAATTATGCCGCGCAGATGACATGGTAATTTTTGGCAAGAATGGAAAATGCCTACAACATAACGTAAACGTATATGTAGAGGAACATTGATAAAACAAAGACAATGATTATAGAACCAGGTCACACGCAACATCAACACCATAGAAAGATAGATGGCAAAACAATTGAGCAAGTGGACAGATTTACATATCTCGGAGCCGCCATAAGTAATAAAGGCATCTTAGACAATGAAATAAACCAAAGAGTAGCCAAAACAGGTCGATTGTTCAATACTATAAAATTTAGACAAGAAAGTAAATTAACGAGTACCTACAGATACGAGATTTCTGCGAAAAATACAAGGTGAAACCAGAAGAGAAAGGATCAGAAATGAAGTATGTAGAGAACAACTGAATATCATGCCAATAGAGACAACTGTAGAACAGGAACAACTCAGATACTTTGGACATGTGCAGAGAATGGAAGAAAACAGGCTAGGAAAGAGAATATACAACGCTAGAGAAATAGAAAACAGAAAAAGGGGTAGACCGCTAAAGACCTGGAGAGAGGAAGGTAAAACAACAGTAGAAAGAAGAGGAGAAGGAGTGGAACGGCAAGATATCCCAAAATTCGTCCAAGGTAGAAGACTGTGGAAAGAAATCTGGAAAAAGAAAGTCGAATAAGAAGAAACACGAAAGAAGAACAAAATATTCGATGCTCGGTTCCCAAGCCTTACACCGAAAGGTAGATAGGCTCATGGATTAAATAAGGGAGTAAGTAAGATGTTGAACGATTTCTGAAGGCTTTAAACCCCCTTTAAACAAAAAGAAAATGATCATCTTCCATTACTGCAAAATCAGAGGTATGGAAATACGTCTATAGCACTTAAGTGTACGGGATAACTGCGTAAACGCGCTAGTACTTGCTTCTTGTCAATAGCGGGACCCATAAAATTTACGCAATTGAACTAGAGCCAAATACCTAGAACATTCGAAACATCCCTCGTACATATCGCTTTATCAATATTCACAATAATTGTCTACTTTCTACAACGAACAATTTTCTATTACGTAATCCTTTGCTATATCTAAATTGCATCAATTTTTCTGATTTTCTTTCCGTTTTGCATCCGACTTAGTTTTCATTTTACAGTTGTACAGCACGAAATCGCTTTAATTTTTTTTAGAATTACAGCCCGACTACATGCATTATCCGAGCTAAACTTGCAGGTGATAAGTATGATTTATGAAACGAAACTGAAATAAACTTTACGAGCGTTGTCAGACCTAGGTGGGAATAATAATAGTTGAAAACATATAAATTTCGAAGCGCCAGCGAGAGGCGCCACCGACATTCACCTTTCTTAATGCCTTCGTCTTGCCATTTAATGGCGAACGAAAAGACTAGCGTATTGCCACATTCATTACCTGCGGCGAGTGCCACTCCCTAATGAAAAATAAATGCAATTATGTGCGGGAAAGTTTTTCGTTTTTCTCTGCTAACCGTTTTTCGTACGGCTTAATTGATGGTAAAACCGTTTTATCGAGGAGCTTTTGTAACGGACATAATTGTCATTTAACGGCGTAAGTGTCGTTGAATGCATTATTATTTGATGTAAATACGTTTTCGGTGATGGGTTTTAGAAATTACGGGAAGTGCGGTATCGACCCATCATTAAATTTGTTTATTATCCTTTATCGGACCTGAACAATATTTCTTGTCTTTTGTGATTGACGTCTATATTCTTAAGCGCTAAATTCGGGAGTTTTTATAAAATTTGTAAATTTTCGAGCTCACTCTATAGACATTCGAATCTTTCCCATAAGATATTTAATATTTCTATTGTCCAGTTTTTTAAAATTAATAAACAGCAATCAGCTTTGAATTTTCCTATTGTAACTACCAAAACTTGTTGGCCAGGGTACAGCAAATCTTTTCATCAATCTTCACTTTTTTGTTTATTGCATACACGACGAGCACTCAGACTGACATGTACACATGTACACTTTTTGTTTGCCCTTCGATTAGCCTCATGTTGTCTGGGCCAATTTAATATTTGCTTTGATATTCTCTTTGACAATATTTATTTTAGTGGCGGAAACGCCCCATGTGGGGCTTCGTCGCTCCTTAGAGCCCTTTAGATCCATTAACTGGGGTGGATCAGTCCCCACTTCTACTCTGTATCGTCTCGCATAGTTTCTCGTACTTTTCTGTTCCTTGCTTCGATTTTTCAGTCTTTAATTCCGGCCCTGTTAATATTTCTTTCGACTTCCACCATTTATTTCGACATTGGTCTTCCTCTTGTTGTTTTGCCTCCCGGCTCCTACCCCAGCATCACGTAGATTGTCGTCCATGTCGATCTCCAAACATGTCCCAGCCATCTTGGTTTGTGCTGTTTTATCCTTCTAACTATGTCCACCTCCACTTCCGGTGTCAATCATTATTTGTTCTTATACTGTATTTGTTATCTCCTATTTTTATTAGTCTTAATATCATAGGAAATACCTTTCTTTTCAATTATACGTAATTCCTTCTTTTGCTTGTTTTGTCAAATTCATTATTTTGACTGGGTACATTATTATAGGCCAAATCATTGTTCTGTACACTTCAATCTCTGTATTTATTTCTAATATTTTACTCTTTAATAACTTCTTATTGGCGTATATGGCTCTGTTTGTGGTTGTTATTTTCCTCTCATTTGTGTACCCGCTCTCCATTACTTGCTATCATTACACATAGGTATTTATACCGGTCTACTTTTTCGAAGCTGTATTCTTCCATTGTAATTACACTGTTTGTTTTGTGCTTCCCAGATCTCATTATTTTGGGTTTGCTTTCCTTCAACATTAGCCCCAGTTTCTTTCCTTCCGTCACTATTTCGTTCAGACTTTGTGTATTGTTTTTCTGTTTTTAGTTATCAATACTATGTCGTCAGCGTATGACATTACCGTTCTCTTCATTGTCTTGTGTTCTTAGTTTTTCATGAATTCTTAGTTTTTTTAATGCAATCATTAGTTCCTATCTTCTGATTAAATCGAAAGCTTGTTTAAAGTCGACGAATAGCGTTTTGTGTAATATTTGTTTTATGTTGTGGATTGCATATACTGTAGACTTTCCCATTTTTGGAACCCATAATGGTACTTTTAACGATATAAGTTAATAAATACATTGATTTAGTACCTAAATGATGTTTAAATTTGTTGAAATTAGAAGTTAGTGAATTTTTATGTAATCATCAAACATTTATTTGTAAATATATCATTGCACATAAATTAGGTCTTAAAATTTAGCGGCACACCGAAAAATCTTTTCTTAAAAGAAATATATTTATTTGAATATATAATTTTAAATCAAATCTTAGACTCTTCCTTCAAGAATGCTTTGCCTGAATATAAATATGTATATCGATTTATAATGAAACTGGGATGTATTTAAATTATATGTTCAAATTAATAATTATTTCTTTGAATCAAAAATTAAAACGCTTGTTTCAAATTCTTGGTTGTATTGAAATAAATGTATCGAGATTGTTAACTTAGCTTAACATAGCAGTATCATCACTATCAACGTAAATGCTTTGTGCATATGCTTGATTTTAAAGATATATTAAAGTAAAATATAGCCGGCTTTTTATTAAAAAATTGGCAGAAGAAAGACATTTCCTTCAAATAAATCATAAGGTTGTTATAATGCATTAAGTTATAGTAGTTTGAAACATAACCAATATTTCTGGTAATATTTGATTTGTTTGGTGGCGATTATATGATACATCCTATTTAAATATACAGTAGGTGTTCATTGAATTAGAAACTTCTTTTAAGAAGGCTTCCATTTCATCTTGAGTAGATACAGTGTTTATACTTCATGGTGTGACAGATACTTATCTTTTGAATTACCTCAATCGCTCTAGGAAGTCAATGGAAATTTGAAATTCATTATACAGGGTGTGTTACAGTATGACTCAAAAATAAGTTTCTGCAGAATTACGAAATGTACATATTTTACTAATTTTCTTATTTCTAGACCATTAAAGAAGAAATAAATTCATATAAGGATTTTCTAATGCTTGAAGTACATCCTGTAGACTTAATTCGTAATTTTCATTGACCAATATGGTAGTAGAATTAACTCAAAAGTGTGTGTAATTACGTAGAGATAAATGCATTTTCTCTTAAAAAACGTAATTTGTATTTCATCATTCGTCACTTAATAAGTAGATATTTATTACTATTCCTTTTCCGACATTTTCCCAGCATGGGACAATAAAACCAATATATTCATCGGCAGAAGTTTCTAATTCAATGATCACCTACTGTATATGGTTATTTCGGGTGTGTGTTGAACTTACCATTTGTTTCATACACTTTCTGTGCTTAAATTAAAGATTCGTTTTTATGTGTGTAGCTTTATGATATTTTCCAAGATAGTAGTAATGTACTAACTACAAAATTTCATACTTTGAGACAGTCATATGAATTTATCGGCGGTGTTGATATTCATGATATAAACAATTTAAATCTAGCAATAACACTTTACCAACGGATGAAAGATGATTATACTTTGTATTCTTACATTTTTATTTTTAAAACCAAATACCGACTAACCTTAGAAATATCGGTTGAAATAATCTTTGATAAGTCCTGTTTCAATTAAATTGTAAACTTCCCATTCTATAGCTCCCGACAAAATAGCTGTTTCTTGACGAAATCGAAGAACAGATTGCTTTGGAATTCTGGAAATTTTGAGTCGGGTATTTATTTCTAAGGATCTAGGACTCAATAAACGTAAAAAAGTGTTACCATAAGAAATAATTGGTTAGATTTCTGCACGTAGAGCCGGTATAAGACTTCCAGGTAATTAGTGACGAACTATCTACCACACGATTAGATCATTTCAGATGTCGTAGTTGCAGGTTTAAATTTATTTTGTTAAACCTAATTATATTTATTCTCGCCAGTAGTAAATGTTCAAAATAATCGTTGATTTGTTTCCCAAAAGCAGGTGCAGTTATATGTTACATATTTCCGTTTATATAGAATATAATATTAAATTTATGATCAGTCTCTGTATATTAACATGAAATGAAGATCCTAAAAGTACACCAGAGAATATAAAATTCAGTACGTACGACCGACGGGGATAATCGAAGGTTGTAAATGCGGGATATAAAAGCTGCCATTCGAAGAAGAAAAAACGAGAATGAAGTCTGGATGCAGTGGATGTAGTCATCTACTTCCGCCGCTTCATAACAATAATCCGGCTAATCTGTGACGTAAAGCCGGAACTCGGTGATGTGCCGTGTGTTCGAAGGGAACTTATCGGCAGCTCCTTTGCACACCGGAAATCGATATATTGACGGCTTAGGATATGCTGCAAATATGTTCATTCAATTTCACGGGCGGTGCCATCAACTACATTTTCCTCTATTTTTTCCGTCCGATTTCCGCGGACCGGATTTAAAGTCGAAAATAATCGTATTTAGAGGAGGTTCGTAAACTGATTTGACATGCTGACGCGTTCGCTCGCATGTATTGTCGTGGTTGGATTTTTAATCGCTTTTGTTCCCGTGTCGACGAATTCGAAGCGGTTTCGTAAATTTTTGTCTCTGGTTAATTACTCTCGAGGGGTGCTATATGAAGTTTTTATGCGACAATGATCCTGCATTACCGTTTCGAACAATGGATTTCATTTTTTTACTGCCTACAGTTTTGCCTGGGGGACATTAAAATTCCTGTGTAATGAACAACCAATTTAATTGGACACTCAAAATCCTCCTCAGTTTTAATTCATCTAATATCTTGTTAATTGATTTGCGATTGAATGAAGGAAAGAAATAATAATAATTAAATTTTTAAACGATGTCTTTTTATTCTGGTACTATCTGCTCATATGGCAACTCAAAATCCGAATGTTATTAAGCATATCATCCACCATTTGTTCGTAATTTTTAGGCTTATAATTATCAAGAAAATTTTGCACAACTTTAACAAAAAAGACTATGCATTGGACTCAATTTCAGTCATTGATTCTGTGAAGGGTGGGTCTTTTCCAAGTTGCTTTATCTGACGTCCATCAAATATTCCTGCTTTTAATTTTTCATTACCGATTGCACGGAATTGATTTGCCAAGTATTGAAAACAAATACTATTTTGATGTAAAGGTTTCACAAATTGTTTGATTAGCCCTAGTTTAATGTGCAAGGAAGGTAAAATATTTTTTCGCGTTCTACTAATTTTTCATTAAGAACACTGGCATTTTCCTCTACTAGAGCGTCTCTGTTGGGCCAATCTCGTTGAATCCAATGTTGATCTTTCGCTCTGCGGCCCCAAACACAAAAAAACAAAGATATTTTGTATATCCACATTGCTGTCCTAAAAGGAAATTTACCATTTTTAGATCAACACATATCATCCATGCACTTGTGTAATAGTTATTTTTTTTTCCGGAAGTAGAGATATTGTTCTATAACCCTCTTTCATCTTCGTGGAATGCCCAATTGAAATACTTCCATATTTGTTTTCATTGTGTAGAAGGGCACACTTTTTTGGGACTATCTATAAAAAGTCGCCAAACAGTTGATGTATACTCTGATATACCCATTTTTTGTAACAGTCCTTTCATGTTGTTGCAAAATACCAAGTTATCTTTCTGAGAATAAAATGGCAGAAGATCTGTTTCTCTGTTACGGTAATACGTAATTTTTGTTTCCGGAAAAAGAAGATACTTTTTCATAAAGTCTTGAAGCAAGCCGAAGACCTCTTTGAAAGGGGCAAATCTCTAATAAAGTAATTTAATTCATCCTGGGTAAACCTTTTTGAACATGTTGGGTCACTATTGTCATGTTCTCAAGAAGACATTTCATTCATCATCCTCTGATAATATATGTAGGTTACTAAATATTGGAACTGGTGTTCTTCTGAATGTGGAATAGGTCTTCTCGCTGAATCCAAATTGGGATATGTCCACTTATGTCGATTATTTCGATTAATACCCTTTATATTCACTAGACAAAAGTAACAAATCGTTAAAACGGTTTCTTGGTTCCCTCCATACCACTGGAATCCCAAATTTCAAATACTTTCTTTGTCCTTTTGTTTACTGGCGCAGTTTCTCAACACATGATTTGCAGCAACATGTGGCGCCCAAGTTTTATCTTGATCTCCTAGATCAACACCAAAGTAGGCCATGTATACCTTTTTCACAAACGCGCAAATTGGTTTTCTACTCTCTCTTAATATGTATTCGGCACATGTATACCAAGAAACGTCTGGATGATTAACACAACTACGGTTGCTTGTAGAAGCCATGATTTTAATAACACTTCTCGAACAAACACACTTGCAAGAAAGCTTAACCTTCCTATACTCACGTCAAAATGAAAGACGTATACTACACTATATAAATCGGTCTCACAGACCGTATGCGTGAGTATAGGAAGGTTAAGTTTAAACTGAATCAAGGGTTGACACGTCGATATCTTTATAGTTATTTATGCAGATATTATTGGAAAGTAACCCTTAAATGCCACTTATAAACATATTAAAGCATATTAAAGAATTTGTTTGTATTTAATATCCCTTTCCATTTGTGTTTTCGATATTTTACAAAATTGTATTCTCGAATGATATTTATTTTATTATTACTATTTTTTAATTACTTTAATCTGCACAGCTAAACTTGAGTACAAATCCGCGTACCCTTTGAAGATTCCTCGTCAAAAGGATTACAACTCTCGTTTCTTTCCTTCAAAGAGAACTCCTTGAACGAAGTTAAAATTCTATTTAAAGCTTATTTTCGAGCATTTTTCTTTATTAATTTTCTTTTCCATCTTTGCTTTCGTAGATTAGTTATAGTTCACGATTGTTAATTAATTTCCTCGGTTAGTGGTTAGCGGTTGTATATATTTTATCCGCCTGCAAATTATCTCACGTTATGTTTAATTAAACTCGACGCCGAATTAAATCACTAAACCGAGCTAAACCACAAAATGCGCGCATTTAGATAATTCAGGAGCTATTAATAATAAGTTAATTTTTCTTCTGTTTGGAAAAAGAAAAGGTATTAGTATTTCATCTATAGCTATGATAGAAAAGCTCGTGTTGATTTATTTCATCAAAATATCTATGAAAATATATTGTCCAGTGAATTTTATCCGGTTTTTACGTTACCAACACGTAACACAATATGCTAACAGTTCTGTTACTTATTTTCACTAAATCTGAAGATATGTTGACCTGCTTGCTGGTGAAGCGTCCTGGAACAATTAATAGTTATGTGTCGCTGATGCAATTTAAGAAAGTTAATATTACCGCCAAATTAAAAATGAGTAGTATGTACACTATAACCTTTTCTATAGGAATACCTTTTCCATTAATGGTAATTCCCATATGTTTGTTGCGTTGGGTTCTTAGCAATAAATGATAGAAATGTAGCAAATTGCTTTAGAGGATTTTCAGCCGAGAAATATTCTGACAGATATTGTCAGAGATATACGTAATCTTCGATGAATTTTCAACTAAACACCAAAAACACCAGATCGCAACTACATTAGTTATGGAAGAAATGAAAACTAGGAAAATAGCTTCCACAAAAATTGAGTCTGTGCATTGTGGAGACGAACGACAAAATTTATTCGCACTAAGGGTTTAATAATTATCGCATTTTTATATACAAACTCCTTACTTATTACCTACCTATTGATCCATGAGTTTTCGGCTGGCTTTTCACATTTCTTTATGCGTGGAAAATTGACAACATCATAAAGAATTTTTGAACTATCCAAAGAAAAATAGTCGGAAGGGTAACATCCGGCCTGTTTCAGCATTTCTAAACACAATAGATAGTTAATTTCAAGAACTGTTGGCACATTGCAGTGACCAATTTTGGCAACGCGTAATAACTACTGAAGAAACGTGGATACCTTACATGGATACCTGAGACTACAAATCAGTCAAACGAATGGTCCAAACCAATAGAAGGGGTTCCGCTTACACCACGTGTAGTTCCGTTGGTTGGAAAAGTAATGCGTACTGTATTCTAGGATTGCTGGGGGATATTTTAATGGAAAGTTTTGTAAAGGTTTAACGGAGAATATCATTCTAAGCTTTTATCTGGGCCATTGCGGCAGGCGCTTTGCATGAAATGGCCTTGAAAGCTGCATAAGCATCCGTTATTGCAGCAAGACAAAGCAAGACCTTACAGCACACGAAGAGCGATGGATGTTTAAAACGAATTTCGCTGGTAATTGCTTTCACAGCCACCTTATTTGCTAGATCAAGCTCTTAGTGATTTTCATCTCTTCTAAAATTTGAAGGAACCATTGCGGGGTGTTCGATCTGAGACCTTAAATGAGGTAAAATTTGCTATAGATAAGCGGATTGCAGAGATTGTGAAAGAGTTCTTTGAGGACGACCTAAAAGATATAGTCTCAGGTTGGGATAAGTCTATTTAATTAAAATGAGTGAAAAAGGTTTCATTGTAATTTTGATGAACATAGACGAAATAAAAATGATAGGCAAATGCTAGAACTTTGGATACATTCCTCGTATATCCAAATCTGCTAAGCTATCTCGATTAGATTTAAGATGTGCCGAAAAGTTTTCTTAACGTTTAAAAAGAATGCACTAACTGGTGAAAATGTATCAAATTGATTTAAGAAGTTGGTGAAGCTCTGAAACCTGGCTTGAAAGTCAAAATATTCTTAAGGAATTCTAAAGAAATTACAAATGGAATCACAAGTTCCTACAATTCTAGCTTAATAATCATGTTGCTTCTGTTAAACTTATGAGTCAAACTTATCATTTAGTACCCCGATTGTCTGCAAGAGTCCCGTCTATTTTTTTCTACACTAAACTTAGAATGAGTGTTTTGTTTCCCCTACAGAATTTATTTCGCATTTCATGCAGTTGATGATGCATTGACATCTATCTAGCATTCTATATGTTCGAATTTGCAAATACCTAGTACTTCGCTTTAATTTAAACATTCGATTTCTAAAGAGATGGTATCAGATTATGGATATGTTCAAGTTTTATTAATTGTTGTTCTCTAATTGGATGTTCAAATTTGTTGGGCAATTAATACAATAATGTTAATCATTATATTGCCTTATGAGTCAAGCCAATACTTTCTCTATTTTAATTTCTGTGCCTCTGTTGTGATCCATATACGGATGCATAGTAAGAACTTGTCGATTTTTAAAAAATACTCTTGTGTACCATTGTTGTTCAACTGTTTGATGAAGTTCTTAAAATTGTAGACCTAAAAGCTCTATTAACGACTTCGTTAACATCCTTCTTGCAAGAAGATCGGCCTCCACTGCAGGGGCCTATTTTCCTGTTGAAAATCATATAGGGCATCGTTCTTCTGAAGTTTTGGTGGTTGTAGTATTATTTACTTTCAGAAGACAACTTCAATACGTATTGTGCTTGTAGTTTCTATCTAAATTTTGGTACATACTACGTATTTACACTAAAGTGTATCGGTTCTCTTAATTTCTTTGCTATTCCATATGTTCTACAGTTTCTGGTTGGCTTCATGAGTGTTGGGACGAAAGGCACCGATTTTGATTTACGGTGTGAAGAATCTGAAACAATACACTTATGGAATTAGGCTGGAAAATTTTAAGTTTCAGAATTATTTTCCTAACCAGTTAGCATTTCTTTATATAGTTTAGTCACTTACACAGAGAGGGAGAGAGAGAACGGAACGTCGAGCACCTTGCATTGCAAAATGATGGATAAAAATTGAGCTTATAAATGAGCAAACATGGACTCGTGTTTTCACGAAAATTTTTAGGTAAAAGAATATAGATTTTTATTGATTTTCACTAAGTGAAACGGAAATAATTTATCTATTTACTTATAATAATAATAATAATAATAATGTCTTTATTGCATCAACTATTACAAACTATCAGATCTAATAACTATCTATCTAATATTAACGTGTAACTATAATTTCAATAAGCAAGTTAAACAGAGAAAAGAATGTTTCTAGTACTGCATTATAAATCAGACACCTACAGACCACCTGTCTTTAAAATAGTGTACGCGTATATTTGTAAACACAAGCATTGACCTACAATATTATCCAACTACATGAAACCGTGGTATCTAAGTAGTGACTCATAATTACATACGTATGTAGCTACTTCGTACATATTCAAACACAAATTCCTTTGTTTCCTTTTATCAGATATTTTAGTGTTTATGTGCGCGAACATCATTGGACGTGTTGAACATTTTATGGGCCTAATTAATTGACAAAAGAGACAGCAGACAATTTATTTGCCGTTACCCCTTTATTACCGTAAGATGAATTTAATTACTTGGTAATGTAGTTTACTTCTTCTATAAATGAATTAAACGGCTGTTAATTGTTGCTAATTAATTAGAATTAAAACGTTAGGGGCGTTGGCATGTTTATTAGATTAAAGTATTCACCTCAAGATATATTGTTAAAAACAGAAGGGTATTTCTGTTTTCACACGATATGTTTTCTAACTGCAATACGTCTTGTAAGTTCGAGCTATTAAGGGCTGTAGCACACATACTGATGTACTTAGAGGGTAAGAAGTACTATAGCAAAACGGGAATGCATTCTCTGTAATGTGTGGAGTTGGAAAAAGATTCCGATAGAAAAAGTTAGTGGAAAATTATTAGTAGTTATAAAAATTACATCACTTACAAGAATCACTCACAAGAATCTTGGGCGGATTCAGTGATGATAAATTCTTATCCCAAATCTGCTGGTATACCAGGTGTCGGACACTTAAGTAATATAATTTTTAGCACTCTTTCAGAATGTATGATAGAGTCTCGACTGTTTCTTTGTATAATCTACAGGTACTGTCGTTACGTACCGATGTACATGCAGTCTGCTAGGGTTCTTAATGGATGTTTACTGAGGCCGATAAGGGCTCTCGATTTCATCGGTCATAATTCCTGCGAAGACATTTATTCTTCACCCCCGAGAGGCTTGTCCAATGTTTTCCCTGCTGCGTTCTTCTTCACTCCTTAGCCCCTCACAAAATGAAACGCTCACTTAGAACACATGAATTCGAGTCCAGTAAATAGTGATGATGATCGCTGCCTTGCTAATTTATCAGTCGCTTCATTATCTTGCATTCTGGCTAGACCCGGTATCCATTACGTATGCCTTGTCACACTTATATATTAAGTTCGTTGGGTCACCCCAAATCAGCCTGAAATTTATGGTTCCCTGAATTCAGTGCTTGAATTGCTACTTGACCATCAGTAAAAATGACATGATCTTCTAGTTCCTGTAGTTTTCTTTTGAGGTTTATATCGCCACATATTTCTATAACGTAAAATTCAGCTTGGAATACACTGGGATAATTTTCCATCGGTTCAAAGTATTCGCGGCGAGTCTCTGTTCCCCTAGCGGTCTTAGATCCATCCGTGCATCACTTTATTGGATGTACTCTAAGAACGCTCTAAGGGGAATAGTTACACCAGTCCCTCTTCTTACTCAATTGAATAGGGAAGTTTCTCTCAAAGTTGTACTTCCGAGTTGTCGGATCCTTAGGCAGTGTAAGAAGGTTGGGACCAGACAGAAGGGAAGCATTGATATGGATGGATTGATATTCAGTCCTTGTTTTGCCTCAATGCTGGCTAACCTAATGAAGGTACTTTTTGCGGTTCGTTAAACTACGAACGGTAGTGGGGAGAGCTTTAATATGACTAGAGTGTACATATTGTTGTAATATGTAAAGGGTACTAAAGACTACGTTTGTTTTAAGACAAGCATACTTTCCTCTCCTTTGGAAGGTGGCGAAAATAATACTTTTTCCCAAGCCGTGTAAACCGCTTGAAAATGTAAATTCATACAGACCTATTAATCTATTGCCCATAGTTCTTGAAAAATTAATACTCTCAAGACTGCAACCAATTCTAACTAAACAGAGTATAATACCAGAACGTCGATTTGGGTTTAGACCGCAATATTCAACTACGGAGAAAATTCATCGGATATGTAACACAATAAATAAAGCTATTGAAGATAAAATGTACTGCTCAGCTGCCTTTTTGGATATATCGCAGACGTTCGATAAGGTTTAATACTCTGGTCTATGTCCAACACCGAGATGAATTACACTCTCGGCTAAAAAATTGCGTTTCTAAGTCAATGAGTCAAATTCAGTCCATATTAGTTTTTCAAAAAGAAAAGGTACCTGCCCTACTGTGTTTCTCAATAACCAACAACTGCAACAACAAGGAAGTGGAAAATACTTGCGACTGCACCTTGATCAAAAACTGAACTAAAAGAAGCAAATCTTCACAAAAAGAAAAGCCTTAAATTAGCTATCTCTACTGGCTCATCGGACACAAATCACAGCTCCCACTACACAAGCAAGTTCTTGTGTATAAAACAATCCTAAAACCCATTTGGAGATATGGGATTGATTTATGGGAGACTGCCTCACGCTTCAATATTGAAACTCTAGAAAGATTCCAGTCCAAAGTCTTAAGAATGATGTCGAACTACCCTTGGTATGTTCCCAATATCATTATCCGACAGGACCTCAACATATCAACTGTAAAAGGGAAAATTTCTAACTCCGCACAAACGTACCAAGATAGACTACAGCATCATCTCAACAAACTAGCAAGTAACTTACAAAACAGGGAAGCGCTGACTCAAGCATCTAGTCCCAAGCGACTTACCACAAAGATTTTTAAAAATTAAAATGTGTTTCGTAGTTTTCCCATTGTCATATATTCTTATTGGGGTATTAATACAATCATATTGTAATAAGGGTGGGTCATAGGACCCATTTCTTGCAGGTCTGTATTTGTATTATAAAATTTATTGATTGTAACATATTTTTACAGATTGTAAACAAAGATGGAAGTTTAAAAAATACTGTTTGTTTCAACAATAATAGTAATACGAGTATAATTTTAGAATGTCCTATCTATAAGTTTGATTGGGAAAAAGGATATAACGGCTGGAGGAACTGTTTCATCCAATTCGCACAGATATCTGTTTTTTTAATAAAAAGTGTTTTCATAGAAGAAATCATCTTTAGGTTTGACGGACCGAGTTAGGTTTGATAAAGGTGCTGAACTCGATTTTCACGTTGCTTTAAAATAAGATTAACGTCTATTTTTCTTAATATGGCGTTGACATATTGAATTTCATGAGATTTCTTGCGACTGACCCGATGGGTTTGCTGTATTTCGACAAACAATACGAGCCTGCTTCCAAATTTTGTAAAAGTCAAACCGACTTTGGCATTTAAAAATTTTGATCAACTTTATTAGTGAATTTATTCACAATCTTAATTATTTATATTTCTCGTTTAAAATCAATAGTTGTTACCTGATATATCTCCTAAATTTTTTCTTGATTGAGACGGATTGGGACTACGTCGACGATCTAAGAGGTTAGGACCATCTGAATAAACCTTCCTTCCTCTTGCTATTATATTAAAAATGTTGTTTTATGTATGAATAGATTTAATCGTGCTGAGACGTTATTAAATTTAGTACCCATCTATAATCTAATACTTTCGTTTGTTTGTATAAAATTTTATAATTTGTTGTTAAGGAATGAATATGTAAAATTGAAAATAGAGCCATTTATTTAAATGTACAATAAATAAGAAAATTGCAATTGAGAATTTGCTTTGGAAAGGTATGTATAAAGAATAAATTTAAATTCAATCGACTCAAAAAATCAATACAAAGAAGAGCCGAAGCTCTGTTACATAAAAAGCATCTAAAACTATTCAAAGCACTAATAAATTAATAGTATATATAATAATAAATTCAATTAAATCTAAAAGCGGGGTTACCCAAAAGAAGATCATCACTTTGGCACCGCAAACGTGGGGAATTCATCACAATATATTCGTATGTAATTATGTAAGAAAAAATTTGGTATTGGTCGTTTTTCTAGATTACTAATTGAATGCTAATTGTATTAAATTCCTTAAGTGTATCAATTTCTATTGGTATAAGCAGTCCAGCTCTATAGACAATCTGATTATATAAATCGATATTTTAATAATACCATGGCATGTACAATTACTATTATTTATAAATTATCTTGTCATATTTAGAAAGTTAGGTGCATGCACGTATTTTGCATGTATTTAAGTACCTATGTATATATGTACATATGTGTGCACAGCGTTGGACGCGTTACTCGGTAAACAAGGGCAGAGTAGTGCATGTGGCGTGTAATATCACGTTTGCCACGAACAGGGAGCACATCGTAGTAGTTACCATGAATATTTATACGCGTTTACAACTACGCTGAACATCATAGGAAACTATTTTTGTCTACATAAACGTTGACCATTGATTAAATCGAACATGAAATTTATCGTAGTTATTTCCTATAATTGGCTTCTATTGAACATTCTAAGATTAGGAATACTTTAGCTTTTTAGTTATGCAGAACTATAAATATCATCATAATACACCCCGAGCATCATCAATACAATGTTGTGAACCTATATGTATTATACTATTTACTTGGATTAGTCTGGTTGTCCTTGAACGTAGGCATGCTTATCATTCCATTACTTTTTCTTCATTGCCCATCGCACTGCAGCGAATTGGCTTATTCTGCTCATGAGGTCTTTACCCCGTTAGGTCGGTGTCTTCGATACAACTTATCTATACTGATTTTTCTAGTGCTTTTGTTACTGTTGATCATAGATTGCTTCTCCATAAGCTGAAACTGTTTGGCTATGCTGCTTTCTTTATTAAGTTCCTTTTTGATTGGTATTTTACAATGCTTACTCCTCCTCTCTTTATACTGTAACGGCTGGAGTACCTCAGGGCTCTAGTATCGATCCCTTGCTGTTTATTCTTTTTATCAACGATCTGTTGGAGTCTCTGGGCTGCCATTCTCTTGTTTATGCGGACAATCTGAAGCTTTATTCCGCCATCTATGATAACTCTGACGTGAATGCTTTGCAGCAAAACGTTCATGCACTAGCTAATTGGTGCGATGTCAACAGCCTAAAATTGAACTTCAGTAAGTGTGTTGTTGTTACCTACTCTCGTCAACTCAATATTGCGCTTTCTATTTATCTTTTGCCAGGTGAATATTTACCCGCTGTCAATTCTATAAAAGACCGTGGTGCCTATTTTGACTCTCGACTGTCTTTCACAAATCACATTAAAGGACTTTGTCTTTTTCAACAGACTGTAACTTTTCCTGTTTATAACTTTATTGCAGTTAACTCTTATGTTTATATATATATATATATATATATATATAATTTTGTTTCTTGTTTGTCATTTCATATTCTTCCTTTTAGTATGTTGTTATCTACTCTTACACTTTTTGTCCTGTAACTGATTTTATACTGTTGGGCAATAAACTAAATTATTATTATTATTATTATCACCTTGCTAGGAGGGATTCTTTCTACCGCTGCCTTTTACTTCCTGGTTGCAGGAACTGAGGTCCAAAGTGCCCAAGTCTAACACTCCCTAGCCTCTGGAATTCACAGAAGACATATTGCGAAGTTTCCCTTTCCGTACAATAGACGCTGCAGATAGAATCCTATACTATTGGGAAGATGCTTGTTAAGACTATTGCCTTCCCAATTTGATTTGTGATCCTTCGCGGCTATTATTGCGTTTTGTCTAACTTTCGAGAGAATTTTACTTAATCACGGCGCAGAATGCTGGTACCGGCCTCCAGTTGCTTCTTTAGCAAGTTCCGTATTTTGTGCTTATGGTTAGATGGGAATTCGCATATGAGTTGAGGCCCTATAAGCTCCATTCTTCCACATTACTATTCTTTTTAACCTTCCTATACTCACGCATACGGTCTGTGAGACCGATTTATATAGTATAGTATACGTCTTTCATTTTGACGTGAGTATAGGAAGGTTAAGTATACATACAAAAGCTTAGTTCTAAAATCTGTTTCCCCCTTTTTGTATAGAATTTCGTGATCTCTAATACTAAAAATATATTTATTATTAATTTAGGCTGTTAGAATTAAATTGTAAGAAACGTAAAGCTCACATGTTTTTAATCCCGGTTTACGCTTCACGCTCCGTCCGTCAAAATAAGTAATCTTCTTTAATACTACGATTCCCACGCTTGGCAAAATGTCAAATTTATTGGACGTACAGAAATCATTATAAGTGAGTGAGTAAAATGTCGTATTTAGAGACTTTCAGAGGCAATGCTAACACGATGTGATCCAGCTGACAATGTTCTGTTCGTTTGAGAAAATTAAATTTATATTTTCCACATTCTTTGTCGGTATTTATAGTGTGCTTAAGCCAATCTCGTTATATAATGGCCAATTTTCTGTATGATAAAACATCGTGTCCGAATGTTTTACGTTTTCGCCTTCAATCTTTACATGAAAGCTGTTTTTTATGTGGATTTGCGTTTTTTTCTAACTTGGGTCGAAACGTGCATGGGGATAGACGAGATTTTCTGAACAAACACAACTGCCGTAAATGTTCTTCGCCTTTATGCGTCTGGTTCCAGAATTACTGGAGATAAAGCTAGACACGTGCACTGGTAAGAACGCAAGAAATTGAGTACTATGGGTAAGTGTAAGAAGGCAATAAAGTAGCTCATAAATTAGCAGAGTAAAGCTCAACATCGCCATTCGTAGAACGCGAATTTGTCAGTTAAGTGAGCACTTTCTTTGTGAGCGCCAAGAAAGGAAATTGTGACGTGGAAATGTGCTGGACAAGCCTTCTGTAGCTAAGCGAGGCTCATGTCTTCACTGAAATTACTACCGAAAGAGTTCGAGGACATTTATGATCTCAGTAAATATCAAATAAGAACACTACTAGGGATATTGTCCAGGCAGTTTAGAATGAATGGATATCTACACGGAATATATATAGACAATAGTAGCATCTCTAGAGCAGTAGAAATTCTGCAACACCCTTCCTTGGAATACCGCCACTGCAAGTATAGAAATATATCATCATTGAATCCACTGAAAATGTTGTTTTTTCTGGCATCCAAACTTGAGCACACGTCAATACGGCGGTAGAAAGAGGACAATACGTACACAAAGAAGAGGCGAAGCTATGGAAACCTGGATAACAATTTTTTGTAGATAAATATTACTGTTTGATAACTCATGGAAGGAAAGAAATTGATACATAAGACCTTCGCAATTCTGTTAAATATGAAATATATAAGTGTTATCTAATTCAAAATATGTATTTCGAAATGATTATTAGTCTCGGTAAACAGTGGTACAGCGTACAATTACGAAATAAGTTACGACAGCATTGCCGACTCCCCAGTCTAGTCAATACTAAATCGATCCTATATGCGAGTAGTTCTGTGTATATGTAGGCTGTCGTAACTTATTTCGTAATTACCGTAATTGCACAGACTAGAGATTATTATCGTTTTTAATATACAGATTCATAAGATAAACGAAAGCCTTTTATTATGTGTATAAAGCAGAGCATTAATCATTTTAATAAACTGCTACTGCCAAATCTATCAGTCTATTTGCAATTGTTAGCCTCATTTAAGCTGTGCTGCGTTAATAAGTGGAGATATATTTTGCATTATGCAAAATGCACGTTCACACGCTTGAAGTATGTTATTATGTATGTATATTATGAAGTAATCGTGCAGGATGTGAATAAAGGTCTTTTTTATCGGCGGTGAATGTAAATAAATTGATACATGTACTGCCAATAACGAGGATGGCATATGTGCTAAATAGGACGGTAGTTACTAGAAATTATTAGTTATGATAGTGTGACTTCATTAGCAGCATATATAAAAGCGGCGGTTTATTTATTACTTGCCGAAGCCAACAAATTATATGCGAAATTCTATCATAGATTGCTCATGTATCAAGCACTGAACATTATATCTTCTGCTTTCCATCTTTTACTTTCTTATGCCGTTAATTTGTTGGGATAAACGTGAAAATGGGAAAAATATATCACTATTAATTTATGTACTCTGGAGATTCTTTGTTCAACTTCACCCATTTTTCGTCTAAACTTGAAATTAATTTCAATTAGAACGTATTTCTGATGACCGACTATTTAAATCGAATTCACGATATCGCTGTTTACATCAGTTCTTTGTAACTCAGCCAATAGCTGAATTTACTTTCTACTTCGGCAATTTTGGTCTGAGCTCGAAAACTATGTATGTATGTAGTAATTTCTCCCATTATTGTTTTAGAGTTGAAACACTAAAACGATTTGTATATAATGCGATGTACAATAAACATAAAACCCAACGTATCTCTTAAGTAATTGATATAATGCTGTTAATGACTTCACGGTAACTGGACGGCTGCGATGTAAATATCTTTGATGTTTATAAGTAGTGTAATACATAGAGTCAAATGGTGTAGTAACCATCTAAATGAAAAGTTTTCGAAAGCTACCAAATATGTTAATCACTCTAGGTTATGAGTAGTTTTTATTAAGAATCTCAAAACTTCCAGTTGCTTATCACCTAGTCTATGGCTATTTCTCTAATAGAAAACCGTAAAGGAGAAAGATCTGATGAATTGGAAATGAAGAAAGTAGTCAAATAACTGGAAAACATCAGTCCACTGTTGTTCCTGTTAGTGATAGATAGAATTACTAAAAATACCAAGGACAAATTGAAACTACTACAATTTACAACGGGATATATGTACTTCCTACCGGTAAAAATTGCCACTTTGTCCTACGCATACATGATATCTGACTCTCCGTCAAAGATGCAGATATTAATAGATGTACATATAAGCAACAGACATTTAGCGACTAGGAATGAAAATAATCAAAGAGGAAGGTAAGTCATGGCCATCAAAAGAGGAAGATGGGAGCACCTAACAAACTTGAATTGCCAAGAACATACACTAGTATTAGTATGTTCTTGGCAATGTATATAGTAAGTGTATTAACGTAAAAATGTGGCATAATTATACAAGATTAAAGGGTAGACTAGAACCTTACAAACAGGACCAGAGAAGCCTACAACATTTATTATGCACAAAACTTTGGTTACAAAATTTTTAAGTTTAACCGTTCCTGAAAGAAAGTAACTTAGAACCTTAAGCAAGGTAGTGGGAAAATATGAAATAACGTCCAATATAAACAACAAATATGAGCATTACGGCATTAAGCACCATTGTCGTTTAGGACAGCCTTTAGCCAAACTTCATTTCTAATACGCGATTCCTTTAATATTCACCAAGAATTTAATGGAGGAAACATGTCTTTGGAACTGCTTTAATTCGAGTGCTGTCAAGAATACTGTACGTACTTTTTGTCTCAACCATCATCATTCCTTATCAATTGTTATTGGATAAGGATTGAACATATTCGTATAACGCTAAAATTGGAACAAATAGCAAAGAAAGTTACAACAAAAGCAGCTTGCTTGGTATAGACACTTAATGCGAATGTAGGATAGCATACTGCCATAAATGGTGTTTACCATAAATTAACAGTAAAGAGAAGACCTAGGAAAATTTGGCTGCAGGAAATAATAGTAATTGGAAAAGAACAGAGGAAAATTCTTTGATGAGATGACCAGGAACGGAAAGAATGGAAGAAATACAATACAGAAAATTATCGTAACAGTTTAATGTTCTAATAGTGCATGAGGAAACCAGGCGAATGAAGTAAAAGAAAATTCTAGTTGCTTATGGTCATTTGTTATCTTATGCGATTTTGGTTGTTTCATAATGGTAATTTACGTTTTAGTACTGTTTCTATTTCTCTTTTTATTATAGTTTCAAATTAATTGTGTGATAGTTCGCACATTTCTTCGTTAATTTCTTTTCCCACTGACAAAACAGATGTACAATAATCGGAGCAGCACTTGTTTTGAAGGCAGTACCAAGTATATACTTTTCCATTAGATTCTCGTTTTCGGCTAACTACTGTCCTGAACGACAGTGGTGCTTAATGTCGAGCTACTCATATTCATTTCATACTTTCTCATTACTTTTTTAAGATTTATCCTAAAGAAGACCCGAAGAATGAAAGGTAGAACATTCATCATTACAAAAGAAAGAAAAACGAAAATAAAGATCTTTGAAATGGAAAAAGTTAATGATTGATATTATATTACACAGGAAAGAAGATGTATGACTCATCATACCGCATATTTGCCCAGTTTACTTATGAGTCCGTTACCTTTTATAACCTCTACTTTCTCCACCTGGAGGAAGGGCGGGTATCTTGGTATTTCGCCGAAAAGTATCCTTCAAATGTGTTCCAACAGGTGTTCATACCTGATAGAGGTGTGGAATTTGAGCTGCTAAAACTACTCAATGGGAACAGATCTAAGATAGGTACCCGAATTATGTATGAACCTAGGATTTCATGCGACAGTATTCCATGCCGAGCTTACAGCCATGTCCGCATGTGATAATGACACAGATATGCATTAGAAACAGAAGAATCTACACATCATGACTCACAGTCCGGCAGTGGCCAAGATTGTATGAGAATATAGTTTAGTGCTATCGGCTGTGCTTAGGAATGCGGGGATGCATTGGGGTGTCTCGCAGAACACAGTGGAGAAAAAAAGGAGGGTAAAGAGGAAGCTTGTAGGGCCTGAGGTTTCATGTGGAATTTCTTATCAGACCGTAAGACCTGAGACGAGAAACTTGCTGAAGGAGCAGCATGCAAAACATTAGAGGACCGCGCAAGGGTTAAGTCTGCACATTGCACTTTCAGACATCAGAATACAGTAGCTGTTATGAATGAGCGAAAAGTAAATTGGGAAGGCGGTGGGCCTGTTGGAAAGGGTGCTATCGGCTCAACAAACCTCTCTACACTGTAAAAATGGTAGAGGATTTTATCTGTAAAGCCTACTGTGAGGAAAAGGCAACTTCACAACATGGCCTTTGTTACTGCTAGGGGCTGAACAGTATTATACTTAAACGAAAAGATTTCACCGGAGGACACCGACTTGATGAAGTAAACTTGCTATATGGGGACATTAAGTCATCGAGCATCGGTAAAGTCTGCTAGCAACCATACTCTTAAGAGAGAAAAGAGAAAAAGGACCTCTACTTCTTTCTTCTATCACTAGGTTTATTACCGATGATGCTGAATCAGCAATAAAGTACGCCAGGAAGATGTTGCAAAGTAATGTATACCAACTTTCCGAGATCTCCCTACATTCATTGATTTTAAGATTTTAGAACACGAACTATGGTGCAGTTATGAATTACAAAATTTTATTCTGCATATCAATCTTATTAGAACCTGTATAACTTTGTCATTGCATAACACAATAAATTCTCTTTTTTGCGATAATTACCACCAGCATTCACATCGTAGTGCTAATGGATGTCACCAAGTGCAAAATTTGCATATATTATAACGTCATTTGTTGAAACTCACGAAGGTAAATAATACATTGCCGGAGTATAAGTTTTACACGGCTGCTGGGACACATCTGACGGCGTGGAGGATTTATGTGCGGTATATGTGCCCGAGATTCGTACGTCTGTAAGTGTGTAAAATATGGTTTGTTTCTCGGTCTAATTATTCTGAAAGTATTTAAGGTTGAATTGGATGCTTAAAATTGACGAACGGCCATCGGGAGTCCATTTATTTTAAGTGGCATGGATGAAAAAGTGGATTCCAATTTGTTCGGTCGTATTGGTGCGAGAGAATTATATAGTAGAGTTTGGGAGTTGAAAATTATTACAGCTTGGTTGCTAAAATGTTAAGTATCTGGCGAACACATTTTGGTATGTATCTAGCGAGCTGATACCTATACACATATCTGACCTTTTCACAATGCAATATAGGGACAATGCCTACCACACCAAACCATACAGCGGTGGTAATGACCAGAGACGGGATTATATGTTTTTTGGATATCGATAATTATCAACGGTACAACTGAACCCTTTAAGATCTACACGAATTAGGGTAAATAAAAGTGTTTAGCACTAATTTAATTTTACATATTTACAATATTTTGGCTTTTTTCCACATATTTCGAGTAGCTTAACATATTCGAAATTATTCGACATATTTTTCCGTTTGAAAAATGCGTTATTTTTATAAAAAATATAGTAGACGATATTCTGGGAAATTTACATTGTACGATTACCGATTTTTCGTTAAATATAATAAAATAAATATTACTTAAATAGGGATTAATGCTTTTTCCAAGAAATGTATGTTTCTACATTTTTCTAAGAAATTGTTAATTGCTTTCAAACTTCCAAACGAAACATCATGTTCAATACCGAACAGCAAAGATTATTTTGTTACGGTTTCTAAGAATAAAAATCGGAAATTAAACGAAGAAAAGTGGGTTTTGATTGGTTAAAAATAATTAGGTAGAGGGTGCATGCGTTCCAGCATTTATCATTTACAAACACCGAATAAAGTGAAATAGATTGCTAACTCATGAAATTTTTCTTCCCGACATTGTTTCAACTAATAAAATTGTGCCCATGCTTTCCGATGCTGCGTGATACATGGTCAAAGCTTGTTGACGTGTTTAGCACACTGTTTAAACAGAATGGCGGAAAATATAAGAAATTCATTTCTTATAGTTAATAGTTTAATTAGTAACGTAAAGAAAATATTTTTAGAATCGTCTCTGAGGATTCTGTATTACAGAGAAAAATACTTAATATTCCTTTGCCACTGGAACCAATAATCACAAGATGGGGAACAAGGTTGGAAACTGCCAATTTTTATGCAGAAAATTTTGACCTTATTAAAGAACTTAAGTTTTGAAGAGGAAAATATTGGTGCAATTTCAAAGTGCACAATTCACTACGCAATAAACTTTGCTTCATTAAATCAAATTATGATCTTGTTTATAAAACTATTGTTATTCTTGAAACTGAATCACTCCCGTTACAAGAGTCTCTTCATGTGTTTGATGAATTTAAGGAAAAACCTCCGAAAGTTTCTGGAAAAGATAGGACAATTACTAAATTAAAAATTTAATGATATTTTAAAAAGAAATGGTCATTTAAATTTGTTGCAACAAACAAACCAAATTCTCTGTGTCGATTTTGATGTTGAAACCGATTTAAATCCGGAAGTTGTCGATGTTATAAAATATGCACCGATCACATCAGTTGACGTCGAACGTTTTCAACGTAGAAGTCGCTACTAACGGATAGGAGACATAATTTAACTATTAAAAATATTGAAAAACATTTGATTGTGAATTGTTGTTACAGTAAGGAATGTAATGTTTTATGTAGAAATGTACGCGATAGGTATCTGTTTAATAAAAGTTTTATCTGATCACACAATTTTATTAAAACGCAGCATTATTAAGATGTGAGTAATTTTTCTTATAAAAATGTTAGTAATTCTTCCATTTGTAACTTCAGGCACAAAGTATCTTATATATATTTTTTTATCAACACGTCAAATTCTTTCAGAATTTTAAAAAATATAGGGCGTTCCAAAAGAGTAAACACAGCTTTGGTCTGTCTCGGTAAGACGGCTCACCTATATATTCGAAACTAATTATAGCTGATGCTCCTAAAGTATACCCATAGATTTTATCGACAACTTGTCTATCTCTAATAGTTAATGTTCGACAAACGCGCGTGTTGTTCGCTGAAAGAACAGTCTATATACAGCGACTAAATCACGCGTTTGTCTTGTTAGTAATAATAACTCCGTAAGCTTCCATCCACGGAATCTTGAACCACCTAATATAGGTTTATACTAATATTCAATTTACAATTTCGCTTAGGGTCTAGTGCATTCTATTGAGAGAAACAGCAAATTTTGTTCGAAATGAAGTTGAATGGACTAGTTTTTATCTGTACCATACCGGGTATATTAAACTTATAAAAACTAATAAAATGGAGCTCTTGTGTTTTTACGCAATTATCGTACTACACGCCTTAACACTCAATGCAAATCACACTTTTGAGTGTCAACTATGAAATCTAATTAACCCATTAGCATACGAACATGATAACGGAGAAAACATGATCCTATATTTACGCGTCCTATTCCGTAGGTACAATATCTCAAGTGAAAATGTGTGTTGTTGTTATCAGTGTCTAACTATGGTGTATGTATGTGTTTGTACGGGGGCTGTTCCCTTTTCGCTTAGTCTAGTAAAGTAATACAAAATATATTGACGCAAAACATTTATTCATAATTTTTCAAATTATTAGCGGTTACAGTCAATGCATTTTTATCTCCGTGAAAACTAATCTCAAAAATATGTTTTCCAATCTTATGTTGATTTCATTTTTAAATGCGGCCACCGCTTCTGTGACCGATATCAAACGTAACTTTTCCTACTACACACACTACAGGACTACAGGGCCAATGACGCATTACTTCAATGTTTTGAGCATTCAAATCCTCAAGCATTGGAACAACAGTGTGAACCTGAGCGTTATCACAATGCAAGCTGATCCTACCACTTGGGTGCTTTTCGCGAACATTTTGGAGAACCCGAGACAAACTGTAGTGAACTACTTAGTATTTATTAACAGTACGAGGATTCTCTACTGCTACAGGAATTCCAAACAATGTGGCGATAATCTTTCTGTTTCAGTTTTTCACGAATAACCTTTGTTGGAGCCTACTCATTCTCAAAGACCCAAGCTGTCGATTGTTTCTTCTTTTCGGAAGCACAGCAGGATACCCACGTTGTACATTAGTTGAGACGATCCATTGTCAAAACGATCTGCATCATTTTACCATTAATCTGTTTGAACTGGAGTCAAACTTTAGAGAATCCCATGAGAACAAAGATCATGTATTAATTTCTTTCACACGTTGACAGTTACTTGAATACTTCTTACAGTAATATGTCGGTCTCCTTCAATCATGGTATCTGTGGTATGGTGATTTCCTCAACATATTGTTTATGGCTTAAACTTGAAATTGTAAAAAATCGCTGCATGATAATGCTATTTGTCCAATTCCAGGATTTTTTATGTAAAACATCATTTTATGTGTTTTAAAATTATTAGTATATATATTTACGAGCTGTAAGCTGTAAGTCATTAAACCTCAGCTTAAAATATTAAACAAAATTTGATGGAAGACACTACGGTCTGCTAAGGATTCTCGGCAGAATGAGAACGCCTCTCGTCTGGAAAAAATATCAGTGCATTAGTTATTTCTCTGGATAAATTCTGATACCGGATGATTTCGAAATTTATGCGAGTAGAATTCACAGTTGCATATAAATGTGAATCTGATGGTTTTGGAAGTTTTTGTCTTATCTCCGGATCATAGATACTTTCTTCACATTCATAAAGTTTCTAAACGTTGTCATATTGTTGAGGAAGAAATTATCTATTTATTTATTTAGACCAACAGGTAGAAAACCTATAAGAGGTCCTTACAAAGTGTACAAATAGTTGTAAAAATATACACGTGAACATACAAACATTACACTATATAGATAATTGCCGCGCTACATTGGATCGAAATAGACAAAAACAGGAACAGATAGAAGAGATGGAAAGGGAAACAAGGAAAACAAGAACCCAGTCAACCTCTTTATCCTCACACGTCCAGACACAGTACGTCAATCGCCGACATAACCTCACTGAACGACGACGCAAAAATATCCGTCCCACTCGAAAGTAGGTTCAGTTCTTTAATAACCTGGTTTACAGGGTTGTTATAGCCATATAATGTTCTATGAAAATTCACCAAAAACAAATCTTCACATCGTGTGTGCACATTACGTACTCTAAACGATATTAAAGCGAGCACTTCTGGGGAATTTATTCTATTAAATAAACACTTTATACCAAACTTAAGGGTGTCGATTCTACGTCGGGTAGACAGAGGCTAAAGGCTCAGCAGATTCAAACGTTCAGAGTAGTTATATAAGTTTTTGTCTATCTTAAGTTTAAATAAAATGTAGTTGACAAATCTACGTTGAACTTTCTCAATTCTATCCCTGTGCAAGACTGTGTGGATTCCAGATGAGACTACAATACTCCAGAACAGAACGCACCAGGCTATGGTATAAAGTGATAATGCCTATCACGTTGCTGAAGTCATGGGTCTGGCGTTTTATGAAGCCCCACATTTTGGAAGCTCTGCTGATGATGTCGTCAATGTGAAATCGAAAGCTCAATGATGAGTCAAAGATTACGCCTAGATCCCTTATTTGTGTGACGCGATCTAACGTTTGATAATTGATCGTGTAAGGATAAGTCATGACATTTCTCCTTCTTTTGTAAAATGAAATAACTTTGCATTTGTCAATGTTCAAGGTCATATTATTGTCCTTACACCAGATGGAGATGCATGCGACATCAGACTGGAGTTTGGCACAATCGGATGGTGAATCTATTCTCATAAATAGTTTCAGGTCATCAGCGAAAAGCAAAAATTTGGAGTAGCTGATTCGATGTTTTATGTCGTTTATAAAAATCAAAAATAATATCGGTCCAAGATGACTGCCCTGTGGCAGGCCTGAAGAAACTTTAACTGGACATGATGTGCAGTTGCCAACACGTATATTTTGCAGGCGATCCAGCAGATAAGATTGGAACCAATCCCGCAAACTGCCTACGATACCATAAGCACCCAATTTAAAGTAAAGGTAAAGTAATAGATAGGGGCGGGTGGTAACTATCTGGTGGAACCAGACAGTAATTACAGTTTGCCACTTCGATGTTAGTATCTGTACAGTAGACTAAATCTAAAATAACGTTATTACAATTACGTACATAGTTCAGCTGATGTAGACCCAAAAAACACAAAGTATCACACACTTCTAGTTCCCAAGATGTCGTACCTACACTAACCGGGGCCAAACCATCATCGCCTGGGCGCCAAGACACCCGTGGTAGGTTGTAATCGCCCATTACGCATATGGCTGTCCTCGGAAAACGGTTGAGCAAAAATTCCACAAATGAGACATGCTCCAAAGCTAGCAGCATAGACTGTGAAAGGACTTCATACAGTGGCATTTTGCAAAAAGTCGAAAGATATTTCTACCGTTGCTATTGGGATGTAATGTTGCAAATACCCGTGAAATATTTTTATAATGGATCTCCTATTCCATCCCCTAATATGAAACTCCTTCCTGAAACCATACGTTCTCAATTTTCAGTTTTAAATTATGGTTAGTGGTTTGCTTTAATCGTTATTCGTCGATACACAAAAGTAATAACATGTATAATATTGATGTAATTTTGACCAAACGATTGTGTCGATTACTGGGGAAAATATTTTTACATTCATCCATTCAATTTTGTGATATAATATATAACTCTGATGGTTTATGTATGCTATACATCTTTGACAGAGTAATTACATGATATTCCCATCGACAAGGGACTTGACTAGAGTGTAGTATATATTTCAATCACGATCGATATGCAATGCATTAATCACTGTTTTCTGAATTGGTAGATAAATGGATTTGCTATGATGTAAAGCATACAAAACGTATGCGATGGTTTTATATTGGCTGAATGTTATTTGGATTCGTTCAATATGTTAGTTAGTGAACAAGTACAGTATAAGGATATGAAGACAAACATGCATACATGCTTGATATTTGTGTTATTGAATGTTCCATTAAGACAAACAGTGAAATCGATGGAGTAAACTGATACTTCCTGTTTACTAAATTGGAGCAAAGGGGTGAAATGCGTGGATTTAAATATCGAATATTGTTGTAGGTGATCGCCCCATTTCTATTATGTTTTGTTGATGTACGTACGCACGTGTGTGCTACTTATTTTTACATTATATTTTCAGCCTTGGGTCATATCAAAACGTGGATTTATGATGAGTACTTGATTTGGAATCTGAATTTTACGTATTGCTGTTGATCACTAATTGTTTAACATATTTAGGATCAGGAGGAATAGGTTGTTATTGCTTGATTCTGATGATAATTGGTCGAAGATATGGGAATGATACTGAGAATTTCAATCAGTCGATTTAAAATTTAAGAAACTATTATCTAGCAAAGTGTGAGTTGTCATGTTAATACATCATTTGGGGCCTTGTCATATGTTTCTTATTGGTAATCGTTTTTCTTTGTACTATCAGTTGTAGAAATAAGACAATTGTTAATTGCTTGAAATCTACTTAATTAATGTACTTAATTGCTTTCTCTTTATTCCAGTAACCTTTCTGATATCGGTTTTGAAGTGCGTATAGTCGCATTTTCATGCATTTTATTAAAGCAAATATACCACACGTAAGAGATTGCTGTCTTCACTTTAATTATAACTTTAGGCTCCTAATTTTCTAATTTGCATGGGTCAAATTTATCCCATTATAGCGAAAAGAAAAAACGACGAAGTGATCAAACTTTCCAGACGGTTTTCGACTTCAATGAAGGTGTGAATGAAAATTTTCGGTCCGTTGTATAAACAAGTCGGCTTGATTGATTGTTCTCTTGGTTGTAGCGTTGGGGTTATTTTTAAATTCCAGGTGCGCTTTTTGTATAGAAATGTTTCCGAGATGTAATTTGTTTAGTTTTTTTACACATAGTTTTAAAGCTCAAATGGTTTGGTGGTGTTAACCTAGCATTTTTTTCCTTTTTTTCTGTACAAGTCACAGATTATCGATTTTCGCGTTTTAACAGGGCCAATTTTACCGCCCTTGTCGATTTACATATTCATTAGGTATCGCCGAATATATAATTAATTTTTAGGCCTCTATCACTTATGCCTTCGTCCTATGCTGTAATGGATATATTCGGAAGAGTCAGCATTATACGCAACTAATTTTAGACGCCGAGGGAAGAAATTAGCAACATTAAGGGTTGAATATAGCAAACGCATAGGAAATTTAACTTCGATGGGGATGATGTCTATGAGGTTCAAGTTTATAACCATGAAATATAATTTCACGGGGAACTTAGAATTTCAGGATGAATCATTTCTGAAAATCTTCTCGTATTTTACGGTTACGTAGTTGATATCGCATCGCACATTGCTGATAACTTCACAGAAATCTTTATTTTCAAGAACGGGAATTTCTCACAACGATGTGGTTTCGGAAATCCTCCATTCCGAAGTTTCGCATTACCTGCAGATCTTCTACAATATTACATAATCTTTAAGTGGGCACACCTGTGGATCGCCATGTGGTGTTTGGTTTGAAATATCATCACATTTATAATTTTTCGCAGAACTGACTGTTATCTGACTGAAATCTTTGGATAATTACTGCCCTAGATTTCGCGGTATATCCACCACATCTACGCCATATGCCCAGGTGTCACTGTTTATGTTTCCTTGCGGCATATTTTCCTTCTATTACCTATCTAAATGTAACTTCATACTTGATTGTACTGATATATACTCTATCTTCCTTAAAGCAAAATTCACTTCGATTGATTAGCGTCCAAGTAACAAAAATATTGTTTATCAGTGTTATTTGTACAAGATCCTACATATTGTTTTCTAATTGAAATGAATCAATCAAATTCAAGTTCTTTGTGGTTTGTCTTCGAAGAATGTGATTATCCATTTTATGATTCATATTTCATTTCTACTTGTATTCGCACTTGTATATATTTCGGCGATTAAACGAAACGATGAGAAGGAAACGTACTTTCCGGCTACTGTAATTCTTGACAATTCTTTACTTCTAAGTATAATTTGCTCTTCGCAACGGTCTTTGGACTTAGTACGAAAACATTCGGGGAATTCGTCTATTATTAAATTGGAAACTCCTAACTTTGACGCCAATCATAATTTACGTATAACATTGTATTTTACTACTTTGCGTAAGGAAAACTGTTATATTTCCTGCTAATATTACAAATATAAACTGTTTAGAGAATTACTAGAATCTATACTATTTATATCGGACAGACTCTTAGAATGAACCTACGTAGATGCATACGTACGTATTTATATACAAAATTCTCGCAATACCAAGATCCTGCTCCGATACGATTTATCTTTACAATTTTGTTCCAACCTACGTAGTGCATAGTTGCTAATTTATTATCCTCGATATGTATGTATTAATGGGAGCTGTATCTTACTTATAAAGCACCAAATATGAACCGCAGGAGGAAAGATGCAATAGAAAAGAATCAAAAGCGACGGAGAAACCACTTTTCCAGTCTAAAAATTCTGTACATCTTTGAATCGGTTATTGCCTTTGTATTGTGGTATTAGTGCAATTTTTCTTTGCAATCGGAATTAGAAATTGGTAATCACTAAATGAAGGTTATTTTCGAATCAAAATTTTAAAACTATAGACATGAAGAAATTTTGGGTTACTTCTAGGTAAATTTCGCTTTTATCATCATCAATATATAGGGGGAATTTTTTTATTTAACACACGATTTACGTTTCCATTAAAAGGTATGAATAAAATACGTGTGGAAGTTAAAGGTTTTCTGACATGAAAGATGCAATTTTTTCAAAAGTTAGTCGAGCGCCTTAAAGGGCGGCGACGTAAATTACTTTGTGTAATGGGCCGATTACGATATTTAGACGTCTCGCGTTTCGTCGTAGGCGTTTATTGTTGTTTCCCCTGGACGATTGTAAGGGTGTTAGGCGTCTTTAATAAAATAGGAAGGCGTGTAAGCTCGTAGATTTACGTCTTCCTGGTGTTTGCCTTTAGCGGTTATTATTCGAATTTTATAGGCGTTTGTTCATTTTAACAGCCATTGATATAACTTGTTGTTTGCGTATTATTTGTGAAGGATTTCTGAGTATCCCTAGAAAATATTTTCTCTGTGGTTTACCGTCCTCGCATTCATCATATATTTCAGTCTTTGCACAATAATTTTAATGGCCTAGGTACTTAGTTGATGAAGGTAACTAGTTTTCTTGTGATATATTGAAGTGGATTACCTAAGAGAAAATAGCGAGATCTACTTCTAAAAGCAGCAAGCGATGAAATAGGGTAGAAAAATAACTGCGAGTCCAATCGCAAGAGGGAAATGAAATAGCACCTCTGTCATCGAACCTAGTGCTAGAACTAGAGGACGTGCGGATGAGATCGAAATAGAGATAGTGGTTGCTCTCATTCTTGAGAACGGAATTGTTCGATGAGATAAATTTTTATCTATTAGATAACTTCAATCTTGCTGCTTTGCTGCGTATGTAAACATAAGATATAAGCACCAAACATGTGTGACTTAATTATGTCTTAAAACACGTTCCAATGACAATAGTGTCAGGTAACTAACTGCGTTTGTTAGTGGCCGGCAGCAGCAATTTTTCACGGTGGTTTACGTCAGTCGATTGGAGACAATTGTTTGTGTGAGACGTGTTGTGTTGTCGTTCACGATGTTGAGAGACCAGTACGGAGTAATGATAAAATTCTTCACCCAGGAAGAATTTACTCCAAATGTTATCAGGCGATTTGTAGGGTGATAAAAGGACTTCGGTAGCTCTTCTTGAAGGACAGGAGGAATAAGGAAACAATGGGGTCCGTGTAGGTATGAAATATTGGTTATAAAATTTCCTGTTGTAATAAACAGAAATTATGGGTAATATCGTGGATGGCGATAACATTTATAGTTCCCTAGTGCAAGATTCTGTGTATGACTTTGTTATACCATTATATTGCTTATTTAACACATTGGCTGCCATGGCTATCATATTTAATAGATGTTTTCGTTGAGGCTTTTCCTATCAAATATGAGGGGTACAATGTATTTACATGTCAGACCATAACTATCAAAAATGTATCACTTAGACGCAAATCTTGTAGAAGTTTGTTTGCAGCCCCCCTGCGATGTGCTCAAATATGATAGCTATGATCCGTGCTGAAAAAAGTTGGGTTTATGTTTCACCAGGAGCCGCGGCTATTTTTGTTTTGATAACCTGACAAAAATTCATCATTAACATTCAACATGCAGCCAGATTAAAAAAACTCTTTTACTTAAATTTAATGTTAAATACTACATATTACGAAAAAGGAATGATGGTGGTCCCCGGTGAACATTAGCAAAATTGGTTGGGCAGTCAAGTTAATATAGCAATTTCTACAGTAACTGGTAGGAAACTGCGTAGGTGTTATCTGTGGATAAAAGAAGTAACTTCCATCTTGTTGAAAATGGCTGGAGATCTCCAAATATTGGGGTATTGTTGTTTGAAATTAAATGAGAACATATCTTGTTGATTTTGTGGCGTTAAGCACTAATTAACACTTACTGATGGTTGATTCCAAGGAATAAACTTATAATTTTGCGAAATTGGTGCGACCGGTTGAATTATATGTATATATATGTATGTATTATATGTTGTATGATGTTTGCATTTGACATACTTAGTTAACCTAGGGCAGGGCAATGAAAAACTGGCAATAAATACATTGTATTCATAAAGAATGTATATTTTTTGACAGCACTAAACACAGGGCGGTTTCTGCACGTAACAAGTTCCTTTCCAAAACAGTTTTTCTGATGCAGCACTGACGTCCACGTGCCGCGAAAACTATCTATAAATATATGCAAAATAATATTTATTCAGGTATGTATAAGTTTGCAATATTTTGTTTTGGTATTTGGTATTTAACGAGGCGAGTGATGGACTTTACCTCTTTTACGGTATGCATTGTGTCCCTCCGGCACGATCGTTTTGAGGTTAACTCAAGCTACAGCTCCTTCTCAAGTTTGGATGCCCGCAGAAACTTCGTGGTCTCGAGTAAATTCTTATCCTGAATCTGGTGGTATACCAGGCATTGGACCTTTGGTTAATACAATTTTCAGGAACTCTTTTCGAATATGTCCCAACGAATGAGTCTCAACTGCTCCCTTCCAAAATCTACAGGTATTCTGTGTGTGTGTTCATTCAGCCTACAGTGTCCGGGTCTAGATCATTTTTGCTCATAATTTCCGAAAAGACATTTAGCGCCGAGAGGATTGTCCAATAGTTTTCTTTGTTACATTCTGTCTCCTCGTTTGGCAGGTCACGAAGAAACTGCTCACTTATTATTAGTCCACAGAAAGGGCTTGAGTTCTCTGAATAGTGATGCTGACTCCTGTTGTGCTAATTTATTATCTGCTTTATTCCCTCTTCCTCCGACGCTACCTAGCATCTCTTACTATTACTATGTTACATATACGTCGACTACTAATTTCCTAGCGTTCTTCCGAACTCTGCCGTAAATTGATCGCCAGTGAGTTCAACGCTTGAATGGCTGCTTGATTATCAATAAAGATGACAATCCCTTGGTTCCTGTAGTTTTTTTTTTCAGGATATGAGGTCCATCTACTGCAGCCTCTGCTCTTTCAGCAGTCTTAGAGATCTATCTATGTACCATGTTATTTGCTGTGATCTGAAACGGTCTTCAGTGAAATCACCACACCAATCCCTTTTCTTCTCTCAAAGTTGCATTTCCGAGTTATCCGGTCTCTAGGCAGTGTAAAGAACTTGAGACCATACAGAAGGAATGAATCGACGTTCAGTTCTCACTGCCATTCGCATGCGATACATGTTTACCTATCAAGTTTTGTATTCTGGATGGTTCTATTTCCGCACCTAAGGTTTCTTGAGATGAGAGAGTAAAAGATGGAAATCGTTTATTTGCCCCTACGAAAAGGCAGGGTCTTTACAATAATTGAATTTTAGCGCATTTACTTGCCTAAGCATGCTAATGTGGGTACAACGATTTTGTTACCTAAATTTTTCACAAATCTTTTCGCACAAATATTGGAAGCGTACCACATAATTTTACCGATCTACCGAAACCCAAACTCGTTGATCTGTGATCTCTACTCATCAGCATTAGTTTAATTATTTATTTAGTTAGTTATGATTTAAAATTTATATGACTAATACACATTTATGATTCTAAAGTTTATATCAGAATATGGTTAACGATGATCGACTAAATTAGGGTGTCATAGCAGAAACATTATTTTTCAAAATTCGATAATTCATATTTCTTTTGGAGGACTGAAGAAAGTTGGAGGAAAGTTGGAGAAATTGTATCGAACTGAAGCGGGCAGAAAAATAAATACAAAGGATTAAAAAGATTGCGTTTACTAGTTGAACACAGCTATTTAATGATTTGCTAAATATAGACGGGCAGAATCAGAAATTTATATTACTAAAATTACTTTGTCATCTCGTGCAACGTACAAACAGCAATTGGATCTACCACAGGCCTAATGCTCTCTCCCTAATAATTATCGATTATGCCGGTAATTTGAGTTTCCAGCATACAATGCGGATTATTAGCTATGTTAATTAGTAGTTCATCAGGTATAAACGTAGTGCAATTACCACCACTTTGGCCTAGCTAAATCGTTTACATACACTACTGATAAAATCACAATTTGGTCCAAAGTATTTAATTCTCTGTAATGATCGGTTTCGCATTTATTTTCGAATGAATGAACAACTGAGTTATTTTGTTGCAGGATTCTGGTGTGGGCACCCCGGTTACGTTAAGGGTAGACGAATACGGCTTTTACCTACATTGGGTAGACCAAAACAACGAGAGCGATGTTCTGGACATCGCACATCGGATCAGGGATACGCGTACTGGAAAATATGCTAAGATACCTAAGGTAAGTTTTTCTATTTATTACGTAGAAGTGCGTTCTTCAATGCTATAAGTTTATGAAATAATGCTAATGAAATAACTGAAACAATCGAAACCGGGACTGTTACAGGGGTGTAATTTATATTTCTTGTTGTATTTTAGGATAAGCTGTCGTCCTTTGTTGTATTTTGCGTCTTTGTACGTATCCCACGGTTCAATACTTTCTATTCAATATATTATTATTTTGCTTTTCGTGTCTATACTCCATTCATCAGTAAATATTGTTGTTCTCTTGGATTTTTTACTAATCCTTTTTGTCGATGTATGTACATATGTACCTTTTCCGAATGAGTACCACCCACTTGTCTACGATGTCAACTATTTTATTTCTCTTATTACTGAGATTTTCTGAAAGAAGTACATTAAAAATATATTTATGTCCTGAGAAGAAAAACTCATATTGCAGAGAGGCGCCTTAATGGTTGCTAAGTTTTAAAGGTATTCGCGTTTTGGAAACACATTCAATATTTGGAGTTACCTTCTTCTTTGAACCTATTTATATAAATCTACTTTTTTAAAACTAGATTAGAGAAGGCAGTGGATCAGGTAAGTCGACAGGACAAGATCACCACGAAGAAGAGCTGAACTTAAGATTGAATTTTGAAGATGTGATACATTTCAAGTTACCTTCAAAGAAAAAATAGTAATGCCACTAAACCATGCAGTCAGCAATGGGATAGAATGCATGCTGTCCTAACACAGATACACGATATACTCTGAAAGCTGGATGTTGTATGTAATCAAATAAATATGACAATAAACACGCTCCTACAGTGAAGGTGTGAAGCATCCCATTTCGAAATAATTTTGGTCAAATATTTACACCATTAATCTCCAAGAAAATGTGAAATGAAAAAGCTGAAATGACTTTCTAGAATTAATTTTTTGTGTACTAACGTCTAAACGAGACCAATTTCGCGGATTGTAATTGTATACTCCAAGTAAAACCGTATATTGGTAACATTTCAAACATATTTAAATTTTGACAACTTTCCAAAGGGTTTTTGAACATTTGCGAAAAAGTAAAGTCCCTGTGAATATGACTTACTATGCATGAAATGTAAGTCTGTGGAGTATGGTTTGCGAATAAGATGTTTGTGACAAAGGAAACATTTTAAAGAAGACATTGAACCAGGAAATTGACGCCATTTTGTTAATTAAACAACAGCGAGGTAGTACATCCTCAATTCTCTTCTCCAATTTTCTCGGTCTTATGCCATTTCATTCACATGCGTTCTTTTCGTAGCCTGTCTAATCCCTTTGATCTAGGAGCGTCTGCCCCTATTTTCCTTTTTTGATGGGGTCCATTGAAATAACCATCTCGCCTATCAACTCTGGTATCTTCACTAAGTGTACGATCCATCTTAGACTTTCTAGTTCGATTCCTTCCATTAGTTTCATTGTAGCTTTCATGCGATTTCTAATTTCGTAGGTTGTTATGTTGTTATGTGTTATAACCTTAAGAACCTTGTACGATGATGCAGATAATCCATCTTTATAGCATTTCTCTTCTTTTAGTGTGTATATTAGTAATATTACATATCTTACAGCCTTGAAACTAATCCAATACGTTTTTAGTTTCTTTTCGAATGGATTTGTCCCACCACAAGAGTTCAAGTATCCAATCAGCCTTTTACTTTCCTGGATACGATGTCTTATTTCTTGTCTCATTCAGTTCAATTCAATTTCTATCCGGGATTTGTTTTTAGTCTGTTATTACATATTACAAGTCAAAACTAAAGCAAACAAGCCGCTTTTAGGAATTCTCATATCTAAGTGTGGCAAATTTTGTGAATTCTGGTCGATAATCTTGTTTGAACCTTTAGAATTGCGCGTGAATGAAGTTGTAATAAATTTGGAATATTGATTCTACGTTCAGTCCCAAGGATTTTTTGTTTCTAATTAAGAATGAACTCTTTGGTCAACGTTTCCAATCGCCGGAAAAAGAAAAACAAAAAGGCAAATTTTGACTATACCAACTGAAGCTTGAAATAACTGCTTTAACATTTAGTTTAAATGAATTTGTGTATCAATGTTGTAATACTGTTGTAATGTGTGTTTCTTGTACGCAGTAGTATGCAAAGTCAACCTCGTAATACATTTCCAAAATTTGGCAAAGGATTTTAACACAACCTACATCGTGGAATGTCTTACACCCAGAGAAAAAATGTGCTTTTAAATTAGATTTATTTGATTGTTAGTTTAACTTTTTCAAACTCGTTTGAAAACAAAATGTAATCACTTTATTACATGCACATATTCTTTTACTCTTTTCTACCTTTCGGTGTAAATTTATTTCGAAATAAATTCCCTTAAAAATAGATTTTTTCAGATAAATTTGCATTTTATTTAATTAATAGGGATTGTTTTAAATCAAATATTGAGTATTTTTAAATCATAGGATTGTATGGAATCAGTAAATCATCTTTTAGATTTAAATAGTGACACTCCCTATATAAAGTGAAATCCGTCATGTAATTTTGAGATGGAAATGATTTTATTGTTAAAGCTTATTTTGAGTTAAATAACATGCGACACTTTTAGTTTGTATATTAAAATTTGTTCAAGTTAGTTTAGTTTGGTTTTTGCCATAAAGAAGTTCAATATAGACGATAAATCTATTGAAAATGCTGTTAATAAGCTGTTGTTTTTTTACAAATTTCGATTTTATATCAGAAAATTGTGAACTGCAATTTGTGTCGAGTGATGAAGTGTTAAATAACTTAAATGAAATTGATAATTTAATCAAATCGGCAGATCTATAGGACTAAAGTTTAAAGTAGTTAGAATGGAAAAATATTTTTAAGCTTTTTATGTATACAATAAGATATATAGATTAATATAAAGTACTACAGAAATACAAAAGAAATTAATACTTATTTTTGCAATTCTTACATTTAAAAATAGGATTTAATTACATCTGTAATTTTTGTAACAACACAACATGGATTGTCATGCACAATCTAATTTAATTTTTAAATCATAGAAATAATATATATATATATATATAATTTTCACTATTAAAGACGGAGAAAACGTTGAAATGAAAGATTATCCACTATGAAATAAAATGTAGACTACATATGTACATATGTCCAATTGAGATATGTAAGTATTTAAAGGGAATAACTATTGGTATTTGATTTGGAATGTGCACTACTTGTGCATTTAAGATTAAAACTATTTTTAGAAAAAACAAAATAATAAGACGAAACATTGTATTACAACATAGCATTTTCTTAATTTGAAAATGAACACATTTTATTGCTATGTAATTGGAAATCAATTCGAATTCAAGTTCGACATTTTGTGTAATATCCATTGAGAAATTTTCTTATATTTACGAAATTATTTGTTATAAAATTAGTTTTCTGGGTATAAGGATTTATGTTCGTAGATGATTTTTAGTACAGATCATACGTTTAACCTACCTAACGAGTAAGAGAATTGCTTCGTTATGACTACTAAGCAAGAAAACGTATTTTCATGCCGAGAATACTGGAGAGGGTAATAACGCCCTAACTGAATTAAATATTAATTCGCAAACCGAGCGTCTTTTTGTTAAAATATGCGTTAGACACAAGCAGACACATATTTGTGTATATTTGGAGATAATCACGAGGGATTCGGGTTCTTAAGGGAATAAGGTATAACATGCCGAAATTGTGTACGCGATTTTGGCTTTTAGCAAATTGCGTGTCGTACGTAGAGCGCGTAATATCGAAATGTGATTATCTCAGCGCATAAAGTAAAATTAAATCTGATGGCACCATTACACTAATGCACTTACACGTATGGGAGGAAGACACTGACACATAACGACGTGTACGATAATTTCTCTCCTCATTTTTTCAAGTTTTACGACCTGGTCATAAAACTATCGTGGAGCGTCGCCTATAAAACTTGTAAATATAGTACGCTTTTATGAAAAGATTCATTTGTTTCGACGGTAGGTGCTTTTCTAAATTAACTTTTGCATAAGCGTTGTTATGACTGCTTGCCAAGCTTTGTTCTACATTCATTTGTATCGATCTAATACAATGAAAGGATAAACCTCTTCCAACATTAATTTTTATTTTATATCTTATTCATTTCTATTTGTATAATAGCAACTACACAAAATATACGTATACGTACTACTTAAGCTGAAAATGATGGTTAAACTAGTATTTATTTAATCCACAATCTTGTGTAAGAATAATTTCCGATTTTCCTCCATTTTTCCTCTATGTTTAGTCTATTTGGTTTCTAATATTTCTTATCTGCAATATATATCTTTCTTCCATTTTTCCTCTCGCCCAACAATTTTTTCTAATGATAATGAGTTTTGCAATGTAGATTATTGTTGATTATCGTTTACGAGAGAATCCCATTTAGTTTCAAATCGGCCAGATTTCTTCATTGCCTTTCCCTTAGCGCATTTCTTTTCTTCATATAAACAAGATAAATATTACTGGAGTTAGTCATTCTATCATGGCTGGGACGGGAAACCCTCGAGGTCGACTCCCTTCCTGACGACTGATTTGGCATCAGAGCTGGATTGCCCTCAGAGTTTCAGCTCTTTCGCCCTACCAAAGCCATAAAGGACGATCTTTGCAACTGGGAGACGACCAGGACAGTGTTCTTTAATTTGTCAGACGTTCTTGACCGAATGTGGTTATACGGTTTGATTGTTAAGATGCTCCGCCTTAACTTTAGTGGTAGTTTGGTAAGACTCAGGAACTTTGACCTTACTGGTGGAAGCTTGTGTGTTCGTTGCCTTTACTTCGACGGGTGTTACACAGGATTCCATACTAGGCCTCGAACTATTTATCCTGTTTACTTCGGAAATCCGCCGGAGCAAACTGTTGTCGAATTGACTCCATATGCAGACGATACACGTCAAGATCAGATGGCCTTGTTTTCAACGCAACGGAGAAGCTGATCGATTGGGCTTACAGGTGGAAATTTGATTATTAACAAAACTAAATATGTGGTGGCCAGATTCATCACAACGACTCCGTCCCACACACGATGATATCGTCATCTAAGGCACTCCCTTGGAGCCATAATGGAAAATACTTGATCCCATATTACTATCATGAATAATGAGAATAAGACCCTACAGGTGATTGTTGGTGGCTCATGATACATAACGAGCAATCGTATCCAGAGCGATTTAGCTATTCCTTTCCTGCTAGAGTATCTAAAAGTTGGGCTGCAGTGTTCTCGCATCCTATCATGAATAAGTTGGCGAACTTAAACTCCGACACACCATCAGAATTCCTCACCAACTTGGTATTGCTGTAGAAGATCATAATAAAAATTTAAATTTAAGAAGTACTTTAAGAACATAACAGTCTGGTGCTGAGAGGACCGTCCACTATCGTTGTGAAAATCTACCTGGAAGTTAGCTGTAGACGTCTTCACAAGAAGATGAAGGAGCTTACGGAACATGTTCCGGCTCTAGAAATGTTACTGCAGAGGCAATGCAATACTTATTCACATCCGATGTCTAAGTCAAAAGATGTCAATATGTTGTAGTTGCTGAAGTAGTGAAAAAGGAAAAAAGAAAAACCTGTGGAGACTTCGATATATTGAGACCCTAAATTACGATTTTATTTAAGTGGTTCTAAACTCACTCCTACTTTATTTATTGTGGTCACCTTTTATTCAAACTGTGTGAGTCGTTTAGTTCTTTTAGGTATTTGGCCGCCTTTTTACATGAATACAGATAATTTACGCCTAATTGTTGCCTTAAAAGTCACGTTAGGTGTTCTAGATCATGATAAGCACATGCTGCCTTGCTATTTGTGTACGGAACATTATTGGCAAGGTCTACTAATATGTTTAGTTGCAGATACCACTATGGACTTATTCTTCCCTGTCTTCACCTGTTCCTTTATAATCCTTTCACATTCATCTTATAATAGCAGGAAAACCGTTATTTATACGTATGTACCTCAATATTACACGACTAAAACCCGAAAGTCTTTTACACCTTTCGTTATAAGAAAAAAAAAAAGCAATAATTTCTACTAATTTTTCTCAATTTAATTTTATCATTGGTTTCGACACTACATAAATATCAACATTTTTGAACATATACACTCAAAACTCCGATTTTGATTCTTTCAAAGTTGTCAATGTGACGAATTTTGTGAAATTATGAAGCATATCGATAAACCCTAACTAACATGCTTTTCTCCCGACGAGGATATAAATCTAAACGGCTCTGCATATGTTAGGGAGTTACTTATAAATTAAAATAATAATTGCTTCAAAATCTCGATATTGAGAGAGAGATGGGGGCGGCTTTTCATTTCATTTCAACATGAAGGCGGCCAATCACCTAGGATCAGGCATGGGTATGATCAGCTACTTGCAAAAGAATAGCCATTCATCTGAAATAAATGCATCCATTTGTTGGAAAACCCTTAACAAGCGGAAGAAATCCAGCAGCTGGACTAATACCAATAGTAACGTATTTATTCGCTGATGTAGGGACGGGATAGGAAGAAGCATTAAACAGTAATATTTCGTTTGCTGTTTTTGCCTTAGTTTTCTACAATTCATCAGGTTACAAGTTGGCAACGGCCAATCTCTCTCCAGTTCTTATAAAATTATGGTGCTCACGCCATTTTCAACACCTATATTCAACAGGTTTTCAAGGGAATTGAACTGTAATATCCATAATTACATGGTTTCACAGTACGCTTCGTTTTGCATAATTAAGAATAACGATCCTATATGTATGTATTTCTCTTTGAGAACGAAAACTATTGTTTGTGAGGACGTATAAATTTGAACAAAATCAATAACATCTGTAAAGAGCGAAAAAGGAAAAAACGATCGGGCACACCAACCTTAATTCTTAAATCCGCAATTTTCTTACAAAAAAATGTCTCTGTTCACATCAGGCAATACACATATTTTTGAAAAAGCGCGCTATACCACACCACTTTCGGTCTTGATTGATGCCACACGAGTAACGCCATCCGGTGATGGTAGGTGGTCTTCTTTAATTACTACCATGGATCTATGCTAATGTGGATTGGGTAGCTGATCACTTGTGCCTCTGTTGCATTTCTGAGATAAATTCCTTCGCCCATCGCGACCAGAAATATCGTATACTTTGGAGTATTTGGAACCTGATCAATCTGTTCACTGTTATTTCTATTGTCCTCGGATCTGGTAACGACGTTAATCTTCTTCCAATGAGGAAGTATGCAGGCGTAAGGGTTTCAAAGTGGTAGGGATCAGTGGATAGTGGACATAAAAGACTGGAGTTTACTATTGCTTCAATTTGACAAAAAAGACAGTGTAAAAGTCTTCAAACGTGAGTGATGCATTTGCTACAACCTTCTTCAAATGGTGTTTATAAGCTTTTACTCCCGCTTTCCAGAACCCACCAAAATAGGGAGAATACGATGGAATGAAGTTCCACGTAATATATTCAGCTGCAAAGTATGGTACTAGATCTTTATTTGTTTGTTTCAGAAAAATACCCAGCTCCCTCAGCTCACTAGCAGTACCCACAGCAGTTGTTCTGGTATTGGGATATATAGTGTGCGGCTTTCCTCGTCGTGAAGTAAAACGGCTAAAAGCTGCTATAAAGCACTGTTTAGTGAGGCCTAGTCACTAATTCGAGGTGTATAGCCTTGCTTGAAAAACAGATAAATAAACTTATATAACATTTAGACAATTGGCTCCTACGTCCATGCTTATTTTTTAAGTTAAATGGACCTCCTTAATCCACACCTGTAGTATGAAATGCAGGCATGGGCGTGACATGTGTTGCTGGTAAAACTCCCATTATTGCAGCATTCTGGATCTACTTAGTTCGAAAACATCTTATACAATTACGTACCATTTGTTTTCCCAAGTTCCTGCCACAAATTGACCAAAATCTATCGCGTACAGATGCTAGAAGTAATTGTGGTCCAGCATAACACAATCTATTATGCTCATGCGCAAATAGCAGTTTTGTAAGTGTGTCACGCGGAAATTACTATAGGATGTTTCTTATTTCCGTCAAAATTCGATAATTGGATGCGCCCACCAACCTGCATAATATCATCTGTCTATGTATGCATTTAGAGCCCTTGATTTTGATTTTTGTTAACATATTTATTTTGTTTTAGATCATCATATTCATCTAAATAGGTTTCCCATTGCGATAGCCTTGATAATGAACGTGCTAATCCATCTAGCTTGTCGACTAACAGTGTACTGCCCCTTCGTGTTGATGGGTTTCTAGAATTATAAATGAATCTTAAGCAATGGCCTGAATACGAATCATGCGATTAAAATCTGAAAACTTTCCGAATGGTGAACCTTGATGGTATAACAGTACTTCTTTAATTCAGGGAGGGCGCTCATTTGTTTTTATAATTTCTCATCAATTTAATTATTAAATTATTAATAATGAAGCAGGTCCCAGATATGTGTGGAGTATTTTTCGGAATAGTTCAAAAGAGTCAATTAGGAATAATCTCTGTTTATACCACGCTTCTGTCTTAGTCTATGTATAACATTACTCCGTATGATTTAGCGCTTTCTTCAATCAATAGTAATGAATACAGCCTTGCTTACTAGAAATTCTTGCTTGAAAAAGGGAATACAATTGAGTGTTTTTAAGTCTGATTCTTTCCAAACGTTTCGTACTTCTAAGTATGTTAGTCTCAGACCGCATACAATATTCCATTTTATTGTTTCAGAAAGCGGTCATCGTCGAAATAATGAAAGAAAAACAGTCTGGATTTCTATATATCGAAGCGTTAAATTACGATTTTATTTCGGTAGTTCTTCGATCATCCGATCTTCATTCTTTGTCGCCGACTTGTTGTTCTCTTGTATTTATAGAGTCTTTTGTTCTAACCCCGGTTTGTATGAATAATGATACATTGCATAAAATCGCATCAAATTCATCCTTAGTCCCTTTGAGCTTGGCCAAGGACACCGGACTGGTTTGTACTTTTTCCGCGTATAACACTAGTGGTTACTACATACATTATTTTTTTACAGAACCTAACATTGATTCACTCCGTCTCCACTAAACGTACTCCTTTATAATCCCTTAATATACCCGACGTTTCTGAGGTTGTAACTGTATGTGATAATAAAGCCTGTGGTTTGCAGTACATTGATGCATCTGGGTGTCATTAATATTCAACCCCAATCCAATGGGATTAGAGGAAATTGACCATAGACTAAATTTATGTTCTACATCTGCGTCCCACCATCTAATAGTGTAATATTGGGTAATATGAAACGCTTCCTAAATTTTTTACCAATCCGTAATGTATGCAACTCTCTCTCGTACTTAGACATTAAAGAATCTAAATTTAGATTTTAGACCGATCGGTGTGCGATCGTTTGTTAGAATGAATACTTAATCTTTATTTCTTTTAAGACAATTCCTCTTTCATTCATAACGTTTTCCCTTGGCGAGTTGTATAACATTTGCTTCCTTTAAATTTATATTTTCCCATGTTTATAAGAACTATAAAACTGAATTAAAGTAATTAAATAATCGCGCGTCTTTCGTGTAAATAGGCACGTTCCTCGGGCCTATATTTAACAAGGTGTGATTGTTTTCTGATAAACATTTTTGATCTTGTTTTTAGATACCAAAAATATTTACGTAATAAACGAATTTACTATCGTTCGCTAAGCTAATGAATGCTGGTATCATTCGATATATGTATGGTATATCGAGCTGTAACTTTTTATTGCCAGATATGATTTGATGAAGGATTTATTGTCGATTTTTCAAAATGAGATAAATTACTAAGGATAATTGTAGGTTTTCCACGGAAGTAATTGTCTTGTACCGTCTAATTGTGAAGATTTGTTTTGCCTTTGCGCTTACAACTTCGAAAAAGCTAGTCTTCAATCTCCTAAATGAAAAGCTATGCCTTTCTTTAAATTTAGAACTCTGTTAAAGATTTAAGAAAATGAGACGAACTTTTTGGATTCAATCATGAAGGAAAGAAATTATTGGGTACATACATATGTAGATTCTAATTTAGTGTTCCATATAACCATAAAGGACAAACAGTAGATCGAGTGAAAGTGCTTCAATGTTTTCAAAGTACCCCAAAGTACCACCAATATTAAATTAAAGAACATTTTGGCATTTGTCCAAACCAAATGCTAAAGCAGTTATTCCAATCTAGGATAGCCAAATTGATAATTTGGAGTAAATATTTTCATCTATAATGTTTATTGTTTAGCAATAATTTGCACATATTACCCCAAGAAGTGATCTGAAATTCCGTTATTCTTTGAAAATCAACGAATTACGGAAACAGGGATATACGGTACTAGTTATCTACAGAGATGTTACTCTGTAGAAATTAGGACTACCAAAATTACATTTTTATGCTTTTTTAGAACTACTAACTAGATACGTTAGTCATGTGGGTGGCAGAGAATTAGCAGGCAATTTTTATCTCTCATGATTACCAAGGGTAAATCAGACGAGGATTTTATGTCCTTACGAAAGTAACTGAAGATCGTCGATAAACAAGACATTTTTGTCGTCGAAGTCCGTTTTTATTACGTTTCTAGCGGGCGTATCTAGTAAAAAAGTAATACGAGATAGGCGTCGGTAATTACTTCATGCCGGTTTAAGGAACAATTATTGGCGTAATTCGCTTCGGGTTGTGGATGCAGATTGCAATTAAGATCTGACAAAATGATTTCACGGATTTCCGCTTCGAAATAAGTCGCCTAAGTTGACTCGTTCCAGAGATGTAGATTACAACCACTTACAGTGAATACACACATCTACGATTTTGCAAATTGTTTCCTTTGTTCTTCAGTATGTATGACTTATTTTTAGATTTTCGGAGAAGTTTCGAGTAATTTGCTGCGGCTTTCGTTTTTTATGTAGTTCGGTTTTTCTTTTATATTCGTTAGCGATAAATCCTGAAACACTCGTTTCTTCCATAGATTGGTTTGGTGCTTGAGGTAGTAGGTACCTACTGCCAGTTTTATTCCCATAGTCTCGATGTGTGTTTCTCTTTTGTCACGGGATCTAGATTTTATTTTTTCATTTCTAACATTGTACAATGGTAAAACATTAAGGTTTTTGTAATTAGCTAACCTGCCAATCCTGCGAAGGGTCACCCCCGATTTGAATTAAGCTTGGTTAATTTGTAGACCCCAATCGAATGTTGTAAACCGCCGCTTCCGAACATTAGATAAAATCAAAAATACAAAGATTCGAAGATAGTTGAAAATGAACCTCATACCTCAAATCAAAAACGGAAACTTTCGATGCTTTGCACATTTTCCACGAATAACCAAGGAAGGTTTGACATTAGGATCGTCAAATGTAACACCATCACAATTAAATCCCTTATAATTAAGAATGATAGTACTCCCTCATTATTGAAGACTAATATAACTTGCAAAATTTCCTATTTGGGGTTATATTAAACAGGTATCTGTGTGCTTGAAAGAGAAGGTGGTGGAACATCGTAATTACTATTGATTTGGAGAATGCTTTTGTGCCTGGGCTATATACATATGTATGTAGCTCTAATAAAATTAATTATAGTTTCAAATTAGCTCTAAAATATAGTTTTCTAAGATAGCACAGATTAAAAATAGTTACGATTCTGTCTAAGCATTAACTAGATCCAAGTTAGTTAATTATCGGTGCTTTCGTTTTACCGTTTGATCGACGGAAGTCATTGTAGCAGTTATTACAAAGCTAGTATGGCGCGCTGAATGGAATTACGCAGCAAATTCAAGTTTAATCGTCCTGTAATCAAGTTTAGATGTCAGACGTCAACTTGAAATGCAAACTTTTTAATTTTTATTTCAACAACTTATTTCCCATATCAAGTTGCTCAAATCGAAGCAATTTCTCTGGAAAATAATAAACAATATAAACAATGGACGGGTTAAGACAGTATGTGAAGTCAAATCAGAAAAATAAGAGCGGAAAGTGGGAAAGAACATGAGAAACCCTTTCAGAATTTCAGATAGAAACGAAATTGAGAAGATTTACAAAATAAGTTACCATAGAGATCGAGACTATATGGTCAAAGGGGCACGAAATTAAGTGAGGAAAAAGGAAAGAAAAAGGAGCACTGGTATAACCCTATTACACGTACCAGTTTGTACTGCTGCTTTCTGACCTGCAAGCTGGCACCTGTAATACAGCCTTAAATATCAAATCAACCTGATCCCATCAGCAAGTTGACGTGATTTTATAGACGTACTTTTCCCCCTATTGCACGCACTGCTTTCCTACGTGTAAAACCGAGATAGAAAGCCGCAATGCAAACTGATACGTGTAATATGGCCATTAGATGACTTAAGAACTTTAACCTCTTTGTAAACGATGACCCGAAAAAGAATAAAACCCATTTATACATTATCCGTCAAAGGATGCAAGGACGCAAATTTTGGTTTGATTTCTCGTAGAGTATTCGATGCAAACGTTTATGTCCATGTTCTATCATCATTACTGAGACAACCGCGTTTCCCCGAAAATAAGACGCGGTCTTGTTTTAATTTTTGGTAGAAAACCTGCTAGGACTTTGTATGGGGGGATGCCTTTTCTCATGCGCAATAATTAATATTTGATCAAGTTCAAGAAATATATTTATTTATTATTTACAAAGTAACATACAAAAGAAAGCCAAAAATTAACAAAACTATTTAGTCGCAAAATATAGTCATGTCGTAGTCTTCTTCTGGAATATCATCATGAATTTCTAGACCGCGAATTCCAGTCTGAATTTATCGTGTCCTCATTTCCTCTAAAACCATTAGCCTTAACCTCTTATGTTGAGCTCATCTTGTCTAGGTAGCTTCCTGGTGACGCATTGGTAACACAGCTGTCCGTTATTTTCCGTCCATTAGTTTCTTTCCATTCTATACTCAATGTAGTCTCAGATGATCTTTAAACGGCTTATTTATTGCAATATCAAGAGTTTGGAGTGTATGCAGTCATTCCTTCGAGAATTATTATTTGATCAATGTTTCTTTCTGCAAGAAAGTTTTTCATGGTTTTAGCGCGCTGAGTGCTAGCAAAATCCCACACTAGCATACCTCTTTTGCCACCGCGCAAAACGGGTGGTAGAAATGCATCGATCCACTTTCTTATTGCTGCTTGTGTTGACCAAGCTTTTTCAGTTTCGAGAACATAAATACCTGAAATACGTTCGATATCATCTTTCTTGCCCTTAGGGGATGATTAGAGGAGGGACTCCATCGACGGGGATTGCCAAAATACATATAATGCGTGCACTTTCGTAACCAGTGGAGGAAATGTAGATCGCAGAAGTACCCTTGTGCTCAATGGTAGTTTGAGACGCTTGCCCCATGTACACTGCAGTTTCATCCATAACAATCATGTTCGAGAGTAGGTACAGTGAGTAGTCGATGCCATCAACTCTGGAAAGGAAGTGCACGTTTAATCACTGCTTTATCTTCCAACTTTAACAGTGTTGTCGATCTTCTTAGCGACAGTTCATCTCGCTGAAGGAAACTATCCACCCAGTATTGTGATCCTTTTAATACGTCTGGAGTGTATGTTATAGGTGTAGTGCCATTGCAAGAGCAAATGCTTGAATATCAGCCCTATGAACAACAAAATAGTTTGCTCTTCTATCAGCAATCCATTCAAATACGATGTCTACCAATTCAGGGAATAATGGTCGTCGACCTGATCCACACTTACGCTTCTTGGCGTTTCCCTCGTCGACCTGTTGACATAGCATATTGTATTCGGATCGCCACTTTCGGACCACTCGTGCATCCAACTTCTTTTCCTTGCAGAAAACTAAGATTTTTATCTTTGGAATTTTCCCCAATTGCTTTTTTGTATTCGATCGAATAACTCTTTCTTTGTTGCACTCATTTTATTATCTAAATTAAAAGAAATGCAACGAAACGTTAAATAAAACTAATGATTTAAATAGTTGTTTATACCTGAGTTTTGGAAGTTGTAAATACAAATCAAGCTTAAAACAATTTCAATGAATTAACTGCAACTACAGTCAATGTCTACATCACCATTCGCGACCAACCGACACGCAGGCTGAGAAAGGGGATTCCCCGAGTCGCCCGGTTGACGAATTTAACTAGGGCTTTTAGGGGTAGGATTTATTTTAGAAATACTTTGAAAGAATTGTGCTAGGGCTTATTTCTTGCTTGGGTCTTATTTTCGGGGAAACACGGATAAAACAAAGATCTTAAGTTGACCCTCTGGTTTCAGTCAATATTGCTTTAATTATTTCCTTCGAATTGTAGTAGCTTTATCTCTCACTGAGTGAAATCATTGTGTCCAGACCGCTGTTTTATTTCCATCTTCATGCTGATGAAAAGCTTGCTTTTACAGATTTATGTTAACCAGCACTGTCAATCTTATGTCCATCGTTTTGGTGGCATCTCTCTCTCCTTTCTCCTTCGATTTCCATTTGGTTGTATCTGATGGTTGTAACTCCTTCCACATGGTGACTTCATTGTTTCCTCCGCTATTTAATAAATTTGTATTCCATAATTGCTCTCGATGTGATTGTTCCTATTGTTCTTATTAGCTTCATTCATCTTAGTTATCTTTTCATATGAGATTGGTTTAAAATGATGTAACATACTCCATCATGATCGTTCTTTTCAGTTTTTAAAAAAGCTGAAAATCTTCATATTTTACATCGCAGCAAGACCCTTTCATCTATGCCTCTGTTGGCGACATCAGATTAATAATTTTTGATGAATATATTCAGCGCCGATCAGTGTAAATTAGAAATCTCGCCGGTTATTAATTACGTGTCACACAAAATCAATTAATCACGACGCAACATTGAGTTACAAAGTAAACGTCCGCCCTAATACAAACTATCTGATCATTCTACCCATCGTCGATGCTGTTTCCCCGGCCTTCGAAAACGAATTAATCCCCTATTATACTTCTCGTACTTCGATGTGGAGTATTTTTGATCCTTTTCATTTATCGTGGGCAACGGGAAATGGTGGGATGGTAAGTAAAGTGACCTTGGAGAAGTCGTCCGACATCCTTCGTGATAATCTTCAATTAGAAGTCGTCGCGGAAAACTGATGTGTTCGCCTATCGCGTTTGACCTTAAACATAACTTAGTGTCAATATTATCTCCTATTGATCGTTTTTAATATTTCACGAAACGCGCGAATTTTGCTTACTAATCTATTCTATATTTAGGTAGGTTTCGTGTCATCACGATAGAAGGTTAGTAGTAAAGGTGTCAGATTGATATTACGACCGGAAGAGTTCTTTTTCTTTATAGAAAACAGCCAGGGTCATGCCTGGATAGTAGTTGTTTAAGAAATTTGTTTAACACATTTGAATTGTATGAATGTGTAATTAAATAACTGGTAACAATTTAGTAGGGAAGTTGGTTATTTGATAAGCGAGACTGTCTACAGCATCTATTTTGAAACGCTTTCGCTTGTATTTATTAAACTGCTTTTTGTTATATGAAAATTGTTTTCCAATCCAATATAATTCATTATAATCAAATGTTTAGGCAACGAAAGCGTATGTCGAACAAAATGCAAACTTCAGAGAATTTCAGGTACAGAGTCGTTAGGATAATGCATCGGTTATTACGTGTTGTAAGCTGTAGGTCAGTTATGTGCTTGAATACAAGCCAAGAACATAATCTCTAAAACGAGCGCAGCGTGCACGAAAAAGATATGAAACAGTGCTTTTACGTACACATTCAGAACAATTCAAATTAACGTACAAAGCAGCAGCTTGGTTTCTACATCGATGAGAGAGATTTGTTAGAAAGTAGATGGCAAGGTATATAAACGCCAAGAATGTGGATGATTGGTTTGAACGCGATTGAACCTCCCACTTGTTTATAGTTTTGCTATGGGCTTCTTTTTAAGGAGGAGGTGACAGAATCTGTTTAATTTTTGTAAGTATTACAGCAGGCTTCGATCCTCTATTTCTCGAGAACTTATCTTAAAGCTGTAAGGTACTTATTTTCAAGATCGCTTGAAGTTTTTTTTGGTCGGTTAGAAGACTATTTCGAAAGCTGTATATTTTAGCTTTAAAAGATGTATGTATAACGATAAAATACTAATTGCTTACAATTTTAAGAGGTCAGGCAGGTCTAATCTTTTGTCAATGATAAGGTTTGCACGCTTGAAATTTTGAATACCATATATTCGATACGGTAGTTAAGATTTGTCAAAGAGCATTTTTGTAAATTCCTTTATTATTGTTGCTTTCTTGAAGTCCAAAAATGCCGGTAAGCCCATGGTTAACAACAAACAAGGAATTTACAAAAAGCTCGCCGATAAGTCGTAGCTCTCGTAACGAATACACAGTATGCAAAATTTCGAGCCTGTAAACTGGTTCTTCACTTATTGAAAAAAAAATGATAGTAAAGCTGTAGCAGCTCTTAACCTGGTAAAAAACTAGTATTATATCGTTACACACACTACTTTTATAGGTCAGATATACAATTTTCAAAATAGTTTTGGAACCAATAAAAAAATTTAAGTTTAACGGATCTTGAAATAAAGTACCTTACAACCTTAATCGTTCTGTAATTCCAACGACATATAAATATAGATTGTGGGAGGTGTATTTTAAAGAATGAGCGCGTTATTCGTCATTTTTCTAAACCTTATTTGCTCTTTTGATCTCCTTTGCTTTATATCCCTTTCATTGTAGTACATTCAAAGTGTTGCATCTCTTCGGTTTTGCTGTGAAAATCACTTGTTTTCGGAAAACAAATCTTGTAACTATCGGTTGGTGTGGCCCAATTTGTTTCTATTACTTTTGCGATAAGAACATCGTCAAATGGCAAGTGGCTGTTTCCCTATTCCATAGTAAAATTAGTGTTGCATTGACGGCTGAATTGGCCAAGTAATTTGTGTAATTCCTCCAATCCACGAGGCTAAAACATGAAGATGTGATTTACGTAGCACATTTGTTTTTATCTCAGGATTGGATGACCTCTTTTTCGAAAGCTTCCATGAAAATGTTAGCTAAAATGGGTGAAAGTGATGACGCCATGCATGTGTCATCCATTTCCCTGTAAAAATTGCCATTCCATTCAAATTAGGTTGTGGATGGATATAGTTGAGAGAATTATGTCTTTTGCTGTTTAATTAACCCAAGAGTTTCGTTAGTGTAGAGTTGAGATTTTAAGTCAAAGCGAAATGAAGACAATAACGCCAGTCTTTAAATAACTGCTGAATAAACTAGCAGCATAATCAACGAAACTTTGTGTCTCATTTTCTTCTTTTTCTTAGAGGTATGATTGATCCCAGCTACATTGAGATTTATCGGCTTCTTGTGCTCCTTAGATAGTCTACTCCGTCAGGTTGACGCCCTCCATGAAACCTACTATAAAGCTAACTGGAATGGTTTTACCTCTTTTGGTTATAGGAACCGAGACCGAAAGTGTTTGAGTCTTACACTGTTTAACCCGTGACATTCACAGAATACATGTTACCAAGTTTTGTCTTCCTCACAGCAGGTTGTACCGATAGGATCTTCTATTATTTATTAGGCCGGCACTGTCTTGTAAATAAGGACACTGCCTTCCCAATTTTATTCCTACTAATTCATAGCAACTTATGTGTCTCGTCATCTTAAACTCCTGTAATTAACCTTCAAGACTACGTTATTCTCGGTGTGGGGGTCCATTGTTTATCATGGTACTCCTTTAGCAAGTTCCTTATCTCAGTCCTTATGGTTTAATAAGAAAGTTCAGATATAGGTTCAAACTCTACGAGTGAGCTTCTTCTTTGTCCCCTTCCTTGCTGGGTGGTTCGCCTTTTCGTTTTCTTGTGTTTCCAGGCCTTTCACTACGATGTTGGCAATACCTGGAATATAGTTCCACGTTGAATGGTAATTTTTATGGACAACGCTTTATTTTGAGCTTGGATCCTTCTATGGAAAGGGTGAACATTGAGAAAAACTACGACTGACTTCTGACAGTTAAATAATTATCTCGTAAAAAATCTTGTCTACAATTGGATCATTCCATACAGATTTTGATCATTTCAATGAAAAAGAACAACGTTAAAAAATATCTTACATCATCTTCAGCAAAACGGTGACTCGAACAAGATACCGAAAAATGGAAAGATTGCAACAGGCGAAGATGATATTAAAGTATTTAACGGGCTAACCGTAATGAAAAAGTATAGGGTTAGGCAAGAAATAAGTAACGTGTACGTATTTGTTTAATTATGAAAAGTTGTTACAGGATTCGAGAAGTATGGGGTCCAGTGTTGTTAACAACTTTGTGGAAAAATTGATTGGAAGTACACCACAATACTGTCAAGCTGTGCCAGACAATAGTGGACCTTTTCTTCTAAACATTTGAGTAAAATATTTACATATCGAATAGGTGATTAAAGAATTAGGTATGAGATTTTATAAGTAGTGTGATAAAGACGGCGCAAATAGAGATGTACAAAGAGATAAAAAGAAATAAACATTTTCAAAGCGTTACAGGGGAACCTTGTACTGTCCTTTCGCAGTGTTTGCACCTATCCTAAACATTCCTACTTCTTAACATACAGAAATTTACATATCTTCGTCATCTTTACACCGTTCTTGTTCCACTTCCGAAACACATACATATTGTACATATAAACTTTTGCGTTAAGAGTTATGAAACTTTCCATTTGACATATAAGTAATTGAATTTGTACTATTCCATCGACACTTTCTTTTCATATCTTTAGTAAATGCTAATTGTGTTAATTGTCTAGACAAATAAAGGGAAATGCAATGTATTTGCACGTATGTATGTACATATGTGCTCGCGATCATAACATTGACTTTAATTGGAAAGGAAACTATTTATCGTTACCGCAAAATAAACAAGTCAAATCTTATAACCCTCAAATTACACAAAATGAAAGAAGTAAGCACAAATTGCAAGCAGCAGAATTATTAGAAATGTTTACCAATCAAACACACCGTTATTGCAGCAACCTACGCATGTTTACCTGTCTTCGAATACGTATATATATATATATAATATATATAATATATATATAATATTTTTCAAATAAGCATTCAGATATGTAGTAAACCACATGAAAACAGAATGCTTTCCCACGTTATTCGAGAAAAATGCAAATACACACATACATACTTCGGTGAGGTAATCTCAACGATTTTATTTCTTCTCCTGGCACAGTGTACGTAATTAACATAAATTTGTTGACTGCCTAAATCATAATCTATAATTAGGAAAATATTGTGCGGAAAAACCGCGATTTATATCGGAATTTTAGGGTGATAATAAACCAAAATCTAGAAAACAGAAATTGTGTTTAACATCGAAGTATCGTTTGTCTGACACTTTCCACTAGTTGTTGATTGGAATTATAAAAAATACAGTTGGATTCCTTATAAGTTGACCTTGTTGTTTTGATTGGTTTGTTTCATAACATTTTTGTAATTTTCATCACGCGTTGACATTGACATTGATATCTTGCAATAAGTAGAAAAACAAATTTTGAATGTGCCTTACCAACTTTTGGGTGACAGTTGATAAAACTTGATAATAACAGAAATGAGATTCGTAAGATGTATGTATGTCCTTCAGCTCGTATTAAGATATTCAAAACTACAATATCAAAGGTGAGATAACGCAATAATGTTGTTCCGTTTCCTTATAGCAACTCAATACTAGTCGTAGAATGCGTAGATAATTATTCGCGTAAATTTTGAGCGATATGGATTGCCTATTTGAAGGTGTTAGTTTCTCTTACATTTGTAATATACTACCCAGGCAGCTGCATATATTTCAGAAATTAGGTACGTCAAGTATTGTTAAAGTATAAATTTTTCTATTACAAAATTGAACACTTTCTTGGGTAGAACGTCTGTAAACAACAGTAACTTCCTAAGAAAATGGAACTGAATAGGTAACATTTCCATGCGATAGCTTTCCACGGTTTTAAAAGTGATTTTAATGTAATTTTTGCGATCAACTTATATCCAAAATCACAGCTTATCGCTGTTTCTTTTTCCGAAATTTAGGATTGCCCGTATTAGTCTTCGTGATGAATTTCGTGGTGGTCACCCATTAACTAGGTTTATTTCAAAACTCATCGATGCTGCGCACAAGATGATTGACATACATCACGTGCGACTTATCATGAATTAGAATCGAAGTGAAATTGACATGAAAGAGATATCGACGATATTGCATAAACATTCAGCTATTAAATGCTTGAAATGGTTTCCACCCAATTTGATCTGAGATCAAATAGTCGTTGGTGTTAAATAGAATAAGGAGATGCTCAAGGAATTGAAACTTGTTGGACTTCACACTTTGCCTATAAGATTACATGAATGTATTTGTATTAACTCATTTTTTCCCATGGTAACTTTCTTTGAAACACTTATACGATTTCGTGCATTTTAATATCATTTTCGAATGAATGAGCACTCTAAGCCACAAAAGCAACTCTTTTGTTATTTTTGTGGAAAAAATATATGTACTCAGATGAGTACAATGGTACATTATCTGCGTTAAGGTTACATAAAAGAAAATAAAGTTTCAAAGCAAAATAATTTTATTTTTATCAAAAATACAGAAGAATGAACTGCTTAACTGTGAAATGTAATAAAACAGTAACGTTCAATGCACAAAGAAGCGTTACATTTTATGCACTCCCATCTGGCCCTCTGATGGCACTGACGACATCTAAGTTGTTCTTCTAATTTTCTGGAGAAATGGCCGCCCTTATTTTTATTAGACTTTGTGGCACAGTACTGGGTCTTCTTGTGCTGCTAGATTTTTCAAAGTCTCGAGATCTCCCTGATAAATTGTAAAAGATCTGGTTTTTGAGTTTCGTTATCCGGTTGATGTAACCTCCAAGCGTTTACTATGTGAAGTGTTTAACATAAGGGTCCACAGAGGCCACCACAATTTTTTCCCTGAATGCTAATTCTATAAATCCAGCCGTTTGTTCCTTTTATATCTATTTGAAGTTTACGTTTTGTCCATTTAGGTTCTGCCTCCTCAACTTTCTTCTTTTTCTCCACGTTCTTATCAAAATAGCACAGCTAGTGGAAAATTGTCTTCATAATCGTCGTCGCTTACAAAAACTTCAGTTTCACCAGGTACATCTCATCAATGTCGTCTATTGCCAATTTGAGATTTACAAATCGCCTTCCATAAAACGTACTTGAACTTATTGAATTTAGCAAGAAATATATTCAAATAAAAAGTATCACACACACATCTGTTTAAAATAAATTATCGCCAAAAAATAGCATTTACTCTAAACTAACCACTAAATTTGTTTGCTATGTCAATTGTATCAAAGATATCGCGTTAAGCATACTTTAATTAGGTGTACTCAATTGAATACAACGGGAGCAAATGGGTTAACCTGCAATAATTGGGTATTTGGTTATTGCAAAATAAATGGAATAAGACAAAACAGACTTGCAAGGCAATTCATTGCGATTGCTTTCGGTGTTACTAAATCACTTGGGATGGTCATCCTTTACTATGACAATGCATCATGTCACACTATGTTAAAAGCTATCAATCATCCACTCTGATTTAAACGAAGTCCCTTATCCAAATCAAAAGTTGTCTATACTTTTACCGTGTTTACGAAATGCGATTCAACCACAAAGATACGAAGGTCTCTTTCAGTTCTTCTGACCGCACATGCCTAACTGTAATTAACCCTATACTTCGTGTTCGTCCACTCGTGACCAAAACAATATTTAAAACGAGATATGAAATACATTTGCTAATTGTACGTTTATTTTATCACAGATTAGCGATGAGAAAGGACAATGAAAAACGGAAAACCTACTATCTACTACAGGTGTGGCTAGATGAAATTGAAACCAGTAAAAAAAAATTGCGGTGTTGAAATGATACACCTCTATTAAAGAAAAGATGTATAAGCAGTTTAATCTATGTCAGTACACGCCGGCAATAAATTAGATTACAGGATGAATTTTCGTTTCTCTTTCAATATCGGGCAGTCACTCAACGTGTTTCGAGCTACTGTAAATATTTAAAAATATGTCTTAAATACTTTCTGTGATTCGAAGGCGATTGTTTTCTTTTCGTAAATGTTATTGAAGAACAAAAGATAATATTTATTAGACAAGGTTCAAGATTCAAGTTTTATATCGATAGGATATTATGTTATCAATAATCGACGACAAATATGTAAAATATGTTCCATTCTCGCCAAATGGAATAAAGTAATCTAACAAAATATAGGAAGAACTTCCGATATGTTACTCTAGTAAAATCTATTATACGCAAATATAGCAATGATTTCATAAAAGAATGTTAATTGCGGAAATTATATGAAAGTTCATCCACTACGAAAGAAATCATGGACAAGACTTATGGAGATCAATAGATTCATCATTTTCAATGGTATCGTTCGAATTTAGCTGAAGATGTGGAGTGAGTAATTTGAACTGTGTGTCTTTCGGATTACCTCCACCACCTTCTAGATAAATAAATAACAAATTTTGAATTATATATAACTTATATTTCATAAATTGAATTTATACCGTTTCCGTAAAAATAACAAATTTCATATTTACCCTTTATTGACTTAGAATGTGGTGGAGGTAGTCCAAAAGATATGTATTTAAATACAGGTCGAGATTTATATGTACATTTGAGTAATATATTATTGGGAGTAATGGGTAACCACCAGTCTTTGTTTAATGGTGAATAATGTCGTGTATTTCTGAATTTATGTACTAACTAATCAGTTTGTACAAGTTCCAATCGGAGGTTATAACTGCAGAAAATAATCTCTGTTTGATTAATGGATTCGCGATAGTTACTTAAGAGGTCAACACGAATCGGAAGTGTTGAAGAATTCTAATTGTTCTGACAGAAGGCGCTGATTTATCTTCTTGTTTCTGTTTCGAGAAATTGTAATAGTCTTGTAGGCACAAGTGATGCTTCTGAGCCCGTTAGATTAATTACTGGTATGGGATCAAGTAATTTGTCACCAAAATTAAGCTCATCTAAATACGGCGACGATCCCTATGGCGTAGTCGTTCTACATCTGCTTGCTTTTGGCATATGTATGCCAAATTGAAATGTCTTTAGATATATTTAGAAAGACGTTTTATACATTCGTTCCACATCAAAGAAGCTTACAATTGGATAAAATATTAAATACTATAATAATAAATCAGTATTCATTATTTGATGAATGAAATATGCAAGAAACGATAGATTGAGAAAAATGAATCTCTTCAAAACAGATGGATTTACTGTATGTAGCAGATTTTTGTTGGAACCACGTGTCATGCAAATGTTTTCAGGATAATATGTTCACATGTTCATCATTTACTGTACTTCATTTGGAAAGGAGTATGATCCAATGTTACCAACACGCTATAAATCACACCATACGGTGATCGTTTACGAACACAAAGGATTTTCCTCAATCTACTGGGAATTTCTTTCATACCAAAATCGGCTTTCCTGTTTTATGACAAACTCGTTCAACCAAGAGCTTCCTCCGAAAGATAGTTGTTTTGGCTAAAATTAAGATCATTTTTGAGCTGTTCTAGAGCGCATTCAGCCAAGTGATGATGGCTTTAGTTCTTGAGTTAGCATCATGTAAGAGTGCAAATGACTTCATTTTGCTAAATATATGAAGTTGTCGTTGTTTATAGGCCTAATTGGACGAGAATGAAGTTGAATCGATAAATTTTTATTATCTGCAACATTGCTTCTTACAACATCGTTATCCTCTTAACTTGCATTTTGATGTCTTATTGATGGTTTAGTAACGTATATATAAGGTAGAATCTTTTTGGAATTTTGCATTGATCTGTTGAATTGAGTTGGTCAACTACCTCGACCATAAGTGAAACTTGGTAAAATATAAGAATTTTATGTTTCAACATAATCGCCCCCTAACTTCAATACATTTTCTACAACGATCAATTAATAATTATATACCCTTGTAAAAATAATCTAAAGTTCTTCCCTCAAAATATTCTATTACAGCTGCTTGCATTTCATTATCGACCTTAAGACGATTTTCCTTACGGTTTCTTTTCTATAAAACAGAAGCATTGTTTCGTCTCCTGTGAAAATGGACTGCAAAATGGGTTTTGGGGTTGTCTCCACACATGTTTCAAACGGCACATTTGAACCGACGTTGACGTTGGAGTGCGGGGAAGAAGACACAGTATTCATCTTGCACTAATCTCTTTCATAGTCAAATGGCCATGTGGAATTCGGCGAATACTTGTTTCAGAATCGTTAGAGATTACTGCTAATTCTTTCACTTTCAAACGGCGATTTTCTAATACCATTTCTTCAATTATTGCAATGTTTTGAGCTGTTATCATATCAGTTGGCCGACTGGAGCGCTCATCATCTTCATGCGATTCTTGCCTCAAACGGAAACATTTTGTCCTTTTCTCTACAGTGGAATATGAAGGAGATAAATCACCATAGATGTCGTTATAAACGTTATTTAATGTGATTAGGCGCACGCCCTTATTTTGTTAAAAACTGCGGCATTTTCATGCACTAGTCACGTTCTCTGGCTGGCTACTAAAAACTACTACTTCGCGAGCTGTAGTATATACAGTGAAGCCCTCATGCATGTGCAACTATGATGCAACGGAGTTTGAAATACATTTGAAAATAAGCCTGTTCGGCCGAGAATTTATGGCGTCCACCTTTTATGTTGGTCAGTACATTTTTTGTGTTTATAAAACATTGAATTTTTGTGGAAATACTCGGTCCAATAATACAAAGTATACTTACTACAAATTAAAATCGCATATCGCGTATGTAAGAAAGTTGTGACAACCGATAATTTGCTACAAAGTTAAGGCGATGCGGACAATCCTAAAAGCTTTCGAGAAATAACCACGAACTAAAGTCGAAAGCAAAATACGAGATTACAAGTTCGAAAACGCAGGTGGATACTTACGTAGTACTTGCACAAATACGATGCTCAGATCTTTTCGAGAGTCGGAACATTAAGACAAGAAACCGCACTAACAATAAGTAGCACGAAAGTTTATTCTCGACGTTTATGACCCCATTTTCCGATTATTTATTGCCGGAGTAAAGACGCATAGTAAAGCTACCATATTCTGCTGCCGGTGCAACGGGAGTCAAGTATTTCGTAAAAGATCGAGATGCTATATCTAAAACTAGACTATTAATATGTATATACATACATATACTTTGTCTATTTTAACTTTTTACCTACCTCATTGATTTGTCGTATGGGTAAAGACAATCTATTCATTTGACTATCATTCTCAACTGCTGCCGGTGAAGAAAGAAGCACGATTTGCGCTGGTTTCAGATATAAAGATCTATGGACCAAATTTGATGATGTAGGTAAAAAGTCTAAATAGACAAAGTATAAGCGTTCTAACGTAAGCGGGAGCGGCATAAATGATGCGGGAGGCGTTGTAAGATCAACAATAAGGAGTTTAATAACGGACAACGCGTAAAGATTTAATGACCGGGAAGATATTGTTTTGTCGGTTACCATCCTGGTTTATATTCGTTCGTATGAAATGTATGAAAAATATTAGCACCGTACATTAAGTGCGCGTTCTATTTTCCAACACCGTTTTATGTTTAGTAAAGCTTAAATGATCTGAAAGTTTCCCACGTGGAACTTGTATCACACAACCGACCCCATCAAAGTTTCCTCTATGGAGTCCTGCGAAGATATATAAAAGCAATCAACCATATTCTACTACAAAATATTGCCTTATATCGTGACGATGAAAGCAAGCTTGTCATTGTAACTGTAGATTATCTCCCTTTATGGTAATTTGTTTCAACTTTTTTATGAAATGTATATAGATTTTTATTGCGAAACGGTAGGCGGTGTGACATATAAAACATACGACGGATATTTCGAATGGTCTAGGAATTTCGGTCTAGCTCAATTACGTATTTCTCAGAGACAATTCTTAACACTTATACGTCGCTATAGGGTACAATATTGTTTAATATACTTCAGCTAGACATACCTGTTTCCATACCGTTGATTTTGCAATCATGGAAGACGCCGCTAAATCACAAAGATATCATTATCATTTTCTTCTTATTGGTGAAATTAGTGTTAGTGTAGGAATAGGTACACGATAGATTTATGAGATTTTACCTGCGCGTTTGGGGGTGACCAAAGTTTCAAGCGACTGGGTAACGAACCTGTTGACATCGTAACAGGAACTCAGCAGGCCCTATACATGCCGCGAACTTCAAGGACTTTTAGCACGTTACAGCTACCAATTTTGGCAACGGATAAGAACTAACGATGAAACATGGATACCTTGCTTGAATCCGCCAAAATTCGTAAGAATGAAGCAAACTAGCAGAAGCTCAAGGTAAGGGTAGTCCTGTCGGTTGTATTCTGGGGATACCAGAGGATTAGCTTTAACAATTAACTCCGAATGCGATTGTAATCTTTTATTTGGCCTATTGCACCAGGCACTTTCCAACAAGCGCCGTGGGAATAGACGCCCGATATTACAGGACAAAGTACGAGCGTATACCCAACAAACAACGAAGAAAGTTTTAAACGAATTGCACTGGGAATTGGTTCCACGTCTGTCCTATTGGCCAGATCTGGCTTCTGGTTATTTTCATCTGTTCCCAAGTTTGAGAGAACCACTGCGGGGTGTTCGATTTGAAACTTTAAATGAGGAAAACACTATAAATAGTCGGATTACAGAGGCCCCGAAGAAGTTCTTGGAGGATGGGTAAAAGAAAGTTTGTTTCACGTTGGGATAAGTGTATTCCATAAATTGGAGGTTATAATGAAGAACTACATTGTAGTTCTGATGAAAATTGATGAAATGAATAAATTATAGCCAAATTCCTAGAACTTTGGGAAGATCCCCTCGTATTTTCTAAAAAGGGTAGTACGTATGCTACACCATTGAACTCACCATTACAATGTGTGATTAAGAGAGACCGGAATTCTGTCATGGAGCGCGTAAAACTTCAAGAGTTTAGTCTAAAATTTTACAGATAAGTGACGCATCCTATTCCAGTACGCTGCATAAATGTCATTATAATTGATCCGGTAATTCCGAAGTTACTGTACTGGAAACGACTGCGCGATCGTACCGTTCTGCAATTCGTTACACGTTTTGGAAAATGAAGGTGTTGCAAGAGCAGCGTGTTTGCGTAAAATTTTGCTACAAATTAGCGTGCGCGAAAACATTGGTACTGCTTAAGGAAGTTTATGAAAATGTGACTATGAGTTCTACTCAAGTTTATGGATGGTACGGACGGTTTAAGAAGGGTTTAATGTCGGTGGAAGAGGAGCTTAGGTCTGGAAGGCTATGCACATCAGTTAGCGACGAAACAAGCGAGAAAATTTCCAGTCTCTTGGCCGAAGATCGTCGAAGGTCATTGAGAGATCCATCTGAGATTGTTCAAGATATCATTTGGATCATGCTAAACTATCATCGAGAAGTTAGGCTACACGAGAGTGGCTTCAACATTCGTGCCTCGAGTTCTCACGTCCCAATCGTCATTCAACCGTCATACTCTGCAAACCTGTCGCCACCTGTCGACTTGTTTCTGTTCCCTCGGATGAAGTTGCGACAGAAAGGGCGCCGTATTGCCACCAAATCAGAGTCGCAGGAGGTATTCCGATCGATTCCGTCCACTGCGTTTTCCGCGTGCTTTACGGACTGGAAGAAACGGTTCCAACGTTGCATGGATGCCCAGAGGAGTTACTTCAAAGGCGACCAACATTATATTTGTAATTTTTTAATTAGTACATAAGTTATTGAGGAATCCCGGTCTTTTTTGACGACATCTTGGATATATGCTTCGTTATGCAAATTTAAACTTCAGTAAACATCTACTCGTAGCTAGTATGAATTAATAAACTAATTCATGTTTGTCGAAGATAGGAACCTCTCCTCTCTCCGTCATATTTTTCGAGGTAATAACTTCGCCTCCAAACAACACCCTTTGGAAGTCAAAAATAAAAAGAAGCAATGAGGAAGTGGTTGCGGCAGAATTTGAGCTGTGGTTTTGTTATTTATATGGAAGGAATTTCAACCGAATTTGTATACGAAGGATGTTTTCTTTTCTCTGAGCCTCTCTAGCAATCCATGATATATTTCAACAAATTTTATTTGACATTTTAAAATAATTGGTTGCATACTTAGGGACTGTAACAGTTGACAAATATACTTGAATATTTTTATAATATACTTAAGTTTAAAATGATACTTTGCGTAAAAAATCGTGGAATTCAGCTAAGAGGGCTATTGAGCTGTTATGTACAACTTATGTAAACAACGTTTCGATTGAATCAGTCGAGTCTTTGGTGACAAATCGCGTTCCTTAGCTATCATGAATCATCCATTGCACAACGAATTTCAACGTGATCGACTTTCCTTAAATGAGTTTTCGAGTTCCTAAGCCAAACACAGCCATTACGGAAGAAAATAGGTATTGATCTTATTCGGGGCATGATTGAAGAGAAGCGATACGTTACTGTAAGAGGTATTCAAGCAACTTCAAAATAAATGTGTTTTGTCAATACATTTTGTATTACTTTACTCGTATGATTTTGGTAAGTAATCTAACTAGACAAAATTATTCGATTTAAGGTAAGTCACCAGGAGAGTTTCGAAGTATGGTGGTAAATTATATTCATTAAACCTTATATAACCTTCCTCTTTTGAGATCAAACGCTTTCCAACGGATAAGCTAAACATCAAAAGCGATTCCTTGAAACAATGTAAAACTACTAGCTAGCAACTAAAGGGATGAAATGAACTATATAGAGCAAATCGTTCGTTGGGAAGACAAAGAGCTCCGAATAAAAGCGTCCGATAGTAATCCTTCTAACTTATTGCAACTGAAAATATTCCCCGCAACGTTTTCCAGTTCCAAACTTCATAATCCGCGTATTAAGGAGCGTTCGTAATTTGACACGGGCTTTCCTTTTCCAGCCAGTTTTTACACCGCGTTCACAATAATAATCGTTACGTCATTAGCAGAGAGCTTTTTTGGATTATATCCAACAGATTTCCATACAAAATGTTTAGTTGTCCGCGTCGTACTCAATTTGACTGTGTATTTGTAGGGTTGAGGTCGCCGAATGGAGCCCACGTATTTTAGGAGAACGGAAATACTACGGATATTTTAGACTAAACATCGTTTTTCTGACGTAGTTATTAGTTCGGTGTTGTGCCTTCTGCCCATTCTCAATGAACTTGTTGCTTTTATAAGCGTTTGTTATTTCCCAGTTCGTAATGAAATTGGTAGTAGAAAATATAAATGTGACACGTAATAAGAAGGAAAGTAATTTATAGAAAACTTTTGTGTTAAGTGACAGCGTCAAGGAGTTTCTATTCTTTATTACTATCGTCTGTAGTTAATAAATTTCAATCTGTAATTAGACCCTTCAAGAGGTTTACCATTTTCTTATGCAACGTTCTTTTTTTTAAATTATTTACTGGATGAAATCATCAATTTATTGCAATTACATCGGCTTTTGCTGTGAAATACACGCAGTTATTATGCAAATAAGCTGCGGAGGTCGTGGTTAATGTTCTTCTACTATGTGAGGTAAAACTTTTCCGTATTTAATCACTTTTGGCACAAGAAGATGTAGAAATTAGTGCTAGCTGGGACGTTGGAATAATGCCATAACATTCTGGAAAGAATGAATTGTCTACTTTATGTATAATCTATGTACGTAACATTCCTTAGTCCTTGCATTTTCAGTTGGGTCGTTTATGTAACTTTTTTGTTAGAAATTGTGGTTTGCTGATCTAAAATAAAACGTAACTAAATCATTGATACTCGTGTATCTTTCGCCTTTTCTGTTTTAGGACTTCATTGCTTCCTGGTTTTAGATTTGTCGTGTTCCCAAAGCATCATTAACATTGTTTTAGCTTAATTTGTTAGTTTGAAGCATTTATTTTTATAAACTTCAAGAATTAACTCACAGCCGTAGACACACACTTCAAATTTTCTAGAGAATCGTTTCCCAAACTTACTGGGATATCAATGGTCAACTTTGCCGTCATTTACTCGCGAAAATTTCAAACCTACATAAGTTTTAACAGTCATTACGTGGTGCCTGACTTCAATGAAATCTATACTTCAATTTGCACCTGCACTTTTGTCTTTGTTTGTTAGTTTTGATTACCCTCTTGCGAGGCATACTTATTTCTCATAATTTTTGTAAGCGTTAAGATCAAATCAAACGTGTATTATCAAAACATTATATATGTGCATGTCATATTTTCTTGAATGTCGGATGTTTAAAGAAAATATTCTTTCCTGTTCCTCAACTTACGTTTCCTCTGATACTATGCCTAAAATTCCACACATCGTCCAATCTGATTTGCATTTACTTATTCGGGAAGATAATGTTTGGGGCGGTTGTCTCTGGTTTGGAGATATCGGGATGTTCTGAATGCTGGATGGGTGTAAGGGCCCCGGTTTGGGGGTTCCAATTTTCACCATTGATAACGTATCCTTTCAATCAGCATGCCTCTATTGTAGTCGTAAGAATATATTTAAGTTCTTTAATCAACTTTCTCGTTGTGATAAGGAGTACACAATGTAGGTTTTAGCACACTCTTGCATTGGTTTCCCGAAAATAGCGGAATAATCGAAACGAACAAAAACAACACGAATGGAATAACCATGTTATGCTTGTAAAGGCTAACAGACTGGGGAGTTCGACACTGGTCGGCAAGAGAAATTGGAAAAGATCAGCAAAAAAGATGAAATACAATTTCCAATGAATCAGCCTTGGTGCACGTAAAGAAAAATGGAGTTCAAATCAAATTGAAAGAGAGGGAAGAAAATACACTCAACTTTGTTCCTTAACAATTTCAACTAATCCGCTAATTGCAAGTTATAAGTCTCAGTGTTGAGACTCTTATGCTTTACTAGGCTTTAGTAACTTTTCTCCTTAAGAATTTGTAAATGGTGTGATCAATTAGGTTAAACAGTTTAAGTTAACAAATAGACACCACTCTTAAACCGCATTTCTCTTACCATGAAGAAATGAATCAAATATTAGCTCGACGATGATTTTGGAAAGAACTAGATAAATTTACAAGTAACTGAATGGTAAAACTTTAACAAATTCAAAAAGTATCAAAATTATTCGAAATCTCTTTCTGTTCTAGTTAAGAAAATTTCAAATTCAAGTAATTCGAGACATCAAATTCTAGGCGAATATCACTAGCAACGTTAAAAGCAACTTTATATGGATCTTCATAAAACATTAACAGGAACAGGAGGGAAATTCGTATTCTATAAAATAAAACAAAGGAAAGGATTGATCGCGTTTATAACAGTTTCCTTGTGTCAGTTAACGGAATTATCATACACTGTTGCTACTGAAGGCAAAATATTGCAAATCCACGAGTTGTCCTCCGGGAAAGAGGGACGTGGTAGATTGGAAAGATTTCTAACATATATGCGAAGCAAGTTTTCAACAGGTGGGGGTCAGGTACAATTGATTTAACCTTGACAAGAGATGACTTGACTTGAGTCCAGTCTCCGATTTCCTAGTACGACCAGGCATCCAGCAGAGATCCTTAATGAGCAGAAAGCGAAGCTTCCATCATGTTTCTGCGAAAACCTAAATAGATACGGTCAATTTACCCTTATACTTGCACAGAATGCTAAAAGAACTAAAGAATCCTAAAAAGAACGAAATTAGGCTACGATTGCAGTCTGCGATTAATAAAGCACAACTCCCTACGTGGCATTTGTTGGGATATGTAATTTGTTCTTGGAGTGCAAGCCATTAAACAGTTTTCTTTAAGATCTGCCTACGTAACGAATCTCTGTATCAGTACTTTCAATTGAGAGTTCCCTTTTACATTTATTTTTCTTCACTTACAATGTGGTGACGGCCAACAATGCACAAAATTTTGTATCATTTATAGCAGTACTGAAGAAATATTCCTAGTTAAATAATTTCTTCGAAAATGCAATATACTGGGAAAGTTTGTTTTTCATATTTATTCTACATACATTTTTTCCTTGGCCGTTCTGTGCTAAATGCTCGTTTTTTTTTCGCTTTATTAATAATTAAATAGATGTACTACTCGTACTAATATTGGAAAACATATTTCTACAAAGTAGCACAAGCGAATACAAATAAGGACTTTGCTTTTAAAATTACTAATGTGCATACCCATTTCATAAATGTACGATAAATGGAAATAAAACTCATCAAATTAATTCGGACTACCAACAATTGCTCCCAAGGGTATGTGAAAGCAACTACTACTCTTTGAACTTGAATTTAATTGGAAAACAATAGTATCATTAACGGAATTTATTTCCCAAGATATAATACCTTATCGGATAAATATTTGCAATGCTTAATAATAAATTAAGCGTTAAGGCGCGTGTGTAGGCAGAAGCAATTATGTGGTTAATATACACTCGTATTTTTTAAATTCTTCTAAAAACAGGTATTTCCCATCGATCTTTATCAAATAGGATATTTATGTACCCACACGATAATTGTGTAATAGCATGTTTTAATTAAAACGTATCATGACAAAATTGTTACATAAGCGAGAGAGCAAATGTTAAAATTTTAATAACACGTATTGCTTTTCGTTTATTATTAATAATAACGCGATAGTTCGATCAAATGGTATCACTAAACTATTATATTGAAATCTATTATACACGTGCATCTACATGTTTGTAGTATGTATCATTTTTCATTCTATGCGTCTGGTATATTGATAATTTTGGTGCTATTGAGCAATTGATGCTTCATGAAAACGTATGTAGGTCGATAACAATCGTTAATTGAAATGAATTTATTTGATACAATATATATTTTTATTTATTACAACAGTGATTTTAACGGAGTAAATTCATTGATAATGCAATCACACAGTTTTGATGATTTCATAAAAAGTTGTGCTCGCTTGTAGCTTAATGACTCCATATTGTACCGAGAATTTAGTTAAACTTCTTAAAGAAAATTGCACCGGCCTAGCTCTTAATTAATGATATAAAAGCATAAATTGTAACCAATTATATTTATAAATTTTTGATAAATACTTTAACATGAAATCAAGATAATTACCTAGTGTTGTGTGTGTGTGAGTGTAAATTTCTTTTTCGAAGATGGTTCTTCCTATACCTCCTCTCTTAACTTCTATTCTCGATGCACCTTTAATTTCTATGAATTCTTCCCCTTCTTAGATTCTATCTTCTCCGGTATGGTGAGGTTCTTTTATTGGGTGGTACTTCTTCTTAATACCCTTGTATTCCAAATATATTTAAGGACTTATTTTTTGACTTATCTATTTTGTAAATTTTCTTCGTCGTTAACCAAACAACTTTTTATTTCTTTTGGAAACCAGGACTACACTGCTTTATTTATAAGTTGTCCACGAAACGAAATCTTTAATTCACCTTGACCCCAGTTCATCCAGGTATATCGCTGTTATAAAAACCTGTATTGGCCGTCGATGTATCCTTGGTTATTTCCAGTAAATTTCTATGAATTTTTGTAATGTAAAATATTGTGTGTATGTATGTATCTGTATGTTAACAATGTTTTATTTTTATCCATTAATATATGCTTTTTAAAATAATTAATAATTTTATTTCTAGTGACATTTACTTCTCCCATTAAACGATTCTGGCTGGACTTAAAATAAGAAGCTAACACCCGTAGGGTAATAAAATGTTGAAAAAGTGGTGGGCGCGGTGTCGAAAAGGTATAAATAGAATCCCAAAATAAACCGTATGACAGTTGAAGACCATAACCCCAACATTAATTGTGAATTTTGATATAGTACGATATTCTGCATATTGTGCAACTTTTCATGTGACGCATAATAGAAAAACTAACTGCTTTCTGAAAACGCACCATACGCAGAGTATTGGAATACGAGTATGTTAGTCCCCTGTACAATAAATTTAAGTTTGTATCTAAAAGTTTTTTGAGATATTTAGTCTCTCGTAAGAAGCAAAAATTGCCTTCTAATATCTAATTAAATTGCGGTTACACAAATATTTGAATTCTATGGTTTTTATTGTTAAAAGAACCTTAGGTAAAATTAAAGAATCGAGTTTTCCCCGATTTGATAGTGTTGGAGGGATGAGGTGCAATTCGTGAACAGAGAAGCGGTTTTTCTTTAGATTGTCGGACATTCGCTCCGTTTTCCCTGATTTGGTGGAGTCGGAGGGACGAGATATAATTCGGTAGGAATAGGATAGAGGAAAATCCCAACAGAGAGGTGGTTGTCTCGCGTTTGCAGTCTCAGAGAGTTGGGAAACTTTCGCTTCTTACAAGGAGACTAAATATTTTAAACAATTTTTAGATACAGGCTTGTGCAGGGGGATAAATGCAACTGGGGACTAGCTGATCCGTATTTCAACACTTTGCATATGGTACTATAAACATTTTCAGACAGTAGCTATTATAAAAATGAATTTTCTTACTGCAAATCGTTTAAAGATATATGTAGTTGTTTTATGAAATTCCAATATCTGAAGAAGGAACATAATTATATACGAGCTTGCTTTGAACATCGTCCATTCTGCGGTGCTTTTATATAATCCTGGCAAAGGTAATGACGGATAATGATACATAACGACTTAGAAATTAATGTGGTCATTTCATGGTCGCATTGAATAGCTCGCTGATGAGAACTTGAACATCAGGATTAACATATCAAGGCGCCGACGATGTTGGTGTGGCTAATGGCGTCCGAAATGTCCCTGTAGGTTCTTCGGTCGATAATTGCCTTAATCAGATGTAAAGTGGCCAGCGTATTGCAGTGACGCTTTTCGTGCCGGCCAACAGAAAGCAACTCCTTTGCTTTTGTCGTCTAAAATCTCGCCTGCGGATGATGAAATTAAATCGCCTTCGTCGGGATGCTTTCCGATTCCTACGGAGACCACGCGCCAGTTAGAATGGGCTACCGCCATTCCAATTTCTCCCCGTTTCGCCTCTCCAGAATAGGGACGGATGAGGGTTGCCTTGATGCGAGTGAATAGATTCAATTTATGTGGAAGGCTTTTACGGAACAGCGTCGCTTATCGCACTAACCTGTTTGTTGCGGAGCGCTCCAGAATAATGCATTTCGGCGGGGTTTTCTTTATAATTTGAACGTTAACTTCGAAACTGAAGGAGATGCGGGAAGGTTAGTTATAAAATGGAAGGCATTAGAATTGAGAAGCGTTAATTATTCGAAATATTTTATTGATCGTATACTACTGGCAGAAATAACAATGGGTAATAATTTTCATTTCGAAATGATGGGAATTGTTGTGCGACCTAAAATATTTACGAAACGATGTCGATTATTTTATCTTGATAGGTGATATATCACCGAAAAATAAATTGATCGTAATAAGTGAGTAATGCGTGGGTATGGATACAATAGACCCACGGAATATATTTAAATACAATTCAAGTGCACAATTATTGTGGATGGTATAAATCAATAAATTTATTTTACTTCCTATATCATATCTTATAGAAAAATATAGAAATGCATTAGGAAACGCTGATTTCTAAAGTATTTTCTGACAATAATAATAACTACCAATACCCTATTAAAGTCCTGTGCCTTTTAAAGTAATGTAATTTGATAAACTTGTCATGTCCATGTACAAATCTGTTCCACTCTAATTCTAATTTCTCATCGTTTCTATTTGATTCCATGTAGTCTTTTTATGTTCTATATTCTAAAACCTTGACCCTTCTCACTCTCTCTTTCGTGTTTTGGATTTTTATACTTGTTTTACTGATCTATTCCTGTTGTACTTTTACCTTTTACATGTCCAACTAGTGCCCATGTTTCGAACCTATATTATATAGGTACAGGGAAACGGGAAAATTTATGTGTAGTAGTGGTAGCATTGAGGAGTTGGTAGATAGGTGGGAATGGAATCCTTTAGTGTAGATCTACTTGCCATTTAGTAGCAGTGAAGTCATTTTGCCAAAGAGGTGACAGGGCGACTGCTGCTCAACGGAAATGCCGACGTCATACCCGCGTTCTAACTTACCACGCCATCAATACATGGGTTAAGATTTTCTAGGAGATGGATTCAGCTCTAAAAAAAAACCGCCAGGACATCAACGTACTCAACAAGCCCCAGAAAACATTAAAGCAATTCGGGCCTCCATTGTAAGGAGCCCACAACGATCGGCAAGGAAACACGCAGCAGCATTGAACCTAAACCGAACAACCGTCCAACACTCCACAGTTATTTAAAGTTTCATCCTTACTAAATTGAAGTTGTACAGGAACTGAAACCATTAGACTACGCGATGCGATTACAGTTCTGTGAAGAAATGATTGAAAAGATTAATGACGACGCCGATTTTATTGATTATTTTTCATGTCGGATGAGGGTCATTTCCATCTCAATGGACATGTAAATAAACAGAATTGAGAAGAAATCGCTGCAGTTCCCACGGAAGTGTTTCAAAGTGTCATGCAAAATTTCAGCGTTCGCTTTCAGGAATGCATACGTTTAAATGGCCATCATCTTATGGAGATTATTTCTCGAAATTGAATTCTTTCTTATTAGAACACTTAATGGCATGTAAGTTACATTTTGTTTTGAACAATTTAACTTGTAAATTCATTTCTCTTATTATGGTGAAAGTTTCTTCAAAATTTCCCGTTTCTTTGTACCATGCTGTATCCAATGCTGATCGGTATATGGTGCTGTAGACGCTTATCTTTGTTTATTTTTCATTTCCTTCGTACTAGTAATGTGTTTATTCAGTGAGTAGTATAACTTTAGTGTTTCGTCTATCTTTATCATCCTCAACATTAATCTGAATTGTTTGGTTTCCATTCTTATTTGTCTAGTATTATGCCTAGATATTTAAATGCACCAAATATGCTCGCACCGTGTTCCCATATGTATGTACATATACAGGGTTAACCAGTGAAACAGGCAGATTAGAGATGGCCTTGACAGCTGGAATGTGAGTGGGGATGATGGTAGCCAGCTCCGTTCCACCTGTATGTTCCGCCATTTAGTTGCAATGGATCGTTGGACAGCTGAACATCGCGGCTACGCGATTAAAGTGTATTATACGAATGGTGAAAGTTTGGTGAAAACGCGACGTGCTTTTCATGCCATTTCAACATACCGCGTAACAGGCCCGTTCCCTCGGATAACGCAATTCGTTTATGGATAAACAACCTTGAACAAACTGGATCAACGTATAGAAAACGAAGTGGGAGTGCAAAAACCGCTCAAAACATCGCTGCTGTTCAACAGGCAATGCTCAGTCAAAGTCCACGCCGATCGGCCAAACAACATGCTCTACGTCTTGGAATAAGTAACACGTCGTTGAGAAGGATTCTCCATCTTGATTTATATTTTCACCCATATAAAATACAGATTGTGCAATCTCTCAATCCAACTGACTATCAAAAACGATTACAATTTTGTGAGGAAATAGCCAGGAAACTTGAAGAAAATGACAACCTAGTGAACAACTTGTGGATGAGCGACGAGGCGCATTTCCACCTCTCTGGTTTTGTAAATAAAGAAAACTTCAGATACTGGTCGGAGGAAAACCCTCGCGCACTTCATCAAACGCCTCTTCATGCTCAAAAAGTGACGGTGTGGTGCGCAATGTCGGCAAGAGGAATCATACGCCCATTTTTCTTCGAGGATAACAATGGAAATGCTGTGACTGTTAATTCAGAGCGTTACGTTACAATGATCCAGAATTTTCTTACGCCAGAGCTCGCCCGGTTTCCAGGGAATGAATACACAATGTTCCAACAAGATGGGGCCACAAGCCACACTGCAAGAATTTCCATGAATGCTGTAAATGCTTTGTTTCCAGGTCGCGTCATTTCCCGAAACGGGAATATCCCTTGGCCCCCTCGTTCTCCAGATTTGACAACCTCCGACTTTTTCTATGAGGTTACTTAAAAACAAGAGTTTTTCAGAACGATCCACCCAGAACTATCCCAACCCTAAAACAACGAATTCGGGACGAGATTGAAGGAATACCAGTCAATATGCTGCAAAATGTCATGGGAAACTTCCAGGCCCGGCTGCAGAAGTGCATAGATTCCAATGGAGGACATTTGGCAGATGTTATATTCAAAAAATAATTTTTCACTTATTCTACACTCAATGGCTACCTTTGTACTTTCTATTTGTAACCATTAAATTCGAAAAATAAAATTTCTTTAACAATTGCTTACTTATTTAAATCTTCCCGTTTCACTGGCTAACCCCGTATATGTGTATTTGAAATAATGTGTGTGTTCCCCTTACAATATTTTTGTCACTCTTGTTTAACTTCATTCCTCATTCTCTCAATGTTTGATTTTGTCTTATGATGTTCATATCTAAGTATTTTTCATTCGCTTTAATAGTCGCAACATCATCAGGAAATATACATTTCGTAATTGTGATCCTATTGATGTCTTCTTCATATAAGGGTTTGCTCAATCTTTGCGTGCCTTAGATCCTGCAATTCGTAAATGTTATAGAAGGAATAGGATTCAATTTCAGTTCTCTGATTTCAAGTTTTTTGGATTACGTATTTTTGGTATTTCTATACTTGTAATTGATTTAATGAATCTTTCTTCTATTCCCGCAGTATCTTCGTAACAAATGAAAATAAAACGGTTGTCAACATTATATCAAACTTTTACATGTATGATTCTTCCTTGTTTGCCCTACCTCTGTCACAACTACAGCTCTATAAAACAAACCGTTTTCAATAGGATTATTTTGAACAAGGGGTTTAAGGGTATGTCTAATGTGAGTGAGGTTGTGATAATTGGCGGTGTTGAAAACACGATGAAACTGCGCACCTGCTTTGCAGTTCTATCCTCGTTCTGATGGAATTTCCATGTGTTGCTTATTTCCAGCGCAATGTTTTGAAGGTGTTTTTGTTGCCTCCAACGATATGTACGTAAGAAGGTAAGTCAAACAGGAAGTCTTTTATGTGTTAGTTATGCCTCCGTTTTGTGTTTGACGTCCTCGAATGGGATAATCCCCTTAAGTTAATAGAGCCCAATAGAGGAAGTTTCCATTTTTCTTCCAGTCCGATATAATTTGTTTATAGAACTGACTGAATTTAGCAGTACCAGCTTCTTAAATCAAAAGGTCTAGTGATTCATTGGCCAATACTTTTGCCCATTCTGGTCCCCCGAATAAGAGAAGTTTTAGTTCAAAATCCATTGACCGTCTCAAATCCAGTTAGATCTTATTTGGTATGAACTTTGAGCCTTATTCGGGGCTTTCGTTTTGGAAGCAACGTCAAAATTGTAAGTAGCACCAAAAATTTAGTGATTCAGACTCATAGGGAGCAAAATAAGTAAACTAACATTAACTTGAAGAATGGAAGTAAAAGCGTGCACGAAGATTATGCTTTTTATATTCGCAAGTCAAAAAATTAGAGAAGACGTCGAAACTGTAAGTTTCACCATAAATATAATGGCTCGCACTTCGTGGGGAGCAAAATACATAAATTAGGATGCATTAGACGCAGAAGAACAATGGAAGTACAAATGAAAATCAAGACCATTTCCACCGTTTCCAACTTTGATAATTGTTTTCACGTTAAACTTTACGTGAAAAAGGTAACGCATCGATCAATAGTGGAAATGTCGGACCATAAAATAAGGTAGAGAACTTATCGCTAGTCTGAGCAAACGGCGGTAATTACGAAATACGTTATGACACCCTACACATACACAGAACTACTCGCCGATTTAGTCGTAACTTATTTCGTAATTGTACGCTGTTACTGCTGTTTGCCCAGGCTACTTATTGCCGTTTGATTATTTGGGTGTGTCCTAAATGACCTGTTCTCACTAGAGTTAACTCCATTAAGGATCTCGGCGTCTTCTTGGACGAAAGTTTGTTACTTAATTTGCATTTAGAAACAACTGAATTGTGCTGAATTGAAGCTCCTATGATTATTCTAGGAATTTGTAAACAATTTTTAAGTATTGACACTTGAAAAGTACAATTGAACACCCCGGTCAGGTCAAGATTGGAGAACTGTTCACTGGTTTCGAGTCCATATCACAGCGTTCGTCCCCAATATATATTGTGTAGCCTATGGTACAAATTATAACATCTTATTATATAAATTTCAGTATTTTTCGCTGAGAAGCCGTAGACAAGTAGTAGTAACGTTCTTCAGATTAATTCATGGAACTATAGACAAACCCCAATTTTCTATCAACAATGGGGTTATTTGTTCCGTGCCTGAAAGCGAGATTTCTACCATTGACAATTACATTGCAGCTAACACTAATTTTGGCAACCACGCTCCAATTAATCGAATTACCATTACTGTGAACTCTACCATAATTTCATTGTTTTCGTTCGTTGTATTGTCGTTCTAGTCTTTTGGTTTACTCTGTAATTGTCTTTTAGATATTGGGTAAATAAATAAATCAAATAAATAAAATGTACAATTATCTAATACTCTCGTAATTTTCTCTTAAGGTATGTGCAAGGAAGGCCGATTCAACAGGTTCTTCTATGAGAACTGGTGAAATTGATAGCTTCGCATTTGTAGCCAGACAGGTCTGTCGCTGACGTTCGTTCTAACAAGAACAATTTCTTGGTCACGGGTCATCAGATAATGTTTTGGACTAAAACTTATGGCGGACATCAGTTTGCCAATTGTTCTAGCTATTTGATAGGTCTGCATGCTCAGATAACCAGAATTGAATCTTCATAAAATCCAATAAATCTGAAGCTGTAACAGAAATAATTATATACCCCTTGTTAGTCAATCTGTTCCGGAGATACATGAGGTCTCTTATGAAGCTGGAAAACATTTACAGACGTGCTTTTTCTTTTTAACCTGGATTTTCTTGTTAGAAAGCATGGTCCTCATGTAACGGCATCCAGATTGGTGTTGCCTCCTGATTCTCAACCAATTCATCGCAGATTTGTCTAGTGGCGGTACACAGCTCTTGGGTTGGGATTTATAATTAAAAAGCGTGTAGTTTCTTAGGCACAATTCGGGGTAACATTCTATATTAAAATTATAGCTCTTTCTTATGCATCAATAGGTTCGTTCTTCCCCCTACATTCGCATATAATCTAAAACTTTGACAGTATAAAATCCAGTGTTAAAGAGAATCGCACCCACGCAATTTTTAATAAATTCCGAAAGTACCAGACTTCCCGCAAGCTATGGCTGTGGTATTAGGTACTTCTAGCAATATTAAGCACAGGTATTTTATATTTTTCAGTACAATTTTTAATATCAACCTTAAGTTTACAGTCCCGAATGTATGTACACATAGATACACATTTCATTTAATATCTGGAGCACAGTTATTACTTTCATAAACCGCAGGAGGACCCTCTTTGAAAAAGGTAATGTGATTTGAGGCAGAAATTATTAGTGAAGATCATCTCTATATTTTGCTCGAAATAAACAATTTTACTAAGTTAAGCTGGAAATCATCTAATGATTGGATAAGGGTATAGCATAAAAGATTCGTTCCTTACAAGAGATAATTTCAATAACTGTAATTATTTGCGTTTAATATCTCAACGCATATCTGTAACAGTTTTAAAAAGTTTGCTATATATACATGTATGTGACATAATATTTCCTTGTTTACCCAAAAGTGTCGAGATTTTTCGGATGCTAACACTGGATGATTTCTTTTCTAGTTGCTCTCTGGCGCGAGTCTGTCTAAATCTTCCTCTTTCTATTTAGTTTATACCTAAAATCTTACAGAAACAGTTATGATAGGTGAGATCGTAAATTCCACATCACAGAGGACGTCTTTTTGAAAAGAGAAATATAATCTATTGCGATTTTTCCAGTTTCTCACGAAAGACTAAGTAAAAAGAAATGCGTTCTAATGTTAGTGGTTCGAATGAATACACAATGGCGTAAAGAATTTTAGCCCACATAGAATTAAATGGGGAATTATAACATTATTTCCTTTAGTATTTTAACTTTCTTTAGCAAGATCGCGCCATTACTTCGCGAAAGAGCTTTTCTTCGCCATAAATTTTTCAGTCCATCATATTATGATTTTTAACTTATCTCCGCGGTTATTCGGGTTAATTAATGTTTCGTTTGTTTTCGTTATTAGCTTAATTAATTACTGTGCATTCTCTTCCGTACTGTTTATTTTTCGATAATGAAAGAGTGCTATTGTTATTCCGGCGAAAATTTGCACAAACTGTGACTCCGATCTCTCGCTCTCGCTCTCATTGTTATGTATCCAAATATAAACTGTAATTAAAGTTTCTTTTGTTAAAACGAGAACTGCGTTATTTAATAGCTCCTACTACGAGCAAGATGTATAAGATAATACTAGGATGGAAAAAGTTATTGTGCTTCATATTATGTTTAATCTTTAACCATGATTAAGAAATTAAGTTCTTGCGGCCTTGTTACTGTTAATATTAAATTTATTGGACAAATGGTTTATGATTGATTACCAATGGCTCCCATATACCTACTTACCTAAAAATTCGATTTCCTTTTACTGCTCACTGTACTTACTTTTGGAAATAATTTCGTCTTAACAGCCACTAACCATATGGCAACGAAGTTTTCGTATTGGCTTTGACGATCTTAACCATATTTCTTCACCAGTTAAACCGTAATTCTCTGGTAAATTACTTCATGTTATGCAATTGCCGCGGGAAAATCTGGAACTTCGCCTTACACAGAACTTGCGAAATAATTCCGACGTTGCTCTCCATCCGAAAACAATTAGTTCAATTATCTCTAACTCTTCGTCGTTCACGACCTCGTAAGATAACTTCGGGGCTTCTAAGTCTTACTCCTCTAAGAGTGTGATCGTTATACAGTTTAAAAACAACATTAGGGATGTAAATCGAATAATACAAGTCTAAGTTAGGAAAGTTTTGCACTCTAATTGCAGTTCTTGTATATTCTGGGAATTTTTCTTCCGCGGTCTGTGTGTTCGTATTGGTTTCGCGTAAGTTGGGTAGATAGGTCTGTGAAGTTGGCACCGCGAAATAAAAAGAAATCCTTGGAAATGACATACATATTTGTTTGGCCACTTTTTGAGCATGTTGAGCAAATCGTTTGACCACTGCTTAGAATTTCAATAAATATAATTCATTCATAAGAATTGTTTGGCACAGTGAATATTTTCAGATTGGTAGTCAAAACCGTTTAGATAATCATTTGATCATGTTTGAACCCCTCATGAATTTTTAGTTAAGAGTAACATAAATTATTTATTTATTAAAAAAGGTTATTCAATGTAGATATTCAAGGATTTAAGGTCAAAATCGTACAGAAAATCGTTTGACCACGTGTGAACATTGCTTGAAATTTCATTAGGGCGTAACAAACATTATTTATATACCAAAATTATTTACTAAGCTATGGTCAAATGTAGTCAAACGATTTTCTGTACAGAATCGATCTTTGGACTTAAAATGTCTACGTGGTTGAGCAATTGTTAGAATACATGATTTTTATACATCAGGAAAAAATTTCATTCAAACATGGTCGAACGTTGTTCCGCCCAGTACCGACTTCAATTCTGAAAGAAATAACTTTGGTAAATAATTTTGGTAGTTAAATAATTTCTGTTATGCCCTAATGAAATTTCAAGCGATGGCCAAACGTGGTCAAACGATTTTCTGTACAGTTTTGACCTTAAATTGTTGAATATCTACATTGAGTAACCCTTTTCAATAAGTAAATAATTTCTGTTACTCTTAACTAAAGATTTATGAGGTAGTCAAACATGGTCAAATGATTATCTAAACATTCTAAACGGTTTTGACTACCAATCTGAAAATATCCATTTTACCAAACAATTTTTATGAATAAATGATGTTTATTGAACTTTATATATAATTCTTAGTGGTCAAACGTGGTCAAACGATTTGCTCGTCAGTACGGCTTTGCAAGAGCTGTAATTTCGTATACAAATTTTGTGTATATGTCGTCTGAACATTGATGTTTGTACATGTAAGAGGGATTCGATATGAATTCTCTCACAATGCACGTATTACGCATTTTTTACAGTTATTTTTTCCACTTCTGTAGAAAAATAACTGTAAAAAATGCGTAATACGTGCATTGTGAGAGAATTCATATCGAATCCCTTCACATGTACAAACATCATTATTAATGTTTGAAAAAAAAAAATAAAACAAAAAAATTTTCCTCGATAATGAAGGGTGGTCAAACAAAACTAGTTTGTATTCAAAAAATGATCAAAGAAATATATCACTTCCAAGAATTTTTTCTATTTTGCGGTGCCAACTTCACAGACCTTGAGTAGATTTGTCCTTCAACTTCGGTAAAGGTTCTTTAACATTGCGATATAGATTGAAGAATAGATACTTACCGATATTTGTATGAATGTTTGGCTTATATTTTACTAATTTGTTTAAAAAACTTTTACGCAAAACCTAAATTTGTTTGGGATTTTGAATAAGATTTCTTGGTGCAGATTTCCCCTTTAAGAACTGACAAACTTCGATGCCTTTCTTCTTCATCAATAGATCTGTCTGTCTCATAGTGTAGGTACTCTCGGATTTGCTGCGTTGAAGCCTAAAACCTTATTGTCTGTTATAGATAGCTTATTCTATCAATTTGATGAATTCATTAAAATAAATTGCCATGTTCATGACCATAAGGAAGGTCCTGACATTAGCAGTGAATTTTTAGCCTTCTTCGCACTGAGCTGGATTCATGTGATATGTTCATTAACTTTTGGCTTCGTAATTTTCACCTTCATTTTACTGTTAACAGCAAAAGAAGATTGGATTGACGATTGACCATGATCACCATTAGACTACAGTGTGATAATCCGAGTTTTATAACCAATCTATTAGTTTTAAACCAAGATTCTATTCGATTTTCCAAAGGATAGATAGATAACTCGATACGTAGAGTTCATAGTGGAATTCCTATATACGTTTCCATTTATCTTTTCTATTATATTGGAGGATTAATCATCGCCAATCTTCTCTAAAAGGAGGAACAAAAGGATAAATTGCACTAACAATAAATTCTGGAAAATGGCGCATTACCACGAAATAGCTTTACCGTTACAAATTAACAATGTGTCATCATCTACTATAAAATATATTTTTCCCATTATATTCCAGTAGCGAATTCCATTCCACTTCTCTTCCGTAAAGGTAATTGTTTTTCGGGCGGTCGAGAAAGGACAAATAGATAGCTCGAATGTTTGCGAGAAGCGAAGCGGTAAGCAAGGATACGGCGATTTCGAAAACTGCCTGCCTAAGCTCGTGTCAGTAATTGCTCGACATGATTTATGAGAGGGCGCGTTTACTTAACACTAGACTTCCGAGCGCGTGTCCCTATAGATGGAAGGACCTTGATCGAAACCGAATTGTCAACATCGTTTCTTCCCGCCATCGCTTCGAGCTTCTGTTGTGCGCTGCCGTGGTCCTCTCGTATGCGTCCTCAATGGGGTACCCGAGAACAGATAATCACGCGTTAATTTCGATCCTTTCTCTATAATTAATGGCGTAGAGTTTGCGATCAAAGCACCTACGTAGGTAAGTCGGAGAGCATTAGTGGGTACCATAAGGGTCTTAAATTAAGGAATATGCTTGTGAAAACGATTTACCGTGATTGGAATAAGTTTTTGTTTAAATGTATAATGAGTATGCATGGGATATTTTTGCTACAGTTGGGACAAATACTTCGTAACGATTGTTGCTCACCTGTAGAAAGTAACTGGTTTCTTATGAATAATTATCATTAATTACATACCTCATCAACTTCCAAAGTGTATATTGGTATGTGGGAGGCTGGAAAAGTTAGAGACAAGCTGCAATTTTTGCCGTACCTTGTAGTTTCGCTTATTAGTACAGGTAGAGTTTGTTAAAAAGGTGGTATCGGCAGTGGCGCACCGCATAAAAGTAGGTGCGTAATATACAATATTGGTGAAAAATAATATTGTTACTTTTTACTGTCATCTTGATGTCCACGATGCAACATCAGCAATGCTTCCATTGTCTACTCATTCAGCCGTCGACAGTGTTGTGAATACGTTATCGTATACTTCGAAACTAATCGTTCAACGCCTGTTGAAGTAAGATTTGCAAATGTCAGATATTTCTTTTCCTCGTCTGTGCACTCTTAATTTTTAGTTATGGACCGAACCTTTTGTAAATCAGTATTTTTCGTTAAAATTGCACAAAATTTTTGAGCAACATCGACTCATATAGTTTTCGTTAATTTTTCTAGAGCGGCTTGTAAATTGTTTATGCAATTTAATGCGTCTCGTGTAGATAAGTGACTGTTTTCTAATTGCCCAATAGCTTGTGCAACTTCACAATAATTCATGCATATTTCATCTATTTGTTGTTGAACGTCCGAATCGAAAAAAGTTTATGACTATCTCCAACTGCGGCAGAATCATTTGAATAAATTTTCAAAATGACGATTACCACTTGTGAAAAATATTTCTGGTAGTAAGATACTGCCTGGACCCATGTTTCCCATCGCGCTGGTACAGGCTGAGGTGGTGTTGGCAATTGCAGACACAATTGTTTGAATACACGGATGTACTTTGATTTGATGAGCACTTTTTTGGTAGATGCTATTAACTTATCCACTATCGAATACTTCTTTAGAACGGTTTCTGCTACTACGGGAGATGCGTGTATGAGGAATGCTATGTGAAGAAGAGTCGGAAAGCATATTTTCAACATCCTACCAACTTTCAGCATGGTTGCAGCACCGTCAGTAACGAACATTGTGACTTGGGTTGCTGTGATAGAAAGTTTCTTTTATTACCTTGACAACGGTTTCTGCATCAGTTTTCTGAATCCTTTTACTTGATAACAACAATGAAGCTGGTGGACAATCACGTTTTAAAGGATGCGCTACAACATGTATGACTCTGTGTTTCTGAGCATCCGTTGTTTCATCCACACATAGGCACATTTTCTTATTTCTCAACTCGTCCTTTATACAGCCCTTTACTGTACCTTGAACATATGGCAAATTGTATCGTAATTGCATAGTTGTTGGCAACTTCCATGCGGGAACGTACTTAGTGAAATGTTGCACACACTTGAGATAAGAATATAATCATATATAAATTGCCAGCATGGAATACCGTTACTTAAAATCAATACATGACGTTTACTTTTACAATGGTTTCTACATTCAAACCTATCGCGACTTAGCGATCCGCTATTGCATATCGTGCAATAAATATGCGGACTTCTATATTCTAAACCAGGGAAATGCCCGAGGTATTTATTTTGTTACACCCTTTGGGTGTCCCATCTTCGCCTACTTATTTAGCGCGCAGCGTGCAACGCACTGTCGCTTGGAACTCTCTCGCGGTACTGTCGAGATCGATTACGAGTTGAATTACCCTGCCCACGCCCCTACCGCTACGCTACTGCCATCCGGTACCACCTTTTTAATAAACTCTTGATACAGTGTTCAAGTAGCTTTGACTAAGACATTAAGTTTTAATACAAAATAGGCAATCAATAAAACTAAATATATCTTTTTCGTTAATAATGCAATGTTTCTCATTCTCAATTGCATTATTTGCATAAATTTTACAAAAGATTCATATATTCTTTTCAAATTGTATAATTTCTAACCATAATTTCAATCGCTTCTGTCTCATATTTACCTTATGAGATTTTGTCGCATTCCAAAATTTACTTTTCACCGAGTTTCCTACGTTCTATTTTTCATAAAGATAAACAAAAGCAACACAATTGCATTAACTTTGTATTTTTCGAGGTACATATGTATACCTTTATTCATTACTGCCTTCGGATATGCATGCACGCTGTGAGAAGTTGCCAGTGGCAAATGTATACAACTGCTTGCAGTAGTTTATTATTACTTGTACACCGGCTTTCATTTAAATGTGCGATTCACAGTGTTACATAAATCAGATACGTATGTGTGTATGTATACGTAGCGAGAGGGATCGTTAAAATTTTCATCTGGATTTTTAATATTCCCTTTATACAGATACATACATGTGCCCTGTAATTGTAACTTTAATATTTCAATCTGTGGCTAGTAGTAAATCGAGTAGTAATTTTTCTATCCTTGAGAGAAAGAAGGATATTAAACGGAAATTGAAATTAGGCCTCGATAGTTGATCGATTTATGAAGCCCGTATTCCCATGTGAAGTACCAATATAATCCTGTACTGCCGTGACATCTAAAGATTTAATAGAACCAATTTTATTTTATAATTTTATCTATTTCAGTCTGTTTTCGTGTTACGCGTCTGTAGGCTCCTTAATTTTCACTGCAATATATGGATGATCGTATACGCAAGTTTCACTGACCCACCTATTTAAATCGAAAATAGTGACTGCAAACCTAATTCCGTCATTAAATTTTAAGCAAGAACTGCTCTTCCTTTGGATTTAAGAAACCCGAAACACAAATATCGCTCGATTTTGTCGCAAAATATGATATAAAAGTAAGTTCAAATGATCGTTTGCATATCACTAGGATTATATTAAGTTGTTATTCACAATTTTGTTGTCATTATCTACGTTTCCGCTCCATTACTTTTATCATACATTTAAAGTAACAGAACTGTACTTTTCAGTATACAGCCGTTTCATCACATTTCTGCGTAAGGTAAGCAAGGTCATGGCATAAAACAAAAATAATTATTTTAGGTTAAACTTTAAAATCGTTACAAGTGAACAAGACATATTCATTCTGATGGCACATTTTCGAAGCGGTACTCGAAATGAAGGTGGGAATTGGACATACTCACTGCAGCCTTCTATTAAGCAATACGTTGAAAGATTTCCAAATGAACATGTTTCTTATGAAACATTTTCTCGCCATAAGAATAGACTTGTGGAATGTTTTGAAAATAAACATTCCATTTGTAAAAGTAAATCTAGATGTTGTTGATGACATTCAACATCAAATGGATCAAAGTCCTACTAAATCTCTAACTAAGTTATCTGCTCAGGCAGGTATGATAACGTATTTTATTACTTATTATAAAAGAATTCAATGTCTCAACAATTATAACCACGACACCATCAAGGACGTATTCAATTTGGTCGGTTGTTTCGTGAAAACTTCAACACTAACGATGTATAAGACAAAACATTTACGTCATGGATAACGGAAAATCCACATACTTTTATCGAAACAATTTTACCTATTAAAATTGGTATATAGCTGACATTATCTCTTACTGTTACTGTTGGGCACAAAGAAATATTATTATTATTATTATCAATAATATTACTAACAATACACCCATTATCGAACAGTTGGACGATGATAAATTGACGGAATGATATTTTCAGCAAGATGGAGCAACAGCTGATACTGTACTTGAAATATTGCAATACCTATGACAATTCTAAGATGATTGTGTTATTAGTTATAGAAGATGGCCTGCAAGATTACCGGATTTAACACCTCTAGATTTCTACTTCTTTGGTTATCTAAAAAACAAAGGTATAGACAACGCTTATATAACATTGATGAGCTACAAGCAGCTATACGGCATGCAATTGAAGATATTATTGTCGAAGGTTTGAGAAAAGTATTTCACAATTTAAAAAGGAGGATACAATTATGTATAGAACAGAACGGATCACATTTTGAATTGTAATTTGACAGAATTTATTTACTTTACTCTTAATGTAACAACAGCTGTTAGACTATCTGAATCAATAAAGTGTCGCAATTATTAAACTTAAATCTATTTCAAATTAAGAGGCATAGAATAAAAACCTACGATCTATCTAGCGATAAAGTCAGAAGTATGATAACTAAAAAGTAAAAACAATTTCTTTTTATTTTAAAAATGCGCAGTCTAATTAAAACTTTACGATATGCCACTTTCCACAATATTTTACATAAAACAATTGTGTATTACCAACTGCTGTTATTTGGGTTGCCTAATTTGGTAGTCACGTGGTGGACAGGAATTGTTGATATCTCTGTTTAAGGAGACTGTGGTTAAAATAGTATATACCTAAAATAAATAAAAATTATTATCACACCTTTCGGAAATATTTCTAGATACCTATTTCGGCACCTAGGTTGTTATCTTCAGTAGAACACGGGGAAATTAATTGTCGTCAGCGATACCTGGTTAACATTTACAACGAACACCGCGCACCCATGACTGCACAATAACTTTAAAGCACTGCACAATGAACACTTGCTCGCAGGTTAGCCAAAAAGTGTAAATGGTGTTTTTAATTCAATGTGATGTTCATTGGGCAACGCTTTAAAATTATTGTGCAGTGTTCGGTGCATCGTTGTTTGTTGTCATTTAATTTCCCCAGTTTTGCACTGTGGATGGCAGTTTAGTTGAAAAGGTGTGGTAAGGGTAATTTTTATTTATTTTATATGATGTGTTGCTTATCGTTAAAAAACGTAAAACATTAGTATTGCATGAAAATATCTTACATTTTTTATGTTTAACATTAGTGCACAATCTAATTTAAATTTAAACGCTAATAACACCACTTTCCCTTAATTTGTTTCAACGATTGCTTTAGAAAATGGTTTCTATATAATTTTCAATACAATCATTTGTTTTGTCTTTATTCTACTTCATGTTCTACATTTTGTTTGGCTCCATCTTGTAAATATGAAAAAATTTTTTGGTCCAAATACTTCCCATTGCCTGTGAGAAACACCTGCGTGTATTTGTGGCTTGCCGTGGGGCTTATAATTTCTCATTTTAATAGTTTACGTGTACCACTACGTGTAACACTACCACTTTGCTCAGTATTAGCAGGTTTAATTGTTGAAATGCTATGTGGAGGGTTTTACACACTGAGAAGTAGATTTCCGTCTGTGTGTCTCATTTTCTAATATTCCCTTTTAGGTTGGATTGTGTTCCACAGAAATTTCATTCCCATTACCTTTACACCTGTTTCTTCTTAAAGTCTATGTTTTGCTATTATTGTTACCTATACACCGCCGTTGGTTTTACTACACTTTTAATTTAGTTTTTATCGGTTTTAGCTTTTCCTTTTCACAAGAAATGTTGTTTTCATCATGTTAAATATTCTCTAGTTTTACTGGTCTCGTTTAGCTGTTGATATATCTTTCGCCCCCTCTATTCATTCTAGGTTACTTGTATTTGTATTCCCTGGATTATCATGTTCTTAAAAGTCATGTAATTTTCATATTGATCTGGAAATTTTTGATCCGATGTTCCAGATTATATTGCAAATTGGGGCCTGATACATAAACACGCGTAGATACGTTTGTCATGTATTTGTATATGTATTAGTATCTTCCTTGCTTATGCGATCCAAAGCTCTTTTCAAGGTATAACATACGTACGAGTACATACATTTTTATTTAAGTTTTTCACTCGTCTGCCTTACTGGCAATACCACATCCTATATGCTTTTTTCACTTCTAAATCTACACTACCTGTATTGTATATTGATCTCAACGCTTTCTCTTCTTCCTTTTTCTAGTATTCGCGCTCATATTTTCCCGAGGATTTCCGTAGTTTGCCAAAACAGCAAAGATTGTGATCGTATCTCAGTGTGTCAATTAATAACTTTGAATTTGTTCCTTTTCAAGTCGTACATCGTTTAAAATCAGCCTTATATCAATTTTGCCCTTTGGAAACAATATTGACTATTAAAAACTGTCCTTTTTTCTCTCCATGCAGCCTAAAGCGAATTAAATTTTGCTCACCGAGTACGATTGGTAACGAAACGTTGTAATAAATAGGCCACGTTGTAATAAAAATGGTTTTAACAGGTCAAACATGTCGGATTGCAAAAAGGTTATTGTTTTTCTCCGATAGAATGCCGAGTACGTCCAATAAATCCGAGCTTTATTTGCTCTATTGGACGCGCCATAAAATTTTATCTGCACGTGCAATTTGGTTTATATCGAGCGACTCCGCTTGATAGAGCCATTTAAATTATCCACACTGGTCACAATTAAATGTTATCTACAAATCTACAAACATAGGTATATAATCCTATGGGAATTCTATATCTTGTCAACTGGAAGGTAATTGCTGTACGAGATAATTTACAGGAATTAAAAAGTTTACGATTCAAATGTTCAAGGAATTTGATTCCAGATTAATTGCGTAAATCTTATAGGTCACGTTATTGGTCAAACACAACAGACGTATTTCTGTACCGTTGATTTTGCAACCATCGAAGACGAGACTAAGTCTAAAGCAGCTTCCATTCTCTTTTCATTTAAAGACGTGTGAAACCCCAGACAACCTGCAACGTCTATAAGGTGCAATTGGGGAGACTGCGGAGTCTAAAAGCGCAGTTGATGGATAGGTCGATTATTTTAAAGCTGGGAAACGGTCACTAGAAGATAATCCACGGAGTGGACGATCTAGCACCTCCATAAATGAAAGAAACGTTGGTGCCATGGAGAACCTACTGAAAGATGAAGATGAAGGCAAATAACTATTCATAAAACTAGTGGCTGTATAGTAATAGATAGAAGATAGGTTCAAGAGATTTTACACGAACGTTTGAGGGTGAACTAGATTTCAGCGCGCTGGGTACTAAGGCTGTTGGGACTGGACCAGAAGCTCAGCAGGTCAAGCCAAATGCTGCAAACTTCAAGAACTTTTAGCAAATACGGCGATCAAAGCACGTGCATTTACGTCGGTTGCAGAAGTAATGCTTACTATATTCTAGCATTACGAGAGCATTATTTTTATGAATTATCTACGGAAAGGTACTGCAATTAACGTAGTATATTAATCTAGTCTTTTACCTGGACCATACCGGCAAGCGTTTGCAAGAAACGACTTGGGAAATTACACACAAGTGTCAAAGAACGATTGATGTTTTAAATGAATTGCGCTAGAAATTGTTTTTACATCCAGCGTATTTCCAAATCTGGATCCTAGTGATTTTCATCTGTTCGTCAAGTTTGAAAGAACTGCAATAGAGTGCTCCATTTGAGACGTTGAAGCAGGTAAACCTTGCTTGTAAATAGGTGGATTGCAGAGACTCGGAAAAAGTTCTTTGAGGGCGGTTTGAAAGATATGGTTTCATGTTGGGATTGGTATTCATTTGCTAACAAAAGTGGAGATTGTATCCAAGAATTACATTGCAAATTTGATCAAAATGGATGAATTAAGAAAACAAATATTACCAAATTCCTATCAACTTGTGTTTCAAATAAACATTCCTAAATTCTTGATTATCAATTAATTTGCAACAAATGTGAAGTGTGAAGAAATTATAAATGCTATCATTGCCCCGTTATGGTTTCTTATCACAGTTGACGTTCCCTCTTTCTTACCTATTTTGCTGCAATAAACTACACAGTACAATAAATGTTGAAGTGCACAATATGTATTGTATTTTTATAGCCGCACGTTTCATTAAAAGTGGGATATGAAAACTGAAAATTTTACGAACGAAATCAATTCACCACGAGAAATTAATTCCTTTTCAGTGATGACTCGAAGTAACACTTTGGATTACTCAAGCGTAAAATGTGAATGGCTTTGTTTGCGCCTACTTTAACAATAGAAATATATTCCCTTATGCAACGCGAAATGTGTTTTGGGACCAATACAATTATCCTGCGTCAGTTAGCCGAGTCTTCGAAGCGTTTATGTAAAACACCATTGTGATTGTAGTGCTTATTGGCTTTAAGTCTCAAGTTTACACGCGTGGTATATTCTGGAACGAAAATTCCTCTATATGTATGTTGTAGTTTCCATTTTGCGCTCGGTATTGTATTTTTTGTGTGTACCTTTGCGAACAATGCAAATGCATGCAGTTCATTGCATATATTTGCATTAACTACATGTGAAACGTGTGTCTTTCGTGTAAGTTGCATAATGAAATCGTCCTCGGGCAACGGTTCGTCTATTACGGTAGAATTTATGGTGGATGCGCTGGTTTGCAAACTCGATCTCGACAATGTACTTTATTCCACAATTTGCAAATAATTCTTTCTTACTGCTTTTTTAAATAGGCAAATGTTCTAATAATTTGAATGTGAATAGATCTCCACGTTGTGTGTGCCAAGTAAACAATCTGATGATTCCCTAACTTCTTGATGAAAATCAAAAAATTACTTTAATTTTTTCAAGAATTTGGACTCTTATTAATCTTTGAAATATAAATTTGATTTAATTTAAGTTTTTTTATTCCCGCGGTAAATTTCTTCTTTTATGTAAATGGGTACAGGCCAATAACCATACGGTTTAATTTTGCCTAACAATTTTCGAAGCTGTAACGTATGAACACATTTACTACAATGTCATGTACTGTCTTTTACCTCACCAACGTGGGTTTATGTGTGGAAGATCTAGAGCCTAACCTTGCGACTATATCTCAGGCGTTATGTGAAGCAGCGAATGATGTTAGACAGATGGACGTTATTTACACGAACTTCTCCCGTGCGGTTGATACCATTGATAACGCGATTCTGTTGACTACGATGAGTTGATTTGGCTTCGTTAATTTCTTGCTAATTTTTATGGCTCCCTATTTAGATAGTAGAGGACGTGACGTATGTTATAATCACTATAAATCAGAGATGTAAATATCAACATCTAATGCATCGCAAGGCTATAATCTTGGGCCTCTGCTATTTATTACTCATATCAATGACCTAATAACTTTGGATTTGCCTATCTTCGCGTATGCGGATAATTTGAATTTATCGACCGATAAATAGTTAGGGATCCGTAATTTTTTATCGGGGATTTCGGTCACAAGAGCAATGGAGTATTAAACGATACTTATTTATTATTGCTCAATATTTCGAAAATGTTTATTTTCTTTCTCAGAAGCATACTACAATAAAAGCAATGTGACAAATAAAGAAGGCGATAAAAGTAAAATCAGACTTACAAGCAGAGTCAGCAAAAAACGCCAAATGACAAAGAAGTCAAAAGTAAATCGAAAAAACTGCACGTGATTTGTGTACAGTAAATCATCGGCACCTTTCGAACATAATTGATTTAATTAATTAATCTTAAGAATATTCAATTCATCATCGTTTGACATCGTTTACGACGTTTATTGCACCTTGATAATTCAAGTCCTTCACATGTCTTGTAATGATTTTACGGATTATTCTACATTTTGACTCTGATGCTTTGTTTCTTTTAGCAGTTCCTACGGAATAGATTCCAATTATTTTATTAATAACATGCCTTTTCAGCATAAGGCCGTTGGGAGGGACTTTGATCAGAAGCTTATCTTTTTTATAATTATGGTTGTAACATTATTTCATCTGCTTCTATAACATTAAGATTTACTGGCCGAACTTGCAGATATTTTATTAGTAACACACCCTTTAAATCCCTTTTCAACGCTTATGTTATCAGTAAATTGGAATAAGGGCTTAATAATTATTTTGTATTCCATCAATGTAATTTGTGTTAATGCGGTTGAGCGTAGTCAGTTCCATTAATTGTTAGCTCCACTTAGTTGAGTTAATTTTAGTTACACATATTTACTACTTTTGTTTAAATTTAGGTACTTTCGGTTAATTCCAGCAAAGTTTCAGCTATATTCAGGTATTTTTACTTATTTGTAATTAGTGCTGAGTGCTCTTCGTTAACGTCAGTTTGCTTTTAGTTACTCTCAGTTACTCTCCGTAAAAATTAGATGTACCTAGTTCATACAATTAATTAAATTAACCCGGTTTATTACTTTAAGTTAGACTTACTTTACTTTTGGTTGATTTAAAATCATATGTTTGATTTCAATTAAATTTCCTTACTTTCAGTTGATTTAAATCAGTTTCCTCTTAATTCCAGTTAATTGCACTAGATTCCAGATCGTCCTACATATTTTTGATTTGTTTTGGTTATATTTAGTTAGTTTCTGCTAATTATATGAAACTGCTTTTGGGTTGATTTAAATAAGCTTCCCGTTCAGCTTTGTGATTTGAATTTATTTCGTAACACCTGCTAGACGCCTCGACAATGAGCTACATTTATTTATTTTCAGAATCTAGGTTCATTTTCTCTTAGCTCTAGCCAGATACCATTGTGTACTGCAATATTATTAGTTACATACTTTCGGTTAATTATAATTAGTTCTCAACATCTTTGCACCTTGGCAAATTAATAACCTTTTTGGGTAAATTCTATTAGAGTTCACTTTACCACTCTGCTGTGTACGAGGGATGTTTACAAAGTTCTTTGAATTTTAAATTATTTTTATTATTTCGCCAATTTTTATCAAAATTACCTTATAGTCTTCCTATAATATCTCCATATACACTTGTTCCAGCGTGAAAGTAATTTTTTAAAGCGTCTTCGTAGAAATTTTTCGTAGCCTCTGCAATGTACCTATTTATAGCAAGCCTTACGTTATTTATGGTGTGAAGTCGAACACCCCATAGTGGTGCTTCCAAATGTGAACAAATTAAAATCACTAGGTGCCAGATCTGTCAAATAGGATGGATGTGGATGCACTTCTAAGCGTAATTCGTTTGAAACATCCGTTCTTCGTGCAGTATGGGGTCTTGTATAGCCCTGCTTCAATAGGAGATGGTTATGCAACTTCCTAGGCCGTTGCTTGTAAAACACCTGCCGTAATGGGCCAGATAAAATATCACGTTTCGGGAGATAATGCATAACCTTTGATCATTTATCCAGGGTTCATCATTTTCTTATTATCCGTTGATAGAATTGACAACCGTGCTAAAACCTCTTGATGTTCGCCGCATGTGTAGGACCTGCTGAGTTTCTATTCCGGTCCCAGCAGCCTTGGTACCTAGCGGGCTGAAGCTTTGTTCACACCCAAACGTTTGTGTAAAATCTCATGAACCTGTCCCGTACCTACTCCTATACTAACACTAATTTCACAAATAGTTACTTGCTTATCATCTGCCAGTAGACAGCAACGCTCCTTTCATTTACAGAGGTGCTCCAACTCATCGATAGACTGCTTTTGGATTCTGCAGGCTCTCCATTTGGACAAGGTGTATTTACACCTTGCAGACACTGATAGATTTCTGAATGTTTCATACTTTCTTTAAATACAAAGAAACTAATAGCTCCTTCTGACTTAGTCGGGCCTTTCATGATTGCAACCGGTACGGAAATATGTCTGCATCAGTCAATTAGCTGAAGTATACTGAACAATAGCGGACGGGATAACTGCGTAAATGTGTCAAAACTTAAGATTTACGCAATTAAACTGGAGGCAAAATTCCTAGAACTTTCCAATTAGTAAGTTAAATTATTCAAACCACTAAATTAATTATTCTCTAATCTAGTTTTAGTATATATCTATACCTAGTAAATTTTATATGAGCTCATTTATCTAACGTTTTAAATATTTAAAGGAGATGAGAAAGTTGTGATATTGTACAATCCGATAAACATTTGTTAGATGCGGAGGAAGTAGATAGAAAATGAATAGAATATGCCCTTGGTTGTCGAGAAATCGTTTTTTCCTTCGGCCGCAATACGGCAGCCTTAAGTTTAATTTAAAGTTTGGGGAATTGAAGATATTTTCGCCGCAATTGATGAGGGAATTGTATAGAAATTAGATTTGGGATTTTAGATCCCTAAACATACACAATCGAAGAAGTTCGAATATCGTGATTTTTCGACGATTGACTGACTGCTCGTTTCGATTCACGATTGTTGAAAATGTGTATGGGAAGTGTCGATAGAAATGAAAAACCAATAGTTCCGACTTACTCTCGAACCTTGACTTAATCTTTTAGCACTTCTGGATTTAATCATCGTTAAGTTTGTCGAAAATCCCGTATTTACAGGTACTACAGAAGAAAAATTTCGTAGTTTCGTAGGTCAGTATGCGTTTTTGAACGTGCTAATAGTGTCGCAGTTCTATAACGGATGATGTTCTGAAGACAGTTTAGACCATTTTTTGGAAACGTTTAGATGCTTATTGAAAAAATGTATCAGTAATAACAATCATTCTTATGGTTAGCTTGGTAATAACCACATATGTATGTACATACATATTGTTGTGATATCCTTCATTTCCCTAGAAAAAAATTGCTAATCGATGTGGATATAGAGTTGAGTTTTTTTTTTTTAGACAGGAGTCCTAGTTAACGTTATTTCTTTTCGGCCACAATTGTAATTGTATCTGCAAAACATGTGATGAGGATATGTATTCAGTATTTAATTTATAAGGATCGAGATTAATGTGCGCACTACATAATCTTCTGTGAATGTTAAACGATCTATAAACTGGAGTTTGGTGTAGTATGTACTGAAGCATTTTAATTTGTGAAAAATTACTCTAGGATATTTCGTTCTGCATTTTCTATTTCTGAAATAAAATTTCTTATTTATATATATATATAGACAAGGTGTGTATACATTGACGAAATATACGTATTAGCCGAAAATTTCAAGACGCCTAAAATTGGCTTAAATATCAACGGAGAGCGCCGGAATCCTCTACTACTTCGTAATTCGACCCGTAGAAGAGGATGGCATCAACCAAATTCACCTCCGAGAAAAGGTAATTGTTTTAGCATTTGAGCCGGAAACATAAAATGCAAAAATCAGCTGAAAACTTTAAGACGCCTAAAAATACCTTAAACGACACCGGAAAGCGCTGAAATCCTCTACTACTCCGTAATTCGACCCGCAGAAGTCGATGGCGCTAACCAAGTTCACCTCCGTCTTAAAGTTTTCGGCTGATTTTTGCATTTTATGTTTCCGGCTCAAATGCTAAAACAATTATCTCTTTTCGGAGGTGAATTTGGTTAGCGCCATCGTCTTCTACGGGCCGAATTACGAACTAGTAGAGGATTCCAGCGCTTTCCGGTGACGTTTAAGGCATTTTTAGGCGTCTTAAAGTTTTCGGCTGATTTTTGCATTTTATGTTTCCGGCTCAAATGCTAAAACAATTATCTCTTTTCGGAGGTGAATTTGGTTAGCGCCATCGTCTTCTACGGGCCGAATTACGAACTAGTAGAGGATTCCAGCGCTTTCCGGTGACGTTTAAGGCATTTTTAGGCGTCTTAAAGTTTTCGGCTGATTTTTGCATTTTATGTTTCCGGCTCAAATGCTAAAACAATTATCTTGTTTCGGAGGTGAATTTGGTTAGCGCCATCGTCTTCTACGGGTCGAATTACGAACTAATAGAGGATTCCAGCGCTCTCCGGTGACGTTTAAGGCATTTTTAGGCGTCTTAAACTTTTCGGCTGATTTTTGCATTTTATGTTTCCCGCTCAAATGCTAGAACAATTATCTTTCTTTGGAGGTGAATTTGGTTAGCGCCATCGTCTTCTACGGGCCGAATTACGAACTAGTAGAGGATTCCAGCGCTTTCCGGTGACGTTTAAGGCATTTTTAGGCGTCTTAAAGTTTTCGGCTGATTTTTGCATTTTATGTTTCCGGCTCAAATGCTAAAACAATTATCTCTTTTCGGAGGTGAATTTGGTTAGCGCCATCGTCTTCTACGGGCCGAATTACGAACTAGTAGAGGATTCCAGCGCTTTCCGGTGACGTTTAAGGCATTTTTAGGCGTCTTAAAGTTTTCGGCTGATTTTTGCATTTTATGTTTCCGGCTCAAATGCTAAAACAATTATCTTGTTTCGGAGGTGAATTTGGTTAGCGCCATCGTCTTCTACGGGTCGAATTACGAACTAATAGAGGATTCCAGCGCTCTCCGGTGACGTTTAAGGCATTTTTAGGCGTCTTAAAGTTTTCGGCTGATTTTTGCATTTTATGTTTCCGGCTCAAATGCTAAAACAATTATCTCTTTTCGGAGGTGAATTTGGTTAGCGCCATCGTCTTCTACGGGCCGAATTACGAACTAGTAGAGGATTCCAGCGCTTTCCGGTGACGTTTAAGGCATTTTTAGGCGTCTTAAAGTTTTCGGCTGATTTTTGCATTTTATGTTTCCGGCTCAAATGCTAAAACAATTATCTCTTTTCGGAGGTGAATTTGGTTAGCGCCATCGTCTTCTACGGGCCGAATTACGAACTAGTAGAGGATTCCAGCGCTTTCCGGTGACGTTTAAGGCATTTTTAGGCGTCTTAAAGTTTTCGGCTGATTTTTGCATTTTATGTTTCCGGCTCAAATGCTAAAACAATTATCTCTTTTCGGAGGTGAATTTGGTTAGCGCCATCGTCTTCTACGGGCCGAATTACGAGCTAGTAGAGGATTCCAGCGCTCTCCGGTGACGTTTAAGGCATTTTTAGGCGTCTTAAAGTTTTCGGCTGATTTTTGCATTTTATGTTTCCGGCTCAAATGCTAAAACAATTATCTTTCTTCGGAGGTGAATTTGGTTAGGACCATCGTCTTCTACGGGTCGATTTACGAGCTAATAGAGGATTCCAGCGCTCTCCGGTGACGTTTAAGGCATTTTTAGGCGTCTTAAACTTTTCGGCTGATTTTTGCATTTTATGTTTCCGGCTCAAATGCTAAAACAATTATCTTTCTTCGGAGGTGAATTTGGTTAGCGCCATCGTCTTCTACGGGCCGAATTACGAACTAGTAGAGGATTCCAGCGCTTTCCGGTGACGTTTAAGGCATTTTTAGGCGTCTTAAAGTTTTCGGCTGATTTTTGCATTTTATGTTTCCGGCTCAAATGCTAAAACAATTATCTCTTTTCGGAGGTGAATTTGGTTAGCGCCATCGTCTTCTACCGGCCGAATTACGAACTAGTAGAGGATTCCAGCGCTCTCCGGTGACGTTTAAGGCATTTTTAGGCGTCTTAAAGTTTTCGGCTGATTTTTGCATTTTATGTTTCCGGCTCAAATGCTAAAACAATTATCTTTCTTCGGAGGTGAATTTGGTTAACGCCATCGTCTTCTACGGGCCGAATTACGAACTAGTAGAGGATTCCAGCGCTCTCCGGTGACGTTTAAGGCATTTTTAGGCGTCTTAAAGTCTTCGGCTGATTTTTGCATTTTATGTTTCCGGCTCAAATGCTAAAACAATTATCTTTCTTCGGAGGTGAATTTGGTTAGCGCCATCGTCTTCTACTTCCTCCTATAGTCTACAACGTTGCACCATGTGTTTCTCGTGGAAGTACGTTAATGAAGAAATGTTAAAAACATAATTGGAAGTCAAAAGGAAAACGTTTACCAACAAATAGTATCGTAAATTCTTTTTACTCTAAATTGCAGCTGTCTTTGTCCCCAAATATCGTACCATAACGCCTATTTGTGGAATAAAAGTCGGAACTAGAATTTCATAAGAGGTTGCGTCACGTGCAGCTCTTTGCCCACCTTATATACAGCCGATATATACTTTATTCATATAATTTCGAAATCTTTTCTTTTTCTTAATGAAACTTATTTACTTGGAACGAAAGACTGGTAATATTAAATCACTGGGAGTTTTAACTTACGGAAGAAACCGCACGTGTTTTCTCCTGTAATTTCGAAAAATTAATTCGAGGTTTAGAATTGAAGTTACATCAATATATCTATTGGGAAACTAAATTGGACAGGGTTTCATGCGGTTTCGTCAAGAAAAGGATATGTTTTCCGAGATCCATCAAGGTAGAAACTTGCATTTATTAATCGATAGGACATATAGAAGATTATATCATCCTACCGCAAGTTTAACACTATCTCCTCGATTTATATTCAAGATAGTAAAGATTTTATGAATGAAATTTATGAGTAACTTTAGATCGGTTGAATGTATAGCGAAAGATAGCTGATTTCAGACGTCGAATATAAAATTCAGATTCATCTAAATATATCTGTCCGCACATTAGAATTTCTTCGGGTTAAATTTTACGATTGTAGCGAAATATAAATCCAACCAGTAGTGGTGTGGTTGCATTACATTACTTGAATTTTACGAAGCTAGGCGAAAGGCGCTGAATATTCAAATCACAAATTTCTTACCAGCAAATATCGTCTATATTCAAGACCAACACCCGTTAACAATTAGTAAAACCCGTAAGGGAAGCAACGATGTGGTGAATTAAATTAGAGGCGGGCACCGACACCGTACGGAAGGTACGTTTTTGTTTACGTCACGACTTCGACGTGAATATCCGGGTTTGTAGATTTTCAAGGAACACCCGGCAATGGAATAGAGAGACCGAACGGGCGAATTGACATCATCCTGCGACGGGGAAAACGGTCCAGTGAGAAATCCCTGAACTGCAATCGGGTGCTCCAATTAAGTTCCGTGCGGCAAACAATTTGTATGTTGTGCCCGCTTTTTCCCGTTGTTATTGAGCGTTTTATTTTTTCTCGTTTTGTTTTGTTCGGTATGCTTGATTACCGAAACGGGGCTTTGTTCGCGGAAATTACCAGGCACGACGAAAAATTAATAAAGAGCTGCTTTTAACAAACTGACGTAAATAAAATTTAATGCCCTCGCTCCTCGTGTAGCTTCAGTAATTTTGTACAAATTTATGTGGACATGTAAACGGCAGTGGAAGCTTATAGGACCTAGATAGATCTAAATTTTTGCGTCGGAGTTACTTTTAATTACATAGTAATCATCAAATTCATTCGCGTAACGTTTGTTGCGAAGTTGGTTCCATATTTATGAAAAATAACTGATGGAACTGTTTAAAATTGATTTACGAAATTGTGATTTAACGGGATTGAAACATATCTAAAAAATTGATTTGAGATTTGATGCTCGAAAGCATATTGCCTTGATGGCCAACTCAATTGACCATCAGGACTATCCCATCTTTAGAAACAATTTTATTGTGCCATAAAAAGTGAATTACGAGATGTGTAACTAATAACTAAGTAATGAGACTCCTTTTATTCCAATAACATTACAATTCAACAATGCCCCCTTCAAAGTAATTGCTTTGGGAAACCACACAGCGCTGAGGACGGCTCTTTCACCCCTCATAGCTATGCCGGAACTCGGATACTGGAATAGCGTTCAGCTGCTCGGTTACAGCCGTTTGAATGATATCCAGTGCCCCAAACAACGTTCCTTGAAGTGTTGTTTCAATCTCAAATCAATCAAAAATCACAAGGACTCAAGTGGGGCGAATAAGGAGACTGAGGAGGCACAGAAATGTCCTAACTGGCCAAAAGATGGTTTACTGAAATTGCTGTGTGACAAAGCGCATTGTCGAGATGCAACGCCCAGTTCCAATCTCACACGCATGACCCTCTTTCGAAGCCTTTCAAGAAACTTTCGGTAACATTGTTGATGAACCCCTTGGGCCGAAGGCACACACTCTTTGTGAACAATTCCCTTACTATCGAAAAAACAAATCAGCATGCTTGTGATCTTTGACTTCCTCACTCTTGATTTTTGCTTGGTCTTGGAGAGCTTGGAGTGTGCTATTCCATGCTCTAGCGCTTGGTTTGCGGGCAGCACACTTGCTCCAAAATTCATGTCACTCATTGTCAGAACTCAGAAGGCAAACCTCCGTCACTAAAACAGTCGCTACGGAGAAACAACGTGACTCTAGCGAGTTCCCACTCGCACTGATTGCATATCACATGTTCCCCTGTCTCCCGTCCAAATCCCCGATCGAACACCACGCCACAGGTCTAATGAGACTAAAGTATTGACTTTTTCACACACACACCTCGTAACTGTACATTCTCTCGTTTGCAGGAATCTCATCGTAATTTGTTATGAACTGATTGCTTACCGGAAAATGTAGATATAACACTTCAACGTTCGATGGATTGTTTAACAGAACTATTCACTACAAACATTTGAATGTTGGAGAAATGGTCACTAACCTGAAGAAATAGACTCGTTTACATCGGATTGGATTCGTAAACGTTCCACATTCCACATGCTGCGTAGAATGTTTCTTGATAGTTTTCATCCTAGTTTATACTCCCTAGGTGCAACGCATCGATATATCAGGAACGGTTCTAGATATGTATTTGTTAAGAAATTTCGCGCTATAATATTTAAAATTATTTGACAATCCAAAACTTTTCCGCCTCAGACCTAACGTTAAATAGGCTTAGTATTAAGAAAGAAAGAAGACAGCAATTTTCGGCCATACTTGACTTGGATAATAACCTATTCGTCGATGTGTCAGATAAACTGCAGCAAACCTGACTCCGTATCTATACAGCTTACTGAAGCCCAAAGCTCTCTTCCTGAATTGCGGGTGTAAACGGATATGTAAGCTTAAAGAAACTTAGACGTCATTTCTAATCGTTACAAGTTCCCCAATGTCTTACACATAACTTCCGGTGCAAAATCTCCTACAAAACCCCTAATTTTTAATATCTCTACTTTACAACTTGTCTTTACGCAAGGATACCATCAAAGAAGAAAATCTACTTGTAGTGATATGGTAGTGAAGGGAAATTTTCGAAATTATTCGCAAGTACTTACAAGATATGGCGAAATTTAGAAAAAAAAGCAGCCAGGCGGAAACGGCAAGATGATTGACAGGCATAGCAAGAAGGATAGATGGGTGGAAGGTTAGCAAGAACGGCAAGAAGTATCACCTCATGTTGGGGCAGTATATTTAATATTGCCAACCAGAAAGCCAACATGAGTTGGGCGGTAATATTCGTTGGTCATCTTCTGTACTTTGCCCGAGAGGTGGTACCTCCATGTGGTAACGGATTCAAGGAAGTATCGAATAACTTCTCTGGAAATGAAAACGATTCGACTCGCGTTACATCGTCGAAATCACCCTCCATGGCTTTCTTAGAAATTTGGTTTGAAACGTCCAGTACACGTCGTTGGAATTGCCTTATACAGCTCGATTTCTGCGATCGGAAATAAAATAGGAGAAACAATGGATGCTAAAGAAAATTTTTCAAATTCTGACATTTTTATTGCGCACAGGAAAACGGCGTCCTTAAAAATATCCTTAATTGATGTGGCGCATTGAAAGGTCGGTACCAGTCGATGAAGAAAATGTTGCAATACGTTTCCAATGTTTTATTTTGGCATTTGCAGAATTGGGGTCCACCCACCAATAAAAGATAATACAAAAAATTGTACATAAAACACACTATAAGATAATATAAAAAAAGACACGAAAGATTGGACGCACTCTTGAGGTTTTTCCTAATTTATGGTGGAAATTGTTTCACTACTAGTTAATTTTCTGCAGGTTTTGAACAGTCCGATTCGTCCCGTGAAGACAGCGATAAACAAGGTGCACTTACGTATACTATCTCTGGCTGTTTTACGCTAGGTTTGAGTCAAGACTTCTCCTTCCAAACCTAGAATTGGGAGCTCGCCATTCAGTATCTGTGGAGCTCATTGAGCTAAACCTAGACGTGCGTTGAGTTTTAGTTAGTAGTTAGTTCAGTTAGTTTCATCTTTTTTACCGCCAAACACTTGAATAAGATCCGCATAGAGAAACAAAAACATATTTTGACTTGCTTTATATACAATAGCATTAAAGGTCTAGAAGGCTCATGGTTTGGGTTTCCCCTCCACTCATCCCTGTCCGAAGATTTTTCTCTCCAGTTCTCGATCTTTAAATTCTCAATGTCCTGCCGAGCCTGTGTCTTCCACTGAACTCTTGGTCTTCCTCTTCCACGCTCACCACCTTAACTCATTTCCATTACCACGAAGTGTGCTATTCGATGTTTACCTTATCAGGTGGCCCAACCATCTTATTCGTTGGGCTTTTCCTACCCCTACAACATTCGGTTGCTGATACAGGTCTCGTAATTGTGGTTTTGTTCTTTTTAACCATCCACCTTGCACACACTTCCCTCCATAGATTTTTCTTAGAACCTTTCTTTCCCATATGGGTATTTGTCTCTCTTTATTCTTATCCAGGGCCCAGGTCTCGCTTGCGTAAGTGACCACTGGTCTTATTATAGTTGTGTATATTTTTCTTGTGCCTTCCTTGGCAGTACCTTACCTCTCAGCATCTCTCTAAGCATGTACAAACTTTTGTTTCCTGCCACTATCCTTGATTATATTTCCGATTTATCTCCCGATTTTCTATCGAAGCATGTCCTTAAGTAGACAAATCTCTCTACTTCCTCGAAATCTACTACTGCTCCACTAATTTCTACCTTAAGGTGAGTTTTCCCCCGGTCTGACCTCGTCCTTGTCATATACTTCGTTTTGTCTCGATTTATCTCTAAGCGTATCCTCTTTGAAGCCTCCGCTAACCGTGTCACAATCATTTCTAGTTCCGCCCGACTTCTTGTTATGAATGCTATGTCGTCCGCGTACGCCAAACATTGGTGTCTTTTGTGAAATATTAGGTTTGTTCTGCTTATTGCTGCAACTCTAATCACTTTCTCCAGAGCTAGGCTGAACAATAGCGTTGACAATGGACAATGGACTTACATTCTCGAATCCCTACTATCCATGAGGCTAACGCAAAAGGAATAGAGAACGATCTTCTGACATGTCAGTGTTCAGCACCCTTTTATTTTCTTCTTGTTCTCAATTTGAATTTTATTTCTTAAATGTAACAATCAAGAACGAAGTAGCCCTAAATTCTAAATGTACAATACGGAATTCGCTGATCCAATTTCATAATTTATTTCCTACAATCCTCTTCGCCTGACACTTTAAACTGTAAACATCCATTAAATTGAACAAAACGATTACGCAACTCGACGCAGGTAGATACATAAGATAGAGTCAAGTTTAGTTTACGCACATTCGTTAAATTGCGTACACCTGTGAAAATTACATATGGGTGTTGCGAGTAACCACTCCCAACATCCATATGTAATTTTCTAAACCAGCTTAAATATTTGCAGGGATGCTTGGAATTGCTGCCGCTTTTGTATATTTTAGTTGTTCTAGAAGGTTGCTCGTCATATGTGCGCGGTAAATGCTTGCGTTTTACCCTTGTGGCATTGTTACTTATCTTTGTTTATGGTGTTTTATTTGTTTTATCTACGGTGCTCGTCCCACAACACATACCTGCATTCTTTAGAACGAGAGAAGCCTTTGTGTTAGTAGGAATGAAAGGAATCCTACACTCACTTTGTAAATTTTATAACGTTGGAAAGCATGCAAAGGCTAAAGAGAATACATTCGAGGGAAAAAAGCTTACACAACTCTTATGTAATAATGACGCTTTCAAAAAAAAATTTACAAGGGAAACTTCTTCGTTCTAATGATTTTCTGAATCTCTGTATCTGTGCTATAAATTTGTATTTAAATTTCTGTTTCAACGAAAGTTATCAGAGGAATACTTAATTGCAGATACATTTACGAACTAATCTTCCTTACCGATTTTTACATCAGAATATAATGCCATATATCACTTTTAAGTCTAAAGGTGCCCTCAAACTCTCGCACATAGACTATTCCGGACCCTTAATATTCCCTATGAGCAAGAAAACCGAAGAAATTCTAAATAGAATTGAATACCGTGCATTAAGGATATGTATTGGGGCCATGAGATCGACCCCCACTCAAGTTCTGTTGGTAGAATCATCACAGGTTCCACTCTCGCTGAGATATCAGTTACTAGCGAACAAAATGGTACTAAAAGCCCTAGGACTAAACAGTGGAATCTTACAAAACATCCAAGAACTGGTCTGCATCTCATCACAATCGAAATTCAATATATGGGTTAAAAACAAGGAGCCCCTTTTTCTCCAGGCTTATAGAGAAACACTCAGGAATAGAAAGTTTCTGTTTTACAATACTAGATCGCCCTGCTTTTCCCACAGTTACTGGTGCCAAATTCTACCTGTTCCAGTAGACTTTTCCTTTGCAATCCGCAACAACTTAGACAAATTAGCTACACAAACCCCGGTAATGCGAACTATACTGAGTGGTAAATGGCCTAATCATATTAACATCTTCACGGATGCATCAAAATTAAACCATGGAGTAGGAATTGGGATCTATTGCGATTCGGAAGGTATAAGCTTGAAGAAGAAACTGGATAGTAGAATCAGTGTCTCCCAAGCGGAGACAATTGCAATCCTGGAAGCTTTGAGGCTAATTAAAAAACACATATACAAGAAGTCCATTACTTTATCGGATTCACAGAATGCTCTAAAAGCTATCCAAGCAACACGAATCAAACATTACTTTAACAACTATGTCTTTGAGATTAAGGAGATGATTCAGGATCTGAGTAGAAAGACGGTGGGATGTTCTATTTATCTGGATTCCAGGGCACAAAGGCATTCACGGGAACGAACAGGCTGACAAATTAGCAAGAGGCGGCGCGGAAGAGGGTACAATAATAACACCATACAGGTTAATCCCCAACGAAATCATGGTATCCCGTAAAAACGAAATGTGGGAAAAATGGAAAATCAAGTGGACCCGATATACTAGGGAAAAGGCGAAAGAGTACTACTTTATTCAACCTAAGCCTTCCTCATGTCCATGGTTCCAATCCATATACTTGGCCAGATCGCACATTGTCACAATGTGTAGATTAAGATTCAACCATGCTTCAACTCCAACTCATCTGCATAAAATTAAATGCAAGGGCTCTCCTTACTGCGAGTGCGGTCAATATGGGGATATAACACACCTGCTTTTCGAATGCCTCCAATCGAGTGCAAGCTCCCAACAACTATACAAGGAGTTACTACAAACCAAAATCGAAGCCTCCTTGTCCAACAAAACGCTACTGAGCAACCTAAATGAAAAGAGAATCCAAATAGTTATGAAATTTCTCAACCATAATAAACTTAAACTGTAGTCTTACTAATTCTTAAGTCAATAACTTTCCTCCATTCTTTGATCCCTATTGTGTATATTCCGTGACCCATTTATGTGTCGCTACAAAGGGCCCTGTAGCTAGAAGAATCTGCTTTCTCCTAAATCCTTAGTTACTAGATGCTAGTATCAACAGAGCTCACGTAGGCAACCTCGAAATGCATGTTCCAAGCTTTTTGTAGTACACACAGCAAATTTAAGAGATCTCTAAGAGCCTTGACACATTTTTTACCCTAGTGACTGGCTGGAATGGTTACTACCAGAAGCCAATAAGAAGCAAGCAAGAAGAAGAAGAAGTCTAAAGGTGGCAGTGAAATATCACGATCCTACTTTCATTGATGTTTCAGATAATTCCTTTATTGTTCGTAACTTGAGGTAGGACAGTGCATATGGGAATCTAAAATATTCTGGTTACATTTCCCCGTCGACTCTCGGTTTTGTGCTTAGACGAGTTATCAAGGAATTGTAAAACAAGGAAATACGCCCGCCATAATAAACAAAGAGGAAAGCTGGAAAATTGGATCACAAAACCGAATTTGACAGACAATATCTGCAGTAGGTTTTCTTTGGGCCTAGTAAAGTAATACACAATGTATTGACAAAACACATGTGTTTATAATTTTTCAAAGTATTCATCTTTACAATCCATTCAGTATTATATTCGTAAAAACCAATCTCCAAAATATCTTTTTCAATCTTCCCCGCCTCAGGTTGTTTCTTTCATTTTTAATGCGCCCACCGTTCCTTCGCTCGATGTATAACGTAAATCGCGTAGCTTATCCCTTACACGCTGAAACAAAAAGATATAATTAGGTCTGATTATACGGCAAAGTATGTCAATATTTTGGGTATTGAAATATTCAATCGTTCTAACAACAGTTTGAGCCCGGGCGTTATCCAAATTGCAAAATGATCCTATCTCTTGCTTTGCGCTAACATTTTGTAGAACTTGAGGCAAACAAATTGGGGTGAACCATTCGGCCGTAATAGCACGGCGATCCTTCGATTACAAGAAACTGTGGCGACCATCTCATTCTTTCGGCTTTTTCTGCGAGTAACCTTTATGGGTGTCAACCCATTCTTAAAGACACAAATTGCCAATTTCTACTTTTATTTCGGGATCGTAGCAGTATAACTATGTTTAATGATAGTCAAGTAATCAAACAAGTGTTACTAAAAACTACTTTGAATGTACCGGAACAAAAATTCATTTATTGAAATAATTAATCTTATTTTTCAAATAAAAATAATCGCGTCCTAATCCCCGATCAACAACAAAGATTTTAATTTGATGAGGAGGTGCCTTAAATATATCTGGATTTTAACCTAGCCCGTCTCCAGTTTGTGGATAGCCTTCCACTCAGATTTTTTGCCTATCTGACAACTTTGCGTTGTTCCTTTTGCCACTGTCATACCCTTATTCAAGGGGACACGATAAACTACTGACCGGTTTTGGCCTAGCGGTCCGGAAACTGTCATTTAAGATGCGTATCACCGCTTTATGATATTCTAAAGAATAGGACTCGTTACGAAACCCTAAATAGATTTTGTCAAAACATTGTTTACGGTTTACGCGATGTTTGAAATTATAAAATATCACAGCTCCATAATCCTCTCCGTTCAATTCTACCATTTATTATGTAAAGGATTAATTCAAGATAATGCATTTTTAAAATATTCAAGTATATTTGTCAACGGTTGCAGTCATTAAACATGTAAACAACTAGCTCAAAATGTCGAATTAAGTTTGTTGAAAAATGACATAGCTGCTAGGGAGGCCCCAAAGAGAATGTGCCTCGTATATGTAGTGACTGCAATCTTAATTATTGGATATGTAAATGCCTAACTATTTACATATTTACCAATCTCTTTCTTAGATTTATGGCTAAGAGGCGTCAGAACATACATACAAAACAAGGACGGAGTTAACCGTCCTTTCCAGTAATTAAATATACTTTAATTAAATGCAGATTCTCGCATCCCTATAAGTTTCTTAGCATACAAATACCCGTTTAATTAATAGGTCACTTGAATAGCTTTTGTCCAAAGCTCCGATGCAGTTTATCACGTAACGCGTGTACAGAAACTTTACAAACTAAGGAGCTTTGTAGGTATAACTATTTTTTATTCTATTTTCGGAGCGCGCAGATTGCGTTGTAGGTACCGGATATTTGATATCTCTGCATAAATGTACGTATTTTCATAAGCAGGTTTAATCACTGTTTCGAGTTTTAGCATATTACATGTTTTCCGAGAGCAATCTGTCTGCCGAAGGCAGCTCAATCTTCAAAAGAATGCACGGTCGTTTGAAGTGCATTCCGGGATAGATCGGCGAAGCGATGTGTAGGTTATTTATAGACACTTAAACGTTCATTCTGCATGTAGAATAAGTTATGGATCTCTAGCTACTATATTAGTGTTGATGCGCTTTTAACATTTCTAGTAAACGAGAATAGAAATTGTGCCAGGGAATCTATTCATATTTTTGTAAGAACATACTTTTGCTATTCTTTCATTCTTTAATAAAGCTGTATACTTATGTCTAATAGTTATATTACTATTCCGCTCTTATCATCCATTTTCTATCATATCGAGTGATTTGCGTTTTTAGTTCTTGTACCTAGTAGAATTCCGTCGGATTGTGCTTAACACTCCAAAATAGTAAAAGGAGAAGACTTTCTATTGTATAATACGCATTTTCTTCTGTGTAAATTTTCAAGGCGCTGTCTCTGCTATTCTTCTGAGATCTTTTTCACCTTCAACCCCTCGGGGATATTCCGTCTAGAATTGAACTTGGTAAGGGATACAATAAAAGTAGCTTTTTAAGCTTTCGTAGTAGGAAGGATATGGTGCACTGAAACAGAGGATACAGTGAGACAAACAAATTTCTAGAAAGCCACACTATCTATTATGAATATTTTATATGTGATTCACAATCACATTTCACAAAGGCCTCAGTATATCATACGCTTTTCACTTACAAAAAAGTGTGGTTCAGCGTATCAAAATGACCTTTTCTTTGTTTGAGATTTTGTATATGTATATTATGTATTATAGGAGCTGAGGTCGAATTGTATTTTCCAAAAATATGATACATTGAACATTTACAAACAGTGTGACATGTTTGTTTTCAATTTATTTTCCAAACTTTTTTATTATTTTGACTTGAATTCAAAAAGACGGGAGCGGGTGCCCTGGGCACGACAGGAGCAGATACTTTGGAACACTTGACGTGCTGATAACTGCTCAAAAATTGTCGACCTTACGATCTCCCTTTCGCTCCCCGAAACATCAAAAACGGATTTGAAAAAATTGGAATATCTCCAATGCGAGAAATTTCTTTTAGCAAAGAAGACATTTTATCTTCAACCGTCACTGATGGTCCGATGCGCCCAGAAACACATTAGCCTTCAATGAATACAGAACTTCTACTGGCCAGTACTGAAACACCGACCTCTGACACAACCAGAAGATCAAGATGCAACGAAATCTTGTGAAATAGTACACGTACATTCCTCCCTTTCCATTGAGGCCCCATCCAAAAGCACCTCCTCGTAAGACAACTAACAGGAGGAAGAGAACAAGCGTTATTTTGACTGCTTATTATATTATGGACACAATAACAGTTGATATCAGAGAGCTACATGAAAAAGAGCTTGCAGGAAAGGAGGAGAGAAAGTCGAAAAGGAAGCATAAAGAGAAGGAAAAAAACAAGGTACTAGAAAGGGCAAATCCATGAAGAAAAAAGTTTTTCTCATATTATGATTCTAAATTTTTCAGATAAAAATATTTTCCAATGGCTTAATATAATATTTAAAAATGTAATTGACATTAAAAATGTATCTCTCATTGTCATCCCATATTAAATTTCAAATAACAGTTTGCTTCCGTGTGCCACTGTACCCGCTGTGCTGTCCCAGTGTACCCACCTAGTCGGATGCAATGGGACAATTTACATTTGTTTTTGTTGTGTAATAAATGGATATCAATTTCCAGATTTGTAACAAATAAAAATTAGAATACCACAGGTAAATGTTGATACTACATGATATGCACATTGAATTTAAAATATACATTTTCGATTTGACAAAAAGATAAAAATTTAAAAATGGACCCAGGAGAGACGCGTGCATCTCGCCTAGACTTACATACCAGCCAATCAAAAAGTATCCACATTTCTGTAATGGAGTGCCTATTGTGATAGGAATGGATGTGCAAAACATCTGTAATTGCTACTGATGAGCTTCATAAGGCGATTTTTTCAGATCTAAAGTTTGATTTAAAATTATTTCTTCTGTAAACTGTATAGATGCTCTTGAAGTTCTTATCCAGGCCTCTGGACACTAATAGTATTTCAAACATAAGGATAATTTAAACTGCTGATATTATTCTTGTAGTACTATGCTCTGGTCCATTTCGAATTGACAGTATACCGCCTATGGAAGATGAAATAATAATAGTAATATCTTTTTCGATGTATTAAAGAATAGAAACAATTGTAGGTATAACAAAAGACTTAGTAAAAAATTCAAAACTTAAACTTGCATATACAAAAACAGACTAATAGTACTATAAAATAAAACACAGAACAATTTAAAATTAATAAACAAATAAATATACAAAAGTTGAATGTCTACAAGATGAGAGCTCTCATTCTTTCCAAAGTGCTTATCACCTAGAAACGGATTGGGAATGTAATATTCCTTCTGTGTTAGTACCCTCTAAATTTTATTTTGCAAAACTCGGAGATTTTAGATCCCTTATGGTTTTTGGGAGATGATTAAACAATTTAATGCCGTATAATGTGGAATTTCTGTGTCATCTTTATCCTATACCTGGATATTCGTTATAATGATCGTGAATATATTTGAGTGCTTGTATATGTACAACGATGCCATTGTAAGTTTACCTGCTGTCTGAAGCGCCCCCTACAGGACTCTCCACAATGCAAGTTGCAACGTATCCTCTTCTGCTGCCTTCCAACCGCACTGGATGTGCCCCAAAACAGAACGCCACAGGATAGATGACTGTGGATACGGAATAGCAAGTAAGGATAGAGGCATGACCAATTTAATTCGTCTGATAACGTAAATCCCTGAAGCCAACCTCTTTGCCAGCTGCTCTATATGAGTTTTCCATTTTAACTCAACATCCAGAGTTAGGCCTAGAAACTATGTTGTCTCGAATATGTGCTGTCACACCGTCATTGTCAGGGATATCTGATATAAGTGTACAGAAGGTGGCAATGGATAGGACAGGAAATGATTATGATTACTATGATTAAAGAATAAGGTTCCATAAGAATGCACACTATTAACTCTAACTTGAACAGACCATAGATCGGGGATTAGGGTACAAGTGCGAAGCTGCTGAAGAAACAGAAGCATGCATATTTTAAGAGATGTTAGTTTGACTGCCGAAAACAGTTATTGACCAAATTACGCCAAATTTATTTCGGGGAATGCACTTTTAAAGACGAAATTCGCTGGAAAGTCAAATCTGCTTAATTGGAATGGGACAAGGAAAGACATTGATAACATTAAACTTTTCGTGTTATAATGGAAGTGATTAGCTAAACTATTATAACAATGTATTACATCTGTATTGACAAAACAGAAAATAAGTGGATTTGTGTCGTATGATTTTATGCCCGGGATCGCATTGCAGCGATTTACGATGGGCTTGTTGGTTGTACGAAAATTGAAAAACCGAGCATTTTCTTGGAATGATCTGAAAAGTTGATAAAGGGTGGATTATGCAAGTACTTCTTGTAGAAGAGATTCCTTCACTACTCTTTGCAGCACGAGTTTGAAAAGATATGATTCTTGGTTGTCACACGACAGCGTTGTATTCATAGTTAGCAGCGCAAGAAGTTTCGTTGTGTGTCTGGTAGATTTTGCCGCAGGAATAAATTGCGATAACTTCAATTTTGCAAAGGAAAGCAAAAGCAAAGTGTATTGGTCATTTCAACACTGATGTTATTCCTATTCTGGCTCTATTGTTAACCGTAAATTACTATTTCACCCAAGAAAATTTATGAGTCTTATAGTGGATATTGTGTTCAGTTTTCATCGAGGAAACCTATTTTTCCTCTGCGTTGGATTCTGTTGTGTTTCACATTAAGTTAGTTGTAAGTTTTTGATATATTGGGTTCTCTTGGTGAAGTACTGATTATATTTTTAAAAATTTTGAAGACATTTCAGTTTCTTACATGTACTACGCAATTTCGCAGTACCCATGCACTTACCCTAAAACACCTCGATATAAGTCCCAAATATACTCCGTTTCGTCCGTAATTTGGCGTCTTGCTAAATTAACTGTAACATATTTGGATGTAAATCCAGTCTGTTCAATTTTCAGAAGTTTGCGCTTTTGCCGCCGCTGTGAAATTTCCACCATCAGTTTACAGTCGTTTAGAGAAAATCGTTTTCGTTCTAGCGATTCAAACACATGTTGGTAATCCAGAAAAGCAATTTCATCTACCTTCTCAAACGAATTGCAAGCAATAAATAGAACAACGTGATATGTAATTCTAAAATATTTAATCTAACATAGTGCTCGATTCGTTTTTGGTCTCTTTATGCGTCCCTTTTGCCAGTTTCGAAATACAACTTACAAGAGGAAATAAAGAGCAGCAGAAGTTCTAGAGATTGTAAAGTAGAATTAAAAATTCAATAGTCCGGAAAACACATCGGTAGCCTGGGCGTAATAAGCCATTAAGCAATTATGATCTCTGGGCCCTTAACATAATACCAAGAGACAAAGGCTTACTGCCGCCCGCGTTGCCGCTTTCGCGGTTTAAAACTTTTACAAAATTATAGATTCTTCTCGCCCAACCTAAATTTATTATTAATGAGGGCGCAACAGTTTCTCGCTTTCACGGACCGGGCCCGTGTATAACTGAAGTCAGAGTTGCGATCGTTCCGCTATAATTGCCGGTTTTACACGCCGAGAATTAATTTGACCGAACATGAAAGCGTTCCTGTGGGCATTTTCGCGTGTCCTTGATAGTATTTTTACGACTCGTAATGTGTGTGAACGGTAGGTAGGTATGTTAATGAATTTTTGTAACACATGCATTCGAGCGAGCAAATGTTGCGTATACGTATGGCTACGTATACGCGAATTATTGTATAAATATTTATTTTGCGGGATTAACTACAAATAGGCGTTATATTACTTACTTAAATTGTTACATTATTCATAGCTGCACGGCTGTTTTCGACGGTAAAATATTAACCTATAATTCCTACGATTAACATGTTATTAGCATACATTGTTACGATTATTACCCAATGTTGTGCTTATTTGTATGATACAAATCATATATTATACATATATACATACATGAACCTTTGCCATACAGAAGCTAATAAATTATTCATTTTAAAGGATTATTGCTTACTATTTATTGCAGAGTTATTTTACTAAGTACATATTATAGGACTTACTTTGCAGTTATACTAATTTAGAGTGATCGATAACTGCATCCCCTCATAGCTTTTATGCGAGTTTAGACCATAATTATGAAATACTGATAGGAAAACGACTAAAAAATGTGAAGTGTAAAGGGTGAAGGTTTTGGGCTTTTACTTTATGTAGCTTGACCTATTTCCATTTTGAATTAGTTGTTACCTCTCGTTTCTCTAGGTTTTGGTTCGTGCTTACGTTTTCTTTGTGTATGTCTAGAATTGAATAACTTATATTTCAATTAAAAGCGAATAATTTATACTTCTAACATAACCGTTTACGTAGAATTTTCACTCAACATTAGCCTAAAGTGCCAGATTGGAACTAGCTTTCGCGTTATAAATATTAGCGTCGCTATTGATTAATACTAAGCACTGGGAACTAACTCTTAATCAACGTATAATAGACATAACTTTGCGCCGCAGCCATCGCTTATAGTTATTATTCCTTACACGTTAGCTTTTGTAGTTTCAATTTCTGGTGGAGGCGCCGGATATAATCGACATATTTTCCACAGCACATTTTTCTGGCAAAATGCCACTACGCCTTTCATTTCATTATCTATATATACGTGAAACGTAACGTACAATGCAGGCATTTTATAACTCATTTTGGTTTACTGTTCCAATTTTCATCCCGCGACGTGAAAATCGCCCATCGGACGTAATAAATGCGATTGTTGTTTAATAAAATAAAATTAGAAATATCAGTTGTTGCATTTTGTTTGGATATTTGATTTTTATGTACGTAGTGTATGACGAAGGTAATTTTTCATTTATTTTAATAAGTTTTCTACAATTTATCAATGCTCGGATAGCTTTCCGCTTGCATGTAGGTTACGTACACGTACGATCTAACTGCGTAAATGTTTGTATGTATATGTGTGTAGTTGTTTGTAAAAGATGGTAAATTAACTCTAACCCTGAACACCGCAGTCGAGGTGGAAGAAATGAAAGCAGACCCTTCTCTATTTACATAATGCGAACGAGTAGGGTACTTGCGTAAGTGTGTAAGTGTAGTGTTGTATCTGGCGTATTTAAGTTTATTCCCTGTAGTTTCTAACGTAGAATAATTATAAGAAATATATATGTGTGGACATAATTTACGTTCTATTACGTCTAAAGAAAATTAGGCCGAAGAAAAATCTTTAGACTACTGTCTCCTATTTGTTACTATTATTTTGGCTGGTTTGGAAATAGTATACTATTTAATAAAGATTCAATGAAGGAATTAAAGGTCTATCCAGAGTTCCTGCACAGCTCTACATTACTTTTCAATTAAGATTTCTTAAATTTCAAAGTATATTTGTATTGCGGTTTTCATTTCTTTACCAGTTTAATGTCATAATTTTATGAATGTTAAACTCTTTGACCAACTTTTATACTGTAATGTATTTGAAGAACGTAATAAAGGTGGATTATTGAATTTTAGAGCAGATCTCCATTTACATCTTCCTGGCTTCCATAATCAATTTAAAGAAGCAAAGTACCTTGCAGTTTTGTCGACGATGATGTCGATGTTTTATTGTTAAAATTCATTCGGGAAGAACTACTGTTTTGAAGATAAAGGATGGCATATACAGCGAAACGTCAGTACTAGTCTAGGCATACAACAGTAATTACGAAATAAGTTACGACAAGCTACATATACACAGTACTCGCATACAGCGTACGGATTAGGGTGGGGAGTCGCCGTAATTGTACCCTGTTACCGCTGTTTGCCCAGACAAGTCACTACTAATCATCTAGCTCCTAGAGCCAAATATGGGTGTTTTGCAGCTGAGATTATGCGACCAGAAATTTCGTATCATAAAGTGAGAAAAGTGGAAGAAGCATCTATCACTGAGAATAGGATTGTGCTTATTCTCTTATGTATTTCCAATTTCTTTTGCACGATGCATAAATTGTTACGTTATACTAAATGGAGAACGAACAATCATTAACTTGAAAATGCTGTCTTAGTACAACATTCTCTAAATTGTAGTTTTCGCGAAAGTATATTTTTAAGACTTCGATATAGGTGTATAGTTCTTGGTAGTGATATAATTAATTGTGTTATCCGTCGGATGTTGATATGTTTTTACAAACACATTACTGGAATCTTGAATATAGGTCTGATTTTTTGGATTTCTCGTTTTCCTTATTGATGAAAACTTCAGACTGAACGTTCTTTCGCTTTTAGATCAATCAAAAGTAAAAAATACTGGAACAAAATATACGGATTGGTATACTTAATAGGAGTATGCCCGGACATTGTCTAACAATATTCCAACTATTTTCCAATTCTTCCGTCCTCACATCGTCGAAAGGAGTCCTCTGCAAGATTAAAATTCGTACCATACATTTAAATTGTCAGACGATTAGGAGTTGGGGTGGTTAGTAGAAAACTGCTAGGTAACGTTACTGCCGCTATTAAAACATGCGCCACATAAATTTAGAGAAAGATTGCTTACAGCCTTTCACAGAAGAACTTTATGGTTCATCAGACTTTAACCATCCAATTTCATCAGAAAGGACGAGATAACAACGGGTATTTGCATTTTGCACCATTTTAAAACAGGTGAAGAAGTAAGACGGCGGAAATCGCAATTCAGAAAACGGGATTCATGAAATATCCTACTCACTAGTCATGGTTCCTTAAAAGTATCCAAAGAAAATGAAGAATAGTACAAAAGGTGAAAATAGGTTTTGGCAAAATTATAACTGAAACTATTGAATGCTTACTTCAAAGAACCATCTATTCTCAGAAGCTTATTAACTTCACCCGATCTCAGGAAATTTTGGGCAAGAGTTTAAATAAAAAGAAACGAATATAAATTAGATTCAACGTTGATGTTGGAATGAAATATTGGGTTTGATGACCAATAAGTCTTTCTGGTCTTTAAGGACAAATCAAAGTGTTATCCATTAAAAGAACGTTTTATATTGCAAATTAAATTGATACTCAGTCAATTATTCGATAACGTTGTAGTGTAAACGTGTGTTTCAATTATGTTAATTTTGTAACTGATCCTTTTGTTTCAATAGCCATCATATCTGTAATCCAAATGTGTAGCGATTTGCATCTTTTTCGCGTGATACTCGTACATACATAAACAGCAGTTAAGAGTAGATATGACTAATATATGCTAGAGCCTGGTGTGGTAGTTTCGTGTCGATAACTCACATATAAGTAAACATCGTTAGACCTACCCTATCCCATAATGCGGTAGAAATTTACGACAACAAAGGATGCGGGCGGCTTCGCTTTCAGGAAGCTCGAATTTTCCCGGTTAATATTTCATAAGCTCGTTTAGCCGCGGAGTCGTCGGTAATCGCGCGACTAGAATAGCCCTGTTGCTGTAGGAATTTACTCGGCACCGCCTGTAGAATGTCGTTCTAATGAGATGATAATAAAATGAAACGAAACGATAACAAATACGTGTATATGCATAACATCGACTACAGTGGACAAGGGAAAACCGGAAAGACGAGTTAGTAAGTGGAACGAAACTCTTTTTCGTATAGATAGCTGTATTATTTTTATAGCCATCCGTTAAAATCTCTCATCTGGTCATTGCCGAAGACGAAAATAAACGTCGGCTATTTTTTTATATATATCTCGCTTTCTTTAATCGTTGTATTAACGATTATTATTGCGGAGATTTCGAAGGCCGCCCGAAGGTATAAATTTGGACGATAATATTGGTTCGAACACATCGATGTCGAAAAATATATTTTATTATTCTGGCAAATACCGTAAAGGCCTGTGTTTTTCGGTTTATTAGCAATTTTGTTTCGAAACTACTTTGCTCTTATGACATAATAAAGTTCAAAAGACGATCGTAAAGAATTATCTAATACGATATCGAACCGCTGTATGAAATACAAAGTTTCTAGGAATGCCTCATTTGTTGTTAAACTTATGGAGCTTGCTTGCAAGTTATTTACTAACTCATAACTTCTGTTCACAGAAAAGTTTTAATATTCCGAAAACAATACGTGAATTTGAATTACCCTGTGTTGATGACGTTTGAAGAATGCATAACGAAATTTTCGAAGGTCGAACAACGCTTGTGATGCGGAGTGTATTACATTTGGTTCGTTTTGTAGAAGATATCGTAGAAGCAAATAAACGTATATTATTACGTTTGCCTATACATATTTAAACAACAAACTTACGAGTTGTTTAAGTCGAAATATATACAAATGGAGTCGAGTAAACAAAACTGGGTTATTTGCGTACTTAACTTTAGAGACATGCAATACGAACTAGTACTTGAATAATTCAACATACATTTCGGAAGATACGTACGGCAGTGGTTGGTTGTTTATAGGATCCTCTGTTCGACTGTGACTAATTATCATGGGAACCTGTACATCGTTGGTTTAAGTCAGTATCAGTGACATGATTCGAATTCCAGCACAGATATTGTCGTAGCGCAAGAATTCACCATTAGTCAAGAGCGATGTCAAGTTCTCGAACGATGCAGTTGTAAATTCTATTAGGTTATTTTGTGTATCGCGAATAGTAACGTTGCTGGAAGTAATGCTTTGTGTTTGAGATATGTGTATGCAAAGTCGTTTCCGCGTCGTCTTCCAATTAACATGAAAATTCATTGTACGAAGAGGAAATGTAGAAATCTACGATGGTAGATTGAAAAGTTTCAGGAATTACAATGAAAACGAAATAATACGAATTCAAGTTATATTTTATTCTTCAATATAATCCACTCGAAGTTCAACACACTTGGTCCAACGTTTCTCTAGCTTCTCGATTCCCTCCTGGAAGTGACTTTCTTCGAGGTTCCCAAAATAGTAGTTTACAGCCTCTATCAGTTCTTCATTCGACCAAAGTCTCCTTCCCCCAGAAAAGTTTTGAGTTTCGGGTACTGACGGAGCCAAATCAGGCAAGTATGGCGGATGCGGAAGTATTTCCAACTTCAATTTCGTTAATTTTTGCTGAACGATTGCACTTGAATCAGCGGGCGCATTGTCGTGATGAAACAACACGCTTTCTTAACCATTTCCGGGCGTTTCTCCTGAATTGCTGCTTTCAATTTGTCCAAAAGTGTTGTGTAATATTGGCAAATAACAGTTTTGCCTTTTTAGGATAACCGATTAGCAAAATTCCTCGTGTTCCAAAAAACCCGATACCATCATCTTTTCAGCCAAGTGAACGGTCTTTGCCTTCTTCAACACCGATTCACCGCTCGCAATCCACTGCTTTGATTGCACTTGATTGCAACCTTCGTTTGATTTCCGTTGTGATTTTCTCTTCCAAATAGAAAAATTTCGTTTTTATCCACAATTGGAAACATAAAAGTTACTTGACTTAAATGCTTGTCAGAACCAGACTGTTTTCACAGATCGATTTAACATTTGCAGTCAATTGATATGAAAGATTTGCGAACACAACGACAGAAAGAGTTTGATAAATAGGAACCTCCTAACAGCAATTCCGGAAACTTGTCAATCTACCTTTGTATACTATGAAATTATCTACAATTTTTTATCTTTCTTTCTGGTAGTCGTAATCGAGTAGCTAGCAAAACTAAGTGCTTATATCTGGGCTATCCCCATTTGTGACTATTAGTTCTAATGTGTTTATACGATCATATACTTGACTGCTACAATTAGGAAAGCTTGTGCTTTATCTTCCTTTGTATTTCCTCCTCCGCTAGGGATGGTAATTTTGTTCTAAAAACACGCACTTAAAGGTAAAATGATCCGTATGGCGGCAAGGTTAGAATAATTCTGTTTTAACAATCAGTTCAAATATTCGGTTTGATTTGCATTTCTTGCTTAGTAGCTTCCACAACAACAAATTATACAAATTATTCATAATTATTTATCCTCACTCTTTATTGCACGTAGAATGTTTTTGTTTACCTACATATATTTTATTGCTTATCGTTTCGCATGTCCGTGACACGATTCTGCTATCGAAACATTTTGTAAGACTATCTACGAATTTTATCAACGGTCTTGATTCGCGCACTCAATCTTTGACGACGGAAAGAGGAAGTTAACGAGCCCAGTAGATAACACTTTAATCGCTGAAGAATGAAGGACATTAAGTTTTTTTATGTCAGAGTTCACGAGATACTTCACTTCTCGTCCGATGGTCGTATCGCTATTTTTAAACTGTTCGTGCTGCACCGTGAATTATCCAATTTCGCTTTTTCTTCCCCCGTCGCGCGTCAAGGATGTCGACGACGGTGTCAAGGATACGCGAGCGTAATGAAATTTGTCTCGTTTTCATAATTTATATCTGCAGTGTAAAGAACGCCCCCGACTCGGGGGAAAATGACGACCACGCGATACCGAATCGCTCGTGCAGATTAATAAATCAACTTTATTCCGCGAGCAATCCGCCGCCGACGGTGCACCGCGAGAATTTTTAATTTTAAACGTCTGAAATTATCGTAATTTCTCATCTTCTGATAATTTTTCTGCTGCGTTTAGCAGACTAATATATTCAAAATTCGCCAGAAATAGGTTGGATATAAATCAGAGGAAGATCTTTTTATTTATTCTGAAGTTCGTTTTAAATTTTGTTTTCTTTTGTTTTCGCGAACAGTAACAAGTAATTAATTTTTAATTAGGCAATTATTATTAATTACAGGGTAATAATTATAATGTATATAAAAGAATTCATCTGATCCACAAACCAAAAGTATATGTATCTTGCAGCATTGGAAGATATTGCATTTTCAAATATAATTTGTTTGGTTACCAGATGTAGGAAATTTTGATTGATTCGTTAAGGTTAATATATATATATTTCGTGACCTTTTTATACTTATCTTATATGATAGATCTCTACCACTAATAGGTCAATAAAATTATTGACCTATTAGTGGTAGAGATCTATCATATAAGTTAAGGTTAATGGCACTCCGACTTCTTAGCCGATTCTATCAGTGTATTGCAATACTAATAAGTGGCACCTTTTTACCTTCTGTCTACCTTATGTTATTTCATATTCCTTTAAACTCATCTGTTTCATGGACTGTTGATATAGAATCCACCCCCAAACGTCTGCACACCATGAAATCTACAATAGCGGTGCGTTAGCGAAACATCTTTTCAATTTTCTAGAATCTAAGAAGATTATCATTCTATTGACACTATATGACATCGGTAAACTCCTCACCATACAATTATTTAATTAAATTCGGTGACACGTGGTTCGTTAGTAACGAGACAAGCATCTCCGAATCGCCCGAATTACAGACCTATCTCGTTAGGCACTTTTTCTAAAATTATGGAAAAGATTGTTTCAAGCGGGTTGATTCACTTTTTAGATAAATACAATATATTAAATTCTAATCAGTTCGACTTTCGTAAAGAACGAAGCACAATATTAGCTATTACATGTTTTCTGGATACACTTTATTAACAGCTTTATGGCGGCGCTGCGTATGTCGATGTTTTTGTTGATCTGAGCAAGGAGTTTCCTATGGTGTTAGGAGCGTGGCTCTGAATTGGTTTAGAACATTTCTGAAGGACCGCAAACATTATGTTCAGACAGGAGGAGTGAAGTCCGAAACTTCTATTGTGACTAGAGGTGTTCCTCAAGGCAGTGTTCTAGGTCCACTTCTGTATATAATTTATGTAAACGATATACCAATAAATAACGTTGTAATGTTTGCGGGTGATACATCTTCATTAGTAACGACAAAGAGTGAAACAATTTGTGGTCAAGCAACTAAGAAATTGGAAGCATTAAATACATATTTTCTAAATAATGGTCTAGTTTTTAATAGAGCAAATACGCAATTTATAGACTTTAAAACTATTGGAACTTGTAAAAAATTATTCGAAGATAATAAAAATTGATAAACTTAGTATCGAACAAGTGTGACAATATGAGATTAAATTTTGGGAATAACCTTTGACTACAATTGTAGTTTTCATGGACATATAGATGCGATAGTTTGTTTTGCATTACGCCAGTTAAGATGTGAAGTTAGCAGTTCCGTTTTAACAATGTATTTTGCTCAATTTTACTGACTAATATCTTACGGCACGTTGATTTGGGGATCGTGTCCAGAAATGGAAAGGAACGAATCATGAAGAGAGTAACAAATAGAGCAACTTGTAAAGATATTTTTAGCGAGATGTGTATTATGACGCTTCCTACAATTTATATATTTCAGCTCCTAGTGTGCGCAAAATCAAATATTGATGACCTTAACAAGCCTGCTGAATATCATTCGTACGACACGCGGAATGCTAGTCAATTGGAGATACCGAGGCATAGGCTAACATTTTTTGAAAGAAACCCTAAGTATCACGCTATAAAATTTGATAATAAGGTACCAGCCGCCTGTAGGTTGATGCCATGCACTGTTTCTAAAGTAAAAATTAAAAGTTTACTGATTTCTGGGAGCTTCTACTAGATATCAAATTTTATGACTGCTATTTTTTAATATTTAATATTTCTCTTAATTATATGTAATCACATGTTGACGTTTCCTATACCATATAATTAGTCAAAATGATTAATGAAGTTATTATTATTATTATTAATGAGTAAATATCCCCTTGACAACTCGGCGTCATACCTATCTACCTGCAAGGGCTCAAAATATTCCGGAAACGGACACCCATCTCATCTCAGCAGTAATAAATAAAGTGCTCCTTACATTGATTTATACGTATCTCGTCCCCCGAACAAACCCTCTATTTGCTAAACTCATATCCAAAAGGCAAACTAACATCTTATAATGCGTCCAAAAGTACCGAGTGACTAATAGGACCGATGTCTTCATTTAAACGATACGTATTTTTAACGTATTAGTATCGCTTTGTATGCACCATCGCGGCGAATTTACATTTTTGCCAGTTTTAATGTCGCGTCTCGCGTTGTACATACATACATATATACTTCGCAATACTTGACTAATCTGTTCTACCAAAACGGTAATGCGCCACATGTTCTTTGAATCGTGTAGTTTTTGCGCGTCTGGATTACCTATATATGGTTTATCGCATTGGCTACAATCAATTTTTCTAAATTTCCGACCACTTTTTCACATTTTATTTGTGTTTCGGGTTTCCCAATAAATTCTCTTAGATATCCTTAGATGTCGAACACGCCTTCATTTTTCGTTTTTTAAAGAAATTACTAATCTCTAGTTAAGGAACTGTGTGGTGAGAAGTTTATCGATGTGATATGGTGTCAGTAACTACACCACAGTCCTTGGAATACGTAGATCTTCGGATACGTTAATTTTTGTAAACAATTTCTCCAAATCTATGCCAGGGGAATATCTGCCTAATTACTTTACATAAACTTGTGCTCCAAGTAATCCTTAAAATTAGCGATCGGGCGTAGGGTATCTATTTGGACGAAACAGAATTACGAAAGCACAATACTAGAACACGGGACTACCTTAGAACCTATTAAACAACATCGTGGGCAGAACGGAAGCGAGAATAGCATCTATACAACTATAGGAGCCTTAGGCGTTCTAACAAGTTAGCGTGTGATGTAAACAGTGGGATTAGATGTCGAAAGTTTGTTTCTATATTGCCATATATATCTATTCCTACCTACATTACACGCAACTTTTACAGTACAATAGAGAATGAGAGAATACTAAAAACTACGGAATCTGTAGAATAAGAAATCAACATAGAAGTTATGTACTAAGGCATTAAGAGAAATAACGGAACACTTGAATTCAGAGGAATTTGATTAAAATTATGGAAATGTAGAAGGGACGAAGTGGGCGAGATGATGACAAAATCACAAAAGATCGAGAAAGGTGAATAAATATTAGAATGGAAAATACCACATATACCTTCAATTTGCTAAGTTACCGATGACTTAAAATTATCCCGTATACCTAGAACATGTAGACGCGAAGTTCGCGTGTATATTATATACAATACGTACTATGAAAAATATACAAAAGCAACAAATACTCATGACCCACATCTGTTTAGAAAAGGCATATGATAAAATTCCTCAAAGTGAAATATGACATGAGTTGGAAAGACTGCAAATTCCACAGAAGTGGATTAATGTAGTAAAACAAATACAAAAATACAAACGCAAATAAATATGACTAGAACGTCCTTTGATGAAAAATAATTATAAAAGGATTGACAGCGATATTCGTTTCTATCGTCTAAATCGACAATGAACAAGTAAAAGAGAATATAAATAGAAAATAAATATGTATATTACTGTATGGGAAAAGAACAATTACGCGAGTAGGATGCCACACGATAAAACACTGCACGACATTTATCTTGGTTTAATAATAAATACAAATAGCAAAGTAGATCTAGTAGATGAAGACGTAATTAACAGAACTAAACATTGAAAGAAGCAGGAACAAATGCATTGCATCTAGTTTTATGGAATGAAATACTAGCAAAAGAAACTGAAAAAAATTCACAGCATTATAATAAATATAGTACTGTATGGAGGAGAAACATGGACAGTAATAACGATAGCTCAAGACCTCGAGACTCGTGGCTTTAATTTTGTTTAGAAGTATGTTCCACATATGTATAAGAGGGATGCTTCGAATATGTCTAAGAAATTGGTTCTAGTTCAATTGGGTAAATCTATTGGATAGAGACACGTTTACGAAGCCATCTCATACAATATTTTTAGTACACTTCAGCTATTTCACTGATACAGACGTATTTCTGTAACGCTGATTTAGCAATCATGGAAGAGTGTAAATCCTTCATAAATTGTTTAACGTCTGCAAGGCGTATATATGTATAAGTAGTGGGTTCGACGAATTTTACTGTGAATTACTACCCTGCACACATCTACATCTGCCACCTAGTGATTTGAATCTGTTCCCAAATTTGAAAGGGGAAAGGGGAGAATAGGGTGTTCGATTTGGTATCTTAAGAAAAGTAAAACTTGATATAAATAGGTGAATTGTAGGGAGAAGTTAGTTTCACATTGGAATATGTGTATTCCATTAAATGGAGATTATATTGAAAATGTACATTGTAATTTTGATGAACGTGATGAACGGGAAATAAAGACACTGTATCTGAATTCCTAGAAGTCTAGAAACAGGTTTTCGTTCACAAATGGGATATTTTGTAAGAATAAATTTGAACTATATAAAGAAAACATATCACAGAAAAAATCAAAGTAAAACGACATTAAAAAGTTTTTACTTACACTACGTACCGCTGACACGATGAAATCATTCGCAATCAGAAAGATCTTAAACCATTATTAATTGATGTCTGCCATTAAATGCTTGACGGCAGATAAGACCAGGTCGATTTTCCGTTCATACGATACGCCGAATTACAACTTTTTCTGAAAATGTTGAATATGAGTTAATTAAAAATATTGACGGGTCATGAATGTTTGCCATTCAGATCGATGAATTAAGTAATTGTTCTAAAAAGTTAGTTTGTTTTGTTACGTTTGACACATTGATTACTTGTCCAAAAATATTAAAGAATAGCTGGTATGTTACATTGAATTAGTTTTACACACAACAACTTCTGAATTGTTTGATTCATTGAATGCTTATATTCGCATGCAATGCAATAAATACATTTTCTTTATTTAACAAAATTCATGTATTAAGAATAAAATCAAATTTTCGTTGGTGAAAAAAAAAGGATTGTAGTAATACATCACTTAAGTTCTTAGGTGCCACTATTGACAAATGCATATGATTTATAGGAAGCACCAACTTTCAAACGATACGATAAAATTTTATGACAATTTGACGTTTAGTTCACAAGTTACAGTGGTTTTAGTGACTCTACGTAATTTCGGAAACAATGGAAAAGTCTGAATTTCGTGTGTTGATAAAGCATTGCCTTTTAAAAATAAAAAAATACGGTTCAAGCAAAGCAATGGCTTGACAAGTGTCATTTGGACTCTGTTCCATGGAGGCAAATGATAGAGAAGTGGTTTGCTGATTTCAAAGGCGGTCTACAAACACCAATGATGCTGAACGATTTGGTCGCCCAAATTCAGCAGTTGTTCAAGAAAACATAGAAAAAGTCCACAAAATGATTTTGGTCGATCGTAGATTGAAGTTGCCTGAGATACCTGACACCTTGTAGATATCAGAAGGTAGTGCATTCACCGTTTCGCGTGTACATTTGGGCATGAGAAATCTCTGTTCGAAATGGGTACACTCGATAAAAAACAACAACGCATCGACGATTCAGAGCGCTGTTTGGAGCTGCTTCAGCGCAATAAAAGAAATTCATGCGGTACATGGCAATGGATGAAATATGAATCCATCACTACACTCCAGAGTTAAATCGGCAGTCCGCTGAGTGGACAGAAAAAGATGAAAACCGTCCAAAACTATGAAAAACGCAAATGTCAACTGATAAGGTTTTGTTCTCCGTATTTTGGGATGCGCACCGTATTTTATTCATCGATTATCTCGGGAAAGGAAGAACCAGCAAATGTGGATATTATATGGCGTTATTGGTGCGTTTGAAGGAAGAAATTGCGAAACATCGACCCCAAATGAAGAAGAAAAAGTGCTCTTTCACCAAGACAATGCACCGCGTCACAAATACATCGCAACAATTGCTTCCCCATCCACCGTATTGTCCGGATCTGGCTTCCAGCGACTACTCCCTGTTTGCAGACCTAAACAGAATGTTCCAGGGAAAAAGATTTAGTTCCAATGAAGAAGTGATTGCCGAAACTGAAGGGTATTTTGAGGCCAAAGATAAATCGTTCTACAAAAAAGGCATCGAAAAGTTCAAGAAGCGTTGGAGAGGATGTATAATTCTTGAAGGAGACTATGTTAATGGGTGAAGTCGATTTTTGCCTAAAAGTTGTTTTATTCATCCTACAAACTTATTGGGTGATGTTTTATGTTTTATCCTTATATCGATTTTATTAAAACTCATAAAGAAGTAAATGTTAATACACTAAATTTAATTATAAGTTAACTTCTGCAGTTACTATACGAGGAATATGAAAGGTATTTTGTTACAAAGACAAGCTGACGAAAGATGAATTTATGAATCACCAATCCTTTCATCGAGTGCAATAGCAGTAACATAAATTTTGGCAACCAAGATCAAGAACGTCTCTTTGAACTAAGTAAAGATCTTACATTAAAAGCAAGATTTACAAAACTGAATTCAAGGCTATTAAAACTTACATGACAAGGCTATGAAAATGTTACTTTCCTTCGCAACCATACATTTATCTGGAGCCAGATTTTCAGCAACGACAACAATAAAAAATATGAAGAAAACTTTTATCAATGGATTCATCTCTTCGTTTAGCCTTGACTAATTTACAACCTGATATCGCTTTTATTATTGAACATAATAATAGCAACGATAACCATCTGGTTAAATTCTTGTTACTATATCTGCAAAGAATTTAAATGGCATATCTGTTGGAATCATTGGAATACGTGGCAATAGTATATCTTCCCCCTTTAATTTTCCACTCAAAATTGTAGGTTGGATAACATTGTTCATCATCTTTTTATTGAAAGTCTTGTACCGTTGCAAACTCCTGGTGGATTGATGTTTCGGAGATGAATGACAGGCACGCCAATTTTTAATGTTAAAATGTACGGTGGCATACCTGGCAAATCGAGTGAATTCATGAATTTCATTGGGAAATTGACAGCTTCGTCTTGATTCATCACCGTGTCGATGGACTTATACATTGTCGTTTCGTCTGGTATTCCGTTTTGAATGCTGAGATTAGTGGTATTGACGTCGTTGTTCGTAGCTGCTAATATAGCACATGCACTGAGCCACTGATGATTTTTGTAATTCCGTGCGATATTTGGAAAACCTTTTGAATCAGTTTGCCTTTGGTTGATGTCATCTTGCCAAAGTTTGTTGGCAATGTGGTACATTGTGTAGATCCGTTGATTGCCATCTTCTTATTCCCAATGGCCAGCAATTGTTTTGCGATGCATTATTTTGTAGTTGAACACGCATATTGGTTTTCAAAGTCCATCTCTTTACATGTCGCCATATAACTGATGATTTGAAATATGTATTAGGTTGAACGTGGTATAACTGGCAGAGTTTGTTGAAAATCACCAGACAATAAAATGAGTGCTCCACGGAAAAGCTGTCCATTTCCCTGAAATCTTGCAGTGTACGATCAAACGCTTGTCATGTTTATTTGTGAGCTATTGTGCATTCGTCCCATATGATAAGTTCACATGTTGGAAGAATTTTCCCCATTCCGGAGTATTGGGTGATATTGCATGTTGGCGTCTCAGTGGTTTGCAAATTCAACGACAATTTCAGTGTTAAATGCGGTGTTCGACCACCATCCAAAAGTGTTGCCGCAATTTCAGATGATGTAATTGCCAGTGCAATTTTATTCCGTGATCGTATGTTGCCAAAATGATTGAAATGAGAAAAGTTTTGCCTGTACCTCCGGGTGCATCTATGAAGTACAATCCGCCGCATTGATTTGTAATTGCTTGCAAATCATCGACATCGAAGTGTGTTTCCCGTTGCGGATCACGATTATAAGCGTCATTTGCAAATCGATTCGGTGCACACATTCCCAACTGCATCACTCTTTAACGATTTTATTAACGATTGCCAAACATGTATCTTCGATCGAAACCAATGCCTCATTATATATGTTTGGTGTGAATTGCATGTCCGAATTCAATGTATTCTTCGTATAGATATACTATTTCAGAAACCTTTGACACGCGCACCACCTATCGTAGGATAGATGCACCATGCCAGCAACCTTCGCGGTAGTGTACTCAATAACTTCCGAAAGTTTCATGGCGATCGGATGAATGGTGTAGTAATGCATAACGGCCACACATTTTTATGTACAATTTCTTAAATTTAGCATTAAAAACACAAATATAATTTGTGTAATTTTTTCTTAAGTTATTGCTCCATGTAAATTTAGTCGTAATTCCACCGGCCCGTCATACGGTGAAAGTTAAGTACTGCCCTTGACCAAATTAGTGGATGCTTGATAAACGGAAAGATAAAGGAGAAAAAACAATAATTATGAATACTGAAGAAAGAAAGTCTGGGAAGTGGAGACTGAGAGGATCGTCAATTATGGAAGCTGAAAACGACAAACTCATAAAGAAAGAAGAAGAGTAGAATCAGATGTACCAAAACTTCCGGTACGAAGTTGCTATTTAAGATTGTATTTCTTTTTGATTATGAACATGCATACATACTTGCTATGATATCAGTTTACCGGAGTCGACTCGGTCTTTCATTTATGTCACATGCATCGGGGATTTCTATTAAAATCGAAATTTTCATGCTGCTTGAAAGTTTTATTAACTTATGTACATACATATGTAGCACTTTGTTGCATAAATACGAATTCAGTCATAAAATAGAAACTGGATACGCTATATATATTTACTACACTCAGAGCAACCGTTTGCCATTCCACGTCTTTAAATATTACAGCGAACACCTCCGCATAAACGAAGCACCTATTTAGTAAGCGGTGAATGGAAATTTAATTACAATTTAACGTAATCTACGCGTGCTATTTATACCACTCCAACTTTATCGTTCTGTTGCAGTTAAAGAGCCACTTAATACTTCGCAAATTGTGTTCTCCCGAGAATGTTGTTCAAGTTTCCCTAACGCCGAACTTTCCAGTTATCGAGCAGAAATTTGCACTCGTATCGGTCATTTTACCAAAGCAATATCTGCAAATGACATATAAATGGAAATTTCGAAATGTGATTGAAGACAGTTGGAAATTGCGTACTGTTTTTCCCTCTATTATTGTATCCTCAGTCCTCACACTATACAATATACGTATTGATTTTTTTGATCGTATCTAGATGGTGGTAGGCACTGAAAGCGTTGACAAATTGAAGGTGTATTTTCTCCTACTTCAGCGATATTGTTTCCTTTTTAGGCGTCGAGAAAAAGCGTTGAGTAACATTTCCGTTCCTCGTTTACGGAAATTGATCAAATTCAGAAAAAGAATTCTCTTCCATTGCTTTCGAGTTCCTTTCTAATTTAACGTACGTACCTACGTGTGCATGTGTGTGTTGATGACGTCGGATTACGTACGTAGTTCGTACGAAGATCCATTTATCAAATTTGGCAGAAATTTATTCTGTACTCTCTCTGATGAATGAAGTAGTTCTTATCCTCGCTACCCAAGTATTTTAATAACTGACAATAAACTGGCATCTACTGAACTTAATAATTATTCTGCGCTTATAAATCCTATCTTCAACGTCCTGAACAATTACCTTCCTTTCCAATTTCCATACTTCATAGGCAACCAAACTCCAGCTAAAACCTATTACGACAGTGCTAACATCTATTCAAAGTAGGTGATTAGTTCTATACCACATTTTCCTCATCCATTTTCTCATTAAGATTGTGTGTCGATTTTAGATATTTTGCATTGACTCCGTCGTCATAATCGCCGCAAAGCTATTAATAAACCAATTGTTCCTTGGAAATTCACTGGTGCTGGGGCATCGAATCGATATTTCCGCTATTTTAAGTTAACACGGCCTCACTCTTCGTGCTGGGCGGCCGCGTCGGTGCTTGTCGAATCGTCGACTGCAATTAATTACAGGAATAGGTCCATGAAAATCAAATCTTAATTGTTTGCCGCGCCTTTGCTCGAGGGTTCTGTTCCGTTCAGAAAAACTGCTCATTTTATATTCAAATAGCAATTATGGACACTCGAAATTATGAGCTGCGTTCCGTTATGCATAGATAGTAATTATAAGCTTCGAGGTTTCTCTCCCGCGTACTAACGAGAAGAAAATGAAAATATAAAAGTACCTTTTCTACAAAACTACCACTTTTGTAGGTAAGAGAGATTGATTATTCAGTATATATAGTAAAAGATAATTAAATTTGCTTCTGGAGCTTGAAATTAAGTGAACACGACACGGAAAAACTGAATTAATAATGTTGAGAATATGATGGGAGTAATATTTCTAATTCAACATAAATCAAAGCATAATTCTGTGTTGCTCTTCATTTTGATGTAAAGGATTTCGCAAGGATGATTTTAAATTTGAAAAGTTTCTGCGGCTATTACTTCCATATGTGATAATTTCTGGCTGCAATTAACAAGGCACTTCTAAACGGAATGAAAAAATTCCCCATTGGTTATGAGTACGTTGTTATATAATTATAATATCAATAATTTGATCGAAATTTCTTCATCTTTTCTGAGATCAGCAAAGATTTGTATTTAAAGGCAATGTTACAGTAACTTACACATACTCCAAGGGCTTTTATGTGACATATAGTACGATGTCCCTCTACACTTGTCGATTTTCTGAAATTTTTAAAGAAATTAGAATTCTCAAGCTTCTGCCATTTGATCCAAACTTTATTCCTAGAAATCATCAAGGGCGTAGAACCCGATTCTGAAATAAGGACTAACGTAACTTTGTTAACTCAATCTATATTGGTTTTATAACCAGTTTTCGCTCAACGCAACAATCCAATAACTTACACACCAAAAGCTTCATTTGGTATACAACGCTCCTGGTTTCAAAGGGTGATCGTTCCAGAAATCATACGTCGAAACATAAAGGTCTTCGAATTTGATCCAACCTCTGTGTTTAAGCATTATTGAAGACGTAGAATCCGGTTCTGAAATCCAAATTGACGAAGCGTTGCCGGTTCGTTTGGAACCTGGTTTAAATTTTGGAACTAACACGGATCGAGGATTCAGAGCAATTTTCTCTCAATCTGTACGAATCTGGCGAGAGTTTTCGTTTAACGTAACTTTTAGCTAAATATCTAGTTTTTGTGAAAAAAATTCCAATTTACTTCCAAATTTGACGATAGTATTCGGATTTAATCCAAACTTCCAATCACCAGTCTCTATCGATTTTGCTTCTTCTTCTTAACAGTTATTTGTCCATTTCTTGACATAAAGCTCTTCTACATACTATTTCATCATTACTTTGAAAGTGGTACGTCATTATTCTCTACGTTGACTAGACTGCTTGGAACATTGGTTGGTGTATGGGAAAAGAGAATGGATTTACTATAGGAAGAAACAAGGGTTAAGATTGTGATTTCCCTGAGATAGTGACAGTTTATTGGAAAAGTCAGGCTCGCGGCCGTGAAATATACTTCCCATCAGGATCATAGGAAAGTATCTGCCCGCCATTTCTCAAATGTGTCTACTGTTTCAATCAATTCTTAATGCATGGCGGTGTAGAATCACTGGACTGTAAGAAATAGTGAAAATAATTGTTGGGCCTCTGGAAAATGCCAGTAGAATTTCCGGCGCTGTGGACCACAACATCCTCTTCTATGCAATAAGAGGAATGCTCCATAATCTTATGACATCATACATGACAAATATGAAGCAAGTGATTTGGATTTTACGGAGATTGATAATTGGGGGTTATCAACGATATCAGTCAGTTGTAGAGTGCTCCAAGGACCGGTTTCAAGTCTGGCAGTACTTATGTATATTGCCTATTACAATTCGTTTTATCCTGTATATTTTCTGTTACCTCTTTAAAGTCACTGGCGTCAACGCTCCATGATCTCTGCTTCTTCTCTTAGCATGTTTTCCCTCTTTGTCCTTTATGCTTAATAGTCTTGGTGTATTTTTTTGTTTTAACCGTTTTAACGTACTATAGAATACTGTTTGGTATTCTGAATAGTTTTCCTTCACCTCGTTCCCGAAATCGGCCCATAATTATTTATTTGTTTCCTTGACTGAGATCCTTGGTCTCATTCCTAGTCATTTGATATTTCTTAAGATCTTCCTCTAGTTCTTTTTTCAAGAATGGTTTTCATTTCTGCTTTTTTTCTTTTACCTTCTCTTGTATTTCCGATGTCCACCAATCGATTTTCATTGTTCTAAGATTGCTTACTTTTGTTAAACCACAACTTTCTTTGGGTGCCATTAGTATATTTGCTTTAAAGTAATTCCACTCATTTTCTATTCCCATTATTCGACTAATTTCTTCTGTTCTTAGATTAGTTTTTAGTTTTTCCTGAAATATTGAACTTATTTCTTCTTCTTTAAGCAATTTAGTAATTTCTGATCTTTTCTTTTGTTATGTCATTTCTTTTGACTAGAGAGGGCTTTTATATATATTTTTAGTTGCACTAATTTTGGCACTTATATTATAATTATTAGGTGTCCAAACAAAATGACGCAGCCATTCCCGTAATACCAATGCAGTCCAAGTGGAAGCAAGTAGATGCCTTAACGATATTAAACAAAAAGCAAAGAATTGCTCAGAAGTTCCTCAAATCATGATTTCCCATGCATTGAATCAAGCTATTGCAATGGAGCTACGCTATGTAGAAAGAAATAGAAATAGAGAGAAATACACCTAGATTGCCCTCGTTTGTCTGAGAGCTAACAGGAATACTGGCCTTGAATTTTCACCACATGGAATCACTCTGTTAACTTGTTTTGAAGTCGTAGATCGATAAATTTCAAAAACGTCGTCGTGTTGGACGGATAATTTTACATTACAGTACAAGTTTCGGCGATCTTAAGCACTTACTTACTGTTGACTCGCAGTCTTTCAGGAAATGAGGCAGAGCTGTGAATAACGCCAATGTTCATCTTTCAGTCTGAGCTCATGCATTTCAAATAACGTCTTAGGAAGCGAACGGAGAGATTTTTCGAACAAATATCTTATTTTATGAAACAATTCGTCCGTCGTCTTCCGGCGCTGATGGAAATGTTAGGAAATGGAAAGTAATGTTTAGACGTTTAAGCAGGAACTTCAGGATTAATTGCGTAATATTTCAGTATTAGAAATACAGAAGTGGGATATTGATTTTTATGATTTATACACTTACACCTTAAGAGGTTGTTAAACTGGTTTAATTAATTCAGAGTTTTTGATAGTTGTGGAATCGATCATAGAAACACACACACGGTTCAGAGTTTGTTTAAAATCTGGATTTCTACGGTCGTATACGGAATGAATTAGCAGAAACTGTGGCCTTGACATATATGATATCATATTAACAATGGATATCTCAATGTATCACTCAGAATAAAAATCGTAAAGATAAAATTTATTACGTTTCAGTTGTATACCAATTTACTCAATCATCGTCTTCAAGACACGGAAACCAGTAATTTATGCTTTCTAGGTTGAAATACCGTTAAAGTTTTATCTCCCTGGTTATTGCAAATACGAGATTTCGAACGCTTTCATAAATACTACTCGTATATATCTACAGATGCTGTTGTTATATAACATTCAGGTTTTTAATGGAATAACAGTAAGGTACAGATGTTAACGACGAAAAGTGTTTCTGAATCATCTAATTTGTTTATCCTTTTAGTGATTATTGGTTACTATTCGTCAAGCGATAATTCAGCCCGAGTTATTTTTACTGGAACTGGCAACCGCAAAATTTATTTCTCTACAGTGCGAGCTTGCATATTGTTAATGCGAAAATAACTCTGGCACTTATCAGTCTAAAAATGTATAAATAACTTTTGACAAGTTTTTGTGCGCTTGTGTTATTTTAATGTCGTAGTTTCTATTGTTGCCGTATGCATTGCCTGGCAACAAAATCATTTATCATTCGTACCTTTATTTTCCCATAAAGTTGAAGGAGATTTTTGCCAGCAACTTTATATAAAACTAGTTCATTTACTATTTCTGCCTATGTTTTTTTGAAGCTAATCAGTATAAAGTAAAACGGATTAACGGGTAAATCTACGGAAACAGTTGCAGCCGTATACACGTATTACGAACTCGTTGATTCTCATCAGTACGGCGCAGTTTGCTAGTTGCAACTTTCCAACGGATTTTCCGTTAATCCTTTTTACTTTCTACTTTTTTTTTTCCACTTCATCCGTTAATCAGTATAATTACTGTCGTCTAAAAGACATTAATTGTACGTGGATAAGTGATCATTCCATTATATGAACATATTTGAATATCATCGAATTAATAATTAGATCGCAAAGCTCGTTTTCCCGTATACGATATTATCCTTTTATTCGTAACTAGAAAACCGCAACTGAATCGCAATATTGAATGAGTAAACAGAAGGAATAGAAGGAGCGCAGAGGTCATGCCACCGCTTGAGCGGCCGTGATTGCTCCGAGTACAGTTCTTTATGTAAATGATGCGCCGACGAGCAAAGGTTGAATGAAACCTCGCTATAACAATGAAATCGTGTGATTCTTTTTATTTTTTAAAAGATAGACGAATTTCCATTGTAACATAGCGGACGCTCTTCAATGCTGGATATTTACATATTGCACAAAGGTTTCAGGAAGGAATTCTAATGTTGATTATGGCGGTAAAGTTGCGATTATGGTGAATGACGGTTTTCTACCTACGTTAGGCGCCAAATTTGTACTGATAATTTAGATAATTATATTAACAAGATTGCACCGGCCTAGCTCTTAATTAATGATACAAAAAGCATGAATTTTAACAAACTTATACTTATAAGATTTTAGAAATATTTGAAACAAATTGGAAATAATTACCTATTGTGTAGTGTGTGTCAGTATGTAATTGGATCCCTTCTTAAATTCTTTCTTCTTCGGTGTGATGAAGCTCTGTTTATTTAATGACACTTCCTTTAAAACCCTTTTGGTCCAAATATAGTTGAAACTTATATTTCAATTCACCTTCAACGTAATAAAAACGTACTTCGATGACTTTTCTGTCTTGTCACTCCTGGCTGTCAACCAAACATACCCTCTTTTTCGGAAACCAACACTACACTACATTATTTCTCCGTTGTCGAGATAACTAGCTGTTTAATATTTACCATGGATAACACTTCACAATGGCGTGACGTTGTTATAGAAATCTATATTGTTGATGTCCAGGTATCCTTGGTTTTTATATCCAGTGGTTATTTGGAATTCTTGTGATGTGAAAGTGTTGAATGTATGTGTTTAAACGGTTACATTGCTTTCTATCTTTTAATCGATGCTTTTTATAATAATTGATAATTTAATTTCTAGTTACATATTTTTCTCTCACTAACCGTCGCTGGCTGGATAAAGTCTTGCGCTGAGAAGTTGCATTATCCGAAAATGACACTTTTCCTATCCTTTTTCATTTTCATCTTACTTTTGAGTTTGGGTAGCTGCTGACATGGACAACCTGGTCATCGCACAATAGATACTCTCCTTTGTCAGAGCTATTGTATTTCAGTTCCAAACCGGACACATTCTTTAAGTTTTTGCTAACGTTAAAGGTTCTCGGAGAGGGACACTGGGTGCTTAAATCGTCCTTATTCTACCTCTTCCTAGATATTTTATGCTTGAGTGAACCATTACACGTTCATGTAGTATGTGCTGTAAAGTTTCCGTTGCACTATTGAAAAACCTACAGTTATCATCTACGATCCTTTCTGTGATGATATTGTACGTAACGAGAGGACCCACAATTAGATTTAGGTCTTCTTTCTGTAGCTCGAATTTCTTTGCTTGCTTGGCAGAAAAGGTGAACTGTTTAAATTCTCGAATGTGCCTCTTTCTTTTCGTTCTAGCATGCTTTCTATGATACAGTCCTTAGTAATGCCATTAAATAGTTCTGGTTCAACAATTGTCTACGCAAATCCTTTTTTAACGAGATTGTGGGCGAAATCGTTACATTTCATCCCTTTGTGCGTTAAGACCTACACTAGATTACCATTGTTGTTGGTCTGCTTCCTAAGGAATTTTTACAGTTCCAGGCATCTTTTGCCTTACATGTAACTGTCTCTGTAAATACAAATCCTTTTCTCTTTGGATAAATTCCTGGACACAGAGGAAGATCTTCGAGGCCCAAATATTCCAACTCCAATCACCTGCTTCTCGTTAGTAAACCAAGATGGCGTGGTATTATTAACTTATAACATCTTTGCGGTCACAAATTGCTACTACAAACATTGTTTCAAAGTCGTGGATCTTGGACATACTATTTTATTATTATTATATTATGTATGTATATATATATATATATATATATATATACATATACTAGCTGACCCGGTAAACGTTGTTTTGCCATACAAATTATTTCTAGTGAATATTTTGGTAGTCAAATAAAAAATATTCTGGAATGGTTTATACAGATAACACAATGGTTGTTGTTGACGGAAGCTCGTGACACGTGTTGAAAACTGTTGATTTATATGAGAACACGTAATTAACTGAACGTGAGAACTATCTTGAGCAAAATGGGAATAAATAATTATAGCACTGCAAATTGATGATACATTTACTATGAGAATATACTTAACATGAAAGTTGCACTAAGAAAGTAAAACGATAAGTGTAAGCATCACTGCTACGATCGACGCACAATCAATAATAATGGCCGAAAACGGTTTATCCCCTAAACTTTAGTGAGTGAGAGAAAGCTTATTGTGTGAGAAAGACAGGAGACCGACTTCGTTTTCATCCCTACTCTGTGCTGTTTACGGGATGAGAAATGACACCGGTAGACCCCTGGCGGGAATAACTGATCGAGTGGTAACTGATCAATTATCGATCGCCGAGAGTAGAAAATTATTGAAGTACTAATATCGCTATTAAAGAATAGAGCTTGGTGGTATAAGGGTGACAATTTAGGGTTGTATGTATTTTTTAATTCCGAATCATAGAAAAAAAAATTTGTCCAAAAAATAAAAGAAAATTGGGGTGGACCACCCTTATCACTTAGGGGTATGAAAAGTAGTTTGCGTCCTATTCTAAGACCTACTGAATATACACACAAAATTTCGTAAGAATCGGTCAAGCCGTTTCAGAGGAGTTTTGTTACAAACACTGTAACACGAGAATTTTATATATTAGAATTTATATATTTGTGGGCGTGTCCATAAGATCCAAACACATAATGCCGAGAATCTCTAAGTCCCCAGTAAGATCACCTGTTTTTAATTTAACTGATCGTGCTATCTATAGGGTATAGGGTATCATGTGTTTGCAATTTTTGCATTGCTTGGGTAGCGATCTCTAAAATGTTATCACTTCAGTAATAATCTGTGAAAGATAATTGGCCTAGTTATCATCAGGCAAAGCCAGTATGTAGTTTTGGATTTGAAGCTCCAATTGTGGTCAAAGAATCTATACAATGACCAAATTGCCATAGTAGCAAATTCTTTCAATATGAGCTTCCTGTTGACCTCTATCAAGTGTGAACTCTAGATATTTAAATGCTTCAGAAAATTGTACGGGAGCTCCATTCGTAGTAGAACTTTTGGATTCAGTTTCCTGCTCCGTGAATTGTGGGTGGTTGTTTTAGGGTGAGCTCTAAGTACTGTACTTAAACAGCAGCTGCTAATACATATATATATATATATATATATATATATATATATATATATATATATATATATGTATATATATTAGTTAGAAGGCAGTTTCCATACAATGGATTGTATTCGTCCCGTTGTTGCAGGCGTCATGCCTTTGTTATGTAACGCTTTTGCAATTAATTCAAACAAGGTGTTAAAAACATCGCCAATATCAGTGAATACACATCAGTGCATTTCTATTCGTATGGAAGTTTTCTTATCTTATGTATTAATTAAATCATGAAGTACATCAATGATGGATTTGTTAAGTTTATAAGCAAATTCGTTGATCGAGCTCTACAGCTCTTCGGCTTGTCCCCGTTTTGCCTTTAGAATAAACACTGCACTTTCGAAGTTAGTTTTCTTATGAGCTACCACCAATAAAACTTGTTGAAATTCCAATATTTAACAAAGCATTACAAAGATCTTGGGCATTACTTTGATTTTGAAAACACAATTATATTAAAAACAGAGAATAATTATAAAAAAGACTAATATATGAAATGATAAATATACAAAAAGACACTAAAACTATTAATTTCAGGACCGATATTCAACATTTAAGTAATGTATATAGCAATTTGTTAAAATGACATTTGCATTTCTTAAGAAGGAAACCTTTGGCTAGGTTTTTAAATTTGGTTTTCCCTAGTCCTTGAACAGAATTGTTAAGGTTTCGACAAAGATTTTTTGATATAAGGTTTTACTTAATTTACATGTATGTTTACACATTAATTTAGTTTTTATAATTTATATATATATAAAAGTTGGTTACACATCCTCTATATCAAGAAATCCTAGTCATTAGTTATTTTGTTGATAGTCCCAAATAAAAAACAAAAGTTTGTTTATATATTTATCTAGTTATATTTTCACTGACGAAGGTGTTCCGAAAACGTTTGTAAACGTTCTGAAAATATAACTATAGTTCAAACCAGCCTTGTTTTATTGACCTATTAGTGGTAGAGATCTATCATATAAGATAAATATTTAGAAGTGCCGATAAACAGCCTTTTCGTGTATGCAGTTCCGTGAACTCAAAGTAGACCACTACACCTGTCGACTTGGAAGGTGAAAGGTTCTACTGTTTATTTTTTAACCCACTTAGCTTGAACCATTAGCCAATTTAGATAATCTATTATAATGGCTCGATATTCTCACCAAATCTTACCATCCTGCAGATTGAAAGAGTTTCCAAAAAATTGGAAAAAACGCCCAAATTACAAATTTAGAAATAGATATCTATTGGTTTAAAACAAACATCGGACCATCAACATTGCAAATTCCAAGATTTCCACTTCGATTGCTGTTTATACTTTACATCGGCTCATGCATATTAACTATTTCAACTGAAAATCTTACGCGGTTATCGATTTGCGCCACTTACCCGCACATACCTCGCTTCCCGTTTGAATATTCATCCTGTAAGCGGAGGTTGGGATTCGCTAGACAGTCAATTTAGTCTCACTCAATCGAATATCGTTCCCTTGAACGTTTCAATTAAACCGCAATGCAATTATTCTAACGCGCCTAACGTTACTTAATGCAGGTAAAGCTCCAAGTTTTCCCTCCTAGCAAGCACCGCGTGCCATACCGTTACTATTTCTTCGCTCGATAGGTAGCATTTACCTTCGCGTTCCTACTGAAGGAAATATGATTTATAGACGGCTTTGCGAAGATATTGGTTTCCATAAAAATGAATTTTATTTATTACTTTCAATTAAAATTTAGTACGGAAGACAAATTGAAACGGTAAGTAGAGGGATCGCGATAACCATAACTCTTAGGCGAGTGATAAAAATAATTTTCTGTTACAATTTGTGCGGGACTCTTTCATTTTCTTTCATCAAGGCAGATCTGGAGGACGAAATCGTCGGCAACCATTTGAATGGTTGCTTAAAAGAAGTGATCAAAGCGGCGAGAAAATATCTAACATGAATTTATCTATTAAACAGTTACGGAAGGCGTTACATATTCTCAGAGTACTGAAACACTGAAATCATTATTATCCACCGGAAAGGTGGTTCTCATGCTACTGCACTTAAAACTGTTCTAAGGACAATAATCTATCAAAACGTAAATCCAAATTGTAACAAAAGAAGGCAGTGGAAAACGTGAAAGCAATTTGTTTTTAATTAAGTAGTAATGGTGACATACACAGTGAAAGTAGAGTTATTTAAATGATCAACCAGCACATTTATTGATTCTTTTGCTACTTGCATATTTGCAAGAAAAGTAGGTTTATACGCAACTGGAAGTTCAGGAACTTTTTTATATTATGGAACCGTTACAACTTAATCACATAAAATTAAAAGTTCTCATCAATATCAAGATGTTATCTCGCAGTGATTTCGATTTATTTACTTTTCCTTCTCGCTCACCCCGCCAGATGCTTACTTTTAATCATATAAGACCAAAACTTGAATTAACGACGTGAAATTTAAAAGCCTCTGTTCTAATTAGCATAAAAAACGGAATCAATTAGCGATAATGTCGATCATCACCATTTACATTCTTCCTCATAATAACACCTATTAACATTTCCTTGAACTCTTTTAATTATGCTCAAGCACTTTAATTGAATTTTTACGGCTCATTACTTCGCAAATTACATATCCGCCGAGGAAATTTACCGAGCCGTGAGACGATAAGACTTGTGAAACAGAAATACCGTAATTGTGCTTTTTACGTATGCCATTTGGACGCTATTGTTTCGTAACTCGGTGTAGGATGATACGGTTATTTTTGTACTTAATACGGTCGTGAATAGAACTATAAGATCATATTCGTTAGATATTGTCGTGGCAAAATGCGAATATTATACGCCGCATCTTGTATTGCTATTCACTGCTTGTTTCTAGACTATACGTACTTGATATATGTAGTCACTCAGAAATAGAACTTTATTTTAGAGGTTCGATGTACGTAAAAGTATACACACATTGAAGGTTTCACTACACGACGGTATTTGTTTGCGGAATGCTAACCCTTTCGACTGGAAACGCGGTATTTGTTGCAAGAGTGAATGTGTTTGTTTATCCAGCGCCTCCGCCAATTGTGTGGGTAGTACGTAAATGGGTATTTACATAAATTTATTGTGGCGTTTTATATCAGATGCGATATGATTCTTAGCAACCAGGAAGGTAACAAAAACATTCATATTTTATATTGTATAGAAGAGGTCGTATTTACAAATCTCATTTGATTCTCAGATAAATAACAAAATCAAAGGAAACGTTTAAGAAATTCGAAGAATAAAAACTATATACTATATGACATGGAAATTGCAACACCAAGAAGAGATATGATTTTTTTGACCAAACTTGGCGGAAACATTTACCTATTCAAATGTAATAATTGTTTAAAATTTCAAAGAAAAAGGACAAAAGATTAACATATTTTATATTTTTGTTTATTAATAGTATGTTGGGCCTCCCCTATTAGTTTCACACTCCCTCATTCTTCTTGACCTTGATTTCAGTAGGTGATTGATCTCCTATTAGGGTATAGTGTCCCACGTAACCTGCAATTAATCCCGGAGAGGTTTCAGTGTTTCCCCAGTTTTTCCCTATAATGTCCCACACGTGTTCAATTGGCGAGAAGTTGGGAAATCTGGGTACATGACAATAGATTGGTTCCCGTTAAGGCGATTTGCAATTTCCCTGAACGAAAAACCACCTTCTTGCAAACCAATAAGTCAACCTTTGTCGAATTCGCTCTACTAGCGATAATTTTCACGTTGCCGCACTCCAGGCATAATCAAACTTCTAAAACAAAATTAAAACAAGAGAAAACGAAGGAAATTGAATAAAAAATCGCAAGAAATACAACTCACAAGACTACAAATACAAGAAAACTACATGAAGTATCAGATATGTTATGATCACTTGATCCAGCGCAACAAAATTTGGTGTTGTAATTTCCGTATCATGTAGTATACTTTGACAAAAAATCAAAAGTGCTTGGGAAAGGTAGTCATCAGAAGTAAAATAGTAGGAAAATCTGTTGTGGATGGACGATATGGTTTTTACTCTTACCGCATGAATTTAGATATTTCTAAACTGAACTAGTTTTTCTTAATACAGAATATACGAAGGAATGAAGCATTACTAGTGCACCTCGGTTAGAGTTTACTTTCTTGAGCTCAAAACGTGAAATTATGCAAATGGTGGGCGTTCATTCTTAGTGTCCTTTCACTGAGGTGGACGAATTAGTTGTCCAAACATGTACATATATACAGATGTAAAATGAAAATATATTTATTGAAATTAAATCATCCTACTTTTAGTTTTCGTTTTACTAATAACTTGGTTTCGGATATATTTATTTCAATCGGGGATTAGTAATACTTGTATAATCTAATTATTTCATTATTACCCTAGAGCAGGGGTCTCCAAACTTTTCAGTCTTGGGGCCATACTGATTACTTCAGTGAGTTTTCTGCGTATTATACTTGCCATTAAGCTTTACCTAGCAAGTAAATAAATCCGAGTTATCATTCTGTGTTTTTTATCCAACTTATCACAACAACAATAAGCTATTAGCTGTCGTGGGCCAGATTTATGACACTGGCGGGCCGCATTTGGCCGGCGGGCCGTAGTTTGGAGACCCCTGCCCTAGAGTATTAACGTTTAAAAATTTTCGCATCAAATTAATGGCTATAAAAATAATTTGCCCATTCTTCCTTTGTTTTTTGCTTTCTTCCTTGCTTCCTTCCAGGTTATACTTTTTTCCTGAAATTTTCTGCTATTGTGTCACCCCAACTTTTTCTGGGTTCACTTCTCGGTCTTTTCTGTGTTATCTTGCCTATATCTTCGGTTGTCGTTCATCTTTACTTTGCACAACATGTCCAATGTAGTAAAAAATAGTTGTAGATTGTAGTGTGAATGTTATAGAATTTAGTTTTTAGTAGTATCGCTTGTTTTAGCACATTTATTTTCTCTATAGTTCATTTAATTATTGCTTATTGTAGTACTTTTTGTTTGACAATTTCCATACTTTGTACTAAAGTCCTGGAAAATATACTTTATTATTATAACACCAGTGTAAAAAGCATTGGGCTCAGAATGAATATTTTGAATCAATATGAAGCTTAAAGAATTGAAATTATTTATGCGGCAACCGTCAACTCAGAAGTGTTACTACTGACAATCAGTGAATATTTTTAAAATTTGTTTGTTGGTTGTTTGTGTTGTAGTTTTTGTGATATAACTTATTCCGATTTTATCTGTATGTGTACAATGGCGACATTTATTGCTTTATCCTTACACCAGTTTTATATTTGCATTTACATACATTCACATTGCTTGATATGTCCTATGCTATGTGTGTAGTCTAAAGGGATTAAAATATATTATTATTATTATAAACCATTTTAGATGTTAACTTTCAATACTTTTCCAAATCTATTCAACTTTTAATTCTTATCTTATTGTCTCATTTAGAACCTTGTCTCTTGGTGTGCATATCTTTACCGCTCTCAATTCTCCCATTTCTATTACTGTATGTTACGTTTTGCTTCTTTGTTGAGTACCCAGATTTCACTTATTTATTATTAGTACCTATTGTTTTCTGGAAAAATTTTTCTTTTTTAAAAGGGAGTTGCTCATGCCATAGTACAATGTAGTTGCGTTTTGTAGTCTATAATTTCTATATATGATTTTTATATATCTTTACCCCGAAGTTTTATTCAGTTTTATCGAAATACTTGCATCGTTTTCTCCTACCAATACTTCTGTCTTTCCCGTATTTGTTTTCAGATTCCTGGGTTCCAGGGTCCTCCTGCATATTTCTCGGTTTGGTTGTAGATTTTGTTTTATTTTTGGCATATATGACTAAATCATCCGCCAAGCCACACTCTGTTATACTTATTTATTGGTTACATGTTTCTGTATCCCACTTGTAGTTCCTTGATCTTCTCTTTCGTTTCTTCTGTTACGTCGTCCAATATGAAATTAAAGAGTACTGTGTTTAGCACACCACCATGCCTTAATCCTTCCTTGGTCACAAATTCTTCTGTAGGTTTTGTCGTGTTTATGAAATTTCTTATTCACTTCTCTTTATCCCAGACTGTGATACGCTATCAAAAGCTTTCTCTGTGTCAAGACTGCATATATGTATCTATATATATTCTTCTCTATTAACTGTTTAAGGATAATACGTGGTGTTGCACTTGTTTTTCTTTTCAAATTTACTCTGTGGTTTAAAATTTCATCTTTAATCTTATTTCGAAAACTCGTTCGTTTACCTTTGCGATCGTGTTAAGTTCAATTAATGATTCTCACATTTTCTGTTATCGGCTTTTTTATACATTGGTAACAACATTCCTATTTTTTCCTATTTTCCACTCCTCTGGAATCATTTCCTCTCTCCATATTTAATTAAAAGTGTTACTTAATAATAGTCCACATTTGGCTAGACTCTTTACCATTTCTGACTTACTGTCGTCCTTTGGTGGCTTTCTACGCTTCAACAATGTGATCACTTTTTATATTTCGCCTGGTTGTATTCCTTCCTGTTCTTCAAGAATTGTTTCCCTATATTGTTCGTATATTTCTTTTCCTAGATTTATTTGACATTTAGTACGACTTTTCCACCTGTTCATAATATCGGCGTCTTTTATCACTATTTTTCCATCTTCATCTTTTGTATAGTTGAATTTGTTTTAATTCTCGTATCTTAGGGCTTTCAATACTAAATAAAATTACTTTTGATTTCCAGTGGTATCGTTCTCCATCATTATTACAAATTCTTCCCAAGATTGTTGCTTTACCATTTTTCTCACTTTTTTCACTTCCGCTCGTTGTTCTTTGTAGTTGTCGTAATTTTCATATCTGTTTCTGAGATACTATCTACATTTTTTACTTTTCCCACTTGGTGAAATGTTATAGAAAAAGGCCAGTGGCCAACGATTTCATCTCTTAGTACTGTATTGTGTTACCACTTGATCAACTCGGTTTTGGTAGAATTATAATACAAAATTATTTCAAGTTTCTTGGATATAGCCGTGTCCTCTATTTCTGCAGTTTTGTGCATACTAGAAAGCAACACAACAGCTCTGTTCTTCTTAGGTGCATAGAAAAAGCATGAAAAGCAAATAGTGTTGATGTTACTACCTTGTCCTTCCATGGCAGTAACTCTTTTGGGATGTTGATCTTGTTTTTCCTCAATGTTCCTACTAAGGTGAATCCCTGTTGTCTGAAGCACTTTTCCAAGGCGAGTGAAGTAACGAAATTGTCGGTAGTGATGTTTCTTCCGGAGCCTTTGTAAGAGAGAGAAGATTCATTACTACTCTCTCACCAACATTGTTTTGACGCGCTTTTTGTTCTTGACCTGTAAATACGAACACTTTCATTATTGGAATGGAACAAAAGAAATTGGTTTTATTGATCTCATGAGTTTCAATGAGACAAATAAATAGTAGGTTAAAAGGTATACGAACGACTTGCATTCTGAACACGGAAATATTGCTTCCAACCTTATACATCCTATCGAATAATTTCATGTGTTGTATTTTTAAGAGAAAAGAAATACAACATAACTCGAAAAATATTTGGTATAAGGTTTCCTTTTGTTTATATATGCCTCTGTTTTTTCTTTCTTCTAATGAAGCATCGTCCCGTAAATCAAACAGATATTCTCAAATTACACATAAGAGAAACATAAATATTAGAAACATGGTTCTGTTATTATTTTTCCCGATAAAAAAGGGTAAACAATAAACTTTCCGAAGGTGGAATGCCTTTTATCCCTGAGGGAAGTACCTTCATTAGCTATGATAAAACATATTTGTAGTACGTATATATTTTTAAATTATGCGCTAGAAGGTGTGCAGCGATAATTAAACGAGGGAATTCATACGTGGTCGCCTTAGATTTGAATTTCGTCCCGCGTATTTCGTGTACGCATAGGCGCCTGATGTTACCGTAAAATGTACACAATATTAATGAAATTTACGGTTGTTTCAGGACCCGAAATTAAGACAGATCGTAACGATGGGATCGCAGGATACGCTCGAAGAGAAAACGGTGACCGTGTGCTGTACGAACGACTTTGTCACCATCAATTTCATAAACTTCTGCTGTACGAGGAAGGAGATAGCGCAGCTGTGGACCGACGCCCTCTTGAATTTGGCCTACAATTTGAATCAGATCAACGGCTCGACGACTAGGTTTCTACTGAAGGCGCATACTAGACTAACTCTCATCACGGACAAGGCTGGAAAGATACCCGCTAAAAAGTAGGTTCAATCGTAATACAATTAATTGAAAACATTCCTCCCTGCACTTATTTATGTTAAATGATACTTGACAGCTAGTTGTTTGTTAAAATTGAACCTTAAGGATGAAAGGCTGTCTAAATATGTAGCGTAGAATGTACTTTCTCGAGATTACTTCGTTTGAAACAACTTTCCGCTATTCAGGTACTTTGTACATAATTAAGAGATATCTCTGTTTTATTTCCCCAATGTAATTGCGAAAATTTCATGATACATCAGGCAATATAGCAGGGCTCTCAGTTTTATGGAGCATTTCTTACGTTTTATGCATAATCCGCAGGAATACGTGAAACGCGTATTTCATGACAGTCTTTACTATATGAATACGGTAATAAAATATTTTACGGCTGCTCTCTACTAGCTTGCACTTAATATGCTTTTCCTTGAATTACACTTACCGAATTACGCAATACTCCATTTCTTCCATATTTATAGCATCCTAAAACGCATCTTACAGACGAGAAACAAATTAAATTAATCTATAAGCAACACATGGATTAGGGTTTCTATCTATAAACTGAAGTCTGAAGGAAAATTGATATACACATTACCTACTTGATGCGAAAGCGACGTGTATTTAGTTCCACTCCAACGCTTTTCGTATTCTTTTTAGTGGTTCTCATCACGTTAGCGTGACAATTTTACCAATCCATCGTTTTTCACATTTGCAGCATCATTAAGCTATTCGCTCAGAATAGGGACGACAAAAAGCGCGTCGAAAAGGCCCTGGACGCTTCCGGTCTACCGTCGGGAAAACGACACTATTCATCCGGATAAGTTTCAGTTCGAAGATTTTTAACCTCTACAAGAATCTTACGCAAAGACTCGAAGTGGAGAAGATATTCAATGATCTGTAAGTATCGATCCTTTTGCCATTATTGTGCCTACATAATAGTATAAAAACGGGATAAGAGGGAACCGAAATTGCTTTTTATTCTTCCTTACAAAACTGAGTCTTTTTTAAGAGCTGACATATCGGTCGCTTTATCTCAATTTGCCTTTTTAAAGTTTGTTAGAAGTTGAAGCAAAATACAATTTTCGAATCAGTTGATGCATGCTGATGATTACGCAAATTTAATACTATTTTCTTATATTGCTTGTCTGTTTTTGTTTGAATTTGCAATAGTGTTGCCCATAAAATGAATAAGATGCAGATTACATTTAATTTCAACAAGTTTTCATATCATTCAGCGAATTCATATTTCTTCACCAAAAGTTCTTGTTGTAAGTCCATATGTCTGTATATGTTTCCTATAATAACTATCACTATCGATATTACACTTTCCTTGCAAATTGAGGACATTCATAATTTCATAATTCATAATATCTGTACAACTGGTCATCAATGAGAAATTTTGAAAGTTGTCATATCATCAGAATTAATTCACACAGGTCAGTTTCAGAAGAATTTTAGAAACTGGAGGCAAAGTAAAGAGATAGAGAGGTAGACCTAGGAAACAATTAACAAAAGGGACACAAGAAATTAGTTGAGAAGAGGGAGGACCATGGCAGAGGTGAATACACCAGCACATAGAAGCAGTGAATAAAAGAAATAGAAAAAACAGATACAAGCAGAATACTACGTGCAGAAGAAGAAGAAGAAGAAAAGAAGGAAAACTAATGCAAGAGCTAGAAGAAAAGAACTTCAAGCTCCTTGAAACCAATTGTTGCGCAATAATCAATACAAGCAAATAGTTTTGCAATAATTTTATATTTTTACGTACAACGTCCAAATCTGGGTTTTAATCCATGAGAGCCTTCCTCTTGACTGCATCGACAGCAAGAAGGATTTGTGTTTGCATCTGCATTCATACAAACCAAACTCACTACGGCGTCTTCTCTTTGCACAAGCAGAAGCACTGATATTGTGATACTGAATAGTTTAATAGATTCTTTCCTGTACTAATGAAGGGCTTTAAGCCCGCCTTTATTTAAAACTTATGTAACTATTGGGAGATTAGTACTTGCAATAATTTTATAAATGAATTATTTCTGCCAAAGTGTGGCTATGATATATTCCAAGTCCACCGAAACGGTATCCATGGAATTCCTTCGTTATGATTACAAAAGAATAAAAACGCTGTGACCAGTAGAAAGCTCAATTCGAGATTCGAAATATTCGTCTTGGATATTGGTTAGTTGACTGGAAGCCATCCTTTCTAATACTTTCGATGAATTTCAATGAAGGCTGATTAGCAGGTAGTTCTTAGGAAGAAGGTGATCACCTTCGAATTTTGGGACGGAGACGAACCTGGCGTGATTTCGATCAGAAATTGTAAAAAACTGCGTTGATGGTATCCCTGCGAGCCTCCATTAGCTGATTCTCGACGGGTTTGTAAGGGGACTGATTGGTAGGTAGTTCTTGGAAAACGCTAAGATTTGTCGGGTCCAGAAGTGGTGACAATTTTACCGTGTTTCCAATGACCCTGCAAACGCAATGATCACACACTACCAACTGCCTCAATTAGGTTGGTTAGTCGATTGAAGACTGTCGATTTCCTTTTTTATCCTTAAGGTTTGAGGGAAGATTGACTAGTACATAATTGTTTAGAAAACAAATATCCTTCCTTGATTAAAGGCACTCCCGACCTCGCGCTTCTTCTGATACGAAAGAAACTGGATTAACGATAGTTCTAAGAGCGTCAATTAGGTCGCGCAGCTAAGTGAAGGCGACCGCTTCGACTATTTTGAACAAGTTTGGAAGAAGATTCATTAGCAACTAGTCACCATGAAAGGGGGCTTATTTGGTTCATGTTTCGGGGCGGTTGCTATATTATTTTTTGAAGCAGCTGCGTTGGTTTATGTCGGTTATCCAAGGACCGACAATCGTTTCCATCATTTTCTACAGATTTAAGAGAAGATTCACTGGTGGATAGTTTTTCAAAAGTAGGTGATCCTTTCCGAATCTGCAGACCGTAGTGATATCGACATGCTCTCAGGGTGAAACTGCGTTGATATTCCTTGTGAGAATTTGGTAGATTACGCAAGTGAAGATAACCAATTTGACTGCTACTCTAACCTGAAATGTGCCACGTTTGTAGGTGCTGATTCTTGTTGAGTATGTAGCTGTAAGATAAAAACAGTTGCCAAACACGCATATGCGTTGGACGAATTTGTGCGTCCATATTCGACACCATAACCATAACCATATGTGCATTCATAGGAGTCAAAGAATTAATTATTTTCATCAATTTTGAAAGATTCTTCTTTTTTGTTTTTGGAGGAAAACTAAGGGCTAAGTGACTCCTACGGGGGCAATCTTTTTCGCAGTATATCAGTGATACAATACTTCATTGAATAGTAGTGGGATCGAGTCCTATATCCTCACGGCATTTGCAGATGGAACCGCAACAAACAAGTTCTCCAAATGATCCAGACAAATTTCGACCTTCAGTTTAGGACAGAACTTTACAGTGAAAAGAAATCGTTTTGGTTTAGGATTAAGGCTAGTTTGCTAGTAGGTTTGACCTATCTTAGAGGAACCAGTTTTCATTGATAAAATATCCTTGTAGTACCAAAATCGTCGCGACTTGGTCATAGACGAATTCCTCCGTTACCTAAAAGTAAGTTAGTTCGTTGGTTAACCAATTGATTATGAGGTCTTGTCAAGATATTGCGTTTAAATACAATCGGAAACTACAAAATTTTGGATCAACTTGGTGTCAAACAGACTTAATCTACGATATGGATCCTTCAAAGTTAAAACTTCTAAGTCGAAAATGAGTTAGTCAACAAGAAATCAAGAATCTTCCCGATGAACGCAATAGCTTTTTGTGCTGATTGTCAAGTCGAAAGATTCAAATGATGGCAACGCGATGGAGATATCGGGTTGTTGAGGAATTGAAGTATTATCTACAACGTGAATTGGATCATCCTGCGAAATTTGAGATTTCATTCTTGCCAATTCGCACACAAATCATCTAAAGACCTAAGGAATCTAAAGTGCTTACACATGCCTAGTGCGATATGTCAGATCGCTTCGATTTGATGATAGATCACATAGACAAGATCATCAGGCAGCATTTAAAAATGTAACTGCAATATTTGATTTAAAAACTTTATCATCATCATCTTTGGTTTGATTTTGGTTGATAATAGTTGGTGGACCTTGACTTGCTCTAAGATTCATCGATTTTTTGACCCACGCCATTTTAAGACGTTGTTTAAATCCACCCAATTATCTTTAAATACTCGATCACCACTTTCGCTTTTCTAAAAGTGCTGATCATCCACTTTTGTGATGTTGTTATCTAATATTTTTGGCTAGACATTGTAATCCTTGGATTATTGTGAATGAGTTTTTATAAGATCTAATATTTCGCCTTCAATGTTTCAGCCCTCGTTCATTTATCGCCTCCAAAATCGTTTTAATAATCTTCGAAATCTTATATACATATACATATTTGGATCTATTCTTCGTTTGAAGTTCTCATTCCGAATACATTTTTATTCAAATCCACGTTGAGTTCGGCTGGAGGTGTTTATTGCACGTATTTGAAAAGAAAAAAGCAAGGCACGTGAATTAGTTAACTTTCATGTCTTATATTCGTTTTGTTTGTACTTACATAGCCACAACTTTTTTAACGTTTATCAATAACTCTCTTACAAATATATAACTTTTTTAACATTGAACACAATCAACCAGTATAAGTACATTTTTATTGATCCAATAAATTACAATTACAATATGCATCAACTGATTAGAAACTATACAATCTAATGTTAGCATTTACTTCACAATGAGGAATCGCAAAAAAGAGAAAATTGGTTTTAATTTTCATTACTTGAAAAATGACCACACAAGAAATATTTCAAAACCAAATTTACTCCGACGTAGTCGTATTTTATTCGGATTTATAGAGAAACCGTAGAAATATGTAGTGCCATACATTTCTAGTCTGTAATACATGTTACACCACTCAACAAGATAAATGTTCTCACTGTTACTTCAATCAGAAATCTGACATTTTTCTTTTACAGCATGTATAACAAATTGATTTACAGTTAAATATCGATATTGAAATGTAAAAACGGTCCTTTACTATAAAGTTGCTATATAAATACGTCGAAGTATACCATTTCAGATTCAAGTAGGTAATGATTCTGAACAGGTAGGTAGTAGTAATGTTACTGAAGCACATAACGCATACCTTACGTAAAGTAATATTTTATTAACAAATTCAAATGTGGTTTTATCTACAATTTTATAATTTAATCGAAAATCTTGTTCTAATATATGATATCATGTTGAACGATTAGAACATAATTTAAAATACCGTTACGACCGCGATCACCACGATATCCGTACTAAAATAAAAAATGAATGGAATTTAAATTCCAAATCAGTGCATAAAGAGAAATGCATAAATTGTATTTCCGTTCGAATTAGCTGACTTCTAGTGGCATTCGATTTACTGCTATAACTCTCCTTAATTGTGTTTTTTTACAAATCTACGCATATTACGTTTATGTATTTACATGTATATTTTCTATGTTTCTGTAATGCAACTACATTCGCAGGGTGTTAAATTACATTTCGAGAACGGAGTTTCGACGACAAAGGTATCGTTTAATTTGATCTTTTTACAGACACCTTAATCCTAAAATAAATTCTGTTCTACATACCTCTAACCAGTATTTCTCTGTCTCAACTTGACAAAAGCTACATCCATTTTCTACTATTTACTTATACAACATGTTCTATAAAGTTAATTTGTCTCAATCTTCCTTTGTTAATACTTCCTCTAATATTTATCTCACTACTACTCTACATATAGTATAATTTTCTGGGTTTTATACTTCGGTTATTGTCAATATCTGTATTTTAAGTACGCATGCCGGATTGCAGGTCTCTTCTGTTTTATAACTTCTGTCATCTTATATGTATGTTTGTTTGTTTATAAGTATGTTTGCATTAAATTTGATTTGAAATACAAAATTGTTTATATTTGTTCGTATCCTATATTACATTGATTTGTTGCTAGAAAGGTTTTATTATGATGAATATTTCTTTTTAATCCTTTCCATTTTGTTAACTCGATGAAAGAAGTAAACAAATGCGTGCTCTGAGGAAAACAAACTTGTTTATCCCGCTCGCAGGATAAATCAGAATTTAAAAACACAAATAATGAGGAAAACACCTTCTTCAATCTGAGGATAACAACTTGAGATAATAATAATTATACTTATAATTAGTCGCTGTACAAACATGCATCCTAAAAATGTTAAACATACTACATACATACGTAGTTAGTATCATAAGAACGTCTATTTCTTGAGTTCAACTTACACTGCCTTTCATATGTATGTAAGTACTTGGACACCCTTGCTTTTTTACCTTTTTTGTGGAAGGAATCCACGTAGAGATGCATTCGGGCGGAATAGTAAGCTAGTAAGATTCACTTAAACTGATTAAACACTATCAGTCGATTATGTTATTACTCGCATTAATGATAATACCTTCCCTTAATCTTACTTTAAGTCGATCTTTGTCTATTCACATAGTGTTCTAGGACATTTTTCGAAACAATAATTTCAGCATTACAACGAACAGAAAAGTAAAACATCTACGTAATGAATGACATACACTGAAATTAATTTGTTAGCCAACTATCACAGAAAGCTATGCAATGGCTGCACTGAAGACTACTTTGCATATGACAATCATTGGCACGGGGGAAATTATGCTTTGTTAATCGTTGACTGCAACCGTAGACTAGTTTCATCGTTATTAGGACTCTTCAGTACAGTATAGCATTGCGTAGCTTTCTGCAATTAACAAAGCAATCTCCACAACTTGATGTTCATCATATTAAATCATCTCACCAAACAAGTTGCTCCATCTAATGAACAGAGATAATTGTTGGCATACCCGGGATACCTCCTAGCAACGACGAGTAACAAATAGAAAACTAGTTGCAAAAGATACTTGAGAGGGATACAATGTAGTCTGCAGTGCAGCCATTGCACAACTTTCTGCGATACTTGTCCAACCAATCTCAGTGTAGATCATTCATTGGAGAGTTATGTAAACGTTCTCTTTTCTGTTCTATGTAATTGTAACTCCCTCAATTATCAATTGAAACTAGTTTTCAATTTGAGCATTGTTTTTTGATAACAAATAACAGCATTTCACTGATGTTTTGTGGGCATAAAGTTTATATCAATATTCTTCTGACCTAATTCAAAGGATGTTCGGCTAAGATATTTACAATTTAGACCAGGTATGGGCAACCTCCGGCCCGCTACTGAATTCTTTCGTTGCATATTAGCACGGCCCGTCTAAACTTAATTCATAATGAATCATAAGGATACCACAAAAATGTATATTTTTCAAGATTACTCGCAGCATAAAACTTCTACAAAAAAGGTTGCCCATGCCTGATTTAGACCATGTTGAAACGCAATATAAATTACCTTATCTCTTCCTTTATATTTTCATTGCCAAGCTAATGATGTATCGAAATACCGAGTCATTCCTGAAAACCTTAAGAGGGATTATCTTGGGTCTGTTGGACATGAACAGAGGAAATGATTTGAGGTTTAAAATGAATACAAATAAAATTATATCTCTTATCCTTATCTTACCCATTTGAATAGCTGTAAATATGTAGGAGAAATGTGGTCAAACTTCTAGATTTTTTGGCTATAATTTTTTTATTTTTGTCAATTTTCATAAAAATTACAATGTACTTTTTCAATTAAATCTCCAATTAAATGAATATACTTATGCCAATGTGGAACTAATTTTTTAAACCGTCGTCAAAGATTTTTTCGAAGTCTCTGCAATCCACCTCTTTATAGCATATTTTGCCTCATTTAAAGTTTGAAATCGGCCACCCCGTAGTGTATCTTTCATATTTCGGAACAGATGAAAATCATTAGGAGCCAGATCTGGCGAATATGGTGAACGTGGAGACAATTTCCAGGGCAATTCGTTTGTTGGAAGGCAGCTGACGCAATGGGCCAGATAATAGAATACTATTCTGTGTTAATTGAAGTACCTTTTGGTAGATAATCCATAAAAGTAATCCTCTCACAATCCTACAATACAGTAAGGATTAGTTGCCCATTCTGCTGTACCCAAATACATCTTTCAGACTTAGAACCATTTCAGAAGGTTTTACCGCTTCTCTAGATAAAGAATTAGACACGCCTTCCATGACTGCAAAATCAGCTATACGAAAATACCTCAAATAGCTAAAATATACTAAACAATGTTGCACGGGATTGCTGCGTGAACAGGCCAAGGCTTGCCTGTGATCGATGACCTATGATATTTACCAAATTGAATTAGAACCAAGTTCCTGGAACATCGGAAACATTCCTCGCCGTATTTCAAGAACGAAAGTATCACCCTGAGTGAAGGTAACGCAAAGAAACATTTTATCTCAAAATTGCGCATTCTGAACCACTGAAGATTATAATTTTAAAACATACACTTTGCAACATTTATCATAAAGGTCTGTGGTAAGGAAACCGTTGTAAGTAGTAAATCTGAGTGGAGAAGATGCGAAGGCAAGAAACTGTCGCTTGTGGACTTCGGCTAAGAATTATTGTAAGGAAACGTTTTGAGTTAGGTGTATTACAACTGAAGAGATATCAGTTTTTAACTTTCAATGCCCACAGCATTCATGTGGAAGATGAATGACCTCTTGTGTAGCTTTCCAAAGTGAATTGTATTTTGTACCCACTTCTGGTGATCCCGTAGCGACTGACCTTTTAGAAAGAGACGTTCTTATGGCACTGACTATATTCCACAATATTCTCAAAAAATATTTGCATTCATACTTATATACGTACCTATATTTCATTTTTTCGTACATATAATTTTAAAACATATTTACGTATGTAGGTTTTAAATTTATATATATTATATTTACGTTGGTTAAGTTTATATACTATTCGGTGGGTTATAACTTGGACATGAATGTCGTCGCCATCATTTCTGTAATATTTTAATGAATCTTATTTCTTTAAAAATCAAAATATAACCCACTGAATCCTAAAGTAATGTCTATTTTAAAATTTCTATATACAGCATCCGCAGGGCGTCAAAAAAGACTTAAAAGAGCGAGAGGTCATTTTCGTGTAATAAGGTACAGTTTCACATCCAATTTAAAACGATAAAAGCTTAAAACCAGACCTCTAATAATTTGCCTTTCATACCTAATTATTAGCTGGGCTATACTTCTTTCTTTTATGTTAACAGGGCGGTTGCTCTTTTACCTTATCAACTACAAATTTCTATAGCTTATATATATATATATATATATATATATAGTAAATTGCGAACTTATCTAAACATTTGCTGTTTTAAATAAAATTCGAACACCTAAAATTCTTTGAATGTCGTCCAAAAAAGTACGTCGATATATTGACGCCTTTAAGACTCTGGAGGGAGGATTTGGATGGCAAACACCTTCAGTAGCCAATGCTGTAGGATCGTACCTCCTGGGGCCAACTTTCATGAAATATGTTTTTCATTATCTGCGCCTTTACTCTACTTGTAACCGACATCCTTTAGACCAACTTGTCCAACACGGTGATGGAGTAAATTCAACGCGACTCGGACAATTACTCGCTTCTTTAAACGAATTGAAAGTTTTGTACTACATCGAAGATGTACCGTTTACTTCTTCATGTTTATATAATCGTATTTTGTACGTTTCATAATTTTCACGATGACTAATAGTAGATGTTACTAATTTTTATTTAAAGCAGTAGATGTCTCCTTTTACATTATATAATTAATTATACTTGGTACTGAGTGCTTTGGGTATAAAATATTAAGGTAATTACATCTACCACTAATATTTTCCAGTTTATGCCAGGTTATGTATTTCCTTTTGCCTTTATGACTGGTATAATGCCATTCAAATTGATAAAAATATTCCTTTATACAATTTAGAGAATTTTAAATATTGATTTAGGCAATGGCGTGTTCGAAGTACAGCTAACTATAGCTTGGTACGTTTGTTTCATCCGCCACTTCACCATTATAGTTTACAGAACCAGCACATGTTTAAAGAGTTTGATCCCATTTAATAGTGGCACATAGAAAAATTTAATACTTTAAATGATTATTCGTTAAAATGCCAGAAAGATTCAGAAATATATTGAAAACCTCATCAAATCTGATTCTGACCAGAGTGTCTATTTTGGTCAAGAGAATTGAAATTTACCCGTGCAACAGTTTGATACAAAAATTCTAGAAAAATCCAGAACATTATATTTGACTCCTTCCTCCGTAAATCCCCCTAATATCACCTTCCTTCACAGATACAAAAAAGGTAGCATGCAATCACCGGAATCATCGTATTTGTATCAAGAGCGTTTGCTAGGTAAAATGTGTGCGCACTTTAACGCTTTGAGGTGAATACGGTGCAAGGTAACTCCGGCAAGGCTAAGGTGGTCCAGTTCTTCTAACCGATATCTACAAATGACAGGATGCATTTACCCCTCTTTAATTCTTTCATTTTTTTCTTTACACATTTAGAGTCGGAACACCAAAACGTCACAACATGACCATCCCGCAGCTCGTCGATTTCCTAAACAAAACTCAAAGAGATCCTAGACTCAACGAAATTTTGTACCCGTATGCGAATCCAGCGCGTGCAAAAGACATCCTAGCTCAATACGAACCGAACAAGTACAATGTGCAAAAAGGGCAGCTGTCTTTCGATGGTTTTTTGAGGTACCTGATGTCTGACGATAATAACATTATGTCTCAGAACACCTTCGATTTATCGGCTGACATGGATCATCCGCTCGCGCACTATTTTATTAATTCATCGCACAATACCTATTTAACCGGCCACCAACTTAAGGGTAAAGCTAGTGTGGAGATTTACAGGCAGTGTCTGCTCTCCGGATGTAGGTATGCAAGTCGTGGAGAGAGCATAAGTAACGGTGAATCATTACACGTTTTTGTACTTTTAGGTGTGTCGAATTGGATTTTTGGAACGGGCGTACTGAAGAACCGGTCATCGTTCACGGGTACACTCTCGTACAAGAAATATCGGCCAAAGAGGTGTTGGAAGCAATAGCTGAGAGCGCTTTTAAAACATCCGATTTCCCCGTAGTGCTTTCGTTCGAAAACCATTGCAATCCTAGACAGCAAGCTAAAATAGCCAATTATTGTCGAGATATCTTCAGCGATATGCTCTTAGATGCTCCTCTAGAATCGCACACATTAGAACCAGGTTGTACTATTGATAGTGACTCCACCCGTTTCGCGTTTACTTGATGGGTTTTTTCATAATAGCGTTTATGTATTAGGTATACCGTTGCCTCCACCTTCGTTGCTTAAGAGGAAGATTATTATTAAGAACAAAAAGAAACACCATCATCATCATCATAAAAAGGTGGTTGAGACGCCTGATCAACCTACGGGAAACGGAGATGTCCCTCATCATGCACCAACATTACAAACAAGGCAGGTAAGGGATAAATCTTAGTCACTTTTATCAGAAAATGTTTATTTTATTTGCAAGGACATTTACTTCATAATCAATTATATATTCAGGAACAGTCGATCCTGATGCATTTTGCTTCAATTTCACCCGATATTGTCATAAAATTCGCAACAGAATAACTTACAGCAAAACGAGCACAAACATACACATTTCACCTACATACATAAAATTTCTGAAATACATCTGCTTTATTTGACGTGCGATCTACTATAAAGCGAAGTATTTTCCTTATCCAATCGTATGTTTGAATTATGCTTGTTACATCTAGCCTATAAAATATTTATGTATCTTTTTTATGATAAAGGTAAACAATAAAGAAAGGGTTTACTGTTTCATTCAGACTAGAAACAAAGTAAATTTTATATTCATGTGACTGTTGTTGCGAAAGTCCCGTATAAGCCGCTTTTACAGTCAGGAACTGTGATCATTTATGCTGAAAAACTTGTGATATCCGTTCGAATTGTTTTCGCTACTATATTGATAGATTTATTGTGCTTTGGACGTCAGCAATCTACGTCAATATGTTTTGATTCCAATAATGAAGTTATGGAATTCTATTGGAAAGAATTTTGTCTACGATATTTTTCATATGTTTTCGTAAAACTAAATACGATCTTATGAGCGTGAGTGTTTATCAACGTCAAACAAATAAAATAAATTAAAACTTGATTTTCAACACATTCTTGTACCAAACCGAAAATATCTGGTTAGAAAATTCTAAACACACCGTTAATTCGAAATACAGCGTGTGAAAGTGTTTTCGTTTCGACAATTTTTTGTGTGCCACTTTTTTAATCACGGAACAATGTTAAATTAATATTCAATTTTTATCCCCAACAGTTTCTATGACATTGTAAAAAAGAAATACCAGTAGCGTACATGTAAGTTTATTCGAAGCGATTCAACATTCTGAATGAGTAATATAGTTCATGTGCAATACCCAGAGCATAAAAGTCAGGAATTAAGAAATTTTGTAACGTAGTGCTATTGTCAACATGTGAGTATAGGAATTATAAACCGAAGAGTGGAAAGAAACAATAATAACACCTTTGGACAACGCCCTAGGACCTTTTGACATGGATGATTTTGATTTAAGGTTAGATCCTTTAGTAACTGATAGGTTGGAGACTAATGACTGATTAAAAAGGACAACTTATGGTTTTATAAACATGCTTTCGTCTAAAGTCTTTTAGGCTGATATCTTGTGAATCATAACTAGTGAGTGCTTTATTTGGCAGTTAGAAACCATTACCCAAGACTTGAGTAAGAGAGACATCGTGAAAATGCCGTACTTCATTTATTATAGAACACCATTAGTAACATATAAGAAGTCAACATATTTATTGGCTTTTATTTCCTATTCGCAAAATGAAAATACACGTAGCCTAGGCATCAAAAAACCTCAGGAACTGGAAGAAGCTGGAATACACGATTTATTGCGATTATCTAGGTTCCGTGATGGATGGCACCTGACACGAATGCGGGTCGGTAGATGGACAAGACTCTTGGTGGAATGGAAACCGAGAAACACCAAACGAAGATTATAGTTTATTCCACATCGATTCCTAAGAATACGCTCTTATGAGCTATTGACCTCTTACTTAGTCCGCACAGATTACATAAAACCTTCCCTATCCTTTTCTTTCCTAAACCTCGTTACCAGGTTTTAATCCGAATCTATCTAAATAAACCCGTAACATCGACGATATTGCAACGCCAATCTGATTTCCAATAAGCCGTATACTTAGGACTCTATGTGGAATAAACTATAGGAAGACCGAACACCTGCCGGCAAGAAAATATTCGGAGAGATGCTGAAATAAACTGGATGGGGATAGCTGCTGATAGGAGGAGATGGACTGAAGTGTGAAAGGCTTACGTCTAGCAGTAGTCAGAAATAGGCTTATTCTGATTATAATTTTGACACACACTCCTACAGGTAAATAAATAGCAGAATAAGCAAAGGAAGCGTAGGCGCAGGGACACTCAGAAAAATGATGAAATCAAAGTCGATATAGAAAAGAAAAACAAAAGAAAGATTATTTAGGTGTCATAAGACCAATCACTTTATACGGTTGCGAATTATGGACATTCAACAAGTTAAAAGAACGAAAACTGGAAATATGGGGAAGCAAATCATACACGAAGGAACGCGGTCAGGAAGAACTAACAAAGAAGTACTGCAATTGTACCGCAGTCCCTTACTAACATCATAGCACAAAGAACACGGTGGTTGGTATACGTGGAAAGGCTCCCAGAAACCGGAGTGAGAAACTGGTAAAAGCAGAAATAGTAGGAAAGAAGTGAAGAGGAGTGTAGGAAGATCGAGGACTGAAAACTAAAGCTCGGAACAAGAAATAATTGCGAAGGATCAATTCGTGGGTCTACAAGGCCTGTAGAGCTGTTATATATGCATATATAATTTTATTTCTGGCATTGTTGGGGCTAACCAATTAACCATCCTACAGTCCTTCTGCACATACGTACCTTATGCAATAATAAGCATCCAATGCCAAATGCAAAATGGCTTTAACACTCCAGCTGTTTTCTTTGTTTGTGGGATAGTCGTCCAGTGAATCAACATTATGTAACCGGAAAGGAGTGAATTTAAACCGGGAACTCAAAATCTTAAGTATGTGTCCGTTGTAGCCCAGAAAACTGTTCTTTTGCCTCCTCTTTACATGAAACTTGGACTGACTAAGTGACGTCAAATTAGAAGAAGGCATTTTTATTGGACCACAAATTAAAAAATTACTGGACGATGTTAATTTTATAGAAAAAACCGCCAAAGAACTCAGAGCTTGAAACTCATTTGTAAGTGTAATGAAGGAATTTTTAGACAACAGTATGGATGCTGACTACGAAAACGTATTTAATGAATTTTTAGACTACTACAAATCGCTTGGTTGCCGGAAGTCATTAAAAAATTACTTTTTCCATTGTCATTTTTTCCCTAAGAATTTTGGGACTGTCAGCGACAAACAGGGTCAAAGATTCCATCAAGATATAAGGATAATGAAAACTCGGTACCAAGGACGATGGGATCCAGCCATTATGGGCGATTACTGTTGAGTTCTGAAGAGAGAAGATGTGACCCTACATAAAACGAAAATATAGAATTACTGTGTTTCATATAAATATTTTTGATGTTTGCTTTTCTCTTAGATGTCAGCTTAATATAAATTATAAATATAGTAGATGTACAGCGTTATAAGACTTGTTAAATCATTTTGTTCAATAAATATTACACGGTACAGATCTACATGTGGTTTGTCTAATGTAACAAGAAAACCGTACATGTTACAACTTGTTGTTGGTTATTTTCGCATTTAAATAGGTTCATTCTACTACCATATGTTATTCAACTCCATATCACAAGAATTTTTTTTTTGTCGGCCAGTGTTATTACTGATTGTTTTGACAGGGTTCTAAAGAGTCAACGGGTACCGAAGAAGAAGAAACGAGTAGCGAAGAGGAAGCGGAAACTGGAGACACAGAATCGGTACCACAACCTCAAGGTGATGGAGTGGGAGTAGATCACAAGCCACAAGAAAAAGAAACGGAAGCCGGAGCGGAAATTTCAGCGTTAGTAAATTACGTTCAACCCGTACACTTTTCCAGTTTCGAAACCGCACAAAGTAAGTTTAAATTACTCTTTTATAATATCGCAAAGTGTCGGTACAAAAACGTAAAATTTTCTTCGACAGAGAAAAATCGTAGTTACGAGATGTCGTCGTTCGACGAGAAACAGGCGACCACCTTACTCAAAGAAAAGCCGATCGAATTCGTCAACTATAATAAACACCAATTGAGTCGTGTTTATCCGCAAGGAACACGTTTCGATTCCTCGAATTTCATGCCGCAGGTATTCTGGAACGCCGGTTGTCAGCTAGTCGCATTGAATTTCCAAACGTTGGATCTGGCGATGCAGCTGAATCTCGGAATATTTGAATATAACATGCGGTGCGGGTATCTTCTCAAGCCGGAATTCATGCGGAGAACGGACAGGCGGATGGACCCCTTTGCCGAATCGACGGTAGACGGGATAATAGCGGGCACCGTTAAGATTACAGTTATTTCGGGACAATTTCTCACCGATAAAAGGGTAGGGACGTACGTCGAGGTGGATATGTACGGGTTACCAGCCGATACCGTTAGGAAAAGGTATCGAACGAAGGTCGTACAGAATAATGGTATCAATCCCCAATACGATGAAGAACCTTTCGTTTTTAAAAAGGTGAGTTTTTTTGTTTGTGCAATGAAATACCTTAATAACACTGTTTCGAAAACAAATACAAAACAATCCGTTTGAGCAGAAAATGTTGCATTGCATACTTGTATAATATGAACATTAATTCGTCCTGGTTTAAAAGAGGGACGTGGAAAAATGGTGGCTTTGGATGCTTCCGGATACGTATTTCGACCACTAAGTTGTCATCCTCAGTGGACGAAACACAAAAAGAAAAGAAACGACACTCAATACAATAATTTACGAATGGAGCTTTTTTCCTTTGTGTGTTTCTCCACTGAAAATTGAATATGAGATTTTTTCATTTATCCTTCGAGCAATGCGATTGACTTTCCAAACCAAATATATATATATGTATATATTATATATTTCAAACTAGAAGAAATCAACATTAACTTTAATGACCTGGAGTTTGTGTCACTATAAAGTGACAAGGTCCTTGCCCATTTGTCAATTAGAAATTTTTGGCTCGACATAGATTTTACTTTTGTGTTGAAGTCACGTGCTAACTTTTTGGATACTTTCTAAATAGTCGATCAAAATTTTCTAAACTATTACCTAAAATAAAAGACGAACTAGAAATTCAGGGGCTAATCTCATATACGAGAATTGACCAATAGATTTCAACGACCTTTGCGAAAATTCTCGGCTTTCATCTTGTGCTTATATTCCACAATTCCTTCAAAATTATTTTTGCTTAAAATAACAAGAGTTAATACAACATCCATTAATTCGAACCTTAGGTCGTATTACCCGAATTAGCATCGATACGAATAGCAGCGTATGAGGAATCCGGAAAACTAATTGGACATCGAATACTACCAGTTGTTGGCCTTTGTCCCGGTTATCGCCACGTAAATTTAAAAAACGAAATCGGACAACCGCATCCGACCGGCACCCTCTTCTTACATATCGTAGTTAAAGATTACGTTCCTGACGGCTTCGCGGACTTCGCCGAGGCCTTGGCGAATCCCATCAAGTACCAAAGCGATTTGGAGAAGCGCGCGCAACAACTATCCGTACTTACCGATGACATGGAGCCATCTACGGACGGTTGTTGCGATGAAAATCCCAAGAAACCGAAAGAAAACGCCTCTAACGGAAGTCCAACGCACAAAACGACGCTCGTTTCCGGTGCCGATTCGGTCGATATATTGCCTGAAAACGACGGTTTCGCTCCGGTGCTGCCACCGATTGGTGATCACGTCGTCATGAACAAACCGGAAATCAAAGAGGAAAAAGTCGAGGAATTCGTTGCGGAACCACTGGATAAGATTATGGAAAATAAGCAAGTGAAAGACAAGAAATTGGATTTGGATAAGAAGTTGGAGAGTTTAAGGAAGAAGCATGAAAAGAAAAAATTAACGCTGCAGACCCAGAAATCTGGGGAGAGGAGTTTCATTATCAAGTTGAGGAAGCGGTATTCGAAGCCAAATCTGTAAGTATTAATAGTAGTTTGATATTGTCCTAGATAGCATGATGGTGGTATTAATAGTGGTAGTAATTTAGTTATGTTTTGGCTTTCTAAATAGTTAGTAGTAGAATAAGAGAAAGCTTTCAGGAACATGCCCAGATCCATTATGTTCGGTTTAGGGTATAAGTTAGAAAATTGGATTTAGTATGATAACACTGGGAAACAATGTTTTTGCTTCTTGGACGATGAGTACTGTTTCTTATGTATTTTTCGATCCTGATCTTGAATCAGTCGTTAGAAATCGTCGATCAGGTACCAGTATTCCCCAATTGCACTCTCCATTGTTGCGATTTATCCTTTGTTCCTCAACCAACGTACATCGCACCGTAAATGAAAGGCATGCCTGACACCTTTGTGGAGATTTGAAAGTCATTGCCCTCGCTCTTCAACTAGGATATACCAAATTTTGCTGTTTCTTGTACGAGTGGCAGAGCAGAGATAGACAAAACTATTACGTAAAAACAATGGCCATCAAGAAGACAGCTCGTTCCGAGAACAAAAAGTGTCTTCACTCAGCTCCTGAAGGATCCCCATAAAGTCTACCTGCTACCTGTACACATTAAACGGAATCAGATTCATAAACAAAATGGATGGATAGAGACGACGAAGGTTTTACCTTTTTTAAAAAAATAATTTTATGGGTCAGTGACGCAAAATTCAAGGAAGACGTATTCGTGGGCCCTCAAATTCAGGAATTAATTAACAATCCTGAGTTGGATGCTACCCTAAACGGGCAAGAAACACCAACGTGGGAGTCAATCAAGAAAGTAGTCCACCACTTTCTTGGAAATAACAAGACGAACAACTATAAGGACTTTGTGAAGAAATTGCTTCAAAACCATAAAGCTCTTGGCCGCGGTGTGCCACTGACAATTCATTTTCTTCATTCATATTTAGATTTCTTCCCGAAAAATCTAGGTGATGTCAGCGACGAGCACGGTGAGCGATTTCACCAGGGCATATTCATCATGTAATCGGGTTATCAAGGCAAGTTGGGCCTAAAGATTCTGGCCGATTACTGTTGGAGATTAAAAAGAGATATTCCTGCTCCAAAATACAGTCGAAAGTAAGGTAAAATTAGCTTTTGCACTGCGATTAATATAAGAATTTATGCTATTTAATATAGGTTTTTCAAAATTTTAAACGCGTGTTATTCAGAAACTATGCCCGACACAAAAATTTGGAAAGCAGATTCAGGATCAGTGCGAAAATACTATAGGAATGATTCTATTTGATCAAACAAACACGTAAAAAGTAACATTTTGCGTACCAATGTAATATCCTATCTCTTCCAGCTAAGGAAACTTAACACGGAAAATTTTCTTATTTAGTTGCGAAAAACCTAGTTTGCAGCAATTTTCAATAAATTATCAAATTTGTATATGATCTATAACCAAATTTTTGCACATTTTCGTTCGATTCTATCATTAGCATATCTAGACAATACGTTTTCTAAGTCATAATTTGGTTCTTTGGAGGTAGTTCAAAATAAAAAGAGCTTCTTATTTCGACTAGTTCAAGACGACAATCTTCCAAAAAGTAATATGCCTTTGGATTATTTCCAATAAGTTCACTCTGTTAGAATACTTCATTCGGCAAACTCAATCCCAACAATTTAGCGTAGTAGTATTCACCATTACTTTATCTATTCGAATAGTTCTGAATACGTATTTCAACACCTAAGTTGTCATTGTGAGCGAAGGAAAGACTAAAGAAAAACCGAAAAGTATTAAAAATTCGGAATGGTTCTCTTGTTTGCCATTGAGATCAGAACTACGTTTGATGTTTAGTTAATAATGTCTTCTTCTTGAGGCGAGATATTTTGAAGATACAGCATCGCGTCTTACAGTGAAAAATTTCTCTACGTTCCGAGAGAAGAACAAAGAACAAGGTGCACGATATTGGGTCTAGATTGTGAGATGATGAATTGGATCCGTTAGGAGCACTGTTAACCAATTTTCACGAGTAACACTAGTTTTCCTTTGCGTTTGTCACTTGGTAATCGAAAGACGTATTTGACATATTAAGATTGTATGTAGTAAGGGCAAGAGCTAATTTACTTCTATTTCTACTCTAAACCACAGACAATCCTGATTTGATCTTGATCAAACTTGTTGGATATCCATCCATAGTAATTTTTTTGTCCTAGTTTACGTCGTATGTTGTTCAGATATTATTGGACATGTTCCTGTTTTATTGCTTTAGATATTGCATTCTACTTCGATGCATGCATTAATTTATTTAGCGAAGTCCAGTGTACGGGGAGCACAATCAAAATTAAATCCAACGATGCACCAACTAACAACTAAAAAGTGTTTTGTATGTGTTGCCTGTACTCATAAATTAGGCGCTCTTTCCTCATTTATTTTAGACCTATTGAATCACCCAGTACAGAACCGTTATCGAGCATGGCCGAATCTCCAGACCCGGGTACGACGACGACTACGGCAGACCAACAACCGGCCATCAAACGAAGCGAAAGTGAGCGATTATTGGCGGTCAATCGCGAATTCGTCATGCAAGAGAAAGAACTTCGCGAAAAATATCACGAGGTGATCTTTTCGACAGCGGAGAAGGTCATGCAGGCGTCGCAAGAGAATCAGATCAAAGCCCTCAAAGTGCAATTCGATATGGAGATTACGGAATTGATGAGGCGACTGGAGGCCAATCGGCGGGATCAGGTTAAGGCTTTGGCGAAAAAGCATAGGGATAGAGACGAATTGGTGAGGGTAAAAAGAGAGGTTGCGAGTAACGTTGTGGATCGGGGAGTTTTGGAAAGAGAGAAGTTGGATCAGGCCTTCCAGCATCGAATAGCCGATTTGGAGAAGCAACACGAAGCGGTGCGGAATGCTTTAGCGGATCAACGGGCGAAGGTAAGGACTAAAAAATCTTTCTTGTCGATATGTCGCAAAGAAATGATGAATATAGAGATTTGATCAAATAGGTAGATGATCAATTCATGGAAGATGTTAAAATAACAGCTCTGTGGGTGATTTCCCTAAAAGAGTAAGTGATTTGATCAAATCCCTTAACTGTTTTAGTGAAAAGATGAAATAATATTGTTTAGATATTAAAAGTATTTATTTAGTAAACCATGCATTATTAAATGTAAGAGTAGGTACAACAACAGTCATTGAAACACAAATTATTTATTCGAAACTAACTAACAAAAGAAAAAGTCACTTAAGCTGATATTTTTAAAAACAAAAAGGATATTTTTACAGAAATTTTAAACATTTTTAGTGAATCTATTTAATCTGACTCTGATCGAATTTGTATCTGAAGAACAGTTTAATGAAACTATCAGGACAATTTTGAACAAGCGATATGATAAAGAAAAACCTTTGTGGACTCGCGAAAAGATAGAAAAAGCACAGGCATGGAACAATTTAAATTAACACTATTACTTAAACTACAACGGACACATAAACAGTTCTATTATGGAAAAAATACGATGTTATGGAAGTAGATACTAAACATCTTTGAGTTTGAAGAGAAAAGTCTCCGGTCTACATGTGAAAATAATGCTAACGGAAAATTTTTACCACATACTTCAGGAAACCCGTCAGTCAACTGGCTACGAAGGAAGAGATAAAATGCTGTATAGTTTAAAATCGAAATATCTAATACCTACTTCAGTTGTATTGGAGTTTTTGAATATGTGTACGGTATATCAGTTTAAAAGAATTTCCGAGAAAAGGAATCCTTGTTTGCCCAATTGTATCTAGCGACTTCAATCATCATGGTCCAGTCGATTTAGTTGACTTACGGTGAACCTCAGATAGAAATTACAAATGGCTATTACACTATCAGGACCATGCGACGAAATTCAGCTTTCCTCGACCGTTGACTTAAAAGAGCTGCTGAAGTAGCGATGAAGCTATTAAAAATATTTTTGGAAGTAGATTGTCCTCATATACTACAAAGCGACAACGGCCATGAGTTTACGGCTGCTGTCATACAAGAATTAACAAGCCTGTGGCCAACGTGCAAAATTGTAAATGGTAGACCTAGACATCCAGCTGGTCAAGGATCTGTTGAGCGATCAAATCAAGATGTTGAAGCTATGTTACGTGCTTGGCTAATTGACAATGACACAAAAAATTGGGCTATAGGTTGATACCTTGTTCAATTCCAAAAGAATTCCCCTCTTCATCGAACCATTAAACGACCACCTTACAAAGCTTTATTTGGAACAGAACCAAAAACAGGACTCCAGTCTAGTCATATTTCGAAAGAGTTGCTCGAAAAACTTGTTATTGAAGAAGACTTGGATCTACTTCTTAATCAGCAGGACCATGGCCTTATCTTAACACCACCAGACTTATCAGCAGCTTCCTTACAGAACAACAACGGCGCTGCAACTTCAAGAGATCTACCAGCATCTGAATGAATTAATTACAATGCTTCAACTTCAAATGATCTAACAATAGTTAAATCAACCAACAATAACACTTCAATGTCACATTCGCTAAAAATGTTTAAAATTTCATCTAAAAATATCAGCTTAAGTACCTATTTTGTTAATTAGTTTTGAATAAATAATTTGTGTTTCAATGACTATTGTTGCATTACCTACTATTTAATAATGCACGGTTTACTAAATAAATACTTTTAATATCTAAACAATATTATTTCATCTTTTCACTAAAACAGTTAAGGGATTTGATCAAATCGCTTACTGTCTTTAGGGAAATCACCCACAGAGTTGTTATTTTAACTACTTACTTACTTTAGGGATTGGATCAAATCTACATTTTTATCATCTCCCTGCGACAGATATATCGATTTTGGAAATAGTTCTAAATATGTACTTTGGAGCCTTTCTTATTGGAAAACCACTAATACTAATTTGATGGCCGAGGTAGTTGATCTGTTACCGATTATTTCTAGGCAAAGATGGCACTATCCAAAGAATTCGAGACTCGTCTAGCTCGCGTAGAAGCTGAAGGTGGTCTTCAATGAGATGCCGTCGCGTTGGTGGCGAAACACTTTTATACCATCGCGGCGGTGTACGTCTTATTCGTCGATACCGAAGACCGACGTTGCGAAAAAGACGATCAGATCGATCCGGATGGAAGCACCGATCCGTAATCGATATTACACATGATACATACATACATATACTACTTATGTAATATGACGGAATGTGTGGCAACCACGACAATCAATTCAACGGAAAGCGCGCGCACGGTTTGCATTAGTCGCTCTATCAGATAGTCTCGCTGTTGTCTTATTTGTGATAGTAGTTTAGTGGTCGAAACAATATTGGCCAGTTTCGTTCGTTCTATTTTAAGTTACCTCATCGAGTCAGGCTTGTAGTAGCCGCTTTGTATTCGGACTGAGCTAGTTCGTATGTACATAAATATATATGGCAGAGAGATAGTAAAATCAATACAATTGGTTATAGTAGATAATAATAATAATATGCGCTGTACATTGACGGCAGATGTACATAGTAAAAACAAAGGATACTTGTTATTTATTGATTATAAGTGTGTTTCCCCGAACCTCTCCCCCAATCTCCAATCTGTATCTACTTGTGTGTGTAGTCAATCAGTCGTTTAAAAGTAGAGTACGATGATAGTACAGTGATGTCGTAACGAGGAAACAAATTATATGTGCCATGTTGCCAAATTACTTAAAAAGAAAGAAAGGGTGAAATTATTTTTTAATATAGGATGTATAAGGTAAAAACTGCGACCAGAAAGGAATATGAAACAGTTTTTATAACAAATATTCATAGTTTAAATTTTTCATTTATTTGAAATTATTTGCGATTGTCAAAGGAAGACCCGGAACCCGAAAATTCAAAAACATGTGAAACTTTGGGAACATATAGATCATATATAGGCATTTATTACGTATGTTTTTTTTTCTGTGGAAAAGCACTCTGAGTGGGTGAAGAAATTGTTTGGAAATGGAAAATCTGCCGATGCGCATAACTCGCTAACGGTAAAAGATAGGAAAAATGTTTTGAGACAAAAATTATTTGTTTGAATCTTTGGGATTAATAATAGGCAATAGAAATTGGTTGATTGTATAACAGACCTAAAGTTATAGTGGTGGATTTAATTTTAAAAGCTAACAAAAAATTAATAACTACATTGTAAATTATTTTGCATTAGGGTTTACAATAATATACCGGCATTATCCTATCGATTATATTATACGTTAAAATACCAATATAATTGGTGTTTATTTTTAAACATAGAATGGATTATTCTGCATGGTGATAAAACTCCTCAAAGAAAGAAATGTTTAAAGCACAGGAATTTTTTATACCATGCACATCGTGCGATGGCATGACTACCACATATAGAACAACGAGGACGATGTTGTGTGAAAGCAAAAGTTGCTGGTTCTTCAAATTTATTCGGTCTTTAGTCAACGTATCGGCTTTTATAGCAAGCGTAAGCAAATAGGTCGTAATATTTTGGGCTCCGAAAATGGATTATGAATAAGAGATTGCAAGTTTACAATACCATTGCGTTCATGTAACACAATATCTCCAACATACAGTAATATAAGGTCAGAAAATTTTCTTACAAAGTTTTCCCATATGCGAAAGCCATATATGTACATCAAGACGTTGTATCATTGATGTAGTGTTGTTCTGGATCGTTAATATATTCACATGTTTGTTGGATGGTATACTGGTTTCTAATATAGCAGGACAGTGACCAGTCCAAGAGTTCAATAACAAAATGCTGTGAATTCCCACATTTGGCAAATACGCATAGGTTAACCATTGTTAAAATAGTTCTTTTGTTAACTTTCCAGATGCACATGCTGTTAAATGAACATTCCACCTTCGAAACAAAGACTGCGATACACGCCCACCAAAACTACCATTTTGCTCTTTTAGGACAATGAATAGAGGCTAGAGTAATTTTCCGGGGGCTGATATTGTTGGTAGTATGGTATAACTATGTGTAGTTGCGGATATAGACTGGGCAACTGCCGTAACAGTTTCTCAACGGCATTGAATGTATTATCCATCCCGATCTGCCCTATATGATCTTTTGCAGCATTAGCGAAACTTGAAGCAATTTCCTTCCGTTGCTCGGAGTCTGTGCCATATCATCGCGTAATAAATTGATTTATTTTTCTTGAAACTATTTTGTAGACTCTCTTAAAATTCCAAACCCATTGTCTATGTTAGCTTGTAATGTCCATAGCTAGACGTCAAAATCATGAATAATGGCACCTGAATTATACTATTTAGAAATTCATTACATACGAATTGAGAAATTTTAAGCAACTTCTTTCGTCGCATATCACCTCTGTTCATTGCGTCTTCCAGCCTAGAAAAATATAATCTAATGATACAAGTAGGAACAAATACTTGCTCTGTCATAATATTACTTCACCATTTATCTGTACAATTGCTGCATAGAGGAAACTTTGCGAAACTTTTGCTGGACGGTATTCAACGCAAGTCGTCCTTTCTTCCCACTTTTCCAATACGTAACAGCGTTGGTTTTATATTTTAAAGTTACCTCCTTCTTCTGGTGTACATTCTTCTTCTTCAGCTTTTATTGCTTCTAAAGCTTCTTCCCTTGTGGACACATATACCGCATCTACAAATTCTGGGGAATGAGGTGTGTGCGGTTGCAAAAAAGTTGTATCAGTTTCCAGTGAAAACGATGTTTCCCTTTGAGCATAGGGAAGGATATTTTTTATTATGTCGAGCAATTCGATTTCGTTGGCATTCACAAGAGACCCATTCTTATTATTGACAACTTCGAACGTCACCATCAGTAAGCAATTTTCAACACTACAGGTCTGTTATATAACCAACCAATAACTATTATTAATTTCAAGTTTGATGAGTTATATATACTACTTTCTTATGTCATTCAGCCTATTTTCTCTACAAAAATGTTTACTATTTACTGGTCTAATGTAGCTTCCTTCGATAACCTACAACTTTTAGATAAGAGAAAATCTAATCTAATGAAAAAGAAAACAGTAAATATTTGCTTCCTGCCTGCTTGCTAAACCTTGTCCAAAGAAACGATTTGTGTCTTAAAACTTCTTCTCTGCCTCTTACCGTGAGCGATTTAAGCGCGTCGACAGAATGCGAAATTTTGCATTTCTAAAATTTGTTTACACCCACTCAGAGTGTTTTCCGCAGAAAAAGTGCGTAGTACATACTTATATGTATGTGATCTACATGTTCTCAAAGTTTCATAATTTTTTAAATTTCCGGGTTCGAGATCTTTCCTTCTAAGCACAAGTCTAAAAACGTTGCCAAATATGTTGAAACATTGGTTGGTACTATAAAGGGGCTTGCTTTTTTAGTGAAAATGGAAACGCTTTTTATTAAGAACTTCGCAAAAATTTTTGGTAGGAGGCTTCTCTCTCTAAAAGTTTCAAATACAAAGTGAGGTACTCCGTACGTCATATGATCTCATACCATGTACTTTTGCATTAAAAATGTGACATTCATTCATTCATTTTTTAAGATTGGTCACCAATAGACCAGGCGCTTGAGCTTTGTGCTCTTTTTTTTTTTTTTCAATCCCCAATAAGAGTGTTACTTCCTTTCAAGCAGCCTTTCCTCCACAAAGGCCACTATATTGGCTAAAGTAGTTTTGCGAACTCCAGTAGATCCTTGTCGAAATGCTGCAGTCATAGTTCCTTCAGTTCCTCACAGGCGCAGATAACACTGCATACTGGTTTCCTCTTGTAGTTCAGATCTACACCACGGTTCGTTTATCATTGACATGTTGCACAAATTATTTTTCAAGGGGGAATGTCCAATTACTAAACCGGTAATAATCTTAATCTTTTTTGCTTCTTCTAATTGGTTTAGCTAACAATCTTCTATCTCTCCTACCTAACAATGTCTAAGTGTGGAACTAACCTTCAGTCAATTTTCATTTCCTTCAATATTCTCTTTCCAACCATAATGAGATCTCTCGTCCGGTAGAATCCTTTATTAATCCGCATACAAGTTCTGGTCCTAGAAAGTTTCCTTTTGAACGTTCCTTGGCTAGTTCATCGGCAATTAAATTTTCTGTAATGATTTTATGTTCTGGCACCCAGATCAAAGAAACGTGGTCCCGTGCCAGTTCATTTTGGGCTTTTTACAATGTTTTACCAGTTTCTATCTTGTAATAGGCTTCGTAACGGCTTTAATAGTCGCCCGCCTATCAGTGATCATTGATATTCTTCTGTTTGTGTAACGTTCGTCCCCCTCCTGATTTCTTTAGCACAGGCAAATAGCTAATGTGATATATTTATTTCTATTTGATGATCCCACGGCTTTAAGGAAAATGCCCAGTATTTTTTAAACGAACGCTTTGAATATGCTGTCGCGTAACTTGTAAAGTTAGCGAAATCTATCAGGTAATCAGGAATGTTCCTGCGGTGTTATACATCAGTAATTGAACAAGGCCAGAAATGTTTAAAAATAATTTTGTCCGTTCAAGTAAACCCCTCATAGTTAGGGACTCCTAGTTGTATAGGTACATTAATGCAAGTTTGCACCTGTGTCCTTAGAGTTAGGGAAGCCTGCTCACTTTCTCTCTTACATTATCCTTACAAAAGTCTCACTTGCACTTATGACTGTCGCACTAATAAACAGTTATAATCGCTTAGAAAAACATCTTAAGAATATCCGTGATGAGATGGAATTTTTTATCCTAGTACATCATTTTTTGCAATTTGTCCAATAGCGTCATCGTATCAAACCACCATTTCTCCATGGCTAACTAGTCCTAGTTATTCCCACAACATGTTATAATTGCAATAAGCAGATCACCAAAGTATAAAAACAACGAAACAATACCAACTGTGATTGACGGTGCACCATTCCTGAACATTTAGAAGTAATTAATTTAACAATAGTTGGTCTTACACTCCATTCTTCATCATGCACATTAGTTGGTCCTTCTCGAAACATACGGCACCTGCTTCTAACCACACTGTCACTCCTGACATTTTCAACATAAACAGAACAAAGTTCACGATGAATCTCAGTAGCCTTTGTGTTCTTTGCACACAGAAATCGGACGATTGCACAACGCAGTATACAATCCGTGTGATTTTCAATTGCAGTGGCCATTTTAAACGACCAAAAATAGCACGAAAGAATGTCCGAACGATTGTCTCATTAGCACTGCCAGACGCACATTAAACCAGACTACAACGCAGCGCTGCGATCGCGCGGATATCCCCACTCCTTTGTTAACTACAAACTTACTTTAGGAATCACCCTTATTTAACATCAGCATATTACTTCATTTTGTTTCACTGGTTTGTTTTTACGAAAGTCTGATCGTTACACATTTATCCTCCTACATTATGCATCTAAGCTCCCAATTTCTATCAACTTCCTAAATTTGTTGTTTGCGCAGTCACCAAAAAGAACGATTTAATAATTTACTGCATTTCAAAAGTAAATTCTGATGTAGATAAATGAATTGTTGTTTTTTAGGCAAAAACTTAGTGCATCGAATCCCCTCATATGGACGAAAAGAAAGACTGTATCCAAATTTATGGTTTATTTCTAAATTTCGTGAACTCTACACCGTAGTTTTTACCCACGAAGAACAAAAATTGATATTGAAGAAAGCCGCATATTTCTGTTGGAAAGGAAAATTTTTTAAAATTCGGTTGGGTTTCTAATTTTTTCAATTATGTTATATTTATTCAAAACGTCTCGTTAAAGGTAATATGTAAGCTCAACCCCTAAAACATTGTTCACTGCAAATTACATTCCATTGGGCGTCATGTCAATAATTCGTATTCCTACTTACATTTAAGAATACATTATCTCTATTTACTACACCTTTTATTGGCAGTTGATGTGTGTTTAAAGTATGTAAACGTGTTTGTAAACGCTGACTTTCAAATTTAACATTCAGTTCATGTATCGCTTTTCTTCATACACTAACTAACACAAGAGGGTATTGCGAATTACACATAATGAACAAAACCTGCAAAGGCTAACTTTTTCTATGAACACAACAGATGAAGACCTAATACGCCTATATAGACCCAATAATTAATAATGTGTGCAATCACCATTATTATTTAGTACGGCTTTACATCGTTTAGGTATGCCTTCGACTAGTTTTTCTCTTTAATTTTACGACACAGTGACTTCAATTTAAAAATACGTTTTCCACGTAGTTTATTCTTTAACAATGGCCACACATTTTTGATCGGTTTCGCATCGGAGGATTGTGAAGGCCAATCCAATACCTGCATGTTCTCGTTCTTCCATGACACACAAAGCCTACTCCGATCTTTAGGTTCATTGTCCTGTTCCTAACACGAATAATCATTACCAAATACCATAGCTTCGCAGATGGCAGAAGATACTTTCTATAAATTTTAACCATCCCTTGTGCTTTTTGGTGAAGATATGTAGAAGCAGTACCAAAGAAGTACCTTAACTAGATGTTTCGCGTACCACTTTTCTACCGCGAATCCTAAGACCGATGATTCATCTAACATAATCATTGCACGCTGCGTAGGACGGCTTGGTAGATTGTCTATAATATTTTGCCTATTTTGATACCTTGTAACCCAGTTCTTGAAAAATGCTTCTAACCTATGGATATACTTTGCCACTGCTTTCAAGGATATACCTAAGCCTTTCGGATGTGTACACAAGAACATTGCTTCAAAACGCTTGATGTACAGAGTACTTATTTTACAATCGGTCTGCTTACTCGGAGTTTACAATGGATATTAATTTTTAAATTACAAGGCGCGCAAGGATTGAGGATTACGGAATATACCTGTTTCTCCTGGAAAAAGCAGGTGCAGAGATTTTATGACTTTTCAGCAAAATGCTGTTAATATCTTATACATCCTATCGATTTTCACCATTTGGTGAAACAGTCACGTATTCAAATCAATAATTTTTGATGTTGTGCTATGCCGAAGTGCATTTCTATTAATAACTCCGACAATATATTCAGGCAAGACCCTTCATTATTTCTTCTTCTTGGGTTTTTACTTGAAAAATTTAATAGAAACTTCCCGAATTTGGTATGAATCGTATCGAAAGAGAGAAGTACATGTCAGTCGGTTTTCGCTGTTTTTGAAGAAATCGTCAAACTCAAAAACAGAAAAATTTGCATAACCTAGATATTACTAGAAAATATTAAGCAACATATTTGGTGTAGTAACGATTATCAGCTTACAACTCAACTGGGTTTAATGAAATTCGGTATGGATTGTCTTATGGTCCGTGAAGATTGGACGTACACCCCACCCTATTCAAGAACTTTGACGTTAGTTTAGTTTTATTTATTTCCTTGGGCAAGCCTTACATGGTATTTAATTTCAATTTTTAATGTTACAGGATCACTTTTTATTCTGCGATGTGTTATTCGCCCCACATAACTTGGTAGACGATCTGTGAGTTTTCTACTCGACATTCGAACGAATTATATTGCTGAAAATAATTACTTGATTTACAGAATTGCGAATATTATTGAAAAAATTGTACAATTTGGTGTATAGACTGCGAGCAAACATTGTAGGGATTTACCAAGAAATAGTAATTACAAGAAAGTCAAAAACAAAGAGCTTAATAATACATCTAATTACCACGAACTGTTAGATGGCTGTACATTTGCAAACATGGAACCAATCAAAATATCTTTTACCGACAATGTTTAAAAATATCCGTTAATTGGTTTGAGCGATGTAGTTTGCCTCTCGAACATCAGAATCTATCTAATCCAATAAATAAATGTGACAGTCATTAAATTCCATTGAGTTAAGATTTTGTATAATTTTCATTTTTTTCTTCTTGGGCATATCCAATTGGACCTGGAAGATTTTAACGAAATAATTGCACAGAGGAGGAATTCGTTGTGATTCTTTGCTCAATACAGAAATCATTGATATGAATACTTAACCAATAGCACCCAGGCAAAATATGAACGTTTGGTTATGCGTGTGATTTTGTGTGCTAGTATATAGTATTGTTGCCATTTGTTACTACTCAATGGTTGTTACTTAGGATTTATAGTTAATCACTCGTTAGTGTAGCGATGAGGTTCGTTGGCCTCTGTGCAATATAAACAAAAAGATGAAATTAGAAATATTAGTATCGTAATATTATTGATTCGGTTACGTAAAATTCTACTCATCTGACGGCCTACATTTTTAGTTTGTGGGAATGTGGATGTGTTAGGAACGAACAAAATTCACGCGGAAAATCTATTCGCTTCTTTTTTTTTTTGAGATTTTTTATCGAATAATACTCATTTTTGTTTTGTATTCTATTTGTTAAGAAGACATAATCATTCTTATTGGATAACGTGTCTTATATTTATTAATACCGAATGTCAAAATTAGATGCAGGTGAAAAACTTCCAGCCTTAAACGATTTAAATCCTCAAACATTCAGAAATAATTATTTTGGAAGGTTGACATGACAAGGAAGATAATGAATCCTGCTTTCAATTTCGTCGTTAGGTATTAATGCTTTAATTTAATTGATTTCAAGTATTTCCTATTAATTATTAGATTTGTAACGTTTATATCGATCTAGGTTGAAAACGACTATATTGTAACTTTTTACATACATGATTATTACGTAGTGTTTGTTATTTTCGTTTGTATTATTCTTATAGGAAATTTTGTGTACTACGTTAGAGAAAATATCGAGTTTATTTTACCATTCGAATGTAAAAAAGGAGAAAACATTCCAAGCCTGTTTGGCGTGATCATGTGTCTCGGAGTGTTTGTTATTTTGATTTGTACGAAATAAATAATATATTTGTTATGATTATTACCACTATATTATGATTATTAATTGAATATAGTTAGTGAGGAATCTAGTTTTTTCCAACTGTGCCTTTGCCTCATTGATAATTTTATTCATACTATTCTAATTATACCACCAAGTTATGTATTACGTGTATTTATTATGAATTTGATGTGTCTAAAATAAATAAATCCATGTCTAAGAAAACGGAAGTTTTAATTTCCTCTACCGATAATTTTGAAGTAATATATTTACAACCCTTCCTTGAGCGCAATCAATCTACAAAGGTTGTTTCCAAAATTCTAGGAACTAGCTATAATTTTTTCATTTCGTTAATTTTCAACAAAATTGTAATGTAGTTTTGCAGTATAATCTCGGATCACAATACACTTATTTATTCTTCTCAATACACACTATTTTTTTAAACTGTCCTTAAAGAACTGTTTCGGAGGCTCTGCAATCCATCTCTGTATAGCAAGCTTTACCTTACCTAATCAAACGCTCCATAATGGTTCTCCCTAGTTTGGAAACAGATGAAAATCACTAGTGTCAGATCCGGTGAACAGGATGGAGATGGAACAATTTTCAGGGAAATTCGCTTAAAATACCATTCGCTCTTCTTAGGGTACCTGATATTGTAACTGCATCGTCACAGTCTAGCGTGTTAGCCTCGTTTTTTTAGATAAAAACCTAATCTCAAGGCTTTTACAATGAGAAAATACCGCCCTTGAGGGTGGGATAGAGTGCTTGTTTTCCCTGCGTACATCAAGCCCTTAAGTGGAGAGCGGATGTCTATGGGCAAATGAATGCAACAACAAAGGCGGCGCGAAATGACAGCGTGCAATGACTCATTTGAGTCTTTCAACCAGTTTCATGGACTGGAACTTGCCAATGATCTGTCAAAGTTGCTTGAGGTATTATCAGGAAATTTAGAAATAAAAGATACAGTGCAACAACTCGATTCCTTCATCAAAACTGGCAATGCATCCATTAAACAGTCGAGTATGGTGAGAGAAATACCTTCCATATCGTTATAGGACAAGCCGGGTTGAGCATAAGAAAGTTAACATAATCTAGTAACTGCTGTACTTTACTAAATTACTGTAATGTAGGGTACCTCCAATACACTTAATTACCGATTTCACTTCTTAGTAGTCTGGGCAAACAGCGGTAACAGCGTACGTAAATTACAACATCCCCTTATCTAGTCGGTACTGAATCGATGCGGTATGCGAGTAGTTCCGTGTATATGTAGGTTACCGCAACTCGTTTCGTAATTGTGCGCTGTTACCGCTGCGCGCCCAGACAACTTCTCAGTCTATCGAAAGACGGATTTTATAAAAATACGGGGTGTGCATATTGCCCCACACATAGGGACCAAGGCGGACAGTCTTTAGCATAAAAAGAATGATAGTGGGAATACTATTTTATAATATAGTTTTGTTGTAGGTACCTAAATTATTTTCTTGTGCTAGAGCTGTGGAGTTTAGTTTGAAAAGGCCGAAAAAGTCGATTTCGCCTTAGATTACAGTAATTCATTAAATAACTTACACGCAAAAATGGTGTATTCTATTAAATACCCATTAGTGGTTGAACCTAACCTCTACCTTTGTTAATGTAGCATAGTAAAAACCGCGCACAACGCCGTGTTTCTAACAACCTAACAAGAAATTCTGGTTGAAATATCAAGTGCATTAACATACTATCTCATGACAGGTGCAATTATCTAGAGATCCTTTCTCAACCAATCAAATAGGATGACACCACTTCAATTCCTGATTTATGGGAACGAAAAATGAGCTTAACTTGAAACTTGCTTGTTTTTAATATCCCACTAAATAACAGCGGTAAACTTCTCATCATACAATTGTTTAATAATAAAATTCGGAGACACATGTTTCAGTAGCACGAAGCAAGTATTATCAAACCCGTATCAAACCTTATAAATAGAGATAGCATGCCCATTCACAACTTCGGCTTGTTCAGCCTATTATAATTAGGTAATATTAGTCTTTGTACGGTGTGTATTTATCATTTAAATTTCTTCAGGATGTTGGACAATAGAGATGTGCTTTTTCGATTTGTTAAACCAAAATTAGTCACATAACGGTATACAAAACTTTCTAATACTTAAAACTTATTCAAGCCTGAATGCAACCTTTAACAGGTACTATTTCTTTGTTTTACGTACTTGTAGAAATTACGTCTAGAAGTTGAACACGCACGCCACTTGGCATGTTGTTTGTTATTTGCAAGGGTAATTTACAACGGATGGTCATCCTGAGGGGATGAAAGGATCCCACGCACGCCACACACCCGATTGCTATGAGTATGGGGCAAGCTTGCATATTCAGAATTTTAAGAAAATTATTCACTCACATCGGTTTTATGCGGTTTTTATAATGGCGAATTTTATTAAACAACAATTGTGTAGTGATCTAGTGTTAGTAAATACACTACAGTCCTTGTAATCACTATTTTTCCGCTAAGCTTTGATTTGGAACATATTTCGGTTCAAATTTGTGGATGGTTAACAAGGCGATTTTACAATGCCTCATACATATTAAATGTTTTACATCCAGTTTTAAAAGATTGTGTGGAATGTCACTAGCATACTTTCGAGTATTCCCAGAGCGAGAAGAATTATTTATAAAAATTGAAGGATAGATTATTTAGATCAACAGCTCTTTAAGCATATAGTAATGCGTTTGGGCTAGTTCGCCTTAAGGCATGGCACGAAATGTTACATTTTGAACAGACTTTACGATTAGGAAGATCATCCACAGTTATTCCGAATATTAGAGATTTTACCACTTATTTCATAATATACACCACCAGTTAAACAACGTTAAGGAAGGAGGCGTAATGAAAGTCGCATAACTTCGAGTCACCCAATAAGTTTGAAGTATTAGAAAGGTATCATGGTTATGTTAGATGTATCTACTATCGTTGTTTGTATACAAACACGCACCGACTCCATTTATTAAGTAAACTCATTTTTAATTAACATATTTGTTTAGTTTCTTGGTATATCAATTGTGTTCGAACCACACTTATGTTCTAAAATGATAACAAGCTATATTACGACTTCAACGTTATGCAAACATTACTTTTGTTCATTTTATCCATAAATCATCTAGTTAAGCGATTTAAATTGTTGTAAAAATTATGTAGATTATTACAAATATTTTATGTTATTGCTTAACATAAAAATTAAAGTAGTGGGTGGTATCTATTGAACACCTATCATCGTTTTGCTTTGTTAATTCTTCGTGCTAAATACAGAGGATAATATTCTGCTGAAAGCGAGTATAAATATGTATTTTATGTACACTGATAGTAAAACTAAACACAGAAGATAATATTTTCACTTTTTCCGTAATGATAATGATTATGAATTATATATAAATAATATTACTACCGTTAAAAATATCACTTTTTTATGTCTATTTGTGCTATACACCATGAATGCCATGCTTGTTTCTACTATGAAAATATCATATCACGTTGTATTCAGTTTTGCAACAGTTTCTATTAAGTATAAACTGTTTAATGCGATTAGGGGAATAACCATATAATCTACGCTGCACAGTTTCGGTAGTTCACTCCGAGCAAAAACTTTAGTATTTATTTAATAAAACCAGAAAAACGGTAATATTTTTACTAGAAACAAATTTATCAACAAAAAATGCTAAGTTAGTCAAAGTTTTGTACAAAAATTATGAAAAAGCATTGTTCAGAAGTGCCTGTGTCTAAAGAGGGACGGCCAAAATTCCACTGCATCTATGGCAGCAAATCTTATAAATAAGGACACAGGACAAAGAATTAGCAAATGAACAGCAATGAGAACATTGAAAGGACATACTAATAGATCACTAGAACAGAAACGTAAACCTATGCTGTCTGATAAAAATATGAAAGCTCGTTTATTGTTTGCAAAAAATATGTGAAACTGGTCGATTGAGCAATGGCGACGAGTTATATGCTCCGATGAAACGAAAATAAATAGATATACTTCTGATGGGGGATGTATGACATTGTATGGTGTTGGTAGACATATGACATAAAATTGACGGAATGATGAATCAATACACATACAAATCTATTTTAGAACATAAATTTACTTGAAACAGTAGAAAACATGCCTACACCAGAAAACGAAGTGATCTTTCAGCAAGATCGAGACCTAAAGCACACGACCAAATCTATATCAAATTTATTAACATCTCAACAGTTTCAACTACTGGATTGGCCGACCTTAATCCGATTGAGAACCTGTGGGCTCATTTAAAAAGACGTCCACATGTGGAATACCATTCACCACCGCCAATTGTTAAGGATTCATGGGATCGTATACAGGACGAATGGTACAAACTACTGCAACCATTTGCAATGCTTTAGTAGAATCTATACATCGAAGAATAAAAGAAGTTCTAGCAGGTAAAGGTCTCTGGACATTTTAACTTTTTCTGTGTAAGTGATATATGTACTGTATGTCAATTTATTTCCCTGAAAATATAACAACTTCCACAAAACAGTTAACAACTTTTCTGTAAGTTAAAGGATTTGCCTAAACATTACTATGTATGTTCAGTTTTACCCATCAGTGTATATACGTATGATTGTAAATTGTAATTGATAAAGAATTCTTCATAAAGGAACTTGCATTTCATCTCTTACATTGATATGTAATCGAATTTATATAAAAAAGAGTCTCTAGGATGAGAATAAGCTGTAAGTACCTGAGTACAACCGTCCAAATTACTTTACTAGTTTAGATGTATCCAATGTTGAAAATAACATTAGTTCTAACTCTACAAATATTTGTCTCATTATAATAAATAATTCCATCGACTTACAATTAGAGGAATGATCTCAGTTGCTATACATTTCCATCCATTACTAATTGGCTCTTTCAGGCTTCCGTTTCGCACGAGACATACTTGTTATAGAGCTAGTCAGGCATCATAAAAATGCTTTCCACGGTGTGGCAATAAAAGAACAAGTATTTATTCCAGGAACTTGTCTTTACTGCAAAATATGCGAAATAGATCTTACAACTGGCGAGGTGTCGGCTTTGTTTCCAAGAAAAGAGAAAAAATAAGTAACAATAAGTCGACACAGAGATTGTCGATGATAGCGTGGACAATAAGAATGTGGAAATGACTGGAAGTAATTTTTGTGGTATACTCGTGATTCATAATCTAAGAAAAGAATTATTATATGTGTCGGTGATATTACAAAATATTTTGTATATTTCCGAAAAGGACAATTAAAGGTGTCGCATACAGTATACGTTTTCTACAGTTTGAAACCATCTTGTGGCACATGCGCTTTGGTCCCAAATGCTAATAAATAAATAAATAAAAAGATGATTACTACATCTTACCCTACAATCCCGATGGATGGAGAAAATGCTTTAAGGTAATAGACATGCTTTGGTTTAGAGCAGGCATGGGCAACCTTTTTTGTAGAAGTTTTATGCTGCGAGTAATCTTGAAAAATATACACTTTTGTGGTATCCTTATGATTCATTATGAATTAAGTTTAGACGGGCCGTGCTAATATGCAACGAAAGAATTCAGTAGCGGGCCGGGCAAATCTTACTCGAGGCCGCATGTGGCCCGCGGGTCGGAGGTTGCCCATCTATAGTTTAGAGTCTAGACGTTCTAATCGGATGTCGATTTGTTGTATTGAGAATTGCAACACTTAGACGACATAATGGAATTAACCTAACAAATTGCCCAAAGGAAGAGGATTTTGTAACTATACCAAAAAATTTGTTCTTTAACCCTCTCGATTCCAAAAGATCTATTACCACTGGCATATACAGAGGGCGGCAGAGAAATAGGGTGCTTTTTAATTAAATAAAAATACAAAAAATCGTAGAAGAGAAAGGTTTATCCCTCTAAAATAAAGGCAATATGTTCCTATTTTACATAAAAAGCAAGAAGTTATTTTTGAAGATAACATCAGACAAATGGTGTCCATTCCATCTCACACATTATTGCAATCGCGCCGGGAAATTTTGCATGACTCTTTGCAATTACTCTGCGGATTGAATTCTTAAATTCCTTTAGTCTCCGAGGTTGACTAAGGTACACCTTTTTCCTTTAAATGTCCTCAAAGAAAAAGTCGCAAATGTTGAGGTCCGGAGAACGAGGCGGGCAAAGCAACGTTTCCAAAGCGAGAAATAACCTGTTGTGGGAAAATCCGACGAACCACTTTGTCACACCATTGTCACGGCTGCTGTATGACGTAGTACTCCATCTTATTGGTACCACACACGCTGCAAGAAATCATTCAGCATGGTGATGTAGCACTCGGAATTTATTGCAACCGTGCGCTCCGCCATTTCAAGAGAATAAGGTTCGGTAACACCTCTTTCGCACATTCAGTACCAAACGGTCACTGTAGGACTATGAAGTGGACATTCGTGGATCTTTCGTGTTGTTTCTGCAGCCCAGTATTAATAATTTTGCCGATTAACCATGCCGTTCAGGTAAAAGTGAGCTTCGTCATCTATCATTATTACTGGATTTCGTCTTTCAGAATTTCAAGGATCCTCTCAGCAAACGGTAACTTCTGATGGTAATTTCGTGGTTGAAGTTCTTCTACGATCATCATCTTATATGGGTAAAATCTCAAATCTCTATATAAAATGGGACGGACAGATCTATCCGACAATTGCAGCTGTGTAGCTTGGCGTCGACTTGAGCCTCATTCTAGTAAATGTTACTCTCACTCTTCCACGTTTTCTAGAGTGCGCACATTGCGTGAATGGCCAGGAGGTTTCCGTGTCATTACAGAGCCGAAATACGTGAACCCACTTTAACATCGTATCTCGCTAAGAAGCACTTCCATGGAGATCGATCTTGAAGTGCCGACGAAAAAGCCTTTGTACGTTTATCACAGAAACGTTATTTCTAAATAATTGTTCTATTGCAAATGTAAAATGATTTACGCTCCAATGCTCCTTTGCAACTGAAACGGCAATCCACTAGAAAGATTCTGCGCACAGGTAGAGAGAGAGAGAGAGAGAGTGGACAACCCCGCCATTTTCTATTATTCCAAATTCTAGAAACAAGCGATTTTTCTGCCGCACCCTGAAAATATTTTAATAGGATTGAAAATGTTACATCAACCAACATGCACCCATATCCATACAAACGGTAATGCATAGAATCTAGATGAATCTCTACAAAACTACATCGTTAATTAGGCGCTTACTAAGTAAGCACAAATTGCATATAAACTGTTAGGAACAGATGAAAATAAATAGGAAAGATGGAACAGGTAAAGATCCAATAGAAGATGGGGATGAGGATGAGGATGAGAACATTCATGGTATGGTAAAATTAAACAATTTACTCAAATTATAAGATTTATGGAGAAATCGACTCCATGCATTCAAAGCTAAGTTAAATAGTAACAATTTGCTCATTGTCTAGGTTAGTGGTTCCCAAATGTGGTTGCCCCTGTGATCCGCGACTTATTCCTGGGGGATCCGCGATAATCGCCAAAATTTAATAAAACAAAAAATTAATTAGAATTAATATAATGTGAAGAATTATAAACGTTCAAATTTACCGTGCCAAATTTAGAGGTTTGTAGACTTTCTAACATAACTATTAATGTGAGGGAAGGGTGCTAGGCTTTTTATTTCTAATACATTAAAGTAAACGGATGGGGAGAGCGTCTGCTGATAGCAAAGATTCTTTTAGGCGTCCTTGACTGGTAGATAATTGGCAACCAGCGGTCTACGCACTTCAGATAATTACGAAATTTAAAAAAATATTAAACTAGTTGGTACCATAATAAAGCAAGTCCAAAATTTAGGCGACGGAAATAAAATACTTACGACAATGTACGAATGTTGTAAATAAATTAATACCCAAATAATACTCAACAAGAGGGAAGGCAACTGGGTTGGTGTGAAACAGTCTCTTCCGATTTTCTAATTAAATCTTGGTAGAAGCTTCTTTCGGATTTTGCCGGCTGTCATTATTTTATATCGTTGTATTGCTCTCCACAGTGTGACACTGAGGATGTTTTGGTATTTCAGTTAAAAGTCGATATCAAATGACAGTGCCAAAAATTCGAAAGAAGTTCCTAGCATTGACAACCGCCGTGGAAGGTAATATCTACTTAGTATTTGTGGTAATATCGCTTAGGCTCAAAGATGACGTTTTCGTATGTATCTTTATATCAATCGAATCCAAGAACTTTGATAATTATGACTCTACAATTTCTGCGGATTCAGCTAATTTTTTACTGAAAAAATCTCAGCATATCCTATTGTTTCCTTTGTTCTCGTTTTAATAATATTAATAATAATAATAATAATAATAATAATAACTTTAATATCCAACAGGCCAAGTCCAATTACAGGATATACAAAAATACATAATAAAGATAATAATAACAATCACAGTGTAATAGTGTCACCATGTACAAAACAAAAAAAAGTCAAGTTTCATTGAATGCACTACCCGGTTGCTTGTTTCCAATTCTGGAAAGGATGTATGTTGGAGCTCGTTTCATCGCAGCTGTACTGGTAAGTGGAACTATGAATGTGCTTCCATATCTTGAGTTAATCCGGGGGACAGAAAAATTCATACGATTTAATATAACTGGGCAGTCAATTTTGTTCTCCTTTTGTGAATTAACTCTGCTAAATTTAGCATAGATATAATAGTCAGGTTGGTTATGTTAGCAGAAAGCTTAAACCCTCTTATTGTAAGACTGTTTCGGACTTTTTCCCGTGAAATATCTGAATAGCGATATCATCAGTTTTGTAATTTAGTTCAACTTGAAGCTGTCAGTGTAATCGCCTCCAATCTTACTTAGAAAATAGTGTAACCTGCTGACGAATAAGAACATTTTGATTCTGTACAAAGTAGGTTTACATGTTTTAAAAAATTACACAGAAGAAAATTATGATTACAGAAATGTACAATTTGGTTACGTTCACGATATGTTTCGAAGCTCCCGCCAACATTCCGTCATCCTGCATTTCTTCTTTTAGTAAGCATTAACCAAATTAGCCTTTCCAAAGCGTATAAAAACTAATGCTGCTCCTGTGACAGAACGTGTCCCGTCAATTGGTGCCATCCACAACGAAAGGACTGATGATTCAATAATAGTCTAACAGCTAGTAGTCAAGATAATAAGATCCTAGGCAATGTAGGAAAATTCTGTTGGAAAGACATTAAAAGAATAAAATAGTTAGTGGAAAGCTGCAGGAGAAGTAACCCCGGACAACAACTGGAAAGAAAATTAAATGATAACAACACACACTTCCCTCATATCTGTCAAAGTATCTGTCGAGAAACGGTATTCTGATGATGCTGACTTTAAAAATTCGATTAACCGTTAAGTAACACCTCCCATCTTTAAAGAAAATATTTTTAATTGTATTCAAATCTATTCTCACTATGTGCTTAGTTATTATTGCATTAGTTAAGTTATACTAATGATGTTGACAATGTCGTCTAATTAGCAAAAAATGGACGAGCACTGGAAGAGATAACGAAGCAACTGATGAAGGAGGCGGAGCAAATAGGCCTAGAAATTCAACACCAAACAGACGAAATTCATGGGAATTAAAAATAAATACGGAAATAAACCACTATTACCACGTTCAAGTTACATATACAAGATGACAAATTCGATAGAATTTGAAGAAGTAGAAGGTTCTATGTATCTGGGAGCACTGATCTACAATAAATGCCAAGAAGAAGTAGAGGTGTACTTGAAGATCGCGAAGAGGAATAAATGTGCAGGTGGCTTAAGTAGAATTATAAGATTGAAAGAGGTGTCAAGGAAAACAACAGTAGGGATCTACAAAACTATTTTGAGACCCACTCTATCCTACGCATGTGAAACTTGGATAATGTCTAATAAAACAAAACAAAACAAAAGCTAGAGATTTGGGAAAGAAAAGTTCTGAGAAGAATTTTCGTAGGCAAGCAGACAGAGCTAGGATGCGGACGAAGGAGAAACGCAGAATTGTATGAACTCTTTAACAAGTCCCTAGTTAGCAACACCATCACGGCAAGAAGAATGCAATGGCTTGGGTATTTAGGAAGAATGGAACAAGAGAGAGACGTGAAGGATGTAGCGTGGCACCTTCCAGAAGGTAAAAGGAAACGTGGAAGACTTAGAAAACGCTGGATGGAAGCTGCGGCGGAAGACTTAAAAGAGAAAAAATCCAGAACTGGAAGGAAGAGACAGGAAATTTGGAGAGAAACCGCGAGGCTATGGATCTAAATGGTCTGGGTACAGCTTATATGTATATATATATATATATGTATATACTTATATAAGTTACTACTACTATTTATGCACAAAACATTATATGCATCCAATGTTTATATATTATATATACTTGATTATCAATAAATATAAGGTAGTAATCAGATAAAACTAAGTAATAAGAAATTATATTGCAGTTTCTAGGTATGGCAATATCAATATTTTAACATCTATTTTCAAAACAAATCCCTATACAAAGTATACAAAGTCAGGAAGTCTCTGAAAACTCCCTGAAGCAATATACGGCAAACAAAAGCTGCATTTCACCACAATTCATGCCGTAACTATGTACGTAACCACCGCGAGCTTTACCAGTAAAAGCACGGAAAAAGGAAAGCAGATATTTACGTTTCGGGATCCTCCGAGCGTACGAATTGGCGGTTTTCTTATAAAAGCACCTTGGTTATATCGATTATACGAACCCAGATGGCGTGTCAGCAATTTGCATTTCTTCTACATTTTACTAATCCTTACGATTCGAGAAAGTTTGATGTAATGCGCTCGATTCGGAAGCGAAATTTTCCGTTCACCGTCACAAGCAGAGATCCCATCTCTGCTAATGCGGAGTCTATCTGAGGATCAGAATGGCTGAAGAGGAAGCGGCCGGAAATACGGAAGAAGATTGGCGCGTATACGAAGTCCTGTGTAAGAAAACGGAGGTGAGTACCTACCAACGGGTGAAATCGTTTCCTTCTTTGTGAATCGTGACCCGTCCATTAGGATGCGGTAAGTAAACGGTGTTTGTTCATTTAGGTTTACACGAGTGCGTTGGTCTATTGGCCTATTTGTCGTTTCAATTACTGCTGCTGCGTTAGTTACATGGCGGCGGAAAACGCGGTAATGGTACCAGGATGAAAGTGAGCGCATTATCGATTTTTCAGGTGAACGATTTCAAGTAGAAAGCTGAGCGGGTCAGTTGCATGAAGATGAAAATTAAATAGGGAGTTGTTTGACTAACGAATTGGAAACAGTAAGTAAAGCAGAATATATTAACTAGTTCAAGTTCAAGTTGGGAACTAAATTAATAATATGAAAGAAAAAGGAGTAAACCAAAATGAACTAATATGGGTACATAAACTGTTTTAAATATCAAAATTGCTCTTAGTTCTTAGGTGGAATGTGTATAAAAGAAATCATTCAGATGGAATATGTTGCTAGAGATGATCTAACTTTTGTGAATCTATGAAAATGTTAATGAAAAGGCGGTGTATTTATTTAGATTTGATTTGACTTTTAATTGATGGAGATATCTAAAGTATTCGTTAATATGTCGCTGTCTAACGGTTTCGGTGACAAGATATACATCATGCAGTACACATGTTATATGGAGGAAAATTAAAAAAAGCGTTTAATATGAATGAATCTCCATCTGTCAGTAACATATTTATTTGCTTCAATTTCACTGCCACAGTTTTGCAGGGTCACTATGAAATTAAACGCTATGATTTGTGCAGTAGCTTTCATAATACTAATGCTGCATAGAAGGTACGGTACAGAAGGTCAATTTTCCACATCGGTGAGTTTACGAAATGCGAAACAAACAACACGAATACCCTATTCCAATCACAATAGAAACCTAAGTACCGACAGCGTATACCTGCTTCGCGGCGTCACCCGAATACAAACCCGTAGGGACGAGTTAGATATGGGATTCAACCGATTTTGCCTAGCTCTAGTTATGAACATTTAATAAGTCCTAATAGAATCAAAACAAAAAGAAAATCATTGTAAACAAACTAGAGCTTACTCACGACGTAGAAGATGCAAAAATATAAAATGTTTTTTGACATGTGCTTTTGTATTCAATTTATTGATTTTTAAACATAATTTTATCGATTGCAAGAATTGAAGATTTAACTTATGAGAAGAACGTTTTTTTATCGAATTAACACAATCACGCGTCCTCAAAATGTTTCCTTATTGTAAATTGAGAAAAATATATTCTTTGTTCATTTAAATTGTTCATTAAATTAATATTTAACGGTTACAGAACAAGTTGTATGTGAACGATAAGCAAAATGATTTCTATGATGTATTTTCAGAATTATTTTTTTCGAGAAAAACGGGTAAAGGAAATCATGTATGTCATTTATTCAAGTTTAGGTTTATCTCGTTATTATTTATTTGAATGAAAAACCCGCGAATACGTCGGCTGGCCAGTAACATCATTAAATGTTGGGCTGAAATTAGTTAAGTAATTTTGAAAATATTCTGAAATTAAAAAGACTGCAGAAATATACATGTAAAAACTTCTAGTACATGAACTTATATAAAACACAGTGACTTCCACGGTATCTGAAATCGCAAATAACTACTTGAATTTCGACAATTTCACTATCATCTTCCCAATATCTACCATATCAAAATTTCAAGAAATGTGGGCGTGTTATTGCTCTTGGTTTTATGCTCATGATTTCTGTAATCTGTTATATGTATATAATGTAAAGTCTTTCCCTTTTTCTTCATTCTTTATGCCCCCAAAAATTTAGGATTCGTCTGTATTTATAATATGTGGTTCTGATTTTGCTCTATTTCATTCTAGCCAGTATCTTATTTTGCTACTTTGCTATTTCAGAAAATATTATACTTTCTTTCCAGGCTGTTACGTAGGCGTGCTATTTTCTGTGCATAATATCTTTCTTGGAAAGGTCAATTCTCATCCATTATTTTACAAACCTCAGTCATAAGTTCGATTTTTACATCCGCCATAGTATAAAGGTGGCTTCTTCGCATTTGAGGTGCACTCAACCTCTGAAAATGGGTACCTTACATTCATTTCTTGACAATGAGGTAATAGCGGGCGGCTGAAGCGTAGTTGTTAGTTTCACTATCTTCAATTCTCTAGCCGTTGTTCTGGTAATTTGTGCTAAGCTGAACCCAATGACACTTTATGGGACACTTGTTATTATTAATGTGCCAGATGTGTTGAATTCTTTTTACCAACTCAATTCTTACTTTCATTGGGGCAGAAAATAATGGGAAGTAAACTGGCGGCATCGTAATTCATATTTTCTGTACAATACTTGGTCAAAATTTCAATTCTCCTGGAAAATTAGCATTTCTGGCTTTCTGTTGAAGGAATTCTAGGGCTGTGATCATCGTTTTATCAAAATTTGCTTCGGGAAAGTTTGATGGAAATGATCACATTTTCACTGACATACTAATTTGGAATTTTAACTTTGAACTTCGAATGAATACGTTTGGTGTTCTACCGTTCAAGAGTTTGTTTTGAAGCAACGTTAAGTTCTAACCATTGCCGTCCCAAAATTATTATCAAACTGTCTGGAAAATAAGTTGACATTATCGAAATCTGAACTGTGTGTAGTAAAATGCCAATTTTCTCGAACATGATCACTTTTGATGCTGTTCCTTCATTTCAAGGTGAAGTTCTACTGTCTGCTAGAATTCAGATGGGGAATAATCCCGAGTAATATGAATCCAAATGTCCGAAACGATATTTGAATATCAGTATTTCAGACGAATAGTACTTTATCCATTTATTTTTCTATATTCTGATGTTGATAATGTATTTGTTGGAATAATCACTTGAAGGTGTCCTAATTGGAATGCGCAGAATCACGTTATTTAGGCTTATCCCAAAAACATATTTCTACATATTCTTTTTTAATTAAGAACTCAAAGTTGAAATATTTCGTTAGAAAATGCAGCAAAGACAAGTAAAGAAGTGCGTCTTATTTTTTTCTTTGCTAGATTCGAGTGCATTATCGTCTGTTAAATCGGTTACAGTAAAATTTCGATCTTTCCTTTACTTTTGGGTTTGATATTTTCGAATTGCCAAACTTTACACATTTAGTTAGCACCCTAATAATAATAATAATAATAATAATAATAATAATAATAAACATATTTAATTGGGCAGAAAAAACAAAAGATACAGTCACAGTAAAAAGGAAATGTTCCAGTTTTTACTAACACATTGGAAGACGAGGACTAGATGCATTATAGTTGTAGGTAAATTGTATTCTGAACTTCGTTTATGATCGCTTTCTTTTGACATCAATACCCTTTTGTTCGGTAAATGGGGTCTACTAAATCAACTTACTAATTTCCTCTGTCAACGGGAAATTGTTGTTCTCGGAATTGCCTGAAATTGTCGTGTTTCGTAGAAATTCACTACTAAAAAGACAAAAGCCACGTGAAATTGATCAAATAACGTGCGTAGACCGTAAAACCAAGGGAACTTCGTGATTTGCAATAGAGACTCGATCATTTGCCCGTTCGTAGTTCCGCCGCCGTCATAATATTCTTATATTTGGTTGATTGATCAACGAACTTTAAGCTATCAAGCTGCGGTTGTTAGTCCCTGATCGCGTGACACGTTTACCACGAATACCTCTAGTCGGGAGTCCTACTTTACTATAAATTGAAAATCGTTCATCTGTTACTCTACTTTAATTATAGTCATGGATTTGTATGCATTGTTTAGATTTTCTTGTATATTTATTGACGCAAACGTTTTATTTACAGATGGATGCTGAAGACATAGATATCGCAACTTCGTTGCGTGGCGATATAGCCGGGTTACAATTTAAAAAGGATCGATTAGCGGAAGAATTGAAAGACATGCATTGCCAACTTCGAAGTAGGGAGCAGCGATGTATGGAGTTGCAAGTGGAAGCAGATCAATTAAGAGAACAGAACGCGCGACAAAATGCCGTTATCATATCTCTAAAGAAAAGACTGAGCGAATTCGAAGAACGGGAAAGGTGTTTGCATGCTGCCCAAGGAAGGAATGAGATCGCTTTGCAGACGTTGCAAAGAGATAACAAATATCAGGATGAAAGAGGTAAAGAATTGGAGAAGAAGATACGAAATATGGAGTTGGATTTGAGTGCCGAAGAACAGAAGAAAGAGACGGCGAGAAACGCTTTTCAAGATCTGGTGAGAAGGTTGAGTGTCGCCTTGGGTACTGAACCTTGCGAAAGTGCGCATATGTCATCTGAGTCACTGGTTCATAAGGCTTCAGAATTGGTGCAGGTAAGTAATAAGTGCTAGTATCAATGCCGTAGGTTTGGTGTTCTAGTTGTTTTTCTTTTTATAACTAACGTTAAAACACCAATAACTATTTACAATACTACGTATTAATTGTTATTATTTGAATGACACGATACCGATGAAGTTAATCGGATGATGATTGAAATAACTGCATTAACACCATCAATGTGGGTATGGGAAACACTTTGGCGGCAATAGTAAAGCGGTATAGAGAGAACATTTTGAGTGACATGTTTAGGGTTACTGCTAATGGTTTGAGAAAGTGCAGAACCTTTCTTAGATAACACAGTCCGACAGAAAAAATTTGTTGCATCAAAAAGCTGAGTTTAAATATTTCAAGAATTCTGATTCCAAAAATACCATTCTGTTTCTTGTATCAGCTCTAGTTACTGAGATAGAAAAAAATTAAATAGTTCATAAATTTTCAGTCATTGATACAACAAACCTTCTGAACAGACCTTGTTTTCGATTCTAGTTGTTTATTACAGTTGCTTTTACTTTCCCAACCGTTCTAGGAAAGAAACTATTTATTTATCATCTTAAATTCCCCTAATTACCCCCAATTGTTTTCAAGAATACCGACTTCAATCTGTTCATGCAATAAACAATTTTCAAGAATGTACGTCACAAAGGATTTATGAAAATAACGGTATGGTAAATAACTATAAAGATATCTATCTCGCAACGCTTGATTCAGTTTAATCTTAAGCTTTCTTGCAAGTATGTCTGTTCGAGAAGTGTTATTAAAATTATGGCTTCTACAAGCAGATGTAGTTGTGTTAATCATGTGTAATACATATTAAAAGAGAGTAGAAAACCAATTTGTGACTTTGTAAAAGGGCATAGATGGCCTATTTTGGTGCTCATCTAGGAGATCAAGATAAAACTTGGGTGCCACATGTTGCCTGCAAATCATGTGTTGAGAACCTGCGTTAGTGGATAAAAGGACAAAGGAAGTATTTGAAATTTGGGATTACAGTGATATGGAGGGAACCAAGACACAATTTTGACGATTGTTACTTTTGTCTAGTGAATATAGAGAGTATTAATCGGAACAATTGGCGCAAGTGGACATATCCCAATTTGGATTCAGCGAGAAGATCTATTCCACATTCAGAAGAAATACCAGTTCCAATATTTAGTAACCTAGAGTATAGAAGATGATGATGAAATGTCCTCTTGTGAACATGACAATAGTGGCTTTGAAGGAGACTAAACATGTCCAGAAAGGTTTACCCAGGAAGAATTAAATGACCTTGTTAGAGATTTAAACCTTTCAAAAGAGTCTTCGGAATTCCTTGCTTCTACACTTCACGAAAAACTTTATTTTCCGAAACAAAAATTACGTATTACCGTAACAGAGAAAAAAATTTTCTGACATTTTATTCTCAGGAAGATAACTTGGTACTTTGCAACGACATAAGAGGACTGTTACAAGAAATGGGTATATCAGAGTGCGTATCAATTGATTGGCGACTTTTTATAGATAGTTCCAAAAGAAGTCTGAAGTGTATCCTTCTACACAATGGAAACAAATATGGAAGTTTCCAATTGGGCATTCCACAAAGATGAAGGAGGATTATAAAACAATATCTCTACTTCTCAAAAAAGAAAACTATTACACAAATGGGTGGATGGTATGTGGTCATCTAAAAATGGTAAATTTCCTTTTGGGACAGCAATGTGGATATACAAAGTATGGTTGCTTTTGTGTCTTTGGGACAGCAGAGGGGAAGATCACCATTGGATAAAAAGCAATTGGTCTAACAGAAACGCTTTAGTCGAGCGAAAAGCTAGTGTTATTAATGAAGCATTAGTACAACGAGAAAAAGACAATTTGACCTCCCTTGCACATAAACTAGGGCTAATGAAACAATTTGTGAAAGCTCTAGATCAAAGTGATCTGTGCTTTGAATACTTGGCAAATCAATTACGTGCAATCAGTAATGAAAAATTATATGCAGGAATATCTGATGGACCTCAGATAAGCCATCTTATAAGAGACCCACACTTCATAAAATCAATGACTGAAATTGAGTCCAATGAATGGTCTTCTTTTGTTTCTTTAAAGTTGTGCAAAATTTTCTTGGTAATTATAAATCTGAAAATTACGAACAAATAGTGAAAAATATGCTTAATAACATTCTAATTTTGGGTTGCCATATGAGCATGAATAAACTTATTTTCTTTTTTATTTGTTCGTTTTTTATAGGTTGTAACCAATATTTGTATGCAGGAATAAGACTAGCAAAATACAAATACGTGTTCACATCTGTTGAAGACGAGTTGATATAGAAAATCTGATGGTATTTTTGGATTCCGCGCACCAAAATTAAATAAGAACAGTTAAGAAAGTCCGGCAGCAAAATATGTGTTGACCAGTGAAACAATCAATATTATCAACTATTCGTTCTTAACATATCTCTTCGATTATACGGTTCACGAATTTCACGAATCGTTCCTACATTTCTAATTTCATTTTTAAACTTAAACCTTAAAACCGTTTCATGTGCGTTATAAAACTTCAAATTACACCAAAAGACCACATAAGTACGACTTCGCTCGCACTTGTAGCATTAAGTTTAACGACGGGATTAATTTCGTCTTTATCGGAACCATGTCGTAAAACCATAAATTTAAATTACCGGGAATCTTAAAAAGCGAGTGTCGCAGGAACTAAGCCGCCTAAGAAGCCGCAACATGACGTGCAACGACACCCTGGCGACCCTAGAAATAGAATTGCGGACATGCAGGGAGAACTTCGAGCGAACGATCGCCGATAAGGAATGTCTGCAAAGGCAGTCCGCCGCTCAGCTTTTGGATATGGACCGCTTGAAGCAGGAGAAAGACGCGATCGAGTTGCACCAAAGGGTCACCGAACGCGAATTGATGGAAGTGAAGGACAAATTGGCGACGTCGACGAGGAGCTTGGGGTCAGCAGGGACGAGTATTGCACAACAAGAATCCACTATATGTCAACTTAGAGGTAAGATAACAGGATGGATGTGATCTAAATTTATTGGGGATTTGACCTGAATATGTCGTCGTTAGTATAAAACTTCGGACAGATTTCGTGTGAAGATATCGATACATGAATTGTATTTTAATTTTAACCAAGCCCAAAACTGCTTTCAAATAGACATAATTAAGATTAGAATAAACAGAACTTTTCCTTTTCCATTAGAAAGTTATTCTAAGTTTAATCAAGGCAATTGATCTTGAAAATATTTGCAAAGATTCTAGTTTAATTGTCAAATCTTTAGCCGACAAAAAGAAAACCAAAATTTTTAGGCAGGATTTTTAAAATATATAAAAGGATTAAAGAATTCTATTTTTTCTGTTTTATTATTCAAATTATAGTTTCAGTAGGCAACTTAATGTAAACTACGAACAACTTAGGAGGTTGTCCGAGAAGCTGTTGTTTTTAGGGACATTAACGTAAAGTTCTTACAAATAGCACTCCTTGTGATACAATATAATTCGGAAAAGCACAATCTCCTTTCATGCGTGTTACATACTTATCCTGTGATCCCTTTGCTTGCGCTATAAAGGAGATATGTGTGTTAGATACGTTGTATTATTGTACGTGCAAGTACCATCAAATCGTAATTCATAAAATAACTGTATGCCTAAAATGATTTCTTATTGTGGGAAAAGGATCTTTGGGATCTGTCGGCATCGATGTATTTGCACCACTACGTATCTTGCTTGAAGAAGGCAATATCTTGAAGAATTTCAGGTTTGAGCTGACTGAATTGTACCTTCGATTTAAATACATATGTAATAATAGTAGAATTTATAACACATAAATCTAAGAATACCATATTTTTATGCATCACCATTTTGTTTGGTTGATTTGATCAGCTTTATCGATATAGTCCATCTGCTGGCTGTAGTCTTTGATCATGCGATAGTTTCAGGAAGCCCAGTTTCATTACTTACGAGTGGTATCTTCCTTGTTTGAAGAAATATGGCGGTGCTCCAGAGAAAGAACTAGTTTATGATCCGTTCTACAATCACAAATCTATTCTTGTTAACTCCCCAGGCAGCGTACCCTTTTGTTAATAGTTCTTTCCCAATTTTTATATCTTCCGAAGCTCTTTCCTTGAACCTTACAGGCGTGAGTAAAATATATGTAACTGCCCAGAATTGGAAAGGTTGGCGATCGTATACGCGGTAGTCTTTTCGGATTAATCCCGTGTCAACTCTAAAATTTCCCTAAAGGGTTAAGTATTAATTTTACCAACTTAGGTCTTGAAATGGTAAACGTTTCCCTTTTTGTTTGCTTGTATTCATACCGTCGTATTCTCATTGGATGAGTGTACGCAGCATATATTTTCAGAAAGCCACAATCCTTGAAACGACTGAGTTGATTGAACTTGTGAGGAATTATATAACGTTTTGAAAGTTTGGGAGAATATGTCAATAATTGGAACTTTACATAACCTGTTATGCATTTGAAAGTTGCATGCAGTTGTGACTAAATTCCAGCTGTACGTTTTCCAGGGTCTACTAAAATCAATTTTTCCTCACTACTGAGCTAATGTTGTGGTTTCTAAGTTCTGGATATTCCGATCAGTAGTAGACTTTCTCTATATTCGTCGAAATGTTGATAGCAATGAGGGTCTCAATGTCCTTGAGGTTAGTTAGTCCGAATCGACCATATACTTAAAAAGGGACAAAAATTTGTTTAAAATATGATTTTATGACTCATGACTTATTGGTAAAGCAGTAGTCTGTCGAGTGCATTTAAATTGTTTATTTTCAGTCAGCTCTCTGGATCTGTATACATTAAGAGGAATACTGTTTTGTTCAGAAAACTATCACCAATTATAATATTTATATTATTTTCGGTATTATAGCCTCCTTATCTTCGAAAAGAATAGTGATGTTCAATTAGTTTAAAAGTGCAAGGAAGTCCTAGGAACCTAGTTCATCCAGATCTTTCAATCTATAAAATTCATCCTTAGAGTTGAAAAACAAAACTCCTCTGACTTCTTAGTAGACAAAAATGTGCGGTCAAATTGTCGCTCATAATGACTGGACGTTTCTTGGCAGTTTAAAGTAGGAAGTAGCAGCATTAATAGAATCGAATACTTGTGAGTTTAACTACCCAGAAGAAATACGTTTAAATTTCTTATTCTCTGTGATGCATGTGATATGCTGTGTGATATGCATACACTGAGGTCGGTGTTTCCTTAGGTCTTCTTTTGCAAATCCTGTGCAACGCTTGCAAAGATGTTGTATTCCTGACTGACTGACTGACCATTATCAAAGAAGTTGTTTATTATTTTTCCATCTGTGTTGACTTCTACATGTGAAATGCGAGGGTAGTTCGAAAGCAAAACCCATTTGGTGATCAATAAATGTTATTATATACGTTTCATAATTATAACTGTGAAACTAACTATAAAATTACTTGAGCTAAATTGAAAGCTCGACATACAGGCTTTTTAATAATTAATGCGTCAAATTTATTTACAAGATTATATGAGGTAAACGCATATCAATTAGTGCAAACAAAAAAAGAGCAACAAGGGGGATTTAAGTGATTTGTTTCCATACCGTGCCGCCAACTATTTTATTGCTGAAAATGTGTCGATGCACACTCTACGTCCGACACGTCGTATCGTACAATTAACACATGTCCTAAGTAATTACACTTCTCCTTACTCAACGTATTGACCCAATTTTACTATCGTTTACATTTCTTTATCTAAACACTGAACATGCGCGTTTATTTTACTCTATGTGCAAGTCAAATTAATATTTCTCCGAAACTTTATGAATTATTTCCGGTTTTCCTGTGATGGTGAGAAAAATTTTTTTCTAATAAATTTTGTCGTATCTTACTAACTTTCTTCTGTTTCAATTTGATGTATAAGTAACCCATTTTCACAACTTTTGCGTCAAATTAATGTAGAAGATTATATCCGATAAAAGCAAGGCAACTTCTACAAATAAAAGTTCTGTTTGCGGTGCACTGATCTACTAATCATAATAAATGTTCGATGTGATTACCGGTTGTGTCGGTCGACGCAATTAATGATTAATAATGATTATTATTAGTTATTTGTTGAACAAGATTGCATGCACGAGTGTACTTGCCTTACTGTTACTAACCTATTGTTTAGATGATCTTGTAATTCGTCGATAGTGCTTACTTCTGTCTCATAAACTATGGACTGTACATGACCCTGTACATACAAATCCATCGTGTTTAAATCAGGCGAACGCGGGGGCGATGCAATCGGGCAGTTCGTATTCTTGAAGGGTCTGCAGAAAACAAAGAAATTTACTTGTGTCTAGCTAGTATGTAGACAATAAGTATTAATAAATTAACATATTTAGTGGAAAAACATTTAATAAATGAATTTAGATAAATACTATTTTGTTATAGTAGGAGAGGTGCAAATCAACTTCATTGAAACCCAATGTCCATTTGACCTTGCTATACATATTCACCTAACTTTACTAGTGTATAAATTTATCTGTCAAAACATTAAACATTGGAGTAATTTAAGGCGACGGATTTACGTAAGTTCGATGAACTCGGCGTAAAAACTAGAGCCCCCGTATCGTATCACATCCATATGACCTTACCAAAGATATGCCCGAATGTTCCAGTCATACCGCATCGCCACTTTACCACTTTAATACGAGCATTTTAAAATTTGTAGATAATAATTAACAATTTCAGTCATCATGGTTTCTGCTCATCTGTTCTTTTAATTTAAACAAAAACGAAATACAAAAAATGCAAAAGATCCAAAAACGAGCTATGCGTTTAATCGTTAGAACCAGTAGATGTACTCCAATGACTATGATGCTCGAAGTATTACATTGTATGAGTGTTAATCAAAGAGTGATTTGCAGCACTCTATATTTTGGTTATACAATGGTTGATAAACAGGCACCTGACTACTTATCTAGACAGCTTGTACTTGTGCAAGAGATTCGTACATATAACACCAGAAATAATATTTTTTATATACAATCTGTCAATAAATATAAAACAGAAAATACATTGTTTTCGAAAGGACTAAAAACGTACAATGACATGCTGCAAGATATTAAATACTGTAACAGATTTTTAGGGAAGAAATGAGGGAGTACATTATAGGTAGATTTAATTAATAATGAATAGTAATTTCCTATCTTAATATGTTTGTAATTGCATTTTTCTAAATCAATTATTATATTATTATGATTATTATTATTATCTAACGCGTTCTTATAGATGACGTGAAAATCAGAGAAGACAGATGCCAAAAATTCCAACACGAACACCACAAGTGCCTGGAAACCTTATCCGCTATGTTATGTACTCCTGGTCATTTTGTGGAAACATGCGAAAACGCGATTAAGGATAGAATTAGGGAGCTAATAACCGAAAATAAAGACAAATGTGCTGTAAGTAAATCATTTCAATCCGTGATTCCCGCGAATATATACTTCATCAGACATCTTACTTATTCCCGTCGACTTTTTAATGCATTTTGTTTCGATATTGATTGTTATAACTAATGATTCTTTCCCCTAGCAAATGGAGGTCCTGCGAGAAAAATTAGCACACGATTCTGCACAATTGGACAGGCACGTTTCGATGTGCGAACAGGCTAACGTTCGGATTCGGGCGCTCGAGGAAGAAAAATGCCATTTCGAGGCGAGATTACGTAAAGCCGATGGCGAGATTAATTCCTGCGAGATGTCCAGGGAAGGTTTAAAGCGCGATAAGAATACGGTGGGTGTCCGTTTTTTACACTTCTTTATGTTTTGGTAGTTTTGTGGGGCTGATCCCATCTGATTTATAGTAAGATACGATTCAACGAGGATTCAAATTTAAATTATAATTGGAGTAGTGCCATTTGTTATCGCTATCATTTCCAAGAAGGGATGATGTATTGTGATTTACAATTTGTAATTTGATTTGGGTATTGCTCCTAAGATTTCATCTGAATTATTTCGTTCTGACGATACATATTACCGTAACAGTCGATTAGATTGGATTATCTAAACACCCACGTCATTAGTATTTTGGAAGCCCAAACATTGAAGCTTCCGATATCTACAGCATGACTATATTTTCTGCCAACGCGAGTCTTGGTTCTCTCCTAAACGCTCCTATATGGGAGAAACCACGTTTTTACCTTTGTTTTTCTATTAGGAAATTAGTTTCAGAAAAGATACTTGAATTAGTCAAAATTACAAATTTGATTCTTGCATTTTTCTAGCTCGTATATAACTTAATTCTCTTCCTCGTTTATATTTCCTTCGTCCTTCGAACTACCAAGTAATGTTCATTAATGTTCGTCATTTGTTGTAGTTCGAATTCGCGTTTTGATAAGGAAGAAATTGATAATCCGATGGAAGACAGATCTACTTCAGGGGTACGACTCTGCCAACACGATTCTTAATTCTCTCCCAAACTTTACTATCTAGAAGTAATCATGTCTTTACCTTTGTTTTTCCCTCCACAAAACTACCTACTCCTTCCCCTTATCTTATCTTATCCACTTACCATCATGCCTAGTCAACGCGGTAAATTACAGTTAACACGCTTAAATGATGTCGAAGACATGGATGCAGATGGGACATGCATCCAACAAAAATCCAAGGTCTATATGATGAAAGCTGATAGTAAGGTGAAACCGTAACACTATTGTTATCAATGATAAATTAAATTTTCTTTGATGTCCTTTTCAAAACTTGACGGAAAGCACAAAAGTTTAGATTACTAGCTTGTGGTATTTGAATAAGTGCAAAATCGATCCTGCCGCTTTATCCTCTTTTAATAATTTTAGGGCCATTTTCATTTCTTCATCCTAGTTGTGACTTCATGAATCATGTCATGAATAACTGTGCGGTAAGGTTCCTTCCGCTGTATATGTATAGTTGCAACCTCAATATACTTGAATTGCGTAATACTATTGAGGTTGTATCGTTCATTTTCTATTTCTATTAATGGTGCTATGCATTCCATATTTCGTCCTGTCAGGTTCGTCTCTACCTAACAGTTACCTTTTCAAGATTGGTAAAACCTTCAACTTGAAAACAGAACAGAAATAGTAACTTATGATAATTTGAAAGATCAGTGCGTGCTATTAGTATATGGAAATGACTTCGGGCATATGGCTACCACGGATGTTCTTGACAAAGCGCATTCTATCATTCCAATTTAGTGTCAGATTTTCGAGTCTTGATGGATGTGTGTTGATTTCCAAGGCCTCAATTGTTACTGATTTATTGGCACAAACCAATTTTTTCACGCAGCTCCACAGAAAATAATCTAAAGGCGTAAAATCGCAGGATTTGGGTAGCAATTTGATAGGTTTATTCCTCGACATTTCCCTATCACCAAATCTTAATTTCAGTAAGTCGACAGTTTCGTTCACTGTATGGTACGTAACACCACTCCGTTGCATCGCCATCTCGTTCAGATTAATGTCATCCATATTTTCGAAGAACTATTCATTTATCATGGCCCGATAACGTTCTCCTTTGAAGAAATGAAGGTCGATGATGTCACCAACCCGTAAACTGCACCAAATCACGCATTTTTCTGAATGTAATGAGACCTCTTCCGAATGAGTATTATTCCACATTGGATAATTTTGCTTATTAACATACTCATTAAGCCAAGAAATGAGCCTCATCCCCGGACACAAGTTTTCGATAAAACAATTCTACCGTTGTTTGCTTGGAGGCCCAATCAACGAAAGAATGATGCAAGCGATGATCTTGTAGCTTTAATTCTATCTACATGTACATCACTATCTGAATCTTATGTGGGTACTGCCAGAGATCTTTGTGCAAAATTTTCCACGTAGTAAACGAAAAGGAATCAATATTGAATTCTCTGTCATAATCCATTTTGATGGCAGTCTCCTTTACCTAGTCTATTACTGACCCCAAAATGTCTTTATCGTTCTATAACTATATCATATATCACTTGGGCATTTCTTTCTCGTGTTATCCTTATGAGTTGTATCATTTTGCGGATATTTTACAAGGATGATTTCATGCGTCTCCGGAATAGAATAGACAGAAGAAACTATTTACAGTTGTAAAAGCCATTTGACTTTTAACATAAGTCTAAACTAGCAATATACTTGATCCGCCCTTTTGTAGTAGTTTTGTCCCATCTTTTCGAACGCTTCTTAAGACAAGTGTTTACAGTTGCAATAACCTCTTACTTTGTCTTGAAATGATTTCCCGGACAATTTTTTTTTTAATTTGGAAGATGTGGATGGCTAACGATGCTAAATCCGGAGAATGGGTTGAGTGTTTTAACCTATACCGTATACCTCGGCTCGAGCAAATAAGTCATCGTAATTGCACTTTTGTGAGAAGGAGAATTGTCATTATAATAAGCTACCTGGTTTATTGGAAACGAAGGTATTTCCAACACACCAGGTTTCTTCCTACGATATTGGTGTCTAAATTATCTAGAAGGTTCGTGTAGTATGTTTCAGTAACGATTTAGTTCTTTAGTAACTAATCAACGAAAATAATTTCTTTCAAATTTCAGAATACTAACGCAATAACCTAACCGGTTGATTAACCCCACTCTTTCGAAGCGCAAAAAAAACAGCTTTTGTAAATTATTTTAACTGTTGGTTATGTCCTTTGTATTTGATGGTGGGGTCAAATTTCATCAATTTGTAATTATAACTCACAGCAGAAAATCATTCGCATACTTGTTGAAATCGACTACACATTTCTATGATACTTACAATTGAATACTTTTCCGATAAATGCTCAATAAATGTTCCACCCGTGTGTTCCAAGAGATTTTCATTACTAAATCTTCTATCGGAATGTGTCAAAACTCTTAAACTCAAATGCCTGCTGTCCTACTGAACCATTTATAGGTCATTCTAAGAGTTTATCAAGTCATTTTCATAAACTTGTGAAGTACCTCATGGAATACTTTCTTATTACAAGCAATGAAAGCTACGAGATTCTGAGATTAACCATTAAGCTTTTTTTTTTTTTTGAAACGGAACCACTAACACATAGTATTGCACATAGTAATATTTAACTCTGGCCTCTAGAATGATATATTACTATGGAGTCTAAATCATGGGAGTACGAGGGACAATGAATAAAAAGTATTACTGTGACCATGGGATCGAATAAGATAGAGTGTGAGGCGTGTCGGATTATTTTGAAAAATTTTAGTAATACACTCAACTTTTCAACTATTTGTATACTTCTTATAATTGTTAGCAGCTTGTAATTTCGACTTGATTTCCTTTTCGATCATTTTTTCAACTCATCACCAAATCACACGTTTCATTGATTTGATGTTATTTTTTATATTCTACTGAAGCGAACATTCTTTTGTGAAATACATTTTCCAAACACTTCTAGGTCGTCATATGTTGATTGTTATACACAAAAATGTTTTGCATCTTTACCCACAGACTGAACGTGAAATATAAATCTAAATATCTCCTCTTCCACCATTTGTATTTTATTTTGATGTATTCTGCTATTGGATGGAGCTTGGTTTAATTTAAAAGGTTCCCTCCGTGATTTATGTCTCTAATCTTGCAACGTGTTCTATGCGACTGCATACATATGTTACTGTGATACAATATACAGCAATACCCGAAAGTATTCGTAGAGCATTTAAGTTCCACAAATATCCTTGCTTAAATTTAAATTGCATTTAGAAATGGGAAAAATAATTACTTTTAAAAAAAATTGTATACTATATTTTGTAAATCTGAGCGAATTGTGAGTAGAGGGATAGATACAATATTTTTAATAATATTCTATAGCTCAGTTTAAATTCTCTAGGCCGAATGTTAAAAATACAGTTGACACTTATCATATCAACTTTGATGCATCTGAATATGAGTTTTAGCAATAAGGTCGCCAATTTCACTTGAAAATCTTTTAGAATAAAGTGCCACATGTAAACTTTTTCCGCAGAACATACACCATCAAACTATAGTTGATGCTGAGGGCATCGAGGGTGAAACATATCGAAATGGGATTTGGAAGAATCCAAACTTGTGTGGTGGAAGAACCACTTCGTTTAAATATATACTGAACTTGGCAGGTTTAACACTGAATTGTATGCTTTGGATATGCTCATTTTCTTTTTCTAGTAATAGTCTAATCGGTAGTTTTCAGAACTTTTCTTGAGATGTTTTGTGCCTGAATGTGACTTTCTTCGTGAAAGGTGGTTTTAATGTACAGCTTATTGTCGCAGGATCATCTTCAAAGGTTTAAGCGTATATATCCGCGTGTTTCTGTTCCCAACATGATTGCGACTAAAGTTTTGTTTCTTTTTGTGTTATTCAACTTTGGGTTTAGGGTGGGTCGCACTGTAACTTTGAACCTTCCTTAATTTTTACTCCTGTACTCCTTGCCCCATTTTGTTCGACCTCTGTTTTAATCTACTTTATAGTTTTGTGCTTCGCTTCAGTGATTTCAGTCTGTACGCTACCGGTATGAAAAATTCAAAACTATAATGATACCTTTCAAATAAGAATAAGGAGATTTGTGGTTAAAATAAAATATGAAAGAAATAAAATGGTCCTTACTACATCTTTCGGAAATAATTCCAAATACGTATTTCGGCAAACTAAGTTGCCATCCTCAGTGAAAAACTGAGGGAATAGGAGTTGTACAGTGTTAGTCTTGGGCGATACTTAATTCCCCCAGTTTTCCACTGAGAATAGCAACTGACTGGCCGAAATACGTATCTGGAATTAATTCCGAAAGGTGTAGTGAGAGTAATTCTATATCTTCTATATAACGGATACATTTGTTTCGACCTAGTTTGGGATTTTTGCTTAGCATATTACTTAACCAATTAATTATTTTGATCCGCGCTGGACGGGGCAATCCAGTTGGTAAATGTGTGCGTGTGGAAGCAAAGGCTTTATCCAGTCTTTCGTTATTTTCGATTCTTATTCGGTTTAGTATCCTGTTTTGAAGTAGTAATATTCCCCTTTCCAATTGTTCCTTTCACTTTTGATATCCACTAACTTCAACAGTGGAGTCATTTTATGGTGAAATTATTAGTAATGAGTTTGACCTTCGTGGTAAATTTAGAATAGTTTATTACTTTTATTTTAATAGCTTTTTGGTTGCTTCCCATTACCCCCCGAATAAGGAAGAGGTTGTATCGTGGTGGAAACCCTGAACAAAATCTTTGGTTAGTGTACGTAACTGGATTTACTTTTACAGCGATTTTTCTTTGGATACCTGCCTTCATAGTTTCCGTAGATTCCATACATTTTGCTTTTCCCTTTCTCTTTTCCACTTTTTAGATCTTCGCTATTTGCTGTTACAATTTCGCCATCATTATCAACTGATCTATTTGTTCATATTTATATCGCCATGTTTGATTTGTACTTCCGTAGAATTTACGATTCACAATACTTGCTTTTGTGGCAAAATTTAGTTAGTGTGTTTTGCGAATTTTAATATCGAGTAGAAAGTTGCTCAAAATTCTTCTTCTGCCGATTTCAACCATTATTCGTCTTGGACGTGCCAGTACATAATTCTGATAAAAATATTCACCACACAATTGGAGTTCCTGGGGATTGCACTAATCTTTAAAGATTGCTTAGATGTTACCATATTTCGTTTTTAGTTTGGAGTTTCTGTTGAGTGTTTACTTATCTAGTTAATTTTTCTTTTGGGATGGAGAAAGTAATGCAGTAAATCTGTGTACTGGTGTAATCTACGGTGTAGTGCCGGATTTTTAGTTGTCTGACTGATTTAGAAGCCTGTTTTTTCTAACAGGTATGATTTTCATTGTCTTTAGTTGTGATTCATAAAATTTTCCTGGGACTTAAGGCGAGTCTATCTTTTCCTTTGCTCTTATAAACCGATTGTCGATTATCGATTACTGAATACCGAATTTTAAGTATCGATTTATGAATAGCGAATAATGACTACCGATTTTTAATTATTGAAGATCAGTTAACAATGCTTTAGTTTTCGCCAGTGATTTGGCTTCAAGGAGGAATGCTGGCATGAGAATTTTCATTTGATTGATTAAAGGAAGAGAAGAAAAACTATTAGGCGAGACAACGTGGCACTAACGCCAGTTTGTTCAGGTATCGTTAGTCCTTTTTTCTATCTTTTGAATTTAGACTTTCTGGATTTGAACTTCGGTCAACATAGATCATCTTTTCAAGACTCAAACTGGCTGAGAAGGTGATGAACATTCACCGGAGCTAGTCTGTTAGATTCCTTTTCTTTTCCTTTAATCAATAAGGTGATGAGTTTTTGCTTTCATTGTCTGGTGGGGACAAATTTCGTGCGGAAATAGCTGCTTGATTCGCTGATCTTCCAAGACTAAAAATCGGTAGCAGTTCGCTACACATAAATCGATACTTAAAAATGATTTTAATAGTTCTACTGCTGTACGACATGATTACGACCACGAATATCTATCGATTTGCTTGCATACAGTTCGTAAACGCCAAAGATTTTTATCTTAGACGCTCAATTGGAAATTCCATGCTAGCATATTACATACATTCGCCTCACAAAGCGCCGATGATTGTTTACACTTATCACAAACCGATCCTTTGTCATACAGTTCATGAACTTCCTGGAACGTCTGGCGAGAGCTCTGAACATGGAAGAAATATCTCACGACGTTGGCGTGGATCTGCATACGGAATCATTGCTACTACGAGCCGAGCAGCTGTCTAGACTCGAAAGCGATAAGCTGGTCGACAAGGTAAACATTTTAGCAATCATAAATCATCGATAAACGCCATTACGTTCATAAATACATCTATATATGTTTGTGTATCTTTTCGATTATGCCACACGTAGCTGCTGTGTTGCGGATACGGGACTTTGCCGCGTCTGCGTCGCGAAAAATCATTTCACGATACGCCCTGCCGTGAAGTAAGGAAGGCTTTTATTTTTCTGTTGCATACACCCGTAGCGTAACAAATTTTGTTTGTGAGCGCACGTTATGTAGATATCTGTATGCTATGCCAGATTCCAAGACGTATGCTGATTCGTGCGACAGAAAGCACTTCACATAAATAGGAATAAATTGCGCTAACATGGACTGAATAAGCATTAATGGTGTTTACCGGCAACGCATTTACTGTAGATGTTACGTGAATATGGCTTGTAGATGGTAAATAAGTAACGATTCGTGATTGTTACAAATATTTTATCGTTCATTTGAGAAAGAAATGCTTATCTAGTATTAATGGTGATCGGGTAGACAAACAGAGAAAATCGTATTTAACATGAATATTTCCAGATACTTCTTGTGTAGTTGCACTCGCGATTAGAACAAGGCCATTACGGAACGTACTTGACGACCTCTATGGAAAACTACACTACTTTAAGTGAAAATAACCAACAAAATTACAATACCGAGCTTTAAATTTAACTATCTTAACAAAATAAAATAAAAGTAGTAAAATAAAACGGAAGAATGAAAGTAAAATACAGTTTTTCAGGTAAGTTGTTTCAGGAAAATGTGTGGGATAATAAGGACCTTTACTTATCTGGAAATGAAAACTAGTTCTTACAAAGTCGCACTGATGAGCGGTATAACCGCGAAACCCGTCTGCGAATGGTGAAAGTAGTTTTCTAATTGCACATTTTCCCACGGCGGGTTAGCCGAAAAGCGTGCCCGCGGCTACTGGAGGAGTCTGTGGCAACTTAGTTGTTCACTCCTGTAAAAGTAAATAGCTGCAGAATGCGCGTTTAAGTACATATTGGGGGAACCGAATTCTGATATGTACCAACATCACAGGATAAGCACCTTATATAGGTTATCTGGAGGAAACTTTTGTTTATAGAATTATTTATTCCTTGGTTAGATGATATACATAACCTCAACCGTAGATAGGTTCTGTAGGCTCAGCTCCAATTGAATAGGAATCTTAATTTGTTATGTATTTATATTTCTTCTCTCAAAAATATGATTTACATAAGTTCGACTTTTAGTCAAGCATTCTCCATCATCTTTATTATAAAAATGCATTAACATCTACGACACCACTCTCATTAACATTGGTCGGTTGTCTCCTCTGACACCAGGTGTGACTTAAATGCAATTTGCAAAAATGTCTTATTTCCTAACGTAATAGGGAAGAGATACAACTGACCATCTGTCCCTAGGTAGAGTATAAGCATTTTCAAGAATACAATCCTTTAAAGTGGAATAAGGACGGTGTAAGGATTCCTGAAATAGTTTGCTGCGCGAAGTGAGATGCTTAGGGTAGATGTAATCACTGCGGAGGGAAAGAAACAGTTAATGGAGTGGAGTTTCACAGTTTATCCCTTTATCCCTTTATCGCGCCGTTTATAAAATTTCATACCCAAGTTTTGAAACTGCCTTAGTCAATACGTGATGGGACAGTTGGTTAACACAAAAACTAATGTTTCTATTTATTTGTTATTTTCTTCTTCTTTTCCCTTGTTACCACAATTTCATCACGTTGTTGTGGTCTCATACGGTTCCTCACGCTCTATAAATCTTCATTTTCTTGAGCTACCGTATTACCTTCCATACATGTCATTTTACTTTCGTCATTCAAATTCAACGATGGGGAGCATTCTCCATACTCTTTGTAGTTAGGAATTTTTGTCTTCTGGTAGTCTTGCTTCACACAGGTGAAATATTTTCTGGAGATGTCAACATCTTATCTCTTCAACTTGTCGCTTTCTTTAGATGAGAGCATAGATGTCGAAACAAAGAACCTTCAACAATTTTCCAGGAGTCTGCTGCAAAGGAAATTTACCTAATGACAAAGTTAATTTGCACGACTTTATTGGGCTGCTTGTTGATGCCGTGCTAGCTGTTAAGGTATTTGCATTTTCATCACCGGATTGTTGGCTAGTTAGTAACGCGGCATCCCCATTTATTTCGATCTGTATTATACTTTTGTCGTCTGGCATCTGAGAATTTACGCCTTGATCATAAACTGAATCAGGATTTAAGAGAAATAAGCCTATTGCTCTAATTGCGCGAATTTCCTTTAACTCAGTGCCAAAAACTCACCAAACTGTAACCTTTAGAGTTTCCGCTTATCAGATACACGTTTGCTCTTTAAACCCGGTGTTAAAGGTGTTAACTAACCGGGCATAACAGTCTTATTTTGTTTATCGAATTTGAGGTTTGAAGTTAGCTTTTAGGAAAAATAATAGATATCATATGTATGTAGCTGTAGACACAAAAACATCTTTCGGGCCCTTTTTGTATACAATACTGACTAGTTTCTTACCTAATCACCTGACTAACTTCTTACTTACCAATGGCGAAATTTTTTTCCTCCATTTTCCCTTACTATTCCTTCTTTTAGGAAAATTATCGGTTTTTGATGGCACCAATAACGAAAGTAGAATTTACACCATTTGATCTTTTGCTTTCACATTTTGTTGAAATTCCAACTAAATATTTGGCCCCCTCTTACTATTGGTCAGTTGATCATCTGTACCAAACGCTAGAGGAAGCCGGTTAACCTAACGAAATGAACCAGTCCTATAATATGTTGTTTATTATAGATCATTTAGATAGATTACATTGTTACCTAAACTTTTATTTATTTTTAGAAAAAGTACCTTATTAGCGTAGCTCAATTCACGTTAAGGTTCGTTACGTATATGTAACTAAGACGCCATCAAATGTTTTCTAATTTTGTCTTTTGATCACGTCTCTTGTGTGGTAATCTGAGCCGGCTTTGCACTACATGTGTGTGAGTACAACATTCGTAGAAATTTCGAAATGTCAGAAGTTGAAACATTTTTCTGGATGAGTTTGATATATTGTTGTATTTCCAAAAGCATTCTGATAGAATACAATAAATTTTGTAACCAAACACATTGTTAACGATATAAGGTGTTTATTATGATTATATTACCAAATCAAACTTAAAATGGATACAGCCTATCACGAAATAACTTGAATATCTTTAGAATCTAAAGTTTAGATTAGGAGATTGGTGGTTTCCAGCTAATTGTAAAGACAAATTTCGATAACTAGTCATCTGCAGTGACATTATATGTAGTATATGAGTTGCGCCTAAATATTTTCGCTTTTCCTTAGGTTGATTTAAGCTTTGCGATTATTGTATTTCAAATTGCTTTTCCATATTTTCTCTGAGGTGCCTTTTTCCGTAGAATGTTATTGTTTGCTATCCTCATCAGTCCGACTGCGTTCATTCGGGTACTTGTTGATTCCATTCATCCGTTGCTTGTTTTATTTGTATTTTGTTTCAGTAGTTACAGTCAAATATCATCATAAATATCACATATCTGACATTGCATACCAGCCAAAGTGCACTGCATATGTAACATTTTCCTGGTACTTCATTGATAACAATATGTGTGTATATTTGAAACTTCTTCAAATTTGGTAGGATTCTTATATGTATATATGTATATAGCTCTTATTATAGCTTTTGTTGGATAATATGTAAACTGATAGAAATGCGAAATGTTGCGGTCTACGATTGGAAAAGTTTAATTGCCATCCCATGGCATATTCAAGTTGTGCTTACTTAGTAAGCTCTAGCCTACTTAGTAGTTATCCATCAACGCATCCAATTTAATAAGGTCGTTATATGCAGAGTCGTCTCGATTTGTTTTTATTATATAAACTCATGCTTATATTAACAATTATAAAAATAAAGCTACATATACAATCTACCGGGTGTACAAGTATGAAATACGGATTATTTTTCTAAAAAAATATGTTAAATTTGGAAGAATGATAAAAAGTGCTTTATTCAAAGTATGCCCCACCGCTTGTTATAAATTTTTCCCATCTTTCGGGCAATTTGTGAATACCACGCCAGTAGAAATCTTCCCCTTTTGCTGCGAACAATTCATCCAACCTTTTTTCACATCTCCGTACTAACCAAAGCGCTGCTCGGCAAGTGCGTGACCCATCGATGCAAACAAGTGGTAATCGGAAGGAGCCAAGTCTGGTGAGGAAGCCGCATGGGGTAGAACTTACCAGTTGAGTGCTTCCAACGTGTCGCGAACCGGTTTTGCCGTATGTGATAAAGCATTGTCATGAAGAAAAATGACTTTGTGTTGCCTCTTTCGGTATTCTGGCCTTTCCTCAAGCAGTAAATGGTTGAAATCGGTCAATTTTTGTTGGTATTGTTTGGTATTAATCGTTTCCCCAGGTTTTAAGAGCTCATAATAGACTACAACCCTCTGATCCCACCAAACACAGAACATCGTCTTTCTGCCAAAGCGATTCGGTCTTGCTGTGGACCTGGATGGTGCGCCTGGGTCTACTTATGATTTTTTTGCAAAATGTCACATGTACTTTTGCGGTTTTCCATTTGCTCGTCGTTCAACTCATGTGATACTCATCTACAGGTCTTCTGAATCTTTCCCATCTCTCGTAACCGATTGGAAACAGCTTGTTGACTAACGCCCAATTGCTCGGTGAGTTTTTGTGTTCGCGAATCATCTTTGTCCAACAATGCTTGCAATTCCACATCTTCGTTTTCTTTTGCGGTTTTCCACGTTTCTTGTTTGCAACATCGAATTCACCACTTTTGAAACCATCGCTTACACGTATCGGTATGTAATCGGTATGATTCAGCAGCAGTTTTCTTCAAATGAAGACAAAAAATGAATGCTGTCCGCAAATGCTCTTTATTCGGTATAAATTTCGACATATTGAACGCAACTCTACACTATGCACACACTTTTTCAATTTATCACCCATGCGCGTCTGATACTTGTCGTTGATACAACAAAATGGCGCAGTGTCAAATCGCTCAAGCTGCATTGATGCGCATCTGTTGTCTGAAATCCGCATTTCATACTTGTACACCTGGTACGTGCAAGTTGCAAGTTTCTTTAAAATTTTGCTTTCCAGCGTGCCATTAATTATTTCACCTTTATTTTGGACTCGTGCTTTTAAATATTTTATGTCCATACAATACACCTCACCTCTTGGATGCAGTAGTAAAAACGGAGCTTTTAACTCGACGAATATTTTTAATGATTGATCGTAACGTGTTTATAACTTCCATTTACTAGTACAGCCGAATAAACCGTGGAAGATTTTAACGCTACAGGACGAATCCTTGATGTCCCTAAAGTAGACTTCATAAAACAACGATCCGTTTATGCATCAATAAAAACTTCCGGGCGCACTTCCACTAAATAGTAAATGTGTACATAGAGATAACATGTGAATTCGCAACTGTATTGCTTAGAACGTTCGTTATATCGCCTAATAAAAAGATTCATTGCGCATTTACGGGAAACTTCGAGTTTTAGTAAAGTTTGAGATAATACCGGTGTTTCAGCAGCGGTCGATGTTCGTTTGAGTCCGGCATTTCGTGAATAATAAACGTGGAAGAGATTTCATTATCAGCGATGAATCGGAATAAACATAACAAAACGACGTAATCGAAGTTTTCCAATTACGATTTGAATAGAGCGTCGAAGTTAATTTAAACCTACAATACCTTTAAAGCATATCAATATTTTGATAAATCATTTCGTACGAGCTAAAAATTATTTCTTTATGGTGAGAACTAAAACTGCAAATGAAAAACATATAGATATACGAGCGCTATTTAGAATGTTTTCAAGATGTTGGTTCTAGTTCAATTGCGTAAATCTTGTAGGTCGCGGTATTGGTCTGAAACAAGTCTTGATCCGTTTTCGAAACTAGTTCATGCAACGTCTGCAAGGTGTATTTGGAGACTGCTAAAAGTTTATCAACGAGTCGATTGCTTTAAAGCTGGTAGAACGTGACTGACGATTTGCACACTGGACGACTGATTAACTCTGTAAATGAAAGAAACGTTGCTGTCGTGGAGAATCTATTGAAAGATAATAGGCGAATAACTATTTGTTAAATTAGTGTTAGCGTAGGAATAGTTACTCGGCAAGTTCATGAGATCACGAACGTTTAAGTGTGAACAAGGCTTTAGCTCGCTGGCCGGAACAGGAACTCAATTGGTCCGACACACGCCGCCAATTCAAGAGCTCTTTTAGCACGTTATGGCGACTAATTTTAGCAACAGATAATTCCTGATAAACATGGATACCTTACTTCAATCCTGAGACCAAACATCGGTCAAAAGAATGGCGCAGGCCAAGAAGACCAAGCTTACTGTATTCTGGGATTGCAACGGAACCATTTTTACCATTACAAACCGAAAGTTACTACACCAGAATATTATTCTAATCTTTGATCTAGCGCATTGTGCCAGGCGTTTTGCCAGATACGGTCTGGGAAGTTGCATAAGCACCTGTTATTGCAATAGAACAATGCAAGATCCCAACCGCATAAAGAAAGAAGACTGTTTAAGCGAATTGTGCTTGGGATTGGTTCCACATCCACCCTATTTGTCAGTTTTGCCTCTTAGTGATTTTCATCTGTCTCCAATTAAAGACAAACCTTAAATGAGGTCAAACGAAGTCACGATGGGGATAAGCGCATTCGATTAAATGGAGATTGTAAAAACTACATTGCAATTTTGATGAAATTGGACAAAATAAAATAATTATAACCAAATTCTTAAACCTTTGGAAATATTCCTCGTAAATGATACTTCTTAATCTACTTTGGCAAATAGATACCTTGAACGATCTCACTTACAAACCAAATATTGTTTGTACGAAGGTATTGCCAGTATAGAAAGATATGTAGAACTACGAAATAGCCACCAGAATAAGATGCTTTTTGAAGAGGTTGTTTACAGTAATTTACAATGTTCTTACAAAAATCATTTCACCTTATCATGGCTTCATATGGTCACCGCTTGCATCTTATACATATTTCAATTTTAGTACCATACTGCTTTATTTCCATACTCATATACGCCTATAGTACCTAATCATCTATAGTTCACATCTATATCACTGGTGCGAGTAGTTTCTTTCTTAAATATTTTTACTTATCTTATATGATAGTTTTCTACCACAATTAGGTCAATTAAACAAGAGTCATTGAAATAATAGTTATATTCTCAGAACGTTTACAAAGGTTTTCGAACGTTTACAAACGTTTTCGAACATTTACAAATGTTTTCAAACCTTCTGAGAATATAACTATTATTTTAATCACTTTGTTTAATTGACTGATTGTGGTAAAAAATAAAATATAAGATAAGTATAATTATTAAAAGGTCACGAAAAAATATATATGTACCTACATTTAATTAAATATTTTATGAATTGTTATAACATTTACGCACTCACTCATTCCTAACACAAATTGGATATAGAAATTAGAAAAAGAAAACGAATTACCAGGTTATTTCTGACGTTAATTAGCTCAAAATGACAGTATTAAGGGAACAAGAATTGGAACAGCTCTTATTTCAAATTACTTGCCTTGTTACATCTTTTGCTTTCATTAACTTTTCAATCTCATTATACTCCCCTCATAAAATTTCATTAGGCCTTATTATAAATTTTTCGGACGAAAATTGCACAACGTCAGATAAATTTATCGGGATTTTTCCGAGCTGGACGCGTATCTATCTAATTCCATGTTTACATAAATATGTACGCATGTATGACGTATCCTTCGCTTCTCTCTGTTTGGTCTGAAATTGAAATTGTTTGTGCAGACCGCCACGGTTTATCAACTCCAGCGTAGGATACGCACTTTACGGGAGCAGCTACAAAGGAAGGACCTACATTTAGATTTATTGCGTAGAAAATTGGCGCTGCAAGAGGATAGCACGAAGACGAAATGCCTTTTACAAAACGAAAGAGACGAGGCGACTATGCGTATGAAGAAGTTAATGAAGCAAGTGGATAGACTTCAGCTGCAGCTTTCCGACGCAAAATCGCAAATCAGGGATTTGAACGGTCAATTGGCGGAGGCAGCCGACTTTAAGGTAATGTAGCTAAACTGGTTTCAGATACACATTGTATTTAAATAGATTCTAAATCGGTATATTTATAAGTAAAAAATAAGAGAACGTTCAGTCGTTAATTAATTACTTTTGACTTGTTGAGATTGGTTTCGAAAGCGTGAGACTAAGAAGAAAGGCCAAAAGTTACAACAAATATGTATATCGGAGTGTGCTATATCTAATTTTCTTCTACTTCTGATTTGGGAAACTACATTTAAAGTCTATTTAATATCACATAATTGCTAGAATTTCTTGTATATTGGGTTGGCAAGAAAGTAATTTCGGTTGTGCAGCCTGAAATAAAACTCGCTTGTTTTATACAAAGAATAAACTTTAATCAACTATGTATTTTCCATCTTGTTCAATAACCTTTCACCATCTTTCTTGCAGATTCATGATTCCGCGCTCATAGAAATTTCGGTTCTGATCATTAAAAGACTGGACCAAGTGCGATTTAAGGTCATCATTTGTAAAAGTTTCACCATCCAAAAAGTTGTGAAAACTTCAAAATAAATGGAACTCAAATGGTTCCAGATCAGGGCTGTATGGGGTAGGCGACATTTTCCAACCAAGCTCCAATAATTTCCCATAAGTTACTAAGGAAGTGTGGGGCCTTGCATTATCATGATGGAACACAATTCCTTTGCGATTTGCCGATTCTGGCCGTGTTTCTTTGGTTGCTTCATCCAGTTTCCTTAGTTGTTGACAGTAAATATCCGAATTAATCGTCTGGTTTCTTGGAAGCAGTTCAAAATACACAGCACCTTTGTAATCCCACCAAATTGACACGATCATGGCATGGCATGATCTTTTTTGATGCAATTCCTCTTTAGATGTGATTTGTGCTGATTCATGGCGCTTACACCGTGATCGTCTTCGTATGATGTTACTGTGCCATTTCTCATCACCAATGATAATTCTTTTCAGAAAAGGGTCAATTTCGTCGCGCTTGAGATACATACCGCAAATATTGATTCGTTGTGTTAAGTAAATCGCCTTCAATTCATACGGAACCCAAACATCGAGCTTCCTAGCGAGTCCAAGATATTGTAAGTAATTTTCAATTGTTGTGTGTGATTCATTTAACCTCTTTGCCATCCCTCAAACAGTTATATGACGGTTCTCTTCGATTAAGGTATTGATTTGGTCATCATCAACTTCAGTAGGTCGGTCAGAACGTTGGTCATCTTTAAGTGAAAAATCTCCAGAATGGAAACTTTTGCACTAATTCTGACCCTGCGTTTTGTTATGCAATCAACAGCATAAACGACACATACCTCTTTGTGAGCGTCAGCAGCTTTCTTTTCTTTACGGAAGTAGAAAAGCAAAATATGCCGAAAATGTTTGTTTCTGCACTCCATGTTAAGATTCATCCTAAAGTAACAGCTACTAACAAAATTAACCCAATAATGACTGATGTGATGTCAAAAGGATGAAACCATAACACTGGCTTTCAAAACAATTGCACGCTATCGATGTGTGGCAAGCGAAATTCCTTTTTACCAACCTCAATACATAATAAATAACAGGGGAATTACCGATAGGCTTCGTATTTTCTGAGCGAAACTCTTTTCGAAAAAAGGATACCAGTCCGCTTATCATTCTCTAATCTTATCATCTCATTCCGTTCTCTTCTTTAGTACCACGGAATAAAAAACGTCATTTACAGATAACCGCCTTAGAACGAGCGAGGAAAATCGAGGAGCTCCAGAAACGTCTCATAGAATCCGAAACTTTGCGCACGAAGTACAACAGGAAAGTTTCCCTGTTAAAGGATCAAGTCCGCAATACGGGCGAAACGATCGAACAGGAAAGGAACATGACCGGGCATTCCTTGCAACTCCTGCGCGACGAAATGACTAGAGTGAAGGAATCGCTGGCGGAGACCAACCGCAGGGAAGTGCAATTGCAGACGTTCAAGAGTTCCGTGGCGAAGATACTGGGTTGCGTTTTGCCGATGCCCGATTACGAACTGATATCTCGTCTGCAGAAGTTGGTGGACGCCCATCACGATTTTACGATTGTGTCACGACGATACGACGACCCGGTGCTCCGCATGACCTCTCGGAGTCCGACCGGTGGAAGTCGATGTACGACGAGGTGTACGCCGGATAGGTCGCGCTACGATGATTCCGGTTATACCGATGCCGTGGATATCGATGATATAGAGGATGATTTGTTTAAGAGACGATCGAATTTATGACACACGCATTTCAATATTTAAGTAAGGATATGTCAGTTGGGAGATTTAGTCAATGCTAGGAAGTTAGATATTACGGTATGATTTAAATGATGAAAATACGTACATAGGTATTTCCCAATAATTCAAAATATTTTGGTTCAAAACTACAAGAGAGAATACAAAAGACTTAATCTACTAGCAGCTGAAATATTATTGCCATTGAAAATGTACAGGTGCTTTTCTAAATTGTTTGCAAATGGAATGTTCTCAATAGAATAATTTAGCTCTGCTTAGCCTCAGTCAAGATTACACACAGCGCAAGTAGTATTAAGCCAATTGGTAGTGCTGCACTGTGGCTTAGACTTGCTAATACAATAAAATCAAACACTTTTACATTTGTTAAAAGAAAGGACCGGAGTTCACTTGTTTCACAGAAATATTGGCCAAACATTGCACTTAATATCATCATTCAGGCAGTACAGCACAATAGCAACAAGTCACTGCACAAATGAGACCACTGGGTGGAGACCAAGAATACTTGAATTTTTTAAACGTTGATGTTCTGGACACTACAATGATGTTCTTACATATACATACATACATATATGTTCTATCAGAGAACATCATTCTCATCTGTAATGAATAATTCAAGTAAAAATTAAATGTGTGTGACGAACAATATATAATCTTGAGTGCCTCAAAGTAAAATTTTTCATTTTTGTAAGCTGAAACTAAATCATAAAAAACATCGACATTTTTTCCCATTAACACTAATAGCCATACCCTCATTATGTTACAACTTGACATTTTTAAAGGAAAGTATGCCTTCATAATACATTGCATACAATTACAAATTCGATTTCTGAAATGCAGTAAGAAAATAAGAAGAACAATCACACTTTTACCCTATTGTTCCAATTTTTTTAATTGGAAAAAATCGTGACCTCAAATATTGCAGATCATTTAATATGCACCTAGTTGTTTCCTATCTTCAATTAAATAAAAGCTCATCTTCCTCTAGCAAGAATCAATTTAATGGCTACTGAACCAAAGAGCTATACTATAGTATCTGTACATAAGGGGATATTAAAATAGAAGAACTGACCCTATCACCTTCATTACAGCTGACAGAATCAATATACATGTGGTTTTACATCATACGACAAAATACCAACCATTTTTATTAAATTCAAAAAGTCGTAAAACAGCCGAAAAAATAAAAATGTCCTTGAATACTAAATGAAGAAATAAAAGTGCTGTTAGATGAAAATGCAATATTAATTGCAAATAAAATAGAGGAGGGGTAACTAAACTAGTAAAGACATGTTATGAGGACGAACCCGGAGAGAAGTACATACTACAAAGTGTAGGAAGGAAGGAAGAGGAAAAGGGGAGGTGCAAGGAAGAAATGGCTGGGATAGATTGCAGAAGATGGAAACCAGAGAAACCCAAATTTAAATGGGTATATTAGCAAAGTACAAAAAACTATGGAAAAAATGGTTCGAATAAAATTCCACCCCTGAAAGACCAAGAGGGCGAAACAAGAAGATAAAGAAGAAATTCAAATAGTATTGGGAAATGCTAACCAGTAAATTTTTATCATCATTATTTGTCAATAACAAAAGTATTCGTCTTCCATCACTTTTAATCACGCAAAATCGCTCGAATTTCGATCACTATCAACATCGTCACAATCCATCATTTTCATCTGGTATTTCGCGTTTGATTTCTTGGATACATGCTTAAACCTATTCGTGATAAACATTATTCCACATTGCAGAAATCGAATAACAATAATGGTGATGCACCAATGTCCGGAGAGGGAGCATGTACCTTGTGTATTTGCTCCCATACCCGGTTGCCACATAGCAATTCATTCTCGAATACTATGTGACTATAATGGACATTATTAGAGTTTGTTAAAAAGATGGCACCGGGAAAGGGCGCATGTCGGTGAATGTAGCGTACTGGAGTCAGTTGATTGGAGAATAGGTAGGAGGGCGGCTATGTCCGGTAACAAATTCGTACTAGACGCTGCGTTCACCGACATACGCCCTTGCCCCATACCACCTTTTTAACAAACTCTAGACATTATGCATTAGGCAACAGCCATTATTACTCACTTGTTCATAATTAACGCAGGTTCTCAATTATTATGTGAATCTATAGACGGATCTTCAAGATATTATGCGTGGACAGAATTACAAACCTGAAAGTACTAAGAACAATAGGGAGAGAAATAGAAGTTATAAAATTTGTAAGAGGTTACAATTTAGGTGATATAATGCGTGGTGGGGGACAGGTATTGGAAGAAGACAAATATTTTGGCTACATAACTTAACCTTCCTATACTCACGTCAAAATGAAACACGTATACTATACTATATAAGTCGGTTTGACAGACCGTATGCGTGAGTATAGGAAGGTTAAGGGAATGATAAACTAACCATACTGTTGTTGATACTTTAACCTTCCTATACTCACGTCAAAATGAAAGACGTATACTATACTATATAAGTCGGTCTCACAGACCGTATGCGTGAGTATAGCAAGGTTAAAAAATATATCGTTTTATTTTATTTTTAAGTTGCAGGTTAAATACAATAAATACCTATTAAACGTCAAACACTTGAGGTTGTAGAATTTTAAGTTAAGTGATAAGAGACACTTACTTGAATTGTTATGGCTGAAGTAAATACTACACAGTCACCACGGACCTTGTATTCATTGCTAAATGACTTCTTTGTTTAGTCTTTGTTCACCGCTTATATGAACACTCGTATTTTCTGCATCACGCTTCAAACAAAAATTACTATTATTATTGTTATCAAGTTAGGAAGGTCACGAGGAAGTTATAGATCCTTATGCATAAATTTGTACTCACATTTTATATCTATAGTATAATAAGTAATCGTCCGCAGGGTACCCTGCTGCTTATTAATTCTGGAAAACTAGTTTGGAGAAAGTTATAATTTATTTCAAAGTTAGCGGAACTGCATGTAGCTATACATTTATACACATATTCGGTATTTATAATAAATAATTTATCAAAAACCATGTTGCGTATTTATTTACTCAAGATCCGCAGATTTGTATTATAATTAGCTAAAAATTATATATATATATTTTCGCTCGTAATTGTAGTATCTTAATTTTAATAATCCCGTAAAAAATTCACTGTAGCTTTTAAGCATTTCATATAATAATAATAATAATAATAATTAAATTTAAAAGGTGTATGAGACCTTAGCTCAATTTTCAACATAATAATAATAACGCTGCTGTGCCTACGAAAAATTCTTTTAGAAGTATACAATTATCGCCTACCGACTTTAACGAAACTCATGATGATGCAACTCTCACTCCCAAACCCATGTCACTCCTGCACACAACTGCAAGAGACACCTTTTTTAAATTTAATACCTTGTTTCTCCTCGGGGGTCTAATGATCCTCTCCAAAGATGTTAACATGTCGTCCGAACCACTTTTCTCCACCATACCTTTGTCTTAGCTAAATTTTGCCCTAGCTCCGACATCCATTTTCAAAGAATAGTAATTTTCGCGTTCTAATATTCCATCTGGTCTCGCTCAAACATTATTTTTGCTGAAATTTGTCATGAGATTGTTGAATGCCTTAAAAATAACAAATAAAGTTATGGGATTCCTCGCATTGATTTCCGGATTTTTTAATTGAGTAAGAACCAAACGGATTTGAATTTCGTTAAACTTCTATGATTTCATGAAAGTTTATCCGATTACATTGAAAAGGGATGACAGCTGTGGCATCTTTTGGTGAGCGTTATACGAGAATTCCAGTTTTTGATGACTTTTTGGTATATCTGAGGTTAAATATCTGTCATTTCGCGTCATATAATATCCCCTAAGTCTAGCATGGTAATTGATTGGTTGGCGCACACAAGTCACTCCAGATAACAACAAATAAGAAAGCCTAAAGGCGTTACATCGCACGATTTTGGTGACTAGTTGACATCGCCGATTTAATTACTCATTCAATTATTCACGCAAAAGAGCAATCTTTGCGCCATCTTATTGAAACAACATACCGCCAATATTTATATCCTTTAAAGTCGGGAATCGCCGCTCTGATTATTCAGGCATCATCCTTCACAATCTGCACCAAACGGTGAATTTTTGGGACTGCAATGGAGTTTCGAACTGCATTTGTTGATTTTTGTGCCCATGTGCGATAATTTTTTATTATTATTATTCACGTGTAGATGTGTTTCGTCCTTGAGAATCATTTTTTGGCCAAAATGAAGGTCAACTTCGAGACTCAATCTGCAAAGGTACGGCGACTGCAATGGTTATCTGGCTTGAGCTTCTGAGTTAATTGAATGTTGTAGTGGTTTCGGCTCAAGTATCCGTTCAAAATTCGGGGTTGAAGTGGTTGCAGGTCACAGTCCTTGTGCACGGCGAGATATTGACTTTCGCACACACTTACACGTACTACAGTGAAATTTAAGTTAGATCGTGTGATGTGGTGATGAACAGGCGTTTTTGGTCGAGTATGAACCAGTCGCCCCAAATTCTTTAATGGGGGACAAACACTTGGACGCTTATGTGGGTCATAACTAAGGTTTGATAAAAGAATGGATGACGTATTATCACTAAGTAGTGTAAACCTGATCAATGATAAGTTCTTTATAATCTTTTACCCTTTTCTACCTTTCGGTATAGGTGTTCGGAGCCACCGAGCCGTATACGTACGTATACCATACGGCTCCTACCTATGATAAGTTATTGAATAATAAAGTTCGAAGAAGTCCAGTTTACACTGCTTAATGATAACACGTCATCCACTCTTTTATCAAACCTCAGTCATAATTTTCACGGAATATGCGTTTTCATGATGAATTTTCAAACATTACTGAACATTCCTGTTAAATCTAATGGCAAGAAAGTCGTAGAGTTGCTAGATGAGGCAATTGCGAAAGTCAAACATTCCTATTGAAAATCACTGTGTAACTACAAAAGGAAAACATGTTATAAGCATCCTCCGGCATAATTGGGATGTTAAAATCAGCTCCTCTGATAATGTAATGCCACAGTTGTCTTCAATATATCCTGAATCAAATCCAATATGATTGTAAAATCAAGGAATTGTAACGAGATAGTTCGTATAATCCCATTAACTGTGATCTCACATCAAAACTTTATCGTGAAATTTCCATATTTATCAAACTTTTGAATAGCTCACCTGATGTTTAATGTGATCTATCTCCCAAGCATTCAAACATTCCCGAGCTTACTAAATTCTCGCTGTTTTTTTTTTTTGATAAAAATGCAACTTAATTGTGAAAAAATGCTTACATATATATTACTCAAAGTATTGCCCACAGCTAACTGCGACTTTTGTCCATCTTTCTGGCAGAGCTCGAATACCGTTGCAAAAAAATTTTCAAGCCAATTTTTGATGTCTTCATATGAGCGGAACTGCTGATCAGCCAGATCATGTACCATCGAACGAAACAAGTAATAATCGGACGGCGCAATATCTGGGGAATATGGCGGGTGGAGTAGGACTTTCCATTTGAGCGCTTCCATGTTGGTTTTAACGGGTTTGGCAACATGAGGCCGAGCGTTGTCATGCAGTAGAATCACTTTTTTTTTAGTTGCGCACCTAAAAAACTCACTGTCAGCACCATCGGGTCTCCGAACAACTTATTGCTAGGTAAGTTCTTGGTCAACCCCCTGGAACCCCTCAGTGGCTGAATGGTAAAACTCGCGCTTCACAGTGCGAAGGGCCGGCGTTCGAGACCCGGTAGCGGCAGAGCGTAGCTGTTTAAAATCCTAAAAAGGGATCTGGACCTCTAATAAGCTGCGAAAATAAAGGAAATGCCACTGGGTGGGCCAGGAGCGTTACGGTATATGCGTGTACATATACGGCTCGGTGGCTCGAACCCTTACACCGAAAGGTAGAAAGGGTAAAAGAGTAAGAAGAGTAAGAAGAAGAAGAAGAAGTTCTTGGTCAAATTACATCTACAAGATCTTCTTGTTACCTTTTCATTATTTATCAAGGTTTCCACAGGCGATTCTATTGAAATAATAATTATTACTCATTTCTGTGTAATTATAAAACCACTCTCACTATTCGCAGACGCGTTTTGCGGTCATACCGCTCATCAGTGTGCATTTAAGTACATATTGGGGGCATTTCGCAATTGAATTCTCATATGTACAAACATCTAACTTACTCATTTCGTTGAAAAATGTGTCACCTTCCTATGTATACGTACTACATAAGCATGTATTTCTGCTTATTGCTAACATATTCATAGAGTCCTTTGAGAATATAGTTTCAGGTAGTGCTGAAAGCGAAAACTCAAAGTTTATTTCCATCATTTCGATGACACATTTAGTATTTCGCCCCTGCCCCATGTTAGACACGTTAAAGAATTTTATAAGCCACAGTCAGCACAAGAATATCGCTTCCAGAATGGGGGCCGAAACCAAGGGCTCTTCTCCCTTGCTTGACGTTCTCGTTTTTCGGGTAGTAGATGATCAGCTTATTCATTCAAACTGCTACGTACTACATATCACAGAAGTATTCCGTGATTAATTCGTTGGTCCTCCACACCAATGCTGTTTCTGAATCCATTACTCTTGAGAATGAATTTTCAACTACAAAACCTCAAACTAAAATTTCCTGATTTCTTCTCTCGACTAAGCACAAAGTTGATATGTGTTTGTTTAAAGGCATCTATATAATACCATGGTATTGTGGTGAAACAGGTCGCTCGCTTAAGATTCGGCGACAAGAACGTCAACGTTGTCTTTGATTTTATTCTCTCTTGTTCTTGCAGAACATCACTTGGAGAGAGGTCACAACATTATCTTCGATACAATTTCAGCCAATACTCAATGAACTGCGACGTTCGGCCTTCTATCTTTAGTCCGTCTTTCAATTTTCTTTCTCCTGAAAAAGTCACCTATAAGAGTGATGACATTTCGAGTTATTTTATTTCATATTTTATATTTGATTTATTTAGTTTGCTTTATGATAATTTATTTTGATTTATATTTATTTTTGTTTGTTGCGTTGTTTGTTATCATTATTATTACTATTATTATTATCATTATTGTTTTTGTATATACTTTATTTCAGACAGAACATATGTAGTTCTGTTCCGGAAATAGTTTTTAAATTAGATTTGGAAGAAGTGCGCACTTCATTGTAAGTAAGCTAAATATGAACTGAAGGAGCGGTTTGTGTAAAAGAACATCTAGCAGTACTAAGGTTATTTATACGAAGCAAATATCTCAAATTCTGTCCGGTAGTCAATATTAATTGTCCGTCTAAACTTAGCAGCACTTATATTAATTAGTTCACTCCCTTAAACAAACGACAATTAAAATCTTACTACTAATTAATGTGCGAGCTGTGCATCCATCCGTATCATAGAGCCCTAGCGTCCGTATTTATGCCAGCAAATACTTGAAATCGTAATCTGCTAAACAGCGTCGGAGAACGCGCGTTTGTTTATGGTGACGTGCTCGGAGTCGCTTGAACCTGACCATGAACTTGAGTGAATTGAGAAAACCTGTTTGGAAAGTCTCTGCTTCACCCATTTTAAAATTCTCCGATAGCTCGTGTAGGCGGGAACGCGATTTTTTCGGTTCAACTTTCGTTCGTCGTCTGCAAACGGTCGTCGTTGAAACGACTACGCGATTACCATCAGATTGATACGAAAAGAATTTCCTTTTATGTGGCGGAAATAACGGTATAAATATTTAAATGAAAGTAAGTTAAAAATATTTGGATGCCTATAGTAAATAATATAGGAAACCATACTTCCCGGATCTATAATACAAGTTTAATACACTTTTGTATGAGGATTATATTTGTTTATAGTTTTTCAAAGTATGTATTTTCCTTTATAGTCAATGCGTTTTTGCATTTGTGAACGTTTACACGTTGAAACAGAAACAAATCATCAGAGACCTGGGAAATATTTTTACCCCCACAAACTTACGTGACTCTCTCACAGGAGGTGAATCCTCTCCACCCGCATCTTGGGACCGCATTGTCTGGCTTGGCCTCTTGTTGAGCGTTGTTTCCCAATAATTTCGATTACGTCTATTTCTAATTTTTGTCTATTCATAGCGTTCTTTCCAATTTCATTAATAACTTCTTTTTAAATAATATGCACATGCAAAAGGGTATTGACAAATTTATACATAATTTTTTGCGCAAATAACTTAATGCGTGAACACATCTTTGCTCTATATTGTGCCCTGGATGGGGTTCCACTGAATTGTGCCCTACTAATTTATTCAATGCAAAGCCTTGAACACTGGTGGGCTTGCTTCTCTGACTTTCGCAAATAATGAAGTACGAGATCTGGACTGTATGGTGAATTAGCAATTCTTTCAATGCTTTGGACATTCAATACTCTATCATTTGATCAATAGCGTGAGCTCGGGCATTATTGCAATGACGGATAGTCCTACCTCGTGGACGCTTTCACAAATATTTTGGACAACTTAATTAAACATAGTATAATGAACCATTGGGTATTAACAGTATATCGATCCTTCCGTGTTGCAGTGGAAAATGTTTAGTAATTGCAAACTTCTTTCACGAATAATCTTTGTTTTAGTTTACTCATTCTCAATAGCCTAATTGGAACCATAGTAGTATATCATGTTTCATTATAATGATATTGTGCAGATGAGACAATGCATTGCCAAAGACATCTACTGTAGACCTGCACCATTTCATACGTTCTTCTTTTTGAACCGAAGTCAAATTGTAAGGAATTCAAAGGAAACAATGCTTATGTGCCTTCAAAGGATTGTGTAAATTGGTATCAATTCTTGTTTCAAAAATGCTCAGAGTTGCTTAAGTATTTCTTTCAGTGACATATTTGTCTTCTTCAATCATGTTCCCAATAAGACCTATATTTTTTCCAGTAATTGCCGTGTTTGGCTTAGAGCTAGAAAATTCTCATTTAAGAGAAGTCTAACAGATTGAAATGTATTGTACAACGGTTTTATGGTAGGTAAGGAACACGATTTGTCACCAAACATTCGATGGATCTCCTTAGAGCATTGTTTAAGGCTAAAGCCGCATTTGAAATGGTAATAAATCACAGTTAGTGTTATATGCTCCTTTCCGTGATTCTTTGTGCAAAGGATGACTTTAAACTTATGTAAACGGTGATTTGACAGATGGTGTGGATGGTGTTGACACATGCTGAGTATAAGCTGTGGTAACTTTAGTCTTGGTCTTATTACGAAAATAGTTGTTCTGTAAAAAAATTGAAAAACTGGATCGGTTGCAGGTCGTGAAGACTATCAATATCCTCGTCCAACCTGTTGAAGCAGCAATGTTTACCCGTGAGGAAAAATATACGCGAATAACCAAGCACACACAATTCATCACCATTTGTCGCAACTTGACAACTCGTATGGCACTATGAAAACGATTTTCATGACAGATTTTCATTTGCACGCTTACAAAATCCACAACTTAAGTCGTTGGACCACTTATAGCGTTGTACATTCGCTCATTGGATACTGGAAAGCGGTAATCGTTTTTCGTCGAAAATCATCTTCAGCAACGAAGCACATTTTTTTACCTCACTGCCAATGTGAACAAACAAAATTATCGCAATTGGGGCTCGGCAAACCCTCATATCACCTATACCTCACTCATTGAGCACCCAACCAAAGTCACTGTTTCATGCAGTTTATGGGCCAATGGCATCATTGGATCGTACTTTTTTGAAAATGCGGGACTGGGCCACTATTACCGCCAATTTCGAGGGTTACCGTAATATGCTAAGGGAATTTATATGGCCTAAATGAAATGAAATGGATGCCAATTAGCTTTTATTTCAACAAAACAACGTCACGTCCCATATAAGTCACGAAACAACCGTTTCATTGCGCACGAAATTCGGTGGTCGCTTCATTTCCAGAAACGACGAGGTCAATTTGTTTCCAAAATCATGCGATCTAAGTCCTTTGGATTACTTTATTTGGGGTTATTTCAAAAATAAAGTGTACACCAATAATTCACAAATACTTCAGCACCTAGAGACGCAAAATTTGAGCTACTACAGATGCTATTGATCCACTTTTATTGCGAAAAATTATCGAACATTTTGGGTTCGGGGTGATTTCCTGTACATAAAGCCATGGTAGTCATGTGAACAATATGGTACTTCAGAATGGACAATAAAGATTTTTGATGTTTGCTCATAAAATGTGTGTTCTATTTAAGAAAAACTTTAACGTTAACCGTTGGATCACCGAACGTAGAAGTATATTCGTTAACTATTGCAGTCATTAAACATGTAAGTATACAACTTTGTTTAATATATCAAACAAACAATTTATTGAGAAATACCTGCTGGAAAGGCTCAGCAAAAAAGAAGATGCTAGTATACCGATATCCACAAATACGCCAAAGCACAAATGATCAATGTTTGAAAAGAGTCTATTCATGGGTTACCTACCTGTAATAAGCCACATTAAGTTCTCTATGGTCTTTTGTGATATCTCAACCCATACCAATTTTGCGGAATGACATTTCTTTCTGGCTATCAAACTCAATTGTCTAAAATTCCCTGATCTATATATGTACGTAATGTAGACATCGCCAACAAAGATATACAGGGTTCGTCATAACTAGTGCGTTAAGTTTATTATACAAGTTTATATGAGGTAAAGTCAATCTCAGTGTCAAAGTTGATTTAAAAATTTGGGTAAATAAAAGTATAGTTTTAGAATCACTGCAATATGTATTGTCGAATGGATCGGAGATCGGGAATCGTCGAACTCTTCGCGCACGATCCAACCATTGATGTAAAAAAAAAACACCTCTTATCAGAAGAAACACTTTGCCGTGTTTGAGATATGGCCGGAATTTTACTGGCGTTTATATTTCTTTCTCTAAATTGTAAACATTGGCCTTTATTTTTATCACATATTCGAAGAGTGTTGAGAGATATAATTTACAGCTTGTATGGTAAACGAAAATTACTAGCTACTAAGTTTCTACGTCCAAAAAACAAACATCGTATTTGACCTCAGGAATCTTCCATATCAAACCTTAATATTAAGAAAATAATTACGGCTGTCCTGCTATCGTAGGAAAATATTTTCTCTTATAAATCTTATTTTATTTTGTTTGATTAATTTGATGCCTATGTTATAAATAACCTCTTATATGTTTTTGGTCGTATTCCAATTGGACGGACTGTACATTGAGTCTTTAGTCTAATCTTACTACGCAACGAATCAATGACATAGTATGTGTTAACCTTCTGGGAACAAATGTATTTAACCTTCCTATACTCACGTCATACGGTCTGTGAGACCGACTTACTATAGTATAGTATACGGTCTTTCATTTTGACGTGAGTATAGGAAGGTTAAACAACGTTCCATATATCTATATTTACTATAACATCATAAAACTTTCCAATTTCCTTTGCTACGTTTACGGCTGCAAGACTCCCTAGGACACTCGCAGCAATTTATTCACATCATTTCACAAGTTTCGCGTTTACAATTAACAGCTATCAACGACTAGGAAGGAATAAATTAAAGGAATTTAATCGCAATTGGTATGTGTACTCATCCGTAGACAAACGTAGGTGAGTAGATAAATACGCATGTCTCGAAAGGAAATTAACGTTAAAGATCTGTAATTAATCTTTAACGAGCTTTACTGTTATTTCGCCGGCGTAAATGTCCGTTTTCAGCTGAAAACCTATTCAATTTCCGGTCTATATTAGTGTTTAATATACTGATGTGTGAAACGGTGTAATAATGTTGGTAGAATAAGCGTAGTAAAGTAATTGAAATTTGTAGTTATGGCCTTGTAGGAAAATAAATAATAAAAAGCAATCACATAAAATTATCGATTATTATGCATGTATTATGTTAATTTGCAATATTATAGAATTAAAAATCTCTAATATAAGCTGCCAGGTCTGCAAACCACTTATTACACCTCGAATATATACGTAAGCAGTAATTTACGTTAAAAGAACCAGAAACGCTTCAGCATTTTTTAGGACCAATATAGCATGGGAAAACTAGAAATACTCGACGATCGTAATCTTATTAAGGCAAAAAAGTATTACAAGTTATATATAGACTCGGAGATAAGAAATAAAAGCAATTCGATCTGACATAATCGCAAGACCGGCCCATAAATGCACCACTATATACTATCTACCTACCGGAGCGCGTGTAGTTTCGAAGCAAAACAAATTCTAGTAAATATATCAGCTGCATAAGAAGCGACTATGCGACGAATAAGGAATTCACAAGGAGTTAGTGCTGATACGAAAAATAAATGGTCCCTAAACAGAACCTTGCCCCTTGTTAAAGCCAAGGTTAGCAGTTTATTATTAGATTTAATGGTCAAGACGAGTCATTAATGTCTATCGCGCGTTTCTACACGGTTGTTTCTATTCATCGCCGTTTATCGTGGTTACGTTTCAGTTTTTCTATATCTCTTTGATTTCGTTAAACAAGTGAAAACTGGGTAATCCACGAATGGAAACATGAAACCAAATCAAGCGCAATAGAAATGAAGCATCTAAGAGGAATAGCGGGTAAAACAACGTGGGATAAAATAAGAAACGAAACAAATGACAAAATAACAACCAATTAAAAAACAATACCGGAAATAGGAACTTTCTTGAAGAAATTAATAAACACCCAAAGAGGAACTGAATACATAATAATAATAATAATAATAATAATAATAATAATAATAATAATAATAATAATTGCAGGATAATTTTATTTTAATAGGAAGTATATATAAGAGGGTCCTTAAACTTAAAAGAGAGAGAAATAAAAAAATGATATAAATAATAATAATTAAAATAATAATAATTGTATTATAAGAATCAAAGTAACTTATTTTGCACAAGACTCTTTAAGGCAATATATGTTATGTTAAACAAGTCCACATCACCGCAGTACATATTTACACCTCTGCACATTTATATCAGTGGCGCATTAGAATGGTGAAGCGTATTAGAAGATGGAATATAAAAAGTTTGTCGCGTTCTTCTATTTGACCTAGGCAGATAAAAAACTATTTGGGACAACAAGTTAGAATCTGATACAGTACCTTGAATTAATTTATAAATAAATAAAATTTGTGCTGGAACACGACGAACGTCTAGTGAATCATAATTATTTTCATGAAGTAAGTTTTCATAACTATAGTCGTGAGGCAAGGATGTTTTATACCTACGGAAGTGCAAAATTTTTAAAAATTTACGTTGGACTTCTTCAATCATATTCTTATATGTACTGTATGCAGGACTCCAGACTACAGAGGCATACTCAAGTTTGGGCACAATGAAAGCATTGTAAAAACTAATTGACGTATCCTTACCACTAAATTGCTTAGTGTTGCGTGTAAGAAAACCAAGCAACTTTAAGGCATCAGCACAAATGCTCACAACATGAGGGTTAAAGGTGAGTTTCTGATCAAACAATACCCCAAGATCCCTAATACATTCACAACGCTCCAAAGAAGCATTGTTGATAGTATAATTAAAGCTTATATAACAGGGGTTTACGACAATAGGTTACAATTTTACATTTATCAATATTTAATTTTAACAAATTTCCTTGACTCCACAAAACAATTGCATCAAGGTCCTTTTGTAGGAGAACACAGTCATTATGAGTTTCCATAGACCTAAACAATTTTAAGTCGTCTGCATAAATAAGTGATTCCGAGTCAATTACTGAGGAAACATCACTGATGAATATATTAAATAAAAGTGGTCCAAGGACAGAGCCTTGAGGCACACCGCTACCAGAAGTATATGTAAATGAACGAAATCCATTATATCCGACAAAGTTCTTCCTCTCTGTCAGATATGAATGGAGTAAAGAAATCAAAACGTTAGACAATCCATAACTATGCATTTTATGAAGAATAAGTGAATACGGCACTTGATCAAAGGCCTTTGAAAGTCAGTATATATGGCATCAAGTTGGCCACGACTATCCAAAATATCTGAAGCATAATTAACAAATGTGCATAAATTCGTAACTGTCGATTTTTCCCTAATGAAACCATGCTGAGTGATGGATAATTTGTTAGAGACATGATTAGAGATGTATTTAAATAACATTGTTTCAAATATTTTAGAGAAATTTGATATTATCGATATGGGTCGGTAATTTAATATATTATTTTTACCATCAGATGTATAAACAGGTGTAATTCGAGAAAGTTTCCAGAGATTAGGAAAAGTTTTAGATTTTAGCACTAAGTTGTAAATATGCTGCAAAGGTGTAATCAAAACATTCCTGCAATCCTTAATTAAAAAGCTGGTATCGAGTCTGCACACATTGTGAAAGAATTCTTTAAAGAGTTGATAGCACAGAGCACATCCGCTTCATCAAAAGCCCTGAGTACCAAGTGTGGATAATCAATCGATGAGGACTCGCCAGGAGAGCTCTGTATGTTGGAGTCAGAGAAAACAGATCGAAAATGAGAAGCAAAAGCATTAGTAATGTCAGCAGGAGAATTAACAATATTGTTCTCAGCACTCAACATGGATCCCGGGAAACGAGTCTGGTTTTTCAAAGAGTTTATGAAATCAAATAATTTCTTTGGATCACTTTTTATGTTTGCCTCAACAGTATTCAAGCTAGTCTGACGATCTGTGCCAATGCTTGTTCTAACCAATTTTCTAAACTCCCTGAACTTGTCTCTATAAAATTGCAAACCTGTTTTCTTAAACATATTTAGATAATGTCTTTTAGTTTTTATATGGATTTTAGTAGTAGTCGAAAACCAACTTGGAAATGATGTCCTGTGCTTCACATGAAGCGGTACAAAAAAATTAAAACAATTATACAGTATTTCATAAAGCCTACTACATGCTAAATTAACATCATTATATTGCACGACAGTCATCAAATCACTATCTAAAATGAAGCTATACAATTCAACAAAATTAGCAGTCTTAAAATTGTAAGAAGGGGCATCTGAGGTTTGAAATAGATTATTACTTGGTGCGTCTCAAGTAACAGTAAATGAAAGCGGGGGATGGTGAAAAAAGCAGTATAGAAAGGGAATGGGGGAAAACTATGCAAGAACTGAATTCCTTGATAAGAGGAGAGGGAGGTGAAGAAACTGGGTGAAATGAAAACCAAAACCTGAATCCCACGCCTGAAGGTCCAAAGGGATAAGCAAAACAAGATTTTAATAAATTGATTGCTAACAGGCGTACATCAAATATGCACCAGTCAAATGGCTGTAGTATACTAAACTACATAAACGTGTCAAGACTTGTCTTTAAGCAATAATTCGACCTATAAGATTTACGCAATTGAGCTATAGTAAAACCAAGTCAAATTGGTGGACAGAAAATATGCCAACTAATTTGCAGTCTTTTGCCGTACATTCCGCTCGCCCACAATTTTGACACTTATAACTTGTCTTATTCGCAATCTTGCTGTTTGTGTGTGCCCAATTAGTTTAACTGGCTTCTAGTTTATTATTGATTTATATTTGTATCTTCCTCTATAATTTTGTTGCTTTATAAAAAGAGCTCTTTTAAAAGCTAGATACTATTTCTTTGAGCAGAGAGTGAAGTAAGATATTATATAACCTCTTTTTCCCATACGAAATAAATTTGTGTTTATTTTTAGTATCGTTTCACTTTGCAGTGGTAAAACAAAAATCTTCGAGTTGTGATGATTTAACTTTACTCTAAAGTAACGAGGAAGAAAAATAAGCAGGTTTGTATGCATTTTCTGTTAACTAAATAGTAAACAGAGTTGTTGCTATGTCAAATCAGAACGAACTATTAAATTTCTTCTTAAATTATGATTATAATTTGATGTGATTACAAATAATTATTGGAATATAAATACCAAAAAGTTTGTTGTACAAATATGTTTTGGTCAGAAATATTTTAAATTAATCGCGCCAAGTTTGTCTTCTGACTGTACATAACAAAACGACTGCAGCGCTGCCATATATACGATACTTGATTTCACTATTGAGCCAAATTCCTAGAACATTCGGGACATCCCTCGTATATGCAGGTTTCAGGCAGATAATTTTGTATTACTCTTCCCTTAGATATTTTACCCGAAAAGTTCCGTTTCAAAACACCAAAGTCAGAAACGAGAATATCACATCACGGATTTCAGAAGCTAGTCCCATTTTTAGAATAGAATTATTACATTCTTACAAACTGACTGAATCAAATGTAAGTTAATTACAAGATGACGTTGCTTTTAACGATTCGGTCACTAATTGCTTTTACTGTTATAGGAGACATGGAATAGCATACAAAATTACTTTCATTCTTTGACGTTTCCTACAAGTACGTTTGGATTTGCGACTGTGATCAAAAAAAAAAACACTTAATTAAGAAAATGAGTGAAGAGTTATTTTCACAGCAATATCCCGTTACTGCGCGATTGTACAGACACTTTCCAACACAAAATTCGCACTTCGCTTTAATTGAGGTACACATCGAGGCGAGAATCTGCAATAGCAACGAGAACTTACAATTACCGTAGTTCGTATATACCTTCATACACAACGCCCATATGTGTGTTAAAATTTAAATACAAACAATAACTAGAACCGTAACTGGTGCACTAAGCGGAATGTGAAATATCGCTTAGTTGTGAGAATGCCGAGGTCATTACGGATAAAGGTAGAGATAAACGGAACGTGTGGATATCTTGGGTAGCTGGTGAGAATTGGCAGAATATTAACCGTACATACGTTGTATTACCATACATATGTAAATAAGTAATGCGAGCATATAACTCTTCGATAAAATCCATTAGTGCGATGCAGTTAGACGACATACTTTGAGCTCGTTAATTAAATATATTTAATAGATTTGTTGCATTCATAGCCGTAAATATCTTCGGAATCACACCTATAGTACACGTCAAATAAGAAAACATTTATCCTTATTACACTAGTTTCACATGGAACCATGGAAGTATAGAGAAAGTTGGAATGTCAAATATGAAATGGTAGAGATCATTTTGGTGTGTTAGTCAAAGCTTCGGTATGAAGTTCTTTTTCTTTGTAATTTCGTCTCCGAGGAAAGCGAGTTAACTGTTGAAAAAATTATTTGGAGATATTTACATAGATGGGTATACTGGGAGCCATTTCATTTGAGCTCATAGTAAATTCCATGATCTCATGTTTTTCTTAACATCTACAATACGTTTCAACTAAGATCATTTAGAGCTGATATCTCGCTCTTTCAGTTCCTAACAATTTTTTACAGAAATAAGGCTGCACATATTAGACGAAATACACTTTAGATTAATGTTGGTCTTTGAAATTAGGAGAAATATAAAACATTAGTTCTAGATATGATCCAGAGGAAAGTCATTAAGACAGAAATAAAACAACCACAGAAGAGTCTGTAATTAATGATCAAGGGCTGAATATTCCATTTTCATAGTGTTTGGTTTGCTGGTCAGGACTGATTACGAAATGATAAATTATCAATCAAATGCTTCACATCTGTGATATTTTGAAGTCAAATTATTAACCAAGAAAAATGTTAGAAATGGTAGTTACTTCTTTGCAAATTTATTCAAAGTAGAGAGATTGAAATGAGTGCGTTGTTACATATTATATACACATTCCCGCAGGCCTAGTAGTTGCATGGTTTCATTGACCATTATTCTTCATTTTTTACAGTTTTTCTTTTCTATCGCCATAAATCACAAAACCAGGAAATGCCATTAAAACTTATTGGTACAAATTGAGACTACAATACACAATTTTTCCTTTTAATACACCCTCTGTCCCAAAAGTAACCGCAATGCGTCTATAAATCAGAAACCAGTGGCGTCATCTCTTGATAGTTGATTGATTATTGTAGTGGGACTCTTCCTTACCAACCTGACAAATTTTCATGACATTAGGTGCATAGTCAGCTGATACATCACGCATCCTGTGAGAGTGTCTTTCGTAAACGGTCAGAAAATGAGTCACGAACAACGAGTCAATATTAAGTTTTGTTTTAAACTTGGAAAAACTGCAACCGAGACGTATGAAATGCTGCAAATTGTTTATGGCGACGATTGTTTGTCGAAGAGGCAAGTGTTCGAGTGGCATCGACGATTTCGTAAAGGCAGAGAAGATGTTAACGATGACGAAAGAGCCGGTCGTCCTTCGACAACTTTGGCCGAGGCAAATGTGGAAAAAGTGCGCGAATTTGTGAAAATTTCGAAGAAATCGTCAGTGAGATTTATGGAAATGGAGCTTGGCATCCCTAAAACAACTATTCAGCGCATTTTGACTGAAACCCTTGGTTTGAAGAAAGTCAATTCGAAGTTTGTTCCGCACAAATTGACCGACGACCAAAAACGCTTCGAATCGAACACTCCAAAGACATTATTGCACGAGCCCGTGCAGATGAAAACTTCTTGAAAACGATTGTGACTGGTGACGAGACGTGGTGCTTTCAATACGAACCAGAAAGCAAACGTCAAAGCGCAGAGTGGAGGTCACCAGAAGAAGAAAATCCGAAAAATCACGAATGGAGAAGTCGAAAATCAAGTCAATGCTGATTTCATTCTACGATTCGAAGGGAATTATCCATAAGGAGTTCGTTCCATACGGCTCAACGGTTAATGGTGCATATTACCTCGATGTTATGAGGCGTTTGCTGGGTCGCATTCGTCGTGTTCGGCCCGAATATCGCGAGCCAGGCAGCTGGAGATTACTGCACGATAACGCACCGTGTCATCGAGCAACGATTGTCACCGATTTTTGGCGAAAAATGAAATATATTCGATACAGCACCCACCGTATTCGCCTGATCTGTCCCCATGCGATTATTTCCTGTTCCCTCGTCTTCATTTGAAGCAGAAAGGAGTTCGTTATGCATCCGTAGACGCCATTCAAAGATCGACGACCGGCATCCTAAAGGCCATCCCAGAGATCGACATGAAAAAGTCGTTTGAAGCACTCGTTGACCGTGCAAATCGATGTATTGTAGCACATGGAGAATATTTCGAATAAATACAATGATTTTTGTGGACATAACATACATAGCGTGCTTTATTTCGAACTATTGCAGTTACTTTTGGGACAGAGGGTGTACATATAAGGAATAGCTTGGAATACTGTCATCCACGTCATATAGAATTGAAAATAGCCAGGCGAAGAATTTGTGATTTATGTAGCAGTGACTACTTTTTGTCTGGACAGGTCAACAGAAGTAACCACTACACTAAAATGAATAGAACTGGTTACGATTGATGAAAGTTGTTTAAAGTAATCGACAAATCTATCGCTTTCTACCGTGAAATGAAGTTTAGAAATCTAGCCGGGATTGTAATTGAAATTTAGTGACTCTGCAGAAGCTGAGACTGCAGTTCACCCATTTTGGCTTTCGAATTGAAGTTGAACTATTCAAACGAAACTGGAACCGAAGATTGATGACCCAGAAGAAGCAAAGATCAAAAGTTAGTTACTTTGAAGAATCTGCAAGTAAAGTTGAGCAACTGAAAAGAAACTAGAGCACAACAACTCTGAAAGAATTGAAGTTACCGACCCTAAAGAAACTGAAACTGATTTCTGCGCTTTTGAAGAAGCTGAAGTTTAATGACTTTGGAGAAGCTCAAACTGAAATTTAGTTATCTTGAGGAATCGAGGAGAAATTGAAACTGAAGGTTAGTGACCCTCTACCATTCTCAGCTTGAGAAGATAATTACAAACATTTTCTTGCTTAGTTCGAGTTGGGAAACTTGTTAACATTTATAGATTAAAGATATAATTGCTATCTTAGATTGAAAAAATTATTTTCAGGAAGAGAGATTTAGACAATACAAACAATTTCTTTCCGGATCTTTCTCTTCTTTCAGGTAAAAGGAAAGATAAAAAACTAATTTTAATTACCTTTATATCTTCTCTTCTAAAATCCCCAATGCTAATACCCTACATAAAAACATGGAACTGTCACCAATTTGAAACTTATCTCTATTCCCACATGACTTAATTCTTATTGATGTACATAAGTTTGCTAGCATACTACAAGTTTCTCTCGCGCGAACAACAAATCTGTTGTCAGAACAACAACAAAGTACAGGTCGTTAGTGATAAATAATTATAAATATATTGCTTGTAGTTTCCAGCGCGAACAATAGGAGTTATGTACAAGTACATACATTTATTTTCATAACCATTTGACGCGCTTTATTGCAAGTTTATAAACGGTGATTAACTTGCCGCAGTGTCAAGTAACTACACAATTTCTGAAAATCATTGTTCGTGGCGAATTGGTTAAGTGCGGTTGCACATTGGTTAGATATAATTGCTATTGTAGTGTTTTAGTATTTCTTGGAACTGTTACAAAACTGCGATAAGAGGTTGAGGATTACGTGTGCTAATGTTTTAATGTGTTCATTAATATATTCACATTGACGGAGAGTATGTTGTAAAAAAGTTGGTTTACACAGATGATGTAAAGTTGTTATCAAGAGTTTGATGTAAAGAAAAGACAGCTGTTGATAAATAATTGTAAAAATATAGCTGTAATGAAGACTTGAAATAATTATTATGTCATCATCCGAAACAAGATATGAAACGAACTACGAAACGAAAACTAAAACTATAGAACTTTGATTTCGAAAATTTGTGAAAAAGTAAAGTCATTGTGTTATTGTGATGTATTTCAACACTAAAAATACAAAAATTAGTACAAGTAAACTCAAAGAATCGAAACCCCAAAAACAATACGTTTTTCAATAATAAACTTTTCAACTTTCACAGAATATGTATAGAAGCACATCGTTAAAGATAATAGCACGAAAATTGTAAAATTTTTCGCCTAGACGGGTTAATATACGTAAAGCTCGCATAGATATTTCTTACTACCTCTTTTAACAAGTCCAATAAACCCAATGCTTAATAGGTTAACGAACGAAGCAGATGAATCCAGTTACCGGGTTAACATTTTACTCCTTCTTCTCTACAGTTGACATCTTGACGTGGTGGGAAGACTTGTATGCTGTCGGTGAACTCTGGGGCTGAATCGAAGAGGCCACCCATGCCGAAGAGGGTGAGAAGGAGGGAGCCAGATTAAGAGCTATTACCGCACGTGTATACAGCATTTCACACGTATTTTCTGAAGCTTTACGTATGATGGTCTTAATAAATTCTCCAGAAGTAAACCAGGGGCGGAGATTAAGAAAAGAGAATCCTAGGGCAAAAGGTAATAAAAACTTTGCGGGGCTGCTCGGTGCAAGCTGAGAAAGACCCGAATGGAAGTGGTGACGGGGCCGGATCAAAAACTGGGACTGCTGCTCAGGGTAAAGAAAAGAAGTAAGGAACAATTAGAGTTCAGTGAATTCGTTTCTGTAGACGAAGTGGGAGTGGATATCTAAACGATGCCATATTCCAAACATACTTGCTGTACATTATACCTCAAAATAAAGAAAAGGCATTTTATTGTAACTGATAATACCTGTTAGACCACTAAAGTAGAACAAAATGAAATCAAGAGTTAACTAGGGAAGTTGTAATAGCAACTGGAACACTTCCGATAAGCGACCTGAGTCCATTTCTTTAACAGCATCAAAGACAGAACCATAGAAAAGTGAATGCTCCAAACTTAGGTTGTAGGGGGAACTGTAAGATGGAACCAATTTGCTATGTTGATGAGATCACTATAATTGCAAACTTTGAAGATGATTTATAACATCTCACTGTATGGATTCTGAGTGCGCTGAAATATGTGTAACCCAATAAGATTCAAATTGTTAATATAACCACCCAATTTAACAAATGGTGAAGCTCAAATATAAATATTTTGAATTGGAAGCGGCAAGCCAGCGTAATCCAACCAGGTTAAAGTAGAAAAGCTACAATGGTGCCTGCGAAATATGCATAAGTATATGTAGACCAATAAGTACTTGTATATGGAGAATAAGGTTAAAATCTACGAGATCATCTATCACACACGGAGTGGGAACGGGCGAAACACAAGAAAGTATGCACAAACTCTGCACTGATCAATTCAACTGCAGACGAAGTATTGGCACATCAAAAACTGCTATCATACGATATTTGTATGTGATTGTGGATAATATTAAACAGGAAAAAAAAAGCAGAAGAAAATTCTGGTGTAGATCTTTGGAAAGGAAATGAAAGGAACGGATGAAATACAACAAGAAAGTACGCACAAGCTGTGCACTGATCAATTCAACTGCAGACGAAGTATTGGCACATCAAGAACTGCTACCATACGATACTTGTATGTGATGGTGGATAATATTAAACAGGAAAAAAAAACAGAAGAAAATTCTGGTGTAGATTTTTGGAAAGGAAACGAACGAAGAGGCTGCCAAATTTAACTATGGAAGATAAACTACCAAATAAACGACTCTTTTATACATCACTCATAAGCTGGATGCACAATAGGCAGTGTGTGTTGCCATAACTCGAGAAGAAGAAATGAAGTTTGAAAGGTTACGGCCGATCTCTTTCTACAGCAAAACGTCAGAAGAATATGTGCACTATGAAGAAATGATAAAATTAAGAAATCAAAACTTTTGAGATAAACAAGTGTCAAACTGGAAGAAGAAATAGAAATACATTTTTAAAAGGCACTTTACAGAACGACAAATCAAAGTTTTAAAAAGTAAAAAAACAATTAGTCATCACATGATAACCTTTGCATTTTGCTTCCCACTGCTTATTGAGGTGTAAGAACTGTCAATGGAATATCAATGTGGAGAAAACGGATATTTACCTTACAAATTAAAGATAGACATTTAGACAGCAAAATTTACTAATTACCAGTTGTACCCAAAGGCATACAAGGGTAAAATGTTAAACCAGCTACATAATTTCTCTCACACACTGTTATCCAGGCGCTTAAACGATATGACGAGAAAGATATCTAACTGCTGAATTAATGAAGTGTGTAGAACCTGTCCTAAAGATTGTTAAAGAATTTTATGGGATTAGTTTGGCAAAAGAAGATAAGAAGTTTCAAACGGTTGCTCTAGAAGGGTACACAGCGTTAACTAAGGAGAGTTTACCACTTTCTAGTACGGACATTTGCTTATATTACCCTGAAGTTAAATAAGAAAACTGCAGGAAGCACAGTCAAACCAAAGAAATAAATTATGAAGGTGATAAGATAAAATAGAAATAAAGGATTCGTTGTTTGAATTTTATTTGTTTCAGTTTATAGCATACACAGTTTAATGGACCTCTTGGCGTCGACGTGCCTGCTTTACGCTATTTGATGCAACATTCAGCCAGAGGTTGGTATTGGTCGGTGTTTCGGAAGTGCCTATTTTATGAATTTCGGTGTCTGCTCCCTGACAGCTCGATCCTCGTATCTGGGTTTTAACAGTGTGGAGGGCGTTTTACTATTAGCAATATTCATCGAACTAGTGTGTAGTGATGGGAAAACCCGTTGTTTTAAAAGAACAGTTCCAACCGTTCTCGTTATTTTGAAATAACGGTTCCAATATAACAGGTCATCGTTGTTTCGTACTCGATAGTTCTATTTGATAACGCATCATAAAATCAATAAAATATGTCATGCGTACATCGCCTTTGGCGGCCTTTGCTTGATTTGATATATAGTTTGTTTTTCCCCGATGTTATACTTTTCCCATCACTAGTTCTAACATCTTGGTGATTCCCGAGTTATATGATTGTGTATTGATGATGTAACTGTATCTTACGTACATTAACTTTTTCGTTAGAAGTTCCTATACAGTTTTCTTTTCTCACGATTCAACACTAGTTTAGCCACATGGTGTAAAATAAATATAACAACAACATTTAAGTCCGTTTTCATTGTGGACACATCCGTTTGCTACAATCCGTAGCTGATCCATCGAACAACAGCTTTATAGTTAGGAAATAGGAACAATCATCAAGTAATCACAATTCATTCATCCGGAAGTTTCCCAGGCAAAATAATCATCATGGAGAAATATTTAATAGGAAAGAAGTCGATGATGTGGAATTTCTTCTTCAACCGCGTACGCTGGAGACCGTCCGAAAGGAACCGTTCTTTGCCCAGCGAGAGTTGCGACAGTTGCAACCGTTCTGAATCGAGAACGGTTCTAAAATAACAGATAGTTCAATAACGACCCATCATTACTAGTGTGTGCCCAGGTACCAACGACAGTTAGAAAAACTTTTTCATAAATGGTTCCCACGGATGATACACAGAGTGGAATAGAAATTACTTTTCTAGGGCAAAATAAATGTAGATGTATTGCCAAATTTTCCTATTCCCTCTTTGTATATTCTTTGCAATTTCTGTCTCCTCCTAAAGGACATAAATATAGTTTGTCATGCATTTGAGATCTGAAATAGACTTACAGTAGGCGTATCAATTCCTTCAGATATACTTGACACTGTGCTGAACCTAAAATATTTACGTTTTGCGTCAAATACTATCAATACAACACCAAAAGTTATAAAAATTACCGTTAAGTGTGTCAAAATACAAGACCATCTTAGGAGATATACTAGGAGCATACACCGTTTTTCACAATTGATGCATGACAAATTAAAGTAGAAGAAAGTTCAAACTAATAAAAGAAAATTTGTAAGAGAAAATATTTTAGTTTATTCCTTATACGTAGAAATGTAAATGGTAGTCAAATTCTGACCATTCTGGAACAAGATCAAGTGGATTGTGTTCGTTTTACCATACGGGCTGTAGATCATATCTGTTGACACTTTTCGAACATGTGATTGAAAAATAAGGGCGAATGTTTTCAGTTTCAAAAATGAAATACAAATGCCAGTAAAATCGGAGCCATATGTTAAGCAAGGTGCAGTACATGTTTTGATAGGAGGTGTTTTGTTTACTTTAGCGGCCGGCTAATGTGCCTGTATCCAATGTCGTACATTTTTAAAAATATCATTCGACGAGGCATAATTCAGTGCTTCTAAGACAATCTTAATTTTTAAATCAATTCTTATTTCTTTTACACTTATTCACTTGTTTCTGTCTCATATAATCTAATATATACATTTGACGTATTAGTTCTGAGGAGCGTTGTATATGGATTTTAAAGTCCAAAGCTTTGGAAAGTTAATGATTCACATTCTAAAGGAAAGTCGACTTCATTGATAATAAGATGATTCTAACAACTCATTCGCATCTTACCACGATAATATAAATATTATAGATTTCAATAGAATTTCGAAAGTAATGAGTGTCTTGTGACTAAACACTAAAAAAGTTACAATGTCCAATAAAAGGATTGTAATAAATACCAGACGCATTATGGTTATGAAGATATACACTATCGGCCGGTGTATAATTTGGGTCTAAAATCACAGGAGTACGAGCGAGAACTAATAAGGAGCATTACCGTGAATATCAAATCGAATAAAATATATCGTGAGATGTGTCTAAAACGCCTCACGGTCTATCTTGTTCGATCTCATTGTCCCAGTAATGTTCTTTAAACGTTCTCGCTCTCACCCTCGTGATCTAGACTACAGATCGGCACTGGTCAACGTGATATATCTTCTATATACATTCTTTTCCCATCTGGTATAATAGGCATAATAAAAAATTATGACCACAGAGTACAATAGTCCTTGTAGAAAGTCGGATATAAGCGCACATTCCATTCGATATACAGCTGAATCATCTTAAACTGTCAAGACATGTTTAAACGCAAGATTAAAGTTATTTATCCTACCGCTTTATGGCAACAGCAAGAAGTAAAAGCGGTAGCAGCAGGTAAAAGATTAAAATTACCCTACGGGATAAAACACTTCGTTTTTCTAACGATTCCGTACGGATAATGGAGTTAAATTTCCTCCGAACGTGTTCACCTCGCGCCCATAAAAATAAACAAGTTTTCATTGCCAATATGCAAATTATCTCGTTTCGAAATTGGATTTAATCAAGTAAAAGTAAATTTATGGACCGTTACCGCTAATGCCTGACTATTCACCCGTTTCCGATGCCATTCCATTTGCCGGTTTCACGAGATTCGTGGTAGCGCGCTGTACGCGCGCAAAAGTTTTAGTTTCTAGAACTGTTATCAAGCGGGGATTTGACGCGAATGCGAAACTAGACGTCGTATAGGGACGTATGTTTATGGTAATTTAATTAAATGCTGTCTGTTGCATTTATTTTTACTCGCGAACGAGTCATTCAACCTAGCCTATTGTGAAGTATTCGGCGTGAATGGATCTACCCACATCGTTCATTCATATTTATAACTACACTTAGTAGTCCAGTGTGTTATGTGGGTCGATATCATGGGTCTTTGATTTACAAAGCTGTTTCATACACACCAAGCTCGCTTTTATATGGAGTGGACTTTTCGACCTGTCCGCCTTTCTAGAAACGAAGGCGAATGAAGAGTGTCAGAAGTGAGAATGTTAACGTCGAAAGCTGATAGTGTTTCTTGGAAGCCTTGTCTGATATTGGTGGTTAATCGATGTCTTGAAGATGTTGCGTGCATGTGGGACGCAGCATAGACATTAACGGGCAAACAAGTGCAGCTTTGTTTATTGAATTATAAATGAATTGAATTATAATTTAAGAATGATGTTAATAATTTTGACTGGAATCATTACATACTGTCATTTAGCGTTGTGTGGATCTAAATTTTACTAAGTGGAAAAATTTATACTCCGTTCTATTCAGCAATAACAGTATAGTAGTAGTAAGAAACGGAGTAATAGTAGCAATGTAATTTTTTTTTTCAATGATTCGTGCCATTCTAGCACAGTTTGCTACCGTTCAATCGTATGTCACCTTTGCATACCACGAAATAGGTTTACTTATCTTTATATTAAGATCTAAGAACAGCTACAAATCAATGTGTACGTAGACATGATTGAAGAGGTGCTAAGTACAGCAACTATTTATGCTTTCCAAATATGGAACAACAATCTAATAACGAAAATCTCTACAACCTTAATAATATATTACAAATCTTGACTTCTGTAGATGAACAGATGTTACACTGAAATCATGCAGTAAATTGGGGAGTTATTGTGTTATTGCACTAAACAATCCGCGTACAACTAACATATTGCTTAAAAGTTTAAATTTATTTCAATTTAGTCATGTTTTATAAAACATCGTATTGCAGTTTATACTACGAGAATAGAGGGAAAGCGCATTGATTATAGAAGTTTACTGTTGAAGTGGTCGTCAAAAGAATGGGGATTTAGAAATAGTTGAATGAGGATATATGCTGGATTTTCAGTTTATCAGCATGGACTCGAGATACTCTTTTATGATTATAGGCTCAAATCATTGAACTAAACGATTGGTATAATGTATTACATACGATGACTACTTGAAACAGGAAGTCAAAAAAGATGATTTTGGGGAAACCAAATGTCTATCAAATGGAAATGAGAGTAACAACAACAAAATAATGCTAGAGAATCACAGAAATTTATTTCGGACCGTGTGTCATTTGTTGATGTCGAGTGAAGCTGGGTTTTAGTATGTTTTAGGAATTTGGCTGAAGAAAGAAGCAAAAGTTGGGAACATTAGTTTTTTGATATCTGGAAAGTACATCGTGGCTCCTCTTTGGGAGAGTAATGCCTTCCAAATCGTAGTTTGTACATCTTCAATTTGAAGTTTGGGAAAAATTGACGTGCGAAAATAGTATATAGATCCTTTGTAAGAAGCGCAACCTTCACCATTTTTAGTTTATGCCTTTAACGTCTAGATTAAGGCGTTGAATAGAAAAATGGAAAATGAAACAGAAGAAAGAGGAAACGGGAAAAAAGGAACAAGAAATAGGGGAGGAAGTAGAAACGGAAGAAATAAGCGACTAAATTATAAAAGCCAATGAGACAAAAGCAAATTAATTGAAGAATTTTCATTTCCACATGATTTTCTGGGTCGATGAGAAATAAAGATATAAAGGAGATCTTCCCTTTAATGTTTACATGATAGAATTGAAGAGAATTTGTACTAAAAATTCAATGGAATTAAAGAGAATGAGAGCCGGAAGAAGAGGGGGAAGAAATATGATACCGTTGACCGACGCCGAAATATCGAGATCGTTTAGTGATTTTTGCAATAATCAGAAGTTTCAACTATAGGTGCGATAGTGGGAGAGAATTGGGTTCTTATTCCAATTTTCCGCGGAATATTATGTTACCGGATGTGCGTTTGTTGAATCGGTTTCAATCAGCACGTTATCAGTGGACTATTACTCAAAGAATGCGGTGCTTAATACTTACTTCTTCTTCTTTCCCTTATCTCTTTGCTTCTTCATACGTCTTCATTACACCCATTTTTCCACCCTCATCTGTTCCTTGCCAATTTTTCATTCCTCTTGCCTTCTTGTACTTGATCTATCTATGAAGGACGTTGATTTTCCTCCTCTCGTCTGCAATGAGGTTTCTATTGCCGATATTCTCTTTGTAATTGTTTCCATATTTATTCTGACGAAATATTTATACCAATTCAATTGTTTTTGTAAGTTATTATCGGTATTGTTATTGAGTTTTATTTTTAATTTGTACTTCTGTCTCCTTATTACCTATTACTGGTTTATTCAAGATATAGTGTAGTTCTGTTGAGGCATTCCCTTTCTCTATTCTCTCGTCTTGTGTCACTATTGTACCCACATATTGAAATGTTTTTACTCTTTCTATTTGTAATCGTCTGCCTGTAATTTTGATAGTGCCTTGGGTCCATTGTCTTGTCATTGATGTAAGAAATAATACTATTTAGAGACTTTCATGCGGGAAATTACCTTTCTTTTGTACTTTGTTATTAATTTGTTTCCAACTGTTTCAGTTTTGTTCCATTTCGAGGCAATTTCCTCTTTATAAAATTATCTGAATTTTTCCCGTCTCTCTGAATATCAAGGGAAAAGCATTGGCCAGTAGAAGTTTGTCGGTTCGTGTATAAATATTTATTTATTTATTTATTTATATTTCATTCTGCATTACAACACAGTGCATAGAATTTGTCAATGTAAATACACTTAAACGCATCCAAATGTGCGTAACACATATGTCAGAAAGTAGAAAAGTAACAAATAGTGTATAAAACAAAACAAAATTAAGAAAGAAAAAAAACAACAATAGAACGAAACAAAGCTCAAAGCACAAAAATTGATAAAAAGGCATAAAAACCGAGATAAAAAATATAGAATTCAGTAGTAGTCCTCAGATGTCGCAGCTAGAACTCCAATCGAAAGTATTCATCGATACTATATATTGCACTATTTATAAAGTGAGAATGTAGAACACTTTTAAACTGTTTAATATCCAATTGTCTTATTCTGGAAGGTAAGTAGTTAAATACATCTATTATTCTAGAAATTACACTTTTTTAATTTGCGCTTTCGTAGTTTGAGGCGGAAGTAAACGTTTTGTTGTGGCACCACGTGTGATATATCCATGTGTTGTTTCCTTGTCTTTGAAAAATTCATAGTTTTCACGTACAAACACTGCACACTCAAATATATAAATTGCATAGAATGTTAGTATTCGCTTTTCTTTAAACAGAAGTCTGCATGATGCTCCATACCCCAAGCCAAAAACACATCTTAGACAGGATTTTTGAAGTCTGAACATTCTTTCCGAGTCTACAGAGACACCCCAGAAGATAATTCCATACTTTATCCTGGAATATATATATGCATAGTATGCGCTAATTCCGGCTTCAATTGACACTGTCTTGCTAATTGCACGTAACGCATAATTAAAGGAAGAAATTTTTGCAGCCAGTAAATCTATATGTAATTTCCAATTATTTTGAGAATCGACTGTTAGTCCCAAAACTTCGTCGAACCAGTAAAGGTGAGTGCATAATTCCCATGTGCAATCTGTTTTGGCTCTTGTCTAAAATAACTGAAGAGTACAATATTAGTTTTATTTATGTTCAAGGACAGATCGTTTATTTTGAACCAGTTTTGAAATTTATCCAAAGTTATTGTTACGGTTTCCACTACGTTTTCTTTCGCTCTTACTACCACTGAGGTATCATCTGCATATAGCGTAGTTCTGAAGTTGGACACAGTGGGAAAATCATTTACATATATTAAAAAAGTAAAGGTCCCAAAATTGACGCTTGCGGAACACCTCTTTCTATCATCTTCCATTCCGAAGATGTTCTTTTGTTAGCTTCAGCATCGTATCCTTCAGTTCGCTGAAAGCGATCAGTTAGATAGGACCTGATCAACTTCAGGGCAACTCATCTAATGCCATAACTATTCAGTTTTTGATATAGAATTGAGTAACTGATGCTATCGAAAGCTCTCGTTAGGTCCATAAAAATGCCAACAGTTTGTTGGCTTTCATTAATGCCCGATAAGATTTCTTCCATAACCTGATAAATGGCTCTGTTTGTGCTTCTTCCCTGTATATATGCATTCTGAGAGTCACTAAACATACCATGCATATTCAGAAAGTCATAAATTCTGTCCGAAATTATCTTTTCGAAGATTTTAGAAATGTTCGATAATATACATATAGGTCGATAGTTATTAATTAATGACCTATCATCCTTCTTGTGGATTAGCTTTATTGTGGATCTTTTTAATTCATTTGCGAAAATTCCAGTTTCCATAACAAGATTTATTAGGTATGTCAAAGAGTACACCAATTGCTCAGAGCAGTTCTTGATCACTTTCATGGAAATCTCGTCGTGTCCCGTAGAGTACGTACTTGTATACGAAGGGTAAAGTAGACAAAGATCCATTGCTTGCTTTATAGATATAAACCAAAGAGTGACAACCTTTTTGATACCATCAACTTAATAGTGATGTTATCTTAAAAATGTATGTGAACCGAAAGCACCCTACAAGAAATGGTCGATTTGTGAATGTGAACGTGATAACAACATTTACTGAAAGATAAGATACAATATTGACGTTTTTACTTACAAAATTGTAGCTTAGATCGAAAAATGTAATGTGTGCATATATACATGCATATATATACATATTACATACATACGTATGTAGATGCTATTTTCACACATTATTTCCACACTGATAAATTCACATGTTTTGGTTGTACATCGATTATTTATTATATTTATATACTAAAATTTAAAGATTTAATTTGGATTTTATTAGAAGGAACTCTTTCCAAAGTGCATTGGTGTACGTGACAATATAAGCGTCCAGTAATACTCCGAATAGCGACTTCTATTTTCTAACATTCGAGAATTGAAATTTGATTCACCTTATTATCTTTCTACATGGAAGTGATATTGATGCAAATAATAGGAGGTAAACAACTGAAACAAGCTACTTAGAACTAGATTATCACCGCTTGTCAAAGAATAATGACAGCAATATTTAGCGCAGCAATAATTTTCATCAATATTGTATCCAAACTGTTAGCTGATATACTAAACACGTACAACAACAACTAAGAATAAGTTGTCATCATCAGTGGAATATTATAAACGAAGAATCATATCTTATTGTATTGTAACTAGATAATTACGAGCCTTCTGAAAAAGGTTTTTTCATGGAACGAAATTGTTATATTCTGCAATGCATTAAATCAAACGTACGGTTTCTATTAGCAAAAGCCAAACCAACTATCATTCAAAATGATTCCATTAAAATGTTTACCAAGAAATCTTCCAAAAATCAAAATAAATGATAATTCGATGGTACCCAGTCAAAAGCAAATCAAGAAAATGTGGACATACATATCAATTAAGCTCCAATAATTTTTTGCCAAGTAACCAAAACTGTGTGTAGCTTTGCATTAACATGGTCAAATGTCGCTTTCGCTTTGGCTTAAAATTTGACAGTAGTCTAATAAGATATGGCGCTCGACGGTAACCAATTTCATTCGATACTAGGAGCATTAACTGTTGGACTTTGTAAGGGCTTCTTAATCTTCCCTTGTACAATAAGTAACTTTAAGATTTGCCAACTGGTTGCTTTTTTGAACCGCAGTGTTTACACTGACACTGTTACGGACAACTCAATTTTCCTCGTTAGTTATTGCTTTTAGAACTTCATTACCTTTTATAACCAATTGGCAGATGTCAATGCGTTGAGACCAGGAGGTATCGTTTTGGAGTATCCTACATATAACCTCACGTGTTGTTTTATTACGATACGAATCAACTATTGTCTTCATCTGATCGTCATTAATTTTAATTGGGCGACCTAACTGTTTTTGACGTTGGAATGATAAATTTCCAGAACGGAGTTTAGCAAATCAATTTTGACACTATTGCTTTTCTTAAAACTTTGCCATTATACACTGCAAGTAACCTTTTGTGAGATTTTATCCGAACTAATCGCGTATTACGAAGGTGCTCGCTTTGACTTTCCATTTCTGAAATGTCACTAAACAAAAGCTACAAAATCAATGGATGGATGGATGGAAAACGGTATTAGAAATTTTTAAATACCGTCACAGGAATATTACACTCGTCATACAAATTTATTATATTTTGCCAAGCATAATAGAACTTTCGAAAAATCACGAATTTTGTTCCTGCACTAAGATATTCAATAATTTGCCAAATGAACTTAATAGAAAATATGAAGAAATTTAAAGTTGAATATAAAAATGTCTACTAACCAAGTGGTACTATTCTTTCCATGAGTATCTAGATGAAATATTTTTAAATTGAAATTATTCTTTAATTAAAACGGCAAGTTCATAATAATTGCCAGCATTTTGAACTTTTTATGAGGTTATTAGGATTAGCTTGTTATTTTAAATAAATTTTGTTTGTTTTTGTTTGGATTTATGTTAGCCTACTAGATTAAAATATATGGTATTTTTCATTGAATCATACGTTATCTTATATCATTGAAAAAAGAATAAAAAATACATATATATGTATATATAGAATAATCTGAAAATTTAATATGGCGGCCATTTAACTTAAGGAAGTTGATACGAGTACTTCAAAAGCAGCCACCTTAAATTTTTCTTCCACATCAATTTTAAATTGTTCTCATCGAAAACTTTTATATGAAAGTTTTTTCGTATCTCTTATAATTACGAAGATATTTGATATACAAGAAAATGACAGTTTTCTGTTTTCTCTTTTAATAACTTCTGAGGGGTTTGACATCTTGAACTTCTTCAAATAGATTTTAAGTCAGCATATGAAGCTGGAAAACTTATACCATTTAACCAAAATTCCATCTTCAATAATAAAAGAGTTACGCATGCAATTCCACTCGATCTGGAACAGACGGTATATTTGCCACTAATAAACACTTTTATCACCAATTTGTACCTACTACAAAGTTGTGCTTGGTGAAATAGTAAAACCAACGTTAAATTTACATCTGCTGTTTATAAAAAACTAAACACAATCTTTCTTTGATGGCGCACCATCGCGGCGATAAAGGCGCAAACTTCGATCTTTATTTACTCTTGTAACAGAAACAAACACAATTCACATCTAAACACATCAGGAACCCGATTTTATCGCCGACATGTGTTCGGAGAGTTAGAAATGTGTAACCAATTAAAAAAAGCGCCCCCTTTTCCTTTCGGTTTTTTCCTTCTGTTTTCTAATCTTAAACATTATCGGCGAAGACAGGGCGAGAAGAACACATTTGTTTGTCTAGCTGCCTGATCTAACCATTTTATTTCGAGCAACCTTTTGAAGAGATGCATCTGGTACATACAAGGGGATCGTCGTCGGTATCGACGTGAAGGTTATCTGCACATACACAGTTCATTGCATCGAATTGCGCGCCGCCATCGTAATATTTGGCGTGCGATGAATTTTAAAGTATAAAATTGCTTCGAAATCGGTATACGTGAGTGCAATAAAAATTAGGTGTCGAGCATGACCGCCCCATATCAATTAAATGAGGGAAAAAGTTGAATCACCAATTAAGTAATCTGATAAAACCCGAGTCAGTGGGAAAATTCAATTATTACGACGAGAGAATCTTAATACGATGCTGCAATAATTTTGAATTCAGGGCTATATTTGGAGGGGTTTGTGAATAGATAATACGAATCATTTTTCTTTGTTTAGTTGGGATTTAATTGCAGGGGCTTATGAATATGCGACGATCAGCGGAATATTGCGGATGTTAAAAATTACAATTCGAAAGAATTTATAGTAAATAACGCAATAAAAAAATGTATGCAAAAATTCTAAGTGCTACATTAACCTCCGTTTGGCACATGTTCGGATTGTCACATTCGTACTTCATAGGGTCTGGCCAGACCCCTACGTATTTTCACGTATTCGTATGGAAATATTCAGTTATTAGAATTGCATCGTATTTATATCCATGTAGAGATATATTTTCGGGTTTTTTGGTTTTCAGAGATTTTTATAAAGCCTGAACTACCTGTTCAGGTGAGATTATTGAAAAACGAATTTCTTTAAAGGTGGAAAGTAGTTTTTCTTCGTTAATTTTTGTCTTATTTTAGATTTTATTATGAATTCTATGATGGAGTGCGATAGAAATTCTATTATTAATTTTCATTTATACAATTAAAACAAATATAATCAACTTTTGCATGTTGTTGGCATACTGGGTCTGAAATTTGCACAAAAGAGTTTTACGGCGCGTCTTATCAGTTCCTTGTGAACAAAGTTTGATTTCTGCATGTTATTGTGTGAAACACCAGCGGCTAGAACTATTCCGATGAATGCATCTAATTCAATGCTAGTTAGATCTTTCCAAACTCTTTATTTTTATGATGATGAACTATATGTTTGGTGTGAAGAATTTCATGAATACCTCGATCGGAATCGGATTTCGTTCTAAAGGTCCACCTTGGAAACGCATAGTGTTGTGTTGTGTGTTATAGCTAATTCAATTTTAGGAAAAGTCACGAAACTCCAGGTGGCTAGTTCAATAGGAAGTATATTAAAATTACAATTGAAATCGAAAAAAGTCTGCTTGGACCCATGTGCCAAACGGAGTGTTAAGGAAGGAAGTCGAATACACTATGGAAATTTTGGATTTTATACTCATACCAAGAGCTTCTTAGCGTTTGCATATTGCTGCATAATAGCCACCATAAGCCTTCTAAATGGAAACCAAAAGACGACACGCGTCAATTGGCACCGAAAATCTTTGAACCAGTTTAACAATGGTGAATCATGGAAATGTTCCCATACACCAGAATTTTAGGAGTGGGAGAATCCAACAACAGTTTGCATTTCCGCAATGAAGAAGGAAAATGATGCCACCGTTTTTGTCAAAATCAAGTCATGTTGCTACAATTCCTTTGGCGCACATAATACCAGTGAGGTCTCTACTGACCTCAACCATATTTATTCCATTTATTATATATTATATAATAGTTAAGTAAACGAATACTTTATTAGCAAATTAATGCAGACATTATTCTGTAGCATACATATTAGTTTAGTACGCTGATATATAAACCTAATTGAATATACTTTTGTTCCAATCAATGTTACTAATTCTTGAGAAAGTTCTACCTGGTTTTTCTGATTGTATCGAGTACTGGGCTTGGTGAATGTGAATTCGGCCGCTTAAAGAGATTAGCTTAAATCCTACATGTAAACTTGGCAAGTGAAAAAGTGACCTCCTTAATCTTTAATGTAAACTTGGCAGATAAGATCTTTTAATGGGCAGACATAGTACTAGATGTAAACTTGGCCTTTTAAAACATTTTAATCTGTAGTGTCTGGAAGAGGTAATTTTATATTTAAGATTTAGGAATGTTTTAAAGTGGGTCTATATTCTATAATAAACATTGGCTTGACACTTTAGAGCTTTGCATCTCCATTTCCTCTTACCAGACATCAGCTCTTCTGTAAAGTTATATTTAAAATTATTTACTAATAACAAATATCTACCTCGCTCACTAGTAATTATTGAAACAGTTGCCATGTTTACTGTACTCGATAGCTAATACAACGCAAATGTCCGGTTTGATCAAAGTAATGAGGTCGAAAGTTCATACTTTAATATCATCCCCTTTAATGTTATTGCCTAGGAGAGAAAGAGGAAGAAATAGAGGAAAATCTTAACGGCCGGGATAAGCAAATTTACAGTTATATGCAATGAGTATTCCCATTACGGTAATTACTTCCCAGTAAGCGGCCGAAATCATGAAATTATCATAGTATAAATATACCTCTTCCTAGACTAAGGATTAAAATGTCTTAAGCTGCCCAGTTTTCATCTGGCCTTCTAGGCTTGTAAGCGTGTAATTCGTAATCACGTTTCTTCCTGATTTTTCTAATCCCTTTATCATCTCTAAGACTACCCGTCTTTCCTGACTTTGTTCACGTTAATCACCTACTTTACCACCACACATTTAGCAATTGCGAACATGACATGTGAGTGTCTCAAGCTACCCAAATTTTTATGCCATATTTTCTTGTTTTCCTGGACTTTCCCGTTTGAATGGGCATCTGCTGCGAAAAGTTAGCAATTATTCATCAATTGTTATGTTCTCGTAAGTTGTGTAAACTTTCTCAAGTGTTGGTAGTCATAGTTGAAAAATGTTTCCAATCAATGACAATTTATCTGAATTACGATTTCTTCTTCTAGTTTCAGCACCATCAAAACGAAGACACTGAAAAATTGCGGTGAACCTGCCTTTAATCATTATTTTGTTGAATGTAGGATATCATTCTTCAATATTCTACAAATTTATAAGTCTTTCATTATGTACTTTATAAACTCTTACTAAAATCAGTAATCCAATAAAACGTATAACGTAATAATTTCTTGTCTAAATCTATCCATGAAATAGCGTAGCTGATCTTCTGAATTTATAACATTGTCTTTAAAGAAAAGACAAGAACTCCTGCAGAATGTGTCTACATTCCAATCTGTGTATCTCGTAGGTCATTGTTCTTGTGGTTGTCCCCCTTCTTTGCGTTGAAATACCATTTTTCTAAATTAATTTCTTGATCTAGTAATTATTAATTGTACTTCACTGAAATCGTGTTCATCACTATCTTCATCTCTCTTCATGTATACGTATAGAAATATGGTAGAAATAGTACCAAATAATTAATCGTCAAAAACTACGGGAAAATGAAATAAAACACAATGAACACAATATATTTCGGCTTAAAAAATATACCCCCATCTAAATATATGCAATTAATGTTAGCACCTCACTGGTGTTACGTATTACCATATCAACTTTACTTTAAACGAAACCGCAGATGTTAAGAAAGATGTGCCCTGGAAAAACATTGAAGGTGCTGCCTGGAGAAAATCAAATTTGCTCAAAATTGTGTAATGGGGTTTTCAGAGATCCCATGACAGTATAAGGTGAATATCCAGTGATATACGAGAAACAAGCGCGAACAGGCGAATTTTCCCTCATGCAAGACAATTGAGTTGTTGGAGCAAGTAACCATCGAATTATGGATTATCGTTCGTACAGCCCCGACCTATGTTGCAACGATTTTTCTATGTTCCCAAGGTCCAAGAATAGGCTGCGTGGTCAACGGCTTCAGTCATCGAAAGAAGCAGCACCTTCAAAATGGCAGTTTCTACTATCCCAACAGAAGATTAGAATAACTGCTTCAACATTTGATTTGGAAAAAGTGTATCAATTCTTGAGGGGGATCATTTCAAAAGCAAATCCGTTTCAGTCAACATTTGATTTGAACGAAGGCAAAAGTGTATCAATTCTTGAGGGGAATCATTTGAAAAACAAATCAGTATGTGGCAACATATTGGTTGTTATCCATGGCTATACGCAGTACTAAAAGTATAACCGCCGTGCCAACAGAATGTAATCTAAGTGATGCAAATATAAATGCAGGGATTGCATGTTTACCGCTTCCCTCACCTAAATTTTTCCTAAATGTATTCCTTCTTACCCACCGCTTATTTGCATTTATTTTTCATTTCGACCACTCACACGCGAATCTATCATGTACTTCGTCGAGCACGCTTTCGCAATCTACGAATTAAATAGAATTTTTAATAAAAAGAACGAAGACAAGCCGGCGTACAACCGAATAAGTTTAATGTATGCAGTAAACCGCTCTCCGTCTCTGAATAATAAGCGAATAAGTTATAAATTATTCAGTCGATGTGACTGTTTCCAGAACGTCCATATACTAACATGTATGCGAGTTACATAAAACCTACTCGCTTAAAATGTAAGTACTTACATACATACATACGTATCAGTGCGGGTACAACAAAACAACTTCAAGTTTTCATTTAATTCATGTAATAAAAACAGACTGGAAAGAGTGGAAAAAGGTCGACGGAATGAGCGAGACGAAGTAGCATTGAAGTAGCAGCGAAATGAGAACAAAGGAAGACCAGCGCATCACAATTAAGGGAATAAAAACATATTAAAGCATGACGTAATTAGGGTAAATGTGTGCTCCTTATGCGTTTTGTGTATTCGGGCGCTAGAAAGTAGTGACTCACTTCAATGGTGGTCTCATTGCTGAAGTTCTGTACGCGGATTAGTACAATTTCTTTTTCCTGACGAAAGAGATAATGGCGTGGTAAGAGGTCAACTTACAGCTCTGTGCAAATCATTCAAATCTTTTCATTTACAAACAGGATGTAGGAGCGATGGAAATTCGGCAGCTATACGACTATGCTAAAATTACAGAAGTTCGATTTCGGTCATTAAATGTACGCTTGTAATATCGGCAGAATTTAATAATTCACCAACTAAAAACATCTTGCACAAATTTTTGAAGTGACACTTAATTCCCTCCCACCAAATACCACCTTGCATTTCCATTCCTCCGATCAAAGCGTAATTCAGAAGTTTAAAATGAACAATGGGAGTTGTAAAGTGCAGAAGTCAATATATAAATTAAAAAATACAGCTAAAAATATGGAAACTTTGGGCATTCAAAATGAAAATAACAATGTTCTCGAATTGGAAAGTTCATAATTTGCTTTCTACCGATACACCTTCGGTGTTCCCAACAATTCCCTGAGAATGAAACGCCAACGTTTGCGTTTTCTTTTTCAAGTAACAATTCCTTTCCTCGCCGTACAGTCGCTATAATCGATGCAAAGCACTCGTTCAAAAGCACGAGGTTCAACTGCGAACGTCGTCGGTCGGCTGGAAGAAGTACTGGAAAAAACACGACAGATTCCGAGATTAGCTTTAATTACTGGCATTCAATTTAGCGAAAGTGTCTCGAAACGAAAAGTTATGCAAAATGAGTATCTAAGTACATACGTACGTAGGTACGCCGAGTCTTACGTCCTTATTTATTCCCGGTTTCTCGGTAACTCTTCAAACCGGTTGGAACGTCAGCTCTTTTCTGTAATAATGAACTGGAGAAGAATCGAAGCCAGCGAAAATAGAAGAAATACGAGGCTAAGCACTGCATAAGTTTTTTTATGTCTTTCGAAAGGGGTTCGAATAAAGTGAAATTATGTAATGAGTAGATAGAGACCGGATTATGTGTTCGAGATTTGACTAAAATATGTACATAGGTATATATATACATATATATATATATATATATATGTCTTAAATATGACCAAATTTGTTGAAAATATTCCTAAAACGTCTAGAACATGTAAAATATGTTTTTAAAATTTTTTCAGAATGTCGAATATATTTTGAAGTAACAAGAAAAAGAAACAAACACTAAGAAAATTTAAACAGGTTTTATTACACAGATACCTATCACTTACATTTCTACATTAAACATTACATTCCGTACAGTAAAAACAATTCAGAATCAAATGTTTTTCAATATTTTTAATAGTTAAATTATGTCTCCCACCCGTTAGTAGCGATTTATACGTTGAAAAATTTCGTTCGACGTCAACTGATGTGATTGGTGCATACTTTAAAACATCAACAACTTCCGGATTTAAATCGGTTTCAACATAAAAATTGCAACGGAGAATTTGGTTTGCAATAAATTGAAATCGCTGTTTGTTTTTAGAATGTCATTAAATATTTTTTTTGTTAGGAACTTTCTGAAGTTTTTCCTTAAATTCGTCAATCAAATAAAGAGACTCTTGTAACGGGAGTGATTCCGTTTCCAGAATAACAATAGTTTTATGAACAAAATCATAATTAGATTTAATGAAGCAAAATTTATGAATTTGCATGGTGTGATGAATTATTTTCTAAAATTGATTTGCGTTATGAAATTGCACCAATATTTCCTCTACAAAACTTAAAATAAGTTCTTTAATAGGAACAAAAGTTTCTGCATAAAAACTGGGAACTTTCAACCATGTTCTCCATCTTGTGATTATTGGTTCCGGTGGGAAAGGAGTATTAGGTAATTTTTCTCTGTAACAGAATCCTCAGAAGAAATTTTTAAAATATTTTCTTTACGTTACTAGATAAACTATTAACTACAGGAAATGCATTTTCAATATTTTCCCCACTCTGTTTAAATCGTGTGCTAAACACGTCACGTGAATTAAATTGAAAAACAAAACTTTAAATTGTTAACCAGCTTTGATCATGTATTATGCAGCATCGGAAAGCATGAGTACAATTTTATTACCTGGAATAATGTCGGGAAGAAAAAAATTCATGAAAGTTTCATTAATATACCCAACCATTGTTACATGGTTAGTTTTTTAATTTTGTTTACATGAAATTAAACAGAATTTACCAGGAGTGTTGTTATTTAAACAACCTATTAATACATTTTGCCATATAGCGTCCACAAGTATCTGTGGTTTCATCTACTATAAAATATATAAAACTGTTATTCACTGTTGGCTTGATTTCATTAACTATGTACGTCCTTATATACATTTGTAACATAATTTGTCCTTAAAGTACTTTCGTCAGGTACAGTATTTTTAATGCTTTGCAAAAACATTTCAAAATTTAGGTTTTGTAACTTGTGAAGTGGGATATTAGCAGAAAGCAAAGCTTTGGTTAATTCCGAATTAAATACTTGTTGCTCACTGATATCATGATTTTTGGAGATGAAAATGAACCTGCTGGTGGCTAACTTACCGACATTTGCACTAATTTCGATTGTCTCAACTTTCGTTTAGGGTCAGTCGAAAGATATTGACTAATTTGGGATTTATCTCACATGGGATCTATAAAAGAAGAAAATTATATTGGAAAATGTATACACCCTTTTAGATATCATTTTGAAATTAAGAGAAAATATTTTTATTAATGAAAATAATTTTAGTCAGCAATCCAAAGCAAGTTTTTGAACCAGACTTGCAAAATAAACATGTAGTTTGAACTAAATAAATAAATAAAATAACGTTGTTTTGTAAAATTATCAGCTTACCATTTTACCGCACGCTTTGCAGAATACTTTTTCTTCGTTGAAACATAATTCCTTAACGGTCTTGATCCACGAGGCTACTAAATCGCTTTTCACTTTTGGCATTTTTGGATAACACTCGGTAGCACTTCACTTTATTTGGTGTTTATAAATGATGAACAGTTTTAAATGATAAATGCTGAAACGTATACACCTCCTACCTAACTATTTTTAACCAATCAGAACTCACCTTTTTCGTTTAATTTCCGATTTTTATTCTTCTTTGCTCTTCGGTATTGAACATGATATTTCGTTTGGAAGTTTAAAAGGAATTAACAATTTCTTCTCAATGTAGAAACATAAATTTCTTGGAACAAACATTAATCCCTATTTACAATGTAAATTTCCCAGAAAATCGTTTAGGTACTATATTTTTTATAGAATGGACGTGATTTTCAAACGGAAAAGGATGTCAAATAATTTCAAATGTGTTAAAATATTCGAAGTATGTGGAAAAGAAGCCAAAATATTCTAAATATGGAGAATCAAATTAGTGGTAAACGCTTATATTTACCCTAATTCGTATAGATCTTAAAGCCTTCAATTTTACCATTGATAGTTATCGATATGCAAGAAACATAATCCGGTCTCTGGTAATGAGTTGAGTATGTTGATTTTGTACTTCTAAAAAATTGGTTTATAAAATCCACTGACATATTGCGTGATGCTAAAGGTAACTCATGTGACTTTGAATTTTGGAAAGTTACTAACCCTACAGCTCCATTTTCTGTTAGACCTAAACCTTTTGTTTCAAAGTGATTCGTGTTTTGGCGAGACTAGATCACTATGCGAAGGATGTCTTTAAGTATTGCCTACAGTCGTAAAAAGAAACAATAGCGAAGACTGAATGTATTTTATGATTCCTTTTTACTGCAAATGAAAGAATATAGAATACAATCGCTAAAGTGTATTCCTAAAGGTGATAAAAATTCAATCCACTTTAAGCGAGAGAACCTTTCTCCAAAATTAGCTTAATAATTGGAGTTATGTACATCGATCCAATAAGAATACCAATTTTTTGTAAATTGAAGACAATTAAACATTCCGAGGAACAGCACTTTCAGTGTACATTTAATTCAGAGCGCGGATTTTAATAAAACCGGCCGACGCCGACGTTATTCTGCGTAAGTACGCTTTTTATTTGTCTTAACCCTTACCTAAATTCAAGATTAACATTCCTACCGAGCGGTGTATCTTTTCCCAATTTCCTTCCTAACTGAGTTAGTTGTGCCGTAATTACTTCTGGCAGATTACGCCCTATCCCGGTTCGTTTATGCTATAGTTTAATCTTACGCTAATATGTCTGCGCTATTTCGTTCGACATTAGAAACTGGGAGCGAGCATAAAACGGGGACCTAATGGCGCGACTATACGGAGCAAACTTCTACCAGCTGGTTTTAATTATGTGACATGTTTTTTCTTACTGGCTGCGTTATCCCTAACACCCTAAGGCTAAATGGATACAATTACGTCGACGGAACAAGTTTATGAATGCCCCGGATCGTACGTTATGATAATTCACTGGAGGAAAATTATTATGGGGGATTTAGGAGTTACGGAGAATATATAATTTATAATTTAATATATTAATGTAATATATTAATTTAATATATCTCTAGTACATATTTTACTGAAAAGGCACCGTTCTTATGGAAAACTGATGAATTTATTGAGGGTTTCACTTGTGATTTGTTTAAGTTCCATTGAGAAAGGCAACTTTGTCCTCGGAATATTTATTCAGAGCTTTTCAAATACGGTTGGGCAAGGCTAATTTTAGAATTCCTTTGCTACTTATTGAAAATTATTTCAAATTTAGAACTGCAATATTAAGAATGAATGTAAATTGTATCCAAAGTCCCCTTAACAATTTATAACACCTCATTTCGGGATAATATATACAAGAAAACAGGACATTTGAAAGCGAGCGGATTTAGGATAATCTTGGGGACACTAAAGATGACGTACAAAACCGAAGAAATAGCCCAAAGTGCAAAAACCAAAACAATTACATAAGAAGCAGCAAATTATCAAAAATCAGCAAAACGATGAAAGTAGGGAATAGTAGAGTGCATGCTTTCAGAGACCACTAATGTGAACAAAGTAGAACACACTAACAAAAAGGCGACTGAAAGAAAATTAAAACGAATACAACTATCCTGGGACTTGATCATTGCCTTGGTCTTAGCCAGGCAAATGGCTACGTTTCTTTGAAGTCAACGTTGTTTCTATAGTATCCTAGAAGAATATATTAGTGTGATACTTGAATTTTCTGCTTATGCTTTTGACTGTACTCCACACCTCGTAATCGTGAAAGTCTAGTTTACAAACATCAGAAATGCATCCACCGTTCCATCGTGCTCTGCAGGTTTGCACTTCCTTGGATAAGTATTTCGCTCTACTGATAGAAATGCGGACAAAATGTTACTTGAGGTAACACGTAAGAGGCGTAAACATTCGTTGAGAATTTAGTTCTTCTCAACACAACGATCTGGTCCTGATTTGAGGTGTAGTCGTTCAATTGATATATTTCGGCAAAGATGAGACAAACTGAGATGACGGTAATTTTGTCGGAAGATGCGATTACGAACTTCCACAATACTCACTTACGATCCCATGAAAACTAACATACAACGGTAGCTCATCATCACCATCAATTTTCCGTACATAATGGACAGTAATTATTGGTGTTACCTTGATTGGGCCATACTTCTTATCAATAATATGAACTGGATAAGGTTGCCGGCATTTTCTCAAAGAGTTGTCACATCTTTTGGAAAAGATCTCGCTGAACGAGACCAAATGCACATCATGTGTGATGGGGTACATTTCAGTTGAGTAGCTCGTTAGTATTTGGAAGCTATCTACTCGAATCAATGGAATGGTCAGATTTAAATCCCTCGGATTTGTTTCTCCTTGGTCACTTGAAGTCTTTAATTTACACAATATCAATTGACAATATTGATGAACTGAGGTATTACATAGTCGCATTTTGCGAATGAATTCGCTACTCTCGCCGAATTTTTGAACGTGAGCGTCTATCAGAGCGTTAGAGGATAGAAGCATGTATGACGTCGTACGATAGTCGTGCCCGTCACCAGTTATAATTTTATTTTCTTATTACTTTACGTATTTACTTAATTCAAACTTGATTGTACCTATCGATACATCAGTTATTCTCTTTGCAGTAAATGCCAATTTCTTAACATTTCTTCTAAACACCTTATTACTACAAACTTCCTACTATAAATTGATATGTATTTTTCTTCTTATTTTTGTGTCATGCTCTTAAAATGTTTGCACATATTATAAATCAGCCTGTATATGCAGGATATGCCAGGTTTTGTCTTTACTAGTTGATTCTCCCTAACTCCTGATGGAACGAAGGTACTGATATTTGTGAAAATGCTATTTCAATGAAACGCGTGCCTTTGCAACGTAAACCATAACGGTTGAACGTAGGTCTCGAGCACATATCTAACTCCTCGAGGATAAATGTTGAAGAATCTAGCTAGAAGGAGGAGCGAGAGCTCCAGAAAACATTGACAACTTGGGCAATAGATTGTCTTGAAGACTTATAGCCTTTGCTGGAGATCTGGAAATTGGGGTCTTGAGGAAAGTGTGTCGTGACTTTGTTAATCATAGGGGTTGATCGTAAGCGCTTGAGGACAAAGGCTGAGAAGCCTGATCGAAGGATGAATAACCCCCAGAAAACTGTGACAGTGCAGCCAGCGCCCTGTCTCTAAAACCTATGACTTCTGCTAAATGTCTGGGAATTTGTAAACTTTAACGAAAAATGCGCCCTAACAGTACTACAGTACTCGAGCATCAACTCTGAGAAGGCTAACCAAATGGAGGAACAAGCTCAAGAAATTTTCGGAAATGTCCCTCCTGTAGTACTTAGAACGCAGTTTTAAAGAATTAGGAAGCAGTACAAATTAGGGTTATATCACAAAAAGATAGATCGATTCTGAACTTCTGCTCTCATTGAGTTGAATGTAATGATAGAGGTATACTTCCTTATTCGTCCTTATTCCACTTACCTTTCGATGTAGAGCTTCATAAGATATGACAAATAATTTATGTAGAATTAAAAAGCAGTTAACACTTCACTTATGTATGTAAATTCTGGATTGCGATTCAAAAGATTCTTCATAAAATTGGAAATTTTAATACGCGATCTGCCTTGAGTATTTGATTGATATTTACGCGTCTAAATCCTGTCAGAATGGTATCATGCCAGAAGGACGCGCACAACAATTGAACGCACATACATATGTACGTATTACATGATTATATATTATGCATATGGGTCATTCTTTTATAAACCGTACGGGATTTGAGAAAAAAATTATCACTTTTTTTTAATGACATACAATTTCTTTTTCAACATCTTCTTATTAATTTAAACGACACGTATATCGGGATTTTGTTTGCAAATGTGTATTTTTGAAAATATGTGTATTTCGTGTTTTAATCGTTTGCTGGATTCTCTAATATTCAAAATTCATTATCTCCGGTTCTACTGAACGGATCGTTCTCGTTCTTAAGGCATTGAAAACCTTGTTATGTCAGCTTTCTATTCGCATGCTAAAAATATTCCTTCATCGTTATTCAGTATAAAATAATAACAATTGAATTGTTTAAATGATGTTTTCATAATTATGTCCACAACGTATGAAATTGAAAAAAATACCATATATTCGTTATGTCTCATTCTAGAAGCCCAGTTTTGAAAAAAGTGGGTTCTCTTATTCAGTCAAAAGATATTAAATAATATCGAACGCGCGCCGTGCCGCATTCGAACGTGTTTAAGCTTGTGATCAGCCTTATTCGACACTCTGCGATACATTTCATTGTTTCAAAGCCTACCGAGTGCATGTAATGCTCCTTCGTGTGTTCATAACCTACAAGTTCGGTAAAAAGCGTAAAGTTTAAACGAAAGAATGTCAAACTCATCCAAATTGTTGGCAGGGTCAAGAATCCGAACGGATAGATGCTTTAATCCGTTTAATTTGTCTCCTCATCCGGCAATACAAAATCAAGCGAGCCTTAGAAAAGTTCTGCGGCAACATTTATTGTTATTGAAAGAACCAATAACAGAAAAGTGTCTGAGACAGAAAATTTGTAATACGTGTCGCCGTAAATTGTCGAAATTGCATAAAGATAATGAAAATAACAACGTTCTTCAATCTAACCAGAAGGTATGTTTTATTATCATCTATATTTCACAATCACATGTTTGATGTGCGTACGAATATTCTAGTATGAAGAAGTTGATGATTTGATCTGTACCACCTCAACAGATAATGAAGCGTTCGGCGAAGATTATGAGGACGTGGATCAGGTTCCGGAAAGTCCTTCATCGTTCGAGACAGAGGAAGAAGTGATTCATGAAGCGATTGATGCAATCAATAAGGGTTTATGTTTGATTGGAACTTCACCAATAAAAAAAAAAAGAAAGTTTCTCAGAAGTTCTATTCGAAAGAGAAATAAAAAACATTTCTGAAGCGATGTCAGAAAGGATTTTCCATACTACGATTAATGTGAATGATAGTATTGTTGAGCAAAATGATGGAAATGATATCTTGAGAATTTTAAAAAGGACGAATTCAATGCAACTACAGAGCGTCCAACGAAAATTAAAGTTTTGACCATTTTTAAAGAATGGTGTTTTCGAAAAATCCAACATCATTTTCCTACCGCTACGATTCACATGATCACTGTTGCGAAGAAAAATGCCGTAGAAAAAGGTATCTTAGCCGATCCCAGCCCGAAGAGCCATCCATCGATACAACAAGAAGTAGTTGATCTGATAATCAGCTTCTACGAACTTGATGAGAATAGTCGCATGATACCAGGACGAAAAGATTATGTTTCGGTCAAAAAGATAACAAACGTATTCACGTGCAAAAGCCATTACTATTAGCGAATTTGAAAGAACTTCACCAACTATTCAAGGAAAGTCACCCACAAATCAAATGTAGTTTTTCGAAATTCGCATCTTTGAGACCGAAACATTGTGTGTTAGCAGGTGCAAGTGGAACCCATTCAGTCTGTGTTTGTGCTATTCATGAGAATATAAAATTATTAATCGAAGAGTCGAATATTAAAAACCTGACAGCCAATACTCCGGACCCAATCAAAACTTATCATGACTGTTTAAAACGTATGATTTGTGTTGAAGCATCAACAAATTGTTATTTTGGAACGTGCTCTGAGTGTCCTGGTGCAACAGATCTGATCGACGAATTAGAAAACATTTTTGAGTATAATTACATTGACGAAATCACATACAGACAATGGACGAACGTCGATAGGACCACTTTACAAGTTATGGTATCCCCAGTTGACGAATATTTACAGAAATTAGAGATCGGTTTAGAAAAATTACTTCTACATTCATACCTCGTAAGAAAACAGAATGATTTCATGAAGAACAAAAAAAAGATTTGACAGAAAATGAATGCATTGTAATCTGTGATTTTTCTGAGAACTATGCTTTTGTTGTTCAAAATGCTATACAAGGCTTTCACTGGAATAACAACCAGGCAACAGTGCACCCATTTGCAATTTACTACAAGCACGATAACGGCGAAACTAGAATGAGTAGTTCTGTGATTATATCGAATGTGTGCACCATGATACGATTGCCGTTCATGTGTTCCAACAATATTTAGTAAATTTTATTAAGCGGAACTTTAACAAAATTGAAAAAATTATATATTTTTCTGATGGAGCGAGTGCGCAGTATAAAAACAGGAAAAATTTTGTCTATCTCACTCATCACTTAAAAGATTTTGGTGTAACTGCGGAGTGGCACTTTTTCCCAACTTCCCACGGCAAAGGTGCGTGCGATGGCTTGGGTGGGACTTTAAAGAGGTTGGCTGCTAGAACTAGCCTTCAAAAGAATAAACAATCCCATACAAACGCCAAAAGAATTATTCGAATGGGCAGCTGAATCACTTCCTAATATTTCATTGGAATTTGTGGAGAATAAAGAATACAATGAAGCACACAAAAAATTAGAGGCAAGATTCAAAATGGCTTTGACGGTGAAAGGGACGTTGACATACCATTGCATTATATCGATTACGGAGAAAAAAGTACAAGCAAAGCATTTTTCTTCGCAGGAACGATTGGAATGAAATTAAAATTATGAAATAATTCCTTTTTTACAACGTGTCGTTGGAGATTACATGATATTCATTTTTATCCGAAATACATGTGCGTATATCAATATACTACAGTCGCTTGATTTATCTCAATATTCTAGTTATTCAGTTTCATGGAAATCGAATAGTACCTAATATTTGCGTTCCTCAGTTTTCGATGATTTACATTTAAAATTTAGTCAAATAATTAGGGTCACGTGTACTCAGTTTCTTTACGAATAATGTAAATTTTTCGAATAATGTAAATTCTGAAGTACTGATATAATAAAATAGCTGTCTAAAAGCAGGGATTGCGCAAACGCGAACGACACTGTTGTAAATCTGCGCGGCATGCGCTCGAAATTATTTAATATCTTTTGACGGAATAGAGAACCCAATTTTTTCAAAGTGTTTTTTTTTTTAGACTGAGACATAGCGAATATATGGTATTTTTTTCAATTTCTTACGTTGTGGGCATAAGCATGAAAACATCGTTTAAACAATTCATTTGTTATTATATTATACTAAATAACGATAAATAAATACTGTTAGCATACGAACAGAAAGTTGAAATAACAAGGTTTTCAGTGCCGTAAAAACAAAAAAGAATCCGTTCAGTAGAACCGGAGATAATGAATTTTAAATGTTAGAGAATCAGGCAACGATCAAAACGAAAAATATACATATTTTGAAAAATACACATTTACAAAACGAAATCCTGATATAGGTGCTGCCTTTTTCATGTATATAAGTGATAGAAAAATTTTGTAAGGGATCCAAATTATGAAGTCAAAAGGTGTACGATTTGTAAAAAAGAATGACCCATATACGTACGTATATTGGTGTGGTGTCTATCAGAATTAATTTGGAGATTATTGTCAATGATGCAGATTTATGAGGAAATGCATGTAACTATATTATGAGATGTTAGTTTAATTTTAACAAACTAGTACCGGAGTCATAGATGTGAAAATAAAAACGAGAATGATGAATGAACGTAAAGATATTGTAGCAGGTATAAATTACTGTAAACGCTTTAATATTATCTAGCTAAGCATATCACAATAAGAAATTACCAATTTATTATAAATTATGAGCAAACATTATAAAAATGTTAGGCGTCGTACATATCAGAAATAAAATGTGGTACAGATAAATGGAATTAATTAAAATTATTTTTAGAAATAATTTTAATTACGAAGAAGAAACGGGGCACCTGCAACCCATCGCACTTGTGCATGGCGTATGAAAAGAGTCACAAGTAGCTCAAACACCAACTTTTGACATACCCAGTAGAAGAAGAAGAAGTGGGTTTGAATGTATACGAATTGTCAAAAAATGATGCATATAGCTCAGGATGCAATCGATCTAGCAAGAAAGACATTAGGATAAAACGATATTTAGAAAATTTTGAATTTTTTGGTAACTTTATAGGAATTTTTATATCCTTCCTATACTCACGCATACGGTCTGTGAGACCGATTTATATAGTATAGTATACGTCTTTCATTTTGATGTGAGTATAGGAAGGATATATATGTATTTATTGTATATGCGTGTGTGACACCTATCTAAACTGTCTTCTACTTTTCTTATTCTTCCCTTTCATTAATAAGCTTAAATTGGTGTTCGAATTAAGTTGAACTCATTTAATTAACCATACACTAGTGGTAATTGTTTATTGTCTGATATTACCCTGCGACGGGAAAACAGTTAAAATAATAAAAGAGAGGTCAATTTCTTGTCAAACCAGGATTGTGGTTATTACACATCTCAAAATGCAGTCTTGGAAGGAGGAAGAAAAAGGAAACCATGGTTATAATTAAAAAGAGAACAAAGGATTATATCACTATCTTAGTTTTTTTACTATAAAACAAAATAAAGACTTATAGGTTTCAAAAAATTTCAAAGAAAAGAAACTGGTTATGTTATGGATACTGTTTAAGATTTATAAACTTGTTTGTTAACATATTTATTGAGCCTTGCATATCTTCACAATTAAATAACAAATAATTAATAGCACCTACCTTCTCACATGACCAGTCGTGAGATTCAATAATTTTTGTCCTATGCAGGCTTATTGTAGGTATCCTTCTATGAGAGAATATATGCAGCAATCAAATTCGTTTACAATTTGTACAATAGAAACTACTACATATTTGCTATTTGCCATTATACAAAATAAATCACTAGCTTATGGTGAATAACATGAGTTGAACATAACTCGAACACAAATTTAACCTTATTAATGATGATGATGAAGAAGAAGGCAGTTTAGATAGGTGTCACACACATACATATACTAATTACTGTAAAGTTAGCAAAAATTTCAAAATTCTTCTGAATATCGGTTTCTCCTAATGTTCCTAATGCTGGACCGGTTGCATCATGGTTTTCAATATACATACCCCTTTTCTACACTTGATACACGATTGATAGTGATTGCAAAAACTGTGATGTAGTATTACCAACACAGTATCACATCGGGAAAGTCACCACACAATTATTTAATTAAATCCGGCAAACACGTGTTTCGATAGCAACGAGGCTAGTTGTGTGGTGAGGAGTATACCGATGTGATATACATAGGTCAGTAAATATTAACTTCTAGGGAACGTCATTTGTATCCTATTTGCCATACGTTTCAAACACGTACATTTATAATCAACATTTGATTTATACATATCATTCCTCTTAATGCCATCTCAAAGTTGACCTGATTAGTACGAACATATTCGATAATTTCAACAGCCCCTTTTTTGTGTCCACATTATCGCTACTATTCTGTATGTCTTGTCGGTACACGATAATGGATTAAGATAAGATAAGATTTATCTTTTATTGATTATTCAAGAATTCCTTTCATTTACATACCTTATCTCCTAAAGGGTCGGTTTGTTAGTTAGTTTCTACACAGAAACCTTCACAGCTTGGTTTAGATGCTTTACTACCAATTCACGTGATAAACAGTTTTAAATACGTTCATATAAGCTTTGATGTTTTCTGAAGTTACTCAAAGAGAAATCAATGAAATTAACCGAACTAGATCGAACTGTTACCTTTGAATATAGCAGATTTTAATCGATAAAATGGTTGTTTGTTGATTTATGTAACAAATCGGCTGCACAAATCAAGAAACAATTGGATAATTGAATAGTTGAATCATTAAAATAAACCACCTTGCAATGTTTAACAAATTTTAAAATAGATGTTACTTAAACTTAGAGGATTTTCTTGCGGTATTTGATATACAGACAAACATATTACAAATTTTATAGTCGAAGCATCATTATCAAACCAATTTGTAAAAGTAATAGAAACATATCGAAATCGGAATGTATATGTACATGCACGTACACTACTAAGTTACAATTTACAACATTGACATCTTTTTTCATTAATTATACACTTCGCTGCGGAAAAGGAATGTCCAATGTGAACTAATTGCTTCAGATGCATTAACTATATACGAAGAAGTATATTTTATAATTCAAGTACAAGCTCTTGAGCTACTTTAGAAACGAGAAAACGTCCTTTACGTCTTGCCTATCTTCTAACGTGTGTTCTACGTGTTTACACGTGATATCTGCATGCTTCCATATACATAATAACTAAAGTAAAAAAGGAAAACAAATTCCGTCAATTATTTCAAAAACTTTTTACGCAATTGCAACTTGTTACAGATAGCTATCTGCTGATTTTCACGTAGCTGTTACATGTAGTACACGTGTTATGAGATATTAAAATGCATATGTGTCCTACATCTTCTGATCTTTAAAAACCACAATTTACGTAATTCGTTTCACTGCAATAAAAAAATATTTCAAAACTATCCGTGCTTATTTTAGGAAGCAAATCCTAGATACAGATGCAGTTGCCTTTCTAACGTTTTCCTCTTACCATTTCTGTCTTGGGTTACCATTACCAATTATAAACAACACATTTGATTTCCTACTTGCTTATCTCAGATTCAATTAAGCAAACTCTATTAAAAAGTACATCCCGAGATTAGTCGAGAGATCAAACGTTTGGCCAATGTATTCGGAGAGAAAGTTTAAATGTAACAGCTTTTTCTTCGAGTATGTACCGTTCGGCTTAGGACTAGATAGTTATCTTTTTAATTGCTAATCAAGACTAAATAAAAAACCGCTGAGTTTACGATTGTGTCTCTAATAAAATGCGTGGTTCTAATAAAAAACTATATGGAGACGTGCTGTCAATATGTCTACATTACTTCTTTCGATACTAAAAATAGAAGCGAACATCTGCAGAGACCCATTATAAAATATTACTGTTCTTATTACGTACTAATTCACCTTGAACTTTATATAACGATTGCTGGAGCTTCAGCAAGGGTTGTTTCTGTTGGTAACGTAGAACATGGCACGTTATGTATCGGAGTATTATTAACTTTATATCGATATGGTGGGCGTGTTACTGAAGGATACATAATACTGTTCTACTTCGAGACTGTAGAATGATACCAGAATTATAAACGATATCATTTACGTTGTAGGTATGTAATTAGCGTCGTACCATAGAATTGTTTTAGATTTAGATTTCAAATTAATAAAATGACTGAGAAGGTGTTTTCGGGAACAACTTTTATCTGTATAAAATAAAATATCAAAATTCTATGCATAAATTAGATTATAAATTAATGTTATTGTGCAATGCATAACTATCCCTTCAAGTACATTCGATGTAACAATAGTTTACACATACACTCGCTTATGATTACTCAACTGATGTACGAGTAACAAAGATTGAGCAATTTCAATTTCACAACCAAACAAAGTGCATGTTGTACAAATTTTTGCAGCTATCTGATTACTTGATTTCGCGTTAATCTATCGGCAGCTATTTGATGACTGGAAAACCATTCAAAAAGTTAATAAACAATAAGTTTTTATATGTTTGCTCCTTGCGTTTAAATTATAATTGAAGCAAATAAAAATGCGGATAGTCCTAGAAGAAAGGTATGTTTGACCTACATATCGGGGGTCAATCATTCGACGATATTATAGAAGAGCCCGACCACACAAGGGAGGTTCAAAGTTTAAACAACTGCCACAACATTCTTATCAGGGAATCGGCTAGATTGCAGGGAATCAGCTGGAGGGTATTTAGAAATTTCTATTTCGTACAAAAAGAAATGTTTGCAATGCAGTCGCATATTCTGAACAATTCTTACTTACAGACTGTACGTATACACATATGTGTGAGTAGTTAGAGTAAACTAACTGCAACTTTAGAAATATATATGTAGCTGTAGGACTGATTCAAATTCAAATTAAAACGTATATTCTTTTGAAGAAGCGGCCCTGCCTCCACCTAATACATATGATTAGAGACTGTTTGTGTTGTTGTCTGGATTTATACAAGCGGCCAACAGATTTTAGACCTATTCTGGAACTTGAGTTTCCTTCACTTGGTGACGAAGAGTGAGGCTCTTTGGACAGCCATAGTTTCTACTTCTGCTCTGCAAATTGTAGATAAAATCGCACTATAAACCTTTATATCAAAGCAACATCGACCACATAACCCCCAATCTGTGGGTGTAGGGAAAGGGACATGAAAAGAAGATAAGCTTCGCGTCCAGGTGTTCATCAGGATGGCTTGCACAGAAAATGGGCAACTAACAAATAGCTTCAGATTTCTGGTTTTGTTGTCACTAGTAAGATATTCCGCAAAAATAATATATTTCTATTTTGTGATTTTATTTTCACGCTGTAATAAATTCAGTGGGTTCGGCAATTGTGACCATCAAAGATTTTGCTTTTTCTTATTATCACGATCTGCTTTGTTTATTACTTTAGTCATCGATATTAAATGCTTTGGAAATTTCAATTCTTGTCAGAAATTGTGGATAATCATGGATCTAAGAATATCGTTTCCCAACAAAAGCTTTATCTCTTTATGAGGTTCTTTTACTTGTACTGTAATTTCTTTTCATAGAAGACATTTTTTTACCTAAGCTCACTTTCCAAGACTCTCCCGTCCTACGAGAAAAGATCAGTTATTGATTTATGATGGATGCGCACCGAGTAATTTTATTCCGAGGATTTGTACATCAAAGGATGTTTTAGTATTTTCTAAAATAATGCTGAACCAACTCGGTATTCGTGTTAATCATTTAATCATAATATAATAATACTATTTATTAATTCAACTTGACCTAATTTAAGTAAGAATGTTTGGAACATGCTAGATGTTTATTGTGACGATTACATCAAATTTAAAGAAATTCAAAGCTTTCAGCGAAGCTTTATTGCTAAAGCATTAACTTCTGGAGGATATAGAATTTGGGCTGTGTAAATATCTGTTTTGGAGTCCTTGGAGACATTTAGAATTCATTTCGTCCCACTGTTGATCCCTTTAGGTAACAAATTATGATCAGTCCCAATACTACCTTATTTGAAAAATCTCCCTACTTCGCTTGTGGGTGCCTATACAATAAATTATTTCGTCAAGCCTTTAAAAAGGTTTAAAGTTATTTCTTAGTGAGAAATGCTATTATAAATTAAATTATTTTTATTTGTCCAAAAACTATGTGCACTACTAGGTTGTTCAATAAGTTTTGTCGTTCGATAAGTAATGGCGCTATTAGGTTTGCTGTTTTATTTTTTCAAAGATTCGTATATTTACAGCTGTTCAAAGTTGACATATCATATTATTTTGTTACAACGGAAAAAATTGAACATCGTGCAGTGTTATAGTTCTTATTTTTGTCAAAAGTATATAAGGACTCTTCACCTTCACCTTCAATTAGAACAGTAGAAAAATGGGTTGCTCAATTTAAATGTGGTCGTAGAGGTCTGGAAGATGATTCACGTGAAGGGCGCCCAGAAAGTGCATTGACACCACAAATCGTAGAAAAATACAGATATGGTTTTGGAAGGTCGTCGATTAACCAAGAGAGATTTAGTAGGAACCTTAGACATCTCATTAGGCAGTCTGAGCAATATTTTGGGTGAAGTTTTGCGTTTCAGAAAGCTGTTTGTATAATGGATACCGTATTCGCTAACAATGGAACAGAAACACATTCGAATGCGAGTTTTTCAGCAATATTTGGAGCGTTTTAGGAAGGGTAAAAAGATTTTGTGCGTTGTTTCATCACTACGGATGAGCCTTGGGTCTACCATCATGATCCTGAATCAAAACAAAAGGCTAGGGAATGGTGGGAACTCGGTACTTTGGCTCAGAAACGGAATCGGTCAAGAAGGTGTTAGCATCAGTTTTTTCGGATGCAAATAGAATTTTGTTCGTCGATTACCTCCAAACTGTTAAAACAATAAAGTCAGATTAAATTTGTGATAAATCAAAAAAGACTTTTGTAAGCTTTCAAAATATTTAATCATAGCACCACTACAATATTGTTTCGCCACACTCTGGCTTCATTACCACCTGATGAGGTCACAGCGTACAATGTATAATATTGTGTGTACAATATTGTAGTGGTACTATGTAAATATTTTGAAACTTAAAAAGTCTGGTTTGATTTATTATAAATTTCGTTATGGAGTTTCTACAAGTGATTCCCGGATCAATTAATTAAACTCAGATTATTATTATAACAGTTTTTGGAACAGGTGGATGTCAAAAATCTCTGAGAAAAGACCTGGTCAAAAGAAGAAGAAACTCATTTTTAATCAAGAAAACGCACCCTCTCACACACCTCAAAAAGCCATTGCGAAAATCAGTAAACTAAATTACGAATTGTTGCAATATCCGCTCTACTCGCAAGATTTAGCTCCTTCTGATTTCTGGCTATTTCCACATCTCCAAAAAATTCATGCGGGGAAGCGATTTTCATCAAACGAAGACGTAATCGCAGCCGTGGAAGCCGTATTTCAATAGTCTTCCAGATTCTCACTTCAGAGATGAAATCCTTAGATTAGAAGATCTCAGGAACAAGTGTAGAGGTCTAAAGGATAAATAGGTATATTATTATTCTGAACTCCTGAAATTTTTAGTTTGAAATTTCGACTTATTTTTTGCATACTTGAAGGTTATCAAAGGCGATGATTGACAATCTACAAATAATTTTCCTGCATTTCGTACCTTCTGTGGCTTTCATGCCATCTTTTTGGCTACAATGACTTAAATAAATTGTGTAAGTCCAACTTCCGTTCACAAGAAAGCATTCAAAAAGTCTTGAGGAACGTTTAACAGTTCAAGCACAAATTTATGAATAAAATCACGATTTCTAGTATATTTCTGTTTTGGATTCCTCGAGGATTTAAATCTCACTTCCTTGTTGATCCATTCGGGTATAGTAACTTAAGGACACTTCCATCTTCAAGTTCTCAATATATAATATTGCTTGATTCTGTGCCCTACACCGCTCTCGCATTATATCTCCTTGATCACAACTTATGCATCAAATTAAAATAGTCACGTTATGTCTAATAGTTCGTGTTAATTTTATCATGCGGGCAGTAAATTACATGTGTCAGAAAACTTCGATCCATGTGATTGAAAAACAAAGGCGAACGTTTACAATTTCCTGAAAGAAATATCAACGCTAGTAAAATTTGGGCCATATGTCAAGCATCGTGAGATGTTTCTTTTCATAGGACGGTTTTTCAGCATCAGATCTTATCCCGGTATCCAACGGAGTTCGACGACTAATGCGTTGTTTAGTAGTTCTAAAACAACACCTTCAAAATGATTAAGGTTGTAAGGTACTTTCTTTCCAAATCGGTTAAATTTAAAAATCTTTTATTGGTTCCAAAACTATTTTGAAGATTGTATATGTGACCTTTAAAGGTAGTGTGTGTAACGATAGAATACTACTTTTTTACAATGTTAAGACCCTGTACAGCTTTATTCTTTTTCAATAATAAGTGAAGAACCAGTAAGTTTACGAGCTCGAAATTTTACATACCGTGTAGTCGTCACAGTAGCTACGACTTATCGACGAGCTCTTAAATTCCTTGTTTGTTTTCGAATTTAACCCCAATTAAGGAATAGAAGAATGACCATGGGCTTACCGTAATTTTTGGACTTCAAGAAAGCAACGATAATAAACAAATTTACAAAAATGGTTTTTTCCAAATCTTAAATACCGTATCGAATATATGGTATTCAAAATTTCATGCCTGCAAACCTGCTGGTTTTTCACTTACTATTGACGAAAGATTAGACCTGCCTGATCTCTTAAAATTGTAAATAATTAGTATCTTATCTTTATGCATACGTCTTTTAGAGCTAAAATATGCAGCTTTCGAAATAGTATTCGAATCGACCAAAAATAATTAACTTTAGGCCATCTTGAGAATAAGTATCTTACAGTCTTAAAAAGAGTGGGCTTCTTAATCATTTCTTTTTGCTTACCCACTTATTGACTTACTTTTACCGCATAGAATCTTGTAAATAAATTTGATGCATTACTTATAAGAAACCCTGTATACAGTGCTTTTAGTACTTAGCTCCAGTTTAAACAGAAAGCTTTTAGGTGAGCTTAACGATACAAATATCAATATTTGATGAGATGTGCAAATTTTCTAGTTTTCCAGAGTAGAACTTTCAGATCAAAACCTCGTTTTGTTGCTTATGTATGTATTTGAGTACAAATTCTAAGGTGATTTCAACAACGCATGTATGCTTTGATATTAATGCCAATAGTGTAAAATATGAGAAATTATTCTTATAAACATTTTCTTGAGTTAATGATCACCGATTTGGATTTCAACGCTGAGTACACGAAATTCAGTTCTCATTAAGTCATAAAACGTGTTAAACGCTTTTTCGTCTTCAATTCCATTTTGTTCTATTGAACTTACGCCTTACTTTTGTTATGCCTCGATCACGTAAATCAAGCAGATCGCTGTTGGCACTATTTACCAATGGAATAACGTATAGGTACAATACGTAGGGGTCCCTTAATCCTAAACTCAACTCCTCCAACGCAACTTTCTGTTTGATATATCGTTGTTTGTATTCGTACATATGGCACAGACTATATACCTATTTATGTATATGTATCGATAAGAAAAATGTAAACAATAAAATGCGAGTTTATAAAGGGAAGGGATATGCGCGCGCATAACTGAAAACAGGAGTGCTATCTCTGGTGCTTGCTTGCTCGCCGAGGCTTGGCGAAACCGACCAACATTTTCGAATTGTTAGGTAAACGGGGTTCACCTGTGCGTTCGTTCCTCTTATGCCTCTCTCATAAGTCGAACTGCGTTAGCGCACAACGTTTCGAACCACGCTTCGAATGAGTCATCTCCGTTCAACTGAGACACGAAGCGACAACTCGAAGTCGTACATGATGCTCCTGATACGGTATCATACTTTGGTAAAAGGCGCACAGTGAACGAACGCGTTTTCTTGTGAATTCTTTTCGAACACGAACCGATAGTATAAGTTAAAGTGCATTTTGTTGTTTAAGTTTTTTCTATTGTTTCGATTTCTCGTTTTCTGGGTTGTTTTACTTTTATTGTTTTAATGGATTATTTATTTGAGTAAGGATATTATCGACTCCGCATCTTCTTCATCGAGCAAACTGCTGTATACAGCAGTTTCAAGTAAGTCTCTAAATTTTAAGTTTCTTAGCGATAATTGTAAATATTCTATGTTCAAAACGTGCATTGATTGCTTCAAAATTCGAGGATATTTGTCGAATAGATTCTAAGAATTAAAACATATTTCTAATGTTACAACCTGAAATATTTCAATGTGCATGAAAAAATTACAGGTGTAAAATCATGACTTTTCAAAATCGTCTCGAAAAGCACTTCTAAATGACTTCAAAACTAATACGCTTGCCAAATTGAATGATGGGAAGTATTAGGGAAAGAAATTTCGCGCCAAAATCATCCTAGGATATACAATAAATTTTCCAAATATATACGTTTGAGCTTTCCTAACTCGAATCTTCAGGAACCAAGCAATAAAATTCGAATTATAGAAAAATGTAAACAGTTTTTCCTTTAGCGTCAACTACTTAAGCTATGCTATGCTTTATTCGATTTAGGGAATAATTCGAGTAAAAGAAGTTCGAGTTGAAGAAATTCTTCTGTAATTATAATTATGTAATTCAATTAATCTCTTTGAATCAGCGCTGAAAATAATTTTTTGATATTGTAGTCTTCTTAAGAAAGTAGTAGATAATCTTGCTATAAGATAAGATATAAGATTTTAAACGCACTAGATACGGAAGCTTGAAAATACTACCACCGTAAGTGTTTAATTTATGCAATTTAAGTGTACTTTTCACCGCAAGGATGTATGCATTGGAGAAGTTTAGAGAAATGTAAAAGAAAATTTGGAGAAATCCAAAATTCTCTGATTTGGTAAAACTAGCAAACATATTTGCATGTGCAACAATTTTATGGTTATAGAATGCCCAACTTAATGGTATTCCTTTAGACCACTGTTTCTCAACCTCTAACGAATCATTTCCCTTCACTTCGAAAAAAAAAAATTGTTGCGTTTATTACTTTATTTGATAATTATATACTTTGTAAAAAATTCGCCTCCCCAACGTGGAAAAATGCCCACATGAGAATCGCTGATTTAGACGAACAAATAGTGTTAACTTTGCTATTGCACCAAACCATTTTGCACACTAGGGGTTACAAAAGATTGACATTGAATTACTAAAAAGAGGGAGTCGGCCAAAGCTAATGTTTCAGTTTCTAAATGCAATCAGATCTCTCTCTAAATCGATCTTATATTTTCTGCTTCAGGTTGTTTGACGTTTTTCTTGAGATATATGCATGTCACTACAAGAAATTTGTTTCCATTGGAGTTAACTCTTCAATCTTTCAACTAGTTTTGTACTTTATCCAAATGGGTTTGCAAGTTTTGATGCCATTACTAGGTTATCATATGGTGAGAGTAAAGTGACACCACTTGCAGATGTTGCTGTGGTAGTTGGCTCAACAAGACCTATCTCAGCAGAAATCTTAAATTAGGTAGAGTGGGTGTAGAATAATCGCAAACAGCTTGCAAACAGCTTTTCTGATATTGGCTTGGTGCTGACTAATTTCTGATTTATGGTAAAACAAAATTTTGGTTATCGGTTGGTCGTTGGCAAAGATATTAAATTACCCCCGTTACGCTTATTTGGGGTATTCTTGAGCTAATGGGTACAGGCTCTGAGAACGGATTTTACCAAGTTTAACTCCAAAATTACTTTAATACGAATTAGATAGGAATTACCAATTTTATACATATACTTAAAGCAGGTGTGTTTTGGATTTATTCAGTAGTAGCTTCTGCCGAATTTTGTCAAAGACTTATTTCATATATAAATAAGCAGTGTCATAATACTTTTGATTTCGAGATCTTTGCATATTGTTGTTATGATCTCAAATTATCTGATTTGTTATTACGATTCGCAGTTTTTCTTCAAATATTTTGGATGATACCGGTAGTAGAGTTCTTGGCCTATAAAAATACTTTCTCAGGCAATTTTGCTGGTTTCGGTATTAAAATAGTCTGGGCCATCTTTCAAGGATAAGGAAAATATCCCAATTTTAATTATAGAACTAAAACTTCAACTTATCGCCTCCAATTTTTGAAGGACTATACTTTGAATTAAGTCATACCAAGGAGCTATCTTAAATCTCACGTCAAATTACATGGCTTTCTTAATTTGTTTAATTCTTGCTTGTAAGGTCAGTAAAGGCATTTTATTTAGACTGTGTATGTTCTAATTTTTCGGTATTCTGTGGGAAATTAAGCAGAAGCGGGACCAGAATATCACCCCGTTGCTCAACAACTTTATTTTCCTGTTGATTTCTGGCTCAACCTCATTTGTCATTCCTAACAGAAACAACAATTGTGTTCTTAATATTGATATTGTCTCCTATTTTGAGTAGGTATTAGCTGGTAGCTTGAGTAGACTATAAACTAACTTGTTCATCTTTAAGCGCTTACATTAGAAAAATATACCATATAACCCGCATTAAGACTAAAATTGTAGTTTTAAAATTATGATAATTACGTATTTCTACAGATTAAGACGGCTAAAAACTACGAAACATGCTTATTTTTAGAACATTATGCAAGATCACTCCAAACTAAAAATGTTACGTCATTAATTATGCATACGGTTTTCGCATCAACAAGCTTGTCATAATGATTACCTAATGAAGAAAGTATCTTAATATTTTTTTACTTTACCAATCGTATTGGCCTATAGAAATAAGGAAAAGAAGCGCTAGTAGAAGCAATAATTACTGTTTTGCATATTTTGTACGAACCCATCTTTATAACTCATCGATTAAATTTAGTGAAAACATTTTTTGGTTATCTACAAACTTGGAGTTGTTTATTCAAATTTGCTTAATTTATTGAAGGTTTTGTAGGTGGACTTGTTAATTAGAATGCAAATTATGTAAGTATTGATAAATATTTTCAATAGTCACGGTGAACTAATCTGAATCCGGAAAATGTGACGTTAATGAAGTACACATTTTGAAACATAAATTATTATAGTTATGCATGAAAGGACCTGTCCCTAATTGGTCCCTAATTGATACCAAAACCCGAAAGCAGAAAGTAGATTTACATAAATCTGGTTATTTTAGTTAGGTCTAGACTTTTTCCAGTTTCGAAATCTTTCGATTTACCTAAGTAGACATAATTAAACTCTTTATGAGAATTAGATTTTCCGAAATCGTTTAATTTTTTTTTGTGGGAACACGGGTCAGTTAGTCCTCGAAACTCCATCCTCCCTTGTGCAAGAAATTCAAGTTTGCATCTGAAAGTTGTTTGAGACATTTAGCACCTTGGTAAGGCGCGAGGGAGCAGGGAACCTGGTCAAATCAGATTTTGAAAAAGACGGACCTACGTTTCCATCCAATTCATCTTTAGAATTTTACCATATCCTTCGAACTCCACTAAATCAGGGGAAAACCAAAGGAAACCTGACAAATCGGACTTCAAACAAAAGAATGAGCACATTTGCATTTCTTCTAGAGATGACTAACAATGAATGCACCTGGGAACTAATGTCGATATCGATAGTCTCTGTTTGAGACAATGTTTATGTTTAAGCATGGGATTCTGAAAGACACTAAATAATTCAACCTCAAATACCGACTGGTGCTCATGGCAAGCAAGACGTGTGCTTAGCCTGAAGGCCCCGCAATAAAAAAGTTTGTCAATCCTAATAGTTAAACGTTTAGGTAGTTTCATTACCTTGCTACCGCTGTAAAAGGATTCATAGGAAATATAAGGTAGTTTCATAATGTTATCGCATGCAAGTCTTGTGACACTGCAGAAATACATATAGCTTAACAAACGCTTCAGAGTATGGCTTGGTGGTAATAATTTGAAAACATTAAACGACAAAAGTTACTAGAAGTCCCCGAAACACAACATCAGACGATAACTTTATAAAATAGAACGCGTGCCTGAGACGAAGCTTATGGAAAGTCGTACTTATATAATTACGCCTCTCTGCTTGGCTTGCGAACGGACTATTAATACCACCATAAATATCGCCAGCCAACTTACGAAATTGCTACATAATTCAATTGAAAAAGAGAAAGAAATTGATTTATAATCTTTTCATTTTTATGACAAATTTTAGCCCATTTCTTAACTCTCAAAGACCCGCTAAACTAATGAGAAATTGATCTACGGAGGAAGTTATGTTTTGATATTATAAGAGAATATGTAAACCCAAATTCTTTGACAGCGTAAATTTTAGTTTGTCTATATCACATTCCGTGCCCTACAATTAAGTAGGATACACCAACTAAGAAAAGTAGGAAAATCTGTGGTTTAACGTGACTAAATTGCCATACTCTCAAGGCATTAATAATTCTTGGGGCGTAACGGAATCTACTTTTCTTCTTTTCTTGATTAGATTAACACAATTTGTTTTTTTGTTTTGTTTATTAACCACCAATGCAATTATGAAACTTATTTTATTAACTTTAAGGAAATATAGAAACAACTTATATCTTTCCTATGTACTACTTGGGTCGTACTCATTTCAAGGAAAATTAGTGGGTTGTAGTTTATTTCTGATCATAAATGCAGGGTTAAAGATTCTTTAATATCAGACATGGTTTAAGATCAGCGGATATGTTTGTATGGTTCTATTTAATATAAAAATTCAAGTCTTGGAAATGTTAGTGTCAAAACAAACGGCTGGAATTCGCAGATGACGTAAACATTGTAGACCACAGAAACTCCCCATTGATTACATCAGAGTAAATGCAAGAACAGTGTAGAGATATTAGTTGTTTTCTACACAAAGTTGTCCATTGTAGGTAACTACTTTAAATCCAAAGAGAATTCTTATAACTGATTATTTCTTGGATTCACACTTGGTACATCTTGCTATCTCATGCTATCTGATCGTCTGATTAAATGATATTTTGGAAACCAACAAATAAAAGCGTCTGAACATAATGCATTAACATTAAGTATGTTTTTGGCATCGATAAGTGGAGTTGCGTTGTTTGATTAAATTGCACCTCCAATTTGCTATCTCTCGTCAATGGGTTTAATTAAAGTATGAATATTTCATACGCACAAATATTCTGTAGTTCTGTACGTTTGCAAATAGATTTTTCAATCCAATATTAAATTACAATCAACTTGGTCTACTTCATTTTAATTTCATAAATAATTGAATGCATTGACGGTGTACGTAGTTGCTCCACTGTATTGGCATAATTGAAGTCATTCCCTTAATGTCGTAACATACACCTAATCCTGGAGGTTAATTTATAATTTCCTTAAATGCAAATGATCGTGAACAATAAATCAGTCGCGTTTCACTAGTCGCAGTAATACATATTGTATTATCAACAATGCAGGTACTTATTAGCCTTTTTCGCTTTCGAAATGGGCTAATAAAACGAACGAATTCGATAATTTCGGAATGTATGGAGTGACTTGATCTTTATCGAAACATCGTTATGAGTTTTACAAAATCATAACTTAAGCAATGATCTCATTTACAGTACGCTCGTGCTATTGTTTGATTGTAATAAATTGCAAGTCAAGGTTTACGCGTTAGATTTGTCAGACAGGCCGAGTTCTTTGATCATTTTCGTTAATTAATTCGCCATTCCAAGCGTACCTAATAAAACAAATAAGCTCTTAACCGTATACACCCTTAACGCTTCGTAAATTTTATAGTCTATCTTTAGAAGTCCTCGTTCTTAATAGAATGCTTGTAAAATAAAGATGAGGAGCAATTAAGTCGTTAGGCCCATTACGTTGGGGCCTTCCTGGAATTATTCTAGTATGTAATATATTACATCCACTAATTATATGTATTTAAATGGATGATAGGGGGAATTACTAAAACAATTTTTCCGTATTTAATTGACCGAACTTCAAAGATACCACCGAGGACCGACCAAAACCGTAATTTTTTGTCTTATTTACCTAGGAGGAGAATACTGGTTCTTAAAAGGAGAAGCGTGTTAACCATTGGGTGGAGTTAAGTTTTCGCATTCCATCAGAGATTGTTAAAATCTTCGATTGGACAATTTGTTATAATTATTGGACTGCTCCAAGATTTATTTCCGCTCTGTTCTGTTTGGGGCAGCTGCTGATACACAACTTCTAATTAACCTAGTAATGTTGTGGGTTATCTGGACCACTTTCTAGTTTAAGTAAAACACAAATTTGAAAATTTACAGCTTACTTTATTTATTATTAGTATTATATGGATGGTTTAATTACCGTTGTGAAATATAATCTACAAATTTGAAATTTGTGTCTTATTTGACCTAGAAACTGGTGGAGGTAACGCGAAAGATAAGTCTTAAATAGGTCACGAAATGTACGAAGGATATTTCGATTGTTCTAGTTCGATTACGTAGATTTCACAGGCTATTGGTCAGAGTCTTGACACGTTTAGTCATCGTGTGCCAATATTGTTTAGTATATTTCAGCTACTTGACTGATACAGACGTATGTCTGTACCGCTGATTTTACAATCATGGAAAACACGACTAAATCACAAGGAGCTATAATTTTCTTTTATTTAAAGAAACCTTCAGAAATCGTTCAACGAATGCAAGGTGTATTTGAAGAGTCTGCGGAATCTAAAAGTACAGTACGACACGTGCCACCAACTTCAAGAGCTTTTAGCACGCTACGGCGACCAACTTTGGCAACCGATAATAACTATTGATAAAACATGCATATCTTACTTCAATCCTGAGACCAAAAATCAGGGAAAAGAATGGCGCAAACCAGAACAAGGGTCTACGTTTTACGCACATGCTGTTTCATCGATCAGAAAAGTAGTGCTTACTGTATTCTGAGATTAAGAGGGGATCATTTTTATGTATTATCCACCAAAAGATACTTCAATTAACGCAGAGTATCATTCTAATCTTTTATCTGGCCCATTTTGATAGGCGCTTTGCAAGATGCGGCCTAGAAAGTTGCATCAGCGTCCGGTATTGCAACAGGAGGAATGCAAGACCCCAAACAGCACGTGGAACGACGGATGTTTGAAACCAATTGCGCTGAAAATTGCTTTCACGTCCATCCTATTAGCCAGATCTGACCCATAGTAATTTCCATCTGTTCCAAAATTTGAAAGAACCACTACAATGTGTTCGATTTGGGATCTCAAATGAGGCAAAACTTGCTATAAATAGGTGGATTGGAGAGACTCCAAAAAGACTTCTTTAAGGACAGTTTAAATAATTAGTTTCACGTTGGGATAAGTGTATTCAATTAAATTGAGACTGTATGAGAAAAATGATATTGTAAAAATTGACGAAATAAAAAATTATAGCCAAGTTCCTATAACTTTGGAAATATCCCTCGTATCCACATTTAATAGACCTAGTAAATTGTAGACAGTAATCAAAGGTTCGAAAAAGGGTTTTCGCTCTACTGCATCGATTTGTATAGTTAGGCAATTTCGACACTATCAACTATGAAATAATGAATTGTCCACGAGTCATACTGTTTGATGATCACAACTAGATTGCCGAAAAACGCAGTCGAAAGTATGCAAATTGGTTTGGTATTTCATTTTAGAATATATAAGAAATGAGATAGGAACATCTATACATTCGTATGTTATATCTGTTCCACATAGTCAATTTTATATAGTTTTACAAAATATTTACTACACACAGATGAGATAACATTATCTAGGTTAGATTTAGATTCTTTCTGTCTCTGAAATGATTGATATAATTATCTCGTGGATTATGAAAAATTAATATTGTATCAAACCTCGTAACGGTTCAAAGAAATTTAATGACCTATCTTACAATTATTCAGAAATACAGGTGGATTTAAAAATAAATATCATCCTATCTTAGAAGGTCCAAGTATTACTTTACTATTTTGGAATACAACAAGTCTTTGCTTAACGTTGTTCAGCTTAGCATTATTTCCGTATTACGTTGCCAGTATGACCATTCCCTGTTATAAAGTTGCAATGGTTTCGGTTTAACGTCGTTTACGTTACAAAAATTAATAAAACTTGCTACCGTTTCTTTGTATAGCGAGTCTGGTTGTACATAAAGCACAGTTCAAAAGTAAATACATGACAGTGAAGAAAGTGTAAAACTAGTATCAACATATACGTTCAACTGCTTTACTTTAGTAAAATGTGGTGTAGTGTAATGTATGGTAGCTTCAATACATCTGATTAATTAATTTAAATAAGGTGCGCTCAAAAATGGTGGAATCTATTAAATATCTGCTACTCCTAGTTGTTGAATCTAACCTTTACCTTTGGTAATGTTACATATGAAAGCAAAGTTTTGCTTAACGTCAATTCAGTTAACATCGTAAACTTTAAGAATGTAACACCTACGTTAAGGGGTAACACCACTGTAAATTCTACAGCAAACCATTTTTTTTTTTTATTCGCTTAATAGATGTTTTGAACCTTCTAGAATTTGGGGCAAAAACTTTATTACCTGGAACAATGTTCTTTTCCTTGAAATTTCGAGCTCTTTCTCAGAATGGTACCAAGCATAACTCCAACAATGTTTATTCTACACATTCAATTTTTTAACCATATCTTTGAAATAACATTCTAAGGTGAAATACGTAAGGGATTTCTGATAAGTCAATGTAAACATTATCTATTAACAAATGATTGCCATTTTTCTTGTCGAAAATTGAATTTCTTACTTCAAATACTCGCCAATCACATAAAAATCAATATATTTAAGATCCCCTGCTTATTTCACTAGCTATAACCATGTACATTTGGTAATTTCTTTTCCCGGATTAAAATTTGCACCATCTACATTGATTGTGAGTACCGCAGAACATCTCAAATTCAACATGCCCAGCGAGAGTAGCTCCTGCGTCCTCTCGAATATTATTCTGCTATTATATTTTCTTCCACCCAGAAGAAGAAAGAAAAAGATGCTTCTTTTTACACTGTTGCAATGATGTTACCCCTTAATCGAGAACTTACTACTGTATATAACCGTATGAATAGGCTATAAGTTATTGCATTCAGAAAATATAATCTTATGGCTACGCATTTTTATTTTTTGTAATTCGCTGTGAATACAAATGTTTCGTTCTAAACAGCAACCAATGTTAATTCTCAATTTCTTTCACTTATTGATATGTATCACTTAAAACCTGTATTACTTGTAATTAATAGAATAACAGGTTCGAAGCCTTACAAAAAAACAAATAAATAATTGCCTGTTATTACTATAAAAAAAGTTTATATAACCTTGCACTATCTTAATACCAACACCGTAGAATGAAACGTATGCAAATTAATTCATATCGTACTACTGGAAACAGTCCACCGTCTTTTGAAATTGCATCGGAACGCTAATTAATGTCTAAACGCAAAGCTCTCCAATCCGTTTCCAACGCGATTACATAAAAAGTTAACTTTGTCAACCTTGATTTTATTTGTACTCGTTTGACGCGGCATTAATTGCGAAGTAACTGATTCAATTTACCAACTGATGCGCGTTACAATACGAGACAAAGTATTTTTTCGAAATTAAAAATGTTCCCCGTAAAGAATTTCTATTGTGTCTTTCGCTTTGCTCAGCTGAAGTTCTTTGTTCTGCGAAGTAGAAAATATTTCCTGCGTATTTTAAGATTAAATTTTAATTGAACGCAGCACTTCCATAGCGTTAGATTGAAGAAGTAATTTAAAATATTACAGTTTTGTAACGAAATACTGGCCGTCTATAAGACGTTGCGGTTATAATGGGATAATTCGATGCTCTACTTCTTACGACAGTTATGTAAAGTTGATATCGTAATGATTATTTGCAATTAACGTTCGACATTATAGAATCGCATACGCCATGGAATATGTTTTCATGTTTCAAACGAGGTATTAGAAAATATAGGGACTAACTTGTAAATTACATCAATACTTTCACATGTTATCGCACCAAAACAGCTTAAATAAACAAACATTTTAGGAGATGCCAAGAGCACAACATTCCTATTCAGTTAGTACAATCTTTGTGATCTTTTGCTTTTTCATTTAATAAGAAAATGAAACATAGGGATAAAGAAATCAAACTATTAGCTTATTAGTCCTGGATGTTGGGATAATGAGCTGAACACGTCCTAGACGTACTGTTTCATGATTAGAAGATGAAACAGACATCCTTAATTTGATGCTGTATCAACATTGATGTTTCAGGGTTTATAAATACGTAGCGAGCTGATCGGAGAGTCTGTCGGTCAGTGGTGAGTGACATTGAGCTTAACGTGTTAATAGCAACACGGTAATCAGGGTACTAAAATTTACCTTTACAAAATTCGGTTAGCTCGTAGTAATGTGTTTCGATATTAATCGCGTTGATGCACTTTTATATTTCATAAGAGCAGAGCTGAACCGTTATTACTAAACCTCGGTGAATTTGTTGTATGTACATACAAGGTTTGTCATAACTAATGCGTCAAATTTATTTACACGATTTTATGAGGTATAAGTAGGTCAATGGGTGTAAAAGGAAAAAGAAATTGGGCGCAAAAACTGTTGTTTTAGAATCCCTGTAACTTGTATTGTCGAAGAAACGCGAATTCGCCAAACTCCGCGTGAGATCCGTCTATGCATGTGTAAACAAAAGACCTCTTCAACACTTCGATGTATGGCCGAGATTTAACAAGCGTGTATATTTCATTCTCTTTGTAAAAATGTGCCTTTATTTTCCAATCACATGTTCTTTGACACCTATTATTTATTATCTGATAAAAAGAACACGAAGTATTTGATCTTGCTCTCAAATATCATCCAACACTTGGTACCATTTACGTTCCCACGTGAAAAAGCTAAATATCGCATACTACCAGCAACTTAAATGTTGAATATAGTAAACTATTTTCGAGAGCCAAAATTTTAATAAAATAAAACGCAGAGGACCCTCCATAAACAACCTAATAATAAAATTAGGTTCGTTAATGCACAATTAACAAGTAACCGTGTAAAGCTTACAAAGTAAGCATAATTTACATATGCCAATAATCCTGTAGGAAGTTTTGACTATGTCAATCGCAAAACCCAACTGCAGACTAATTAGTTTCGTCCTTATTAGGAGTCGTCAGTACAGTATATCGTTCTGCGAGTGACACAATGAAAACTTCCAGGTGATACGTCAAAACTTCCTACAGGATTATTGGCATATGTAAATTGTGCTTACTTTGTAAGCCCTTGGACGGTTACTTGTTAACTGCCCATTAACGAACCTAATTTTATTATTAGGTCGTTTATGGAGAGTCCTCTACGTTTTATTTTATTATAACTTAAATGTTGCTCATCAAACGTACGAGATTTCCAAAAATAATTGTGGCTTTCCAATTATAGTTGGAAAATATTTTCTCCGACAAATTCTGTTTTATTGGTTATGAACTCTCTTCTGTTTTAATTCGATGCTTGAGTTATGAAAAGGACCATAATTATTCATAAGATACGCGTCAAATTCATTTATTAGATTATATGAAGTAAACGTGAGTTAATAGATGTAGCAGAAAATAAAAGTTCACATCGCCTTTTCTGCTTAAACGTTAACCTCCTGCCTGGCGAATTGCTTGCTGTCGGTGTAAATGCGATGTTTCGAGAATACATTTTTATACAGTGTTATCGCTTCGTTGCGGTCGTAGATGCGTTGAAACGACTCGAGAATAGACTCCTTTGAACCTGCTAATAATATGACCCGAGTTTTACGTCCAATTTCTTTGTCACAACAGTAAACACTATGAGTTATTTAACGTGGCGACTCTGCATTCGATGTTTATCCCACTTCAAATTTCAAAGGAAACAATAAGATTAAACTTATCTTATATGTAGATAGTTTTTCTACCAATACTAGGTCAAATAAATGTTTGTTAACGTTCTGCAAGTATAACTATTAATTAAATCATTATCGGTTATTTCAAAAAATTATTTACATTCAAGATAAGTATAAGTAAAGGTCACGAAATATATTGGTATATATATAATAATAATAAAATTAATTACGGCTTTCCTGTGATAGTAAGAAAATATTTTCTCTTACAAATTATGTTTGAACTTTCTTCTGTTTCAATTTGATGTTTACGTTGTGAAAAGCACTTTATGTGTTTCCAATATGCCTTTGTCTATTTGTTGATAAACATTATGTTGCTGTTAGCCGAGTATAAATTTTTATGAAACTGTGTAGGTCCAAAAGTTGATATTAGAGGTACAACACTAATAAGTAATGAATTTGTAAAACTTTTAAGTCACTTTCAAATGCTGGAAAGATAGGCTAATAATTTTCCTAATCCTTTTTTCATTATATGCTTGTCCCAAAATAATTTTCTATTTCTTACAAAGTCTTGGAACCTGTTTTATTTCTGGATGGGCATTGAAGATAGATCTAATACACCCAAAATAGTAACCTTAAGCTCCAAAAGACAACCAGAAATTACCACGAATAACTACTTAGCAGTCCCTATGAAACGACCTAAATTAAAATATTCATCGGACATACACTACTGAGAAGAATGTTTGTATCTTTTGAATGAAAAACATGAATTATGTACTACTGGCTTTTAAGAACATCGGTTCTGTGTATATGCAGCCTATATATATATAGCACCACAAATACACCAAAATCGTCTTTCTATCGACCCACAAAAACTCACAAAAGCAGTAGCTAAAAACAAAAACGAAATAGTTCATTTTAGATGTGTTACCATATCGTCGATGTTATGACTTTCGCATAAAGCGTGGGCAACAAGCTTAGGAGAGAAAGGAATAGTTTTATGTAATTTGTTCGGACTAAACGAGAGATCAATAGCCTACAAGAACGTATACAGGCTCTATCTGGAATAAAAGAATGAGGAAGGTGTCGAGTTCAAGTCTTGATCGAATCAAGCGCAATTGCCTCGACTCGTATAATGACCAAGAATAAGATGTGCGGCCACTGAGGTGCCCAACAGGCTCAAATGCGCAGAGTAGAGGGAATGCTTTTTAGCTTAAATTAACCGTCTTACTCCATTAAGTACCAAAGAAATAAGATACACTAAGCCGTAGTGATTGTTGGTTATTCAGCTACTGAACTGAGCTAACTATTGTGCGAGTTTGTGTAGCGCTAGGTTAAAATTATTAAAAATATTAGTACACCATCTTACAGCCATCCCAGTGGCATTATTGCATGTTGGTACTTCATAGCCGACCTGAAGCAAGTCCTGCTCTTAACGTTGCAAATTCGATCTATGTTTATGGCATGATACAAGTCTGCCTAGCCGTCCAAACCAAACGTCCGATCCTTTGCTTAGCAGTCAAGGACACGTGTTGCCTGGGTGATTGGACAGATTTACATCATATCACAAATCATCTGCTTACTAATGTTGACTGAATGGTTACCAAAAATACTTATGCTCAAGAACATCCACGGCATCGTTCGTGGTTTCTGTTCCTAACATACTTTCCTTCGCATATTGTTCGAAAGCAATTTAGAAATGGTGAAATTGCATTTCGGAAACTATGCGTTAACTAAGATGTACATTTGTAGTGGTGGAATAATAACATAATAATTATTTATCGTCAGCACTATAAGCAAATGGAAATTGCGAAGAACTTCTAAAGGGTTAGTGATCGCAAGTGATCTAAAATTTTTAGAAGTATTGACTCGAATATATGTATAAAGCTGTGGGAGTTTATGGTGTAATGCATTTCGAATTTTCAGCTTCCAAAATAGACTTCTTAAATAAAACTATGGCAGATGGTTAACTGGGTACTAAAGTAGGCCGATCTACCGTTTCAATTTAAACACAATCGAGGCAAAAAAGGAAGTCGAAGTTACATAAAAGATTTCTACTGTATAGTGGTCATTTATATGATTAATAATTAAATACAAATTTAAAAATGTACATTCTTTTATGAATAACAGACACCAATCAGTATAAGAACTTTGTTTTTTTTTCAAGTACGACATTATTAACATTGTATTTGTATTAAAAAGAGAAATTGTCAGAATCTAATTAATTTATCACCTAATTACAACAAATTTCTCGTATGCACATGATAGCAACGCATTCCACTTAGGTTGTGTAATCTAACAACAGTACCAAATCATTTAGAGTCAATTTTATTGTTTCTTGTCATGTTATCACAAAAGGTAAACAAAACTATTGCAACAAAGCAGTTCTGTGTTGATAAACTTTACATCTTCTCTCGTGATAAATGTATGTATATTAGTCATTTCATATCAAGTGCCTTTGCAAAATATTTTGCCAAACTAACCCAACAACAGTAATTTCTGCTACATCTATTAACTTCTTACTCTAGTAAAATATAATATATTGATCTATTAATTTTCTGTTTCTGAAAATATTTGATGTAGAAATGGGGAAAAAGTTATTACATCCACTTGTGATTGCTTAATTTGCATTTGATCAACATGTCGATTTCGCATTAAATCAGTGCTACAATTTAAAACTACGCAATTCTCTACATACATAAACGAACTAGGGCATTTCCTCCATCACGAAATGTCATTCCTAAAGAGATATCGGTAGTATTTAATCCAAAATTGTTTCGAATCAATTTCTCAACTTAATTAAATTGATTGGTCAATTTCTTACATCCTAACGACGACGGTGATAAAATTCTATTACGTTACGTAAGTTAATAGTAAAGTCAAATTACTTTCCGAATCAATTTCATCGATAATCTCCTGCAATAATCGTAATTGAGTCGCTCCCTAAGGTAAAACGATATGCTTACTTGTGGAGTTTCAGTAAATTAATATCAAGATGCTCTATAATATGTCATTAGGCGATTGGAATATTCGAACAGATATAGGCTTCCGTGCTTACTCATACTTAGAGGCGCAAACACGATTTAGGTGAAAGTTATTATTGTTTAGAATCTTGCAATGTTCTTATTTTTTGCAAAATTCATTAGGTTTATTGATAGTTTACAAAGAATATATATGGACACACAAATAAACAGAAAATTAGTCATAATTTTACACACGTCGGCGTACGGGGCTAGAATATTTACCGCAATAATTACAACAAATCTTGGAAATTACCGCAATTGTATTTTTCTTTATCACAAAACGATAAGGAGAACACGAAAAGGTACTTAAATACAAATGTAAATAATCGTTTACGCTATCCTCAGTGGACATTAATACAGGAATAGTGGCGCAACTTTTAGAAAAGCAAATAAACTATACATAGTTGTAGTAACTTTTTTAAACAGTTTTAAAACAAAATATTTTGAGAATGTTGTGTGCATCTAGGTCATGTAAATATAATATATTTCGATAGCTATCGAGAACAATGTAGACTTCAAAGATTTTACAGATCGTTTTCCCAAAAATTGCTTCTGATTACAATTGACGTTCAATTGCTGTTTTTCTTTAAGAAAAGATTTTCCTCAGAATACAAGCAATCGAGACAATTTCCTGTCTTCAATAGTTTTTTTTTGTATGATGCACAGCCTCATTGTAGTGGGACAAGTAACTTCCTTGGAAAGTAAACGAGAATGTACCCAAGTTTGTGACGCCAAACGGGTGACATTTATCACCGTGAAAACGCAATTTCAGAGGTTTATTACGACTAAAGGATGTGGCAAGCTTCGCTCCAATTATGGGTGCTAAAACAACTAATCGTGTATTATCGTGTAATGATAAAGACGGATATCGAACGATGAATTCGTCACTACTGGTCTCATCAATATGCGCGCAATGGGGTTGTAAATTATGATTATAGGTGGATTGGGGCACGGACCAAATATCTCTGGAAAGGAGGTAGCATCGTCTTGCTCTCCCAAGTGTAACTAGAAATCCAATTACTTAGAGATTTTGGACAACTATTTTACACAGATGAAAAAAAGCTACAACGACGAATCTACTAAACATACTATCAAATCATACGCTAGAAAGGAAGCTGAGTAACCACTCAAAATTCTCACTGTCAGCTCGAAGATGGATAGGTTGTAGTAGCTCTACACTCTGGACATGAACGTCAAACTTTTCCTCTGATTGGTATCAGGTAATACTGGAATCGAGGACAATAAAATAGCTAAGAAGCTAGCAAAATAGGGCTGAGTGACCAATTTTTTCGGCAGATGCTGGAGAGGTAAGAAAAGCAGAACAGGCAAAAATGCGGTATAAGCTTCGCAGGACTGGAACAGGCAAAATATCTTGTGGGAATCCAAGACTAGAAAATTCAGACCTGTACCTTTAGTAACAATCGACTGACAATCTTGGTGAGCTTCCGTTTATGTCATCATTAATTGAATGGTGTCCTAAACAAACCAGGAATAATGTATCAGTACCTATATATTTGTATCTACTAAAGAGGTATGACAATCATTATCACGCGGAAGTTCGACACTCGGATTACCACCAGATTGTGGGCAACTTTCACTTCAACCTTTGAATTCCTTCAAGATTCTACGACCATCCAAGCATGAGGAGATGCTGTAGCGTGAGCTTACCTCACCCCGGTAGTAAGGCACAGCGCGATTTTTAACTTTAGTTTCGATTTTCGACATTATTCAATATTACAAAACGATACATCATGTAATTTATGGATGCGCAGAATAGTTAAGAATGCACTCCCTTAGGATCAAATGGAAGGTGCGTTTGATGATTGTAGAATCGATAATTTGATGTTATAGATATATTTGAATAATTTTCAATCTTTCGATCCAGAACTTTTCCAAGTTTCTAATGTGATAATGATGACCAGCGTTTTAGTGGTGGCTTCCTTTGAGTCACTAGTAATGTATTTATTACGCTGAATATTATTGAAGTTCGCGCAAATAGGTATGTTTTGAGATGTTGTAAGTCAAATCGTTCTATCATTGGCTTCTGTTGTAATTTTAATATTGGGGTTAGAAATCTGAGAAATGTTCTGGAATTGGACTTACAGGAGAAGGCAAGGTAATCAGATTTTTGTAATTTTTGATATTTATGGTAGGCGTAGTTTAGACCTTAAATAAGAATATCTTGGAGTAATTCGACAGCCAATAGTGCATTTTAATGATGTACTTGAAGAATGTTCCTGCATATACATAGTTCATATATTTCGTTTGTTCATAATTTTTGATATGAGAAGAAGAATGAAAAAGCATATGGTGCGTTTTGAATGGAAGAAAAAAAATGTCCCATGACGAGACCCCCGAAACGAAACTTTAATTCACCTTGACTTCAGTTCATCCAAATATATTGCTGTTATGGAAACCTGTACTGTACGTCGATGTATCCTTGGTTATTTCCAGTAAATTTATATAATTCTTGTAATGTAAAATGTTGTATGTAATGTGTTTTGAATGTTAACAATGTTTTCAATACATCCATTAATATATGCTTTTTTAAAATATTTAACAATTTTTATTTCTGGTGACATTTGTTTCTCCCATTAAACGTCTCTGGCTGGAGTTAAAATAAGGAGATAACACCCGTAGGGGAATTAAAATGCTCAAAGGTGGTGGGTGTGGTGTCGAAAAGGTATAAATAGAACACTAGGCTAAATGTCAAATGAGGACCATAACCCCAACCTTAACTCTGATTTTGATAATCTGAATTATAATAAATGATGAATTTTCTAATGGTAATTAACCATTCGTGTACACTACAATATACGATTTCTTCTTATCTCAGCTCAAACCGATATAACCTGTTTTTAACAGACTTCCGAAAAGGAGAAGGTTATTAATTCCTCGTGTATGTTTTTTTATTATATTAGCTAACGCATCGACTTCCCCAGATCCGAAGTTAAGGATCTACGACCTTTATTTGCCTTAGTCAAAGAATCAACCATTTCTACTTTAGCCAAAGCTTCTACAACTTCCTTTCATATTAACCAAAGCCTGCGTTTATCTTGGCTAAAATATCTGCATTCCTCTTTTCGGGTGGAGAGTGTACAACTGAAAATTTGTTTAGGAACGCTTATGCAAATACCACCTATGACGATTTATTACGTTTGATTCCTAAAATATCACCCAAAATCGCATCCGCATAATTGAGATTTTGAAAATTTACTGTCTTCTGGTTAGTTTCTTGCTCAATTAGTTTTCGATCATGTTGACTTTGACATATATGTTTTCTATACCATTTTTGGAGACAATGCTTTCAAAATTTCATAAAGAAATCCTTATGCTCGTTAAAATTTATCCCGAGCTTTAGATTGTAGTAAAATTATTAAGCCTAGCAGACGTACAGCTTCATAAAACCAATCAATAACATGGCATCGATTATCTAAACACGTTTTCATGATGATCGTCGAACACAAGGTATAGCAAACAAAGCACACCGGCGGCCACTACAAAAATCCATAATGCAAATTAATTTCGCGGCTATAGCTTGCGTCAACCACGAACGGGTATCGGCAAACAAAAATGCGCTCCCCTTATCTTGTCCTAGCGATGACGGACATGGCCCATTAAGCTTGGTAATTTATTTTGACGTGACGACCAGAACTTTGTTGTTGTAAAGGCAAACAATCGCTCGACGATCACAAAAATGTCAAACATAAAGCTAAACCTATCAGAAGTCGTTGAAGTTTTGTTAAATGATGCTTTTGAAGTGGAAGTGAACGTGCTGTTTCGATTCGATAAAAGGTAAAAATAAATGAAAATATTAAATTATTGTTTTCTTCTAATAATTGCACTTAAAGCGATTATTTAGCTTTGAAGTAACGTAGAAAATATGTATGCTTTGAATTTATCTGTACAAGACGTGTCGAAATTATGTATAATTAATACGTATTTATCAACCGAGCGATGAAATGCCATTGATTAACAAGCGTATTTATGCAGAAGTTCCGACAATTTGCTCGTTAAAATTATTGAACGATTTGATGTACAAAGGAGTGAAGTACTTAAAAGGCAGAGCAGTATGTAATTATCTTTGATTTATAAGTGCAAAACGAGAATGTTGTACGGATCGAGCTTACATTGTGTAGTATACATATGTTCCCAGATAGTTTGTTGCAAAATTTTCCGCAATCTTCCATCGGTATGAAATGCGAAGTTACAAAGAAAATTTATAGTTGGATATTATGTTATGATGCACATAAATTCGAATCGAAAGACAGCGGTAAATACATGCACCGTTCAACGATATTGCATTCGAATCAGCTTTTCAATCGTAACACAAATACAAATCTAATTATGAATATCTTAAAAACTAATATTTTGTTCAAATAAATTTGTGAATATAAATTTAAGTTATCACTCTTGAGCTAACGATATCAATTCAAAAAGAATAAAGTGAGATCAATAATAAATCAAAACTCAGAAACGTAGTTTGCTTTGGTATAGTAAAGATTGTTTACAATTGATTATAAATTGTTAATTTTGTCTTCGGCCACATCGGAATGAGGCAACTAATTCGCAGATAACATATACTTAGAGATAGCTTACTCTTTGGAAAACAGGCTAAACCTACAATTAGTTACCACTAAGGTCCTAACAGTGCTGTATTAATCCCATGTAACTATTTTCAAATATTATTAACCTACCAGAGATCATCGAGAACAATTATACAATGGAGTGAAGTTAATATCAATTATTACAAACATGGTTATGATGTTATACGGAGCAACTTTAGCATAGGAGGCAATTCTAGTTACAATAAGTTTAGCATGGTGAAATCAGATTCAACTTCTGTGGTTCATCAATTTCAAACTTCACGTAAGTTGCTATGAAGTTACAGCTGACTAATTATTTAGCAGGAAGCAATAAATACGTCTTACCAGGCAGCAGCATGATAGAATACTATCACGTTTCAAGTCAGTTCTGTTCTTGTTATCCACAGATTTAAAACTGCTTTGAAAACGAACACCACACATTATGCACTGCATACTATAAACTACAGTAAAATCTTCTACGTTGCAATCAATTCTGCTAATAACGTGCAATCATTTCTGCACCAACTAAAGTACGTATTTTAAATAAATTATACCTCAACATCTTTTGGAAAACTACATTTCTTGTTCTTTATTTGTACTTCAATTATTTGTGTATTCAATCAAATCCTCACATAGATGGAACACTTCAAAATTCAAATATTTGAAGTTGACAACTTACGTGACAATTTGAATAGTACTTACTAGCGCTTCAGCGATCATAGTGGAGCTAACATTAAATTAGGCGCGAAATGGGAATGTGAACAGGGCATGATCTAAATTTTAAATTAATTAGAAGTTGTTGCTGTTATCGACAATGGTATGAATATTCGCCGAGTTGCAAAACATATTAAACGTCAGCTTTTCCGTTATTCATGGTGTGTGAGAATCTAGAAATGAAAGATTATAGAAGACGCATTGGGCAAGAGGAAAGCAAATTAGATCCAAAGATCAACTTCTAATCCAAACGTCCTTACGTTCTCGCATATCTACAACAAAAGACTCACGCATTGGAAGCCCATGAGAAAATCTTTTTAAACTCCATATCACATAAAGCCTCCTTTAATTTTGCTCATCAATCTGGCGCATGGCAACTTTGATAATGGAGACCTCTTCGCAGATGAGTCACTATCTGGTTTAATTCGTTGTCATGGTCGAATGCGTCTATATCGAAGACTACATGAGGTGTATTCTACAGATACCGTATACGAATTCGGAAAAAATGGTTGAAGATCCCTTATGGTTTGGGACGAAATTGTGATAGTTCAGGCGAATTTGACAACCCAACGGTACATTGATGATATTTTAGATGATGTTGGAGTGACCATCAATGGTGTAGATGCAAAGTTTGTGTTTGCGCAAGATCATGGAAGACCTACAAATGAACTTTCTTCAGATCCACGGGATTCATATCATAGATTGATCACCGCTAAGACCTAATCTAAACCCCATCAAACATCAATCATCACAACGGGTGTTGTGTTCGAATGCGTCAAGGCCTACCTCAGACTTTTCAACAGTTAATAAATACCTTAATCGAAGAATGAATATACCCCAAAAAGACATTGATAGGCATCCTTTCAAACATGTTTCCGAGGTGTCATGCAGTAATGCGTGTTAACAAAAGCAGACCTTTTCGATACCTTCATTGTATTTCTTGTAATCCTTTTAAATTGACATTGTTAACTCAAGAGTGGTAAATCAAATTTGCAAACCTTTCAAACAAAACGTTAGTCTTTAAGATAATCGTTAGATTTGTATAGTGTTACGATTAAATATAATACTTATTTAAGTGTCCGCGTAATTATTTTGAGTAGTGTATTTCCAAAAAGTTATGGGTAATTGTAAATTAGATCCTCAAAATATAGACTGGATGTTTATCCCCGTTTAAACTGAGATTTCAACGCCGACCAATTCACCGTATACGCCAATTTCAATACTTTCGAATTTATGATCACATGTGCCTTGATCGGCGTTGGAATTTCGGTTAGGGCGGAACTTTTGGCTTTGTACAATCTTTCTAAAAAATAATAATGAAAAACAACTTACCTAATAACATTTGCAGAAGATGCTGTCCTATCGAAATGTGCTTGACATAAAAGAAGATGAAGGTTCTAACGCAACCAAGGCACATCTAGTCTCAAATTCGGAAGCGTTGGAATCAATTTGTATGGTGAATTTCCATACACACCAATTCCAACGCTTTCGAATTTATAACCGCATGGGCGTTGTTGGTTGGCGTCGGGATCTCGGTCTGGACATGGCTTAATGCTGTTACCGCAAACAGTAACGAAAATGCTGCTATTAATCCTCTAAATATAAGGAGTAAAGATACACTTGAACTAACGAACACGAATTAAGATCACATTCAAATTCCATTTGGCGAATGAATTAAAATAAGGGAAGATATTTGCCGAACTATATACTACAACGCGTCGAAATGCACTGATAATCTTTTCCAGCCGATGCGGCACAGGTAGAGGTCAGTTGGACAAAAATCTCTATTTTTTGAAAGCTGACGAAATCTAGGCGTTTACAAAACAATTCCTTTGCGTTACTGCATGTACGAGGTATGCGCCATAAATTCTCGGTCTGATATAGAAGAAATAAATTTGGTAAAATATAACAGTTTTTCAATATAATCTCCCATAACTTGAATACATTTCCCACAACGATCAACTAATAATTGTATACCCTTGTAAAAATAATCTAAAGTATTTCCCTGAAACTGTTCTATTACAGCCGCATGTAACTCACTACCGTTCGAAAAACGACCTCCCCTAAGGTCTTTCTTTAAATTAGAAAATAAATAATAATTATTAGAAGTCCAGACTATACGGTGGATATTTCAATTCTTGAAAGCCACATTCGCGAATAGCAGCTCGCAAAAATGGCGACAGTATGGATGGGGGCATTGTTGTGCAATAATTGAACACCTTTTTGTCAATTTTCCTCGACGTTTGGCACGAATATTGTCTCGCACTTTATGCAACAAGAACGCATAATATGTGCTGTTGGCAGTTGTATTGCGTTCTTTAAAGTGAATGAGTAAAATGCCCTCCCAATCCCAGAATATTCTGGCTATTACCTTTTACGTTGATTGAACGACTTCGCTTTCCTGGGACGTGATTCATTGGATCACCGCCATACCATCGATTCCCTTTTGGATAGAAGATAATAAAATATGCCCATGGTTTCACCTCCTGTGACAATGGACTCCAAAATCTGTTTGGTGTCGTTTCCATACATGTTTAAAAATGAACGCGCACATTCGATCAGACGTTAACGTTGGAAAGTGGAACGAGGAGTCGGTACCCATCTTGCGCTAATCTTATTCATACCTAATTGGTCATGGCGAATGCGTTAAATACTTGCTTCAGAAATGTTAGTGATAACTGCTAATTTCTTCACTTACCAACGGCGATTTTCTAATATCATTTCTTCAATCATTGCAATTGTTTGAGGGGTTATCACTATACTGGGTAAATATGCGATTTGATGAGTGATCTGTCGTTTCTCCTCTGTAATATAATATTACATTGTGGTAAGGACAGATGAGTCATCATACCGCATATTTGTCCGGTTTAATTATGACGCCTCACTTCAGTTGGCCGACCGGGGCGCTCCTCATCTTCAAGGGATTATTTCTCCAAATGGAAACATTTTGTTCACTTGTTTGCAGTGGAATATGGAGGACATAAACCACCATGAACACCATTTAAACGTTGTTTAATGTGATTAGGCATATGCCCTTTTGTTAAAAATTTATGATTTATTTATGATCTCCGTTTTCGTTAGCTGCAACATTTTCATGCACTAGTCACGCTGTCTGGCTGGCTACTACAAACTACTGCTCTTTGAGCCATAATGTATAGTGTAGGCCTCACACATGTGCAAATATGACGCAACGGAGTTTAAAACAGGCTTGTACTGGTATAGCCCTGTCAGACCGAGAATTTATGGCGCGTACCTCGTATGTGCACCAAAGTCTAGGGTAAAATAGAACATTTGGAACAATTATGTGCATAATGTATAAATCGCTGGCAATTTTAAAATAATGGTGCAATTGGAAGTTTAATAATTGTTATGATAATATAATTATTGATCTAAATGTAAAAACAAAATTATATTTAACCATAAATTGCTAGAAACAGACTAATAAACGATCGTGCGATACACGAATGTACGCAATATACAATCCCTTTTAGAATTATCGATACAAAACGTGAATGCCTGAGGTGGCTTTCCCTCCTCGTATATATGTACAACCTAGTATTACTCATAAATACGATGTTATGAGTAATACTAGTAGTAATACTGGTAGAAATGGTATATTGATCTAGAGGAAAATCGACATTGGTGAAGACAGCGATGCAAACGCTGTTGATGTCTTGTTGAATACAATGTTTAGTAAATTTTGAAGCGTTGGTATTTCTACATCACTTTCTATGTTATGTCCATGTTTAAAATACAGTTTCTACGATATTTCTGCGCAATTTTATCCATCAACTTCAGATCTTATTAGATTGAATGGTTGTAAAACAGTAAAACTCGATTTAAACATCGACTATCTGGAAGATGTTATGTATGGTTCAGTCTAAAAGCTGTAGAAATTGTCGTTTAAAGGACGAACCTGCAACTTACTATTATTATACTTCGCTCACGAAAACTTCTGAGTTCTTTCTACATTGCTGTACAAATAAATGAAGTCTTTAGCAAAATGTTGGTTCAATCAAGAAATAAATGTCAATTGTGTATACGTATATACAGGTTCTTGAACCTTCCCACTCGCAAGAAATTAGAATTTTTGCATAATTATATATATTGTTTCTACACTTTTCCTCTATTTTCGCTTTCAGCTCCTGTAGTTTTATCAAACTTGTTTCGAAATCCCAATGCAATATGATTAATTTTCATCATCTTTAGTATCCAAAGATACGCAACTTCAAAGTTCTCCAGATGACTACATAAATCGCATAATGTATTGCCAGTATACTTCCATTACGTTTGACCTACTTTGCATATTTTAATTAAACAAATCGTACTAACAAAGGCATGGTTGTTACATACGTAGACGTCTATAAAACGCTCATAATTCCCTGAATGCAAGACTGTGTTCGTATAAAAGACAAATTACAACAAAATTTACACAATTGTAAATTACACTTTCGATAGGAACTGATTATCGTCAACAATAACTCCGAAGTTATAATTATTTGTAACACACATAACGTTGAAAATATGCTGGTTATTAAATATAACTTTTAGGTCGTTACTCAAGGTAATACTTGCGTTTGTAATGTTTTCATTGCAAGGCGAAAATAGAGATGAAAGACTACACTTTGTAAGCTCTGTCGCCGAATGTAGGTAAATATTCACCGGGAGCAAAATGGTAAACAATTTGCTACGAGGTGTATTGTTGTTTGGATAATTGGTTTCCGCTTCATTGTTCGCTACATTCTCAATACTAAACTTTAACTCCTTTCTTCTTGGAGTAAGATGTGATCATGGGTGAAACTGTGTCAATATATGTATGTGTATGCTTTGGTAGCAAACTCTGTCTTCGGCTGATGAATTTCTTCACACTAATTGAAGTAAAACCTTTCAATTTGGTCCGTTTGTTAAGAGGCTGTTTATAGCATTTCATTTGAAACGCCAGTCTTGTGAGTGACTCGAAATCCTCCAGTATAATTAAATATTTTATCTGATCAGCTTTCCAGTTTCAAATCTAATTAGAATTTTGCTGGATATACGAAAGGAAGTTTCCTATATTTCATTTTCAGCTTCCATTAGATTTTATTATTAGATACACGCATCCATTGTCGCTATACACTTCCCAATTAAAATTCGTAAATTCGGGCCTAACATCTACGACAGCGAAAATCGTTACCGACGCGCAACGGCGAAATTAAAAATAAAAAAGAACGAAACAAAAACAGAACATCGACAGGGCACAACAGCATCGGCAAAGATAAAGTGTATAATAAATGGACGAGTTTTTTTCGCAGTAACGATTTTTACCGCTGCGGGCAGTGAACAGAACGACCGTTCTATACACATCGAAATTCAGTTCAATTATGCACGGTGAATTTCGAGATGACTGGCGAAATTTTGATTAGAATCTTTCAATTTGTAGAATCGGTTCTGGTCGTAGGTACAATGACTTAGTAAGTACATTAATTTTATAACGGCCTGTCGAAAGAAAGGAAGAATTATTAATTATCGGCGTATTGGAGTTTGAAAGGTTATAAATTTGAATAAGTTTCTACGTAGCCAAGATTTAGTGTTTAGTTTAGTGTATGTGAGCGATAAATATGGTGGAATTTGTTTTATTAGGCTAGTCTTAATGATCCAATCACGATGTGTAAGGAAGAAATTATGAGGTATATGGAAGGCATGTATAAAAGATTAGACAGAAAAGTATTTTGTGTTTGCGGTAAATTCGAATGTAGATAAAAATTGCTAGTAATTTTCGTATGCAAATGTTACATTTAGTAACTTGCAGATACAATTCAAAAGATCTCAATCGTTCCGGCTTCTTTTTAAACAAAAATCTATTTATTGTTTTCTGGAGACCGTGACTCGACACACACATTTTCATAAAAATCTTTGTTGAAATTCATTTTTAATTTCTTCTTGTCGATCTTTAAAATCATTAAAATTGGTTTTTGTTGTTGTCAATTTCCAAACCCAATGGTTTTGCAAATACCATTATTCTCTACTTCCACCTATTCACAGAGAATATCTCAATTGTTCTATCCATTCTCTTTCAAGCTTTCAAGTCATAGTGCCTGCGGCTGTTCAATAACTTTAGGGTAATTGTTATAAAAATTAAACTCCTTCAATACTAAAATTCGAAAGAGATATAAATTACAAGGAATGTAAAATTTATGAAAAATTCGATTTCGTATTCTTCTTTGATATGTTCTGAAGCACAGTTTTGTTTTTGTACGAGCCTCGGATCTGAAAAAATCTTTGTACGAGACATTTTTAGGTTGTACAACATAATAATGGTAACTGAACTACTCAAATAAAATCTTTCTACAATGTACAAAGACGCCAAAAATATTTGTACGGAGCCAAAAATCTTTGTCTCGTACAAAAAAAACAGTGTCCCAAAGACACTGACAACTGGAAATATGCGGATTTAGGTACAAACTCGCCAAACTTCCACCGCCGTCTCCCTATTTCTATAGCAGAAGCAGAAGAAGAGTTGGTGGGGGTCGTCTGTCTAAAACCGCTAGTTTCTACTAATAATTAACTAAATATGTTAGTATTAGATTTTGAGGCCGATGTCGATAAAGATGTGAGTGTGTATTTAATAATTGAGTCTGAGCGTGAGATTTAGTGATAAAAGAAACACCGACATTCCTAACACGAAAAAAAAAAAGAAAATTTGTGGATTTATGGAGGGCCGAAGTGAACATTCTAAAGTGAAACGTCATCTCGTAGAACTAGACGTTGTAGTCAATGCAGATGGAAAATAATGTGCCCTTGGTTTTTCGGAAGACTCTTTAGGTCCTAACTAACCTTTAGGTTCACATTTTGGTGAAAATCGTGTGTAACATCTTCTTGTGTGGCTGAGGAATGAGTTGGTACTTAAGCTATCTGCTCCACCCCTACCTTTCCCTCAATTTTCATTATTTGAAGTCCTGTACGACATTATCACAATCATAAGCAAATCCTATAATCCTTTTTTTTTCGTTCCTTTTTTTTTCTCATAAAGCACGCCTTTTGAACTAAATTTCGTAGGCTTCTTCCAGTTTTCTTACTCATCTCACCACTTCCTTTGATGATCTTTTTCGATCTTTTGTCGCTTTTACTGTGTTCTCGTTTACTCTTCGGTTTTTTTTTTCCGAAAATTAATATCAAACTGTATTATCATCTCTTTGGGGCTCAGTAGCTACTGTACAACTGCCCATCCATCTCTTACACTTGCAGGAATTTACACTACGGCTATAGTCAATGCAATTTGATAAGAGAAGATGCGTTTGTGTAAGGACGGACGTTTTTCGGCTAATAGGCATATGCATATGACATTCATGAAATTTATAAAAGACATCAAGTACAGTAAATCACTAGAACCCGCCGTATTAACAAAAAATTATCTCCCAAGTAATGTTGTAGGGAGGTAGCACCTGTGACCACGCTCCTATTTGATGTGACATACTTTTTCTTATCTAATTCAAATCTAGTCCATCTCCAAATCCCAACCCTCCGAGTGAGTATCTTTTCTTTGCATTCTAAAAGATAATGCTATTGGAATTAGTAATATCTAGCTCTGCACATTTTATTTCAAAAGTGTTATTACTGGATACCCTAAAGTTTTATTTATAAAAGTATTAAGTACAGTAAATTACTAGAATCTGCCGTATCAACAAGAAAATTTCTCACGTAGTGTTCTAAGGGAATTACACTTTAATTTCGTACTGGAAGTACGGCAAACTATTATCTGGGTGATAGAGATCCTTTGAACTCCCCAAGCTTTATTTGGATGAATCGAACTTTGCTAAACTAAATTGTTAATCCAGTTCGTCTAGTTTTGGCTTCTCGTTCCTGATCGAAGAAGATCGTGATAAAAACAATGATGCATAAATATGTTTGCTTGTTCGCTCTTTACTTATTGTTGGAGGGAGGAAACTGGATTTGTGGTATTAGAATAGAAACTAATGTGCATGATTGATTTATTTACTAATCTAAACAATAAGTGAGTTGCTATAAATAATAACGACGTGATATTTCAAAGATAGACGCTAGTATCGTCAATTAGAAACTGAGGTAACCCAGTTTCGTTTGCAGAAAAGACCTAGGAATGTTAAAATTTGTAGAACATGCCATTTTAAAAATCTACACTCATATGCAAAACTTCTCACGCACAGATTTGGGCACAGTTCCACACGTTTATATGCGTTCATTAAGAGGCAAAATTGGAAATAACAAGTCACAATTATCGTATCGGACCTAGTAATTTGCGTGACGTTCTTAATTTCTCTTATTATCGATTTCCGCTTTACGCATCGTGCGAGGCGAAACAGACGTCACGTTCAGAAATGCCGTGCGTTTCGTAAACCGTGAACTAATTATTTAAAATACGCGATCGCGCCCGAGGAAATCGATCAATTAATAATAAGCGTCGCCGCTTATTATACATACTTTCTTTTACCGGTTAAGTTTTTAATCGGGGTCGTCAAACCGGCACGACGAAATTATATACGCACGATGTATCGGGGCGTTTTAATATTTCACGAAATAATTGCGAATGTGTCCGTCTTGCTTGATTCAAGTCGGTTCAGAGATACGAGCAATAATTTTGCGGTTGAAAATTACGACAGCCTGGATAAGACACGTAAGTAAGGGTTATTAAAGCGGGCATGCGAATTTTATGAAAAGTAGTGGACAGAAAAGGAAGCAAAACACATACATACATGTATCACCTCCGCTGGTGTTACATCTCCTGAATAGTACCTTCTCGCTAATCATGCAATTATTATAACGAGGTGAGATGACGGAGAAGATGGCTGTGGCTTTTAAATCACAATTGTCCAATTAGTTAGAAGATGATGTAACCGATTCGTTAGCAGAAGGTATGTGTACGGAGGAAGATATAAAGCATCCACGATTCATTCTGACCCAGTACCTTTCATTATCTTAATTGTACGTTCAGGCATCACAACCATGTAGTGAAAATTTATTACCTACAGTTTATCTCGACGTCATCAACGCTAGGCTTAACAGAATACGTTAGATATGGTCCTTCACAACTTCTTCCGAATCCAAACCTAGTACAAGTATCTTCAGAGTCTTACTTTAATGTCTTATTTATCATAACGTAAGTTAACAGCAATTGAGCTTGGACAATCATTTACTAAGGATCGACAAATACCATCTGGTTCACAGACGGATCTTACAAGGAGAGATTCCCAAACCGCAGATACCGATTTCAATTGAACTTTGTAGCTGTTAGATGTAAGAAGCCGGTTTCTGTTTCTGCGATTAAATCCTTTCCAGGGGTGGAAAGTGCCCTTGAAGATTGGCCTGCGTTTTCCTTTTCTTCCAATTACACTGGAATTATTTTGAGAAAAAAATATTCAAACACATGAGCATACAGCGCTTCAAGAGGGTTATTGAAACATGTTTGAATCAGTAACCCTTATTCTTAAAAATATTACACTCTACCACCCCACCGGTTTCATTGAAACTTGGTAATTATGTAGGATTGGTTGATCTATGTAAATGGTCGGTTGCTGTTTGGTTGCCAGGAACGCCTTTGAATATGTGAAAAGCATCTCCAAGTCTAGGAGCGTTTTTCCCAGTTATCTGCAATTGTTGCTAGGAAAGGAAGAGAACATATTAAAAATATGGATATATGAGTACCGATTCAAGATAGCTATTAAAACATATGTGAATCGGTAAGCCTCATAAAAAATACCCGCTCTTATCCTTCCGATTTGACAAAACTCGCAAGTTATGTGGAGCTAGTAGCACTATATAAAAAACTGGCTTCTGTGTCTGATGTAAAACCATTTGAAAGCTGGAAATAGGGCTGTTCTTTGTTTTTTCTTGTTGTTAGTTGCCTTAATTTATTAACTTCTTATGAGAATAACATAATTACACTTCAAATGCAGCTTCTCTTTATTGTGCATAGAATGTGTATATAACTAAATTGCGATAAGTACAAGTTCCTGGACAATGCCAGTAGGAAATTTAAATATAAATACTGGATACGAGTAAAGGCTATTTAAGTTTGTAAAATTTCAAGAATAAGTGTTATCCATTCAAGCATGTTTAGATGGCCCTCTTGAAGCTCCTTACACCTACATATATACAAGTTCCGTCAAAATCGCAAAACGGCGGGGATCGGAGGGGTAACAACGGATATTTTTTAATATATAATAAGTATAACTGATTCATATACGATATGTTTCGAGAGCCTTGTTGAAGCTCACATATCCATATGACTAAATATTTATTTAGCCATTTTTACCATTTCAAAGCGTTTTGGGGCAGTGACAGAAACAGACTTTTTACATGATGTAGTTCCACATAATTGCCAAGTTTCATTGAAGTCGGTGTTTCCGTAAATCAATGAGGGTGAGAGATCATTTTCTGAAGAATAAGGGTTACTGATTCAAACATGCTTTAACACCCCTCTTGATACGCTATATGCCTTCAAAGGTGTTACTGGTAGAAACCGGCTCTTTACATTGTTCAACCAGCTCTACATAATTATCCAAGTGTCATCGAAATCGGTGTTTCCGCAAGGCGGTAGGGGTGGGAGAGGTAATATTTTTGAGAATAAGCGTTACCGATTCAGACATGTTTCAATCCCCTCTTGAAGCGCTATATGCTCATATCTTTGAATATTTTTTCCTGAAACAATTCTAGAGTAATAAGCAAAAAACGACAGGCAGGCCAATTTTCAAGGGCACTTTTTATCTCTTCAAAGGTTTTAATGGCAGACATAGAAACTGGCCTCTTACACAGTCCAACCAGCTCTGCATAATTACCCAATTTAATCGAAATCGGCGTGTGCGCGTTTGAAGCCTTTTGTTGTAAGATACTGCAATTGGAGTAGGGTTATCTGAAGCAGAATCAGGAACCTGGGAGGTCATACATTTGTGCCCTCACCGAGGTTATAGCCATATTCACATGTGCGCAGAATACGCATTAAAAAGAAGGGCGTCCATACCATGATTGACAGCCGGGTAGCTATCAAGGTGGCAAAAAACTTTCAAACAAAACGTACGACTATCAAAGAATGCAGAGATACACCAGTGCATTTCTACGTTCCTTTCTGGCACAATACAATATAGTAAATCTACATATGGTGGGTGCGGGATACTGAAACGTACAAAGTAACGAAGAAGCGAACCTCATTGAATGGTGGAACGCAAAGAAAGAACTCGTAGGAACCGAACCATCCTGCGAAATTCCATAGCAAACATAATAATAAATAACAATAAGAACTGGGACGAGTAACTTGCGAAAGAAACAGCACGTAAAATATTGGAGAACCGTGTGGGGTCTAAAACTGAGCATTTATGGATCAGCTACCAGAACAAAGCAATTGCTGCGAATACAAAGGAACCAAATTGGGAAGGCAGTTGGTCTGCGTTGGCTTGACAAAGACCTCCACACTATATATTCCATTCCTAAAGTCCACTTGGAAAGCACGCTGTCCTTGACTCCTCGACCATGAGTAATGTCGCCAGGCCCTTTCATCGTCCTCATCAACGATTGCTCAATCGTCATATTTAACCACGTACTACACCAAAATTTGTCGGAACGTCTAGTGGTAAAGTATCCTTTACTCGTGAAAAAGTCTTATTCCTCGGCTGTCATTCTTTCCTTTAAATCAAGCATATCTTGCAAATATAAGTGGCAAGACTTTGCATATAAGAAGTGGACACTGGCTTGAAAGTAAGACAGCATTTTTCGAGGACGAAGGTGATGAAGCCAAAAAACTTCCTGTCCGTGAGATTTTGCTCAATTCTGAAGACGAAGAACTCGCAAAAACTGGTCCATCAGGGATAGCGAAGCGAAGGAGAATGCGGTAAAGTCAACAGTGCATCATATGTGGATTAGGTCTACTGGGGATACCACTAAAAAGAAAACGCGTGATGGAGTAGACTTTGCAGCGCTCGTACGCCGAAACTATTCATTTCACAAAAAAGGGCTGATACATAAATTATAGGAAATATTTTCTAGTTTAATTTATTATATAACTATTTCCACCGTAAAGTGAGTTGGGACGGAAATATCGTCGAGAAACTGTTTCGGAGCGCCATTTTTTCAATATGGCGGCTATTTCCGGAAACAGAACGAAGTGGCAAAGTAAAAATTCGGAAAGAGCACGTCAAAATCTATAAATATAGCAATTTTCAAAACTCCCTAAAACTTCACAGGCAACCCCCTTCTTGAGCGCCAACTGATTGGACTAATAAGCGAAGTGGTAGATTCTATCTGTAGAACCTGCTGTGAGGACAAAAGGACAAAGAGGCTTCGCGATATATCATCTGTGAGTACCAGAAATTGTGTGAAATTGAGTGTGAGAATTAGACACCTTCGCTCTGGCTTCTTGCAGCCCGAATTAAGGGACAACATGGAATCGAAACACTTGGAATTGATATAGAATTAGGAAGCCACCTGATTCAATCCGACGACCTAAAGGCTACCTTAAAGAAAAGCTGAAAAGTACTATTATTTATTATCCAATACTGAATGTACTCTGAACAAATCTAAATATTCAATGACAACGTTTCAACACTACTGAAACATTTTAATGGAATGATAGTTGCATCACCCTGTTTCAGATATATGCATATATGTACGAATGTGAGAATGAGAATTCATTCATATGGTATGATAACTATCTCTGCTCGTGTATAATGTCAGCACACGCAAAACATACCACTTCAGACAGCTTGTTTATGACACGAGCATATGCTTTAAAGGGTTGATATTAAGTTGAAGAGGTTAATGTTATTATTCCGAAATAATTAATGAACTCGTACATCCTCCTATTTTAATTTCATCTCCATATATTTATGAGAATTTCTGCATATGTCCAATTAAAATGAGGAAGATCTGCTCGTGTTCTTAATTTACATAAATATTGTGAAAGTATAGTCTTTAGCAGGGGTTTTCCTACATAATATCTTTTTCCATCTTAGCCTGTAGAACATCAGAAAATTCTTTTGTATATAATTGTAAATTGTAAATACTTTCTTTAGTAATTAAAATATAGTACGAACTGAACCATTCTTGTAAATATCTACACTTAATATTTAATATATAATTGCTGTTTCTTGTAATCGATTAAAGGACGACACTTTTTCACCTCACGACAACAAAAGTTACTATCAAGAGATTTTCCTCCTTTGTAAATTGCAACTTCGTGCAAAACATTTTCCAATATCGCGCGTTAAAGATTCACATCGACGTTCGTAAATCTATTAGTATACTACAACAAAACTCCACTAACTTAAGCACTAACTTAATTCCCACAGCGACATCTTAATATAGTTTGTATCTCGTTGAACTTTCATAATCTAATATGTTTTATGTTCTACGTTTCACCAAAATCTGGTGGGCGATGTTGTCGAGGAAATTTCTGCGATATCGACCTTAAATCAGGCATGGGCAACCTTTTTTGTAGAAGTTTTATGCTGTGAGTAATCTTGAAAAATATACATTTTTGTAGTATCCTTATGATTCATTATGAATTAAGTTTAGACGGGCCGTGCTAATATGCAACGAAAGAATTCAGTAGCGGACCGGACAAACCTTACTCGAGGGCCGCATGTGGCCCGCGGGCCGGAGGTTGCCCATACTTGCCTTAAATGCATAGGTCGATGTATTTATGTAATTTAAAACAGCAAACATCGATAGGTAAATATTTTATATGCAAGTTTGATTGCTACTGAGAAACCAGACGATATTTGATCAATTACTCCTATTATAATTGCAAACTTGTTCTTCCATGATATATCTGATATTTGCAAAACAATTTTATACGCCATTTTATCTGTGTTAGCTTTAAGATATGATGATAACTAATCATTTTTTATTAAATGCTTGATAAGACGTTTTAAAAGCTACTTATGCCAGCAAAGGTGTGTTTACTATGCGGATACATTAAACAGGGTTTTAATAGTTTAAATTGGTAATTGCACATTGGCAAGAATATGTGTAGACATAAAAGCAAAAGGCGTAGGAACAAAAGACATCGTAATTTATGCGAGTACACAATGGAATTAGCTGATCCATTAGTTTAAAAGTTTGTCGCTTGGTTATTCTACATACCTATGTATATTTGCGCAAGCAATTCTGAATTGTAATTGCTTCGAAAGTTATCCTTTCTTAATAATAAATCGTGTCTGAAAAGATGGAGATTTATTTGCAGCTTCGAATTATAATTGCTTCGTTGTTATGACTCGGGAATTAATTACAGGCTCTATAGCTAATTTGAAAAAATCCGTTTCTTTGTTTAATTTTGACGCACGTACACATACATACATCCTATCTTACATAAACGTTGAAAGATAATACGGTTTAACTGCGCTAATTGGAACATAGGTCAAGATATGATACGTTAAATGAATGTAAATATTTTATGGGCCGTGAGATATTTGCGATATCGAATCTGTACGTACTGCAGATGAAAAAGTAAAGTTTATTGTGTAACTACCGCAAAGGAATCAAGCGCTATTAGTTCTTGTATTCTTTTATATCGTAAGCGACAATTTTTGTTGGACTTACCTTAAGCCTGCATAATATTGGTAAAATCCGAGTTGAGTACAACTTGTCAACGATTGTATCCAAACGCATCCGGTGCTTCAGGAAGTGTAGGGTGATGAATAACACAGTACAACATTTTTCAGCTCATTGATTTGGCACTCAATTCTGAGAATTGCACGTGAAAGTTGCCCCAAAAATAAGAACTGCATCATTCGTTTTGTCAAGTTGGCTGCATTAATAATTTAATGGCTGTGGAATAAACAACCCTTTTGTTCAGAGTGAATTACATTTTAAAAGTTACAGTTAAAAGTTGAAGTGGTAGTCAAAGATATTGAGGACGCCTATGACTGTTTGAAATCCATCTTTCCAAAACTCAGTGAAGCTAAAATTAGAAAAGGTACGTATCGTTGTCTGTATTTAAATATTGTCATATCTAAATTTGTTCACTTCGATATATTCGCATTACCAATAATTTTTCGCAATTGCTTTTTTATTTCAAACAGGTACACTGAATGGATCAGATATACGAAAATTAATGAAAAGCGAATCTTTCACAAATATGCTTTCGAACCATTATAACCATCTATGTGCATGGGACGAATTGAAACAAGGCGTTTTAGGAAAGAACCGTGTACAGCGAGATAACATACAGACACGAGTGGACAAGTTGCTGTATTATTTTGAAAAAATCAATGCATCCATGACGTTAAAATTACATTTCATGCATTTCCACCTTAATGCCTTTTTGGCACAATTACCTTAGGAATCGGACGAACAAGGAGAGAGGTTCCACCAGGTGACCATGCCAATGGAAAAGCGATTCAAAGGCAAAAAATTAGATGCATTGCTTGCGGCGGTTTGTTGGTGGAGTTCTAAAATTATGCAGTTTGAAGATGAAAGCACCGAAGATGAAGATGACACTGAAATTGGTGGACACACTGAAGGAAACATGCCCTTGAATATTATGTCTAACTCGGATGATGATGCAGACTCAGAACATGAATATGAACAACCTACGAAGAAAACAAGATCATCAGAACCACAAGCGTCAACTTCAACGAGGATGGATATTGACAATAATTGAAAATGTTCTAAATTTTGTTTCCATGCATAGATAACTAATAAAAATCTCATATTTTCTGTGTAAGAATAGCTGTAATATGAATCGGAATTTTTATTTTCATGCAAAATAAAGTTCATAAAGAAAAAAACATATTTGTAGATTTGTAATCCAGTTACTGAGCAAAAAAGGTGAAAAATGGGGAAAAAATGGGAATTTTTGCGATTTTTAAGGCACTGGATGCACTTTTCTCGGGTAGGTTTGTTCCGCTTTTCTTTTCTCCTATTCAATATCTACAGCTTTGCTTCAGACACAAAAGAGATATTCCGTACGGTATACCGAGATATATACGTGTTAAAATATAGAAAAAGTGATAAAAAACCACCTTGAGCAAAAACATTCGTATGGCCATTAAATTATTAATGCAGCCAACTTGACAAAACGAATGATGCAGAAATTCTTATTTTTGGGGCTACTTTCACGTGCAATTCTCAGAATTGAATCCCAAAATCATGTGTTGTACTGCGTAATTATTTCATGCGTCAGGCGATTGTGAGACGCTTGAAGACAATGGTTACCAAAGAACTAAATTGAGTTAAGTTGTCCTTCAAAAAGTGTATGATTTCATCGAAGATAACCAGAGATCCTTTCTGAGATGATTTAAAGAGTAATATAGAAATTCAAACGAGTACCTCGCGTAATATTTTGGTTGTAAGATTTGATCTTGACAAAGCGACGATCAAAACTTATTTTGTCATTGTGGGACAGAATAAAAAATGCTAATTTGGGTACTTTCGATCTACTCACTGTACTTGATTTAACACTTTATGGCTTTTATATTTTTCCTCTGCTGAATTTTCTACTAAACTAAAGCCATGTGACACTAAAATACGTTTAAACAACGATAACTTCTATCTTCAATAGCATTTCCAGCATTTCAGTGGATGCCTGCGCTGATAGTAGCAAACATAAACGGTTGAATCATCTGTCTGTATGAGTCTGACAATGAAATAAGCTGACAACATTACTTAGGGGACACCTAGCCGATTTGAAGACCAAAATATACCAGAAGATGAGAAAGGGCCGTTGTTTTGACTTTCTAGAGAGAATTATGCTCTGTCTGAATGATGATTTAGGAGATCCATGAGGGTTGAAAGAAAATTTTTGGGGAGAGAATTTAACTTTAACATTTTGTGAGATACACCTCATCTATTCTGCATACCATGAACCAACAGGGGGATATTCGTGTATTTTGAGAAATTGTTAACAAAATACATGTTCCAAAGATGTTTTGATGCAACTTCCTTTACAAATCTCACAGTTCCGGAAAGATCATTATTATATGGTTCATGCTATTGAAGTCATTGCCACGGTTTGGAACGACCCAGATGATACTTAAATGCTACTTGGAAAATATTATGGTTAGACTACTACAAGATAGAGATCTATTTCCAGTGTTGAAAACGCTACTGGAAAGCTTGTTGCGGAAGATGTTGACGTTGTGGATAAGATAGTTTCCTTGTACAATGCATTAATTTGAGGTAAATGAAGAAAATGTTGAAGAAATAGTTGGAGATCAAAAGGTCTGACTACAGAAAATCTTGAAAGGTTGACAAAGAAATTGAATCGAGAAAAGAGAAAAAGGAAATAAAGAATTCTCACAAGGAGAAGATACTAACGGATGACATTAGAGAAATGCAGCACTACTGGGAAGAAATTCAGTCGGTGGCTACAAAGTGGTATTTCACCAATGTTGAAATGAAGAGATTTTGTGCATCGATTGAAGACAAGTGTCTGAAAAACAAATTGCGTCAATTCTGGAGAGATTTTTGACTTATTTCTTTTTTTTTTTTTTTGGCAAAGTGACAGATGGCAGCTACTGAAGAAGAGTAAGTTTAGCTCAAATAAATTACGGAAAAAGAGAACCATAAAAATTGGCAGATTTTTATTCTACCTTACATTCTTCATCGTCCGTTGGGGTTTATCCTCCCTTTTGGTGAGATTTTACCCTTCTGTAGTCTGATTTTTACTGTTTCCTAGAACTTATCTTTAACGCAACGAATTAAACTATGTATGTATTTTGTATAGAAATCTGGAGGAATTTTAAATGCGATTTCGTAATTAATATTGTCTTCATTCGCTGAGATATCATTGTAGTAGAAAATATTTTGTTTCCTCTTCTCTATGCTGTATGTCGCGCTCACAACGCTTTCGTTCTAAACTGTCATCAGTTTCTCGAAGCAAAATTGTTAGAATAGGTAGAATATCTGAAATCACCAAAGAATAGGGCGTAGATACCATTAAGATCAGGTGATTATTCATTGCTTTCTTATTTTTACTAAGTTTCTGACTTATACTTTGATATCATCAAGATGTTCTAATCATTTCTTTCAATATAAACATGGACATCCCTTCTTTTTTAGTAAGTTATTATTGTTACTTCATCTTTGATGTTGCTTTTGCATCCTTATCTGTACCCTCGAAGGATAAAGATGTGATTATTTCAATTCAGCACCTGATGAAAGCCGGTTTCTCTCCTTTTTTAATTTTTCTAACAGTTATTCACTAAGATTGCATAGTTTATTTCCCTGTCCATTTGCGAATTTATTTTCTTCCACTGGAAGGAAAACTGCATGTTAACTTCGAAACCGATTTTTACACTTTATATAAAATAGCAGAACTTTGTTGTATTTCGAATGATGGCGAATGGCGTGCGTTTGTGCAATCCCGGTAAGTAGTCCTTTTAGGCAAATAAGAAAACAAAATAGAGGAAGGAAACAAGAGAAGGAACCTCTTTAATGTTATTCTCAATTCAGTTAGAGCGAGCAAAAGGTAACGCTGGTATATTATAAATTGATGGACGGAAGAATATTTAAACAGAGTGGGGGATTTTGCAAATGGTACTTTACCAAATTACACAGAAATTTAGCTATATAATAAATACTTAATAGTTCAACCAAGTAAAAAGCCCTTCCATTCATTGATGAAAGTTGATAACCGTTTCTTGAATATAATGTAAAACTACAGTGCACAAAGATAGAAGTTTGAACTTTCCTCTCCAGTGCATAGTGTGTTTGCAAATGGTTTGAAGCGCAGAAATCATTTCTAAATTGACGAATCCTTGTTTGAGTCCGATTCACGCGATTAAATAATTACGACAACAATGAAATTCCATTAGTAACCCGATGGGCACCCTTAACAGGCAGAAGGATACATCGGACATTTTCTCACGTTGTTGAATAATGATAGCTCTCGTTGGAAGGTGATGATTTAAAAGGACGACCCGACGTAAAAAGAAATAACAAAAGAAACGTATGTACTTAGAGAGGTAAATGTATATTCAAGAAGCATTTTGGGTCGCTGACCGATTCAATCTCGTAACGCCTGAAGGAATGCACGGCAATACCGCGGCGTAAGTGACTTCTTCGTCCGTTGTTCTATGATATATCCTGCTTGTAGTACTATCCATCTTGTATTTTGCGTTACGTCATCTTCAAAATTACCTGTTCTTAGTTCATATAACGTGAAGATTTCGTTCGTTTGTCACGTTCGACGAGAGCTTATTTAACTTCTTCTGCGTCTCGGTCACAGAAATCGACCGCTTTATTTACCTGTTGCCACCAGACATCTTAAATTCTTGAGGGTATTGTATTCCGAACGGGTTCACAATAATATTCTTCGAAATATGAGATTTGGAACTTTCGTGCGTTTCGTTTAAGGTTATTTACGACTTATCGTAAAATTTATACGTTTTCTGAAATGTATCGTCGTAATCGCATTTCATAAAGCAGCACGCCCTTGTTGTACGGGGAGAACAGAAGTCATAATTCACTCCCTTGTTATATTCAGAGTTTACAGAATTTAGGGGTAAATAATCCATAGCACCTTCGAAATAAAATTCGTCTCATTACACCGACTTGTATACTTCTAAATACCTATTACGATTACTAGGGGTACTGAGGTAAGCGCAGAGAGAAAAATCGTTAGTTGTGAACATTGGGGTTAACACAGCTGGTAAAAGAACATATTCTCACAATAAACACCAAAAACACCGAGATTCACGAATGACGCATTTCTTCCTTTGTGTTTCCTCGGGTGAAGATGATAACTTGGTCGCAATATCGATATGGTGAGAGTAAAACTGATTTTATTTAAATTCATTGTAACAGACATATATTCTCGACTCGAAGAAGTTCAGTTAGTATGCAAATGATTTTAAGCTTGTTCCTAAATTCTTCAACTTATCGAATATGTTTTTATCGGTTATTACTTTAGAACAAAATTTGAAATACTGCTTTTACCTGCGCTGCGCGTTGAAAATCATTCGATATTGTGGGGAAAATTGCGATTTTACGTGCCAATAAGTTTTGCTCTAGTAGAAGATATAGGATTGGTCGTCCTTGTCGATCTCCGTTACATCAGTTCCCGTCAAAATCAATATGTTAACTAACTATCCGAGTATTAAATCGACATTTTCAAGGCCAATAGGTCGCGTCCCTTATATAAATTGTACAAGCATTGTGCATGCGGTTTTTTATTATTTACCTATTACTTATGTACAATATGAACTATATATAATACTTATACTTTCGCGATGCTTTTTTAGAAAAGTGCAATCTTGAATATCGAAATAAAAAAATATCCACCAAGAAAAGAAACAGATTGTAAATAGAATTCAAGCTATGAAAACACCATTCTCATCGTGACAGAAGGTAGATCTGAAAATTTGTCTTGAATAGTGTAATTTGTAAAAATCTTTACTAAGCTATCCCCTGATTTTGTACAGGGAATCTAGGAAAAAATATATAACTATAGAGACGCGCAAAATCTCGAATTATCCACATCGGTTAGGCATTTGACGAAAAGTTCATGTATCATTAAGCTGAGATTATTTACGATTGTGTCCAATTGCATTTGCATCATTTTGCTACAGAAGCTGACGCGCCAGTTCATTTAAGTAAGACCAGAAAATATGTTGGAAATGACCAAGAACACATTTGATAGCACTGTCTTATTAAAAATGACAATAGAAAATTGCTGAGCTACAAATTTCTCAGTACAATATTTCCACACATGAAGACTGAGAGACTCGTCGCATTTAAATAACATCCCTAAGGCAACGGGATCTTCAAATTTTATTTTGTCAAGCTAAAATGCTTAGAATTATTTGGGGGATAAGGTCATTTGATGGAACGAGAGCGATAATTTCCATCTGAGAAACCACTTCTAGGAAGCAAATCTTGGAAGATTTGAACGGAAATCATGCAGCCCGTTGATGCAGAATCTGGGCTTGTATTTTCCCATAAAGCAAATAGTGGAGTATAAGATTACAAGAATTTTGGATTTTGAGTTAGTCCAATTGCACTCTAGATCATTGAGACGAGTTACGAATCCGCTGAAGTTTACTGAAGAATCTAAAGGAGCGACAGTTTGGTTGACAAGCACGGTTCCATTGAAAAGTTCTAAAGGGGACATTTTAGAGAAAAATATTTTAGAAATTTCCAAAGCACTATTAGGAATTCTCTTAATAAGGAAAAACTATACGATGTTGCTTAGTTAAAATTTCTGAACAGAAACATTTTCACGTTTAAATATACATCCTAGCATCAATTTATTGTGTGCTTGCAGGTCACGCATTTAATCCAACTATACCTTAAGACTTTACCCTAACAATCTAAGATGAAATTTTGCAAGGTTTGAATGAATATCTTGCGGTTTGTTCATGTCGATCGTTGATTTCACATTTTCTGAGATTTGTGGATTTTATGCTGTTCAATTCCACTGTACCCCGAACTTGCCAATGAAGCATTCTTTTTAAGCAATTATGTATATCGATCGCCTTAAACAACGTTTCTATGCAATATATTCGTTTCCTATTCATTGTGAGCCTAGATGGGGGCAGACTGCTGATAGTGGAAAGCGGAGGCTTTAGCGGACACCTTCGCTACAACCAAGCTGTGTAGAGATGACCTTGAACGACGTTTCCAGGTCCCTTGGCATCGTGTGGAGTAGAGGGCAGACCTCCCATGGCATATACTATAGCCAAATCTATTTAAGCATACTCTGGGGACTGTATGCTTGAAACAAGTTTTCTTTGGAGAAGTTCCTAGTAGAAAAGTTCAGAGAAGTATATTTTCGAAATGAAAGCTACTATTAGGAATTTTTGTTATAAAATAATTTTAAGCTTCAATTTACAGGAGGTTTTATAGGGGGTTCTATTCAGCGCTTTCTTTTCAGATCTTTGGATTTATGCTGATAAATTAAATTTAATTGGGAAAGTCAGTTAAAGAAACGCCATTCTCCTTATTGCGAGATTTCTTAGCAAAAATTTGTAATGAATTACGGTATAGCGGATTTAGTTCCTTCTAGGACTGAAATAGTGGACGTTGAGCAGAAAGTCTGCGTTTTGTCGATGTTGATCCCTTACTTAAAACTTAGAAACCATAGAAAATAATCGAGAGGTGTAAGATTTGAGGATCGTTCGAGTAACATCCTCGGTGCTTTTGCCAGTCTTTGTCATCTATTGAGGATGGTGCCTAAAAGATAACCAACTGACTCCGTTGACTGGAGTATTTAAGAGCCGAAGTCATTGAAGAAGTAACACTTTCCTTGCAGCAAGTCTTTTTAGAAGAAACTATTGGTAGATAATTTCCAAATAGAGGGTTCTAGAAGCTAGACTTTTTCGGTTTCTCGAAGTAGGTCATCAACTTTACGTGTAGAACAAGACATGGGATTATAACCCTTAAACCGTGGATAAGACTGTTGGTTCATTCTATCAACCTAGCCTAGACACAAGTTTTGCAGAATTTTCATATCGAAAATTGGCGTTACTTTTGAAAAGAAATCTTGAAGAATTTCAACTGAAATCACTACACATTTCTTCATAAAACTCTGAGAATATTGCGGACCATACCGTTAATCCTTTTTTGCCAATCCACTGCCAAGCAAAGATAAGATCAAAGTAATTATGAACCGAATGAGTAAAGTGTAAAGTTGCATAGATTTGTTGAAATTAGCGACTATTATTTGGTAAATTAGATTTATTTTGGTCAGGAAAACAGAAAAGTGTAGTGCCGTATCGTTGATCAGATATTCCTCGGTCGATGTCAAATAGTATCAAAACAGAACTTACATTGTGTAAATATTCTCCAACATGATTTACTTCATTCTACTCCAATGCTACAGTGTGATTCGTTACCTATTCTATTATTAAAGCTGGAAAAATTCTCGTTTTCTTTTCTTTGCTTTGTAACGGATTTATGATGTATGAAGCATATCAATGAAATTTATTAAGTTGTAAAATATTTAGTAACAACATAGAACTACTTTTATTGTGGCTTTCTATGATTTCTTTCACTAGTTCTGAGCATTATCTTTTTCCTTGTTAAAGCTTAATGCTTCCATATCTTTCTTTTGAGATCTATATGTCTTCTACCTGCTTAATTTTTATACAATCAAACGCCTCGGAAAAATGATTTTGTTGAAGCTACAGAAATAGACATTCTTTCCCTGGAGGAGGAAAATATTTATTCTAGATCGAAAGACGTTGAACATCAATGCCCTGTTTATTTACAGTATAGAATTATGTATTTTGATAACCCGAAAATGATTAGAAATCCTAAATTTCTTGATACGCTTCAATTTTCTTGTACATACGTGAACTGCCTTCGAAATATACTCATATATTACACGTAGAAGCTATCGTCTCTTTCTGTATACTCATATTACACATATGCTTCTTTCTTTTAAATTTCCTCATACTAGATTCACTTTCAGAAATTACAAATTCGTCTTACCTTAAACAAACGTAAATTTACATAAAATTTAGATAATTTTGAAAGTAGCATAAACACTTTATACAAATATCAAACGGAAAGAAGAGGTTTATTTAACACATCTTACGTGAGTTTCCATTGTTAAGAAAATAATAACCATAAACATACGTAGAGTACGTGGAATAACAGCTTATTGGAAGAGTGATTCACACAAATTACGACGGATTTAATTTTACGGATTACGCCTTTAGGAGGCGAAAGCAAAACAACGTTCTTTTGTGCGCTACCTGTTTCATTGTTCGGGAATATCTCTATAATTGTTCTGACATTTTTACGAGAACACTTACGACCCGACCTCCAATCTTTCCTTTTGCCGGCTCCTAGATATCTCTGTAACACGATGCAGACGTAATCCTCCAGTATACTGGCTTCCGACACACTGTACCTTAAACATGTTTTATGTTTCTGACAAAGAGAAAATATATTATTCGAAGATAATAAGCGACATGTGGTTATGATTATTTGGTACGCTTAAATAGCTACGTGATATCGTAAATGCGACACGTGTCTTTGTGTAGCTGCTAAAAACGAAATTGGTGGTGAATGAATTACTCAATCCAAATGACCGTGACTCATATTTAATTTGCATCGGTTCGTTAGGCCTGTCAATATTGACTTAAGCGTTCTATTTGATTTCTGATGTTATCCGATACGTGTGCAAAGCAAGTGCAAATATGTATGCAGTCTTCGATTTATAATGTCACCTTACACATGTCTGGAATAATAAAAAAGTGATAAATGTATGTTTACAAGCACTCCTAACTATTCCAATAACCACGTGTACCATATTGCGAAGTAAATACTCTGAGAAGAGCAAAATGATGTAAGTAAAAGTATACTATGTACGTGTACATTATTTTTCTTGGATCTAACTTTTGCTTTCCACCAAAGTATGAGGACATATACAATCAAGAAATTTGGAACTGTTTGTAAATGTTCTGATCTTCATTTGACTGAAGTTCTTGGATATGATTGTTCATCACAGATGAGCAACAACAATTCCTGTATTGATGTTAACGCCAGTCGATCGACAATAGCTAATTGTAATGTGGTCTATCTAATCCCTAGTTAATGATTTGTCGTTTTCGTTCGATTTTCTATTTTGGATTCAAATTTCCAAGTAGTTTATCTATTTTATGCAAACTGAAAATATTTCATTATCGAAGAACTATTATGCAAAAGTTTCCACTTTCCTTCTCCATATCCTTACTGGGATTCTATTAAAAGTGGGTTTTTATAAACTTCTATATGGTCTAGAAGTTACTGATAATTCTCTATTCTTTCCTTATCCATCTGTTTGGAAAATTGGTTTCTTAATTGGTCTCAAATAAACTACGGGAAGCCCCTGAATAACTGTTCCCTTTCAAATCTTAATTACTATCAAAATGATTGGAGTTGGCACCTACTAGAGATCGTGTCGATTCAGTTAGATTCCAAATCATTTCATCCTTGCACAAGAAATTCAGGTCTGTATCTGAAAACTATTTGCAACGTTTGTTCCTCTCCTGAGGAACACAAATTGCCTTTTAATACCTAAATTGCACTCATACTTGTATTTTATGCTTTTTATTATCACAAAAACATTAGGAACATATTAATAATAGGGCCTTGCGTGATTTGGTAGATTTGGAAGGATGAAATGAAATTAAAGGTCAAAGAGGCGCTCTGGCAGAGTCGGTTCTTTTAGTCGGGTTGGGTGGGTTTCGCTCGGTTTTCCCTGATATGGTGGAGTTGGCGAAATACAAATAATAATAATAATATTTATTAAGTGCCCATCAGTAACAACGTAGGTTGTTACAAGCACTCAAAAGTATATAAATGTGCATAAAGCAACACTTCATTCAAATTAAGGAAAAAAATAGAACAAAAGTTCAAAAAGAAAACTATAGCTACGGAAATAAATTTGAAATAAATATTAAAGCTTGAGTCGTGAGTCAAAGAAAATGTTATGTTAAGTTCATTCGCACTTCTAACAATTTGGAAGGAGGGACATCTCAGCAATATATTAGTTTTGCATCGCGGACAGTACGTCATGACATCTCCAGTGGTGGAATTCGGAAGGGTTGCTCCGACAGAGACGATGACCTCTCGTACCCACAATCCCAAAGAGCTGAATAATTGTTGTTTCTTACAATGAAACTAAATATCTCAAACAACTTTTACATACAGATTTGACTTTTCTGGAACCCATATTCACTAAAGGTACACATAGCTCATTTAATTGAGATTTAAATTTAAAATCTGGACACTAAATCTTTTGAAATATTTCTTTTGAATCTATGTTATGCTATTATTTGGGACACATTGGTCCACAAGCAAATCTGGATATTTGGACAGGCATTTGGAATAAGTAGCACCACAATCTCCAATTTGGATCACGATGGTTTTTCCTTGCAGGTCACGAGCGGTAATACGTTTTGAGGCAAATCATCGAGCATCGATAACCATTGCATATACCTTCAATTGAAATCGGTTGAGTCCAACAATTGTGTCGGTTTTATTCAAAGGGTTATAAAAATTTAGAATGGAAATAAAACCTGAAACTACCATATGAAGCAGCAACGCGCTGTTTTATAACGAATTATAGGGATAGAATTGAAATGGAAGACATTGATTTCATGACAAGATCGTTACAAATAGCTAGAAGGGACAAGCTAAGGAATGAAGACATATGGAAAGGAATGGGAATAACATGTTTAATGACAGAAGAATCTTCGAACAGAGTTTTGGAGTGTATGGACATGGTAGAAGGCATGCTAGAAGATAGGTGACATCGAAGAATCTTGCAATGATACTCAGCAATCAAAAGAAGAATGTGAGGGCCTGCTCAAGGATGGCGAACTTTTATTAGAGAAGAGATGGTTAAGAGATGTCAGAGATTTGAGAAATATAGAGATCTGGAAAGGTAAAAACACCAAACTCCTAGTGAAAACAACAGAAGAAGAAAGAAACCGAGGAAGGAAAACGATGCAAAATAAGGAAACCCTAGCGAGGAGATGATAACTCAGACTTTGAATAAAACTTGTGTTACCAAAATAAGATCCATTTGTCCCTTGGCATCTTACGAACACTTATCTAGAACGATATACTAGGTGACTTCTTTGTCAATTTACGTAATTTTTGCACCAAGTTTTATTCTTTTGCTAGGGTATTGGATGTAAGAAGAAATATAATTATAGATGTGTTGTTAATATTAGATGATGCGAGCTAAACAGAAGTTGGAAGAAGAGCTTACGAATATGCAATTATTCAAGTTAATTTTTAATGCGCAGTTCGAAAAAGTCTTGATGAGGGGTGTTTAAAAATGCTGTACAGAGACAAACAGCGGCGAAAAACTTGGAAGAAAAGCACGCGAAACTCTACTTTGTTTCAACTTTACACTGTCTGGTAGAGAAAAGGGTTTGGTAGGTTTTCTTCTTCCTTCATTGTAGATCCCTTTCATGAGCGCCATCGCGTTTATGAACAATTGATCTTTTATTATTCCCAATTCCTTCAGGCTTTTCCATCTACTGCTAAGAATTTCATCTACTCTACTACCTTTGTCCTTTCTATGCTTTCGAATTTCTGCTCTTGTATCGAGGTTTCGTCTTTTATCAATTTCTCTTTCTTCAATGATATTGTGAGATTCGCCATTTCTGTCTAATATGATTCTAATATAATAATTATAACTATAAAGGTATACATATTCAGTTTTGTATTTTTCAATTTGTCAATTTTATTATCACCGTATTCGTGCTGATAGAAACAGTAAATATAAAAATACCAACGTGCCTGGCTAGATTTTATTGAATAATACGCTCAAATTGAATTTGGTATTTGTCATTACCATTAATCTTATATGATAGATCTCTACCACTAATAGGTCAATAAAACAAGGCTGGTTTGAACGATAGTTATATTTTCAGAACGTTTACAAACGTTTTCCGGAATACCTTCGTCAGTGAAAATATAACTAGATAAATATATAAACAAACATTTGTTTTTATTTGGGAACTATCAACAAAATGACTAATGACTAGGATTTCTTGATATAGAGAATGTGTAACAAACTTTTATATACATATATAAATTATAAAAACTAAATTAATGTGTAAACATACATGCAAATTAAGTAAAACCTATATCAAAAAATCTTTGTCGAAACCTTAACAATTCTGTTCAAGGACTAGGGAAAACCCAAATTTAAAAACCTAGTCAAAGGTTTCCTTCTTAAGAAATGCAAATGTCATTTTTAACAAATTGCTATATACATTACTTAAATTTTGAATATCGGTTCTGAAATTAATAGTTTTAGTGTCTTTTTGTATATTTATCATTTCATATATTAGTCTTTTTTATAATTATTCTCTGTTTTTAATATAATTGTGTTTTCAAAATCAAAGTAATGCCCAAGATCTTTGTAATGCTTTGTTACAGCGGTCATTGCACCAAAATCATTATTTAAAGAATACTTATGGCTATACAACCTTTTCTTTAAATATTGTTTCGTCTGACCGATGTAACAACCATCACATCTTTACAGTTTATTTTATAAACTACATTACTTTGATTTTGTTTAATTATTTTAGATTTAGTATTAGTAAAAAGAGATCTGTTACTATAATTTGGAATGAAAGTAATGTTTATGTTGTTTTTATTAAACTCTTTTTTATTTTTCGCTTAAACCTTTTTTATAAGGAATAGCGTTATAAGATTTATTGTTATTATTTTTAATTCCTCTATTATATAATTTGTTAATTCTATTTTTATTATTATTTTTGATAAAAACTATTTGGATAATTATTTTTATCTAAGATTTCTTTAACTTTGTTTAAATTCTTTTCCCTAAATTTAGGATTAGCTAATCTAACCGCTTGATCAACTAAACCGGTAACTACATTAATTTTATGTAATTTTGATGTTTCTGAAAAATAATTTAAATGTCTTCCTGTATTGGTAGACTTTATATGCCAATTTGTTTTTACAATGCCGTTATTATGCATGACTGTCACGTTCAGGAAATTCAATGAGTTATTAGATTCTCTCTCATATGTAAATTTTAATCTATTATGATAACTATTAAATGAATCTAATATCTCATCAATATTATCCTTTCTTACGGAACAAAAACAGTCATCCACATAACGTCTGTAAAAACTTACACTAGAATTTAGTTTTGCCAAACAAGTTTGCTCTAGGTCCTCCATTACCAGGTTTGCGATAACTGCTGATAATGGAGAACCCATTGCAGTACCGAAAATTTGTTTATAAATTTTATTTTGATATGTAAAATAAGTAGAATTTAAACAAAGTTTCGAAGCTGCAATGAATTCCTCCTTTGGAAGATCTGTAAAATCTTTTATGGAATTCCATTTTTATCTAAAATTTTTAGTGCTAAATCCACAGGAATATTAGTAAATAAAGAAACAACATCTAAACTGATTAATTCGTAAGTATTAGGAATTGTTTGATTTCTAACCGAATCTACAAATTCCCATGAATTTTCACATTATATGTAGTTTTACCTACAATATTGCTTAAAATTTTAGATAAAAATTTGGAAAGATTGTAAGTGGGGGAATTAATGCAATTTACGTAAATTGCGTACTGCAATGGGTTCTCCATTATCAGCAGTTATCGCAAACCTGGTAATGGAGGACCTAGAGCAAACTTGTTTGGCAAAACTAAATTCTAGTGTAAGTTTTTACAGACGTTATGTGGATGACTGTTTTTGTTCCGTAAAAAAGGATAATATTGATGAGATATTAGATTCATTTAATAGTTATCATAATAGATTAAAATTTACATATGAGAGAAGAATCTAATAACTCATTGAATTTCCTGAACGTGACAGTCATGCATAATAACGGCATTGTAAAAACAAATTGACATATAAAGTCTACCAATACAGGAAGACATTTAAATATTTTTCAGAAACATCAAAATTATAAAATTAATGCCAGTTACCGGTTTAGTTGATCAAGCTTGATTTAGCTAATCTGAATTTAGGGAAAAGGAGGAAACAAAGGATTAAGAAAATCTTAGATAAAAATAATTATCCAAATAGTTTTATCAAAAAATAAAAATAGAATTAACAAATTATATAATAGAGGAATTAAAAATAATAACAATAAATCTTATAACATATTCTATAAAAGGTTTAAGCGAAAAAAAAGAGTTTAATAAACAACATAAACATTACTTTCATTCAAATTATAGCAATAACAGATCTCTTTTTACTAATACTAAATCTAAAATAATTAAACAAAATCAAAGTAATGTAGTTTATAAAATAAACTGTAAAAGACCTGTGATGATGTACATCGGTCAGACGAAAACAATATTTAAAGAAAAGGTGCAACCATAAGTATTCTTTTAAATAATGATTTTGGTGCAATGACCGCTGTAAGCATTACAAGATCTTGGGCAAGTACTGATTTTGAAAACACAATTAAAAAGCAGAGAATAATTATAAAGACTAATATATGAAATGATAAATATACAAAAGACACTAAAGCTATTAATTTCAGAACCGATATTCAAATTTGTAATATATGACAATTTGTTAAAAACATTTGACATTAAGAAGAAACCTTTGATTAGGGTTTTAAATTTGGGTTTTCCTAGTCACTTGAACAGTATTGGTAAGGTTTCGACAGGTTTTGATATGAAGTTTTACTAATTACGTAATATGCACATTAATTTAGTTTTTATAATTATATATGTATATAAAAGTTTGTTACACATTCTCTATCAGAAATCCTAGTCGTGTCATTTTGTTGATGATTCCCAAATAAAAAACAAATGTTTGTGTATATATTTATCTGGTTATATTTTCACTGACAGGTATTCCGAAAACACGTTTCCCGTTCTGCAAAATAAACTATCAAACCAGCCTTGTTTATTGACTATTAGTGGTAGAATCTATCATATAAGATAAGTATAAAAAGGTCACGAAATATATATATATATACATTTAATTACCATTAATAGAAGTTATCATTATTAACGAAATGATTCAGAACAGGTTGCAGGCGAATTCCAGGTTAATGGAAAATCCCAATAGGTGATTATTATACTATCGAGAATTATTGCAAGTTTGCATTCTACAATTCTAAAATATTAACGAGAATTAGAAGCGTTAGATCTAACAATAAGACACATTAAATTGATGGCTGATAAACTATATGTTCCACACAACTTCCTAACAATCAGGTTTAAAACTTCTCACGATGTAGAGAGGATGACGTTATAGATATTTTTTCTAAATCAGTTGTTTCTTCCTTCTACCATTTCATGGCCTTAAGAGTCTAAGAAATAAGGACGTCGATATGTGTTGGTATTTTATCCTTGTATACTTCAGAACGTCGGAAAATGTGTGTGGTAGATCGCTTGGTCTAATAAAGTGTTCATTATAATCCGTTAAGCCTTTCGAAGGTTTTATATCTGGGCTGTGACTATATTAATAAGTAATGAATCATATTACCGTATTGATCATATTATTCTATAACCTCATCGTCCTTCCTCCTTTTGATCTTGAAAACCAACCCGTGGGCGCCGCTAATTATTTTTTAATTCATCATGAGGTCATGAGAATTACAATGTAACCGACCTTATTGTTTGTACTTAATTAAGTTCGAAGAATATTGAGTAACAACCAATTAACCGCAATGCGTTTACAATAACTTCGCGTATTGTTCCGGAGTTGCAAATTATATTGGAGACGTAATTTCGATGAGTCAGAAGATGATTGTGTGCGCATGCAAAACATTCGTTCAATTTGCATATTTTACGATTATTGTTTTATGAGATATTATATGGCATGTGTAGTATATTCAGTATTTTTTTAAATGCGTTGTTAAGCTAGTTAGCTGGTTTAAATTTAGAACTTCATTCATAAAAGATTTGAGTTAGTCATTTTTTTCGATAAGAAATTGGTGGTGCAAATATTTAACGCAAGAAAAAGAAGGAGGGAAATTACGGTTTTGTAGTTTTGTACCAAGAGAACAAGATCCCCATGCGAGGTATATAAACAGTTTTTGTAAGCGTCCCGAAAGTTGTTGAAGTCTTCTCCAAAGACGCACAACCACACAGGAGGGTATGGTAATATCGTAATCCGTACGAAATTTACATCTGACAGCTTATATTCAATACCCATGGACCCATGGCACTTGTTCGCATTATAAAAAGACTACTGAGAATTTGGCTAACTTTGAAGAAGCTTTGTTGTATGACCCGTCTTCAGTTCGTTGAAGCTACAATGGTGTGGGATAAGAATGGCGGCATACGTTTTTCTTTTCAAATAAAACTCGTTGTGGTAATGCTAATGACTGGCTTCTCTTCGATAGAACCTTATACATCCATGTTCCTCTTAAACACCGTAAGTCAAACCTTTCCAAATTTTGCTCACTGAAGTCTGCAATGCCTTTTAAAGTTGTTAACCTCTTGTCGCCGAAAGCTCTGTCTTAGTTGAAGGCTTAAATTTTGGCTTGGCTCCCAAATCCACTCCAAGGAAATTCTGCGATCGGATCTTCCATCCACACTCTTCCAAAGATGATTAAGTTTATCATGAGGTGGTTAACGACACTTGGAACTGCCAAAGTCCACGAGCCAATATAACTACAGGAGAGAAGGGGATGTAAGTGCCTTCCGGTGTAATTGCGATATAAAAATTATCTCTACTGACCACAGTGATCCTGGATCAAGTCCAACATGTAAAATCAAGGAATTGGCGCAAGATGATTTGTGACCTCACTGCGAAACTTGATTGTGAAATTTCCGCTTCCATCGAGTGCTCGTATATTTCACCTTCAAGGCAACCGCAATTAATTCCCCACGCTTCAAAACTTTCTCTGTTTAAAATTCATAAACAAAATGTCTCGCTATCTGCCCAAGATTTGTTTATGTCGTTTAAATGTTGCACGGGGTGTCTATAATGGATGAATGAAGAAAATGAAATGAAAAACAAACTCCTAATTTGAAATGAATTCTTTATTTGTGTGACTATTAACTACAATACTCCACATTATTCATTTATCTCCATCTCTACCCTGTTCATTGACTTTAGATAAATATAACCTGCGTTATCACACGTTAACCGTTTCAGTTTATTTATGAGATATTTATACAAGTACTTTCGTAATAATCCTCCTCATTGCTTTGTGTTGTAATACACCGATTGTCGCATACTTCCTGATCCACATATGCACAATTCAAGTCAATTATCGGAGAATCAAATTTGCATACTGTGTTGACATATTTATACAACCTTTACAATCTAATAACATGTTATTTGTTTATACAATTTTTTACGAATATACAGTCATTAACTGTTAACCTTTCCCACTTTCATACGCTTATTTATAGAATGTCCCGATTCGTATTGTCTTTTTGTACTTGACCTTTACGAACCGGGCGACCAATCTCTGTCTCCCTGATAATCGAATAGCGCCCGTTTCTCCACTAATTCGCTTCCATTACTGCGTGGGTCAATCACGAAAAGCTCTTTTCATTTCGGATTACAAGGTTAATTCGCGAAGGTGTCGTATACCTGGCGTGAGTTTAAATTAATGTACGAACATTATCCATTTCGAGTATGCTCAGATTATTATTTTTTCCGTTGACTCATCATCGGGTATCTCACATCGCAACCGATTGTGTTCGATTTTGTTTTATAAACGTAATGAAACAAAAATTAGACAGGTATTCACAAAATAAATAAACATTCACGTTTTTAAGGAATCGGAAGTGAGTATTTTAAGCTTTCTGAATCTTACAATTCTGAAAACTTTGCGAAATTTGTTTCGTGTTATCTTTACCGCGATAAGATATAAAGTCAAGGAATTTTGTCCCGATTGTGCGATTTAGCATGCGTTTTTATCTCAATTGTGTAGTTAGTAGTTGAAGTCAGTACTGTTAACTTTATTCATTGGTCAAGATACTGGAAGATTTACTTTGATGATCAACATAAAAGGTAAGAACTTTGATTTGAATTGTTTAGATATCTAACGCGTAAATTACTTGAACTTAGTTTTGTCATGTCAATTTGATAAAGTTACGAAAACGACGTTGTCATATGACCATAAACATTTCACACCAGACACGTAATTCATCAATTTTTGTAGAGTGCTTTTGGTACGATCGAGCTTTCCCAAAACAAGCATTTTGGGTAGGCCAATATGGAAAATTACTTTTGGTATGCCGATTTAAACGTTAACGATTTTATCTTTACTGCACCCTCTTGTATAACACCGAAACATATTTTGACAACAAGATCATCATCCTTAGGAGAAGGGAAACACAAATCAAATAAGAAACTATGATTAAGACTTGGCCTTATTATAAAAATCTTTTATGTTGTACACAATGTACCTACTCGTAAAATACATATATAATTATTTTTAGGATAATACTACATACCATAAATAATAATAATAGTCGCATCCATGTTAGTGGGATAATTTGAGATAGCTGTTGAAAACAGAAATGCATATCGTATATAATGAAGGAAGGCATAACGTAAACGGAAATTTCAGTTTACAACCCTATGCAGTTATTACGCAAATTGGCATGTATCGTGTTACAGGAATATATTTCCAGTCTCCCGAGGAAACCACAACATTAGTGTTACTCATGTGCATACTATATAACTGTCAGAAGAAGGCGTAAATGGCGGGAATAATAGGAAGGGACGTCTTCTTTCAGGGTATCTTGGATGTGACTTCTAACTTCATTGTATTGCTGGATACTATTAAGATTTGTCGGATTCCTTCTGGATTTACGACAAACTATGTGAATTTTTGGCCAACAGTGAAGGTTAGTCATTTTGAGTTGGGAGCCCGTTTATCTTTTTATTTACCCGGAAGGTGGTTAAGGTTCTATCTATCAGGGATTTTACAAATGAACGTAATCTCTAGCAGAGATGGGTCGATATTTAACTATTTGTTATTTTATAACCGTTACGGATTCAGTAACGATTGCAACTGTTATCTCGCTGGGAAAATAACGGTTGCTTTCGGACTGTTTTAAACCTACGTACCTACATTCCCTCGGACGCTAATAACGGCGGTGGTCAAAATTAAGTCGGATTTTCATTGTGAAAATATTTTCTAAATAATTTTATGCACTGAAATTATCGAGTGTAAAATAAAAAAACGATGTTATATAACAAAATATTTGTAAAAACTACAAATAAAACCGTTATATTATATGGAACAAAATAATAATTATAATTAAAATTATAAATAAATAAAAATAAAACTCATACTATAATGTGAATGAATCTTCAGAAACGACAATGTTGTTATCGTGTAGAACTGTTGACTACGAAATAACGATAACCTGTTATGTTTCAACCATAACGGTTGAAACTGTTATTTCAAAATGACGATTTTTCCCTTCACTAAACTCTAGTTTCATGTTTTACTATATTATGAAAACCTTAGCGTTAGAAGATTTATTGGCTTTAACATGCAATCATACTAGATGAAGTAACACCTACGGGCGAATGTTTTGCTCTTCCTTGTAATTTTCTGGGTAATCTTCGAAGTAATTTTAAAATTCTTACACCATTCGAACTATTCCGCTGAGACGTGTTGATTGGTGCAGGTTTCTCGTTCTCAAAGCAGTTTAATGCCAAATTCGACGAGCCTTTTTGACCCGATCGATGTACCCACCGTAGAGTACCACACATTTAAAACGAGTCAAGCACATCAGTAAGAAATTTAAAGGGACACCTACTGTGTTTGGGGCTTTCAGAAGGTAAACATGGAGGACGTTGACGCTGCAGTAACCACCGGCATGGAAGCTGAAGAAAAGAAGGACGGGAAGAGTATATTTAAACATTGGTTTCGGCGTAATTTCAGTAGTGCTGGAAAAATGTTATTAAAAATGATTTACTGCTCATCATTACTAAAAGTCTGTAATATACACATGCATGTACGTATATATATATATTGTCGACATTGTATTGGTATCTAGGAGGATTCAAATGTTAAAGAACGAATAACTATTAGGAAATACAGAAGGAATAGAATATTATGTAACAAGACGGGATTCGTATAGTTAAGAGTTTTTCCCTTAACCCCATGGTTCTTGACCCACCACGCTGGAGCTCAAAGGTTTATTATGCCCCTCTAACTTGCTTACGTCCTTGGGTTAGCTTCTTAATAGAAGTCTCTAAATCTCTTCTCCCCGACCAGGGTGTCGGTGCCTTCTGTGCTTGGGCCCCAGAGTTCAACGAAAGCACACACAGCCTTCCCAGCACGTCAGGGTTTTAATTCTAGGGAAGGTAGTTAAGATTAAATGAGAAAATTTAAAGCAAATTTAAATTTTGCAATATTCTACTTATTAATACGAAACATTAGTTTTTAGCACGCATTGTATATGTGTGTATTATGTTGAAAGTGGTATAATACGTATTTTGAAATGTTATAACTGCAAGTTGTGAAATGGAGAAAGTTTTTGATCCAGTTCATTCATATATCGGATTGAATTTTCTTGTGCACTTATAAAAAAGTTTTGTCCGGAAAAGTCATTTGTAGGGTTTTCAAATGTGCTGAATTCCTCATAGAATGTTCCTTCTGAAAGGGTTTTAGAGCTTCAGAAAGCAGTCCGCGTGTACCCTTTAAAATATGGTGCTAGTAGTTCACTATTCTTTTCACTTAGTTTTCACGTCTAGGCCAATGAGATTGCCGCATTTTGTAAATTATAATTTAAGTTTCAAATTCCTTTCCAGCGGCTATTTCCCTAGAAGTTGTTAAGTTTTTATTAAAATTAGCCAAGATCCTTCTGTCACAATTAGTCATTGTGGAATACGTATTTGCTACCCAATATTTCTTAAAAATCAATGTCCAGTTGGATTATCCTCATTTATGGGAGCGATGTAGGTTATGTCCAGCCCTAGGAATCCATTTAACCTAGTGCCAGTCTTCCGCATTCTTGGCTTTGGCTGTCATTGTTCTTATCATATTGAATTTATAGTTGCAATTGGCGGTTAGCAAACTCTATTCAATATGCAATAGTAGTTAGTTACTGAAAAAGATTCCTGGAGAAAGTACGCAAATCAACAATGAATTACTAATAACACAATAAGAGAAATCATCAAGTCAAAATAGGAATAAAAATGGAGTGGGACAAAAATAAGGCGTGTGGTTTGGACATGTACAAAGATGTCAAAATTCAAAATTCGGGTACTAAGAAAATTATAGTGAATGCTAATATGGAAGAGAAGGTAAGATTATTTGGGACAAACATGTCGACGGATAGAGATGAAAGACATTTAGATATCAAAAGACGTTAAATGTTATAAATTGATTGAATGATCGTAACTACGTTAATTTCGTATCATCACAAATATTTTTGTGTTTACTCCTATTAATCATCCTGATACCAGATCACATTGCTAATCCTCTCACTACGCTTGTCACTAGACTAGCATCCCCGATCTTTCCTATCGAATAAACATGATTCTCTGTAGCATCATAAAGAAAATAATTTAATAAATTCTAACGTAACAAAGGTAACTCCTACAAATCTCCAAAGATCATATTCAAAATATTCACGCGATGCGAAGCTGTGCATGTAGTAAACTTGGGTTATATTGCAATATTAGCTTCTGTTTATGCGAAAGCTCGTTCCGATATAATTTCGCAACACTTTTCTTCGCATTTTTGTTAATTTTACAATCACATTCATCACATCGCTTATTCCTCCGGCGACGATAATTCATTCCGTAACCAGCTGAATCTGCGCTTTCGGCTATGAGAAGGACATCCACAGAGACCGTCAACTTCGTACCGCAATGGCATAATCGTGGCAAAGTTAAGGCATTTTAAAAAACGGTTTTGTGCGCCATATTACGGAGAACGCAAATGTCACGGCTTAGACAATGGAGCGCCGTCGTTGCTTTCGACTTTCTCACTCCACCATCTCACCGTCGCGCGACTGTTGCAAAACTTTAAATGTCGTAAAATCTGAATCTCGAGAACTTTGCTCGCCTACAATACGCCGAAATGCGGCGGATTTTATTGGATTTTAAGGCGAAGCGAACGTATATATTTGACGAATTTTATTATTGGATTCAGTATGGTCAAAAAAAAAATATTTTAAATGTGAGAATGGACTGATATTGATGTCATCAGGTTCAAACTCATTGTACGAAACAATGGTATGAATAGATTGTATATTTCATAAAAAAGTGACTCCAGTATTTTTTAATCAAGAAAGTCCCAAGTGCATAATTACAAATATTTGTATGTGTGTATGCGTCTGGTGTATTTGCTATAGAAGTCGGTAATGTTCAACAAATTCTATTATCTTTCCTGGTCTGCAAACGTTCTGCCTCGGATACGTTTTCAAATATTTGACGATATCCCTTAAAGACTTAAATTCCAATTCCTCCCCACTTGTTTGAAGTTGTAATGCGTTGCCTTTGTTTGTTTGTTTTGTACTGATAAAGTGCAATAATACCTTTGCTTGTTCGGAAGAGGTAAGTACCATTCTTCGTACATTCCACCAGAGCAGCTATCGTTTCTTTCCTATCCATATTTACAAAATAACTCGACGCTAAAACAAATCATATATCATTATTTTTAACGAGAGTGATAGAAACTTACTTGAATAGCATATATTAGTTTTACATTTAAAATACTGTTTCTTTTTGAGATGCTGTGGTCTTGGTGGCAGATTAGGTTTCCTCTTCGTCTGGGTTCATGTAAATTTTTCGTGATCATCCTGCAGAAGCTCACCTGAAAGATTCTTTAACTAAAACATATCCATGGTACAAGTAAGTATACACTTACTTAAACTCTTATCAGTGTGTCTTCTATGGTCGAGAATTGATTTGTTGGTCTGCAAAGATTTTAATAGGATATTCGGCCTGTTTATTTTATAGCCGGCGCTTGTTTCTTTGTCGTTTCCAAGTTGTTCCCGTACACTATTTTTAATGACTGGTTCTGATTTCCACGGTAACGGAAAATTTGAATTCGTGCTCTTGGAGCTATCGTTCATTGCATTCTTTGTTGTTGCCTTTTCGTGGCTTTTCATATTTTGGCTGTCAACATGCGATTCCGCCTTCTGCATTTCTGAAAGCTTTAGTAGCAATGATGGTTTTCTTATTTCGCTTCTTGAAATTTCACTCAACTTTGGATTTAGATTTTTATCGATATCTCCATTTAATTCATAGCATTTTTTCAATACTGTTGGAGACGGGTTTAAGTAGTCAAGTTCATCTTCCTGGCAAACTTCGACAGCTCATTCTAGTTTCGATGGGAGAACAGGGTTTAATTTGATTGTTTTAGGCTTCTCGCAAAATGTATTCTTCATTTTGTTGGTTTCTGTATCACCAATGCCATTGGTGCATCTCGTTTTTGTGTTCGTGGAGGTCTCGGTAGTAATGGTGGCTTTTGTATTGTACTGCTCATTTCTTCATCAGAGTCCGGCCTTCGGTTTCTTAAGATTTCATATAACTCACAGTTTACACCATTCATATTTTTCAATACTATTGGAGCGACATTCCAGTACTTCAGGTTCATTCTCTTTGTAATCCTTTACAATTTTCTCTGGTTGCGTTGGTAAAGGAGAATTCGGTTTTGTTTGTTTAAGGACATGTTTCATAATCGTCTTGATATTGCCGAGATGTTTACCAGCTTTTGTTCCCATTTGTTCAATTCCTTTTGCTAATTTCATTTCTGAACCTTTAACCTTCCTATACTCACGCATACGGTCTGTGAGACCGATCTATATAGTATAGTATACGTCTTTCATTTTGACGTGAGTATAGGAAGGTTAAGTAGAGCAAACCGATCGTTGAGAGGAATGTTGTCGCCGTTCTGAGCGATTTTGTCCGGATTCCTCTCGATATTCTTGATATAGTTTCTTAGTTTTTCCAGCATTGGGATTGGTATTAGATGGTTCCATTGCGTTGCGTGAGATTTCGTTAACATCTAAGTTATCATAAATTATAAATGCTACAGTTATGCTTTGAATTGAGAAGAGTACTTACTAACGAACGGTCTTGAGACATCGCAGCATCGAAGAATTGAACAAAATCACCCATACCACCCTAAAATCAATAGAAGATATGAAGCGCTTTCTTACAAAATTTATGAGATGTAGTGGGGCAATGTCGCGCTCGATTTGCATATGTCTAGAAAGATTTTTATCAGCATGACAACGTTGTTTGGTATACTTGTTAAATTAGTTCCATGTTTTCGATTCTCAAAGGAATCAAACATAGGTTTTTGAGACGGAGAACGTTAAGTTAAACTTACTTAAATACGTTCAATATCATTTACGCTTTGGATTGTCTAGAAATTCGACTATGGAGAAAGGAGAAAGGAAGATAAACATGTTGGAGATATTTTAAGCTTTCAATAGTAAAACCTTGAGCAAAAAATTGGGGTATCGGTCAGGCTAGTGTGCTAAATATCCTTAAGACGAAAATGACGTCCACTAATGGCTAGAACGGGATATGATTAATTATAAAATGATTGGATACGTTTGATATTTTATGTGTTAAGTAAATAAAACAAAATCTAATCAAAGTAAATGAAGATATCGGTTGTACCATAAACACCTTACATTTTTACGAAACCTGGGGCAATACCCACAGTATTAAGGTACATAGTGTTATTGTAGATGGGCACGATTGTTATATATATATGTATTTATATACATATATGAAGACAGTCCTCTTATTGGCTGAAATGGTTGTGCATATATTACTTGCATCAAATGTATTTAAAGAAGGAGATTGTTTGTGTTCTCTGGCTATATTGACGACGATATGTAAAATAAAATGGAATAAATTGTAAATCAAAGACATGCTCAACTAAAGATGTAGATCGTTAGTTAGAGGCTTCAGAAGAATACTGAAAATGTATTACAAGCAAAGTAGTGCCGAAAAGAAACTGCTCAGCATTACAATAAACACTACACTTTACAAGTTTACACCATACTTACGTTTATTAGAAATTCCCGCAATTGGTCATCTTTATAAATCACATCTCTTGGGTCAATTTCTTCATACATGGTGAAACTACAAAATGTGAAACACTATCTTAATCGGTAAAATTTAATTTTCATAGATCCGATTACCGGGACCGCAGTCGATACGTACTGTTTAAGTTGTATCAATTGACTAATTAAATCGATGGTTTAGTAGAAAATGTATGCTACCGTATATTGTACCTTATCATTTTCCTACCACAACTTGAAATCAAACCAGTACAGTCCTTATCAAAAATCATACGTTCCCTCAAATGTAATATATCCTTGGACATCATAGATGTCTTTGTTATCTAATTGACGATAGTTCTTGCAGTTATCAAGTCTAACTCAAAAATATCCCACCGCGAGTCTTGGACCAATATTAAAGATGAATGACCGAAGCAAGTGAAAACAGGTCGATCCAGACTATCTCCGAGGGCAGCGACGTTTAAAAAGATGAACACTGAATGATGCATGTCAAAAACGTATATACATTTGGTTATTGTTGTAATAGAACCACAGCTGGGAGGTTGACCAACGACCTTGCCAACATTTTTCCGAAATTCATAAACGGGAAAAACAGAAGAAACCGAAACTTTTGAGACACCCAAGATTAAAATGCTGGGTAATTGAGTAATAGTGGACTACCCTTTCCAAGAAAGCCTTTCTAGAGTACAATCTACATTGGACCCCCAGAAAAAATTGCACAAAATCCGAGTGACATCAACAAAATGTTCATGTTCTTCACTTGTTCTCCCCTTATACCGTGTTGAGACTAGTGAGCACACTGAGTAGTAGGGATGATTCTTGCTCAACAAACAGCTGGAGCAACTAGCGGCTGTTTGACTTTCAATTGTTCTTCATTCGATCGGTAACTCAAACTCAACTTAACTCAACTCAAAGATTAGTAAAGTCCAAGAAAGGAATGAAATCATTATTAGCAGTCATTACTTGTATGAGTGCGCCCAAATGCAACTACACAAACTGCCAAAAGCTACGGGAATTTACGGGTGGAATCAATTCCAGTTCGTAACAAAATGAGACACAAGTGGTTGTATTTATTTTATTTTATTACGGTTCTTAATCGTATAATTTTTTGAATCGTAGTTGCTTGGAAGGGATGTAACTTAAAGTAATTGACGATAGCTTCTAAAGACTCAAATCTCTCATCGATACCATTAACAGCTAGTTCTAGTTTATCCTCGTTGATGGACGTCACCGCAATGTGATGGACTTCGTTTCCAAACAGCAGCGACAAGGCACAATAATGGCGTGTACTTGGTCGAAATAAGTACGCTCCATTTATTGCTGATATTTTCAAATAAACCTCGGCTTCGTCTCTGGTCATATTGAAATAACATTTTGCACCTAAAAAATTGGGTTTTATGATAATTTAAATGGTTTAGGGCATTGACTTACTATCTGCTGGATTTTGGCATTCCCTGGGTACCACGTAATCGGATATGTTTTCCAATGACTTCTTTGTATTTGGTTCTAATTTAGATAAGACAGGTTTTTCGGCAAGATCGGGTTTCTTAAGGGGATTTATCGTTTGCGAAGCTGTTTTGTGACTAGATTTGACTTGATATGTGCCCTCTTTCGATTCTGTAGTATTTATTTCTTTATCTTCTTCTACCATTTCGGGATATTTCTTCTTTTTAGTAAACGTATGCTGTCTCTGTAGGCTATGGTTCTTTCCAATTCTCTAAAGAATTGAGGTTGCCCTAGGGACTTTCTGGAAGTAGGAGACAGTGTTGGGTTTTCAGCATTTGATGCTGTGTCTGCTGTAAAGAGCAATATAAAGTGTTAATGAAGACTTACACTATCCTATTCATACTTCTTACCATTTGCATTTGGGCTGAGTTTCTGTTGCGTTGTAAGTCTCTGGCGTGCCTTTGGGATTACTTGGCAAGATTCCCGTATTGCATTAGTAACCACATTTTTATGCTCTGATTTATTCCCTTTCCCAGTTTGTCGATGATCAATTTCAACTTCTATTTGGCGCTCTACTTCGAACCCTATTGCCCCTTCCGCTTCCGCTTTCTCCGATATCGTCGGAGAATAAGATAAATTTCGTTTTAAAGTTTCAACAATACTAGACCGCCTATAGCTCTCATGACCCCCTTCTTCTGGTAAAAGACCCTTGAATTTAAGAGAATGCTTTACGTCAGGTGAATTTTCAGCTTCGAAGTGAAATTGGATATCCTGAAGCACTGGGCAAGATTTGGATGTACGAAACGAACTGTTTTCGTTAGCATCTGGAATTGGTCGATAAGCAGGAGGAAGTTCGACGTAAAAATTCGATCTCTTAAGTGGTGATTCGCATTTTATAAATCTGGTCGGATTTCCTTTGACGTTTTTCAGGAATCTTTCGACGCTTTTCACTTCCGATTCGAACGCTAATTTTCTCCAACGCAAAAAGTCGGCTTTGGATAAATTCTAGATAATGACCACTAATTAAGAAAATGCGTATATTGTTGTAATCGAGGTATGTATTACCTACCAAAAATGCTTTCCCATTTATTTTCTCCAGTGCGAAGATTTTTGTGCTAGCTCCCATTCCATTCTAGAAAAAGATGTAAAACTGCATTACTACATGATATAGTATTTTTATTCAGATCGCCTAATGGAATTGGCGCGTTCGGAAAAAGAGCAAAAATGTGTCAGTTGGTTATCCACAGTCTGGGTAAAGATTGCAATTCACCTGTATAGAATCGGTAAAGATCTAGTGTTTGTAGAGCATATTGAAGTACGAAAGGGATGCAATTCATCATTTTTAGCATATTGGAGAAGAATGCCGTTGAACAGAAAGGATAACGCAGAAGCTAGTGTTTAATTGGCTCGTCTTTCTCTACAATTTCGATGTTTTTCACTTTAGAATTGCCTAAAGTTGTATACTTCACGAAATGACTCCAATTCCTGGAATGAAGATGCTAGTTTCTTGTGTGCTATTGTCATTTTGTAGTCTGTGTGAGATTTCCTTTAAAATTTAGAAAATAAAGGAGTACGACAATATTGAAGGTGACAGTGTAACTTCAGCTGTCAATAATATCAATTTTATCAATGTTTTCAGAGCTTTCATCATGGTTTTTGTGCTGATCGTGATGTCACTAGCGGAAGTCTACGTCAAGAGGGATATTTGTTATATATCACGGATTTATATCCAATCAGAATTTATATAGTGGATTATATTGTAAACCAACTTCTATCTGATAAATACTTTATAATAATAATATAGGTTTCTAATTATAAAAGTGATAATGATTCAGTAATGTATTTTGAATATTAACAATATGACGGCACCTTCACGGTAATTCCTTTTCATAATTTTTGCGTCAGTAGTTAACAAGGGTCCCGCTTTCCCTTCTGTGGTACAGAATCTTAAAGGTAGCAATCGATATTCACCTCCATCGTAAACATCTATTTGCATTTACATTCGCAGTCAGTTAGGTATCGTTTTATGTTTCGATGTGATGTATTAGTGATGCTGAGGAAAAAATAGATTAGGTTAGTTACTTGGATATCAGTGTGTACTTCCCACCCCTCCACCAAATCACTAAAATTGGTATACACCCACGAAATGTCATCGTTTTTAAACCAATTACGTTAAAAATGAATATGTTTCGAAGTAATCGACACGCTCTCCCAGGCCCCCAAAAGGAAAACAAAATTAAAATTACTCAACATTTCCCTAATACGACCATATCAAAGCCACTGGTATTTGCCCCAAACTACCAAAATTTCTCCGTTCAAAAAATGTCAATATTCTCCTAAGACCACCAAAATCGGTTGATACCTTCCAAACGCAACAATTTGACGTTATTTGATATCTCCATCCTCCATCGGATGTCAGCACCGAAAAATGCTGAGATATCCTTTGTACTACCTGCGTACACTATGCAATATAAAATTAATGCTTTGGCTACGGAATACTTTATGATCTCTCAAATGCTCAACTGGAAACTGATTTGAACTTTGCACCCCTTCTAGCGTATACCTCAGAGAAATCTACACTCGAAAGGATGAAGAATCCTGTTTACTGTGTTAAGCTTCCTAGTGCTGTTTGACCCAGATGAATCCGACCTTAAATTTTGTAAATTGAAGGAACGTATGCGCTCATAGCAGTTAAAGGATTGGCTCATTAGATAGAAATGTAAAACATTAAGTCAGTATAAATGTAAATGGAAATACACTTTCACTTCCATACTCAAGCTGATAACACAATTGGTTGAGGCAAGGGGAAGAATTATAAACCACAGGTTTCTCTATTTTCTTCGTGAATCCTTATTCGTTGGATACACAAAGAATGTCCTAAATATCACCAAAAATTTTCCGTTTGTACTAATCTAGTCTGGTTGAAACAATTTAGATCTAAGCCTCTCGTTAGTGAAGAAATCTTTTTGTTGGTAATCCACACTCTTACCTTACATTGTCTTCAATCGACAATTAAATATTTTTTAATAATACACCAAACGATCGACAATGTAAATAAAATTATACAGAACGCTCGATAACGTAAACGCATTGTATATTCAATAACTCGATAACGTAAACAGATCTACGAAGGCGATGATCAACGAAGATCGAATTTAATCGGGACGGATTGGGTGCCTATGCGACGTCTTCGCAATTTCCGATAGCCTACGAATAACTTCGAGCGTTACAAGTTGGCCCATTTATGTAGGGGAGTCAACGATTTATGTAGCATATATCCATATTTGAACTGGATGGTGTACATTCTCGGTACAACTCATTGCTAAGGCAAACAGAGATGCTTAGTCGCGTATATATACATAAGTAGTTCTGATTTTGCAGAAGCAGTCTTCATTACAACTTTGTCGGCTGAAGAAGGACGCTTCTTGTTCGAATATGTTTTGTAGTTTTATTTTGGCGTATTAAAGGTTTCGTTTAATAATTTGCTTGTTAATAGTCACCTTCGCCGATGTAAACATTTCGATAATGTGAAGTTAGGCGAATAGGTTTGGACAGTTTTATAGTTTTTTGGTTTTGGAAAAGATGTAATTCATAATAACTGTGTATCAGACCGAAAGAGCGCATCGCTCTTAGGCGAATAACAACATCGATAGAAATTGATTCGACGTTGTGTTTACGCACGAGTCACCGCTTAAACTATTGTTACAAAGAAACAAAGCCGGATCTACAGAAGGAAAACTTATTCACATATGCTGAAACAAAGTGTGTTTGTTATTTTATACAATTAAATAATTACTTTGAAATGAAGTGCTTTAAGACCGGTGTTAACTCAACTCTCCAGATATAGAAAACGCAACAAATTTTCTGTCAGTTAAATCTAAAATTTTGAAATTAACTTGTGGATTAGTTAGGAGATATATAATCAAATCCATATATTAACTGAACGTGTAATATAGTTAGGAGATTATGGTTTAAAATAAATATAATCTTTATCGGATTAGATTTGCGAAAAACATGATCACTTCCAGTCGCAATTCTCAATGAAATGTGGAGGAATCCCATATGATTGGTCCGAACTAGTGAAAACCCGCCTTGTACGCATCTGGAATTGTCTGAGTTTTCCAGACATAACATACAAATTCTATGTATCGTTTCTGGTGATGGGTCATCAACAAAAACTTATTAGTTTAATATATAAATACATGTTCATGAATTACTTCAGGTACTTACCGCTTTCAAAAAGTTTCTCATTCCCTCCTCATCTAGGTCTTCAATCTTCTGTAAGGCGCTTTGCGACATCGTTATCTGTCGTTCAGGAGCATACTGATTTTTATTATGAATTACATTGACAACTCTCGATCTACATCTTATCTTATCGTTTCGATTTACGTGTTAGGCGAAATGTTATAAATTAGAAATATTAATTGTTGGGTTTTATCTCTAGATTAAGATATCCTAAACGTATGATTGAATATTGTTTATAAATATTTTATTTATTTTTAGGATATCTTAGGACTTAATAACTACAGGATATGACGAATGAAAGAAGCACAATGCCAACTATTGGCACAGACACATTTATTCACAAAAATGGCAGGTTCACTTTATAAGAACGTGGTTAGTTAATTTGATTATTTGTTGCGTATTTGCAGTTTGGAGTGCGGGATACTTATTGAAATAATTGACGATTTCCTCCAAGGAGTTGAACTGGATATCATTCCCGATGGATACAAACTCCAATTTGTTTCCTTCGGTCAATTTGACACCAAAATGTCGAACATCGTTCTCGTAGAGAACGGAAAGCGCGCAATGATGTTGGGTACTAGGCCTAAACAGATATGTTCCATCTCTTGCTGTAGTTTTCAGAAAAGTCTCTGCTTCCATCCGATTTATATTCAAGAAATATCTCGATTCTGAAGATGATTAACGTTATCGAAGCAGATTATAGTTAACCTCATAATACGTACCGTACACATTTGTGAATTTAACTGGTTCTCGTTGGTCACTGGGTTGGATGGGTCCATTTCTCCGCCTATAAGGCCTAGGCGGTATGGGCGGTAGAGTAGGTTGTTCTGTATGATAAAAGAAACGGCTTTTAGTGTCGTGGCTTCGTTCCAATAGCACCGTTTCGTTTATTTCAAGATTATTTTCCTCGTCGTTTGTTGTTTGTTGTTCGATCGATTCCTTCACATCTTTCCTCTTGTCTATTGTATTGGTTTTATTAGCAAATAGTTTTTCTAACTCTCTACGATACGAACTGGATTTCTCGCTGGGTTTCTCAGTGTGCTTTTCACTAGATTGTGGTGCTACTTTAAAGTCTTCTTTCAAGAATCTTTGTGGAGTTTCCTTAACCGCTTTAAGGAATTTCTTCACTTCCCTTATCTCTGCTTCTGGTACTAATTTCTTCCATCGTGTAAAATCGCATTTGGTTAGACTCTACAACAGAACTACAACAATTATAGTTAATGACATCTTAAGAGATGTATTTACCAAGAATCTTCTTCCATTTATATCTTCTAAGTCGAAAATTCTCGAATAAGCATTCAGTCCATTCTATAACAGATAAAGACGGGCACGTACATGTAAATCAGTCGTTGGGATTGTAATGGCTTACAAGTTTCAAGAAAGTTTTCAATTCTGCTTCGTCGAAGCTTTCGATTTTTTCAAAGCGTTGTGTGACATTATTTTCTGTGTTATAGTCGCATTTAAACTAAGCGAGTGTCTCATCAAGCGTTATAAATGTGAGCTTATCTTATCAGCGTCGAATTGATATATTACGCTACAAACGCGGAACAGTTTAAATACATATGCAGCATCTGAGACTGGCATATTCCAACATCAAATTATCTACAAGATTTGATATTATTTTTCTCCAATCAACTGATTTCGCCAGTTCTTTAACTCTACTATCTAATCGCTAATTTTAAGGAAAAGTATAAATATGTCTCTTTCTCATAACCCACGCATTTATATAAAGAGTAGCCGAGCAAAAACTTACGACAATCTTATCATAGCAAACAAGTTTCATACATTCACGTCTCTACACTTCCAATGTTCATGTTTACCATTCATATTTAAAACAAAAGGTTCAACATCGGTTGGTACTATTCGTAACGTCCGCCGTTCCGTGTGCATCACACGTACAGGATGCAGGTGCAATACTTTTGTTTGCATGCGAAGAAAGGCTTGTAATTACATCTTCACGTGCGTTCCAGCATTCTGCGACGAAAAATCGTCAAATGCACTTTCTATTTAATAGACAGGGAGACTGACGTTCCAAAGAGCGCATCGCGTCGCAAAGATCAACATCGTCAACCGTAATGGGTCGTTTTCATTCACATATCGTTCTTTTAACGTTGTAACAGCGTATAAGGAAGTCGTAAATGAAGTAAGTTGGTAGCTGACGTAGTTATCTGCAAGGTTTGTGGAACAAATTCTAATGACTCAAATAAATTTTATGTTTGTGCACCAAACTATGAAATTGATGGCGATGTTTGTTGATTATAATGAACGTGAGGTTACATTCTTTAAGGAAATTCATAGATTGAAGATCGTCCTTAAGTTTTCAAACAAAAGGAAATGCGTAGAAAGCGGGTGATATTCTTCATTGTAGTAAGGATAACTGTCCGAATTCGATGCTTATTTTGTTTATGTACATTCACGATGCCGGAATATGCTCAATATGCTTAAGTATAAAAGATAGTGTGAATAAGAAGGCATATTATAAAAACGATCTTTACCAGAAAGTTGTCAGGTTTCCGTCAAATTGCAAAAGTGACGTTCAAGTTTCGGGCGAGTGATAGAATCAATATTTCTTGTCATCAATTTAATTGGACAATACAAATTTGAGTTGCGTTTAGTATTTAGTACTTGCTCCATGAGAATTTATAGAGATCAAATCTGCTCCATCAAATGTTCTTTAGAAGTTGACATTCTGCGAGTTCTTGCTATTTAGAATATGACTATAAAGTTCTACCGCTTTGCACCCTTTCGAGGCAATACACAATCATCATTCTACAAAAGACAGGGTGCTTGTCTGGCTTATAGATGGGGGTATAGTAGGGATGAAACCGGTCGAAGACAAGAAACGGTATGCCGCTTGGTCGATATCCTATGGTCTACCAAGCCAAGATTGTTGCTAGCATGGTTTATATCCGAAAGCTTCAACAGAGGTTACTGGGATAGACATAGACAGAAACGTGCTGAGACTAAAGCAGCCCTATTAACCGTGGAGTCAGTTACGGCCGATTCGACCCTAACACGTGACACAAATACGACAAAAGCTTTATGATTCTAATAATATGTTCTTAATTTTGGAAATATCTCATCGAGTTATCAAAGGCAGCAACATGCCACATGAGTTGGTTCAACACAGCCGTAGCACTACTCCCATAGGACATCAACCTACTCTCGGCATTGCCAAATCCTTTACTTAGGCTTAAGACCTGAGGACCAATTTCGGTTTGAATGGCAACAGTAGATGAGGCTGAAGAAATCCAGGCTCTTCATATAAGTACCCTTGAGTTGCAGTGAGACCATGAACGTTTTAAAACTAAAAAGCAGTCACTTCAGAGCCATAGCTGATGTCCTCATCCAGCATTGATCAACTACTATTTGCATAAAATGAGGATGAGCCACGAATCCGAGTACAAATTCTGTAGGGAAGTAGATAAAACTACTGAGCATCTAGTATGTCGTTGCGACGCTTTAGTTAACAGCAGACTTTGAAACTTAGGGAGATATACTCCTATATCTGGAACTTACGGATACAAGGCGTTTTCGCCCAGAGAATGTCCATTTCTGGACGGCTGCTCAGTTGACTCGGAGGAGGGGGTTATTACAATGGGCACTACCGTGTCTTAATGCTGCTCGTTCAAACTCCCTCTTCTAAACTAACTAAGCATGACTATAAAGCTTTAAAACCTTGAATCATTTAAGTTTTGCTGACATTGATACAATTTAGCTTGTATAATATACACTTTTTGGGAAAATGGGAAAGCAAGCACACATAATTCCCGAAAAGGAATAGTAACATGTAATTTCTTGGTCACGATACTTATACACGAAAATAATCTGGGGGCTTTGGGAAGACCCATATCAAGATAACGTATTTGACTTATTTTTCCCGTATAATGTATAAAGCTTGTCACTTTTATTGGATCTCTTCTGATGTCGATCGATGTAACTGTATATACTCTCGTAGAAAAATACTCGCGATGAGAATCGTGCCTTCAAACAATGCAGTTTTTCGGAAACGAAACCTATGAGTGCTGAGTAAATATTGGGGAACGCATACATATTTCACCGTCGCGTCGCGTCGACGAGAATGAATCACGTACGTTAACCATATGTTCTATTGTGAGACAAGCAGAAAGATTGTAGGTATATGATGGCATCAATATATTTTATTGAAGATATAGAAATTTACCAACTTTCACGTGCACTACTTACGCGTGGTGTAGGTCACCAGAGGAAATATATATCTATACAAGGAGGAGTATGGATTTTGGGTTGTATTCTGACAATTCGATGACATTTTGCAGCAATCGTTATCAAGTTATCAGATCTATATCGTACCATTTATCAATTTTTATATACTGATAATACTAAAATTACAGCAGATTGTCGAGGGTAAAGGCGCTAGACACTTAATATTGTGTATCTGGTCATAAAAAATGACTGAGTCATGTTAGTTGAATACTAAAAATGGAACGTTGATTGTTGAGAGGTAGCAAGCTGTCGCAGTTATTCATTCCCCATTTATTTGCAGACAAAAATTGTAATATGTTGGAGATAACAAGCGAACAGACAGGAGCTTACTAACAATTAGGAGATTGTGAAAAGATGGATTCAGTCGTCAGGCTATACAACAAAGGTAAAGAAAAAGAAATTTTAAAGTAATGAATATGTTTGGGTAGGTGTTTTGAATAGGACTGCAGCACAAAACGTAAATGCTTAATCTTGACTAAGAAAATCCCTAGCGCAAAATAACTTTTAATTTCTTCTGTTGATTATGTGCCACCTTGCTTTCCAACGATCGCAGCACTTTTTATCATAAACGAATAATAATTGTTTTTACCTACAGCTATGTCTAAAAATCCTATTGCCAATTTCGCACCTATTTTGTTAATTTCATTTCACTCTTCTTCTTCTTCTTCTTCTTCTTCATTATCAGATCCTTAGTGACCTTTCAGGCGTCGCATTGGGCTCTGGTTTTTGTTTCGTCCATTTCTTCCACCGTATCCTGTCTCCTGCTGATCTTTTTGGGTTCCCTAAGGTTTTCCCTTTTTCCTTCCCATACTCTTCGATTTGGTCCATTCTTCTTTTTCTAGGCCCTCCTATAATATGATCATCACCACATGCCTGTACAGGTTTAGTTGCTTTGTTTTGATATTTTCTATTATTAGTTTCTGGTTTACTCTTTTCTTAATTTCATCGTTTCTTATTCTGTCCAGTTTGGTTACTCCTGCTATATTTCGAATATGTTTCATCTCCAATACACTGATCTTTGTCTCTTATTTTTTCTTTATCGTCCAGTTTTCACTCGCGTATGTCAGGGTTGGTACTACAATTGCGTTGTGGTTCTGCAGCTTTACTTCCCTATCTATTTCTTTGTGCTTCAATATTGTCTTGTCGAGTGCGTAGTAGATTTTTGTAAGTTTGTTTTCTCCGTTTGTTATTTCTGAATCCAATCTTCCGTCGTTCGTCCCTACGCTACCAAGATGTTCATAAGTTGCTGCTTGTTGTATTGCTTTTCCTTTACATTTTACTTGGGCCCCAATTGCACATGTGTTTGTTTTTTGTTGATTATCATTAATTTCGTTTTCTATGTATTTACTGCCATTCTCATGTTCTCTATCTCTTCAGTGCACAAGTTCAGTTGTTCTTGCATGTTGCTCTTGGAATTTAATCAGTACTATATGGTCTGCGTAGAGGAGATCACTCACTTTCACCGGTTCAAAGTTTTTGTATCCTACGACAGTATTGCGTCTTTTGCCTTATGCTCTTTGTTATCTTGTTAATTTTGATTATAAACCGTAGTGGAGGATTAAGCTATGTATATCCTTGTTTTATTCCTTTCATTTCACCCAAGAGGTTAATATAGCGCTGGGAATTGCTACCAACAAAGGTAAAAGTGTTAGCATCGTCCCATATTTCGAAGTAGTACGTGTATCCTTAATATATACACAATAATTTCGAATACCCAAAACAAAATGTATAGCTTTAATTTAAAACTCACAGTAAATTGCTCATATTTATCTTGTTCATAATGCGTAATAAAAACGTTTGCAGTTTTTAGATTGAACAATTTTATCTGCACGATCTTCATTGTAGTACGCAATCTTGTTTGTTTATATTTATTTGACTTTTTATCGCTTATACGTTCGTTAATTTCAAGAGAAATTTAGAATGTTTATTATCAAAGCTTGGAAGATAACCTTCATAGCAACACGTACATATTTTATGATGTTTTACAAAGAGGCAAGCGAATAAGGAATCAGGCTGGTAATATTATATTTCGGAGTTACGAAACCGTAGTAGACGCTTAATGTGAATTAAATTATATAACGCGTGGATTTAGGTGGAGGTTGATACTGTAAGGGTGAAATTTTTATAGAAGCAGCATATATGTAATCTTTAGAAAGCGTACTGTTGAAATCCCTATCTGCAATCGTCCAATTACTTGGAATTCTCAATATTCGATTTTTTTTTCATAATAAAATATATACTACATTTTATTTCTATTTATATAAATATGTTGATGAAATCGATGATCCACCCAAAAGGCACCTCTTTGAAGTCGAACCTGTGATTATGGGTATTGCAATTTAATCTTCCTGAGCAAACTTGGGTTGTGTTTGTTGCTAATACGATGTTATGGTGGTTTACGTAGTTTGTAAAAGTGTCCAGAATCGGATGTTTCGCGAGTTTCTCACCAGATTTGCTTATAAAGTCTAAATTATAATCAGAGTCCGATCTAGCGAATGCCTCCCGAACATACTTTCCCGCTATTAAAAGAAATTGTGCTGCATAATAGAAACTCCATCATCGTATTGACAGTATGTCACATTTACTGTTCTATACTTTATCTCTATCTCCGTTGCTTGCTAATATCTACCACGTGTTTTCTTCTGGGTATTAAATGTAATCCTTACATATTGTGTATAACCGTTATTCCATAACTAAAATAGATTAACGTCGTGTAAAGCTCGTTTTCAATTACGATTCTATTCTTCATATTGAACATAGTCAAATTCAATAAAACCACCAGTAATATAACCTAGGTTATCTTAATAACAAATCTCTTATTCGCAATTTATATGTTAATCCGCAATGATGCCAACACACTGGCGTTATACGAATAGGTACAAAAATAGAAACGCGAACGCGTAACAGAACTTTTTCCTTTCTACCTCAATTAAACCGGCGGTAATAGCAAAAACAGATATAAAGCGAAGTATCGTAACCGGACAAGACGGCAAATATTTCATTTATCCAAGGAATAATCGGACATAAACAGAGCGTGAAACTGCAAAAACAAATCGTTCGAAACGTCTAAGGTTGGCTGCTTTATTATGTATTATTTGCGTCTAATTCCCTTATTGACCGTTGATTGCTCGCATAACTGATTCTAGCGGTAGAAGATGGTTTCTAATACGGCGAGGTAATTCCAAATTTGCGGTTAGCGCTGCTGGAATTATGCACGGATGTATTAGGTTGATATACGGAGATAATTTTAGAACGTTTTTAACCATGTGAGCCGTGATTAATGCTTTAATTTTGGCTTTAGAATTAAATCAGGCGGAGAAGGATAAATTTAGATTTACGTATACTTTTCCAACCTACACCGTGTTATATTAATAGAGTATATTTGCTTGATTCTTATGTTTAAAGCTATAACAATATTTATTTAGTTATTTGCAATTTTTGCCATTGGAAATTGATATCAGTTTCCTCCCTCAGCGTCCTGGAGGTTGCTTTCCTCTAACCAGGAATTTGTTAGGCAACCCTAGCGGTTACGATAACGTCAGGTTGTTACATGTACATGTTGTATCCCTCTTACCGCTGTTGTGCTAAGATGGGATCATGTTACGACATCTCCTCAAACTCAGATGCTTATGAAAAATTCAAACATGAAGCTATGCAAGAATTGTATTTTCTTATCTGCAATTTGATAAAAGGCTAAGCCAAACTTAAATGGGCCGCTTTTAGTTATGCCTATGCTGGTGGGTAACTTTTAAATTTGTAATGATCCCAAGAAAATTCACTAACAATAAGACTCAATGTTTGCTAAGGGTAATATCTATCAATTTGTCACCGTGATAACTTTCCAGAAGATATTTGATTTCCCCAACTTCCACAGGTTCATCCAGTTTTTTACCTTTCTTGCTCCTCTTTTTTCTTCCTTTTTCCCCAGAAAAATACAGTTGCATTGATGATTTATGCCTAATTTGGTACGCATGGCTTCATCCACTCCATAGAAGGAACCTCGTTTCGTTTACAGATGGATCTCTGATGGGTAAAGGTGCGACAGTCAGAATCTGAAAATTGGAACCGAATCGGTATACTGTTTGCTCGTTACCCCACGCCCTACCAAGCTGAGATGCTTGATATCACCTCAACAGAAGCTATTTGGGCAAATACGGTACTGTTTAGAACAATAGCAACAAAACGATCACATAATCTAAGTTGCCATTTTTAAATGGTACAAGTAAACTTAAGAAAATTATATACACAAGTATATAATTTTCTTAAATACACAAGTATATGTACGCACTGTTACATTATCGAAATTCGAAAGTACACAATCACAAAAACAAAATGGATTCAAATTTCAAGTGTGCAAAATAAAAGCAACGAAGTACTTGATAACAATAGGCAACCTGCGTTGTAGGAGATAAATTGTCTTTAAGTTGTTTTTGCACTTCTTGAAGCAAATTGGACGTTAGTTCGTTTTAAATGATGAAAGTGTTTAGTCGCTTTGAAATGGCGCGCGATAAATCCTAAGATAGTTTTCAACGCGTACAATACCCGATTTTCAGAACGGAGAATCGCTAATAAATATAACATTAATAGATCTATCATCTGCAGAACTATTAAAAAGTACAACTCAACGAATAGCGTTATTACAGTCCATTCAGGTGGACGTTCGCGAAGAACTTTCATTCAAATGGGTAGAAGAATTGAGTTGTCTCGGGAGGGCAGTAATTTTGATGTCATAGGATCTCAGGACAAGACTCAGGCAATCTATCAATCTAACTATAGTAAAAGTACTATTAAGTTCTAATGAATAGTAAGTTTCTTAAACCTGAGAGCCATTTCGAAGCCGCAGCTGGTGTCCTTATCGCCCACTCAATTATCATCTGTATAAAGTCAATCTCGGTAATAACTATGAGTGCAGATTCTGCGATAGATAAAGCTACTGACCACACTTAGGAAATAGATCTGGAACGAATGTCGAATGTCGTGTCCGGGCAGAAAAGGTCAATTTTTTCTTAAGGAAGATAGGCGCTTGGACTGATCCGTTGATTCGACGAGGTTAGTACAAACGACTGTTCTAAGCTTGCATGCTACCTTTTCGGGTTCGTCCTTCTAAACGATCTAATTAGAGGAGATGGTATCTATATCAAAGATTATTGCGCTAATTATATAAATTTAATCATTGCGCCAGAACTTTTCATTAGTTTCGACAAGAATAAAATGTTTGGGTATTTCATTTTCTTTAAACTAGAGAGACCTGTGATGTAAATCTCTTCTGGGTTTTATCGTATGTTATTGTGTGACGTTTCTTTTGATTTGATTTATGTTTTGTAGTTCTTACGCAGGATACTTACCTTATTTATATGTTAAGTGCTTGATGAGAGAAAGTAAAAATTTCATCGCGAGATGTAATTACTCGCTACATAAGTCTAAAACGGTATGAACGTATGTATATGCTCTAACAATAGTATTGACGTTAAAAACTTTCTGTATTTCGTGTCTATGACATACTGACAGGATAAAGATTCTTTGTTTTGTTCTTAAACTCTTCGTGTTTATATTTTTCTAAAACGCTGTGTTCATACAATACATAAGTACTAACTATTGATGTGAAAGTAAAAGTTAAAATTTAGTGTTCGTTGTTTTGCTCTTTTATACAGCTGTTACAGAAACTTAACAACCTCCAAATTAACATTGGTAAAAGTATATAAAAATTGTACCCGTGCACTTTCAATTTGGATGTCAGACAACTTTCTTTCGCTCCGCGATCTCTTAATAGTAATGGGAACAAGTTTGGATTTATATATGTAAGTACTACATTTACACCGGTACCAGTACAAGCCATTTAGTCGTAAAAACTTAATTTTAAGCTGTAATTATTCCGTACACACGTTTCTATAGAAATTTTGCTGTGGAAAACATACGCAATTTCCTTCCTTTTTAGATCACATCGAACAGGGAAATTTGCATTTAGAATACTTTATATTGAAGAAAAATGCTCGATATTTGCATACATATAAACGTTTCAAAAACCTACTTATTCGCGTAGGTGTTTATTGCAGATTCATGCATGCAACGGCATCGATATTTCTCTCATGGGACAGGTGCATGCGAATATACGCCTATCAGAATCGAGCGCAAAAATTTTCTGGAATAGTTACACTACATCCACGTTGTAACCCTTCATTTACATATCGCCATCGGGCAATTTATCTAGCCTAGTGGTGTTATAACGAGCGGTTGCTTTGACGTATTTCTAGAATATGTAGGAATCTTCGATTTATATTATAATGACGTAGGAGGAATAGGTTGCATAGATATTTTTGGAAGTAGGAATTAAGGATTAAGTTTAGTGGATGGTGAAGTCATGATACTAACCGTAATTGGGAATGGATTAATTAAAATGTAAATTTTGATGGAAATTGTGATCAGTCACATGAGCTATGGGACGTAATCATTGGCGTATGCAGTAATTCATAAAACAGAAAGAATTCAGATTACCAGAAATATTCCAGTCTCGGTAATTTATTGGAAATTGCTTCACACAAGGAGAGTGATACCGTTTCGTTTGTATTTACTGGTGGAACAAGAGACAAATCAATTACACAAATATTAATCTGGCGAGAGAATTTGTTTAGGATATCTTGTCCATTGTTTGTGTTAATTTTTCTGAAAGCTCGTAACTTCTGATATCTCGTTGTTCATTAAATTCTCTAAAGCAATTATATTGCGCCGTCCGAGGAATTCTGTTAAAATCTACGACCGAAATGTTGAGTTAATTTCACTTAACTGACTATGGGAATATACCAATTGAATTTTAGCTACGGTTTGAAAGGAAATTTCAAATATATTCTAAATTGATACTGCTTCGTTCATTCATGCTTTCAATTAGCCGACTGTGGGAATGGTCATTGGGAATCAGTCTTAACAGTTTTAATCACGATCAGGAAAGACTTCTAAAGCGATCAGTATGCAGTGTCCAATATTATATAATCTCACTGAACTAAACTTATTATTATAAAAGTTCGTGAGGTTCGGTATGATACAGTTTTCTTATTTCATTGTCCAGAAGCTGGATGACTTATGCTGTCATGTTCAAGTAGACTTTTTCACAGCTTATTACAATTTCCCGAATTTCTTTGCATACCCATTTAATTGCCAGGTCATGATAAAGTTCTTTATTAGTTACATAGCTGTAAGCATTTGTGAACAGTCGAAGAAATTTGTTTTGGCTTCGTTGAACTATTAATTGATTTGTTAACTTCCATAAATGCACCCCGCACGTCTAGATTGGCTTTATTATGGACTGATAAGTCAGTCTTTTGGATCTTAGGTGAAGTTGGGAGTATCTTCCTACTAAGCAGTACATTTGTCTAGTTTTGAATCTGATCTGGAAAAATTTAGACGTTATGACTAACATGCGAAGCTGATTATACTTAGCTAACCGTCGGAGTATACAGATTGTGCTAATTCTAGCTATAATTACAAACACATACAATCCTATAAAGATTTTCTAAACTAATATGGCGCCATTTGCCATACATTTTTAAGCAAATGAAAATTAAATCAACATTGATAGCTTTAGTTACGACCAAATATTTAATTTCAAAAGTCTTTTAAACTATTTGGATTTAATTGGTGTTTCAACACCCATTAAATTCTGTCAATTTAGAAAATCTTATAGGGTAAAACGCTAGGCGTATAGTGCACACTTCGAACAGTGATAGTATCAGTATTTGTGCATTCATTATAAACGGTATCTGTTTTGAATCTTTTGGAGTCTCATACTATTTTATTCTATTATTTGCACCCAACAAATACAGGCGTAGTTAGAAAGATTTAAGGTGCTCTCAAGTATACTAACGTAATAGGAATTAATGAAATGTCAGAAGTATTGTGTGTTGGAATTGGTTGTTTTAATTGCAAATATAATAAACTTGTTCTTTTGCGTACGGCGAGTCTCGTGAAGTCCCGAAGAAATTATCGTCTTATACCTCTACTATCGATTACATCAACATCATAGGAAACATAACTATTTCTGTAATCGACAAGCTCTAGCGTACTTTATAGATGACAGAATACAATTAGAGTTGCTTCTAAATTACTGCAAATAATAGTGGATGGGATAGGTACACGTAAATTCCCTGTGCCTGTTCTAATGAACCCGACAAAGAAAAATGTTTCTTTTTCATTACATTTTGTTAAACAATTTAATTATTCAAGTTAGGCATTCTTCTGGGTTCAATACTAAGTCCTTTATTACTTATATGATATACATAGCCTCTTAGACTGTTAATTCTCATACCGAAGAAACTAGTTGTAATATACAACTTATAAATTAAGTTGTTAGAATTTCGGCATTTGTTCCACTGCAAGAATATGAAATTTAATTTGATGAAACCACACATCATATCCTATGCGATTTTTCATGTGCAACGCATTACGGCCTATCCACTGAACATTATCATTTAGTTGTCAAAATGCGTTTCCGATTTTCCGTAGAACGTGTGGTGGGACTTATTTTTAATGTTATCTGATCTTCAAACCACAGTCGAAATCCTACTTTCCTCATTACGCGAACGAAAACTGGCCATGAGACAGCTTGAGGCAGTACGAAAAATTTTCTAAATCAATAAAACTAAAGAATTTCCGAAGTATACAGCAAGATATTCACTTTAAGGCTGGTACATTTCCCACAACAGTACGAAACAAAATCATTTTGATTCTACGAGGAAAATCCTTTTGAAACAAGAAATTATTTTAGGTCATTTGGAACCATTCAAATTTCCAAACAAACTTGACCACAAACTCGAACGATTTATTCAAATACTAAGAGTTAATGTAGACTTCTAACATGCTAGTGAAGTACTTTTTTAATCAAAGTTTACAAGTGCTACTTTATTTCCTTTCTTTATTTTTTTACCCAGAGTGATTACTTGGTTGCCTAAATACTTATTTGGAACTTCCTCAAGATTGGGGCGAAGGATTGGAGATACTTTGATCAAAATTTCCAATCGAGATATCAACTACGTGACAATTGTCCCCCTCCCAGAACTCTTTAGATTGTTGATTAATAAACTACTTAGTTCATCAGAATTTGTTCTCTTTGGATAATTACTAGAACGAATTACAAGTAACAGAATTGAAATCACATTTCTTTTGCACAATATATGGTGTTCTATTCAGGTTTGCCCGTTTAAAGAGGTTAATGCTGAATAAGCAGTTTTGGCTTACCACGGACTCTAACCTTCATATTTATTTATTTATTTATTTTATTTGCCCTACAGAACAATCCAATTACAGGACAAAGTACAAGAGATATATCAAGCATATGTATATATACAATGTAATCTTAAGATAAAATGATAAAGAAAAACATAAATACAATTATTTTATTCTATTGTCTTGAAGAAGATAAATTTAATATTACCGGTAGTGACATATGGTTTATATCAGCATCATAACATGTAACATTAAATGTATTACACGTTTTATATATGGGAGACTTGCGTATTATATTAGTACATGCACGGGGACAGAGAAAAGTCACATTAGATCTAGAAGATATTCTAGGTACATAAAAATTTATTCATATTGTCCAGAAAGATTAATTATTCGTTTTTTCGGTCCTTTGGTGATATCTTCATTTCTTATTTTTATTTTTTCACTTTGCGTGTTTACACCATTTACGTTCTGTTTTTCGTGTACTACTTTGTATCCATATTTACTATTCCTCTGTAGATATTTTTGATTTTTCCTTAAGATAAGTACAACAGCAACATTTGTTGTGTTGTCATATATCATATATTGAAATCAAGCTGCTTAGAAAATGTACAAACAATTTATAAAGGTAAAATCTAAAGCTTCATCCAGTGATCATCAGATTGAAGTACAAAATTTAAGGTACAATATAAATTTGGTTTGCGGTTTGAACAAACTTCTGCTACTACTTATCCATCCTTCAACTTTGTAGTCGGCCCCAGTACTTTTTCTTGAATGTTACATCACGTAGAAGATGATTACTAAATCGAAACACAACTTCTCATTTTGCAAATGAATTCTTACTCAATTTGAATGCAATCCGGCTCAATCCAGCATTATATCAAACGATTCACTCACTGTTAAATTGGCACATAAACACCAAATTAATTTCAGGACTTTCACGTTCTCTCCATAGACTCCATGTGAGATGATAAATGATAGCTGCAAACCGGGAGTAGACGCCGATGCGTTCATTTGCGAACCGACCGTACCGTGTAGTCTATTCAGAAATTAAAGATTGACACAATCTGCACCTCATCGTTACGGCATACGGCCTTATTGTGGTGGATACCGTACTACGTCGAAGGCTGGAGGCAAGCCATGTGTATGGAAATTCTGCATTTCTGCATGAATAAACATCACACGTTCAAACAACACATTAGCTTGTCGCGTATACCGAACAATTAGTGTACGAGGTTCAATGCCTTCGGTCCAGATTACAAAGCAGGCTTAACGTGTTACGTACTCTAATCTTGATTGCGACACCTTACGTTTCCGTGTATTTTTTTATGAAAGATATGGTGAATATGAAGACAGTTTTGCGTCGGATTAGCTGATTCTGATACCTATGTTTTGCACTACGGATGGAGCTGTTATAAAAAGTTTTTCAATATTAACTCTTTTCGATAGATTGGTATTTGGTTAAGATGACAAACACTTCATTCAGTTTGTGATTATGTTTACAGTAGAAGGTCTACAATTTAATAAAATGAATTCAACTTCGTTCGAAAATCGCATAAAAATAATTCAAATCCGTTATGAAAGTGGTCGACCTATAAAAGCCAAATTTCATAAAATCATGAATATTTTCGACCGTTATGATCGTCCATAAGAGTCAACTGGGTTCGTATATAACGTAGCAACATGAAAATGTACTCTTACCGGTCGTTCGAAAGAAAATATTGCTGCTGTGAGCGATAGTGTTGACGAGGATAGAAATTTATCAATTCCACGACGTTCTCAACAATTGAGCTAGACCGGGAGCTCAACATGGCGTATATTGCGCGAGGATTTGGCTCTAAAGCCTTATAAAGTCCAGTTGGTGCAAGAATTGCAACCACCAGATCACGATCAAGGTAGTGGATTTTTGACAAAATCATCTTTCCTAACGACCTTCATTTTCACTTAAATGACTACGTTATCAAACACAATTGTCGCATGTGGCCTTTTGAAAATCCAAGGACAGTTGTTGAACAATCATTATCTTCATCTCGTGTCACTCGTTTGGTACGCATTTTGGGCTGCTGGTGTCATTGCGTCTACTTTTTCCTAATGATGCTGCCATTACGGTCAATGCAGTGTGCCATAGAGACATGATAATTTCTTATGGTTTATTTTGGATGATATGGTTATCGGCGATTTGTGGTTTCAACAGGACCTGGAAAACTTGCCACACGGCTCAAGCAACAGTCCATTTATTCAGAACCAAATTCGATTGACGTTTGATTTCTTGTAGAGGTTATGTCAATTGGCCACCAAGATCATGCGATGTAACACGGTTAGATTATTTCTTCTGGGGCTACGTGAAATATTAAGTTTATAAGGACAATCCAATAACAATTGCAGAGCTCAAAGCCAACATCGGAAACGTAATTCGTGAGATTGAGCCACAATTATGTACAAATGCGATTGAAAATGTCAAAAGAATGGATATCTGCCAACGCAGTTATGATGACCATTTACCGGATATTGTTTTTCATTCATAAATAATAGAGTCTCTACAACATATTTCAATTTAAGTATTCCAAGTTTTCATTCAAAATGTGTGTTGTTTCCATTAAAGAAAAGTTCTTATTGAGAGACCCTTTATGTATATATTAATGGTAAATACAGAGCGGAAACTGTGATTAACGATACACGAAGAAGTTGTGTACAAAGTACGAGTATTACTAATTCGTGGTTATTCCATGACGGAAATGGGAGCGATAATTTTGGTAACTAATTACACTGCATAATAGATAGATTAGAATTTCACTTTTCCGGTGTTACTCACAAAAACTATTTTCATTCAAACAAATAGATATCTAAATGCATATTGATACATTTGTTATATACATATTTCATTGCCTTTGGCCCGAAATATTCTATTTTCTACATCATCCTTGTTTAAATTTAACGCCACAAAACAGAAAGTTGGGAAAAGATAAATCAGAACAATATTTTGCAGATGCTCCAACTAGGTTTCGGAGCACCTTTTCCATTCAGGTGATATATAAAAGAATACTCAATTATAGCTTCGTTTCAGATCCTTATAATTAGATCAAAGTTTCATCATCCATAACAATAATTAACTTCGTTGCCTGGATTTTCACGCTTTGTTTCTGTTAGAAGTCCTCTCTAGTCTGGTAAAATATTTTCCCATCAATTATTACTAATCAACGATAATGAAGCTAATATTAGACAGGAACCATACAGATTAATCCCATTTCACAAATGACAAAATAATAAATAATTTCATTAGTTTGTATCTACTATATTGTATCATTAATGACTAATGCCCATTCTAACCGTAATTTAGCAGGGCTTAATTGGCGCACATAATCTCGAATAAGTTATTAATCCACCTAACGAATTTGCGGTACTATTAAATTGTACAATCCCTTGTATACGTTTCCCCGCAAATAAACCATATAAAATAAAATATTCGTTCGTTAGACGCAACGTGGTAGAACTACGTAATGATGCGGTAGCTATAGTAGGGACGTCGTAGGAAATGTATAATTTTACGTAATCTTTCGCGAAAATGACTACGTCGCCAGGAAGTGTATCAGTTTACGTTTGTTTTTGCGGCCAGGAACAAAGCTACGGTAAAAATCCACATGACGTGACTTATATGTTGTAAGTTGTTTCGTGAATGTGGACGTAGTGTTTGGTTTTAATTAATTGCTGATGATTAGTGTTGAATGTTACTGTTATAAATTAGTTTTGAGTTTCTACAATGACAATTATTGTTCTAAACGATATAGGTAAGTACTTTTTCCCAGTTTTGTTTACCAAGGAGGATTTATGTAAAGACTAAGAAGGAAGTACGTAAATGCGTAAGAATTCGTCCCGCCGCATTAGTTGAATATTTCATCGATTAAAGTGTTCAATCGATATAAGTGTTCTTTATCTTCTACACACATCCTTTTGTTCATAAAAAGAATTAAATTTTTGTATCTTCCTACTATCGAAGCTGACAACATTCCTATTAGAAAGCGATGTATAGTACTAAAAGTGATAAAACGTTTTGACAGACGATTGGAAGGTACGCGTTGATGATTGTAATGTGTGATTGTATTAGAGTTGATGCTTCACAAGGCACACGACAATAAATACTTACACTTAAACCAAATTCTTTGAGTAGTGACTTATTTGGGGAAAAAAATTGCATATGGAACAGATTTAATCGACTGGTGCATGAAGTAGTGTGTAAAAGTAATATATTTAGTGTAAGAATTCACTTATGCCTGTGATATGCATGATATTGAGAGGACTTCGGCTAATTAGAATTTCAAAATAAAAATAAATAAATAACAATATCAAAGCAGTCGCAAATCCAATTGTGAGAAGCGAACCAGCGACCAAGAATTTTTCGATTTGTGGATATAAGATTGCTTGCTTTATTCATTTGAGTTTACCACCTTGTAGTTTTTCTTTTGGTTCTTGGCTCCATTTTCTGAAGATAGGAAGAAGACATATACAACTAAAAACATTCAAACGCCAACATCGTAACCCTTAAGAGTACCCCAAAAATTGATACAAAGGACTCTCCTACCAAAGTAATTTTTTTTATTGCAACTTAGGGAAACTACGTATCTTGATTGAAATCGTTGATTTCACCAATCATAGCATTCATAACTTTCCCGGCTGTCATCTCCCAACGTCTTGTTTCGGTTTGAATAGGGGATATGTGTTGTGAAGTGAGATTGAAGATGACAGAAACATCGTACTCTGAATTAATGACCACATATTGCGGCGTGAAATAAACCGACAGCACTTTAGACTGTATCCTTTATGTTCCTAGAAGCATACTTACCGCACGTCCTGCAAATAATTTACAACCGCAAAATAGATCGTATTACGTATATGGATGAATATATGTATTTCAACACAACTCATTATCAGGATCATTACAAACGTAAAATATCGGGACTCAAGATTAGGGTTCAAAAATTTCTTTCAAAGCCTTGCTCCCGTACTCGTAACAGGTTTTTATATTTTATTAAATAATTGTAGATAAAATGAGTAACTTGTGATGTTTAAAAAATTGCAAAGCGAAGAATCCTAGATTTTAATTTTTAACTAACCATAAGTTATTTTGTGACACAACCTTTATTATTTGAAACCTGATCGATAATTCCATTTACGGAAAATCCAACCACGACATATCAATTCTTATTTTAGATAAAGGAGAGAGAAAACAAACGTAGAATCAATGAATCATACACGTTGAGGATTTCCCCGTATTTATTTATCAAAATTCTCGATCGCTATGCGTTCAAAAATAATTTTCTGGTTTCTGAAATACAAAACTGAACACTGTAATTTTGAAAGAACAGATTAACAGGGAGAAGGATAAATTTTTCGATTTTGGAGTCTGGAACCCAATCATCTAATAGTTCAAGTCAAGGTAACTTTTAAACTGTTTATCGAAGTCTTGGACGTTTTTTGCACATTTATTGGTAATTACGAACTACGCAACTACTGCTTGACTTCGACGTCTTTTATTTAGTGTACCACCGTACACGTCCGTGATTTCTTATCTAAAACTAAAGCGAAGTATGTTTCGTTCGTGTGGTAAGAAAGAAATTAAATTTTGTGTTCGTTGAAATCTAATGGTATAGGAAGGTAGAAAATGAAGAAGAATTTTGTTCTCTTTAAGAAGGCCGAAGGATTCTAAAATTTAGTTGAATATTATGTGCAACACATAGTTCTCGTGGCTTTTCCTCTGAATTTGATACGTTGGTTGCCGAAATAAATATTTTGAAGTCTTGCAAATTGGGTTGCAAATAGTTATTTTATATATTTGTTATAACACTGGTACATAGATATTCACGTTGATAGCAATTAACAGAATTATCTGACGTTTGCATCATATTCTACATAGATTTGCATTCGTTTTCTGAAAGCAATAAAACGCAATTTGATTACCAAAAATATGTAAATTTAAATACCAGATGCAGCCAGTACAGATGAGAAAAAGAAGGAAAAATTTCGCCAAGATTTGTATCTAACGATAGTCACTATAGGCTATTGCTGCCGATGAAAGCATGTGAAGAAGTGTAACAAATATAACTAATTGCACTTGGAAAAGGGTCAGTGCTGTTCTTAGTTGCATGGTCAATCGATCTGCTTGGCTTTTTAGGTTAGACACACGTAGAATGCTGATTGTAGATCAACACCGGTAAAGCAGAGGATTGTCGCCTTTAATTAATTATAGGTCTAACAAGGCGACAGAATTACTAAATATCTTACATACATTACTAATGTCGCCTGATTATGTTTAAAATTAAAGACGAAGATGAAGAAAGAAGAGATAATTATCGTTTTACGTGTGCCTAGCTTTACATGGATCTCGTTCTAAGTACATTTGATTGCTGTACAGTTTTCTTCATCTCGTATACCCCTAGTATTCCTTGCTAACAGTTATTCATTAATTTCTCTTGGCATCTGCACGTATGCAACATAATGCAGTTGAACCTCCTTAGCTCGAATGCTTATATGCCGCTCCAAATTGTTTCATTTCGTGGGAAGTACGAGTTAGAGAAGGTCATAAGATATTATTTGATATACCGTGTTTTCAAAACTTATGAATGAAATTAAAACAGAACAAAGTACAAACAAAGTAAAACAAAACTTATTACAGAAAATATTTTAGTACTATCACAGGAAACCCGAAATTATTTTTTTAAGTTTGAAGAAAACTGGTAAATTACCGCTGAGATGATATATGTTTATTATTTAGACGTAGAAATATCGACGCCATTAAAATTCGGATCATATCTTGGGCAAGGTCAAGTGGATATTACGATGGGGCGTGTTTGTTTAAGTTTACGCATGCCCGATTTTTAACGCAGAGTTCATCGAACTTCCAGTACTTTAAATGTTTGTTTAGAGAGGGAAATGTACACGCTAATAAAATTAGGTGAATATTTATAGCAAGGTCAAGTGAATATTAGGTTTTAGCCAAGTTCTTTTTACACCGCGCATAATAGACCAAAAGAGTGTTTATCGTAATTCATTTATTTTTCTTTCCAGTCAACACCTTCGTGTATATCGTGTGTGTGTCTGTGCCCAAAGCCGACTGGTACATGAGAACACAAGAGCATGTGAATCTCCTTGTACGCTGGGTAGTAATTGTATTGAAATTTTCAAGTATGGCCAAATTAAAAGCCGAATCTAACGCATAAACACAGCTGGAAAGCCAACTAAAACGGCCTGCTAGTGACATTTGCAATTACTTAACCTTCCTATACTCACGCATACGGTCTGTGAGACCGACTTATATAGTATAGTATACGTTTTTCATTTTGACGTGAGTATAGGAAGGTTAATTGTCAAATCAATACACCTTGTGGAAGCACTCTTCCTGGGGCAGTTGGGTTGTTTGGGTGGAGTATCTTACTTGTTGTTATTACCAAACCCGAATAAAAAAGAAGGGTGCCAATTAGATTAGCACTTCCTACCGTGAAATAATTAGCCTCCCATAGAACTAATTACAGGGCTCGGAATTGAATGGAAGAAGCAAGAATTGAGAATAAATTATGCAAGACGTGTAACGTGAAATATCAGTTGAAAGTGTGTGTAATACTGTTGCCTTTACTAATAAGTTTCCGTTAAATGTGTATATTCTTACAATTAGATAGGTCCAAAATATTAGAGGGCATAACCATGCGCATTCCAATTTGTTCATTCCCTGTTTAGCATATGACTTCATATCTAAACGGATTCCTCTCTAATTTAATGTGAGCCCATGTGTGCGCACATCAAGATCAATCAGAATTTTCCCAGAGATATTTTGGATGTATATTACTCAGGACCTCATGTTAATACTGAAAATCGTTTGAAAATGTCAAGGGGACGTTATTTTACTCGCAGAATTTTGTAACATCATACTATAGTAAAATAAAATGTGGCAAACAATCATTTCCATTCTCCATATGTCGCGAAATGTGTAACAAGTGTTTGTATCTCCTGAATTTTGATGTATAAAAAACCGTAACAAATTTACATATGTCGAAGTCATTGTAAATGCAATTCTTAAAAATAACCTCCTTAATCTATTATTCATCACCCAGCATGCGACACAACAGATTTTAAATGAGCAGTATTAGTTTTAAACTAGTTCGTGACTACGTGTAAATCCTAATCATGTTACATTATAATTTGCAAACTCCCAGTCGCGCTCAGGCTGTTAAATCAAGTTTTTATCGATATTTTCCTCTTTCCCTACGAAACGTTGTTAGCGAAGGAATTCCTTGAGGAATCCAAGCTCTTGCTCCGAAGAATGTTTACGCACTCGCATAATACGATATAAACGCATATTTTACGTCAATGATAATAAATTATTAAAACGTTTTGCGTTCTTGAACTGCAACTGTACAGTTATCGCGTACATAAGCTTGAAAACCGCAAACTATGTAAACTTTTTCTAATCGAGCTGTGGGTAGTTAAGTGAAACGCACCGAGAATAAAGTAACGTTTCTAAAATGATTTATGAATGAGTCGCTCAGAAACTGGGTTCGGTACTGTTCACAATTAGTAGTTTACCTATCTTGGTATATGACGAATTTCTAGAAAAGCAAGCAAGTTACGATGTGGAATACAAATGAATTGTGCTTCTATATTTGACACAATCTATAAACTTATCTTTTGTGAAAGCCAAGTTGAGTCGATGCGAAATAATGGTTCCTAGTTAGTGCGGTGAATTGTACTGAAATACCTTGAGATAGGTAGGACATGTTTAGTTTGAATGAATTTCTGTCGCCTTTGTCTGTGCTCCTTTTATGATAAATTTAGTGAATATACCACACAGGTAATACTTTATACAGTCCACGTAATGTGAATAGGACCAAAGTATGTATGTAAAAACGTGTGAAAACTAATAGCGGTGTACTAGAATAAAAATAATATTGCTATTTGCAAAATACGCTGTTCAAAGAGAGATGCTACTGCATCATTTTGAGGCATTCGCTCGAAAAACGAAATAAGAAGGGGAATCCCCTAGATAACTTCGTACGGTACTCATAACAATCAATAGGCGGTTTGGCCGTACATAATAATAGCAATTGATCGAAAATTTTTATGCAGACCCTGTTCAACTGAAGATTACGTTACTGTAGTTGAAGATAAATACATTTTTAGTATGTAAATTGGTATTTTTACTATTTTCCTTATTACGTCGGCAGAATGAGCCGCAAAATATATTGCACGGCTGAGCTGCAAAAGGAATGATTAACCTTCCTATACTCACGTCAAAATGAAAGACGTATACTATACTATATAAGTCGGTCTCACAGACCGCATGCGTGAGTATAGGAATGTTAAAACAACGCGAAGCGAGCGTAAATCTTGTCGGTTTATTTCAAATACACATGAGTATTGCGCGAAAATGACAAGAAATGCAATAAAGTGGACATAAATAATAGAAACTTGCAGAGGAAAACGAAAAACATGGACACAACCAGACAGGCGTATTATTCGAGCGGCAAAATTTAAACCTATTGCTACTACGATCAATACAGTAACGAAGTTACCACCGCATATTGGCACTTCAGGTGTTAGAAGAAAATTAACAGAAGCACATTTGTACACTAGGACACCAAGAAGAGTGCCAGTTTTTAATTACCCCATTTAAATGCTGGCCAATCTTGATGTTTGCTGACGAACATGTACCTACCCCTAATATGTTTCTTATATTAGGGGTAGGTACACATCTAGGATCTAAATGGTGTAACATATTATGGTCCGGCAAAACCAGAATCTAACCATTTTCCTCTAAAATCAGAAAATAGTACGCTTGTTGACCTCCAAGTGCAGAATTCGTTGCCCAATACACCAAGAAGAAAAGCATGGTGACAGCACGTCCTTAAGGGCATGGGCACCGTTTCCTTGGACTAGCGTAGGGCCAGTTTATAAAATAAAGTTATGAGGGCGGATATGCACCTTACCATATTAATGGGGTGTAATCCTACCCTATGCGGAAGACGAAATATCAGTTGGTCCGGTATTTATGCATGATATCAACCCAAGACACACTACGAGAGGGACAAAATACTGGTTAGCAGAAAATATTGTTAATGTAATGTCATGCCCCGCTCAAAGCCCTCACATAAATCCAATAGAGAATCTTCGAATAGTCAATAGATGTTAAGGAACGCGCACAGAGAATTGTGGAACGTGGTTGATAATACCTGCAGATCATTTCAGTTGGAACTAACGCCTGATCAATTCTATATCTCGCTGAATGGAGGCAATTATCCACAACAGAGGATTTACCTCAAAAAATTAATAAACATGAATTTTTATACAAAACTTTTTAATTTCATAATACCGCCATTACTTTGAACACCAGTTATATTCGGTTTTGTACTACTTTTTAATCATGCTTTTATACTATTAGGTTTTTATCTAAAAATAGTTGCTTGTTACAAATAGAAACTTTTAGTGTTAATATTCTTTCTTTTCGTTTAGAACTAAGTATAACTTCTTTATTTCTCCTATTCCTGCTATTATTTTGCACACGACGGCATGTAACAAAGAATACGTCAACTTAGAAGTGTTGTATTATGTTTCAAAGCGCCCTTCAAAAAAGTTGGTGTATTTTGCATTCCGTTCAAACTGACTGTTAAAACAGATTTTTCAATATTCAGTTAGGATAGTTACTATCAGTCCATTCTTGGTTCTTGGGAGCGTAAAAAAATCGTTGAGATATAGATGGGGACATTTTGCCATTAATCGTTATTTGATCTCATAAGGAAATTTGAACTACTATGATCTGCTTTTAAAATAAAAGAATCCTAGGCCGATTGTTGACTGATACGGTGTTCAATCAACAAAAGAAACCCACTTGCCGAGGCATTTTTGTTCGGATGATTCTTTCCAAAAGTTATAAAACGCGGTACACTCCTCGACTGCACTTCGGCTTCTTTTTTGGACCACTTATCAACTCATAGCCGCCTATATGCGGCTGTAAATATCATTAAACAGACATACATATAAATATTAAATAAAACGAAATGAATTTAATACTTTCCATCTCGAATTGTTCCGATATAAATGATAACAACATGGTACATATTTTTTGCGGATGGAATAATAGGCATACAAAGGTACACAAACGGAAACATGTTGGGTGAAAAATGTAAGTATCCTATTGTAAGAAAGAACATAGCTTCGGATTACAATAAATCTGTTACGTATCGTGTATCACAGACGCTTACGTTCTAATTGCTATCCGATATTTCCTCGTATTTGTTTGGTGAAACTTTCTTTCCACGCAACATATTGAACTTTGCCATTAACTCTTTTTGCTGCATATGTGATGTCGAAGGAATTGCATTACATGCAATAAGGAAGTGTTGTATCTGACATTTTGGGATTGTAAATAAAGGATGCATTATGTTATAGATAATAAAAAATATTTAAAAGCGTGGTTTTTTATAATGACACAGAGGACTAGACGTATATGAAAATTGTTCTATATAAGGTGAAGTATATATAAGGTAATACCTAGACAGAAAAGCCTCTGTGAAAAACATGGGTGATGGGAGCTGAAGCATTTTATGGTTGTCTTAATAATAAAATAAATTGTCATCTTGTTACTAATTCTCTTCCTGCAATGGGAAATCTGTTTTTGCACAACATAGTCATCTTACGTTGTATCGAAGGAGATTGAGAAATAAAATAATTTTTATCGATGTTGGTACATATTTTGGCAACTAAGTTTTCATCCACCATGGAAAGGGTGCAAAGCAACGACGAGAATGATTTTATTGAGTTCTAAATCAAGAACATTACTCTGCGTTTCAGATTAAAATAATTTGTTCATAGAAATACCTACATATTGGTAAACTCCAACATTTCATATGTAATTTTACAATTAACGTTGATATCCTTGCTGCATTCGTAAAGGACTCTTTAAGTGTGGGTTTCATCTTTAAACTGGAAATTAGAGCGAAATATAAAATCGAAAGAAATTTCTTTCAACACCGCGTCGCTCGTTATTTAACGAATTGGCGTGATTTTCTCTTCCTATAAAACTCACTTGCTTCGCCTTTTGTCGCAATTAAGAGAGATCGGATATACTAGTTAATTTCCAATTTGAGGCAGTTTTTGCGTTGTATAAATTATATTAGCTCGGTAGCAAGTGAAAGTGATATGATTAGCGTAATGTGAAGTCATACTTACTCTTGATAAAAGTGAGAATTGAAAGGAAAAGTTTTTAACGTGTGTATGCATAATAACTATCGCGTTATTATTTACAGGAGAGTTAATAAAGTTAATTTTTCGCCGCTGAAGTAAAATAGTGTTAGAAAATATATAATTAAAAGCTCGTTTATTTAAAGATATTCTACGTAATGCTTTCTATCCTTAACAAACTTGACTCTTGAAGTTGTGAAAACAATTTATAAGCGTGTAAATCCTTATTATATTTTATGTCAGTAAAAAGAATTCTTATTCAGTATGAATTCTCATAGCTTTAGCGCCTCACTTGAATGGATTCGCGATCTTTTACCTAAAAGTAGGAAACTCATATCTTTGCCAGTTTTCCTTTTAATTTAATTCCCTTAAAATGCTATTAATGTAAGCTGTAGTACTTTTGCCGAAGGAAACGAAAATAGTTATCCAATAGAAATACGCCATTTCTTTGATGTGATTGCTCCCGCTTAATACAGAAGCCGATATTCTGGATTTTTTCTTCTTCCTCCTTCATTCTTTTACGTTTCGGCAGGTATCGGATACAACATTTTAAAAGAATCAATTCAGCTGAATTTTGGTGCGTTGCAAATTTTCGTTGGAACACCGTGTATAGTCGATTTAAATCGTCATATTTACGAGTTTTAACTTGTTACCAAGTGTATTTTCGCAAAAGAATTTAACAAAGCCTCATGCATTTTAATGGTGGCATTGTACGCTCTTTTATTTCTTTTTCTATTGATCATCATGGGAGGTGGCAGCTTGCAGCAAACGCAGCTAAAATCAGATTCAATGCCATCGGTCTATTAAACCTCTTTCTAAAATAAGTGACGGCGCTCGATACGACCATGAAAACTTAAATGATCGTGACAAAGCTTCTTCGAACGAAAATGGACTGAAAATGAGACTGCGGTTTCTACGTGATTCCCTGTTTAAATTAACACACACCATTTATTATCCACGTGAATTTTATTTATGAAATTGTACACACTGAATTTTTCTTCCCATTATATTTGTTATTCACGAATTGATACTTTTATTTATCGCAAAGCAGGAGCAATTCATCTGTACTGAATATTACCATTAAACCAACTTTAATAATAATAAAGATGTAATAACAATATTAATAGTAATAATAATGACAATATGTTCTTTGCGCATATTATGGTTTATTCAACTTTATTAAAAATCATCTCCTGGTAACTGGTTTCATAAAATTTTAAATGTAAAAATCGTATACCATATAAAAGGAAATTACCTTTAAAATGTTTGCTTCGCGCTATCATACGGACTAACCTAATAATATGAAGAAAATCCAAAGAACATATTAGATACTTTTACCTTTATGTTTAAATGTATGAGATGGAATATATGAATGCTATTCCGAAACAATACGTTCATATCTCTACCTAGAGGTATTTAATCTACATATATTTAACGTTAGACTGCATAGCAGCTTTCAGACCTTCGTCTCAAAAATATTTCTAGGGAACTACATTACGTCGTTGCTTATTAAGCTGGATATGCAACTTTACGTAATTAGTTGTATTTTATAATGCAAATAACAACGGCGAGAATACGAATTAAGGTGAAATATTTATTAAAGTAGAACCGGATACGCGCGTAAGGTAGTAGCCACCCGAGCGTGGAGAGAAAATAAGGGAGAATAGAATAAATTAAGGATGCGGGCGATGTATTTTATCGTGAAATAATAATTTCCCTCTCTTGTTCTAATTTCATAAATTAGCAATTACACGTTTCTTTTTACGGCGAACGAGGAGGGTGAATTATAATTTAGTAGCTTTTTATATTTCAAATGCATTTACGAACGGATCATTATTTATTTTTTCGTTGTGTTGATTGATGATTCTAATTAATCATCGTTATGGTAGAACTAGAACTAGATAGAGAGGTAAATAAGGGGACGATGTTTGGATTAACATGGAAGAACAAAGTTGTGTTAAATAAACGACGCATCAAAATGAAAATTAGGTTAGATGCGAGGACAGATGCGAGATCCAAAACCTCGCTGTAGGAAAAATGATTTGGAATCAATTTTATTATCTCTGCTTGCAATACAGATTAGCACTTAATTGTGATTATAAATGAAGGAATATGTTGTCCCTAACGAAGTAATGAAACATGTCTAACACTTCTGGTGACATAGAGAAGAAATAAAATGCGATACCACCACTCCTCTCGCCAAAATTCGTACCAACAAAAAGGGGAAATAAACTACGGGAATCCAACTTAGGTTGAGTTAACATTTAGAAGTAAACTTAGCTGCATGGTAATGATGACGACAGATGGTAATTGTGGTAGAAAAACCTACAGACAGACAAACCAAATAACAAGAACATTCTCAAGGAAATTGAAGGGACAAAACGATAAATCTTCGTGTTACGGAGAAGTATTGCTACGTGCCTACGTGCTACGAGTCCTTAACACTCATGAATGCCCGAAAAGAAGGGAACAGGCAAGTGACTTTCAGGCTATCTCAGGGAGATCTGATGACATGCAGAAATCTTTTCTCTTATACCCTGAGGGTTATATGCCCAAAGTTATGCGCTTGTCAGCTACTCTAACTCGGTTATTATCCACCACAGCCTTTAGAAATATAGTCGGAACCAAATTTGAATTCGGAACTTTTCGCCTCGAAGATTGTTACCTTGCTATATCTGGATATCGGTGCAGATCACAGTCGCCTCATCTGCATCTGCACAATGATGATAATGGTGGTTGGTAACTGAAACCTAAAGAGAGCGCTCAAAGGAAGATCAAAATGGCATTTTGAGTTTCTACTGATTTATGTTCTGTCTTTCTGTGTTTTTTACTCGTCATGCTCGTTCTGCTCATCGTAATAATTATGGTCTTTCTGTTATTTAATAACTTAACAGCTGTAATCCCTTCCATTCTTCTCTGTTTCCCGCATTTCTGACACATTGATGCTCGAGATTACCGGTCATCTTTACTATCTGACAGAGATATTTTGTTTAAGCTATTTCTTTTTGTCTCTTTCCTTCTACCTTCTGTACCACCACCCAAATCAGAATTTGTATCTAATGTAGCATGGTAATACTCCATTAGTAAAATTACCAATAAAAAGATGTAAATTTTATAGAAAGCATTCTTTAAGAAATAGAAAAGCCTTGTAAATATATACCACACACATACACTTGAAACATTTCAAAATATAGAATTCCAAATTGCTATAACGACGTGCCGAAAAAAAAGAAATGAAGTTTGTTGGTGAACGACGAAAAAATGGACAATTTCGAAAAGTCAATAAAGAAGTCTAAAATATATTTCCAAAAGAAAAGGTTTTAAGTAGAAATATTAGTAAGAAAAAGAAGTATTACCATACAAAAGAAGAAAGAATTGATAAAAGGGAGGAAGCCATAAGCTGCGTCGAGAAAAGGAGTGAAGAAAGGAAATACAGGAAGAACCGTCAACGGAAAATTCACACACATACATTCACACACTAAAATAGGTAATTTTTTTTGATTTTATATTCAATATTTCGAAAAGGTTATAAATATAAATTGTTATAATTTATGCTTTTATATTCTATCTACGAGCTAGACCGGTGCGATTTACTTTAAAAAATAAATTAACTAAATTCTCAGTACACTAATCAGAAAAGCTTTAAGTTTCCGAAAAATATCTGAGCTCGCGATGTTGGAATAACGTCAAACCATGGCTCAATCAATTTTTTGTTTCTGATGCGGTTTGAATATATAAATGGGTTTCGATGGTAGAGTGAAGATGCTTTTGACCTTTCTAAGAGGTTTCTTTCCGTGATCTTTACCTTCACTTTCTATCTGACTATTGTATAGTATGCTCCAGTGCGCCTCACAAAACCGACCACACCACTTTTTCAGCTTGTTGAACAATAACTTCCTAAATCTATTGATCTACTGCAATCCACTGCTTGTTTGCTCCTTAATTTTTGGTGTATAGTGATGAATGTAACATTTGCCCCTAATCACAAAATTCTTCAAAAACGGGTAAATTTTTTCGATTCTATTTAGCTTGTCGTCATTTTACTGTACAGGTGTTGTATTCTTCCTCAAATACCTTTAATTTTATTCTTTATATGTTCATCAACATCTCACATATTTCTTTTAATTTTCGCCATTTATAGTTTTCCACATTGGAATATGTTTCTGGCTTTCCGTAGACGTCTTGATTTGCTGTTATTCTGCATAGTTCAGCAATCCTCTTTCATTTGTGTGTCTTTTTCCATTCTACAAATGTATCCTATCCATCTCAGTTGCCTCTATTGTATGATTGTTTTAACATCCAGCCTGAGGAGAAAGATATTTTGTAACGCGTCCAGTGTTGATGCTAGGGGCTAAGAAATGTAAGACTTAAACACTTTTTCACCTTGATTCTTGAAGCCAGTATAGATAAAATAGCTTCCCATTAGCAAGTTGGGGTATACCGACTTGATAGATTAGATTGTCTAAGAGGCAAAATAAGCAATTGAGCGTCAGTGCGGTGGACGATGAACCACAAAAAGGGAAAACGTTTTAGTCGCTTGGAAAACTTTTTGTCTGTACCTTATTACATAAAATATAAGTAAACTTCTTCAGTTTAGATATCTATGGCCTCTGCTAAATCGTACGTCATCCTTAGTTTCTTGATCAAAACCATTTCTTGGATTTTTTAACCATTTATAACTGCTGTTTCCAAACCTCCAGCTGTGGTGCAGCTTCGATATTAGTTCTAGTTTGTTGATTTTTTCTCTGTTGTGAAGAACATGAACGTATCTAGATCGTCGTTTTATACCAATAGGTATAAAACGACGATCTTTCTTATTATCACATTAGCTAGTCCGTCCTGGTTTCCTGTGTATCTTACTTTAAAAGACTTTCCATCACGCAAGGATGTTATCAACAAATGAACATTATCGATTGCCTGGATCGTTTCCTAAAAATCGCAATGTATATTTTCATAGTTTCCATATCTCTGGGTTATCAAATACGTACGTAATGCCAGATAATTTTTCGTTTGCATTTGCATTTGCATATTGATATGTAGGTCGATATTAGAGAATAATACGCGTATCTTATCAGAATTCGCGTATTATGTTCGTGCACGTAGTCCCAGTCTTGTTGACATATTTCGTTTCTATATCGTTTGGTCTAATATTCTAGTAAACATATGTTTATGATGATATGATTTTAACACGTGTGGTTGTGATAATTTATTTGCAGTCGGTTGATTGCAATACCTATTTATAACATTTTGCCGATATTAATGGATAACAAATAGAGCAATAAATAAGCGAAAGTCGATAATGAACGTAACGTTGCGTATAATCCTTTTCGCAACTTCCAAAGTTAATAAAGAATTAAGGGAAATCCATGGAGTATGTTATATTGCACGGATGTGGTGAAATAAACATCAAAGCATACGAAATATAATTGTTGCAACCTTTGTTTATGATAGTTGCAGTTTCTAAGCTTAAGATGGAACACATTAAAAACGAAATTTTAATGTGTTAATTTAGTAAATTTAGTAAAAATTAAAAAGACGGTGGAAATGAGCATTCAGATACCCTGGCAAAGTATTGAAACGTAATCTGCATGTTTTATTTTCGTAAACGCTTTTTGATATTACAACGATCGTGTGTGTGCTTACCCCGTATATTTCTCTACATATTTCCAAACCAAAAGTTAGTTATTCGAATTTTTGTCATTCAATATTTATAAACATAAACACGACGATTATGTGTATTTTAATTAATTGGACGCTCAGCGAATCGCCATTAAACAATTTGCGATTAAGTGCTAACGTTTTCCTCGGGAGACGGATTCAGTATATGTACATTAATTATGTCTAGAGACAGGGTTCACATGTAACGTTTAACCGTCGCTTTATGGTTATTTGTTTTGTTTGCGGTAGAGGACAATGAAGACAAACTGATAATTAAAGATTTTAATTAATAGTAGCATGCGTGATAGCATTGCTAAAAGCAAAATATAAATTAATTAACCTATTTAGTCAGAGATGAGAGGGAGATAGAGGTATTCGTTTATTTCTACGTACCTTCTCAAATAGGAGTTAGCATAAACATCACAAACGTAAGTCACATTGGTACCTACTTTAACACATTTTTGCAAATGTCCGCCATCCTCCTAAAATACGCCTGTTAAACACGTTGGGTTGTTTTTATGTCATCTGTTCGATCCAAAATATCCAGTCTAATACTACCGTGAATAACTCCAAAGTAACTCGTTGGTTTTTAGTATTTGTATAAATACCTTTTGGACAAGTTCTAATTCTTTCTAAATATTTAGAAACATGCCCTTTCATCATATTTTTGGTAATTTGAAATATAGGCAGATTGAACTAGAACTAGAGTTCCAACATTCGCAACATCCCCCATATGCAGGCACACCCTAGGAAAGGGTGATCTTAGGATGTGCCTGTGTACGAGGGATGTTGTGAATGTTGGAATTTGGTTATAGTTCCATTGCGTAAATCTATTGGTCAGGGACAAGACTTGACACCTTTATGCAGTAACATTGTTTAGTATACCTCAGTTATGGTAGATTCAGACGTATTTTTGTACCGCTGATTTTGCAATCATGCAAGATGCGACTAAATCACAAAGAATTATTATTTTCTTTTTATTTAAAGAGGGTGTAAAGCCTGCACAAATCGTTACAATTCTGCAAAATGTATTTAAAGAGTCTGAGTACTGAATCTGAAAGTACAGTTTACCAATAACTTGACCGTTTTTAACCTAACACTTGTGTAAATGAAAGAAACGTTGGTGCGGGGAGAACCTATTGAAAGTTAATAATAATAATAATAATAATCTTTATTACAGTAACCATAAACATAACATAAAGAAAAAGTACATATGTACATACATAGTTATGCGAAAGCGTGAAACAAACATAGAAGTGGAGAAAATATAAAGAAAATTTAATTTAATTATTCGAAGAAGTCTCCTATTGAGTAACCGTTTTTATCCAACAAGTATTGTTTCAACAATTTTTTAAAAGCACTATATTTGTGTATTTGTTTCAACTCATCTGGGAGATTATTGAAAAGCTTGAATCCTAAGTACATAATACTTTTCTGAAACATGGCCTGTTTATGAATTAGTGGAAGCAAATAATTAGTGGTCCTTGTATTGTGTTCATGTACTATTTGATTATTACTGAACGATGACAAGTTGATGAGATTTTACCAGAATGCTTAAGAGTGAACAAGGTTTTAGACCCGCTGGGTATCAATGCTGTTTAGACCAGAACAGAAACCGAATAGGTCCGATATATGCCGCCAAACTTCTACAGCTTTTACTACGTTACGGTGACCAATTTTAACAATAACCTCTAATGTGAACATGGAAACCTCACTTCAATCCTGAAACCAAAAATCAGTCGCAAAAAATAGGGCACAGCAGAAAAGGGCATCGGCTTAAAGCAAGTGTAGTTCTGTCGGTTGGAAAAGTAATGCTTGCTCTATCCTGTGATTTCGAGGGGATTATTCTTATGAATTATCCCCCGATAGGTACTTATGAATGAACGCAGAATATTATTTTAATCTTTTCTCAGGCTCATTGTGGCAGGCGGTTTGCGAGAAGTGCGCTGGGAAGTTGCGTAAGAGTCCGTTATTCAACAGGAACAATGCAAGACTTCATATTCCACGAAAAGCGAAGGACGTTCTAAGGATTTGTGCTACAAATTGATTCCCTATCCACCCTATTTGCTAGATCTGACTCCTAGTGATTTTCATCTGTTCGCAAATTTGAAAGATTCACTACGGGGTGTTTGATTTGAGACCTTAAACGAAGTAAAAGTTCCTATAGATAGGTGGACTGCAGAGACACTGAGAAAGTTTCTTGGGGACGGTTAAAAAATGGTGTCACCTTTGTTTAAGTGTTTTCAATTAAATAGAGATGATATTGAAAAGCTACATTATAATTTTAATAAAAATTGACAAAATAGTTATAGTTACATTTCTAGAATTTCGGAGATATCCCTCGAGTATTGCTTAGTTACATAAGTCTATCACTCATAACAATGGAAATTCTTTATGGCCGATGTCTCGATTTTATAACATCAGTTTCTTATACTACACCAAAACTGCTGAATCGTTTCGCGACAATTTTAGGCGTCACGTACACCGCAATTTAATTAAACAAACGTCGAAGAATTGCCTAAGCATGTTTCGTAAATTTACACGGATTCAAATTTCAACAAAGTAATGCGTCAGTTATATTTATACGATGCGTAATCTATTAATGTATATTAAAGACGTAATTGATTTGGAACTACGTTCGATGAACCTTGACCTCAAGGTAGTAAATCAAAGATGTTATGTTGTGTAAACGGTAAGCTAAAGTCATTAAGGCAACGCACAAAATGTAAAGGAGCAGCACGCTTTAAATAGTTAATGCCCCTTTTGGAATGCTATTATAAATGTGTATGTATATTGTATATGTATGTATGTTAAAAGGTGACTAGTATTTTACTTCTTTAATATCGCAGAACTGAAATGGTTAAAAGTACAAAAAATAACATTATCTAAGGGTTCATGAAACACGAAATCATAGTAATTTTTAGGAAAACGATTATTCCTTTTTTATACCATCGTTCACGTGTAATAATTAACCATGAAAACCACCAAAGGTTTATTCTGCGTAGCCATTAGTAGTCTGGACAAACAGCGGTAATTACGAAATAGGTTACGACAGCCTACATATACAAAGAACTACTTGCATACAGCGTACTGACTAGAGTGGGAAGTCGGCGATGCTGTCGTAATTTATTTGGTAATTGTACGCTGTTACCACTGTTTGCTCAGACTAGCCATCAGTCACAATTAATCTTGATATTTCTTCTCTTTGAGGCTTTGATATTTATTAACGCACTATATCGTATAATGTTTGATGTTATTAATTAATGAAGATTATAGTATAGTACATAATCCAACAAATTGCATTAAAAGCTTAGTTGATTTTCAAAACGAGGTAAAACGGAGAATTGTAAATACACTGGCGAGCAAAAAATGTTTATGTTTGAAAATTATAAGTCATTGTACTGTCTTTTGAAAGCTAAATTTAATAGCCAATATTAAATCGAAAAGCATTTCTTTTATTTTAACGATTTATTCTGAAGAAGCAACAAATTTACGCTTTTTTTTTTTGTAAAAAAAATGTAAAAAAAGAACTAACATTAATGAGAAAATTATTTTTTAATAACGTGTATTCCCTCCTCTTGCGTTACTGATTGCTTAAAGTCAAAGGAGCATATTCTCAAGTAAATGATCACATTCCTTCCACCCCTGCGATAAAAACTCTCTCAGCTCGTGGTCAGTTCTTAGAGCCGATATATGGCTTCGGATACGTTGTCCCTACTCATTTCAGATATGTTAAATGTGATTCATGTCTAGACTGCTACAGTGCTGGCCAATCAAATCTTCTAATGCCCAATTCATCCAGATATTCTCTAACAACTCTCGGTACGTGAGGTCTTGCATCATCCTGGATGAAAATGCCATCCTCGTCCATGATGAGCATGAAAAGCATGATATGGCCTTCTAGAACTTTCGTCTTGCTCAAAACCATAACCGATCTACCGCCGAATGAAAGTCGCTCCTCAATGAAAACTGTTGCGTATTTTTCTCTTGGTCTTCTCTATATTCGCCGACGCCCGTCTGACTCATTGAGGCAAAAACGCGACTCATCTCAAAGCAGAATCTTACTCCAGTCCTCATTATTCCATGCCAAATAATTTCGGGCGATAGCCAATCTTGCAATTCGATGATGGCGTTGCAATGGCGGACCCGCAGCCATTTTTCTTCAAAAAAATCCAGTAGCACGAAGCCTTCTTCTAACGGTCCAATCACTAACATTCACATCTCTAACTTCTTGGAGTTGATTTCGCAGCAAAACCGCAGAAGCTGTTCTATTCACCAAGCTTGCAGACACCAAAAAAACTATCATATCTTGGATGGTACCTTTTTTTTCGCACTGATCCTACTTTCTAGGCCAGTCTCCTCAAAGTGCTGATACACATTTTGTACAGCGCATAAGGTTTTGTCAACAATTCTTGCCATGTCACGTTGTCCTCGATAATCATGTATCAACATTACAATTCTTGTTATGACAATGGGGTCTAAAGGCGTTATGACCTGTTAAATAAATACTACAAATACCAAACCATGTAGTAGTACAATGATTTACAAGTTGCAAACTGTAAACTTAAAACATCATAATTTCAAAGTGACACAGCAAATGTAGAAACTATATCATCTTAGTTCGTAAACTTGAATAATTCCTACGTATACTACGTCTGTATCGTTACCAAATTGAAGCACAAATACATACCGCTTCTAAGAGTCACGAATGCCGACAAACATTCTCAAAAATCGATATGCTCTTGAATTAAGTTACGACTATTCGATTTGCGGTGAAATAATGAGGAAGCAGTCAATGCACGCCACATTTCAAAGTAATTTTGCTTTTTATTTCCGTACCTTCTCAGGGTCGAACCGTACGTTTTATCCCTCGGAATTTCGCCGCCATCATTAATTTCTTTTCATTACCGTTCCAGACATGTCAATTCAGTCGGACTATTCGATGTATTCGACGGCAACGATCGAACACCGTATATCATCGATGTCAATAGGGGTGCCGAAACACGAAAATCCCGACTACGCCATAAATCGTTTCTCGCAGAAGTACGACTCGTACCAGGGCCTGCTGTACCGGAACGAACAGCATCGCAGGCGGTTATCGTCGACTGGCGAGGGAAGCGGTGATTCCAGCACGACCGTCTCCGGCAGCAGCTACGGCGAACGGGAAGACGGAAGCGAGGGCCGAGAAGAGCACGACGAACTCGAGCACGAAAAGGACGACAGGAAGCCGTTAGATGGTCAAGTCACGGAGCTGGAGAAGCAGCAAGTGGAGACGTTCTTTAGAGGACTGAAAACAGAGGTTCGTGTTGCGTGCTTTAATTATGCTGGGATTCTAGTCGTAAAAACTATTAGGTGCTGTTGAACCAGTGAATTCTGTTTATTGTTTTGGGACTCTCGTGACGGATTTTAAAATTTCACATGTCTAGTGTTTAATTTAGGACGAGAATTTTGCTTTGCGCTTACTTGCTATAGGCGAGTTACAAATAGCAACTGATTAATACTGCAATATTATGTGGTAGAAATGATGACCTAAGTTTTATAATGTACGGTGTAAACATCTCAATAATTAACAAACCTTAACCTGGAAAATGGAAAATATAGTATAACCTCTTTAGCCCGAACTAAAAATCGCACTGGGTGTTCCGGGTTGTCTAAATGTTTGGATTATCGAGCAAAACACAGAAAATATCCATTTTCCTATTATCTACAAATTTCAACAATTTTTTACAATAAAGTTTTTTACTTTCAAAACAAAAATTTTGTTACAAGCAACATAACACAAAATAAAGATATGTAGCTACATAATTATATAAGTCAAAAAAGTTAAAAGTAAATCTAAGAAGCTGTAAAATGTTTAGTAATTTTGCTCTGTTTAATGTTCGCTTCTTCTGCCGCTTTAGCTCTTTTTTATTTCGGATAGAATTAGAATGTGGTTTTCCGATTCAGCATTTTCCTCTGCCAACTTCAAACACACTTTGAAACTTCTGACTGCCTCTATATGCTTTACACGTTATGGTATCACTTCTACTTCTTCGTCGGAGCTTGATTCATTCTGAACATATTCCAAATATCCATATCGTTTATGATTTCCCATGTTTCTTCTTGTCCAATGGCCCATTCAAAAGCTTCCTGTTTTGTTACATCTTCAGGTTTATTAGTACAGTAGCTTCCTTTGTTTGTTTCTCCAAACCTTCTAACTCCATTTTGTCTTTCCACTGTGACAATGGAAGATTATCATCTTCACTTCAACCATCATCAACTTGCGTGAGAAGTTTAGTCCAAGATTTTTGAATTAGTTCGGGCCTTACATTGTCCCATGCTTTAGCTAATCCGATTATATCTTTCAATTCTGCAGAAATATCTGCACTTTCAAACGAAACGATTCATTTTAAGAGACCTTTTCGGTAATGCAATTTGACAGCTTCAATCACATTTTGGTCCATCGGTTGCACTACCGGAGTTACATTTGGCGACAAAAACGTTACAACAATCTTCTTATCATCTGAACAAACGTCTTCAGGGTGTCCTGGAGCGTTATCTAAAATTAAAAGTATCTTGGCCTCTAAATTTAGCGGTTGCATTTTTTTTCGAACTACCAGAACAAATTCCGTATAAAACCAGTCCTTAAAAATTTCTTTGGTAACCCAGACTTTTTTGTCTTTGGTGCCTCACCGGCAGTGATTATTTCCAAAGGCCCGTGGCTTTTGAGATTTGCCCAACACCTACAATCTCATGCGTCTCAGAAGCATTACAGCACGGCATAAATGTATGTCGCTCCTTGCTCATTTTTCTACCTGGAGCTGATGCTTCAACTTTATGAGCAAGTGTTTTTTGTCTGTATTGTAGATTTGATTAGGCCACAATTGCATTCTTGCGATTTCATTTCGAAGCGCGTTTTTAAATGACTCAACAGCTGCCTCGTTACTTGATCATTTCTTTCTTGTAATTGACAGTTGTCGAATTTCGTACCTGTTTCTAAACTTATCGAACCATTGAAAACTGACTTTTCGTTTCATCGTTGTACGTCTGGCGATAAAAGAACTACGCTTTTTCGCGCAAAATTTTCCCTAATATTGTCACACCTAGAATTATTTATTGTTGTGTTAAGAAATTTACATAGTCAGTCATTTTTTACCTCTAGATCTTTCCTGTAGAAACCAGGCATAAACCGTTTTATGAATTCCGGGATATGCACTTACTTTCAACGTTTTATTGAACAGTAAGGTGGCAGTGGTGCCATGGGATAGAATACTCGTTTTCTTTTTGATGTCGCAAATCGTTTTTCCCACGTTGTATTTTTGTGATAAACTGGTCATTCTAGAAGCCGCCCCCAAACTCTTAATAATCTCAATCTTTTCTTTTATTGATGAAGTAATGTTCTTCCTTTTAGAAGTCATCTCTGCTTTAAATTGCAAGCAATCTGAAATCAGTAACGGTCTACTGAACAATGAACGGTAAACGGAGCAATTCTTAGAAAACACGAGACCAAGAGATTCCCTTAATTATGGATCGGAAATAACAAATTCGCGCTGTTCGGATTATTGCAAATTCAGATCAAAGCATGTTCGGATTACAAAGGTCATACTGTACTTCAAAACTAAATTCAGTCCTGCCACATACCTTTTAGTTCAACATCTTACGTTTGTAAGCTGAATAAATTAACAACTTTGACAGCCTCAATCTCTTACTACTTGTTTAGTCTTCTCCGCCTTCCTACAACATTTCATTAACTAATAGACAAAGCTATTGAGCGAAGTTGGTATGTGGGTCTATGGAGGGTTCCGATGGAAAACATCTGAAGAGCTCTGAATACGTGGAGACGATCGAAGACGGACGACAAAAGCACACTTCACGGTTTATTTAATGCGACGTCGGCTCTACTAAATCTTACAAGCTTGTCAGCTTTGTGTGTATGAGAATTACGATAAATGGCGTGCGAATCGTGAAAGGAAGACGTAGCGCGCAACGTGGCACTCTTTCAGATAGGGTGAGGTTCGTAATAACAATAATAATAATAATAACGCGATTACGGCGCGACGTTTTCCATTATGTGAACATGCCGGTCTGGAGAAACACAAACAATAATAATACGGGCAACGCATAATGACGGAATATCGGGTTTAGCTTCTTCTGTGTTCGTTTTTATTCACGACCGCCCGAGGAATTGTGGGAATATTATGATGTAAATACGCACATTACGTCCTGTTTGGTAATATACCCGTATCATGTGTTTAACAGACTAGAATGTTTAATGGAAGAATAATATTTATCTGGTATCTATGTAATTAATTTTATAGCGCTGATATACGTACGTGTGTTTAAATGAGGCTTAAGCCTTTGTAAAAGCCAGGAAACAAAGGAAGAGTGCTGTATTCAAACAGCAGGTGCAATTTATGTGTGATTTTTTAATTCTTTGAAACATCAGGACATCTAGGTATTATCTTAGGGTTATTGCACTGAAGTGACTTGGTTTTATAAGGTGAACATCTAATTTTGGTATAGGTACATATGTAATAGCAATAGATGAAATTGCATAGAGCCTTCTTTACCGCTTCATTTAGAACATCGGCATTTCGTTCATATCTTATTTACCTACTTCCAAATTTAACCCAGCGAAGAAGGTGGTCTATAAAACTGAATACAGAATTGAACCCATTGGCGAAAGCTAGAAAAGTGTAAAAGCCAAGCGAAGAAAATGAAGCTTAAATACTGTAGAATCCAAATGTTGCCAGAAATAATTGGAAGGAAATAGCACAACAAGCAAAAACATTTAGTTTAAAAGGAGGACAAGAATGATGTGTACCGATTTACCACGGAAAGGTATCAGATACAATTTCAAAAGAAAAATTTGAGTTCGAATTCAAAACTTTTATTGAAACGAATTGCTTGACGTTAGCTGGTAACTTTTCAGGAGAATGTGTTTAATGCTTGGATGTAAGATCTACTACAACCTGTGACGTGTAGTTGTAAGCAACGATGTATCATTTGACGTGTGGTTTTTACCGTTTACGTCAGGTATGGACAACCTCCGGCCCGCGGGCCACATGCAGTCCTCGAGTAAGGTTTGTCCGGCCCGCTACTGAATTCTTTCGTTGCATATTAGCACGGCCCGTCTAAACTTAATTCATAATGAATCATAAGGATACTACAAAAGTGTATATTTTTCAAGATTACTCACAGCATAAAACTTCTACAAAAAAGGTTGCCCATGCCTGGTTTACGTCGTTCATTGGATTTTTAAACAACACGTTAAATGATACCGCGTCGTTAATAACTACAAATGACTTGTTAAATATTCGATATAGAAACGAAGTAGACGACGTTCTTCAGGCAATACGAAAGGACTCGCATCAAATTTGCCTACGAGTTAAATCACTTTATATTTCCTGTACAAAGCTTGAGAGAACAACTTAATACTCAAATGCTTAAAGATCAAGCGCCCGGTTAAAGCCAAACGCATGAACAAAATCTTCCGCCATTCTGAATGGAAACCTGAAAGTACAAGGTGGGATTAGACTGGAAACCAAAGAAGTGACTAGTAAAGTGGTATACGAAGGTATTATGGAAGCAATAGTAACACGTATTACCCACTTATTAATGGCCAAAGCAATCAGCATATCCAAAAACAGCAATAAACCTTTCCAACAAGAAACTAAAGGTTATAAGAAACATTCGCTTGTACAAAATGTGAAAATATTCTTTATTAAAATGCCATCTTTAAGATTACTTAAAAACTAACCAGTACGTCACGTGAAATCGCCCTTGGCTAAGAGAGGCCCTTACACAATTACACATTAGCAGGGTATACAGCGCCCTAAGTTCAACAGTGCCCTTCGCTGTTTAACTCAATAACTTAGAAACTATAAGCAATACAAAAAAGTTTTTAAAATGTTTTACATGCTCCTAACGATGGCGTAAATACTTTTCCTATAACAAAATATATGTATATATAACAACTCCTTACCCCTTTGTTATAGGGAAAATAATTACGCCATCGTTAAGGGCATTTGAAACAGTTTAAAATCTTTTCTTCACTGTTTCCTTTTTCATATCTTTCTGGACTATCGAGGTTGGAGCGCTGTATATCCCGCTAATGTGAGATTAGATAGCTAAGAAACTTGCCGTTGTTTTTACACAAATTTTTATCTAAATCTGTGAGACACACTTCAGAGTGTTTCCTTGTTAGAGCAGACACTTTACAAACGACTGAAGTATACTGCAAGATCATCAGAAACGTAGTATAGTACACTGAGTTTACTTTAAGAATGCAGTGGCACTTTGCATCGAGGCACAAACAAGTTAGGACAAATTTCTCGGATAAGTAAGGTTATGATACACAAAGTGGCAACCACCAAGTGTTATGTCAGATACGTTGCGCTTTCTGTAATTTTGGCTTCGTTAATATTCAAGAATTGTATAGCCCCACCTATCCCCACACTGCATTCTCAAAGTAAGCGGAATGTAGATATGATAGTTTTAATAGAGAAAATGGTGAGAAGAACAGAGGATACGAAGAAGACAACACTATTATCTGATAATTTGAGAAGAATACATTCAACTATAACAGCAGCAGAAAGCACAGTTTGAAGAACTAAAAAGGCCAACTTCATGAAGATTCTTTCGATTGACAAAGGGAACGCAACGGTAATTCTAGAATTCTAGATATGCATATGTAGGCACGTATGATATCAAAATAATAAAAGCATGGAAATACAAGAAACTTGATCAAAATCCAATCATATTGATTGAAAATAAAATTTAGAAAATACTAGAATAATGAGTTCGAAGATCAAAATCTAAACCACAATTCAGTACACCAACACACCCCTACGGAGTACCAAATATTTACAAATCAGATATGTCCCTAAAACCGTAGGAACTTCCTATACCACACTTCACAGAAGAAATGAGAAATACATTTTACTGTATTCGACAAATAAATCCTATTAAATCTTATTAAGGCATCATTAATCCATCTCCAAGTGTTACAACACCGCCAATACACTAATAATAGCCAGACAAAAACTGTCAATTGATGGCACACTATAGGAAAGAATACACTTCCATGTAAACGTGATTAGAGAACTGGTGTTTATGTGCGTTAGTACCACCGACTTCCAGGTAGAGGAGCAGCTAGCTCTCCTGATAAGGGTTTGGAATGGCAATAAGTGATTTCCTGTTATCCCCTACACTGTTTGGGAAAGATTTTTGTTAGGAACTTAGTAGAATAGCTAATTTTAATTTAGTTGAAGCAGGATGTAGTCTTTATAAAAACGTTTCAAAGTGATCAAAACGTTCAGTGATAGGGACGATGCTGTTTGCTACATTTAGATTGTTTGAAATCTTTTCGCCTGTATTTATACTCAGATCTTTTAGTCTATTTTCTTATATGCATACTATACAAGGTCATTGTATCTAGTTTTGAAAATAACGCGTCCCTCTGGCAGTTTTGTTCTCGGATGAAAACCAGTATATCTTCATCAACTTTCCTTCAACCTGTAGGATATTTTTAAACGCGTTTAGCAAGGGTTACGCGTTAATAGTCCAGCCTTCCAACATTGCTACAAAGATAAGAATATGATATATATGTTTTGATCCTTTAGATGTTCGATCCAAAATTAGTTTATTCGTATGCTTGATTACTTATGCTTTCCGTTATGATTCGCATAAATAACCTGTATTGTATGTGAGGGTAAAGGATGCATAATTGTTTATATGTGTTGTTTCACGCTGAAATGTAGTATGTAATTCGAGCAATCCTTCTTGGAAATATAAGTTAATTATAGCCATATCCTTTAATGCAGGTATGGGCAACCTTCGGCCCGGGGGCCACATGCGGCCCTCGAGTAAGATTTGTCCGGCCCGCTACTGAATTCTTTCGTTGCATATTAGCACGGCCCGTCCAAACTTAATTCATAATGAATCATAAGGATACTACAAAAATGTATATTTTTCAAGATTACTCGCAGCATAAAACTTCTACAAAAAGGTTGCCCATGCCTGCTTTAATGAGACTGTCTTTATGACAATTAAATCATCACCTGCTACTTTGTTGTTCTTCTGCTACACTTGCGATGTGGATTCTGGAATTTCTCCTGATCCTACGTTTCTTACTTTTGTGATTTTATTAGTTTTCATTTGGTTTTCTGCTATTTCAACAGTCTCTTTTTTATTCGTAGTTGTTTAACCTTGTTTCTTTGTCACTTTGGTTGTATTTTCCTTCTCGGCAGCCAGACATCTTGATAAAACTTCCAGACTTTTCTTTCGAAGACCGATATCTCTCCACCTTTCTTCCTCTTTACATTAGGAGCTCTCTATTCACACAAATCCTCTTCGTTTTAATTGTATCTGAGCAGTATGTTCTGTATCTTTTGCAGGTTATAATCTATTTATATTTTTCACATCTCTTGCACTGGTGTGTATCGTAAGATTGTAACGATAAGGTTTTTTGGTATTTCAGAATCATTACTCTACTTGCAAATACTTTTACAATTGAAAACAAACAGATTAAATGTATGTTCTCTTTCAACGATGTGAGGTAAAACACTATCCTTTTGTCCATATAAGTGATATACGATTTTTCCTTTATTATGCAAGCAGAATTTCAGCGATATAATGCGATTTTATCTTTAAACAGAGAAAGTTGCGTTGCAGAGCTATTAATAGTCAAACATGCACTAACTGTGTTTACAGTTAAATCTTACTGTAATTTTAATGTTTATGGCATCAGCATTTCATAGTCCATGCACTTAACCGATTTGAGAAGTTGTTCGCTTGCTATTCATTTTTTAACGTATTATTATTTCAACGTTTTGTTATTTAAAAGGAGATTCTCATTATGAAGTAATGACTAATGACCGATTGTCCCGAGCTTTTTAAGTATTTTGGTAAGTTAACTATTGATACTTCTGGAAGACTGACGAACCAAAGATTATTTCGACATAATTTAACGTATACGGAATACGAGAATAGAATGCATTGCTGCAAAACTTATCGTATTAGTACTGTAACCATCTTTGAGGTACATACAGACATACATACGTAGACGACGCATCTGCACCAGGAGTAATTCAAATGACCGCTCTTACCTTCACGTGCTGAACATTCCGAACCTGCAAGGGCGCACATACTGTCTACATACTTAGACAAACGAACTGCAGGCAAATCATAATCTTATGTGTATCTAATAATGAATTCCTTAACTTCATTACTGCTAATTTGTTTTTGTATACATATCTCGGTCTATAATCTTCTAACACATAAAATATTGCATATGCTACCAGTTACAGGCAGATGTTGCTTACTTCACCAGAACGTTAATTATTACCATCACTATTACGTCCACCAAAATAGAAACGTTTCCTATGCGAAACGAAAGGTGATGTTTCATCGCGAAATTTTTTACTACACTAATTTTCAGGCCATGTTCTGTGAAATTGTGATTAATGTTTTTGTTACTCAAACACATTTTGGTCGTAAACACGATGCCATGCAGAAGTAAAAATGTAAGTAATGTGGCGCACTAAATTACTAGATATTTCCCCAATTTACTTCCGCTGTGCAATTAGAACGAATTTGGGTTAGTTCAGAGGTTGATATCGATGATCAAGAAATAATTAAAATCTGCGCCGGTTAGTTAGTGGATACACACTACCCGCATCCAGCGCTAAGTTTAAATTGGATGTTGTTTGTTTGGGCGTTCGAAGCAGTATAAATTCACTAGATAAGAATCTAATCTCCCGTAGAGTATATTTATGATGGTTGCCCATAATTTATATACCTCCATATATGCGTCCGTACCCAAATTATAATATTTATTGGATCCTGATGCGTACAAACGACGCCGAATAAGTTTTGAACAGGTCGGTTAGAGATAAAGCAATCGATTGTATAACGTCAGTTTACACTGTTTGATTTATAAGCAAATTAAGGACGAAAACGTATCACGAATTGGGTCGATATTGAAAGGGTGGTTAGTGTACTGCTAAAAAGTTACTTTGTACGTTTTGGGATATGTTATGCCAAAAGAATGACAATAAAGCTGATCCTTCATAATGATCAAGGTAATGTATTATTCCTTTTCTTGTCTCTCGCAAATTGCCAATCCTTTTGTACATTTCTTTAGTATCCCTTCCATCTGCTGCGTTTTGTGCGTTACTTGTGAGATTCTCAGTGTATGTTTCTTTATCGTCTCTGATGCTTTTCGTTATTTCTTTGGTTCATTTCTTGTAGTTGATCTACTCTTTCCTATATCAATTTTTCCTCGTACCTCAACTTTTTATCAACTTTTGGTTGAATCCAGAACAATATGTCCTCCAGCATTCTTATTTAGTCACCTTTTGTTTATGGTTTTACTCTCCTGATGTTTAATTTTGACAATTAGTGCATCGTGGTCTCAGTTAATGTCTTTCCATTTGTTACATCCAAAAATGACTTCCATTCTTGCTTTACATATGTACAGATTTGATTCTCCGTTTTCCCAGATGGCGGCATCACGCCATCCATATCATCTTTTGTTTGGTTTTCTGCGCGAATATTGTCTAGCTCGTTTATAATATTACGGCATTACGGCATAATTTCTTTATCCTATATCGTGTAGTAATTATGTCTTCCAAATTATCTGAACCTTTGGCTTTAAAGTCGTCTACCAAAAGTAAATCTTTTCATTTATTTTTATTACAATCATTATATTTCACTGACGAAGTTCTTACAAGAAACGGTTTAATTATCGTTATGAAGTATAATCTGTAAATTTGAAATTTGTCTTTGATTTCACCTAGAGAATTGTATACACCTAATTCTGTTTTTACACGGTCTTTTTTACACGGTTTTGATTTAACACGGTTTGAAAATAAAAAAATTTAAATTTTTTTACACGATCTTATTCCATTTAGCACGATTCAAAATATTCGTCTTTTTTGTGTATACATACATACAAGCAAATTTACTGGTCAGAGCATTTGTAAATAGCACAAATTTAGGGGAATTCTCTTTTTGTGCATACAAGCAAATTTACTTGTCAGAGCAATTGTAAATAGCACAAATTTAGGGGAATTCCCTTTTTGTGCATACAACCTATACCTATTCTTTTTGTTAACAGCATAGCTGTTTTATATAAATACGTAATTGATTTTAGTTCCTGAACGTGTCATACATTTAATTTACATTACATACTTTTAAGCTTAGAGTGCATATCTTTTTTTCTTTAATAACTATGCTTGTGTAAATACACATTATATACAATGTGACTTAATAAAATAACCATGAATACTTCTTAAGAGATCGTTGTTTTTTTACTAATTTTAATAGGTTTTAGACATAAGGAACCAATCACCTATTTTTTCATACGATCAATGTCTTTTTTTACACGTTTTTTTACACGGTTTTTCTGGAACCAATCTACCGTGTAAAAACAGAATTAGGTGTATTATATAAATGTCTGTGTGTCCGATGAAATGACTTTGCCCTTCCATCTTCGCTAACTCCAAGCAGATTTAATTTGCATCTTTGATTTCTTTGCTTTCTTGCTTTAGTCTTCCTTCTTGGTAAGGCGTTTGCATATTCCATTATGCGATTCGAGAGCACTTCATACTGATTTCATTCTTTATGATTATCAATAATAATTCTGTAAGTTTTAGTTGAGTTTTGCTTCACTAAAAGGATTGATATAATTAGTTTCCTCCCAAGCTAATTCTATTTGCACTGGAACATGTAATACGTTTAAAATTGGAAATTACCTTGAAGTCATGTTACGCCTCTGGTAAATTCTTTCGGATATACTATTTGAAATTGATGTAGTACAACCTTTTGCAATGATTCCGATGCTTTTTCTGCTAGTGCATATTTATATTTTTAGTTTTTAGTTAGTTGAATATGGAAATCCCGAGAGGGTAGCACTCATAACCCTAATAATCCATTATATACATCCCCGAATCAGCGGATCAGCCCAAGAGATCTGCTTTTCTTAGGAAGGAGTAGATCCCTACTGGACGAACACGCCTTACGTCCTTAACTCTTAAGTATTGGTCCCTTAGGTGTGCAAGAAGAATTATGCTGAGTTCTCGTTAGGAATGCCTCTGAATCAAGGCACAATCAAAGTAGAACAACTTCTTGGATAATTAACGTTTTATTACACAAAGAGACAACTATCTCGTACTATGTCAGATATGTTGCGCTTTGTGTAATTTTGACGTTGTTCTTAGCCATTCACATTCAAGAATTGCATAACTCCAGTTGTCCCCATATGGCATTCCTAACTTAAACAAAGTATAGATAGTAGGTGCTCAACAGTTTCATTTACTTCGCTACAGAATCTGCACTCGGGTTTATTGCTGCACATGATTTTATACAGATGATAGATAGTTGACTATCCGAAGACCAGTACGGACAGTAGTTATGAATCCAGAGTTGAATTCTCTTTAGTTTTTATTTTGATATTTGGTTCGTGGCCTCATTGCAACCTAGGGAGACTTCTGTCAAACTCTTGCATTACTTGAACCTAGTTTACTGTTTCTATTCGGACCGAATTTGGTCTTCACACCACTCCTATTCTGACGTTTACAGTAAATGTGGCAATTCTTGTTCTATATTAAAGAAAACAATTCAAGCTAATCTGATCCACAAGGAATCCGTCTGTTATCGAAAATTCTCTTTATCGCTGCACTTTATCACCTGCTTCGTGAAGAACTTTCAATTCATTTTTCACTTTCAGTCACGATTTCAGATCGTAGATGATTTACTGGCATGTTGACTCGTTTACAATCCACATTTTTGTAATAATTATGTTACTGTTGGATTGAGATAGTTACCGATAAGGATTGGCGATGGGCTAGGAATCAAAATGGTAGTAAATGGAAGTCTCAGGGAGCCGGTTCTTTGATTCCTGGGTGCTGGTGCCTTTGAACTGATTGGTGGCAACCTCTGTCGCTTTGAATCCGAATTTGTCCTTAATAAAGTGATAATCACAACTTATAATTATGGTATCGTTTTGCAAATACTCCCGTATTTTACTCCTAGTTCCCGAAATTAAGTGGTTGCTAATGATGTCTATAACCGCATAGCACAACTTATTTAGAACTCTTATGTACATATTTGGAAAAAAATAGAATTATCCTATGTTTAGAAGCGACCTTTAATAGGGGTATTTTATTTCCTTTAGGTTACGGACTTGATAAACACAAAGGAAAAGTTTTCGATTAGCGTGCAAACTCATACAGAATTCCCCTTTTCATACCCTTTATCAACATTTCCTATCTAAACCGCCTACATAATTATCTTCTAACTTAAAAATACACGCAGAAACTCAAGACCTAGAGGGTGTGTAAAACTTGTATACATACATACATGATGTTACTAAGCAAGCCGAAGGGCGCACCCATATTTGCCAATCCATTATCCGTAATAAATAAAGTTTACTATCAATGCCAAAACATTCTTTACGAAATCGTTTCAACATAAATATTTCACGGCGCAATATTACCATAAATAGGAGCAAAATTCTAACGTCTAACACCTTTCTAAAACAACCGCTGTCGGGTGGTAATTAACAATCCCACGTTATGTAGCGTTTCGCGTTAGATAGATGACGTGTTTATATACTGTTTATATCAATATACTCGAGCGTACTATACCGTAACTGAAGCTCATTAATTATACAAAATGAGACTCTGTGTGGATATGTCGTGCAGCCGTGGTCGGTCGAAAATAAAAGTTCCTGAACTTGAACTGAAATAAAAGTGGGTTCGGTGTTATAAGGACGTGATTTGTTTTGGAATTCGTGTGACCTTTCTTCATGCAATGTGTAATACATGCGCAATATTCTTTATTTAAAATTGCAGGCGAAACACACACATAGCATATTACTAACAATAATTCGACGTTGTAAATAAGATTCCAAAGAAATACTACCGAAATGGTTCGAGGTGGCTATGTGCAAATTACCAAAGATGTGTTTCACAATCTATTTCATTGTTTTTGTAACTATATGTATGAATATATAGCCTTCTTGTGTCATAAACACTCATTTAAATAAAAATATATGAATTGTGTTATGCTTACTTAAGCACTAAAATCCGACAGAAATGATAAACTTATGAGACATAAACAAGCTTTATTAGATCGTTGACATTATAATGTTTGCCTTTATTAAAATGGTGTTTTGCAAAGTACGTTAATTAAGACCATCGCAGCTTTAGAAAGAAACAGAAATGATTCTCTCTTGGCGTATTAAAAAGGATATAATTTAGTAAATGATACTAGCAAAATGGCTGTATGTACAATCACTCACGAAAGTCATCGTACGCCTATTGAAAATGCGCTTTTTACAATATAAATCTTACTGTTGGTATGGAAACGTGAATATTAGGAAAGGTACGAGGTTTTGGGAACGATGTATATTTACAGACGAAAATAAATTCAACATTTTTACGTCAGATTGGAGAGAGCCTGGCGAAAACCATGTAAAACCTTTGATATTCAAAATACTGTGCTTACTGTGAAAGATGGAGGAGAAGCCGTTATGATTTGGGGGTCCATGTCAGCGACTGGAGTTGGGGAGTTTGGTGTTTGTTGAAGATATTATGGATAAGAAATCATATTTAAACATTTTAAAGGCCATTCAATAACTGATGTTGAAGAACTGCAATTAGAAAAACGATGGATATTCCAACAAGATCAAGATCCTAAGCCTATGGTATTTATCGTGCATGAATGGTAATTGTATAATGTGTCCCAAAAGCTTCATTCTCTGTCCCAATCGCCAGATTTGAATCCCATAGAGGATATATGGGATTTTCCAAAAAGAAAATTACAAAATCATCCTGTAACAAGACGATAATCCTTAAAACGAGTACTAATAAAAGAATGGAATCAAATTCCAGCAAGCTTCATAGATGAGTTAGTATCTTCCATGCCACAAAGATTAGCTGCTCTCCTCGAAGCTAAAGGTGGCCCTACAAGATATTAATTTTTGTTTAGTTCATGTTATTTAAATTATTCTATTAGTGTACGCTCACTTTTGTGAGATTCTATTATTACATTTTTCGTTTTTTATTAATTTGAATGGACTTTATTTCGAAATAAGATTTATTTTTGTTAGAATTCTTGCTAATTTTTTATGCATTTTCTAATGTATACATTTCCGTATGGACAATAATATTTATATTGCAAAAAGCGTATTTTCGATAGGTGTACGATGACTTTGGTGAGTAACTGTATATTCAGGTGGTGTTCGTAAGTTACCACTGGAAACCATACATTCGCATGGAATTCATATTTGCCGTATTTACAGATTTACTGAAAAAGCTCTCGCCCGCATTGTTGAAGCGAAAACATTTCGTGTTGGAAAAACAATTCGAATTTGCTGAACAAAGCTTTCTAAATATTCTCCATTGCGTCGTTCAAATTTCGTATATATGTATCTGCCATACATTTATCGAACATACGCGTTTTATCATCTTCCTTTTGTTTTTAGTAAATGAATACTGAGTCATCGTTTCATTACAGGTCTTTGTCAGCGGATCGCTGGCAAATCTCTACACTAAAACGGTGGTAGACGCCGAATGGCAACTGAAGTTCACAGGAATTCCAGTCGTTATTTTAGACGTCGGCGAAGCCCGCTCGAGGGACAAAAGGCGCATCCAGATAATGCTCGCCGAACGCGGTACTTGCTTCATGCTCTGGCGCGATACAATAGACAACCTCACGTCGTACAAAGTTGCCGGCAAAGCTTTCCACACGATGTGTTACTCGTCCGATCACACGCTCCAGATCGGTTTCAGCTTCGATACGGCTCAAGCCGCCCAGGAAATGTGGAACCACATCGAGCAATTAGTCGCGTGCCCGGAAAATATCCAGCTTTCGATGCCCGGTAAGAAGAAGAAGAAGAAAGAGAAAAAACAGACGAAACCGGCCCCGTTACCACCAAAGAGCCACATCTCGCAGCCCTGTTGTTTCCAGCACGTCACTTCGGTCGAACAGGACGACCATGATAGATTCTACTCGCTAAAAGAGTTCGTTCCAAAGTCAGCATATAATAGTAAACATTTATAAGTACAGATTTTTAAGGACGTAGTTGTAAAGTATACACATGGGATGCGTTTGGACTGATTTCTTGTGTTACTTCAGGTAGTAAAGCTTGAAATAACAAGTTTCGAGGCAGAGTAAGATAGATGTTCTCCAAGCAAATTATAAAATCGATCTAATGACTTGTACTCAACTAACTTTAAAGTACAACGCATTGTTAATTTTTAACATAGCGAGGAAAGAGATAAATAATCACATCATATTAGACTTTCCAAGAAAAGCTAATCAATAGATTAGGGGAACCCCTACGTAGATTTAGGTCCAGATACTTTCGATAAAATAAAAGTTTAGCATCGGCAAAAACTGAGACCTCCAAAATAAACTCACAACGTCCCATCAAGGATATTAAGTTTAGTTTAGAAAAATAATGGAAATGATCCTTAGCTGCTGTCATTTCACATCTTAATTAAAGTTTAGATTCTTAGAATTTTGTTAAAGATTGCGATGTGCATTTAGATACAATAAACTAGATTTTTACCCAAACTTGATTGACTAGGTGCGAGCTGTTGTATTCTTTATTTACTAATTTTGAAACTGCAATGCAAGAAAGAGTGCGTGGTTTTGATAGACACCGGTTATATAATCCCTCGTGTTGTTTGTGGTTAAGTAATGGTTTCTAGGTTCTAGACGGATTGCAATGGTATTTATTATATAAAGTTGGATTCCGCAAACTATTTAGCAACTGGTGATGTTCTTTTATGGAAAATTTGAATTACATTCCAATTAATTATATTTTCATCTTGGAAATTAATTAAACAGAAGTTTTGTAAGTGATGCATATTGTAATGTCATTGGATTTTAATCGCGGGGACGGGAGAAAATATGAGGTAGATTACAGAATAGTGAGGGTCACAAGAAAGTAAAAGATGAAGTAATGCTTGTGGTGCTGGCATTCCGATACAGTTACCTTTTGATATGTAGGTATTTCTACAATCACTGGAATTTTACCTCGTGTTACGAATTGTCAAAACTTGCATTACTACTGGATAAGCTGAATGAAAGCAAATATTATTCTCAACTCTGATGTACTTGTTCGCCTTAAAGAGATAAATTAGTTTTCATTAATAGATGCTAGTGTGGCGTCAGAAGTTCACAGTTCGCATAAATTTTATAAATTGTTTGAATTAAGTATGTAGTAATTCGATGTAAATCAAAATTTATTATATTAGTTGCAAGTAACCCGCAATTAAGTAAATAAAATTCTGGCGCGGGTAGTAATGGTTTTTATTAAACTGTTAAGTGTTATTTTGCTTTTATTGAAAGGCTAACAAATAAATAACAATTGTAATGGATATTATTAACGAGAAAATAATATCGAAACAATCGTTGTTTAAATTTATTTCCTTATTTGTTGATAATTTGACCAAGAGCGTAACATTGGCGTAACCAACAAAGGAATACCTCAAACACAATAATAGAACACAAATTGAAACTTCATTTTCTGCCTGGAACACCGCACCGGAGATCAATGGCTCCTTGTGCAGTTTACTCCATCATGTCAACGTCCTCGATAAAACTTACCAGCTTGCAAATCAGAAGCTTCTTTGTCTCTTCTAACTGCTGGAATGGAGTTCCAAAGTATTCAATTCCCAGACTGCTCAACGCCTGATACCGGCTCAACAGATAGGATCTCTCTATTGTTATCCAATGAGGAGATGTTTGCTGAACCGACAGTGTTTTATGAACAGGCTCACTGCCTTCCCAATTTGGTTCCTGATGAATCGCAATATCTGGTGTGTTTTAGTATCTGAAGAAACGACACGGTCTTGCTCTGGTGTGGAAGCAAATTGAACACATAATGCGCGTCCCAGGTTGTTTGCGACTATGTGTATTTCTTATCTGCCGAATTAGGTTGGACAGGTGGAAAACTAACCAAAAGTTTGACCGTGAAGATTGGACTCCAGTTCATAAAATCGCAGATGTTTCGCCATTTAACCATCTTTAGAATTGCAATTATTTCTAAACTTTTTATACTAAACATCGAGCATTCATTTGTGTATCAACAGCGAGTTTATTGAATAGATATGCATAATACTTCTTTATTTCGATGATCTATTTCAAAATTATAAACCTTACATCACCTATTCACTACTAGTCGTTACCGGACACCACACCCAGTCAATCTGTCAGCTCTCTAAGATGAACTGCAGTTTCTAATAATGTCATTAAAACTAACCAAGGGCCATTGGGTTTGGTTAAGACAGATTTCCGATTTTTTCAGGTTAAAGTATTGGAGGTAGTGTGGAATTGGATCGCAGGTGCTCATCTTCAGAATCTGAGTGCACGTGAGTTCCAAAAAAAGCCCAAATATTCTTGCAGGGGAGGGCGTTGACCTTGAAGTTTTCACTCCATGGCGGGTTTAAATAAACTAGTATTTCAAGTTCACAAATTTGCTTTATAGAAGGTACTGAGGCGATGCTATATACGAAACATGGTGATTGTATCGGAATTTTGTTAGAATCAATGTTTTTATATTTGACATTGTTATCACACTCGCTTAGTGGCTGAGTAATAAAGCATACGCTTCACAACGAGAATATCCGGGCATCTAAAGCCCGTTGCCGCGAAGTACGAAGTACCACTGAAGTGGCCAGGAGCGTATTGTATACGTAGGTATACGGCTCGGTGGCTCCGAACATGCCCTGAGCCTTCAAGGCCTGTTAGGCTATTTTATATATTGTTATGGATATGATCTGGATCATCATCCAGGCGAGGAGAGGGTAAGGGGTTCAATATATTTTTGATTCTCTCAATTTACGATGATATACATAAATTGCGTCAATATCATCGCAATCCGTTTAGAAGTAGGAAACTGGTACTTCTTTAGCTGCGATCGTCCCGCATTAATCTCGCAGCTTTTGCAAGGAAGGTTCCGGAAGCCAAGTATATTATATAATTTACTTGTATAATTTTCACACTAAACAACTAAGACATAGTTTTGTTGTGCAAAATTACTAGTGGTTCGGTAAAGGTGACAAAAATTGAAAGAAAAATTCATGATTTTAAGTTTCTTGTTCACAAACTAAATGGCGTAACACGTGAAATCAGCTAAAACAGCATAAACAGATTGTGTTGGCATTGAAAGTGTCACACCTAGAAAAATGTTATAGCACCTTTAATAGATATTTAGGAACGATTATAATTTACATTGTGGAAGAAATTTAAAACGTACAAATTGTTATGTATTTTTATCAGCCTGGGTGATATGATATGATCAGTGGGTGGTAAGTAATGTATTCTGGTCTCTCTTACACTTTAATTTTTTTATTACGAAGGGAATTCTTCAAAATCTGTGCAACAACACCAAGATCTGCGTTTTATCGATATATAGGACAGATTTCTATTCTATATCACGCGGTTATGAACCACCAAAATTTGTCGTGTATTGTTATCGAAATATTTTACAATCGTTTATTCTGTATAGTGTCAACGACTAAGATAACTGCTAAATTACTACAAATTGTTTGATACGTTTAATACCACACTACATACTTTATTACATCGTAGTAGTAATCATCGATGGTATTAAATTGCATAAATAAATTAGTCTATTTCTATTGAATTAATGATTCCTTTGATATATCTTATTTCGTTGCTGTAATTGATATTTGTATGTACATATGATGTATTCTCAAATTCAGGCATAATCGTGTTTCGTAATTTGATTGTTGCAACTTATCTTTTATTTAACTTACAATTAGTCACAATATTACGTTACAGCAACAGGAAATATCACAGACATAAACAACGGATAAGGTCTAGATTTGAATGCAAGTCTAATAACAACATGCAAAAGTGTACAATATCCACTTTCTTATCTTGCTAGAAATTCATTTGTACCTTGAAAAATATTTGCTTCACGAATTATTTGGCCGTTCTCTTTTCAGTGGCTAGGCTTTATTTATTATACTTAGAGGTTTAAATTTTGTGAAGCTGAAATTTAGTAAAATTTCTTTATTTTGAAGCGTACTATAACACATATCCAAATGTAAACATCCAAACGAAAATCACTTAAAAAATTGATCAATTAGAAGGCATCAATTGAAGCCTTCTAATGGAGCTCAGGAATTCGCCGTGCTTTCTCTTAGACCAAACCAACTGCCAAAGCATTTATTGCGACAGAGAAAAGTGTATTGGCAATGTCTCATTTTGTTCGGATAATCATGATCAGACTATACATATTTGAAGTTATCTCTACAGTGGTGTTGCTTTTTTATAACGGCTGGCTATGAGGTGATGGACTCAATTTTCTAGGGCCATACAAGTAACAATGAACGAAGATTTTGAACAAAAGTTCCTGTATATTATAAACAAAACTTTATTTACAACAAAATATGTGAATACCGGTATTGACATATTTTTTTGTACTAAATTATTTAAACATAAATAGCAACGATGGGTTAACTAATTGTAAGTCAAGTTTTGAACAAATGTTTGGAATGAATGAGACGATTGTATGATAGTGCACTACGCGGAGGTACCAGTGTTCTATGGGCGATGTTTGTCGCTATCCTCAAACTTGCTTAACCAACATGGAAAATTGAAGTTACAAACTCTCTAAAAAGGAAAGCCCATGTTCAACGGTGAATAAATAGGATTGAATTGACATATGAAATGGGTATCCAATTGTTTCTCATTCTGTATGAGCAAACTGCGCGTTTGGACAAGGACTGCGCTAAAATTTCCCATATTGTTTCCCATAGTTTTTACAGTCAAATCACGATATATTTTTACTTTTTACTATTTATTCTCGCAACATTGATCAGCGAATAAAAAATTACCATCAGTCAGCGCGTGGTATTATTAGCGGTATTTTGGGAGACCCAACCAAAGGAGTCGATACCGTTGCTAAACGCTCCCTTCTTTATAGAATTACAAAAGCTCATCATTACCTGTTTAATTTTTTTGCCCTTCTCAAAATCAACGACGTCACTATTGTGAAAGCTTCATATTACTACTGTATTTCTTCTTCTGTCGGGAACATATGAAGCTATTGTCATGTTTTTTGTTTTTTTTTTGAATCCAAATATGCTAAATGCCCATGTAGGTTAACTTGCACCTTCCACTGATACGGCACACGTGAACAAGTTATTCCTATCGGTTCTGTTTATAGCGCTAACCAAACGTTTAAGGATAAGTACTGCAGCTACCGCTTTTCAAAGTAAAAGGTTCGGCGAGCTGCAGCATTTTGTATTTAAGGTATAAAGCACTGTTTGTTAAGGCAGTCATCAAATTACATCAAATTTGCTTAGTTTTGATATGTACTGTTTAAATCCGCATGTTATTTACAATTTTTTTAAAGAGAACACTAACAGCAGTTGTTCCGATGATGGTCCAAAATATTTCTATTGCCGTCTGTTTCCTGTATAACCGTTCATCAATAATCAAACTAGTGCTCTTCAGTATTTCCGCCACAAGAAGATGGTCTAATAATCCACGTGCCTCAATGTGATACGCTAACCTACAAGTCCACCTATCCGCCCACTTTTATTATCTTCAGCAATTGATGTAATCCAGGTGTCGGTATTTTTGGCGCTAACATTTATAGTATCTCGATTACAAATTATATTTCAACAATTAGTAGAACTTTTTGCATTGATAGCATTTTCATTTGTTCCAGGAAGATGGCTTACTATATTTTCAGAACGTCTCTTCGCGTTTTGTTTTGAAAAATGCTTATTCCATCTTGCTATTTAATCTTTGCTAGCGCAGCATGGAATCTTGGTTGTTTCACAGGGACCACGTTGGCATCATCGTCGTTTTCAAGATCTGCTTCTTGTTTTGTATCATTTTTATGTAATTTGCTTCACTTCAAAACATTGTTGATTTTCAGATACTTTATTCTTAAAGTATTCGTTTGTGTTCTATATCCACAAATAGTCGTAGAAGCCTTTTCTTCCCTTTTTTTTTTAAAATTCATTGTAACTATATTTATTGGAGTTACAAATTAAGCGCAAGTGTAGTAAAATGACTTACATAATTATACAGTACATATTATTTACCTCTAGCAAAACAAAATAATCAAGGTTACCCATAACGTGAAGACTCACAAACTCTTCCTACCATTTCTACAAAAAATGTAGAGAATTCCAAATATCACTTGACTGAGGCTTAGTGCACACTGTAAAAGAATATATGTATGTCAGCACTCAAATATTGATGAAAGGGTGAAAAAATCGAAGATTCAAGTAGTCTGGAGTCTGCAGGATTACAAAAATAAATTTCAGAAATCATTCCGGTTGTATGGAATTTATCTAGAAATTTGCGCAAAAAAATCATAGTAAATGATTTCGTTGAAGTCTATCAGTATTGCCAAAAGTTTTTCACGTGATAATAAAATGTGTAGCTATCGTAATAGCTGAAATCCCCACGCTTGCCATTCCTTTGCAAACCATGACCTAGTAACAAAGAAATTATGAACCTACAAATGATGAAAACATAACTAACCGCATCGATGCGAAGCCGATACTGCACAAAGTACGTACATTTCATTGCTTACAACTATCCCAAAATTTAGCAAAATTTATGTAAGGTGCAAGATCAAGAAGTTTTCGATATTCTAATTTCTTTGACTGAAGGTGCTATAACAGTTAGTGTAAAATCCATTCATTACCTTGTATTTATGTGCCCTCGGTGCAAGAATGAAATGAAACTTAAACATTCTTGAAATGTACAAAAGGACATTGACTGACAATTATGTTTTATTTTTTGACTATTAAAAGGTACGTAATAAAGTAGATATATGAACGTGCGAATTGTTGTAACTTTTACTAGATAGTGTATGTTGTATTTCGATGTTCCCTCCACGTCCTGTCACAAAATACCTATTTATATACATACATACATACATTAATAGTAATATATTACATGCCGAGGAGCAACCCTAAGATCCCGTAAGATCCCTCCGATTTTACGGATACCTGTTGAAACCATGGTACTATTTCTTGACTGGATAGAATCGTGCGTTTCAAAAATTTAGACATTTTTGTCATTTTGATGTCTTCTATATTGAAATATGAAGTAAAAAGTAATTTGATCTTTAAATGAAGTTGTCCCAAAACCGGCAGTTAGTATACCACTATTAATGCATTTACACATTCTACGTAGTGTTTATGTTATAGTTTATTTTTCTATGTTCTACGTTAGGCGAAAGAGACACTTTTTGAAATATTTGATGATGAACGAGGCGCTAATTTATTTAGCGCTGAAGCTAGTTTATTATAAACGTATGTAAGTGCAGTTGGATAAATATTGTATAAAATATATATTAAGTGGAAAGTGCAGTCTTATATTACGTATATTAGATATTTAGGAATATGTACTTTTATTGTTATTGCATTCTCTGAAAGAAAATTTATCGAGTATATTATTAAAAAGGAAAATTTATCTATTTAAAATTTAATCTGTGATATCATCAAATATATAGGTTTCACTTATTGAAAGCAAATTAATCAAAACGTGTGTAGATTTTCTTTTATATTTCAGTTTATAAATAAAGTGTATACGGTCGTTCTTTGTTCGCATTTGCCCGCTTTCGTTACGACCTCTCCAACACAATAAACAAAAATATTTTCAGGATTTACCGGATGCACCATTTCCATTTTCCGATAGTTCAAAATTTATAATAATTCGATATTTGATAATCGGCTTTGTGTCGCACCGTATTGTAGTATTTGCATGTTATAGAAACAGTATTTGATTTACATCGATGTGTTGCATAAATTTTCGGTTCTGTTCTATCGTATGAAATTGCAAATGCAATTGAATTGCGTCACATACAGATCCTAAGTTGTGTTATATAGTATATTGCACGACATGGGAATTGTAACACCAAGAAGGATTGCGAATTTGTTGGCCAAACTTGGCAGAAACGTTTACCTATTCAAATGTAATAATTGATTAAAATTTCAAAGAAAAAGACAAACGATTAGCACATTTTATTTTTTCCTTTATAAATAATATGTTAGGTCTCCCTTATTAGTTTCACACTTCCTCATTCTTCGTGGCATTGATTCCAGTAGGTGATTGATGTCCTCTCGGGATATGACGTCCCAAGCAACTTGTAGTTCATGCCGGAGAGCTTCCTGTGTTTGGAGAGGATTCGCTAAGTTTCTCGGTTTTTCCCACGCGTGTTCAATTGGCGAGAGGTCGGGAGACCTGGGTGGCCATGGCAAGATATTGACATGGCGCTCTTTGAATCAGTTTGAGAAATTCTCGCAATGTGACCACGGGCATTATGCTGTTGAGAAATTTGATCTTCGAGCTGAAGATATGGAAGAACATGCGGTTTCACCACCTCATCAACGTAACGCTGAGCATTCATATTGAATTGGATAAACACTAACTGAGATCTACACCCATATGCTATTGCACCCCATACCATAACTCCCACGGCTCGGTGTTCATGTCTTTTGACGCAAAATTGAATATTACGCCGTTGCCCACGTCTTCGTCTGACCCCCATGCAGCCATCGTACATCCCTATACAAAATCGGGATTCATCATTGAACACCACCCAATGCCACTCCATGTTCCAGTGCATTCGCAACCTACACCACTCCAAACGTTGCAGCCGTTGTTCAGCTATAAGTGGCAACACAAAATGTGGGTGATAGGATTGTAAGCCGAAAGTCCTAATACGGCGATAAACGGTTCGAGAGGCAACGGGGCGACCTTCATGACCTAACTGTTGATCCACAATTGGCCTGGTACTGGAGAATCGATCTCTTAGTGCTATTAGAGGAAGATAGCGGTCCTGCACCTCACTAGTTCCTCGGCATCCGGTATCTTTTGGCGACGTTCTTGGTGCTGGGCACTCCATGATTGATAGCAGCGCATCAGGGGAGATTGGTTCCGATTGAGGCGATTTGCAATTTCCCTGAAAGAAAAACCACCATCGTGCAAATCAACAATCCAACCTCTGTCGAATTCGTTTAATTTGCGGTAATTTTTACGTTGCTCCACTCTAGGCATAATCAAACTTCAACAAAATTGAAGCAAAGAATCGCAACCGGCAATAATGGTAGAAAAAATTGCATGAAATGTTAGACATGCCATGACTACTTCTATAGCTAAATGTTTCTGCCGAGTTTGGTCAAAAAATTCACACCCCCTCTTGGTGTTGCGATTCCCACCTCGTGTAATATAACACTGTCCAAGATTATGCTGTTTAAAGTACTTGATTTTGTCCTTTTGGGGGTGGATATTATATAAGGAATAAAGTGTGTAGTGTTTCAAAAATGGATTGCACAACATCTTGAAAAAACGGTACCTCACATCTCAAACAAAAGTTTCAATGATTTTGAAATAATCACGAGTGGCACACAGATAAGTAAAACAGATAGCCTATCCAAAGCATTCGAGGAGTATGTCTTGAGTTTTCAGTCTGGAGAGGGAAATTCGAGAATGGTACCTAATCTCACAAGGGGTACTACGTTTGAAATAAGCTACTGATCCATTTGACCTACACTTTCTTGTAGTACCCTCTTCAGCCCTAATCAAACCCACTGTCATAGAAAGTCTAAAACGCTTTAGCCTTAGTGGACTGTTCGAATCGATTTATTTTGTAAATAAAATACACGAGTTCGCTAACTATAAACCAGTAAACCTAAAAAGAAGTAGATGTCACCACTTTTATGATTTTCAATTAACTTCGTGCGATCCTCTCCACATGTCCATTTTATCTATATGTCCTACAGGTTGGTTATATATTTTGACAAATTTATGGGTTAGCAACGTCTTTCCTGGAGCCATCCTCTTAATTCAGGGTAGCTGCTTCGTTTTTTGACAGATCTAAGTAATTGCTCAAGAAGTAAACATCCGTCTTAGACAAACGAAACCCGCAAATCAGATTCACCTGTTTCTAATCGTTTGCTGTGAGCTAAGTCAACGGGTAAGTCCATTTTAATTGAAAGAAAAGGAAATGAGAAATCTAAATAACTCTCTATAAAACGACCTACAGCTAAGGTTCCTCGGTTGGGCAGCTCTCCTAGAAAGCTTTGCAATAATAAGTACAAACTGCCAATAATTATTAAGACGGAAATTATGTTTTATTACCCTTTTCTTTCTATCCTTTTACAGTGTCACAAGCATAAATAATAATTTTTGTTGTAATTGTTAGATATAAATCGATCATATCGAAATACACACTATAGCCTTTTCCTACCAATGGCCTCCAAATGGTTGTGTGTGGATCCGCTGGCGTAACAAAATTAAAAGTGATAAAATTGAGATAATATGAAACATAATAATGAATAACGTATTATGAAATCTATTTAAAAAGAGGAAGGGCCCGAATTTGAATTTAAAAAAATGTAGTAAGTAGAGTGAGTAGAGTTGGCTAACATGGGACGAATGCATAGGCGTTACAAGAGGGAACAACTGTGGGCTTGTGTTACTCATATTAAATTATGATAATATTTACTGGCATAAATATGTAAGCTATTTACTTTCACGTGAAATTTAATGGCGTTATAAAAAGCGACAACTATTACCTAATAGTAATAAAAGTGAAGTGGAAACTCGTTACCTCTTACGTAGCTTGCTATAGTCGATGCTGCAATATTTTTGCGCTTATTACAAACAATGTCTCTATATGTACGAGGTGTATAAATAAAATAATAAGACCAATTATTCTCACTGGTTTCATTCCAATAATATTACAATTCAACATTGTCCCTTTCAAAGTAACTATCTTGAGAAACCACACAGCGCCGGAGACGGTTCTTCCATTCCTCATAGCACTGCTGGAATAGCCTTCGACTGGTCAGTTACAGCCATTTCAATGTTGTCCAGTGTCCCGAAACGACTTTCCTCGAGGTGTTGCTTCAATCTCGGAAAGAGGAAGAAGTCACAAGGATTTTAGTAGGGCGAATAAGGAGGCTGAGGGGCCACAGCAATCTTCTTGCTGGCTACAAAGCGGTTTACTGAAATTACTGTGTGACAAGGCGCATTGTCGTCATGTAACGCTCGGTAAAAGTGTTGATTAACTCCTTCATCTGGAGGCACAAACTCTTTATGAACGATGCCCTGGCTATTAAAAAAGCTTTTTATCTTTTAGTTGCTCATTATTGCTTGTTTTCTGGCCTTGGAGAGCTTGAACAAAACAAAACAATCGCGATGGTCAAAAATATGGCTCTAGCCCACACTGATGGCATATCACATGTTCACTTGCCTACCCTCCTAGTCCGGCGTGTCTAGTATTGCCCGATCGAACACTACGCTATCAATCTCATTACTGTATTTACACAGCTCGTAGAAAAGAATGTTTGACATATATGTATCGAGATAAGATTTGCAAGTACACTAACACACCAAACTTGTCCAATAGAATGACTTTCTCGTAATTTTTCACTGCACATCAGTTAGCAAGTAAAAAGTCGGAATTTGGTTGATCTTGGAACGCTATAAAATTCGTTATCAGCGACTCAAAGAAAAACCCAAATACCGTTTTTCCATAAAATTGCCTTCTTCCAATTTTCAAACCACCATTTTGAATATTGAGTACAAATGCAAATTATGTTGTTTTGAGTATGCTGTTCCTATCTTCAGCAGCTGACTTATAATGAGTTAATGGGTAGGAAGGATGCTATCTTCTAACTTTTAATACACTAAAAAAGCGTAGGGACGAAGATCTTAATTGGTGGATAATTGGAAATTACTGCTCTAGTTAAATCGCAAACCAAACCATTATATAATTATTCTCTATTATTTGGCCCACTTTTCCTGTATAAATTTGAAATTGCTCGAGGATTAGAGCAGATGAATCTGATTAGTGGTTCATCTGCTCTAATCCTCGAACCATCTGCACCTGGGGTGCAAGTGATGCAGCGCACTTGAGTGTTAATGATTTCGGAGCGCCAAAAATTTTTCGCCTTCATATTCTTTTTTACAATTCATAATAGGATTTGTTAAAAAGTAGGGATGCAATTTCGAACAAATAAGAGCGCCATTTAGAACATTGCACAGAGGCATTAGAACCCCGTAAAGCAGCCCTACTCAATCCAAACAATGAAATGACGTTTTACAAGTTTGTTTGCAATGTATTGTTCCAGAAAGGCACGACCCTCGAATCTAACCATAGGTTTATCAATATTTTGGTTACAGCTAGTTTTTAACGATTTAGATAAAGTCATGAAAAGTTTATCCGAGTGTATTGCTATTTAGATTGACATGTTATCTTTTCAACAATGTAAGATAACATATGACTGAATAGAAAATACCAGTAAAATTAACTTTTTAAAATTTTAATTAAGTATACTTAAGTGAAATTTATTTTAGAAAACCGTTGTATGTAATTCCTATAATACTTAGAAACATGTTAATTCAGTACTAAGCATTAAGTACTTAAACCACAAGAAACATCGTAACATTAATTTTTAAATGTATAACCAAGTAGGTAATGATGTATGTAGCTATGATGAAAAACGTCAACAAAGGTTATCACAATCTGTTAAAAAGAAGGTACTTGAGCTACAGTTACTGCACTATAAATTTTAAAAAATTATGACAAATTTTCCAATTACTATAAGCTATGATATGTTTTGGACATTTATCAAGTGTGATAAAACTTCCCATCTTGCTGGCCAAACTTATTTAACTAATTTTCCGGAAAGAAAACAACTAAATATCAAACCGTTTAAAAGACTAGACAAGAATATTCAGCGGTATGGAAGTTTGAAAAAGGCCAATTAAAACTAGGAAAACAATTTATTAGTGGAAGATCATAATTATAACGGTGAGTTAATAACAATGGCCAGCATTTTATGTGATTATTAAGATTAACTTTTGTTGTTTTAAAATATTTTTTCTTTTGTTTTTGTTTGGATTTATGTAAGCCTACTTGATTAAAATGCAAAAAAAAAGTTAATTTTAGTGGTATTTTTTATTCAATCATACGGTATCTTACATCGTTGAAAAGAGAATAAAAAATTCTATCCAATAACCTGAAAATCCAGTAGGAGGCCATTTAATTTAAGGAAGTTGGTACGAGTACTTCAAAAGCAGCCCCCTTGAATTTTTGTACGACATGAATTTCAAATTGGTCTTATTGAACACAATGATTTTCGTATAAAACTTCGTTTCGTATCTCATATACTTACGAAGATATACAAAAAAATGACAATTTCCTGTTTATTTTAATAACTTCTGAACGGTTGACATTTTAAACTTTTTCAACCAGATCTTAAATCAGAATATACAGCTGTAAAACATATCCCATTTAACCAAAAATCCATCTTCAATAATAAGAGAGAGTTGAGGGTTGTTGCTGTTGATAGGTTCTATGTAATCCCATTAGTTACATACATTCCCAGCGCTATCTATAAACTAAATATTATCTATAAATCAGAAAAAGTGCAATTTAAGTCATTCAAAAATGAATGATATGTGTAAAAGGAAATGATAATAAGCGGTTTCTATCATCGGCAAATTAATTTTAACGACCACTTGATTATATTAATCGTTAATTAAAACATCATAACTGGCAATAGAAATATTAATTTAATCCGATGCATAATGTAACTGCTATCAAGATCAAATATACGTAAATAAACCATTTTGCCCCGTATCCAAGTTATTAATTCAAATTCGGTTACAGTCATGAATTATTTATAATCAACCGCATTGCCATATAATGTCTCGTTAATTACAGGGCACGGATTATGATAGTTGCGCATAATTCCCCGTCCTAATCAAATATTTGACATAAGCTGTTCATTATACCGTCGAAATTTATAATCGACATCGCCACCGCCACTGTCATTATATTTCGACTTTCGCCGAAAATCGACCAATCTTTCATTACGTGAATATTCTCCGCTTAATTTTTCCGTTGTATGCGTGAGAAATTTCGTCGTTTACTTCACGAAAATTTTCAATTAAATTCCGTGCAGTTCACCGTCGTAAATTTGAATTACTCCAATTATTTGCTTGGAGAACTTAGCCATGGGACATACTGATTGTACAATTTCAAGAGTAATTAGTAAGATGAAAATGTAATAGTTAAGTTTAATTCTAACGAAATTAACTATTGTCCGCCCATTTAAGTTTTCAAGTTCAAGTTGATATTGACATTCGGCTATGTACCTATACCTATGTATACGGCTATGTTCCTCATTATGTTTAAAGAAGTTTCTACCAGAAAGTAATTATCTTTTTCATTTGACTTGCTTCAGATTTTGGTTTGATATCCCCATTTTTTTCCTATAGGGTAGTATTAGGTCTATAAGTCCAATTCCTCAATTCCCTGTCACCTACATAGATAAAAATTTTCCGGAGTAAAATGGGACGATCTTACAAATTAACTTCACAGTGTAAATTTTACTCCCAAAATCAATTGACATTTGTAATTTTCTCTGTTGTCAACTCCAAGGGGGTAAAATCTAAGTAACAATAAATGACAAATGTTATGTTAAAATTTTTGTCTTCCAAAACAGGAAAGGGTTTCAGTTTTGCGAAGTTAGGTATAATATATATATATAATATATAATTGAGCCGGTCAGTAGATTCGCCTTATACATTTACTTATAAATTTACGCACTTTATTTACTAGTTAAAACTTGCAAATAAGAATAAGGAGACTGTTGTTAAAATAATATATAAAAGAAATAAATTACCCTTACCACACCTTTCGGAAAAAATCCAGATACATATTTCGGCAATTAACATAACGAAAATTGCACAACACTAAAGCACTGCACAATAAACAGCACACATTGAGCACGCAAAGCACATCACAACACTGTTGAGACTGAGCTGATTGTCACTGGCAAGCGTTTTGCTGTGTTTCGAGCGCTCAGTGTGTGATTTTCATTATGCAGTACTTTAGTGTTGTACAGTGTTCGTTGTGTAGTGTTTGTCTTGGGCACTGGCCAGATATCGCTGAATTCCCCCAGTTTTCTACTGAGGAAATACGTATCTGGATTTTTTCCGAAAGGTGTGGTTAGAGTAATTTTATTTATTTTATATAGTTGAAACTTGACTGAAAGGAGTTAAATCACACCGCTTTGGAAACACCGAAGAAGAGATTGTTTACAGCACTGCTAACACCCAAATGCTGTACTTTCGGCAACCAGAATTTTTGTTCTCCTTTAACATCGTTTACGACGTGAAACTGTTACACCCGGACTATTTTCACTTCTCTGACTACTAACTTTACGTACTACTTACGCAAATAAATTAGAAGGAACCACAAGTAGTAGTGGACACAGTGTTCGATTGAGTCCAAAACTTTCATCTGTATCTGTTAATCTTACATTGCTGTCGTTAAGTACACTGAAGGATTTGTTTGTTTCCGGATATAATCTTCCGTGCATGCCACGCAAGATTAGCCACTTGCGACTTGAAATTAGAGAGTTGGTTGAAAGTACAAATTTCCTTATTACATATTAAACTAGGTAACCCGGCAAACTGTGTTTTGCCCAAAATTCTTTTCAATTTTTCTTTTTTCCTAAACCTTTGCGTAGCAATTACGAACAAACCCGCAGAAGGAAGTATCCAATTTGGTCCAGTCGTTTTCAAGTTTTAATCACCCGAATAAACCACGATCCATTTTTATGTATACAGATATACGAGCAACTTTTAATTTTCGCTGAGCATCGCCAGCAGATCATGGTTCTGCTCAAAAGAATGTGTTTAACATTTCAAACTAGCTGTTTATATGTTAAATCACTGCGACAGTTGACAAACATACTTGAATATTTTTAAAATTCATGTTTTACATATTTATTTTTGCTCTTCATAGACGACATTAAGCATCACACTAATGTTAGTAAACTTCTACTTTTCATAGATAAAGTTAAAGTTTTCAAATGCGTCGATAGTGTTAGTGATTGCGCGAGGTTGAAAGCTGTTATCAAGAATACCTCTGCTTGTAGCAAAGATAACAACATTAGTCCAAACTTTAATGAATCTTAGATAACTTCATTCAGTAAGTTGAAGAGATTATCAATTATTCCTATTCTGTTGACAGTAGTTTATTTCGTAAAGTGTTCCAGGTGAAGAATTTGGGGTCATTCTCGATTCATTTCATCTTCACATTGTAGATTTTGTTGCCAGGGCTACTAGCTTTGTAGTTTTATAAGATTTACTAGCATAATAAGCTTTATATATCTCTTTATATCTAGAATATGTTATGTTTTACATATGGAATACTGTTATTGCCCCTTATTTTAATAAAGTTGAAAGCGTGCAGTACAAGCTCGTTAATTATTTACTTTTCAAACTTAAATGGGAAAAAATATGTATATTTATATATCTATCAACCAGGAACTGCTGGGTTTGCAATCTCTGTTTGCTCGCCGACGGTTATCGCAACAAAAGTTTGGCTATAAATGTTTTCACAGTTTGATTGATTCTCCTGGCCTACTTAATATGATGTGCTTAAAAATGTGCATCTAACATTAACACCCGGGCCTATGATTTATTAATTATTAAATAACACCGAACTACTTATATATGTATATAACTGTCCATAGTCTACAGGGGATGCCCTTTAAATTGTTAGAAAAACTGAGAAAAGTGGTTCCCTTCTGGAACAAATCGTTATATCACTTTTCAAAATACCCGCCTTTAAAATTAACTCTTTCATACGTTCAAATCAATGCGCGAAATATTTTTGAATTTTGTATCTTAAAACATGTTTCTTGAAAACTTTTACAACATTCTGAGGTGCAGAACATCGCTGTCCACGCATCTTTTTGTTTGATATTCGGGAACTTAAATCGCTAGGCGGCAAATCATGTAAAAATAAGTCGTGCTGTGTGAGAACTGGATTGTCATGATGGACAATGAGGCGACGTGTTTGGTTGTTTTACTGATTTCATCGATGACTTCTGGCAAACAAATTGTTGTATATTATTCAGCATTAACTGGTCTTCGATCTTCTAAAGGCATGGTTGCGACATCTCCAGTATAACCGCAGAAACAAGCGATCATTTTCTTGGGAGTGCTTCGTGAGCGAACATTTTTCTTGAATTCAACTTACCTTGGAACAGCCGAACACTGGATTGTTGCTTAGCTTCCGGTTAATACGAATATATCAAAGTTTTCTCACCCGTTACGATGTTGTATACGGATTTTGGAGTTCCTCGGTCCAATTTCTTGACCATTATCTTACACCAATCAACACAAGTCTTTTTTCAGCTTGGGTTAAATTATGTAGAATCCGTCAGACAGAGATATTTTTCACCGCTAAATGCTCATGCAAAATTGATTACATTGCAGTCTTCAATATGCCTAACAATATTATCATTTTTTTCTTGAAAGTGCTTTGTGAACAACTTTTATGGGATTCAGTTTGTCTTGGAACACACAAACAATGAATTATTACTTATTGTTAGTTTCCGGTTTATATGAATATATGCAAGTTTTGTCAGTTGCTACGATGTTTTCTACGAATTTTGCAGTTGTTCGGTCAAATTTTTGAGCATTTCCTTATACCAACTAATACGAGCCCGTTTTTTAACTTCGGTAACGCAATGCTTTCATTACAATATTTTCTTAACAAGAAAAACAAATGGAATTATTGCAACTTCATTTAATCATAATTATCAATTAGGGCATTCTCCTCCCAAAATGTCTTCCAACTTTTTCGCATTGATGTACCGCGCAAATATTTTGTCCGAACAAGGCCGTACAAGAGAGGAGGCCACCGTTTTCCCACAGTATTCAAGACGGGCCACCCCGAACTGTCCGCGTCGACTGAGTGCGTGTGTGCATTTAGTCAATTATGCCATCACAACCGATACTCTCATTGTATAACAGTATATCCGGAGGAATATTGAGGTACCCACTGAGAACCACTTACCGTATCGCATAGACATCTTACTCCCCAAAATGCAACTCGCTCCTATGGGCCGATTCACGTGTAAAGATGGTAGAGTGTGATGCACGTCGGAAATTTTGGGCGTGATTAATTTTTGAAATCTGAATCAACGTACTTTATACTAAATATAGTCATGACTTAAGGATACAGTTATAATAATATATATATATATATATATATACAAGTGTCAAGAAATAAATTTTTAATAGGTCGGGATGAACAGCATTTCTTGACGACTTTAGAAGGAAAACGTCCTTTATTTATCTTTTCGAAGATAAGTATTTTAAGATAAGTAGATTTGTAATGTTGTTTTGTACGGTTTGAGATGCTGTAATCACTAGAGACCGGATTATATGTTCGAGATCTGACTAAAGTATGTACATACCATATATAAGTCTTAAATATGAGCAAAATATGTTGAAAATATTCCTCAAATTTCTATATGTAAAATGTGTTTTAAAAATATTTTCAGAATGTCGAATATATTTTGAAGTAACAAGGAAAAGAAACAAACACTACGAATATTTAAACAGGTTTTATTACACAGATACCTATCACTTACATTTCTACATTAAACATTACATTCCTTACTGTAACAACAATTCACAATCAAATGTTTTTCAATATTTTCAATGGTTAAATTATGTCTCCTATCCATTAGTAGCGATTTGTACGGCTGAAAAGCTTCGTTCGACGTTAACTGATATGATGGGTGCATTTTTAAAACATTAACAACTTCCGGATTTAAATCGGTTTCAACATCAAAATTGCCACGGAGAATTTGCTGTGCTTGTTGAAACAAATTTAATGGCTATTTCTTGTTGAAATATCAAATTTTTTATTTATTTATTGTTCAGGAACTTTTTGAAGGTTTCCCTTAAAGTCATTAATCAAATGAAGAGACTCTTGTAACGGGAGTGATTCAGTTCCAAGAAAAACAATGGTTTTATGAACAAAATCATAATTTGTTTTAATGAAGCAAAGTTCATGGTGCAGTGAATTGCACCAATATTTTCCTTTTTAATAGGGACAAAATTTTCTGCATAAAAATTAGCGGCTTTCAACCACTTTCCCCATCTTGCTATTATTGGTTCCGGTGATAAAGAAGCATTAGGTAATGTTTCTCTGTAACACTGAATCCTCAGAGGAGATTTTAAAAATATTTTCTTTATGTTACTAATTAAACTATTAACCGTAGGAAATGCATTTCTAATATGAAAGTTTCATTAATAAACCTAACCATTGTTACATGGTTAGTTTTTGTGTGCACGAAATCAAATAGGATTTACCAGGGTGTTGTTATTTAAAGAACCTATTAATAAATTTGCCATATAACGTCTACAAGTATCTGTGTTTCACCTACTATAAAACTGTTATTTACAGTTTGCTTGATTTCATTAATTACGCCCTTATATACATTTGTAACATAATTTTTCCTTAAAGTACTTTCGTCACGTATAGTATTTCGCTTTTCCAAAAATACTTTAAAATTTAGGTTTTTTAACTTATAGAGTCGGATATTAGCACAAAGCCAAGCTTTGGTTAATTCCGAAATAAACACTTGTTGTTTACTCTGATCTTCTCGAGATGAAGATTAACCTGCTAGTGACTGACCTACCGCCATTTGCACAAATTTTCTCATTTTCTCATTTTCTCTAACTTTCCTTTATGAAGATCAATCGAGAGATGTTGAGTAATTTGGTATTTTTCTCACATGGAATCTATAAAGGAAGAATATTGCAGTAGAAAATGTAGTCATAAGATAAGAAAGTGATTTGGAAATTAAAGGAACATATTTTTATTAATGAGAATAATGTTACTCAGCAAACCAAAGCAAGTTTTTGAACCAATTGTATGGCAGACTAGAATTTTCAAAATAAACATGTAATTTGAATTAAATAAATAAAATAAAATTGTTTTGTATAATTATCAACTTAGTATTTTACCGCACGCTTGGCAGAATACTTATTCTTTGTTCAAAAGTAATTTTGAAACGGTTTTGATCCAGGAGGCTACTAAATCGTTTTTCATTTTTAGCATTTTTGGTTAACACATATAACACTTTACTTTATTTGGTGTTTGTAAATGATTAAAATTTTTAAATGATAAATGCTAACACGTATACACCCTCTACCTAATTATTTTTAACCAATCAGAACTCACCTTTATTCGTTTCATTTCCGATTTTTATTTAGATCTTAAAGCGTTCAATTGCACTGACTTTGTAACCGTTTTTATTTCTAAATGATACGAGAGCAGCTCACTTTCCTTTACAGATCTGCATTTGGACTTCTCTAGAGTTTGGCTTATTGGCTTTTTATCAAACATTGTACAGAGTAGTGAGTAAATCTGTTCCGACCTCTCAGTATAGGCCTACTTCTTATCCTCCTTGGTTCAGTAAGCCTCTAATTAATAAACTTAAAATGAAGAGCTACTATCACCGAAAGTGGGTAACTACTGGTAGCCCTAGGTTTTATGATGATTTTGCGCGATTACGTAAGCTTACTAAACAAGAATTAAGCATCTGTCACGCAGCCTACCTCAATAAAAGTGAAACTAGTCTGAGGTCTGACCCTAAAGCATTTTGGCAGTATATCAATACAAAAAGAGTCAATCACGCATTCCAGGGCAGTTATTTCATGGTGATACAAAGTTCAACGAACCACAAACTATAGTTGATGCATTTGCCGATTCATTTGCTAAAAATTTTATACCTCGCAACGAAATCCGTATTTCTGATACTTGCTCCCCTCACGATTCTTTTCGTATACAAACTATTACTCAGACAGAGGTTGTTAACAGCATCGTTAAGCTTAAAAGTGGTTCTATTGCCGGTGAGGATCAAATTACTTCATTCTTCCTAAGAGACTGTCGTATGGTTCTAGCTACCCCGCTATGCGCTATCTATAACTTATGTATAAAATACGGTGTCTTTCCAACGGTTTGGAAGATTGCTAGAATTACGCCTGTTTTCAAAAAAGGCAAACCAGAGATGATCACCAACTATCGACCAATTTCTGTACTGAGTAATTTCTGAAAGGTTTTTGAACAAATTTTATATGATTCCATTTACAATAGTATCAAAATCAAATTATCTTGGCACCAACATGGTTATATGTTGGACGTCATCTATACCGACTTCACGAGAGCCTTTGATTCTATTGATTTTTCCTTATTGATTCAGAAGTTGAGTGCTATCGGCTTTTCCGCTTCATTGCTGCAATTAATGGCATCTTACCTTACTGGCAGAATCAACTATGTAACTTACAACGGCTTCTCCTCCACGCAATATTTAACAACATCTGGCGTCCCGCAGGGCTCCAATTTAGGGCCGCTGCTGTTTTGGTATTTATGACCTCTTGCAAACATTGACGTGCCGTTATGTAGCGTTTGCAGATGATTTAAAAATATTTCATAAAATTGAATCCCTTCATGATGCCAGGCTTCTACAAGAGAATCTAGCAATTATTAGCGGTTTAAACTTTAGCTTAATGTTGATAAATGCTGCGTCGTCAGGTATACCCGGAAGGTATCGAAGATTATCTATGACTACAGTCTCCATTGCCAACTCATGTCCTCATCGGATACTGTAAGAGATTTTGGAGTATTGTTTGATGATAAACTTTGTTTGGTCAATAAGTTACATCAGTGTGCAATAGTGCGTACAAACTTCTCGGTTTCATTCTTCGTAACACACGAACATTTACTGATTGCGCTCCTATTAAAACTCTTTATTATGGATTAGTTCGGAGTAAATTAGAATATGCAGCGATCATATGGTATCCTCACTATACATCTCACCAACTTCGACTTGAGCGAGTGCAGCGACGTTTCTTAAAATTTTTAACAAGGAACATTCAAGGAGACTGGTGACTATCCGAGGAGGAACTACGATAATGCACAACTGCTTCTGTCACACGAATTGTCACCACTTCATATGCGCTATCAACGCACTAGTGCGATGTTTCTTTATAGAATCATTAACAACAGGATTGACTGTCCTGCGTTGCTTTCTTGCGTACCTTTTTATGTGCCTGCCAAAAAATCGCGAAATATATGTTCATTTTACTTGGATTCTATAAGAACAAACGTCATGTACCTAGCGCCCATAACACGTATGTGTCGTTGTGGTGATATGTTATATAAAGACATTTTTGTGGGCAGTTAGTTTAATATTACGTATATATAAGGTAGCACATATATGTATGTACCTATGTATAGTAATAGAAATACTTTAATATCAGGACGGGTGTATCTCTTCGTTCAATAGTTGCATATTGTTCTTTGCTTAGTGTATTTAGCTTGATTGTATGTGTCCGTAGTGGTTTTGTACTGTTGGGCACAAATAAAATATTATTATTATTATTATTATTATTATTAATATAACATTTGATATCCCCACCTCAAAGGAAAACGCTCTGAAATACGATAGCTGTTCTCTTCCCATTGAGCCCAGTAGAATAAAGACGCGATATGTTGATAAAATACATTTATTTATAACAATTCCTCTCTGTATTCAATGCATCTGTGAAAACATGCCAAAACCTTTTCTCCATGACAACGTATGTCGATTGTCAAAACGATATAATGTAAATGTGCACCATTTCGCAAAGCCATTTCCTTTGAACTGGAGTCTAATCGTGGGGAGACCAACGGGAACGAAGCTTATAGACCTTTCAATGCTTGTGCAAAATTCTACAAATTTGGTAGTAATCACGTTGGGTTACAAGATTAATGGCTGTGTTGAAATAGGAAAAGAAGCTAGAAGCCTCAATAATGGACACAGGTAGGGTAATCTATCTAATTGCAGACACTTTCATTCCCAGCAGCTTAACTGATGGGAAATGTCAAACATTCGAAGGCATAAATGGTTCGTCTTTAAGGATAATAGGCAAATAAAATATTACTTTAAGTTAGAATAAAATAATAATTTTAATACATGGAAACAAATCCATGTAATACCCAAAATTGCTATGAATCATGAATGCTTATTAGGTACAGATTTCATTGTGGAGAGTAATCTTAAGGTTACATTTGATAAAGTAGTGAACATTAATGTTATTTTCTAGTGGAAATTATTGCTGGGAATAGCAGCATTCCTAAGTTAGATATAGATTCTAGTGTTAGCCAGTGTGTTTTGCTTAAGTTTATGGAGACTTTTGATAGAGATATGGACATCTATACCACAGACAAAGTGTCCATCTCCCAAATTATCATGCACAATACATATGAATCATAGCACCTGTCCCATCAGGAATTCAAAACATATTTGCTGGAGTTTTAAAATAACAATCACTAGAACCAACGTATTGATACCATAACAAGAAAGTTATTTACTTTCTTCTTTTTGTAACAACCTTGCACTTCATTATAATTTCTATAACAAAATGAAGTTAATGCAAATAGCTAAACATTGAAACCAGTTACTTATCTAAAAATTTATTCTCAATCGAAATGATATCGGAAATTTTATTTTCAACTATTTTTCCTTATAACGAATAGAACATATTAATTTCTAGAATTTTCCAGATAGATTGAGTTGTTCAGCAAACTCTTCTTCAATTCCTGTGCTGATCTTCATTATTTGGGATAAGGCACAAACGAACGATATTTGCTGCAAACATCCATTACCACAACATTGAGTTACGGTAAACGAAGGGCATCTTATTCCAATAAGACACCTATCCCGGAATTACCTTATTTGTTCTGTAACAGGTCACTACAAGAAGAGAAATGAGACCCCCGTACAAATAATTACGATCGTCGGTGTATACCTTGTTATTACGGCCGGAGTCACTGAACATTAAGTGCAAGAACGAAAACAAAAAAAAAAGGACAGAGAAAAGAAAAATGGAAAGGAGTAGCAGCCGCAAAGAAGAAGAAAAAACTCGACGTTTGAGATTGTTTTACGTATCCGCCTTATACGCAGTTGGCGAAACCTGCGCGCGTATATCTTCAACAAGTTAATTAAAGTGATTATTATTGTATAATACTGCATCCTGCCTTTCGGAACGCCGATATTACCGGGAATATACGATGTATTTATTTGTGCCGGGGTGGTCAGGCCCCAATGGTCGTTCCGAAATGTTACGCAACAATTAACTTTTTAAACGCTGACCAATTTTTGCCGGTCTCGGTAATTGCTGCATTGAATGCGGTAGTCTCGATTACAGTTCACTTACGGTTAGCTGCTTTATTTTGTCGACGTACGACTGCTGGATAAATTAATTAAAACTTAAGGTGGATTCTTACATTGTATATATTGGACGATTAACAAAAGAAAATAGGTTACATAATTTACGCAAGTTCTCCCCTTACAAATGCCTTTACCTTTTTTGCAAAGTGAGCTAAATTAAAAGATACATCATTATAGTTTGCTATATGGCATTTATCTTACTGTTGCTCACAATATTACCACCACGATCGGTTTAAATGGAAATATATCTAGCAATTCCAAAGATGTGTCCAACATGTCCTTGTTTCTAGGTCCGACACACTTTCAAAGACCAAAACTACCCATTGTTGTTCTTTTGCGAACGTAGCAGTACGAGGGGTACGCTGAAAATCTAGGAAAAATCATAAATAAAATAAAATGATAACAGATTGAAATAATTTATTGGTTTTTGAAATAATTACCCATAAGTTCTATATACTTTTCCATTCGTATAAACCAATCAGTGAAGCATTTATCCCACTCAGAAGATTGTATGTTTAAAATGTGTGTTTCATACGCCCCAACTGCCTCTTCAGGTGAGAAACATCTTTGGACACACAATTTACTTTTGACTTTGGGAAACCTAAAGAAGTCATCGGGAGGATAGGTCGGGGCTTTAGGGACAATGGCTGACAAAGGGAGGCCACAAGGTTTGAAACACGGAATCTCTTTAAACTTTGTACACTTTTAGTAGTCCACTAGGACAGCATAAAGTGCAAATAGTAAAGCGTACTATTCAAGCGGTATCAAGATATGGAGAAATTTTATTGTCGTATATATACCGCCGCGTTGCAATCTTTAGCAAGAAGCGACGGTGGCCGAGGGGTTAGCCTTCAGGCCCCGTAGACGCTGGATCACTGGGTCACTGGATTGAGTCCCGCTGGTCTTTTTTATTTTTTCTTCAACACTTGTCATATTTTTTCATATCTATTGCAATTCAAGGGTAATACAACGGGACAAATACGTGTATTCGCAAGAACCTTTCTTATTCGCCTGTTTACTTTATTTTCATCATTACACAAGGAATCGACACAAGTTTTGATGAACCTGAGTGGAAACGTTTCACGGTCTCTTTACACCACTTCACATGAGGTGGGATCCAGTGCAGTTATGCCAATACCTAAGGATGCACGAATTTTAGGATACGTCACATGTCGATAAAACTCAGTTATTTCACGAACGGCATCGACGTTTTGCGCAACAACATCTGTTGAGGGTCGACCTTCACCCAATTCATCGCTGTGACTATTACGTCCAAATTTGAATTATTGAAACCAGCGATATATTGTACTTTCAGATAGTGCTTCACTACCAAACGCAGAATTCATTCGCTGGACACATTCTTGTTGACTTAAACCACTTCGAAAATCATAATAAATCATCGCGCAGTAATGTTCTCTTATTAAATTCATTTTGTTACTGTATGGCTATCTTCTGTCATCGTAAAAAGAAACTATTTGACATTTCTTGGTTCTGTCACTTGTTTTCACTCACAGAAATGTGAAGTTCGCGGAATTTGTATAAATCATACGTCAGGTACCAACTATACTGGTTCTTCCCGAAATTTTTAGTGTGCCCCTCCTATACCCATGTTTCATCACCTGTAATGATGTTGAACACCAAACAAAACTTATTGTGAAAGCAACCCCGTGTAGATCTGCGATCTGCACCATTTCACACGGTTTTTGTTCTGAACTTGTGGAATCCAACCGAAACAAAGCTTACGTACTTTCAAATGCTTGTGTAGAATGGTGTTGATTGCATTCCACCCATCTTTAGTTGCTTGAGTACTCCTTATAGTAACGTGTCGGTTCTGTTCATTTATGTTCCAACTAAGACCAATATTTTTTCGGTAATGTACCAGTTTTGGTGTAGGAGCTCGAAAATCTACGTCTACAACTACGTTGCAATTATATTACTGCTTCATGGTAGCTAAGCACCACGACCTGTCACCAAGCACTCTATTAATAATAATAATAATAATAATAATAATAATAATAGTAATAATTTTATTAAGCTATAGAAAACTGCCTTATTCTTGAAGTAAAGACAAAAATTTATCAAATTACAAAATTCGTACAATGTGTAAAGAATATAATGCACGTCACATATATAAAAAGACATATATATAATCTAAATTATAAATGATCAAAGACAAGTACTGAACGCGGATACACAAAGATTATACAGTAATTAAAAAATATTCATCAGTGCTGTATAAAATATTTGAAATCAGCAGCCTAAATGACCTAAATGCAATCCGTGTGGGTGCATTTTTAAGTTCTTTGGGAAGATGATTAAACAAATTATATGGCAGTAGAGTGTTTCACTGGTATTAATGCATCTTTGTTACGTGTGTGATAATTGTGGTTCAGATGGCGAAATTTACTTTGGTTATCGTACGTAAAACATAACACTTCGTATACATATAACGCATAAATTGTCATTATATTAAGATGCTCAAAAGATGACCTACAAAAGTCTTTAGATGCTAGCCGATACACTTCCATCACCACCCTCTTTACGTTCAACATTGATGTTCGCAGCACCGCCCCAGCACACTATCCCATACTTTAAAACAGATTGAAAGCAGCCCAAGTATAACGTTTTCAGAATTTCAGGAGAACAGTAGCTAGATAGGTTTGTAGGCGCAAATAGTACCTTGGACATTTAGGTACACGTATGATCAATATGTGCATACCAGGTTAATGGGCGTCTATAATTAGGCCTAACATTCTGGCTGCGGAGGTAACCTTCCTGTTAGGATTACATATATTTAAATGTCTATTATTGTCGGCTCTATTAGAGAAGAGCCACGTTTGTTTTGTTATTGTTAATATGTAAATAACTCCGCATTACCCAATTCTCTACCTTTTTCATCGCTTGAACTGCCTCATTTGCTAGTTCCCCATAATCACTTCCGATTATTAAAATATTTGTGTCGTCGACATAATTAATTATGATCATATCATTCGAATAAATGGCTCGGCTCATATCATTTATATAAATTAGAAATAAAGTCGGACCCAGCACCGACCCCTGTGGTACACCCATTTTTATACTAAGGCTTGAAGGTGTGCCACGATTCACTGCCACGAACTGCGATCTGCCACTCAGATATGACTCAAACCAAGAATGAACAACGTATATCATAACATTCCAGCTTGTGCAGCAAAATATGGTGCAATACACAGCCGAACGCCTTGCTAAAGTCAATTTGATATTGATTTCGTCAAAATATTATGTATGGCTTAAACCACGTTTGAAGTTATAAGAAATTATAGCTTGACAATGTTCTTTGTTCATTGCAATGATTCCTGCCACGAATCACTTTAAGCTTATGTATTTTAAGAATATTCAAGCATGTTTCTCAATTGTCGTAGTCACTAAACATGTAAATAATTCGCTTGTTACAAAATTTGTTGAAAAATATTATAGTCTGTTAGAAAAGGCCAGCGAAAAATGAACGTTCCTTAATATGCAAATTTTGTCCTACCTCATCTAAAATATGTATGGGGGATAATTATACGAGATGTTTTAAATAAGGATAAAAATAAAAATGAATAAAACACTTAGTATTGTTAGTTTCTTCGGTTTAGGAAATCCCTTGGCTTCGGTTTTCGCCATTTGGCCATTTGCACAGAACTTAATTGACTCGAATGAACACAGGTTTAAACATAAACTTGCACTTCACAACCGGAGCTGATCGGCTGACTAACACCTTAACTCTGAGGCCCGTAGGACACTTGGTGTTGTTTCACAGAACTAGTTTAAAATGTAAAACTAGAAAAAAAAATGTTTAAATGATTATTCTGGAGCGTATTCACCATCAACTTCAATTACTGCTTTTGATTTGCTTTGGCAGACGGTCAATACCATGGGCAAAGAAGTAATGGTTTTAATAGGCAATCCACTCTTTGATATCTGTTACCAACTAACCATCTAAATCGTCATAACTTATTACTTATCAGAGTCTCAGGGAGCGATCAACGTGGTAGTACGTCAGCGCCTTTGTGGGAGAGTATGGCAGATGAGAAAGCAGTTCCCATGCCTTCTTGGCGATGGATTCGAGGACACTACGCTCAACATGTCGACGCGCACTATCGTGGTGGTAGATAATTTTTTGTTTCTTCGCGATATTTTCCGCTTTTGTCAGAAACTCGCCCTTGACGCTCAACATCTGCATTCTACCAATAACAAATGCCCTTTGAAATGATGTCCTTATACATGACTCCGTTTCTGTCCCACCATATACACCACATTACCTTCTTGCAGTGGAGATCTTTTGTTATTCCTTTCGGTGTTTAACCCGGCGGAACACAGACTTCCTTAATTTGGACGTTTTCGAAGAGTAACCAAGTTTTATGTCCCGTGACAAGATTCTTCAGGTATGCTGTTTACTCGTTTCGCTGCAGTAATTCGCTGAAAATCCGCATCCTAATGACGTTATTATTATCGGAGAATTCCTTCGGGACTCATCCAGCCAATTTCCACACCTTTCCGAGTTTTTTAAGGAAACGGACGGTCCGGGAATAATCGAGATTGAAGTCTTCAGCCAAGATCTACGTTGCCCAGCTTACGTCCCTTTTCACGGCTATCGGTAGAACCTGGTCATCAAAATCCTATGATCGATCTTTTTCAGCCCTCCCTTCCAAGTTTATGTTGCTAGATTAGGAACGAGGAACGAGGAAATAAATGTGCTGCTTTGCATTCTTTGTCGAAGTGGTAGACATAACATGACGAATATAAATATGATTGTCGACTAAAAATATGTATAATATTTTTATGAAAAAGCTATAAACGAACCGCCAATTTTCGTAAAGAAATGTCGCACCAATAAAAGCGCTGGATAATTTCTAATTACCAACCCAAGCAGGTATCCTCGACTGTATCCAACAACAAACTAACTTCACTTATTGTAGTTGTTCTCGATAAGCTGCACACCCTTTTAACAATTTCAGATTGTAACATTGTACGCGTACAGCATCTTTAACGTTCTGTTACTTAATTCTTTTTGCGGGTGGACATTATTACATAAAAAGTACTGAAAGTCGCCGAACGACAGACCGCATGGCGGGCCGGCATCTGTGGACGTCCACCTAATTGCTTACTTATCTCTTTACTTTCTACCTCTCCGCTTTTTCACCTTGCTATATTATCAACGTCGTCATCACTTTTGGAAAGCGGCGGCAAGCAAAAAGAAGAAGTTTATTAACACATCGTCTGGAGCCATTAGCATGAAACGAAGTTGTTGCAAATCCAAATTAATGGTTCCTTCCTAAACAAGTTCTGATAAAAGCCTCGATTTTGTCGGAATGTATTGTTTTAACTGATATCACATTTGTACAATGTAATAAGGATGTTACATTTTACTGTATATAACAAAATCTTAAAAGAAATAATCGTGGACTAGTATTATTTACGTTCACGTTTACGTACAAATGTCATATTTAAAGAAAGAGCAAACGTGTAGACACCACCTACACACGCCGTTAACAATTATTAAATGTTTACTTATGTAAAGTTCTGTTATAAGCGGCTTGATTCATGTTCACTTAAAATGTACTGCAACTGGGATAGTAGATTTTGGGAAAAGGAAACGTCAGAGAAAGCCTAAGCAAACAAATATGAGAAACTGAATGTCCATGTTTTCAGATCACCTACTCACTTACCTCTCTAGCAGACTACTTTTCAAAATTATGTGAACCGGATGGATGTGATAATAACTTTAAAAATGAATTCAGAAATGTTAAATATAAAAATTTTGATTTACCTTCTGTGTTAGCTTAGGTAATTAAATAACGAATTCATTAGCAACACAATTTATTAGCTTTGACGTTTTACGAATATCTGGGAATATATGGGTCTAGCATATCGATTTAAATAAATTTTATGAAAAATTGCTGTTTATGTTGACAAGAAACTTCCTAATACGGTGAAAATGAATCTAAATTGGTGATTAGTGCAAATGCATTATTAGGAAAATTACGGTTATAGATATGAAAAAGGAAGAAACGTATGTATCTTTAAGATATCTGTTAATAAATATTATTAATAAGTATTTTCCATTATTTCGGGTTAAAACGTACCTGTGGCCTCTAATTGAAATTTAGATCTGGGACATGCGTTTTATACTCTAAAAATTCTTTTAGAGTTAACAACCCAACGCAATCCTTATTTATATGTAGCCTTGTTTGGTGTAACTGAGGACGAGGTAACAACATTTCCTGAAAACAACAATACTAGTGATGATTTGGGTCTCTAATTTCCTTCTGCTAGGTGCCCGAAGAAAAATTTCAGCGACGCTTTCTAAAATATCTTTCAAAGCTGATCGCACTTGAGCAGAACGATATGCTGATTGTAACTCACCATTACGTAGTCACGGTATAGAGTTTTCATATGGAAAATGGTTCATGGTTTACTACTTATCCGTCCCCTAGCATTTTCGTTTTCCCAGACAACAAATTCTCTTCAGTAGCCAACTATGTGTACAGTCACCGACCTGTACTACAAGGATTTTTAAGGAACGTTAGTAGAATTTGAAAGTTTGTTGCATTATTATTACTATTATTGTTATTTTTATTCTGATTTTGTTTCTGTTCATTATTATTATTTTTATTGAGTTAAGTTTATTTCAATTTATTTAAAATTTTAGTATATTGTATAGATTATATAGCACTCCTGCGAATTTATCTCGAACATAATGTGTATCGTCTCCATAGATTTTGGGAATAGTACTTGTATGTACGTATGTATATACTAAACGTTCAAGTCAATCTACTCTAAAAGCTACCTACTAGTAACAAATTAGTTTCCATTTTCTAGGCAATTCGAGTACCCAAATTGGTCAACCTTCGTTCGCTTTATGGCTTCCAACTGCCACCACTTATGTAATTTTCCCTTCTGTTATGATTACGGCACCAAGCAAAGCATCGGCGACTTCATAATCGAATACGATGTACTTCATTTGCTTAATTGCTACTCAAACCCGAACAACGAACAATACTTGCTCCGACCTGAATTGGCCGCTAGTTTGAGCAGGTGCTTACTGCGGGAAATTGAAAAGTAAACATTTCCGTCGAAATACGTGTAAAAGGGCCGGTTCGGACAAACGCGCGACAGCACGAACCACGAGAGCGATGTAAATAAAGTAAAATAAGGCGTCGAAAGGTAATCGACGCTAATAGTAATGGCAGCAAATGTAGAAGAAGTATTAGTAAACCATGTATGTGTGTATGTTAGTGTGTCAGACAGCGTTTTTATGCTAGACACGCTTAAGACTAATTTATAACCTAGTTCCGAGCGTTGCAAAAAATTTATATAAGTATTGATTTCCACAGGAAATTATAGATTTGGGTGGTAAGATGTGCTTTTATAAATTAAAAGAAGATTTCAAACAAAGATGTTATATAACTTGAGTCTCATATTTAAGGAAAGAGGTACGATGGACGTATTGTTAGTGTTGCATGGAATTAACCGCAATATTTAGTTAACCAAAGCCACAATTTTACGAAGCTGCGGTAAGTGCTAGTTATAGTAGATTTTTAAAGTTCACACGCTCCTCGAAGAAATGAAATTGAGTTTCGAAATGTAAGATATCAATTTTTACCACTTTCGATTATGCCAATAATGTTCCAGCGTACTGGTTTTTATTCTTGATGGTGACGCACTCAGTCTAAATCTGTCCATGGTATCTACAGAGATTTCCAATGTAGATAAGCCACTTTCAGCAACGATTCCAGGATAAGTCCACCAAGCACAGTAGTTCACGGAGAAAAGCATCGAAGTTGTTTGCTAGTTGATCCAGAATGATCAACATGTAACACATCACAAAAGCGGTGCGTTCCCATACATTTTAAGGATTTTAATCCGAAAGATGATGTATTGTATGTGAAAAATATGTATATTCCAATTTCTCAAACCCTCAGCACCATAACTTCCCTTGGATGAAGGCTGTTTGTTATAGAACTGGTACATCGTTTTAACAAATCTGCTTAATTCTGGTCGTAATCGTCCTGAAGCCATTTAACATTTTCTTTAATTTGCGAGTTCTAAAGTATTTAATCGTTCCATTTCCGAGAAACAAGAAAGGATCGAAATTATCAAATTTCTTGTTCTTTCACATTCTTTCAAAGAATTCTAAAATAAACAAAGTTTTGTCGTCTCTAATGTTTCTCGGTGCGACGTTGAACGTATATTTCTCCGACAATGCAATTTCATTCCTTAAAGCGTCGATCTCCTTTACTTTTTTTCCCGGTATATTGTCTTCACGTTCTCAATTATTTTACGACCGTCTTCGTCGTGGAATCACGCCTAGAAGTCGCAGACGCACGTCCAACCTGAACGATAGAAATACCATTACGAGTTATAAATACCTTCGTAACGTAGTATGTGTTACACTTCCGTTTTTTCTCTTCTTACGGGTAAAATTGTCTTCGCAGTATTAGACAAGAATTCGAAACACGCGTTCTCTCCTCGAGCACCAGTTTTATTATATCGGCCTTTCTTCTCTTCCTTGTCTTCGTGTTTGTGATGTATTAGGAAACTAAGGAAATGTAACGTCGCGTTTGATTTGGAGAAAATTTTGATTATTCATCTTTTGTTGGAATTTTTGTGATTTCGACCAAAAATAACAGTGTTTGTAGCACATTAATTTTGATATTTGCTGAATACAGATGTTTGATGTGCTTTGACACAAAATTGGAAGTACAATTTTCTATACACTCCATCCAATATAAATACATATGATTAGTTGGGAAAGTTTAGGCACGATTCTATATGGCCGTTAAGAAATAATTCACTCTACCCAATTTGATCATTATGTTAGCCACAAAATTCAGCTTACATCATTTTTTAATTTTCATCAAAATGCCTAGACGTGTAGACAACATACACATCACTCAATAAGTTCGTAGGATGACATATAGACGGGGCCACTGTTGACAAATCCATTTGATTTTGAGGAAGTACCAACCTTCAAACGGTACGTGTTAAAATTTTATGCCAATCTGATGTTTAGTTCACTAGTTGCAGTGGTTTTAGTGACGTAATTTTTGTAATTTCTATATAAAACAATATTAGAAAAATTTGAATTTCGTGTGTTGATAAACCATTTGTTTTTAATTGGAAAAAATACGGTTCAAGCAAAACAATGACTTGGCAAGTGTTATTCGGGCTTTGCTCCATCGAGACAAATGGTAGAGAAATGGTTTGCTGATTTTAAATGCCTCCGTACAAACACCGATGATCCTGGACGTTTTGGTTGCTCAAATTCGACAGTTGTTCTAGAAAATATAAAGAAAAGTCCACGAAATGGTCTTAGCCGATCGTAAATTGAAGTTGCGTGAGATAGCTGACACCTAAAAGACATTAGAGCATGAGAAAGCTCAGTTCGAAATGGGTATCACGTTTGCTCACAGTCGATCAAAAACAACAATGCGGCGACAATTCAGAGCGGTGTTTGAAGCTGCTTCAGCACAGGAATTTTTCCTGCGGTATGTGACAATGGATGAAACATGGATTCATCACTGTACTGTCAACTGAGTGGACAGCAAAGGAAGATAACCGTCCAAACTGACCAAAAACGCAAATGCCAGCTGGTAAAGTTTTGGCCTCGGTATTTTAGGATCCGCACAGTATTTTATTCATGGATTACTATGAGAAATGAAGAACCATTAATAGTGAATATTATATGGCGTTATTGATGCGCTTGAAGAACGGGATTGCGAAGAAACGATCCAAAATGAAGAAATGGAAAGTGTTCTTTTACCAAGACAATGCACCTTGTCATAACTCCACTTCAACAATGGCAAGAAAGCACGAATTGCTCTTTGAATTGCTTCCGCACCCACCGTATTGTCCGGATCTTGCTTCCAGCGACTACTGCCTCTCTGCGCACCCAAAGAAGGGAGCAGCAGGGAAAGAGATTTGGCTCCAATGAAGAAGCGATTGCTGAAACTGAAGGATATTTTGAGGCCAAAGACAAATCGTTGTACAAAAAGGGCATAGAAATGTTAGGGAAGCGTTGGAAAGAATATATCACTCTTGAAGAAGGCTATGCCGATGAGTAAAGTTGAATTCGGCTAAAAGTTGTTGCTTTATTAGTCATTCTATGAACTTTTTGAGTGATGACTTATGTGTGCATCTGACGTATAAAATATTCGTACCAACGAGAATATAATTGGATTAGTAGCGAGCAGGCAATTAACTTTACGCTCAAACTACAAATCGATGCACCGACATCAAAGGCATTAAATCCATTAGTATTCAAGTTGTGCGTTGATTGGCATAACAAAACTAGTGTGCTTTATTACTCCCATTCTACCAGATCCTTTGAAATGAGAGTTCTCTTCTGTGTTGGATTTTCTCTCAAATATGAGTATACTACAAGCTTTAACAACAAAACCCACTAAAAGTAAAACTAAATCCTAGCAAGCAAGCATGACATTATAAATCGTCGATAGCAGAGGTCGTGCACAGATACATACATATAAATACATGTCGAGAACGTCCGTCGGAGAAAAGTTTCGAAAAAGAGATGTCTCCCGTTCTCTATTTATGGAAAGCCTGATATGACAATCAAGTTTCTGTCTTGACAGAAATAACTTATATGGAGTTGCCACGTCATCGAACCGCATATAACCGATACTTTGTCGTGTTTTACACTAGAAATTAATTCCGCGGAATCGATGATTGATGTGCGAGCCAACGTTTCGAGAAAGGTTTTTACGTTTATCGGGAACTGGTATCACGAGTTAATTGCGTTCGAAACGTGCACGAAGGAAAATTTAGAGATCGGACAAGAGCTGTGCTGTAAAAGATCGATGCGCGTGCGTTTAGAAAATATAGAATATCCCCGACTACGCTAAAGACGAATTGAATTGATTTCTGTTAATTAGTACGCGTTTCCTTTGCCGCGTAAACCGCCAGTTTATCTAAAGAGAACTTTCAAACCATGATTTTGGGTTGTTTAGTAGCTAGTACTGTTAAGAACAATTAAAAAGGCACTAAGAACTACTAAACATAGAAGATGAATAATCCTGAAAAAAGTCAAAGTTAATCATATTAATTAGAAGAATAAAGAACATCTAGTAATGTTCCACATTAGCTGGAACTGGAGAGTTATATGCACCCCAATATTATGAAGAAACTAAAGTGGTATAGCGATCAAATAAGTTCCCATCTTCAGTAACGAACATACAAAGCGAGGAATTTTATTGCAGCTCATCCCGAGATTGTTCTGTTTCTGTTATTGAAGGCAAATTGTGAATAAGATATAGATATCGATAAATCGTAAAAGTTTAATGAAACTTATGTAACCATGAAAAGAATAGAATATATTGTGAGGATTACCGCACCAGTTAACCCAAGTACGGATGTTAGGTTATAAGGAAATTGAAACATATGAAATTGTCGACAACCTTTTCAAAGGAGAAACACGTAGATAGAGTTATGCCTCGTACCATCGCAAAGCGCATGCAAGAAGTCCTGAACAGCTAGTTGATGTTGCCTATCTCTGTTGGTGGCGCTTGAAACGAAGAAGACAGAAAGCAGAATAAAAAGAAATAAGAGCAAGTTGTAGAGATAGTAGTTCATAGCAATAAAGGGGAGTCAAATAAAATGGTGCTTATCCCCACTACACCAGTTTGCTGATCCCCTTTAATCTCCAAGTATTTATTCTGAGAATAAAGTTTTCATCCTCAGTCGGAAGGTTTGAAGCATTATTTCATATTTGCTTCTCTCACGAAGGATGATCAACAGCATAGTTGTAGATGTACGAGGCACGAGTTATAAGTTCTCAGTCCGAAACTTGGTAAAATATAACAATTTTAATTTTTTTACCTCCACGAACAAAGATGTTGCACGTAATTTTCGTCATTGAACCAAAATCTCCCGGACAGACATATTATAAATGCGATTGGACGCAAAACCAGTTTTTGTCGAAAAAATTTCTACCTCTAGCATAGAAATTTTGTCAGGTTTTCGAGATACCATACTTTCCATAGTGCTAGCGAGTTCAATCTCGGTGGGCTTAAAGTATTCGAGGAACTGATTAAAATGAAATAAACCCGAGGTGCCTGAGTCATACCGTTCCGGGGTATGGTGCTTTGAAGTTTGAAAAACTGTCTTACCTAAAATCACCATTATTTTATTTTGGTGTGAAAACTATTAAAGATAAAATATTCGTTCTTATTTCAGTAGATTCCTAGGCAAAATGTGCTTCTACGAAAGTTTACTCGCTCGCGACCAAGGCATGAATAAAGTAGGAATTTAAAATTTGGCCCAAAAATGAAAGTCTCGATTTTAAGCGGAATTTTCGTCTTTCGGTAAAAAATTCATGTTCGAATTTCGGAATTATTTTGCATTGTAATATACATATTCGTACCGGTAATTACCTAGAATATATCGGTTCAAACGTGGAATGCTTAGATTTCGTAGAAAACGCCATTCGAAGTTCGGAAAAAATGCGTAAAATAGATCGAATATAGGGGTGAATATAGGATGAAAATAGGCAAGCTCCAAGTGCACGCAGAGCTTAAACTATCAACGGGGAAAGCCGATCCGGAATTGATTTTTAATCAGAAAATAGGCTTATTCGAATAATCTAGAAAGGAACCTCGTAGCTACAGACAAGATCCAGACGGGTGTGCAATTTAGCGATTTTTTGCGTTTTCATCGTTAGCCGTTTGAGTAATCTAAAAATCCTACGCCGTTGAGTTTGGTTCGTCAAGACGCTTCGATTGGTCTAGAGTCTGACCTCCTGAATCCCATAAGAACCGAGATGGGTATGCTATTATAGATACGCCCTTTGTTCTTATTACATAATTTCTTGTTTCACCAATGAGTGAGTCAAAAGTAAGCATATGTATTAACCTCATCCATAATCTGACATCCATGGAGACTTTAATTTCTGTCCCATTTCAGTATATCTGCTATTCAGTCGGATAGACAGTAAGTGAATGCAAATATTTGGGAGCAATAGAGAATATGCTTGGCAGTCAAGAAAACGGATATCCAATTATTGAACAAAATTTCTATCTGCAGGGAATTTTAATTCAACATTTTATTTAAACAAAAGAAGTAGATTGAAGTAGTATGGTACTCGAAACATCTTCCCCAAGGTACCCCATGATCTCATCATTGGTGCATTTGAGCATGGTTTGAAGTGAAATGCCAATTTAAGAAGGGACATTTCACGCTGCCATATCATTTACAGTTACAAAAAATGTATCCTAACGTCGATCATAATGGAACACGCATGTAAATCCCACGAATATGTACCGTAAGCATCTTGGAGGAATAACTCATTTTTTACTTTCTTTTTTTTTTGTAAATTTGCGGATTCTAAAATCTATTTTCTGTCTATTTCCAACATTCCTCCTGTTTAATATTCGCTTCGTTTGTGATTACAACTACATCTCTGAAATGATATGGCGCTTTTGAAAATCTTGTCGAATATCTTTAGCCAACTTTAACGCAGGTAAGTGAGACATACAGTTAAATTATACCAAATTCAACGAAGAATATTTTTACTGTCAAGCTCACTTTACTATATACATCACCTAGGTATCAAAAAACGAGACTACCACATTCAGATATCGATCGATAAATAAAACATATATTATACCTACCACCAAGGAGACATACAAATTAAAATTAAAAGAAAATACCAAAAGAACTGAATAATTGCTGATCGATAATGGGAGATTCGCGTTTATATTCAACAAATTCGTCGTGCGCAAGCAGTCGTTTCATTCGGACAACTTTTTCCTCGTGCTCCTGCTCTTGTTAACATACGACTTACAAGTATAACGCATCGAATATTCAGCATTTATTCGAATTGTACATAAATCTAATTAGCGCACGTACCGCAATCGCATGACGACTATGCTTGAGTACCGGATCAAAAAAGAAAAATAGGGAAAGCTACGGAAAAACGTAAGATCGACGATCGTCTAGATGAGTCACAGGAATTTATTTGATGTAGCAATTGCCAGAAATTAATCCCAAAGCATGGTAATTTCCCAGTAATTTCTAGATATTTTAATCTAGATGATATTCTTTTTCCTTTCTAATATGTTCGTAATTCCTAAATTAAAAAAAAACTAGATCTGCTGGTAGGCTTTCTAAAATATGTTCTTCATTTGGCAAAATAAACTTCAAATTATTTGTAGCGACTTAGCTTATATTATATCATCATCAAAACCTAATAAGAAGAGTAAGCACAATGGAGCTCAATTATATGTAAAGATGTAGCAGTTCTTCTCGTAGATCATTATTGCAACTGAAACAATTAGGACAAACCTACAAGTAAGAGAAGATTATCAAAAAAAGAAAAGCAAAGATACGTATTGTGTCATGGTGGCATGAAATATGTGGAAAAGAAGTATTATAAGAAAATACTACTTTACCAGTTGCTAGTAAAAGTCAGGTTATCTGTAACAGAGCCCTGCATATGTGTAGGTGTGAACTGGAGCAAGAGGCAGGATGTGTCAAATATATAGCCCCTTCTAGCTGCCATGCCCCATTGCTAGAAGCTGTCCAACCAGTGATGTGAATATATTTATTCTTATGTTGTCTTGCTTCACTAATGGGTTGGACATCTGTTAATAAACCCATAAGAATAAATATAACATCACTGGACAGCTCCTAACAATGGAGCAAAGCAGCTAAAACAAGATGAGTGCTTGACATATCCTCCCCATAGTCCCAGTCCATGCTTCACAAAGGGATTATAAGGAAATGTCCAACTCCTCAGTGAAGCAAGAAAATCTGGAAACGATACTGCATCCTCAAAAATCAACAACCCGTGATGCGGTATATTCATTCTTATGTTGCCTACTAATGGGTAGCTAGCAGCATCTACTCTTGCACCTCCTACCTCACTAAGGCGCTAGTATAAGGTGTCCAAGTTGTCAGTGAAGCAAGAGAACATAAGAATGAATATGACTGATAATAGGGCAAGGTACCTAGAACAGGACACATGCTCCCCATACTCTTAGTTCACACCTTCGAGGACCTGGCGACTTTTGTCTTGGTTAACCTGACTTTCCTTAGCAACTCCTGAAACACGAGTATTCACACTGCAAGATGCTATTTTAAGAACATATGTGCAATATTAAACATGAGCAATGCGATAATCTAGGAATATGGGACTTTAAGAAAAAGTTTGAATTAACATTTTCAAATCGTCTTTGTGAACGAAGTTCATTCTGAAAGGGACAATACTTATCAGTTGTTCTTTGTCATATGACATTTATTTAAATGTATACGTATTTCGTAATCTATTTAAATATCTATCTTTTGGGTTGCCTCGACCACTTTTCAGGTAATATAAGAGAAAATTTGAATTTAGAAAATGTGTGGTATATACCGTATACTTTATGAAAATAGTTTAACAGCTTTAAATACCGTTATCAAACACCATCTGCGAAATTGAAGTTATGTCTTTTATTTGACCTAAAAGATGATGGAGCCAACTCGAAAGATAAATTTGACATATATGTATGGTAGTGACACAACTCTTAATGATTTGGTTTGTAGCAGCAATTTGCCTTACTTCGTCTCAACGAGTTTTTATTCTTATTATCGGTATAAATGTTGAATAAAAAATTGCATTTCTGAGGAAACCTCAAAATTCTAAAAGGCCCTACGGCCCCAATTTTCTAAAATTATTAGGAGATTTAAATATCGAGAAATTTTTGAATTCTACAAAAAGAATTAAATGAAAATAAAGTTTTGAAATATAAAACTTTATTGAAAAATGGCGATATACATATAAGAAAATTTGGAAAGAATGGGGAATATTGATGTACCTTGACTTTTCGAGAAAACCTTCAAACTTTGTAAAACCTTGGCTTCAACTATCTAAAATTTGAAATAATGAAAAATTGGAAAAGCTGAAGTTATTGAAAAATTTTAAAAGGTCAATTCTATGAAACAATTTAGATCTAAATAAAGATTTGAAATATAAAATTATATTGAAAAATTTTGACATAGATAGAAGAAAATTTGAAGGTTATGGGGGATATACCCTGAATTTTCAAGGAAATCTTAAAATTTCGAAAAACCGCAACGCTTCAAGTTTCTAAAATTTTTTGGAGATTTACAATAATTAATATCGAGAAATTTTAAAAAGCCGAAGTTTTTGGAAAATTTTGAAAGGTCGATTTTACAAAAAAAAAATTAAATAGAAATAAAGGTTTGAAATATGAAATTATAGTGAACAATTTTGATGTACCTATAAGAAAATTTGGAAGTTATATTTGTTATGCAGACCCCTTGCAACTATTACAGCAAGCCTTCGGGGATTTTGGCTTAATGAAACAAACTGGTCGTTCAGTGTAGTGTAGTTGAAGACTTACCTCGTTCTGTACACCCTTCAACGTTAAATACTGGTAAAAACGTTAACAGGATGAAAAACAGTTTGCTTATAAATCATCGTGATCTCTTAGATATCTGCCCAAAACATTTTGGTGATGTTTTGGGAATGAAACAGCGCCGGTTGTGTCGAAACATCTCAATTCGCTGCAAAACGGCTATCTAACCGATCTTTAAAGCATGTAGTGGTCTCACATTTATCAAACGCAGCGTATTTACGAATACGTCGTTGAAACTATACTCTAATTGCCTGAATAACAGTTAGAAAATGAGTCAAAACCGAAGAAAGCGAAGTCGACCTAAATCAAGGTTTTATTGATAGTTTCCTTGCTTTTTTGTTATTATCACCACGGTGTTTTCTGCTATGAATTCTTGCTGCGTGGACAAGGCGGTCAATAAGGAGTATTACTTACAAGAAGCGTTTGTGTATGGAAGTGAATCTAAAGATAATTTGGGGAAATTCCATTCGTCCCTTCTTAATCGTCATGCTTTAGGAGCCGTTGAAATATATGGCTGATTGCACTAAGCTTTGATGTATGAACATAGTCTCTGAGATTATTTTTAAGGCAACTATAAAAATACATGTACAATAAAATTTGACAAGATCTGTTGCACATGACGTTTGGGTAAACCGACTACAATCACGTCATCCTACTAATCCGTTTGGTAAGCCACAACTTTCTACTAGTAGAAGTATTCTTCATAGTTTTCTAAAATTATCAATGACTGACATGAACATATACATATGTTCTCTTTAAATATTCAAATTTAAAATTATGCGTGATTAAAGTGTTCTTGCATCAATGACTTTTAAAACTATAGCACAATTTGGGCGCAACAAGTTACTTAGTTGCGTTAGATCGTATGTTACAACTTCTCGTGCTATTATACATATTTGGGAAAAGAATAAAAACAGATTGTAAGTTAAATTAGAACTTAATTTAATATTAATATCTATGTGAAAAAATGCGTTTGTCGCTCCTATTTTACGAAATACTGTAGCTGTACTTTTATAGACGATGCTATAGGAAAATATTTTTGCTGCAACTGGCGCATGATTCTCTTCTTGTACTTATTTCACCAACTCCGTTCATGGAGACTAGTTAACTTATTTATTTGCAAAATATCACCTACCTATACCTTGCTTTGCCTACCTCTATGGTTCTATAAAACTATTTGTGTTATTCTCACTCTCATATTGTCCCAACGGAATAGTTCCTACGAAGAAGCAAATCTTAGGACTAGTAGTAATGTTCCCCAAGTTGTGCATTTAATAAAACAGTTTATTACAAAGATATAAAAATATATATTTCGCCTTTAATTTTATATACGAGTACATAAATATAAAAAAATAAATATTTCATCCATGTCTTGAGACACAATTTGTCTTACATAAATAAATAAGGATATTAAGTAAAGAACGCATTAAAATGACTTAAAAATACTCTTAAATATTGTTTACTTAACTATGTACTTAGAAAACAATGTACTTAAGCAGCTGCGCTATCGTGAAGCTTCCTCGCCAAATCACCAGCTTCAACGATACCCTTGTAGTATTTTTCGCTGGCGTTCTCTTTCCTCGAAGAAACTTTGTAACTAACTTTCAGCTCAGTTTCCTGAAAGTTATCGTTCCTTCGATTTGCATCATCAGCGAAATCTATGGCACCAAGACCAGTCTGTACGACGTGACTCAAAGTCTGCAGATTGCTAGACCTACCGGCTCTCTTGCGATCATCGGCTTTTTTCTCGTAATTGTGTAAATGCTTCACGGAATATTGTCTCGAGTCGTCTGAACTAGGAATCTCGTTCATTTCCTGCACGGATATTCCATGAATTTGTTTGGCTGGACCGTAGGTTTTCACTTTCGAATGGCCCTGTATGATGAGGTACATGGGTCCGCGAATTGGCTCCATCGGTTGTTTGTAATGCTTAAATAAGGGATCGGTAGTTAAGGAAGAGGTCGTCGTAGTCGTTGGTGATGGAGTTGTGGATGTGGTGGTGGTTACGTAAAGCGTGGACATTGGAACTAATTTCGTTGATTCCTTTTGCAACAGCGATTGTAAAGTTCCGTAAGTGGGTCTCTCTTTTACGGAAATGGCTGGTAATTGCATAGTTTGCATCGTTTCCATCATCATCATCGGCTTCTTGGGTGTAAACATGGGATTAATGACCATGGGTTTCATCAGTTGACTAGGACCCTTTATTACAATAGGAGGCATCTCTGCTAAATTGGGCGGTTTCACTGATATCCCCGATATGCCGATACCCGATGATGAATCCATTTGCGCCTGCGATTTTCCAATATTAACGTAGGTATTGGCCAGATCCATAACTCCATCGGCAACTTGCCCCTTATGCATTATGCTCGGACTGCTAATTTGCTCTTCGTGTTTCATTTCTTCTTCAGTGTGAGTTATATTGATAGGCTCTGAGTAGTCGATTTGTATGAAACTATCGGGCTTCATATCATGCCTACCATCGATTATATTACTTATGATCGGCTCCGGTGAAATGGGGGCTTTCCAAGTTACAACGTTACTGGAATCAACCGACGTTGAATCCCAATCGTTTAAGACGCTACTGCTGGATTGGAAAATTAGATTAGCTTGGTCGATGGTGACTCCTGTCGATGATGGGAGTTTCGTAACAGCGGTCGAGTAAGGGCTAGCTGATTGTTTCGAGGGCATCGGCGGAGGTACTAACATAGTGTAAGGAATCGGTCCGTCATTATGAATGTTATTGATCATAGGTCTCTCAGTTAACTTATTCAGGAAATACGAAGGCGTAAAATATGGCGATGTTATCGGATTATGCGGTCTATGTCTTTGGTAATTATACTGCGGTTCCTTTACGTATTTAAGGAATGGATCGAAATACTCTCTTCTATTGTTGTCTGGAATTGACGTCCCTGTACTCGGCTTTTTGGAGGATACACCCAAAATGAGGACCTCTTTCTTCTGGGGTTGATTGGGAGGTGTTTGATCTTGCTTTCGCAACGAGGTATCACGCCAATAGCGCACAGTTTCGAGAACTGGGGGCACGTAATCGTAGGTGGGATCATTCTTGAGCGGATCACCCCTACCTAACGGTTTCCATTGTTCATAATCCATCCTAGGCGCAAATAATCCTCTCGTTTCTTTAACGGACGTACCTGTAACAAATGAAATTGCATTGTAAGTGGAATAATAAATAATCCTGCAGAACAAGTTATGTATAAAGTAATTAACTATAAGACACTGTCATTAAAGAAATGAATTAGTTCAGGGTATTTATTATCGGTGATTTTACTTTGCTTTCGCTATAAAATTACACATTTGTATTACTACGAGGAATATTTAAATTAGAATTCGTGTTTGAACAGCATGCAATTGATTCAATATGCATAACTTTCCTCTTGCCTTGTTAAAGCGGTTGGTGGTCTTGTGTCCCTACATTGGATTACAGATAATGCAACGCTGGCACGTATTTCATGTCAAAATTGATGTGACGGCCACAGTCATTAGTCTGAAACCATATACAGTTGGTACAGGAAAAGTACTTCTGATAAGCATATGATTTTGGATATGAGTTTTTTTATCTCTTATTATTGTTGTGCTATGGGGTTTGAATTAAGACGAGAATTATCTTGTCGTGTTTCTACAGCAAAGTGCAGTCACAATATGTGCTTTTGAAAAATTGGAATAATAATAAGGTATAAACAATTTAATACGTTCCCTATAGAAAAAAGTGCTGTTTTATTGGGAGCACTAACTTAATGGATAGGCCCTGATTTGTATTCAACACCATGAAAAGGACGTGCACGCTCAAAGGCAAATTATTTTGGAAAATCAGAGTGAATAAATAATTAAAGAAATCTAAATCTAAGGAATTCGATCTTCTGTTTTTCATATACTCTTATCTGGCCCCTTTCAGCGTTTACGTCTCTAAGAATACCCGTTGGAGCTTATTCATGAGTTACTGATTCTTTATTCTAGTCTTAATTGAGACAGTTGCTATCAATAAGCGACCTAATCATAAACTGGATTTGACAGTTTGTTATGAGTCTTCAGATTCTCCAGGATGCTCTTCTATTTGTCTTTGTATGACTGAAGAAACGTCTCATTGATTAACATTATCCAATCGATGTCTCCAATTGTATTTTTATTATCTTTTATTTTTTGTTCAGCCTCACAAGATGGTCCAAACATTTGAACCTAAAGAAACATGTGAAGAACTTGTGAAGTTCTGAACACTATATTTTTCCTATCGTACATTCCCCGCAGCTCAAAATATGAAGCGAAAACTTCGGAACATGTTGGAATTCAATGAAATTATAAACAGAAAAGTCACAGATAAGCCAGTTGCAGTTATATACAGCAACAGATGCGAGATTGCCAAGAAGCTTAAGAAAAGTAAAAGGATTTATCAAATTGAACGGAACGATATCTGTTCATGTCAATTTTACAAACTAAAGAAAACACTATATATCTATTAATGCAAATAATACTCCAATACTATACATGCACCAGGCAAAATATCTGAGTATTACCTTAGATGCTAGGTTACACTGGAAAGTCCACGTAAAAAGAACAGAGAAGAACTCGTCATTAGGTATAAGAAAATGTAGTGGCTACTGGGAAGACAATCCACTTTGTCAACTTACAATAAAATGCACTTGTATAAACAAATACTAAAGCCCGTGTGGACATGTGGCATCAAGCTATGGGGCTGTGCCAGTAGGTGCAATCTGAACATCATCCAACAATTGGAAAATAAAGTACTAAGGAACCTTGTTAATGCTCCCTGGTATTTTAGAAATAATGACTTCCATAGGGACCTGGAAATGGACACCGCGATAATCCAAAAACTCGCCAAGAGTCACGAGCGACGACTTCTTCAACACCTCAACGTCAAGACCCTACAGCTTCTTGAACTTCCGAACTAGTCAGAAGACTCAAGAGAAAGAAGCCTTTTGAGTTGGTTAAGTGATAGTGAAAAGCGGAGTATAACAATGATACAATACTAGTGTAATTAAAAGTCAGAAGCTAAGGGTTATTAGTTAGTTGTCGTTAGTTTTAGTTCATGTAACAACAATTTAGTTTAGAAATAATTTGCTCATTGATTTATGTTTGATCAGATGGCATGTTTACAAACATCTTTGTTAGGTGTCTATTGACCTCGCTCGAAATACCGGAGCTATTCAGTTCAATTCAATTTGAGGAAGTTTATTAGGTTTCATTTGAGGATAGATCTTACATGGATTAAATATAGGGTATAACAAAAATGAGTACTCTTCAATCGTCTGTAAAGCATGGTGGATGTTCACAATTAATATGGGGGTGTATGTCAGCATCAGGTGCAGGAAATCTGGTATTGTAATGTAATGTAATGTAATGTAATGAAGTGGGGTCTGGCCCAAAGTGGCCCTTTGCACTGCGACCACGTTGATCTATTGTGCTTCCCCTTGTTTTTTATTTATTTAATACGTCTAGGAACAGGATCAGCTCCTTCAAAGAGGGAGTGTTAATAGGTCCTCTTCACTCAGCGTATATGCATGTAGTATTCTGTATCTCCTGTGGCCTAGTGCCCCACAGTTAGTGATCAAGTGTTCCATTGACTCCTCTTCTTCATCGCAGGATCTGCAAGTGTCCGTGTTGGATAAGCCCATTTTGTGTAGGTGCTTGTTGTAGGTATAGTGGCCTGTGAGTGCCCCCGTCAGTGTCTTTAAGCTTCTCCTGTCCGATTTTAGGGCGATGTCCGCCCTCCTAGCGTCGTAGCTCAGAAACTTTTTGGAATGTTCCAGCCCACTGGTATCATTCCAGTGTTTTGTTGTGATGGATGCTGTCCATTTCTTTATCTCCCCTTTAAGGAGACCTTTATTAAACCCAAAAGATGGGGTACATCCAGTGAAGTTCCTCTCAGAATCTGGTATTGATTGACGGAATTATGAATAAATAGATATATCTTGACATACTAAAGAAAAATTTTCTGACAACGACCTTAAACATAGTAGCTTTGTTGCAAAGGCATGGGTACTCTATAATTACCCGAAAATAATACCTGCTCAATCACCAGATATAAACGTTATTGAAAATGTGTGCAATGAACTGAGTCATAAAATCCGTCAACATCCCATTTCAAATAAAAGATCTTTGACGAACCTTATAGGAAGAGTGGACAAAAATTTCACAAGAATTTTGTTCTACCTTACATTAGTAAAATCAGTACCTAGACAACGACAAGCCACTATTGCCCAAGCACAAAGGTGTGCTAGAAAGTACTGAATACTCATTGTATTTTGATTAATTTAAAATTTGCATGTATGATTTTAAGTGAAAAAAAAATTTTACAAGAAAAACGCTGCAGTTTATATTTACTTTTTTAGATTTGGAATTTTATTAAATGCAATGCATATGGGTACGATATACACTAGCATCTATTCAAATATGCTATAACATTTTGAATAAAAATATATTATCCTAAATGCAATAGAATTGTTTCCCTTATCGCTCGTTGTACGATTTTAACTGTTACTCGCTGCATTTACCTAACTAATTATCTGGTCTAATTTTACGTAATTAAAGTAAAACATTCAACGCAAAATCTGCATATGTCCACGTATGTACGTATATCATCTCTTGTCATTAAAAGCAAATGAAAACCTTTGTTAATTAATTTTGTGATACGCACGTGCCCCATACGATTGTATCGCGTGCTCTGTCAGCATACAATTCTTTCTATTATAAATTATCATATAATAGACGCATCGTGGAAGTGAAATTTACGTAGGCCGCTAATGTGTTTGGCGAATTGTATGCTTACACGTTTGTGCATTTGTAAACAGACACAACGAGCGAATACAATATTGAATTAAATAGAACCGACCGAACACGATAACTCCGATCTGTACATTTGATGTTTTACATTCAATAATTGACACGTTGGACGTTCGTGTTCTTGTATTTAACATATCGTGCATGACATTTTATAATTTGCAGATACGTATCGGCCGAGTGGCTGCACCGTAACTGTTTGTGCTTGTTAAATAATTTCATAAGTTGATTTATGTACATTTATTCGTCTGACACATTTGTAAGCATTCTGTGGGTGAATATCATACATCGGTAATGGTAGCGATATATTTCATTTGAAAGTTGATCTTTCCATGTATTATTACGTACTTAGCATAATCTCGAATTATTATTAGGATAGAGCGAAGCGAAATGGATCGTCTATGTTTAGCGATTTCAGGCTAGTAGTACAAGTAATTTTCGCTGGATGTCATTTATAGAATAGCTCTTCATACTCGGAAAAACTAAGTGACTGGAAAGGGCGTCGAATTTTTCGGTGATTTTCATATGTACTATATATGTAATTTCCTTCACAAAAATAAATTATATCTACACTATACGTGTAAAACACTTAAATTCGATCAGGAAACAGCAGAAATAAGTTTGTACCACCAAAATAAGCCCAAATTGCGAAAAAGAAAGCACATGAGAATAGCTATTCCTAGGAATGGTAGTTAATATCAACTTTCAATAGCTTATGGATGAAGGAAAAAGCTCACAAAAACTAACAACGCAACGGTACGCCTGGAATACAATATTTATTATAAGTTTCAAAAAGATTGACATGTGAACCCCATCGTATATTTGCTTTGCTATTTGATATTTGGCTTATTCGAGAAATTGTGTTCCGATCTTCTATTAACGTAAAAGTGCTCCCAGTTGCGATCCCAAATTCATGTCATCTCTGCCCTCTTCCCCATTTGGGCTTTATCTGCGGATAATCCGGGTAATTAAATCTAGACCGAAGCAATGATGATGGCTACGAAGTTTATGGCAGAAAACGTGTTTCCTAAGTGTTCACCCTTTACGAATTTTAACTTTCTTCACTTGCCTAGCTCTCTTCATCAATCTGTCGTACAATATTCGAAGATCACTGCTAGTTTATCTCGGAATAACCATTACGCAGTCTTCCTCGTTCACCAGTACTAAAAATGTTTCCTTACTGGTACAAAGTCCCTCTTTCAACCGGATAGAATAAACTAACCACCTGTACATATTGTTTTTGTTAAATAGAAGAATTTTTTACCCCCTCATACCGTTAAGTTTTAAGAAGTTGGCTACAGTGAGCCCTGGTGATGATTTCTGCTGATTTTTGACTTCGAAGAGTGCTAAACTTAATGCACTGCTCTGCAATCGTTCTTGAACACAGGACCAGGAGGTTAAGGTTACATTTCATCCTGCTTCGAATTCCAAAAAGCTTATGGATATCAACTTTACACTGAACACTGAAATGTTTTCTTCCCTGACTGTATTGTTTCTTTGAGTGCAGTTAACCGCTTTGGTCATATGTACTGTCTCCATGCAAATTTCCACCACTATGCCTCATAGAAGTCTTCAGTAATTAATTGGCTGAACCACCGCGCCATTACTAAAGGGTTTTCACACACTGTTTTCAAGAAAATGGTAATCTTTTTATTTCAGTATAATGCAGAGATTCTGCGGCTAAGTATGGGACACTAACATATATCTGACCAATGACAGCCTCGACCTCGAAATTTTTCAATGTATTATGTTTAATGTCCTTAAGCGCATCAATCGTTTGCGAAGCGTTGGGGTAGACTTTATCTTTAAGGTATACCCAAAGCACAAGTCTAACGGTGTTAAACAGCAGGATTATGACGGCCAGTTAAGGTCTCCGTCTAGAATTTCTATGCTACATATCACCATTCTGCTGCAAATAATCATCGTCCAGCCACATATCACCTACATCAGCCAACATCGTTGGGTGACGTACTCCATTCAGTGTAACGCTGGTGGCGGTCTCGTTTTAAAAAACGATGATGCCACTCTAAAGGACACATCATACGGTCACCCGTTGTGGATGGATAAGTTTCTCGATAATTACTTCAGGATATTCTTAGCGCCAAATTCGAAAATATTGTTTATTCACGTATCCTTGTAGGTGGGAATAGGCCTCATCGCTCGGAATATTTTTCTGGCTGCATTTCCACCGCCCAATTAGCGAACGTATGACGTTGTGCATGGTCTGCCGGCTTCAATTCTTGTATCAGTTGAACCTTGTAAGTATGTAAACCAAAACTTTTGTGCCAAACACGGTTAATAATCGTTTGGAATATGCCCAATTAATGCAATAGTCTGGGAATCGTCAAACATGGGCTTTAAACGACACTTGAAGCTACAGCAGCAATGTTTTCAGGTGACCTTGGTGGCCGAAGGCGGGTTGGCGTCTTCACATCACTATCACAGTTATCTTGAGAAATTGTGCTCTATAATTACGCAAAGTGGGGGGAATTTTATGAAGTGCCCGCGCGTAATTTTCACTATCTTTATTGCGAATTTTAATAATTTCTAGGTATACGGGCAGCGTCTTTTAAGTTGTTACAAAAACTACGAAAGGAAAACAATTGTTGGAACAAACTGTTTTATTGTATTTCAAAATATTCGCCTTTAAGATTCATACATTTTTGCATGCGTTGAAGCCAATTCTCGAAACATATTTTTCCACTTTGAAGTGGGTATCTCGGAGACATGTTTTTGAAGACTTTGACAGCTGCTAAAAATCGTTGTCTGCGCATCTTTCGTTTGACATTCAGCAAAGCACTATTCTCTCCATGACAATTATATGCAATGTAGTCTGGCATTGCACAACTTTCTATGAGAGTTGGCTAACAAACGAACATCAGTTATAGATCGTTCATTGGAGAGTTATGCAGATGTATCCCGGGTATGCTAAATATTACCAAGTATACCCTTTTGAGTTTGATTTGTTCCGCTTTTCCTCTCATATGATGCTTCCAGGTTGGTCTAACTATCGAGGTGGAGACCGAGATATTTTCCTGTTTCAACTTGAAAAATTTTTGACTCGTCAAGAGAGATGTTGAAGTTGAACGAAAATTAGAATGACACGTATTAATGGAAAACTCTTCTAAACTCAATACCTTTTATTTTAAATTAGAATTACTTTGACTTGCAATACATTGTCCCTATTTAGCTCCTAAGTGCTCCATATGTTCTGTTCCACTGGCAAGTGTTTAATAAACCGTAATGGTTTTATGTATTGCTTAGTCCGTCGTTTGGTCCTTCATTAACTTCTGAACAAGCAACTTGTAGTGGTGGCAAAGCATAGTTGTTCTTTTCTATACATTGTGCTTTTTATATTATTTCAATTTTAACCCTTACTAACCACGGCACTGAGAGCCTACGTTATTGTAACTAGGTTCTAAAGGTACAATACTTAAATTTTTAACGTAAACCCTATATAAGAGAACTATGTTTTTAAACCTTTTCTCTAACGGAAACGGCCATTTGTTCAACGGAACAACGCGACTTAATCAATTTTCGAAAGGCGCCTGTAATTTTTGCAGTGTGTCCCCTTTTGATTTTTCCTCTAATTACGGACAGTTACATTTTTTTGCTTCAATTATCGAATGGCCATAGACTCCCAATTTTGTAAGAAGAACAAGTATTTTCTACAATATCAACTAATATAACAATAATAAAACAATAATAAAGATACGTTCTTGAAAGAAATCAAATACGATAAAAAAATCACATTGTAATAGTCGTAGAAAAGAAAATCAACAAACAACTAGAGTTAGTAATTGAAGGAACTTCCAATTTACTAAATCAATCTTGTGAACGATTGTTCATAATAGGAAACATTCAAAGGTTAACATTTCACTAACACGCTAACTAACCTCAGAATAGCCATAACAAACAAATAACAGTAAACAATAGCGCGTAAGTCGACGAGTACTGGGTACCAGTTGAAGACTGCATTACAATGTATAGCTGACATACTGACCTATACACGCCGGTATTAAAGCAGCGCCATTAGGAAGGCGATAGATTTGTAAAAGTGAGTCTCCGTTAAAAAATGAGTCGCGCATTTGTCAGCGAGTTGTCATATAATTCGAAACGTACCACTACCAATATCAATTGTAAATGCTGTCGAATTCCAGGAGCTTTAAAGAAATATATTTTTCTGTAAACTTGAACTACAGAAACAATAATGAACCATTGTGAAGATATAACTCTTCATAAACTCTAAATTAGCATACTAACTATTTCTTGTATGGGTAGCATTTCTTCCTTCGACATGATCAACTGCTTCGCATTCAAATAGTGCAAGAAGACTCCAGTATAAGATCCACGTGAAGAGCCATCTTCTATTCTTGCTCCTCATGATCTGCAAAGAAGAAAATTGTAGTTATAATTATTACTTCAAAATGTCCATACATCTGCACATGACCGCTTTGATGTTCTTTTATTCGTTTCACGAATGTTTCTTTATGAGATCATATTATGTATAAAGTATTAATACTTGATACCGAAGTAATTCACTTTGATAAAGGTGGTTCAACAAAGCACACAGTTGATATACATATGTGTAACCACGAAAATGTGCGTAATAGAAAAAGCAGGAACGCTTGTGATCGGGAATGAACTTAAATACACTCGACGCGATTAGAGATATTTCCAAAAACTGTTGGTAAAAATAAGTGTTAAAAACATTTATTCCATGTCTTTGGAAAATGGCCATCACGTTGTCATATGTTTCAGCAGGCTTTGGTGGATATAAAAGACCAATTTGTAACATTCCCATTTCCCATTTCGAAATTGTCACCTTGTGTGGTGTGGTGGTAGTAACTTTTAATATGAATTGAAATCAACAATGAGATTTGAAAAATTACGGGAAAGTTTGAAGGTGAACCTACCCATCTAGAAGTCGCCCAATTTGTGATCGATATTTTAGAATCCTGCGTAAATTGTTCTCTGTTATTATTGAACAGGCAACTTTCGTTTCTGTTTTGAAGACTACGTCTACGTCATTCTTGTGTTGAAGAAAATGTGAACCAATTGCACTTCAAAATTAATAAACCCATATCCATCTTGTGTCTTTCTTCAAAAATTTTTACAACCCTTTTGCATCAATAACTTTACATCTCTGTCAACGCCGACATACCTGTAAGCCGGCATAGTTTTATGCGATTTCGCTCTACTGTATCAAATCTAACTTATTTTAGGCAATATGTTTCATAAGTTATTTATAGTAGGGAGCGAGTCGACGTCGTTTATCTAGATTTTCAAAAGGTATTCGATCAATTGGATCACTGTATCTTTCTCAAGAAACTAGACTTTCAAATGTGCTGATCCCTAGATAGTTGTTCTGTATTCGTACTTAATCGGTACAAAGTTTTGAGTTAGCTATTGTAAGTACACTTCCTCCCAGCATCTACTGACATCTGAAGTACCATAGCGGTTTAACCTAGGTCCCCTACACTTTCGAGTTTTCATCAACGATCTTCTTGGTAACGTTCGGGTCATGTTGGCTGACGATCTTAAGCTTTTTCCCTCTGTCGACTCTATAGGTGATTACCTACCCCTTTAGACTAGTGCTGATATCATTTCCAGTTGGTGTTCTGCCTCTATATTATCGCAGAAAATTGTGCCTTGTATTTATATGACGTATACTAAAAGATTGCGACCAATAGAATAATAGTAATATATGCGGTGTCGGTTTAAAATCTGTAACTGCTCTGCTCTGCTTGTGCTCTGAGTGTTCTTTTCGATACTCTCTTTCTATCTAGCCATATGGGGGACATCATCAACTGTTACGGTTTTCTGCATCATTACTTTTGGTCTCCCGCTCCAACTTGTGCGCTTTTAAATGTAGTTGTCGAGGGTATACACGGAAATTTTACGCTGGGAAGTGTTTAGTATCGTCGTTCGTTTGTCCAAGTTTTGCTGTTCAAACTAATCGTTCACGTTGCTTTTCCCTCGATTGGAAGTGAGTCTTTCTGTTTTTGTTAATTAGAATGTCGTCATCGTATCTTTCATGTTGTTGTACGGAATTAGTATAAATTGGTATAACTAGCGTAGACTAGGGTAACTAGTGTAAGCTAGTATAAACTAGTATATACGAATATAGAACTATCGTAGCAGCTAGAAGGCGAATTAGTCTGGTTTCCCGACATCTTTCCATCAAGTATCAGAAAACCCGCCATCTTGGACATCTTCCGGCTTAATAGCGAAGACCACGTTGTACGGATGTCGTCAACAAGAAATAACGTTCCGCTAAGTCGCGCTTTTATATATATTTTTGTATCGTTTTTTTGAGAAAAATTACCTACAATCTTCAGATTGGTTTTCGAGTAAAAAAGATTTTTCGTTACATTGGCTATTTAATACTATATTTAATTCCTTAAGTAGTTTAAGGAGGAAATTACAAGTACTAGTCACTTGAATATATGCTTGTTTTTAATTACGTTCAGCTAAAGCTGTAAGGTGGCTATAGGGCCGCTGGAATTCCACCGATTACCGGAAGCGTGTAAACCAGATAACGAACTAGCTTAATTAATAAGGTGCTGCTAAACGTCAATCTCTCGCCTCAATTCATTTTATTTTTAGTTCATTTATGTTATTTTTAAATAGTTTTCGAGTACTTTTGCTGGTCGCTTCACGACAGGATAAAGATCTAGAACATAGACGATTCGTATAACCCCGTACCACCTACTACGTAAGCTGGAAGGTCTCTCTTAGTCCAGACACTTAGAAGTGATCCAGTTATATAATTAGAGAGTGGCGCCTTGTTACTAAATTCTCGACGTTTAACCTGGGCCCTTGGGCTAGCACGGTCTGGATCTCCATCTTTATCACCAATGAGGTGGGTTATCCGCACTGTAACTGTATAGGTCACCTTTCTGACTTTCCTCTAATTATTTTCATTTTTAACAAAAGCTTTAAAAGTTAATAACACGACAAAGCAGTACGCTGTATTGCTCTATTTTTGTAACGGTCGGGATTTTCAGAACCCTCATACCCTCCGCATGCTTTTCTTCGATTTAATAAGATTTCGACTTACGCGGTTCCTGTCTGATTCCCTCTTTATAATTGTCACATCAATTACACCGGAGCAGTTCAGAGAAGATTCGTTATATATATATATATGTACATACATTACTTATCACACAAAGCGTATCCAGCTAGATAGTATGGCTACTGCTAAGTAAATTCAATTTTGTCTCGTTACATACCCGTAGGCTATATGCTTAATGAAATTTCTTTACTAAATCGTCATAGGATTGGCTGTTCTTGGCTGTTACAACAACTGAACTTTTACATTCCGCGAATTGATTAAATTAAAATAAAAATAAGTGCCATTTTTTGTACCTAATAATCCCGTACAACAAGACTAGTTAGAGCGTCTATCTCTAAGGGGTGTAATAACTTCAATGAACTTGCTAGTTATTGTCACATTAATATTGACCTTATATGATAGATCTCTACCACTAATAGGTCAATAAAACAAGGAATAAATAAATCCGTAAGAAAGGATAGTATTGATGAGATATTAGATTCATTTAATAGTTATCATAATAGATTAAAATTTACATATGAGAGAGAATCTAATAACTCATTGAATTTCCTGAACGTGACAGTCATGCATAATAACGGCATTGTGAAAACAAATTGGCATATAAAGTCTACCAATACAGGAAGACATTTAAATTATTTTTCAGAAACATCAAAATTACATAAAATTAATGTAGTTACCGGTTTAGTTGATCAAGCGGTTAGATTAGCTAATCCTGAATTTAGGGAAAAGAATTTAAACAAAGTTAAAGAAATCTTAGATAAAAATAATTATCCAAATAGTTTTTATGAAAAAATAATAAAAAATAGAATTAACAAATTATATAATAGAGGAATTAAAAATAATAACAATAAATGTTATAACGCTATTCCTTATAAAAAGGTTTAAACGAAAAAATAAAAAAGAATTTAATAAAAACAACATAAACATTACTTTTATTCCAAATTATAGTAACAGATCTCTTTTACTAATACTAAATCTAAAATAATTAAACAAAATCAGAGTAATGTAGTTTATAAAATAAACTGTAAAGACTGTGATGGTTGTTACATCGGTCAGACGAAACAATATTTAAAGAAAAGGTTGTATAGCCATAAGTATTCTTTAAATAATGATTTTGGTGCAATGACCGCTGTAACAAAGCATTACAAAGATCTTGGGCATTACTTTGATTTTGAAAACACAATTATATTAAAAACAGAGAATAATTATAAAAAAGACTAATATATGAAATGATAAATATACAGAAAGACACTAAAACTATTAATTTCAGGACCGATATTCAAAATTTAAGTAATGTATATAGCAATTTGTTAAAATGACATTTGCATTTCTTAAGAAGGAAACCTTTGGCTAGGTTTTTAAATTTGGTTTTCCCTAGTCCTTGAACAGAATTGTTAAGGTTTCGACAAAGATTTTTTGATATAAGGTTTTACTTAATTTGCATGTATGTTTACACATTAATTTAGTTTTTATAATTTATATATATATAAAAGTTGGTTACACATCCTCTATATCAAGAAATCCTAGTCATTAGTTATTTTGTTGATAGTCCCAAATAAAAAACAAAAGTATGTTTATATATTTATCTAGTTATATTTTCACTGACGAAGGTGTTCCGAAAACGTTTGTAAACGTTCTGAAAATATAACTATCGTTCAAACCAGCCTTGTTTTATTGACCTATTAGTGGTAGATCTCTATCATATAAGATAAGTATAAAAAGGTCACGAAATATATATATATATATATACATTTAATTAATATTGACACAATTATTATTATAGAATGAACCTGTACCAATCGCAGTTTAAACGCAACGTGGCCCCGACGTGAGCTGTCTCCTACTACCGGAAAACTGGTGTCAACGCAAACTATAAGAAATCGTCTACACGACGTAGGACTATGTGAATAAGGTCCAATAGCGTGTTGGTCGTCGAAATACGCATCTGAAAGGACTAAAATCGACGTAACAAGATTCTAAATTGCTGAAGTTATAAGTATAAAAGCCAATGTCAAGGATGTTTCTCCTGGATTTTTTATTTTCCTCAAGTACGTATTTTATCGTAGTAGTAGAAACCTGCGGTCCTACTTTTTTGTAATCCCAATCTATAGGAAAGTTTCCGAATTACTGAAATAAAATTTAAAATTATATAATGTTTTTATTCTCTATCATACGGTACCTACGCAATTCGTTAATAGAATCTCCCAATTGACGACAACACTGACCAGATTTCGACATGAAACAGCTGTAAAACTTGTTATTACGCATTCGAAAAAATAGAAAGAATTGTGATAGCGAATATGTCCTCAATAAAAACATCTTGACCCTGTTGAACAGGCATAAACAGGTCTGGTTCTATCTAATCAGCGAATCCAGTTATGTATTGAATCATCCTCGTAATCGGTATCAGAGAAAGTAGGTGTAATATTGACGTAACCGATCGCAGTTTGTTGGTCTACGATCTACGCGCAGCCTGCTAGTGAAACTTCTTGAGGTTTCGACCGATTGGACACCGGTTAAAAACTGGGTTCGGCGTATACATACAGACATATGTGAACGAAATATCTCTGCACAGATTCGACGTTACACGGCTAAATAATAACAACAACAATAATAAAAAAGGAAAGACAACGCGCCGCGGGCAAAAGAAAAAGATGAAACAAAGACTAGTGGGGAAAGAGATAAAAAACTATAGTAATGGTAGTAGTAACAGTGATCGAGACAAGAAAATCAAACAACTACATTAGGATCTTGTCGGGGCCGCAGACTATCTTTAATTGTGCGGAGTCTAGACCCACGTGGGCCTCTTGCTTGGTTGCTCCAACTTTGACTATGTCACGATTTCGTGACCAACGAGTTTGATGTTTTGGAAATGTTCTGTATCTCACACCAGTGTTTCTCAATACTTGCAGATATATCTGTATGTATTCTGACACGAACACGTTACGTTGGAAAAGAGTTCGTAGTGTAGATAAAGATACGTACATGCGTCCATTTAAGAACGCAATTTAATTCTGTTCATTTCAAACTACGTACCTTTTACGTACGGATGTACACAATGGGATGTCGTTTACTGTTGTTTATATTTCGATTTCGTTTAGACAACAATAGTAAAAAGAAAAACATAACAAAAACATTTCACGTGCAATACTTAATTTTCACGGAAAATTGTTTTCCCTAGAGCGTCAAAATTTATATACATACATAGATTTGACTTTTATCAATTTTGTTGAAATGATTCTGATTTGCAACAATTAAAATTTTCATTTTAATGACGAGGATATTTGTTTACATCTAGGAGAAGTCGTTTCTTTTATTTGAATTTGAGGAAATTTTGATAACGATAATATAAAAAGCCTCCTCTAATTTTCTCATAAATAGAAAAATGTATGACCTGTAATATCCGTCTTTTTATCTTGCAAACAACATTTCTAGAATTCATTACGTGCATTTCAATTTCAATTTTGAAGTTTCTTTAATATGTAACTCTTGTTGAACGTAGATTTTTTATTGAAAATTGTATTGTTGCCTTTTGTACATTTTGGAGTACCCGATGTGAGAAAATGTCCCCATTTTCAAGAAGTCACTTGGAATCAATATTTTGCGTCACGCCTTACAGAGAGGAGGTATTACAATAGAAGGGATTGTAGGTCCCTATTCATTTATATCTATATTTATGTTTTAAGTTAGTGGTGCATGATGGTTTTTCATCTTGAATTGGATTTTTGTGGAAATAATTAAATCTCCTCGATTACGAAAGCTGTTCCGTACAACATCCGGATAATTGTTTTGCAACGCAGCTAATAAACTTGATGTTGCTACCATCCTAACCAACAACATGAAGATCAATAATAATAACAAAAATATATACCTCTTTGGTTTAAAAGATGTGTAAATCCGTAAGCGGACAAAAAAACAACGGAGAAAAACAGAATAAATGGCAGGATGACAAAAGTATTTCTTCTTTGGAGTAACATGCATGATACTATATCACATCGGTGACACGTGTTTTTTTAGGACGAGGCAAGCATTATCAAAACATTATGAAGTAAGGAAAATATTTGTGGTCTAATTTTGCCAAGCTGCAGATTTGTTTACTGTTCTACTAAATCAAAATTATCTAAATAAGGAAATAAGATTATCAGCACAAAAGTTACTTTTGCCTGTCTTCAGAAGTCATAAGCAACTGATCCTGGGTAAAAAGCTTCGAATTGTGAATCATATCATTGCGAAATATATTGGGAGGAAATAGATTATAGGTCTCTCATCCCTTAGTTTCATATGTAGCAGTTATTACTTTTGTCTATGCATTTGTTCAATATTGAATTTTGAGTTTGTTATTTTGTCTTTATAGAGGAAACTACCGCGTTCGGCATGGTATAAGATAATAAAGGATGATATGGAAGAAGCAAAAATTGCATTAAAAGCATCAGATATTCCTGCTATTATATATAAAAAATAAAATACTGTTGAAATTATAAATAGATCACAATAGTTGAAATTGAGTTAGACGTGGAGCTCGAAACGTTGTAGAATATACATACTCTCTCTCCAAAAGGAAACCAAACTTTTGATCGAAAATAGGGCAGAAAGCAATAATACTTGAATTCTTTTATATCTATTGGTACTCTCTTCCTCGTTTTCGAAATAGGGTTTAGCGCGGTCAACTTTCTCTGGCCAACAAGAAATCGAATTTACGAATAGGATATAGAACACAAATCAATTCGAATCCTTACAATTATTTCTTAGCTTTTTAGTTTCGTTTAGGATTCTCAATTAATTCGTTAGACGTAGGAGAAGATATTAGAAAGACCATGTCCAACGCATGAGCAATGGGAGATTAGGCAAACAAGTAATTATAAGAAAACTAGATAACATGCGACCGCTGGAAGTATCCTAAGAAAGATGGAAGGACAGTTGGGGCTCAATATCTAATGAAGAAACATCTAAGAAAGAACAGGCAAGAAGAGCATCTTGTCCTAGAAAGGAGAGGACGAAAACGAAAGAATTAATTTATCAAATCAGTCTTCTATAGTCTTCCTCATGATTTCTGTCATGCTGTAATGCTCCCGAATCATGGTGTTTGGCTTATCCTTTTCCATAAAATGAAACCAGAAGAAGAAACAAATACCACTTGCTGTCTAAGAATACAATGAGTAATTAACCACTAAAGCTTCTGAAAATCATTGTCATTGATCAACTTCAAACGAATTAGAAATACGATGTATAATAGCTTTTCTTATCATAAAAGAAAACCGTGAAAATTAGTTACAAAGTTTGGTGGCTATATCGGAGTCGTAGGAATTTCGATGTTCTAAGCATGTATTCATCACCAGTAATCTCAAACAATTTCGTGCACAAGTTTGTACTCGTCAAATATATCATGAAGATAATGTCTATTTTATTTAGCGATGAACTTCTTTCTACTCCTTTTCTCACTATTATTTAGACGCAATTTTGGTTGTCAAATTTAAGCACAAACTTTTGTGTTAATATTGTTTCAGCTATTTTGTATTTCATATAATACAACAAACACACCGATTAGATTACGAGGAATGTCTCAAATGTTCTAGAAAGCTTCATCAAAATTACGGGATTTTCTTGGAGTCTCTATAATACACCTATTTATAGTAAGTTTTACCTCATTTAAGTTCTCATATCGAACACTCCATGGTGGCTTTTCAAATTTGGAAACAAATGAAAATCACTAGGAGGCAGATCTGGCGAATAGGGAGCCACTAGTAACAGCAATTTCCAGCGCACTTCGTTTAAAATATTCTCCGTTGTCGTGCACTAAGGAGCCTTGTATTGTCCTATTGAGATAACGGACGCTCATGCACATTTCCAGGCCATTTCTTGCAAAGCGTCCGCTGTAATTGGCTAGATTAAAGATTGCAATACTATTCTGTGTTAATTATAGCACCTCTCGGTGGATAATTTATAAAAATAATATCCTGCTATAATTTCCAGCCGACGAAGCTGCACTTGCTTTGGGCCGATGCTTTTCTTCTTCTGCTGCTCTAATATCTTCTAGTGACGTAATGCTATTTTTAAGTATACTAAACAATATTGCATGTTTTGGCTGCGTAAACGTGTCAAGATGTATCTCTGGCTAATAACGCAACCTACTAGATGTGAATCTTTTGAAGGACTTAAATCTGTCTACCTCAATGGCTTCTCAACCCCTAGTTACAAAACTTCTAAGATAACGTTTACCTAGTCAGGTAGATAAAATCCGTAGTAGGCATGAACTATAATATGTGAAAGAAATTGAATGAAGTTGACAACATGGAACCGTAGACTATAAAGCAAAAGGAATTCATGGGTAAACCCGCAGAAAGAGTTGGAGTTGGTTCTCATCAGTACGGCCACATAATAGACAAAGTTAGAAAATCTTGTGATAAATTTTGTATGCGCATATTCAGCAGCCATGTTTTAAATACGATGACAGTATCTATGGCCAGCTTCATTAGTGTAACTATTCTTTGGTGGTGTGTGCATATTGTACTGAAAATTTCGCTAATTCCTTAAACAAAATTGCATCGACCTAGCTCTTAATTAATAATATAAAAAGCAAAAATTATAACAAATTATATTTATAAATTTTGAGAAACATTTAACATAAAATCAAGATAATTACCTAATGTTGTGTGTGTGTGAGTGTAATTTCTTTTATTCGATGATGGTTCCTCCTATGTCTTCTCTCTTATCTTCTTTTCTCGATGCAGCTCTTTTTGCTATTGATTCTCCCTTCTCTTAACTTCTTTTTCTCTGTGGCTCTATTTTTATGGATTCTTCCTTTTTCTAAATTCCTTATTCTCCGGTATGGTGAGGTTCTTTTATTCGCTGGTACTTCTTCTTAAAACCCTTTTATTCGAAATATATTTATAGACTTATTTGTTGACTTATCTTTCCTGTCAATTTTCTTCGTCGTTAACCAAACAATTTTTTTGGAAACCAAGACTACACTACATTATTTCTCCGTTGTCCACGAAACGAAAACTTTAATTTTCCTTGAGTCCAGTTCATCCAGGCATAATATGTTGTTATAGAAAGCTGTATTGAATGTCGATGTATCCTTGGTTATTATCCAGTAATTTTTTATGAATTCTTGTAATGTAAATTTGTTGTATGTATGAGTCTGAATGTTTACAATGCTTTTCTATTTTTAATCGATGCTTTTTATAATACTTATTAATTTTATTTCTAGTTACATTTGTTTCTCCTATTAAACGTCTCTAGCTGGAGTTAAAATAAGAAGCTAACACCCGTAGGGTATTAAAATGCTTAAGAGGTGGTGGACGTGGTGTCGAAAAGGTATAAATAGAACCCCGAAATAAACTGAATGTCAAATGAAGAGCATAGTCCTAACATCAACTGTGAATTTTGGTAAATGATGGATTTTCCAATAGTAATTAACCATTCGAGTATTACTATTATACAATATTAAAATTGAAATATAGGATAACTGTTGTGTTTCAGTGATATAACTTTTTTGACAATACTATTCTTGTAACATATCCCAAACTCTAACATTTTTCAATTAATACCAACAAATGTGCGCTTTTCGTATTTTCAAAATGACGTAAGCCCACTTCTGAGTCATTCAAATCGACCACACGAACATCAAATCTGCCGACACGCCTTGTAGCTTTAGTCTATTCTGTAGTACGGCGTAGCTTGAATAAAGGTGGTTACATACGCTTTATTCATTTCATCTTTTGATTATTCTTTTTGGGTATGGATGACTCATCGGTTCACTATGGACATACTCCACATCCAAAAGCTGGTTCTCGTCTTTGATTAGGAGAATCTTCCACCGAGTGACACAATTCGTTGGTCAGTTTCCAAACGAGCTCCATTTTGAGTTCTATTTCTTGGATTCGTCCACTTTTATCTAAACTACGTTGTACTAAGAGAACCAATGAGTTCGAAACACGCGTATATACCGACAACTCTTTTGCGACTAATAAAGTGCAGATTATTTCTCGTTCGAATGTCGCACATAGTAGGAAGCATTAAATTAATATGCTTTTAAGCTTTTCTATAATAAAGTAAAAGGCTTTGCGAGAAATCAGCGTTAATTCAGTCTAAATAAGTGGGTGATATTCGTAATGAAATAATTTAATTCTAATTGGTTAAAAGTGAAATTTCGACACATTTTTTATGAAGTGTTGCCAGAATTTCCTTAAAGACTAAGTGATGGTTCGTAATTTATTTTATACTTTTACTTTTGTGGCAAAGTGAAGTGGTCTTTTGAGAGTAAAATTGTTTTACGGTCTGTTTATTTTCAATTGGTGTTACATATTTATTTGTATTAAATTGATCTTTATGTCTTTAACGAGTATTATTTTATTTGTAAGACATAAATCTGGAATATTTATGTACGTATGACTATAATTTCTCATCTAGCGTTGTGATAGTTGTCGTTTATAATTTCTGGAAGGAAGTTGAGTAAAAGATAATTAGTTGTATTGAAAGTCAACTGTGATCCACGACAAATTGGTACGGATGCTGCCATGGAGGAAATGCTTTTTAAATATTGTTGTACGAACGTATATATGGACGCGCACACTTAATTAATTATCGAAAACATTTTTCTCCTCGGATGTTTGGAATATCCGATTTGATTGGCTTTTATTATAGGTTTGACGGATGAATGTCAGTAATAAAAGAAATGGGCTCATTTTCGAAACCTATCATTATGGCGTGTGTGTGAGCTAAATACAGGGTTGGATCCGTTCAGTAGGACACCGATCGCAGTTAACAAGCTACAAGCAAGCAGGCGATCTGATTCACTTTCCAGCATTTTAGAATCTTTCGTTTTCGTGCTCGTGGGAGCTTACGGAAGCCGGAGCGTTTCTTCTTCTGTGATGTACGACGCGAGAAGCAGCTCCGACATGATTTGTTTTATTTTATTTTAACGAGGCAATAAAATCTACAAACATGGAAAGGTGGAATGTATAATGTGTCAATTAGGAACTTGTATACTGTAATTGATGCCGCAATAAAAATAACAAATTAGAGAACTTCTAACGATTTGAAATTGATTTAAATGGTTTCATTTTAAATTATTACGTGAATTCATAGCCACAAATTCCACTTAATATTAGTTACAGTCCTGGCGTTTAAACAGAATACATTGATTTCAATTACTTATGTCAAGAAGTTCATATCGATTTAATGGTAGGGCCATACATTTTCGTAGGGATCATGATAATCCAATTACTGAGTTATATCTAATCCTTTTTAGTGGTAAATTAATCCATTGTGCAGTTCATCATCGTACCTATACAACGCTTTATTTGTTTTTCGTTTATTCTCTGCATATTGTTCTTCTCGTTTCTTATACATTCCTTGGTCTGACTGTTTCAGAGAATTTTCATTTGCCTCCATTTGCCCCTGTTGTACATTTTGTTATTTCTTTTATTTATTGTGTCGGTGCTTTTTTTCTTAAAATCTTAGTTTCTCTGCAATAATTGTTTCCTTTTTCTTTGGCCTGTATACTCTTATATAATCCTCCCTTCAAATATTTTTAGTCTTCCTTCTTCTCTTTCAGTCAAGCATATCACTTTTGCCCAGAAATTGCAACCGATATTATTGCAGATGAGATTTTTATTTTCGTGTTTTGTACTAATTTCGTTTTCCTTTATAAGCAGCTTTTGTTTGAAATATGGTTGTATCCTATGTTCTCTCCCAATCACTTTTTATCATTTAATATCATCCCCATATACTTCTGCTTGAGAATATGCTCATCACACCCGAAAATGTGTACATCCTACAATTATAAATTTCTCTATAAAACTTGTAAAACTTCAACAGAAATCATTGATGAGAAAAGACCTTCTGCCTTACGTTTTACTAACAGAAAATACCGTGAGGAAAATGCTAGTAAAGCACGCTTACCTGTTTATTTCTTGTCGTAGTTCGTTCATAAGAACAACGTAAGTACACACGTTAATCGTTCTAGGTGCAAGTAACAAAGGATTAATAGGAGCCCTCTCTGTTTACCAATTACTATGCATATGTGGGTAAGCACGTTCGCTAGTGTTTGCCTCTCTGGTTAGGACGTCGTAAGTACTATTCGAGTCGAAAAAGAAAGTTGGCACAAAATTAAAAGCGGATGACCCGGAGAAATTTGAAAATCTATCGCTGAGTTATTGTTTTGTGTGTTCACTAATTGGATACTATGTTAGCAATAGAATTTGAAATTGAATTCCAATAAAATTGAAAATTAACTTATTCTATGGAAGTAAACAAAACACAAAAGAAATCAGCTGGTACAGAGTTGCTTAAAGTTTTAGAATTAGTACTATTTGGTACGAAAACACACAATTAGATGGTAGAGGCTTTTGATTATGAACGAGAGGCCCCTTTTATGTTTTTACAAATGACCACTAGTTAGCGCTATGAAGATGTGTCATTTCTACTTTCGTAAAATTTGATATGATTCTAGTAAAGGACTAAGTCAATAAAAATGTATAGAATCGTTTCGTTCAACTTTTGGTAATGAAGCACCTTTAGAAAAGGTTGTTCACAATTGGTTTGCAGATTTGGTCGTGGTCGTGCGTCCGTCAGTGATGATGAATTCCGTGAAGGTCGACCAAAATTGGTTGTTATTCCAAATAACATCGATGCTGTGATGTGACTTACAGTGAAATAAACTCTTTCTGAGGTATATTCAAGACTGCAATACATTCCATTTTGCATGAACATCTAGCTATGGAAGAGATAGAATGAATAGAGAAGATAGATGGAAATAGGGTCAAGATTGTATAAGAAGCTACTCAAGAATCTGACCGAGGAACTGCAAAATCTGTTTAGAATATCGTAATGGGTGACGAAACGAAGCAATAATTCACTGTTTGGATGTTCCAAGAAGAAGTGAATCCCATAAAAGTTGTTCCTTACAAAGCACTTCCAAGAAAATGATCACCTGTTTCTTCAGTTGTACTAAACAAGCATTCCTTTAGGTGAATCAGAGAGCAGTTAATGCTGAATGGTATAAAACAATTTGTTGGCCAGAAGTCATCCACGAAATCAGGGAATACCACCGAAAACGTCGCATCATTTTACATCATGGCAATGCCAGCTCTAGTAGAACAGGTTAAGAATTGATTAGTTGGAGGAGACAAACATCGAATTAATGCCTCGTTGTCCATATTCACCTGATTTATCACCTAAAGATGTCTTTTTATTCGGGGCTGTTAAGGGCGAATATTTTAAAGATCAACTAAACGATTTGTTGCGAAAGAAAATTTTTCGTTCAGTTTTCGTAACACTTAAGAAGCGTAAAAGTAACGGAGGAATCGAAACACGTCAAATAAAGAGAAAAATATGATAGAAAGTGTCGTTTGAGTATTACTCCAAAATCTAACAAATACCATAAAGATTTTTGTTGATGCCACAAATTATAAGCAAATAAATATTTATTCTGTGATAACGAATACGCTGCTGTCTATGTTACTTCCGAGATCATTAACTAAAGGGAGAATATAAATATATAATGAGGTATAAGGAGGATGTTTCCAAAGTTATAGGAATTGGGCTATAACTTTTTTTAGGCGGAGAATTTTCATCAAAATTATAATGTACTCTTCCAATAGAATCTCAATTTAATTAGAAGCATTTATCCAAAACTTCTTTTAAACCGTCCTCAAAGAACTTTTCCGAGTCGTTGCAATCCACCCATTTATAGGGTGTTTGGCCCCATCTAAAGTATCAGATCAAACTCTTCAGTGGTTCTTTCAAGTTTGGGAACAGATGCGAATTTTAATGTTGAACTACTTGTGTACTTTTTGTGTTCTTTGATTTCGTTTTCGCAAGGAGAAAAACCATCCGACACAAATGATGATAATTTCGACCCCCAAAGATCTGTGTGACATATATTTGACAACTTTTCATTGAAATTGAGGGAGAACATTCCCGAGCTTGGAATGATTCTTCATGGCAGGTTATTTGATTTCGAGCTGCCTACTTCCTAGAGTAAATAAAAGAATAAGAAATCGTAAAGCATTTTGTAAGTTGTTTTGTTTGCCATTATTTGTGGCTGAAAATGTAGTGAAATGCAATCAAATGTACGTCTTCAATATGGGAAAGCTTAATCTCACTAAAAAGTATTGACATCTCTTCTTTTTAAGTTAGGCATACTTCCTTTCCCTATACAACGGGTTTAAACCACATTTATTTATTATAATGCAAATAAGAATATACAGAAAAGTTATGCATTCAGAAGTAGTCCCCATGATATACACAAAAAGTCGTCCACCGCTTTGACCCCCAAAGATCTATATATATGACATATATTTGACAACTTTTCATTGAAATTGAGGGAGAACATACCCGAGCTTGGAATGATTCTTCAAGGTAGATTACTTGATTTCGAGCTGCCTGCCTCCTAGAGCAAATAAATGAATAAGACATCGTAAACCATTTTGTAAGTGGTTTGTTTGCCATTATTTGAGGCCTAAAATGTAGTGAAATGCAATGAAATGTACGTCTTCAATCTGGGAAAGCTTGATCTCACTAAAAAGTCTAGAAGTATTAACATTTCTTCTTGTTAAGTTAGGGAATTTCCTTTTCCTACACAACGGGTTTAAATCACATTTATTTATTATAATGCAAATAAGAACATACAGAAAAGTTATGCATTTTTAGAAGTAATCCCCATGATATACACTACAAGTCGTCCACCGCTTTGAAAGCGCATGGACACCTCATGAGAGAAGTCTTTTTGTTGTGGCTGTAGCCCCTTGGGTACTGCCACTTTCATCTCTTCAGGACTTTGGAAATGCTTCCCTCACTTCACCGAATGGCCCGAATACAAAAAATCAATAGAGGCCAAAATCGGGTGAATAATATGGATGTGGAACACATTGAAATTACGTATCCTAGACTGACGCAATCGTTGAACGAGCAGTATGTGGTAAGACGTTGCATTAACAATACACCAGAAGTGAAAACCCATCGTTACTTAGTATGAATTGCAAGGCAAAGGTGATTTTGGAGCAGATCTGTATAAAAATACTAGTCACTGTCTCTCCTCAGTTCCAAGCTTATTTCCTTTGCATCCCGGAGCAGGCAGAATGAATTTTCTTCCTGATGATTGGGTAAAACATTTCTAAGGTTTCAGCGACGAGCTATTGTGTTATTCTTTGCTCGATCTTCTCATTCCAGGTTCATGATGCTGCATACAGATTTCATCTCCTATAATAGTAGCTTTAAATATCCATCACCATCGATCTGGAAACGATGCCAATGTTCCTCACAACTATCGACACGATAATCCTTCAATTCAGTCGTCAGGTGGCGTGACACCTGTCTTGCGAACACTTTATTGAATCGCAGCACATAAATGTCAATGACGTGCCTTGAACCAACAACACAATATCGAAATCACAGTAATTTGTCTATTTGCCTTCACAAACTGCACTTCTACTTCGGCGATGCTTTCGGTAACAGGGTGTCCCTTACAGAATTTATACCGCTATTAAAATCTTCTTCACCAATTGTACACCTGCTGCAGGGGCACGTACAATTTCAACTGGTTTAATACCTTGACTATTCAAAAATACTACAGATCGCTCCTCTAATGCGATGTATGTCGACAATGAGGCACCATCTTTGCACTCGCATTGCTCCTTTTTCCTGTGTTACTGTAACACACTACCACGTCTTGGTCATTGTATGCAATATAAGGATAAACCTTGATAACTGCTGAATCAATCGAATTTTTTTCTTGCATAATACATTACAACTGTTTTCATTATAGCCTCAATTCTAATTCATCTTCAGGATAGACCATGGCAAACTACAGATGTTTCAATTTTCTCGTTTAATTTGCAACAAACTACTCCAATGGTCGTGTCATTTACTCATGAAATTTTTGGATATATAAGTACTTATACGGGTTTATAAGTCCATTAATTATGAAATTGGTTCTTGTATCGGTGTTTCTGTATTTAACTTCTTCTAGATATCTGCTTAACTGTTTCAATCTATAGTTTAATTCTGATAAACTGCATACGTATGTATATACTCATATTTAGGTGATGCAGAGATTTCTTGAATCCGTTAAATTTCAAACAAATAAGTTTACAATTTATATATTCATTAGACTTCACAAGGCATGTAAATGCTGTTCTCAGAAAAAGCCGAGATTCAACGTTCCGTTTTTAACTACCGCTACATAAACCAGAAACTATTTAAAATATTTCCACCTTCTTCGTTTTACCAAACCAACATCAAGAACGCGATAAAATCAAAATTACAACCAACAGGCGACTAACAACACATCGAAAAAGAAAAATATCCAACTAATACAATATACCTACATACGTACCTACACAAAGTTTAGATAAAACGAGGACAAATTAACACTTTTGAAAGTGTGGTGCTTTTATGTGGGCGGACGAAAGAAATACACCAATGCGCAATGGTTCTGCTTCCGCAGCGTGCGTAGATCGAACTCGCCTTAAAATCACATCCACGCAAGATTGTCACAAGGACAAGAAAGCTCTATTGTGAACCATTGACGCGATTGTTTCTAATTGAACGCTTAAACCGATGCCATTTAGGCTAATTGCCTGGTAAATAGATTATAATGTCGGCGTATTGCGACCGCAACGGACCATGCGCTTTTTGTGTGCGTTTGTACGCATCCGAGGTATGTTTTGTCGAATTATTTCCGTCTCGCCTTAATGAAATTAGTCACGAATGGTGAAGGAAAGCGCTGCGTAAAATCTCATCCAATCGAATCTTCTTGCTATACAGATGGAAGTATCCTCTTCATTACTGTATGATAGGATATGTAATTGTCTTTGGTGTTGAATATATTACGAACTTCTCTTTTTAGTATAGATACATTCGAATATACGACAGTTTTTTGATGATGAAGTAGTTGAGTATATGTTGCCTTAAGCTTGTGACTGTCTCCTGGCAACGGGAATGAAGTTAATTGGGAAAATGTAGGTACTGTTATTTTGCTTTTCACTGTGTCATCGCATGGAAAATACGGTTCAAAGCTCAGGTGTAACAAGCTTGTATTCTGCAACGCTTTTGTATTGAAACAAATTTGTTTTTGTCAAACTCCAAAACCATGTTGCTGTAGAGATATTCTGTAAAGGCCAGATAGATTTCCACTCCCACACGGTTATTGTAACTTCCTGTTTTGGGAAAGAACACGAGTGGCGAATTGAGAGGTTAATGGGGGGCTAATGTCTTTTTGTGGAACAATGATTTTTTATTGTCGCAAAGGATGAAGGATACGCATCTTCTGTGAACAGAAGAGGGTCGTATCCTACAGTTTCTAGCCAAAGCCCTAATATGTCCGTAAGCCTATTTTCTTCTAGCCCACCAGCCTTGGTCATTTAGATGAACAGAGGTCATGAGCATTATACTCCATTAATATAGAACCCCGAGTTCCAGTATGACATTGAGGTGTTTTCCTGGAAGCTCCAGATATTCCCACACTGACTAATCTTAAAGGTTTGCTTATTGTTCGTTGTCAATCCAACACTTGGCCATCAAACAAGAGCGGTGTATGTAATCATTGGCTTTACCACTAAGCCAATGTACCATACGAAGCTTTTGTAGCTAGGTGCGTCCGAAGAACTTTTTACAACACCAGAAGCTTTCTGTGGTGTTTTAAGTTTGATAGTATCAACAGTTGCAAGAATTTCGCCTGTTAGAGAATCTACGAGAGCATGGAAATTGATTGTTTTTTGTTTGAAATGTTATTGCTGCTTGAAATAGGTTAAGAGGATTCTAAGAAACAAATGGCGCCAGTTTCTGCGTCAATTTGAAAAGTCAAAGCAAAAAAGACAGCGGTCTTTCTAAAGAAATATTACTCATACATTTTCAGGCAATATAGATGTCAATAATCACCGGGAAACTTTAAGATTAGTAAACGCATTATAAACACCTCTGATGTAAATTTTAATGAAAACAAACAATTCGCCAAGTTTCCTATGGTCGAATGAAGAAATAAAAGTCCTCATATTTTGCATCTAAATTAATGAAAAATGACTAGATTTCATGTTAACCGGCGTCTAACCGTTATTCCCATCCGGAACATATCGAAATTGCAAATTTGAACGAAAATTTACCATCTTTACCCATAGAAACGTCGCAATAAACTATGTTAATTAAGTTTTTTCCTTCAATCGCGAGACAAGAGTGACAAATTCTATCCGCTATCGGCAAATCTGATTGAGAAGATCTTGAAGCATCTACGGTGACATGAATTGTAGGTTCAGCACCGAATAAGCCGGAATATTCAATTACGTAGATATTCGGTCGAAATAAGTCAATTAAATGTAAATTAGAAAAGTCTGTTCAAATTTCTTTTCGTGCGCCGAACGGAATTGACACGTTCCAGGTGGTCCAATTCCTTTGATACCTCTTAATATTCTAACGAGGTCCCCCAAATAGCTGTGAACGTGTTTATGGACTCACCGCATTAACGTGCGTACGAATACATTGTGGATATATCGGTATACACAAATATATGCTAATTTGTGGGCTCGTATCGTTTCGCGTATATTTTCTTATATGTTTGAAGGACTACTAAGTGATATGAAGATATTTACACTTTCAGTTTGATTATTCAATGTTTGCTTTTCTCTTAAATAATTAAAAGGTGTCTTAAATCCTCTTCAAATAAGATTTTATTAATTAAGAGTAGGTACTTCTCTTTGTTCTAACAAAATAAAATCTCTTGGATGTTTCACAGGAGTATACAAACACACTAGTCTTAATCGCTTCTGTAAGTTGTATGAGTCATTTAGAACATATTAGGTACATTCCAGAACCAAGTACTTCCCAGGGATTTCCTAAAAACTGAATTTATATCTTTGTACAGTATTTTTTGAACAGTCTGCGTCAATGCACTATATCACATGTCAAGCTTCCGTCGATAACATTTGCTGTGAATTCAATCGGCGGCAGTGATTATACTCATTGTCAGTCTATTTGTGTGTATTTAATGAATAAAATTGATTAACTTTGTTTGGCACGATGTTAAAAGTATCGGTGAATAATTCTCGTGGTACAATGTCGGAATTTGTATTTACCATTGATCATAAAGCACTGGTGAGTACTATACGTTTTTGTTGCAATATCTAAGAGAAGATGGAAGTTCGTAAATAACATTAATATTTTTCAATATATATATCTATGTATGTTGCTATGATTATTTCGTTCTTCCAGCTATAAAGTTGATAGAATTATATTCCATATCTGACCACGGTAATAGTATACAGTCAAGAATACTAACTTTGTTTTCGATTGGATGTGCTTTTTCGGAGCGCATAATGGCATCGTGCTAATGAGTATCAAATAGGACGAATCTAATTTAGACTTTTAACGCTATCTACTGATGTAGCCGTTGGTTCTTGGTGAAACATCGTGTTCGAAGATGTTTCACCAAGGACCAACGGCTACATCAGTAGATAGTATTAAAAGAGGCAGCAGAGGCAAACCAGCAGCCATGTACAAGAAGAATTTACCAAAAGTAAACAAGTGCAATAACCACCTTAGTTTTAACAAAAATTTGCATCATAGAAGGCATCACACCAAAATATATGAAAATAACTTGCAGAAACAAATCAGACTTTACTTTTAGTCAAGAGAGGCCGAAAACCCAGCACTAGGGAGAGCTCTGCTTAAAAGGAGTGGTCTCCCTCTGGTTCAACACGTTTTACGTTCTTAAATTCCAGATATCAATTTGCTAAGCAAAGAAACATGCTGCTAACTAGAGTGTTGCAGTGGTATACTACGTGCTGAATGCTTAATTCGATCTACTTCGTTATAGAATCTACACACCAACTCGTTGCTGAGCCTGGTTTTATGCAAATGATAATTCACTATTCAATCCATTAAGTGTACAGTTGCAGCTTTCAGTTGGTTTTCCTTTAGATTTAGAAGATTTCGGTTACACTGCAACTTAAGAAAACTTCTATGAACGCCTTGAATGGCTCGATCCTTGTCTGCTATGAATATTTAGATCTCACGTTTACTGTGGAGGTGGTAATTCCGAGGGCAAGTTCAGATCGTGTGAGAGCAGTACCACCGTCCTCTTGAGTCAACTCAGCTACTCTCTCTTTGCCTTCAATGTCTCGATGAGTGGGCACCCAAATTAGGCAAATTATTCGACTGCCAAATCATCTATTGTTTGCTTGTAGTCAAGTGCTAGTGCCGGGCCGGAATAGCTGCTGTTCAGGTTTCCTTGAACACAAATTGTGATAGTAACCAATTTGACTTGATAAACTGTAAAGCAAGGACCAAGCAGCATGCTGATTCCTGCTCTCACTTGGTCCTCATAGAATCCCGCCAACGTTCCGTCCCCACCTTACCAAACTGTGAACCACACGAGCTCATTTGTCGTGGAAAAGAGGACATTCATCGGTCCCTTTGTGGAATAATTATTTTATATTCCAGTACTATTCACTTACAATAGTAAGCTTTTACGCCTCCTTCATGAGTATTACTATCTGTATATTTATCAATAGGTCATAAAGGAAGTTATTTATAACTGTTTCTAGAATAATTGTGGGGCTTCTATACTTAGAAAACCTGTGGATTTGATTAATCTTTATTATAAAACTAGTATTGTTGAAACAACGTCTCTTATCCCACAAAATTTATTGGAAGCTTAAACATCTACTGGAAAACGTTGAATTATACACTCTCCACATTTTTACTGGAATAAAAAATAAATGCAATATTTGTCGTGATTAAAGAACTTAGTAAAATATCTGTATAAAATTGGGATTAGGTAAGAGCAGATAGTCTGAAATAAAAGTTGCAATAAAAACAGATTTGGGAAAAATTGCAATAATAAACACGACTTTATTTAATGCTACCATGGATATAATAGCCAATGAAGTTAGAGATATTATCACAATTTATGTAGGACACAAAAAAGTATAATATAATTATTCCTTACATGGAATTCATAGTATAATTTAAAGTGCACTAATGTTAAAAGAAACAGTCTAGATTTTTTAAAAATCGAATTTTTCCCTACCTCTAATTTAATTTCCTGTTCTTGCTGGGGAAGTTGCATTATATATAAAATTTAGTACTTTTGGTGAAAAATTAAGAAGACGAATTTTAACTTGAAAGCTGAGTGACAAAATGACAAAAAAAGGAAGAACCTACAAGAACTTAGAAAAATAGTAGGTTAAAACATCGAACAAGTTCAAATATTAAATATGCAGGTTATAATTAATACAAAACAAGAACCCGAAATAACTCACATTTATCAAGAATGCTAGTAGACCCTAGCATACGATTAAAAATACATATTGTACGTATAAGTAGTAATAGGTAGCAGTTTCTGATGGATTTTACTAACGGTTTTCAAGATAATAATAACAAAAGCAACAAATATTTCAAATTTAAACCACACTTTAGGAAATGGGAAACACTTATTTCTAGATATGGTGATCTTAAAGCATTATCATCATAAAATCTAAACCAGTTAGATTCGGCTTCTAGTTATGGGCTTTCCGTGGAGATCATGAACATTGCTATAATTTTTCTCTGTACGGTTGTAAAGGCGCTGGAAAAAATTCTGAAACCGTTATTATAACTTTGGGCTCAAAGTGGTTGGAAATGTGTTATCTATATATAACTAAGAATTCAAGCAGTTACATTTAACTTTCTCTACTGCAGTAGCTGAAAGAACGGGGACTTAAAGCCACTAGAGAACAGGGTAGCAAGATATCTTGTAAAGTTATCTAAAATACTTGCGAGTTGTGAGGTGCTATAACTGGCGGTGATATCACAAATGATATAACTATTTTATTATTATTATTATTATTATTATATTCTAATTTGTAAATGAAATATCAGAAAATGCGTTCCTTAATGAACCATCTTTAATACAATACTGCCAACAATAGTTTTAACAAAAGCGATATATCTTTTAGTACTATCTATTTGTTATGGATTATAATACTTACGTAAGTGGTGCTTATTATCGGCTTTTGGAAAAGCATATTTGGATTGAAAGAAACAATATGTGAGTTATTTAAATGGAAACATGGACTACCATCAGGGAATACGGATCCGTTAGTCACGGTAGATATTTAGTCACGTCGTACATTTCATCACATGCACAAGAAACTGAAATCTGTATATAAAAGTTGTTTGAGATATTGAGTACTCTTATAAGAAACAATAATTGCTCAGCTCTCCGTATGTACAACTACGAGCAAATGCTTTCCACCGAGATGCTTCCCTGTCCAATGGATCCAAATTCCCTTCATCTATTCAACTTCATCAAATCAGGGAGAATTGAACGGACACTGCCCAATCCGACTAGGAAAAGAGAGAACCCGATTTTGTTCAAGCACTTCTTCTTCGTTTTCTTTATGGTAAGTCCTAGAGCTCACAGCTGACACACGGCTGAAGTGGAGCTTTTATTCGCTTCTCCACTCCTTTCTATTTGCAGCTACTTTTTTATTCCATCCATTGTTATTCCCCTTCTTTCTGCCATCTCTTCCATTTTTCTATATCTTCTTGCCTCCGTCTTTTTTCCTCCACTTTTCATCCCTTGAACATGACCGCGCCATTTCAGCTATTTTTCCTCTGTTATTTTGCTAATCGCTTTCGGTTCATATCAACTCTCATTTGCTCGTTTCTACACTTGCCTCTCATTGTTATTCTCTCTGTTCATCTTAAAAATGTGTTGGTATTACTCTGTTACGTCTCGCATCTATATCTAGAGTTGGTACCACCACAGTGTTATACCTATTGACTTCTCTTTATTCCTAGAATCGCCCCGTTTATACGTTATCTCATTCTAATGAGTATTTTGGTTTCAACTTTTCCATCATTGCTAATTTTCGTTTCAGAGTAGTCCATTGTTATGATCTTTTCGAATACTACACCTCCAAAGGTGATATTCTTGCTTTTCGTCCTCGTTACATGTTTTCATTATTTTCTTGGCGTTTATTATCCTACCTATACCTTGCATCACCTTATTCCATTTGTTTAATAATTGACGGGTTTCCTCTATACTTCCTTCCATTCTTCTGCTTATATAAGGTTTTGCATTTAATATTTTTGTCAGGAAAAACCTGTCCTAAAATTTGAGGTAATGCTTCTTTAATAATAACGAGCATAAAATTAAAATATGTATATATAGTGTAACCGCAATTCAAGTAAGAATGAAAGATAATTTTTGCTTCTTAGAGGAGAAAACTCTTAGGTTGAAAATTTCTTGTACAAGACACTAAGGTTACTGCGGCGCAAACGAGCTCCCCACTATTTTTACCTATCGTTCTATATACTTCAAGCTTGAGGCCTGAAAATAGACTTGATAAAGTGTACCTGCAGATTAAATATCTCAAGGACTAATAATAATATTGAATCGGCATAATTTCATAAGCTTGACTTCACGGCGGGAGATGGCTAGTGCAAGATACCTAATGAAACTAATCAATAATGAAATTGACTCACCCTATCTTTTATCTGCCATAGATTTTTTGGTCCCGGCCTATGCTACGCGTTCTACTGATACTTTCCTAGTTGCCAGACCAAGAACAAATATTTTGTTTAAAACACCAATAACTCATATGACCAGAAATGCCAATGCTCACTTTCATGACCCTTTTCAGACATAATTTCATTCTTGCCGTCATGCCTCTACTATTTTTATTTCTTATTATATATTTATATTGAAATGTTACAATAGGTACATTATATTCGATATCTATATTTAGTTTCTTTGTTGTTCCTTTTTAATTTACAGTAATTAATAAATAGCTTGCTCTCTTAATTTAGATAATATTAACTTTTGCACTGTACTGTAATGTCTATATTGTTTTGTCCTGTAAATGGATTCTGTCTGTTGGACAATAAAGATTATTATTATTATTATTATTATTATTATTATTATTATAAGTAGCCTGGCAAACAGCGGTATCATCGTACAATTACAAAATAAGTTACGACAACATCGCCGAATCCCCTCTGTAGTCAGAACGAAATCGATGCCGTATGCGAGTAGTTCTATGTATATGGAGGGTGTCGTAACTTATTTCGTAATTACCACTGTTTGCCCAGACTACCAATAAGTGTTTTGAATAGCTTGCGAGGGACCATTCCTAATCATCCTATCAAGCCAATAACGTATTTCCAAAAGTTTGATACTTTATCCTCTTTTAAAATTTGAAACAATCTTTTGGTTACAATTAGAAAATGTATTACTATATTTTTGTGTTTATTTATATCTATCGTTCTTATATGAGGGCATCCCTTTTTCCAAAACATGTTTAATAAGAATCGAAATCATTTTTGTTTATCTAGACATCTAAACTCATAGGATTTTAGCAAAAAAGAGGAACAAAAGTAATTTGAAGATTAGGAAGCAGTATCTTCTACAATAATATTTTCGATTTCAAGTACGCCTTTTTGGATCGTCTGTAATGGAATTGAATAACTAATACATTCTTCCGGCAACTAGCAGACATTTAAACACTTCTTCTCCTTTATGTTAGCGCCTGGCTTAATGGGCAGGCGCTTTTGGGAAGAATTACGCAACCTCAACATACGAAAAGAAAATGCCAAGGCGGCAGTTTGTTATAATCATCAAAAATATTTCTTCGAATTTACAGAGATGTTTGAAAGTAAAGGGGTCTACCAAAAATTTTCCTTTGTTTTATATGTTTAATATTCTTCTATACACTCATAAAATATTGTTAAATATTATTACTTATATTATATTTATTTTGCCTTTATCGTAAATTTTAGATGTTACATAAATGTTGAGAATAGGAGCAACAACCCAATATCCAGAAAATCTTCGTTTGTGCTTTAAAAATAACTATCGCCATTGTAAGTAAGGTCACCTCCAAGTGTAAGCAATATCATCAAATTGGGATAAATTAAATCATCTAGATCCTAGATGAAAACTTAATTTTGAAATTAGCTCCACTTTCCACTTTCTTAAAAAGATTTCGCACGAATTAAATACAAGATAAATGTCTTAGAGTTCAGTTGATCGATATGTAGTTGACTTATATTCCTTGAAGTATCACGCAGTTACTGTACTCAATCACAAAGCTGAACTAAAAATAGTGTCACAATTTGCTTATTTATTTATTATCCCGAAAATTGTTGTAAATATACCTATATCAAAATATCTGAGATGAGGTATATAAGTCGAATGTATTCTAAATTCGCTTGTTTTCTTTAGCAAATACGCCAAAATTTTCAATGTCTGCGCATCGTACATGTAAGTAAGTACAGCAAAAATTTCACTCTTGAATTATTTATCATATCTAATTCCGATCTTACATAGGAGAAACTTTCTATTTGCATCGGCAACAGTGAAACAAAAATGATTCAGAACACATCAACGATCATTATTTCTATATCTGTAATCGTTATTTCGATCGAAATCGATCAGACATACGAAAAAGAACATACCGAAGAATGATTATGTCTTCTTCTTCTTCCTTCGACGTAAACGTTCTGGTCGCCTCCTATATCAGCACTACTCGATCAGGAACGACATCAAAAAATCGATTTACTCGTTCGAAAATTCGCGTACATTGCGAAAGAATCGACAACATAGGTGTGTATGTGTGAAAACGCGACGTCCGGACGAGGAAAGCACTGAAAAATCACTGAAGTCCGATCGTGCCTCTTTGTGTCAAATGTCGTCGTAATTATAGCTCAGGCTGAGGCACTTTTAAAACTGTTAATTAGTTGATTATGTCCACTTCATATAAGAACTATGTGCGGACTGTTCATATGAAGAGGAGAATTGTCGATAGTGACCCCCTCTCCGATTCTTTATTTTCACCGCTCTACCCAGCACACCAGCGGAAGGAACTAAATGATTTCGGGTAACTGAAATTTTCGTGCGTACGGGCTACGCGATCGCGATGAAAAATAGCCGGCTAAGCCCGTTTAAAGTGGATAATAAATTTCGAGTTGTTGCGTCCGTGTACGAAAACCTAGAAATATGTAGTAGAAGTAACTGCTTCGATTTGTATGCTGTTAACAAATCGATGACAATGAATGTAGACATTTACCAATGAGTCGACTTCAATTAGCGAATTTAGAAAATGTGTTATAAAGATCTTAGTTGCTGCAGATTTTCACCAATAAACAGCAATTCCCCATGGGGATGCTAGATGTAAAACCGACCCTAATCCTCTTTTATTACTAACAGATTATTAAAACAGCACAATTAAATCTGCTAAATTTTTAATCTAATGATTGAGTTGTACTTAAATGGTATGAATAAGGATTTTTAATAAAGAACTAGGTGCATATACACTTGGCGTACCATGAACATGACATATGGACTTTGGAATTAGAAAGTTAAATCTTTTATTCACTTCTTGCACCCTAACCAATGTTGTATTAACTGGCACAAGGAAACGCACAGGCTAAATACGACCAGTGCATATTTGGAAGGTAAAAACACGTTTTTAATCATAATAGGCATTAAATCAAGTTACGATCATTCTATTTGACAGGAAATGGGTTGTAATGAGCATTTACCAAGGAAAAAATAGAAACATATTTGTTTGCATCGTCCCCTGGAACTATTGCTCAAAAAACAGGTTGCTCAGACCAACACTGTGAAAAATTTCGTCGAAGATCCCGAAAATTGTGGAAAAAAGGCAGAAATTGGACCACTTAGACCGCGTTGGAATTTGTTGGTTAAATTTGGTAGAAAGCTTTAACTATTGAGAAGCAGTATAATTTGATGGAATGATATGAAATAGTTTCCTATTTTTCAATAATAATATTTTGAATCACTTCGATTACGTACACATTCAGTAACACGTCCTAGCATCTAATCTAAAACTTTATTGATGTCAGCTTGATATCTTGCACCCCCAGCAATCTAAGTTTCACGTAATAAAGCTTCTAATGTCAATGGCGGGCTACATGAATTATTTAACCTCCTATTCATAATATTTCATATATCTTCTGTTGGGCAAAGATCCGGAGATCTGGATGGTCAAGACAAAAGGCCGACGTGATTATCTTAAAAACAGTTATAGGCAGTCCTTGTAATGAGGTCGAGCATTATCTTATTAAAACTGAGGATTTTCCAGCCTTTAGAGATATAGAAGAAGACGAGGATGCTTTCTGAATATATCTCGAGATGGGTATCGCGAATGAAAACCACAGCAGATCTGCTCTAGGCAATCATATTAATAGTATTCGACTGAAAATTGAATGTCGTACCTTTTTGGCGTTTCCTTGATGCGACTTTCCAGCCTTTATATGGTCGTCATGTGGTCCAAAGCAAAAACTTGATTCATCACTAAAAAGGACACCATGCACCACATACTCCATTGAAAATTTGAAACACAATTTTTCCTAAGTGGTGTAATTTGCATGTCACGTACATGCATTTATAGCATTCTTCATAAGTTTCAGTGTTATAGTGCTCAAAACGCCTCAGTCTTATTTCTAATTAAGTATCCAAAATGTATGTATACGTGGTTGTTTTCTGGTTGTGTTCATGTTGCGCGGAGTGTATAACAGATTTCTAGCGATTTTAGAACTTAAAGAGCTTTCTAGAAAAACTGAACAAGTATGCCATGCTATATTCTCTGAGAGCACGCGAATATGTAGTAATTGCTTGAGGGAATGCTTCTTCCAGTTTCTATAATACACAACAAATTCTTCTAACAATAATTAAAAAGTGCTTTGCATGCCTGGCAAATCTAGATATTCGCATAAGAAACAGTACTGAATAATTGGTACAACCCCAAAATTTAAGCTTTGGAAGGAAATAACATTGTGACAGAAAGTCAATCTAATAATTTCTTGCATAGGTATTTAATGATAGTTGGTAATTCATGCTCTAAGACTCGCGCGTTAAAGCAATTTTAATTTATTTTTACACATCTCAGAATTAAACACATCTGCTTCGTAAATTGCTTATAATGTTCTAAATTTATTGTTATTTACTTTCCAAGTAGTAAATAATATTTACGACTTATTCATTCAATGTTCAACAGTTAGATTCTTAATTAGGCTAGTTCGTAGAAAAGATTTTCTGATTTACGAATGTTTCTCAAAATCAAACGTTGGAAATAGATAAATGTGAGTAAATTAGAAGATACTTCAGGTAAACGCCGAGCTTTGGCTGTCACCTACATTATATCGGCCACTTAACTGTTAGGACTCCATGTATGAACCCATTCGATTGCAGAATGCATGTAATCTACAATATCTAGGTGAGTTTTGTTGATTGTGTGAATTTACATTTAATCATTATACCATGCCAATATCCATCTTTAGTCGAGATCACGAAAATGCGAGCGAGAAAGAATAAAGATCATTACTGTAATCATCAGTGACACGTTTCACGCTCACTCCTGTAATTCCACACACAAGTTGTGCACTGACCGGTGGTTTATACATACTTAATTATTGGAGCTTCTTGCTGCTACACGTAAGAAGCCTTGGGGAGTTTAGTTTGTGTTGCTTTCTCTCCACTGCATACTTTCTTCCATTTCTTTCCGTCCTTTGCCAATTCTTTTTGTTTCTTGCCGATTCAACGCTTTTTTTAGTAGGCTTCTAATCTCTCTCCCACAAATATCGTCTTGCCCTTTTCTGCCTACTTCGCTTCAAGAATCATTTTTGCTATTCTCTTGTTCTCTTGGCCTGCATGTGTAGGACGTGTCCGAATTGTCTTTATTACGTTTTGTTTCACTTGTTTCCTCATGGTTTAATTTTTTAATTTTGACTTTTCTTGTCTTGTTTGCTATCCGTCTTAAACGCTCTCATTTCCGCTGTCACTGCAATCCTCTTATATTGTTCTAACTTAATTTCATTTGCAATTTCGCTTTTCATTAGGAAATTCGTTCTTGTGACATTAAATAATCTACCGGCTCATTAAATCGTCTCACCAATTTCCTCTAAGATCCGTCCTTCTTCGTCTATGTTTGTTTTTAAATACTTCTTTCCCCTTTTTCTCCCTTGATATTATCGTAGTCTTTGTTTTATTTTTATTATGCAACTATTTTCTTACTGCGCTATGTCTTTGAATATTGTTTACATGGATCGTCTACTACTAGATCCGTTCAGTTGCAATTTCTTCCAAATTGTTCCACCAATATGGGAATATTTCTCTCATTCTTGGAATCTGATTGCAATATGTACCCTTTCTCTATTAAGGAATAAATTCCGAAATTTCCTATATTTACGAACTCTCACTTGAATCGAAAATATCAATTTTATCTTGGATTTGAAATAAATAATTTTCAGTCTCTCCATTGCTTGTGTCGGAGTAATCCTCACATACACAATTTTTTTAATATATTATCATGTCTTCTAGAGGTATTCTACGGAAGAAGGGTTATTTGTGAAAACCGAATTTTTGGAGATATTTGCAGTAAGACGGTATTTATTACTATCACTCACAAATAAAGAATAACTGAAACTTCTAAGACGAGTATAGAGTTTCGTTGCGATTTCTGATGCTTATCGCTTTTCGGTATTAGATTTTGCCAATGTACATAGGTAAAATTAAAAATAAAAATCTTTTGAGAACCACTGTAGATTTGAGATTCCAACGTACGTATCCACACTGCATTACAAGGCATGGACGACAATGAATTTGATCTCTTCAAATAAATAATTTATTTAATATAAGTGATAGGAGAATAATCCATCCGTTATTTCTACATTTACTACAAAAGTTTCAAAATTCGTCAAAGTGATATATTCAGTAAATCAAGTATTAACTAGAGCTGAAAGGAATAGATTGAATATATTCTTAAGACAGGTACTTCCGCCTACTTATCGCGGTCCAAATAGGCTTCATCATATAGGTAGGTATCGTAAGTCAACTCGGCAGACAGTTAGAGCAATAATGCAAGGTTTCAACGTTTGCCTAAAATAAATAACCCAATTGGGAAAAACTGTGTCGAAAAACTGACCAATAAATCGCCAATTTAACGGACCAAGCAGGCCAAACCGATTTGGCCAACGATTTTTAAATCTATGGTAATCGTACAAGCAATTATAGGAGTTGGAAGGGGGAGGGGAATTTATTGATAACTTACACATAGGTTCCGTTTTGTGAACCAAAACAGTACAAAATTATTTTGTGTTATTATATCAACTTCTTTTTCTTTGTGTATAACAATTAGCAATATTGCTTTTACGTGCCCCCAATAAGTTTGCCCCGTACTTCCAGGGATACTCACATTTCAGCTTGGAAAATGCTGATTCAAAGATAATTTTGTCCGATAAACCCGTAAAGTTTACAACGGCGCATGACACCTCTGGCAAATCTATAAAACCGCTTACCTATACTAAGAATGAGCATTTCAAATATTAATCTAGTTCTCAAAATTCAACGTTGTCAAATTCCGAATTGTCTGTGCATAGGGTTTTAAAAAACGCATTTCAAAATACCAATCGACGGATGTACATACATCAGGAGAGTCCCGTGAAGTTGGCAATCGAATTTGTAAAAATATAATAATTTATCGGCGTTCCTGCTAGATATGAACTAGTTCCAGAGTACTTTGCGGGAAATTTCAAGAGTTCTGCAAAATTGCAGGAAAAAATGGAAAATACCGAAAACACTGCGATTAGGACATATTTCTGCACCTCGACCATTGTTCTATAGTTCTCAAACAATCTTGCAAAAAATTCTGCAAAAATTGAGTTTTTGCAAAAAATGTTAATTTTGAAAATCGCGAAAACAGTTCTATTCGGGGATCTGAGTAGCACCCTAAGAGTTCTATCGAAGACACTTACAATATTTTTTATTTTTTTATCAAAATAGTTTGAAAGATATTTGCAATAGTGTGGGACCCATAGTTCCGGACGAAAAAATAAAAATAATTCGCGCAACAGTTCTGATCGTAATTCCCGTTAGAATCCTAAGAGTTTTATCGAAAAGCCTGATAACATATTTTTGTAAAGTTGAAAATCGATCAGAACTGCTGATTTTTTTTTATTTTCAATATACAGACGAACTCAATTTCTTCAAATTTTCTTTTAATTTCCAACTTTACTTTTAAAAAAATTATCTGGATTTTCGATAGAACTCTTAGGGTTCTAAAGGGAACTGCGATCTGAACTGTTGCGCAACTTTTTTCATCTAGAACTATAAGTCTCACACTATTGCAAATATCTTCCAAACTAAAGTTTTAATAAAAAAAATTGTTGGGGTCTTGGATGGCACTCTTAGAATGCTACTCAGATCTGCGAATAGAACTGTTTTAGCGATGTTGATAATTAACAATTTTTTACAAAATCTCAATCTATGCAGAAATTTTCGCGAGATTGGTCAAGAACTCTAGAACTATGGTTGAAATGCAGAAATATGTCCGAATCGCACTGTTTTTCTCGAGAATGGTTGCTACGTTCATTTTCGGTTTTTCAATTTTTCGTGCAATTTTGCAGAACTCTTGAAAATTTCCGCAAAATAGTCTAGAACCATTTCATATCTACTAGGAACTCCGATGAATTATTATATTTTCACAAATTCGGTTGACAGCTTCACGGGACTCATCAGGAGTTTTAAACTTCGAGAATTTTATTCTTCTCTTACGGAGGTACTGTATATAATTTGATTATTCTTGGTCAATTAGAATAGATAGGACATAAGCTTTATGTCTCTAATTAACAAAAAACGAACACAACATTATTTTTCCTAATGTTTTGAATTGAACATATACATAAATACAGTGTACACACCTATTTGCGTCTGATTTAGTTCCTAAACTAATAATTTCTTGTTTCTAGCGGTGTTTGGCTTGCGTTAATTTTCGGTGTTTACATTACATACTATCCCAATTTCACCTTTATATTGGACTCGTACCGTCCCTTGCTACTTCTCTCTTTTATCCGATCCATTTAACTAGCATGTAGCGACTCTGTACGAAGCCGTCTTAATTTGAAGTTATTCGAGGTTGATAAAGCTTGGTAAATGCACTGTGAAATACTTCAAATACTCGCAGCAAGATTACGAGTAATACAAAATGCATTTTTACCCACTTTGCGTCGGTATAACTGTAACTGAGAACCTCTCTAATAGACTTCGTGGCTCTAAGCTTTATCGAAAGAAAGTATTAACTATTAATCACTGTAATATTATTGGATATTACATTAGTTATTATTAAGTTTTATGATATGGTGGAAATATATGTTTATAGCCCCGCCAATATATGTTATTAATTGTGTTGAGGAGATTAGTATTTTAATGGCAACTTTTAATTTGTTCCCCTTTCCATTTCCCACACATAATTTGCTTTAGTGACTCGTTAATAAAAATATAGGATAGATTTGCACACGTATCATAAGACTTAAGCCCGTTTTATATTATCCTATTAAATTGTACCAAACAACTGAATACTATTTTATAGTACAATGTAAAACCCTTTACCAGTCTTTTGTACAAGATTATTGTATGAGTTTAGACTCCATCATTCGTCAGAGCTATTACATATGTATTATGAACTTGTATAAAAATTCTGTTTATGATTCTGTGCCATGCTACATCCTCGTTTCAAATTTTACACCAGTATCACACAGTATTTACAAATATTTCTCATAACCACCAAAAAGATTAATGTTATGCTTAGCTAATAACACTAGTACTTTTAGTAAAACGCTCAATAATAACATTTCCTGACACGACCACAGTATAATGTATAAACCCACGTTTATTTCATGCTGTAACAGGACAAGACCTAAACATAAGAAAATGAGGTTAGATTGCAATATATGCAATGCAGGCTAGTGAGCAGGCGCAAATCAAAAATTTAGTATGAAAATACGACATGTTCTAATTTCATACAATGATTTTGCACAGAAAAATAGTACAGTATTTTATATTGTACTATAAAATAGTATTCAATTTTTACGTGCAATTTAATATGATAATGTAAAACGGACTTTAGAAACCTCAGATAGGATATCGAAAGATGGTGACTCGGGGAATAGATGCAAAGTTGGTGTTCATCCGGAGAATAGGTAGTAGACGCTAAATTATTATCACTAATTTGGGGAAACAGCGGTAATTACTAAATAAGTTACGACATCTTACATATACACAGAACTGCTCGTAACTGCTGTCGTCACTTATTTCGTATTTGTGCCCTGTTATCGCTGCGTGCCCAGACTAATTACACTGGCAGACAAAAAATAAAACTGAATAGGATATTGTAGTAGAATGAAGCTATGCTAAATAGGAAAATGGCCAACAAAAAGTTGTAACACGTAAGGCCTCCTTGTTACATTAGACAAATCACATGTAGAACTCCACCATGTAATATTTATTGAGAAGAAATATTTAACGATTTTCTTAATCCTGTATATCTACTATATTTCTAATCTATATTAAGTAGACATCTAAGAAAAGAAGCAAACATCAAAAATACTTATTTGGAACACAGTAATTCAATTTTTTCTTTTATGTGGGGTCACATTTTCTCTCTTCAAAAACCAATAGAAATTACCCATCATGGCTGGATCCCATCGTCCTTTGTACCGAATTTCCATTGTCCTTATATCTAGATGGAACTTTTCACCCTGTTCGTCGCTGACAGTCCCCAAATTCTTAGGAAAAGATGATAAATGGGAATACACAAAATATGTAAATTTTTAATGACATTCGGCAACCAAGCGATTTGTAGTTCGTTAACTAGTTTTTCGTAGTTGGCATTCATATTGTTGCCTAAGAATCCCCTCACTACACTTACAAATGAGTTCCAACCTCTGAGTTCCTGTGCGGTGAACTTTTCTATAAAATTAACATCGTCCAGCAATTTTCTGATTTGTTTCTTGTCATGCAAAAATAGCATTCGTCGAAATGATTGGTGGATTCTCGCCGTACCATTGGAACTGCAAAAGGCATACTTTCTCTCTTCCATTTCATCCACTGCACCAATGACACGCTCCAGCTGACACAGTACACATGAGGAGCCCACTGCTTATTTTGATCTCTAATTGAAACGTCAAAATACATGAAATAGGCTTTTCTCACGTTTTCAGGAAATAGTCTGGCTTGTGATTTCATCAGAAATTGTCCACAAATATAACAAAACTGGTTAGGAGAAATTTTGCAACCGCGGCGCGTTTCACTTGACATTTTCGTCGTTAGAAAAACTTTCTAAACTACACACAATCACTCACTTCGAAAATGAAACGAAGGCTGAATAAGAGAATAAGTTTAATGTTACACTCCATTTTAGGTTATCTTTCTGTTTTAAAATGCACGGCTTTTAAATGACCCTTTATAAAATTTATTACCTGCCAACATAAAAGGGTCCAATGAGCCAATTAGAAACTGAACGTATTAGGGTTTTATGAATATTTTTTCTATTATCAGAAAGGTATTAGTATTGTGAAAATGATGGGCCGAACTATGTTACAAAAATCATGTAGGCCAGAGCTATCACAGTACGTACCAACCTAAAATTCATCAAATTGCTGTAGTAAACTGAATAACGATGCCATTTTGTCTTGATATATAACATATTTTATAACTAAATTTATTTCTTCAAATTTTATATAAATAATTTAAGATTACACCAATTATTATTACGCCAAAACAGGAATTCGCAGTGACCTGTGCAAGCTGGTTAAACAAGTGCAATGTCCAAAACCTAAAATTTAGTTTCGCCTACTTTCTCTATAGTCTCACCGTGTCCATTCCTAAACTTCAATATGTGCGTAACTATACACGTATGTGTGTCTGCAGACAGAAAACTCCTCGGATTTCGATTTTACTTGTGCTTCTAGATCGACGTAACGTTATTTCCGGAGCGCGAGTGAATTTGACCTCGCAACTATTTCGTCTGCCGTTCCCAACTAATTACGAATACACACGTCTCCGTCTCATACACAATGTCTGTGGTATACCTTCGAAATACTTTTTTGTTATCAAACCTTGGACGGACAGATTTTCGGCCCGATTTTGCGAGCGACCTGCTTCCGACGATTTTCGCGCTATAAAAGAGAATATAATGTATAGTAAAATGTACGGTTTCGTGAATGGGTCGTGAACATAGATTTTTTTATAAGGAAACGTTATGTTATGATTGTGAAATAAAATTTTATGGTTCTGAGGAGTTGACGTCTTATTCGTGTATCTCTGCGATTCTCAACAGAAAATGATAATTTATTTTAAATATTGTTAGCTACGCCGAATGAAATACAAAATTAAAATTAAGGAAATGTGTTGGAATATTCTATTTCTGTCCTAATCTTAGCCTTTATACCCTTTCGGCTGTCGAGTATATTGAAGTTGAATTTCTAAGTCGGGATTTTTGCACGCCTTTCTGTCCTGTACCTGCCTCGTAATCTTCTTCTAGCTTATCTTTCTTCTTCGGCCACGTCAGGTACTTCCTCCGTCTACCTCTTCCTATGTCTACTATTTCTCGCTTTATCCATCTTCATTTGGTCCTCTGCCTTTTTTAGACACCTCACTTCCGTACTTTGCCCTTTTTGTTTGTTTGTTATTGACCAAACTTCATAGGTGAATTTTGGGGCCGCTGTCCTTTTGAAGATCTCAGCCTTGGTTCTCCTGGGTATTTCTTTTGTATTTAGAAAAGTGTTCTTGATGCTGTAAATTCTTCCTTTTATCTCTTCATCGAACCTTCTATACTCAGTCAGAATTGTCCTCACGCATTTGACCCTAGCCATCTGTTTCAATTTTCTTTCGTTTAAAAATATTTTATGGTTTGTATTCTCCCTACTTATAATCATGTCGTTGGTCTTTTCTCAATTTATTTTCAAATTGGCTTTTCTTCCAGGTATTTGTTGTGTTTTAACATTTTCGTTCAAGGTTTTTCCGTCTTCTGCTATGGAGAGGCACATGCTATTTCCGACACCCCTATCATATATGTACATGCTCCAGAATTCTATTTTGTACTGTTTACCTATGCTTTGACTCCTTTTATTACTTCATCCAGTACTATTACAAAGAGAATTGGGCCCAGAACGTATCCTTGCCTCACTCCTTGAGTCGTCTGTAAGTATTCTGTCTTTGGTGATTCTTCTTTCCCATTCTAATAGCACTTTTCATTTTCTTGTGTGAGGCTTTTATCCCATTGATCGTCCTTACATCTACTCCTCTTTTTGTAGGGCTATCTATATGTCTCTGAAGCAGAGGTGTAACTCCTACCCTTTCCTTAACACTTTCTCGTTTATTTGTGTTATGACAAATACCGTATCTGTCACTCCCCTTCGCCATCTGAATCCGAATTGCAACTCTTCAAACGATTATTATAGTATTTGTCGTAATCTCCTTCCAGTTTATGTTTCTTCTTCGACCGCTTCACGTACTTCCTCGACCCACCTCTTCCTAGGTCTTCCCTTCTATTTTCTTTTGATTGGTCTGGCTTCAAACACTCTTCTCAATATCCTACCTCTCCTCATTTTCATTATGTGCCCCAAACACTACAGCTGACCTTCTTCTGTTCCTCTAATTGTACTATTTCTCACTTTATCCATCTTCATTTTGTCATCTACCCTTTTTAGACACCTCAGTTCCGTACTTTGCCTTTTTTGTTTCTTTGTTGTTGATCAAACTTCCGAACCATAAGTGAGTATTGGGGCCGCTATCCTTTTGATGATCTCGGTCTTGGTTTCCCTAGGTATTTCTTTTGTATTTAGGAAAGTGTTCTTGATGCTATAAATTCTTCCTTTTATCTCTTCATTGAACCTTGAAGAATTGTCCTCACGTATTTGACCCTAGCCATCTGTTTCAATTTTCTTTCGTCTAAAAATATTTTATGGTTTTTATTCTCCCTACTTATAATCATGTCGTTGGTCTTTTCTCAATTTATTTTCAAATTGGCTTTTCTTCCAGGTATTTGTTGTGTTTCAAAATTTTCGTTCAAGGTTTTTCCGTCTTTTGCTATGGAGAGGCACATGCTATTTCCGACACCCCTATCATATACATATTCCAGATTCTTATATTGTACTGTTTTGCCTGTCTTTTGACTCCTTTTATTGCCTCATGCAGTGCTACTGTGAAGAGAATTGGACCCAGAATGTCTTCTTGTGTCGTCTTTAAGTATTCTGTTTCTTCGTGATTCTTCTTTCGCATTTTAATAGCACTACTGTTTTTCTTGTGTAAGGCTTTTATCCCATTGATCGTCCTTTAACATATATTCCTCGTTCTTGTAACGTTATTCATATGTCTTCCCTTTTCACTCGGCCCAAGGCTTTCTCTATGTCTATGAAGCGGAGGTGTAACTCCTTATATTCTCTTAACACTTTCTCGTTTATTGTCTTACAATAAAGATCGCATCTGTCACTTCGCTTCCTGATCTATATCCGAATTGCGAATCTTCAAACGATTGTTCTAGTGTTTGTGCTAGTCTTCTTTCGATAATTCTGGTGTATACTTTTTCTTATTGTACTAAGTAGTGTAATTCCTCTGTAATTTTTACACTCTCGTGTGTCCTCCTTCTTGTGTATCAGTACGATAATGCCCGTTTGCCAGTCCCCTGGCGCTATGGTACGTTGGGGTATAATATCTTAAAGTAAATATTTATTTATTCTTTTATTATGTCGCCCCGTATTAGATAAATATTGGAGAATTTCTCAAATTGCATTAATCGTCAACACGCAAATATTAACGTTACATTGAAGATTTAGAAAATTGCTCCCTTCCCGTCCACGACTTTCTTATTTCGCGAATAGGAGATAGTCTTCTCCGATAAGGGTTGGAAAACTGCGCCCCCGGGGGCCGGATGTGACCCGCGACACAAATTTTATGCATCCCGCGAAAAGGCGTCCAATATTGAGAACTATCTTCAAATTTCTTCACGTCACTATCCAATAGGTAAATATTTGAAGAACGTAAAGCAATTTAATGGATTCTTAAATCAGAAGGAACATATTAATGTATCAGAAAAATGTAGTGCCAATCACCATGCGTAATTTAATTTGTTTGCTACATTTTCCAGGCCACCAAACTTTTAATTTTAATTATTCGTCTTGTCCGTCAAGTCTTCGGTAATTATCTGTCCGACTTGTATGCAAAGAAGATTGCCAACCCCGTTTGTAACCGTTTCGATTTACCGCAAACTGACAGAGGCTACTCCATATCTTCATAGGAATTCCTCCCATTACCTCCCATAGAAGTCTTCTGTAATTAATTCACTGGCCCAGCGCGCCATCACTCTTTCCGAACCCAATACCGTTGGTAATGAATTGCCTCATATTAGAACTAGTTTGGTCCATAATGGGTATAAGAAATGCACCACCGAAAGAATCATCAACAATAATCTATACCGCCGCCCTTTTATTGAACCCACCAAGCTTTTGATAATTATCCATTTTGTCTGTCAAGCCTTCGGTATTATCTGTCCGACTTGTATGCGAAGAAGTCTGCCGACTCCCGTTCTTAGTCGTTCGATTTACCACAAACTGATAGACATTACTCCGGATCTTCATCTTTATGAAAATTTTCTTTTAAGATACAACATCAAAACCACTAGCAAACTTACAACTAAAGTTTTTATATTTCTGCCCTCTACTAAGGAGAAAATAAATTCCCTTTCATTTAAAGGCGTATATGCGGCAAACGTAAATTGAGCCCCTATGGCCGAGATGAACATAAGTTGAGTTCCAACATACGCCCATAGGTACGTAAGTTGAGTTCCGGAATCAGAAATAAGGTGCGTAAATTAAGTCCGATTAACCTATTGTACACAAAATGAATTATCTGTACTATAAAGAGACCCTATAAGGTTGTGTGGTAGAACGCTATCTTTTGATATTAATAAAAAATATTTAAAAGTGGGAAGTAGTTTATTTTCAAATAAATATATCCAAACGTAATAGAGTAAGTACTAAATTACGAAATAAACTTGTAATTATTACTGAAATGAGCTTATGTCTATTGGAAGATATTTAAATGATACTTTTTCACAGACCGATACAAGGTAATTTGTTTGTTACGTAAACTAGTCATTGCTTCTCGTACGCAAATCCCTTTTTCAATGATATTTCCGGATTTCTTGCTCAACTTACTTCTAAGCTGCATGTACGTCTCACTTTGTATATCTTTTGAGACTTCAATAAATGTAAAAATAGTAGGGTGTGGATCGTTAAAGGGTTTCTTAAATCGAGCATGAAACGATTCGCAAGCGTTAGTTGTTCTGTGAGTGGAGGAGGAAAATTCAGCCCACACTTGCGAACGACATGGTGCCTTCCGATCTTCCGATATATACATGTTTCCAACACGTAATCACAAAATTCAGTGACTTGCTGACTTTCAGAAAGTACAGCTATTATATAATCAGTAAAGACTGTGATACGTCATCAGGGTTCAAAAATGAAAGTCCAAAAAAACAGTTTCAAAAAATTTACGCCTCGCTACTTGCACATTATCTTAATGGACTACTAAAAGTATATAAAGTTTGAAGATAATCCGTGATCCGAACGTCGTGGCCTGCCTTTGTAAGTTATACATTGGATATGGTAGAAATATTAACTGTATAACTACTTGTATTTACACCCTCTCATTGAAATGCAGTTAGGAGTGATTCAGGTAGGAGGGACTCAATTTACGTAGTTCCCCAAAAAGGTACGAGGCGCAACTTACCTAGGTGAAGAGGTAATTAAGAAACTTGGGACTCAATTTACGTCGACCCGCGTATATTTATACACAAGATTGAATTCAAGGAAAGATCTTCGTTTACGAAACACTTCCAAGAAAATCATCGCTTGTTTCTTCGGTTGTACTGGACATGTCGAGACCATTCCTTTAGAGCAGACATGGGCATCTCCTCGGCCCGTGGGACACATGTGACCCTCGAGTAAGGTTTGTCCAGACTGCCATTGAATTTTTCCGTTGCACATTATCACGGCCCATCAAAACTTGCTTTATTAATATCAATCGTTTTAGTTTTGGCCCCCTACAAAGAAAAAGTTTGCTGCTCTAGAGGATCGTGGAACAGCTAATGATGAATCGTATACAACATATGTTTGCAAGAATTCGTCGACGAATTCAGGAAAAAGCAACTGAAAACGTCACATCATTCTGCACCATGACAACGCCAGCTCCCACACAGCATTATTATTTGGAGGAGAAAAGCATCAAATTAATGTCTCATTGCCCGTATTCACCTGATCTGAACGATTTCTTTCTCCTCCTGAATGTCAAACAAAATATGTGTGGACAGTGATCTTCAACACCACAAGAAGTTGTTGACGCGTTCAAAAACTGTTTTTGAGATACCAACTTCAGTGTAGAAGGAAGTTTTCGAGAATTGGCTTTAACTTGTTCGAAAGTGTATGAATCTTCAAAGCGAATTGTTTGAACAGTGATTAAACAATTTGTTTGAAACAGAGAAATTTCTTTTTAGTTTTTGTAACGACTTAAAATACGCCATCGCATATGTATAGGTTACAGTGTTCTTGTGGTTAGTGTATATGCAAGTGAAATGGGTCATTCCACAAGAACGTCAACGTTTTGTTACATTCACCATTCCTTTTTTGTTCTTGTCCAACAACATTCTTTCTGATAAAATTTTCAGTAATCCTTAACTCTCCTTTTATTTTCAACTCAAAATAAGTGAGACCATGAAAATTAACATTTTAGGGGTACATTACTTTATGATATTTCTAGTCAATGCTGATGTAAAGCCGGGTTACTATATTTGAAAGATTAATACCAAACCAAAGAAATTAAAGTAGTTAATTACATTTATTAAGCTTTAAAGTAAATGATGAAGTTGTAGAAATAACATGGCTACGTATTCTTTTGCAGGAAACACGTCAACATTATCTTCCAAAGATTTTCAACAAACCAAACAATTCTCTCACGTAACAAGATTATTTAGATTTATAGAAAATCCGCTTTGCTAGCTTCTTTCATAGAAAACACGTCGAGTGAAATTGCCCGGCGACGATCAGTTGTGCAATCAGGTTAATGGGTAATCAGAGTAAGTGATAATAGCTAGCATATACATATTAAGGGGACAATTAAAAGTTTCACGCCGGGACTGTATATGGGATATTACGACTGTTTCACTGCGATATGCGAGACCGTAGAAACGTTCGGACGAATTCTATATAACGTATGCTTGCTCGGTGTTGCTGCACGAATTCAATAAAAACGTTGTCGGATGACAATGAGTGAAATTATGAAAGTTTCATTGTCAACTACTAGCCAAAACCGATATTAGCGATATCTGCATCGAAAACGTGACTTATTTACATAATTAGGCTATCGGCCGTGAATAATTAATGTTGATAAAGATCGCAAATCTATTCGGTTGTCGATGAAATTGAATGAGAATTATTATTTGTTAGGACGGAAATAAATTATCAATTGATTATAGTCTGGATAGAAAAAGCGATTATTGTGATTGGGGTTTTAAAATGTAGTAAAGCCAATAATATGTACACTCATAGAAATTCTAAGTGTCCGCCTTTTATATTATATAATTTTGGGACATCGACTGTACTGGTACAAATCAAGCAAATAATTTTGTTTTCTACTTCACAGCAAAAAAAGTCTAAATCCCACTTTTCTTGAAAGATACGATGCTCATCTACTAGTTTCCTCGTACTTCCACTTGGTTTTGAAAGGGACATGTTGAAAACTTTATTATTTATAACTAAAGGCCGGATAATATACAGTTTGCATGAATTTGCATATTTGCATAATATATGCATTTTGTATATTATTTGCATATTTTGTAGTAATTCAGCATATTTGAAGTATCTGAGTTTTATTTATTTATTGGATATAATTTATTATAGGATAGGCATTACTAAAAATATGTCGTGGTTGTAACAAACAAAGAGTTAAACAGCCCTCTTTAAATTAAAAATAGCATTCTATGAAGCCTCTTCTCGATAGTTTTCCGATAAGCGCTTCCAAAAATTATTAATGCTGTTCCCATACATCTAGACCGGCATAGAATTCAAGGAAAAGCTAATTCCCTGAAACTTCTAAATAAATACAAAAATTCATTTTACCAGAAAATTAGGAGCACAGGTGTTTCTTTGTTATTCGGAGAAATTTATTCCCATATTCGAAAGCAATCTTATTTATTTTAAACGTCATTTTACGTTGATTTCCTGAAGTGTAAACTTGTGGGTTGTTATTAATTATAATAGCAAAAATGCCGAAAATAGCGACTGTGCCTGGATGGATTGCACCTTATTCAAAATTGCATATGGATGGAGAAAAGGTATTTTGCGTAGCATGCAGCAGGTTTGTAAGTAAAATTTAATTTTAGTTCCTCTTATTAATCTATAGTTTTTAAACGATGTTTAACAAAATCACCAATACAACGCTTCGACAAATAATTTTATTTTAAGATTTTATTTTAAAATGAGTAAAGTGAGATGTATATTTCATGCGTATTTTTCGCATATCATCAGCACAATACGGAATATCTGATATTCCGTATTCTGCTGATGATTTTTAAATAAAATCATTTTAAAATAAAATTATTTGTCGAGGTGTTGTGTTGGTTATTTAATTAAATGTCGTTTATTCCGTTTGCTTCGCAAAGCCTTTACACATTAGTTTTTTATTACTCCTTTATCTTTCACTAACACTTATTTTATAAGAAAACAACTGATGATGTGATATTTTTTATGCAGGTTACAAGTGAGAGAAAGTTTCAAGTCGACCAGCATATTAAAACTCCATCTCATGCTACAAAACTATCAAAGATGAAATTGGCGAAGAAGGTTCAGCAAACATTACCGCAATGTTTGCCATCAACCTCCAAAAAATCGGAACAAGAACAATTTAATGAAGATTTGGGCCTAATGTTTGTGTCGGCAGATATTCCACTACATAAAATAAACAATTTAAATGTCAAGTTATTTTTGCAAAAGAACACCAGCAAATATAATATTCCCGACGAGAGCACCTTAAGAAAAATTATATTCACCATATCTGTGCAGAAACATTGAGTAGCATTAAGAAGGCTGTGTCAAACAATTACCTTTACATATGCGCAGATGAAACTACTGATACTGTGGGCCGATACATAGTTCATTTAATGATAGGCATCCTTAACATATCGGTATAAATATTATTTAATTTCATCCAAACAGTTGGAAAAGGCAAATAATTTGACAATAACAAGGTTCATACAGGAAGAACTGTCAACCTTTTTCTTACCGGAATCGATTTCAACAGAAAAAATTCTATTATTTTTAACGGATGCCGCACCATACATGGTGAAGGCAGCTTGCAACTTGAAAATCTTTCACCCAAATTTAATTCACACAACTTGCTTGACGCACGGACTAAATCGTGTTGCAGAAGATGTAAGAAACCATTTTCCCTTGGTAAATACTTTAATTAGTAGTGTTAAGAAAGTATTTTTAAAGGCTCCATTAACCCTACGGTCCATAACCACCTGAACGAACGGGAGTCCATAACCAGGGTACCCGGGTACCCTAGTGAAGTTCTTTCGTTTATATTCAAATAAAATAATATATATATGCACAGATTATTAGAAACGCTTAGTTTTTACATCGCAACTGTACAAATTTCATGTTTGTAAGATAAAAGGTACACAAAAGTAAACAAAAACTGATTTTATGTTTCTGTTTGTGTTTGCGTTGTGTTTTTTATTGTGTTTTTTTTTGTGTTTTTAGGTTATGTTCAGTTACGGTAAAAAATAATACATTTCAATGATTTCGTCAGTATAAGTTGAACAGTTTATCAGTGAAGTTGAAGAAAAATGAACCGAAAAACAGAATTTTTAACTGAAAGACAATATATGCGTTTGAGTGAAGAAGCCAGAAGCAGATATATTGAGTCTATACTTGATAATATGACTGTGGATGACGACGCTTTAGAGCCAATTGAGGAAGAAGGAGAGGTATTTACGAGAGAAGTGCAAGACTCAGAAAGTGAAGACAATGACAACGAAAACAATGAAATTTCAGCCGCTATTGACACGCCAATACAAATTGAGCAAGATGTATTTGAAGATGAAAGTGACAGCGAAACTGATATGGTTGAAGCAAATACACCAACATCAAGCACAACAGAGAGTATGATTGCACGTGATGGTACTCAATGGCAACCAACACCACCTGTTTGTCAACAAATAAGGAGTCACAACATCGTAAGAACTCGCAGTGGTCCATTACGAATGACGGAAAGTATGACTGGTATGCAATGCTTCAAGAGTTATTTTACAATAGAAATGGTCGATATAATCGTGCGTCATACCAACAAAAAGGCCAATTCAACTTATGATGCCTACAATGCAGCAAACCCAACAAAGCATCAATTGAAGTGGAAGAATACCACAGGGGCAGAAATATACGCATTCATTGGAATGCTGATAATGGCAGGCGCAAATCATTCCAATGATGAAAATGCAAGGGACTTATGGACGCAATTGTCTCATCCTCTATTCCGTGCAACAATGGGATTAAATCGCTTCTGGGATATTATTCGTTTTATACGTTTTGATGACGCGAGAACAAGAAACGAGAGGCAGCGCACAGACAAAGCTGCTCCAATACGAGATATTTGGATAATGTTGAACGCCAATCTCGCAAAATATTATGTGCCTACAGAAAATTTAACAATCGATGAACAATTGTTTCCGTACCGCGGCAGAACAAAATTTACTCAGTATATTCCATCGAAGCCTGCGAAATACGGGATCAAGGTATGGTGGATATGCGATGCTAAAAATTCATATCCTCTTCATGGCCAAATATATACTGGCAAACAAGACGGTGGTCGCGAAATCGGTGTAGGCGAAAGAGTAGTCAGAGATTTGGTTGGGCCATACCACAATAGCGGACGTAATATCACCATGGATAATTTTTTACGACGCTGCCACTGGCAAAGCAGCTGATATCCGTCAAACTTAGTATTGTTGGAACACTGCGGCGAAACAAAGCCTATATACCAACAGAAATGAAAGACAATAAGAACTGGTCCGTTGGGACAAGCAAATTTGGTTTCCACGAAAAGGTGACTATGGTTTCATACAAACAGAGGAAAACAAATTCAGTAATATTGTTGTCGACTCTGCATGATGATGCAACTGTAGAAGAAAACGGCAAACCAGAAATCATCAATTTTTATAACAAAACGAAAGGTGGCGTGGATGTTATGGACCAGACGCTTCGGGAGTATACCACACAGAGGCACACAAAAAGGTGGCCTTTGTCGTTTTTGTACAATATGCTCGATGTTAGTGCTTTCGCGGCATACACTATATTTTATGAAAATAACAGAACTGTTCCATATCAAACAACACGGAGAAAACGCTTTTTGCGTAAACTTGCTGGAGATTTGTGTGCGCCGATAATAGAAGAAAGAGTAGTCAATCGCCAAGCAACGCGCCATTTTTCCACCAAATCAGCAATTGAGAGCTTTTTGGGAAGACCAGTGGAGACGGTCACCTATACTGAGCAACCATCTACTTCTACGGCTGCTTCTACTGGTGGCAGGAAGCCAATAACAGGATGCTGCTATTTGTGTGCTTCTTTGCCAGACAACAGGAGAAGAAAGACGAGAAAAGTCTGCAACGTTTGCAAGAAACCAGTTTGCGATCAACACACACAAACAATATCAAAATGTTTTCCATGTTTCAACAATGACTCAACATAAGAGATCAAATATAAGAAATAAGTTAAAATGAATAAAATATAAATAATTTAACTACAAATCAATTACATCAATAAACATTTTGAAACAAAATAAAAAGAAAACCAACGTTTTTTCTTTGAAATATAAGGTAATTTGGTAAGGTACCCCGGTACCCTGGTCATGGACCCCTGTATGCAAAAACATTAAACTCATTTTTTAGTTAATATATTTAACCAAATTTGGTAAACTTTTTTGTAGTCTCTAAGTTTAGCCAAAATCTCTGATGATCCGGAGTTTCATGTTGATATCTTCAATAATAAAGGAACAGCAGCACTTCAAAGTTCAAAAAGTACCCGGGTACCCGGTTATGGACCGTAGGGTTAAGAGTTCAGTTTTACAAACAACATCTACCCGGTATTTCGCTTCCCCTCAACCAGTAATCACCATGGGGAACGTGGTTGAAAGCTGCTATTTTTCATGCAAATCATTATGAAGAAATAAAGACAATTATTATGGATCTTGATAGCGATACACAATTTGTGCTAGACGCCCAAAAGGTGTATTCGAGTAAAGAAATACCTCAACAGTTGGCGTTTATTAAAGCCAACTACAGTTTTATTTCCACTTCTATATTGCAATTGGAAAAACAATTTATGTCGCTAATTGAGAGCGTTGAAATAATAAACAAATTTGAAAAGTTATGTTTTGATGTTAAAGGAAGGGTGGGAAAATCCGTGTATGGAAAATTTTTAAGTGTAACAGAAAAAATGAGGGTTTTAAAAAGCTAAAGGATATTGCTAAAATCTTGTGTGGTGAGTCAGTAGAAAATATTGAGTTGACAATAGAGGATATTGCCAATTTGAAATATGCTCCTATAACAAGTGTGGACGTAGAACTAACCTTTTCAATATATAAATACATGTTATCAGACAAGCGCCACAATTTTTCTATTGAAAACTTTGAGAAATATGTGATTGTAAATTGTTTTCATAGTTAAATATGTTGTAAAATGTTATAAATAAACTTGAAGTAAACATAATAGAATATTTTTTTCTATAGTATTATATTTTCTAGCATTACTCCTATTTTTTATCTGCATATTTTTCATAAGAAAGTGCATATTTAGGCCAAAACATCTGCATCTTTCCACTTTTTTTTGCATATAATCCGGCCTCTATGTATAACAATAAGTACTGTTGCGTGTTGTAACAAAAAGTGTGCAACTGAATTCGCAATTTTATAGCAACTGACTGAATTCAACCGAGCAGTCTTGGCTTATGTACGGAAATGTGATTTCTCGACAGTTCTTTTCTAGAATGATCAGATAGCGTCAGCTCTGTTTTTGCACGATAGAACTTTCTGGAACAGGTCAGGAGGAAACAAAGCGGACAATAAAACGATTGGGCAGCGGCATACGGCGCGGCGGGTGTGGGAGACGAGTGTGGCCGATCATAGCCGAGATAGATCGAATCGATCGTCGTGAACGTGTGTGTGTGCGCGCGCGGTTTTTAACACTCTTGCGGGCCGCGTTATCTGGATGTTTTCAAAATTGATTCGGACCGCAGGAAAATGATCAGTGGGTCGCATGTTTGACATGCATACCATAACATCACATATTGTATATGAGCACCATCTGCAACGCCTTCAACATTTTAGAAATGGATTTCACAAAACTTTTGTATTTTGATACGTGCATATACACATATATAGGCACAATTATTTAGTTTAGTTCTGCTTACATTCAGGTTTAAGTTGTTTTCATAAAACCATTTATGCGGTTTAGCGATAACACCAACAAATTTATGTTTTAATATTTTAATGTTCTGCATGAAATATTTTATATCTAGGTACTTCATTACTTTATCAAAACGAATGTCGGTAAATTTATTAAACATATTATATATTGAAATTATATCTAGTATTCGCTCGTAAACTATCGAAAAATGAAAAGGGATCGATGTGGGCTTGTAGTTATGTACTCTCTTCCTTCTTCAAAACAGGACAAACACGCACCACTCTTGAGAGAAACAGATTTTGCCAAACTTAGGTTGATTATCTTTTGTAAAGCCTTAGAAGAATTGTATAGGACAGCAAGTTCCAAGAAAACAAAACCTGTACATGACAAGTATCGACAAGTTTACAACAGATAGGCTATTTTCTAAAATGGCCTAAAGAGTGCCAAAAAGGAAGCAAACCTAAATAAATCTCGAGAAAAATGGTTGAGTGTGGTATGAAAGCTAAATACGATTACCTTAAGACAATGTTTCCCTGGACTTGTAAGGCCTCGAATGCTTGCTTGGATGATAGCCAACATGATGCAAATTAAATAATTTACCTTATTTCTAAGGTTGTTCCAATAGAATTGAAAGTCTACTCATATAGATGTCAGTGTTGAAATAAAATGATTGAAATATATTCATGTTTATCTTCATATAATTTCATAACCACATTCATAATATCCTATTCACCTATAAAGAAACAACAATCACAGGTGAATCGTGAGAATACTCTATCGTAAAAAAGTCATGAATATTTATGGGCCAATAGCGTCCTGCTTACGGTATAACGCCAAAAATGTAAACGTATGCTAATTTTTACCATTAAAAGCTACTAAAATAGGAATAAAACAAATTGATGCCCGATTTATACCGAAAATATTTTGACTCAAAATGATAAAGCAGTTTTCGAGTGTTATAATAAACCGCTTTTAAGTTTTAAACATTCTGCGACCTGCAAACTTCCGAAGAAATTCATATTATTAAGAAAACTTCTGGTATCTATTGTTATATCTGATTGCAGAGCTTCTATGGTTAATGTAATTATTATAATACTAAATATCAGCTTTACGAAATCGGAAGAGGTTGCGATTTGTTATACGATAATCGAGGGACTTTTCCATTTTCACGGACACATGTGCCACCCAAGAGGATAATTGAAAAACACAATCTATAGAGTTCTATACAATTACTCATAAAACCGCATCTGCTATTCAGCGTCGTTAATATTTATGATGAAAACATTAGCTATCACAAACTTTTTTTTAATTATTTGCGATTTCTTCAAAGTAAACTTAAATAGGTAGAACAGATAGTTGCGAACGACATTAGTGTATACTCGGTTGGAAAATGGAGACCAACACATGTTGGGAAATATTAGGCCAATTAGACGTTAGATCTATAGCAAGTGATGAGTAGAGTTGGTTGTCTAGTCTTCCTTCTTAGCTCCCTTCTAGTTCTCACTGCTTCGAGAATTCGAAACAGACGGCTAATATATTCCTGGCTATGTGTCAGTTGCCGGTTACCGTTAGGGTATAATTATTTCCTATTTTTATATTATTAACGATTGTAAATGCGAAAAAGAAAACTAATATTTTCGGAAAGATTCCCCCAGGAAATAGTAAAGGATACTAAATCGCAGCGAGAAAATAACGCTTAATAACAGACCAACATATAACTGCTCAAACGAAAACATTCTTTCTCATGTGGGAAGTGTGGATGTTTGTGAAAGTGAAAGAATGACGTCGCTTTGATTATCCACACATATTTGATGGATAACTATCATCTATACAAAATTAGGCTCAGTAATAAATCTGGCTGCAGGATTTGGAACGAAGTAGATGTAACTACTAAGCACTTACATAATATACCCCTGCGACGTTCATGTTAAAATCAGGCTTCTATACTTAGACTGCAGTACCTGAAACCTACGGATATAACGCCTATTCGGTTAAAGAGGGGTTTACTCCAACCATACACTGGTCACTGTATCAGATATGCTACGACCCAAAGAAGTCCATTATTAAATATACGATTCACTTCTAAGGTTTCAGGCGGTTTGTAGGGGCCGAGTTACATCCTTGTGCACATTAGTACATGGTTCAAAATCCTATCCTGGCAGTTAAATCCTGTTTGCACTTGTTTCCCGGTCCTTTGCATTTGTAATTGTAAACGTTTGCGTTATCTCCCTAATGCTTCCATTGTTTTCATTGCTTTATTGAATCCATTGACAATGTATTTGGGCGTCACTATGAGGCAATAATTTCTAATGATCATGCTCATCGCATCTCTCGATACATAAGTGAAATAAAGCATCAATAAATTTAGACGATTGATATTTTACGACTGCATCGTTCCCAGCTTTGTTAACCTTCCTATACTCACGCATACGGTCTGTGAGACCGATTTATATAGTATAGTATACGTCTTTCATTTTGACGTGAGTATAGGAAGGTTAATATTTAATTATAGGCTTGTTGACATTTATATTTGTGGTAAATTTTCGTTCCTAATTGAATTATATTGTTTTAAAATACTACTTGAGTATTTACAATTAATTTCGAGCATAAATAATTTAATTAGCAGATAATTAGCAGTTTCTCGAATGTGACAGGCAGCAAATTAAAACAATGGCATATACTAAATCAACTTTTATTTACGTTTAACATCTTACATTTTACATTATTGGTAGTAGTTAGAAAACAGGAAATTTAAAGTTTCTCAAGGTCTTTGGATAACCTAAGAACAGTAGGGTGTTGATTTAAGGCGTTCATATAAATATCCAACTCGTCCTCAGAACTTTCCGTTTCCGCTTTCTTACTGGCATCCTCTTCCATTGGAGTATCATCTGGTTCCTCCGAATCGAAATATTTATCTTCTTCGTCATGCTCCAGCATGTCAACATTATCATACGCATCGTCATTATCAACGGTGGCGTAGTCAAAATCGTCTTGACCATTCAAAAATTCGCGTACATAATACTCGTGAATTCATCACGAAGCAATTGTTTTTCTTCCTGCGTTATAAATTTTTGAATGTTAGTCATCAGTCGGTTTTTGCTAATAATATTTTCTTGCAAATCCGGGAATTCGCCCCAGCGAGAAGTTGATGGTTTGGGTGGTGGTAGCGTTTTAACTCTCCCATCGTCATCATCGTCCGAGTCGCTTTCTTCCATCGCGTCCTCTTCAGCTTCTTGTTGTCGCTTTTTCCTATCAAATGCTTCATCCCTTTCGATTCCTTCCAATAATATCTTCACTAGGGTATCGTTACGTTCACTGCGGTCCCTTTCTCGCCTTTCCTCTTCGTTGAGGTATTGCCCGACGAGTTGCTCGTACAGTAGGGGTTCCTCTTCATCATTGCGACTTCGGAAAAGTAGGAATTTTCGATTATTAGTTGCTTTAGAGCTTCGTATCGGCGATTTTTCGTTTTTACCGTGCTCGAACTTTCGACATACGCTCTAGTTAGGTTTAGTATGATCAGTTTTATTTCCTCCTCTTCTTCTGAATTTGCAGAATGTGGCATGAACATCGTTAATTGGTCTTTCGTCATAAATTTTCCAAAACGCATGAGAAATGCAGATTTGCTCTTATTATAGATGTCCTTAGCGATTTCTAACTTCTGTTCATCTGTGAGATCTGCCTCACCCCGTTGTTGGGGTTTAAAGCAAATCTTTTTATTTTTCACCAAATAATCTAAAACTTCGTCTAACGGAATTATTTCATTCACTTCCATACTCGTCCCGACATCTATGAATGGAGAGCTGAATTGTATGAAGGAATCTAGATGTTTTGGTTTGAATCTCCACTGAATCAGAGATAGAAGAGTTGTCAGTTTAGCAATAACATAACCTGCGAAACATTTTCGTGAATCAACTAGTGAATCATCAAATTAAGTGCATACGAAGCAATCCAAACATTTATTTACTTACAGTTTATCCAATCTGTCGCGGGTTAGTACTTTGAAGTTTGAGATGTAGTACACGAAAGTGGAGGTTGTGTCATTGTGTTTTCTGGGTTCCTTGTGTTTTCCTACCAGTTTACAGGTTAGTTCGATATTAATGCATATGGTAACTTTTCTAATACTAACGTGAATACTACAGAACACTTTTATTTAGTAAACTGAACGTAAATGTCTTCCATGTATTTACGTATTTACACATTCTGAAATTTACCCTCGTTACAGAACTCTTCTTTTGGCGATAAGATGGAAATCTGGGATGATGAGCCTAGATGGCACTGGGAGGATCTATGCGGCCCTGGAGGTTTAAATATTTGGTCCCCAAATACTCACGATTTGGGTATATGCTTCCAAGAATTATGCCTGCAAATTCCCGCGATGGTTATCTTAGCGGTCGTATCCGCATATTATTTCGGTAATCAACTGCAAACCGTTTCTAGAGGCTTATTCCCATTGAGGGCGGTTAATTTACGATGCGGGGTGGTTGCGTTATTAACTTTGGCCCCCGTCTTGCAAGTGTACATAGTTCTAATCAATGACGACGTTGAAAAGTACCCGATATTTTACTTCATTTCCGCCGTGGAAGGTTTAACTTGGTTAACGCATTTAGGGTATACGCTAAATTTGCGAAATAAGTTAGGATTGAGCGCTAGGGGCCCCGTTTTCGTGTGTTTCGTGTGGACCATTATCGCCGTCTTCAACGTTATCATGATGAGATCCCGTTCGCTGATATACAGGACGGCCGATAAGCCTAATTACGGCTTGTCACTTTGCTACGGATTTTCCATACTAACAGTGATCTTACACGTCTTGTACGCCCTGACGCTAATTCCCAATGATGGAGATACGGTCTACGTTCAACATCAAAGGATCAGGGTGAGTTTCGACGTTATCCTGTAGAGCTTTCGGTTGACAAATCTACTTAGACCAACCGGCTAGTTAGACAAACCCTAATAGGTCATTGTTCGAGAGAGGGAGAGTAAAGCTATTTTTGTATTTTTGTCGTACTTCAATATTGTTTTCAAATAATATTTTGAATGAATGCTACGTTAAATAAACGCTTATTACTGATGATATTTGAACAAGTTGGAAGTAGGCAATGTTTCATATGCAAGGTGTACGAAATAACGAAATTGATAAAATAACGCATGATTATTTAATTAACACCACTCAATAAGTTCGTAAGATGCCTAATAAAATAACAACTTTTAGTCAAAATTCGACTTTGCTCATTAACATATCAGGTGTACAAGTATGAAATGCGGATTTTAGACAACAGATGCCCACCAATGAAGTTTGTGCTATAAAGATTTGACACTGCGCCATTTTGTTGTGTCGTCAACAAGTGTCGGACACGCATGAGTGAATAATTGGAAAAGTGTGTGTATAGTGTTGTGTTGTGTTCAATATGTCGCAATTTATACCGAACAAAAAGCATTTGCGGACAGCAATAATTTTTTTGTTTTCATTTGAAGAAAACTGCTGCTGAATGATACGGATTACTTCGAAAAGCTTATGATGAACATGCTCCATCGCAAGATACGTGTGAACGAAGGTTTCGGCGTTTCAAAAGAGGTGACTTCGATGTTGCAGACAAGACACATGGAAAACCGCAAAAAAGGAAGCTGTGGAATTGTAAGCATTGTTGGATGAAGATAATGGGCACATACAAAAACAACTCGCCGAGTACTTGGGCATTAGTCATCAAGGTGTTTCCAATCCGCTACGAGAGATGGGAAAGATTCGATAGACCGGTAGATGGGTACGACATGAGTTGAACGACAGGCAAATGAAAAAGCGCAAAAACACATGCGCCATTTTGCAAAAAATCATGGGTAGGCCCAGGCGCACCATCCATATCGACTGCAAGACCGAATCGCTTTGGCAGAAAGACGATGCTCCATGTTCGGTCGAACCATAGCTGTTAAAAACTGGTGAAAAGGGTTAATACTAGACCTTACCAACAATAATTGACCGATTTGAACCGTTCGCTGCTTGAAAAAGGCCAGAATACCGAAGGAGGAAACACAAAGTCATTTTTCTTCATGACAATGCTCAATCACATACGGCAAAACTGGTTCGCGACACGTTGGAAGCACTCAGGAAGTTCTACCCCATGCGGCTTACTCACCAGATTTGACTCCTTCCGATTACTACTGGTTTGCATCGATGGGTCATGCACTCGCTTAGTAGCACTTTGGTTCGTACGGAGATGACCCGATGAATGATTCGCAGCAAAACGGGAAGATGTTTACTGGCGTGGCATTCACAAATTGCCCGCAAGATGGGAAAAATGTATAACAAGCGATGAAATTGAATAAAGCACTTTTGATCATTTTTCCGAATTTAACGTTTTATTATAGTAAAGAGAATCCGCTTTTTATACTAGTACACCTGATAGTCTCCTTCAAGAGTGATATATTCTTTCTAACTCCTTCCTAATATTTCAATGCGTTTTTGTAGAACGATTTATATTGTCCTCAAAATAGCCTTCAGTCCCGACACACACTTCTTGGAGCATTCCTTTTTGATCTGCATACAGGTTGCAATAGTCGCTGGGAGCCAGATCTGGAGAATACGGTGGATGGGGAAGCAATTCAAAGTATAATTCGCGCAATTTTGTCCTTGTTGCCATGGACTTGTGACCCGGTTTTTGTGAAAGAGCAGTCTAGGCTAAAACTTTATCAGCTGACATTTGCGTTTTTGGTCACTTTGGACGGTTTTCATCCTTTGCTGTTCACTCAGCAGACTGCAGATTTGATTTTGGAGTGTAGTAATGGATCCATGTTTTATCCATTGTCACATAACGCATGAAAAAATCTTTTTATTGTGCTGAAGCAGCTCCAAACAGCGCTCTCAATCGTTGACGCGTTGTTGTTTTTGATCGACTGTGAGTAAACGCGGTACCCATCTCGAACAGAGCTTTCTCATGCTCAAAAGTTCATGCAAAATAGTAAATACACTGCCTTCTAATGTTTTAAGGTGCCAGCTATCTCACGTAACTTCAATTAACGATCGATGTAGACTTTTTAGATTTTCTGGAACAACTGCCGAATTTGGGCTACCAAAGCGTTTAGCATCATCGGTGTTGATACGGCCATTTGTCTCGATGGAGCAGAGTCCGAATGATACTTGTCAAGTCACTCCATTGCTTGAACCGTATTTTTCCCCTTGGATGCTGTATTAACACACGAAATTCAGATTTTTTCATACTTTTAAAAAATACAGAAGTAGCGTCACTAAAACCACTGTAACCTGTATACTAAACATCAGATTGTCATAAAATTTTATCCTACGAACCTATTGAGTGATGTGTTATAGTCTTAATGTTTATTCACATTTATACGCTCCAATTTGCTGTTATTTTCTGTTGGTAGATATAGAGTAGATGACTTCCTGTTAGTTTCTTTAACACATTGCCGTTTTCGTCTTTATTGCATAACTGAATCAACACGTTCTCATTTAAAGAAAATTTTCGCAATTCTAGTCAAAATTGGAGACCATTGTGATCTTGTAAAGTGATATACAAAAAATATATTTTATTATCCTTTAACGTATTTTTGGTGTATCGTTTGCTGCGAACTGGGAGTCCGCAAATTATAATTATAATAGTAATAACAATGATAATAATAATAATAATAATAACAATAGATATCCATTATTATTATCATTATTAATATTATTAATTTTTATTTAATCGAGAATTCTTATACCTTTCGGTGTCGGACTATTGTGCATTAATATTTGCATTAGTACATATTAGTATCGGTATTGTACATTATATTTCTAAATACACTTGCTTAACAATCACTTGTCATGAATTCCTATTTTCCCTAATTTTTCTCTTCCATGCTATTCTGTTTAGAACCAATGTCGCTGTTGCCCTCCAATTTATATCTCTCTGTTTAGCCGTTTGTCTGACTTGTTCTACCCATCTTCTACATTTCTTTCTTCCCGAAGAAGGTAGTTTTGAGCATGTTATACGATTTTCTCACTTTTCCTGTTCTCTCTGATATTTCTTCGTTTACTTTACCATCGTACTCCATTATTTTCCCCAGATATCTGTAGCTTTTGACTTGTTCTAGTAATTGCCTATTAATTTTTATTTTATGTTCTTTAAACAAATTCGCCATTATCATCGTTTCACTTTTGCTTATATTTATATCCATGATTATTACACTTAGTTCTTCTTCTTCTTCTTCTTCTTATTATTATTATTACTATTATTATTCTAATATGTTGATGTTGCGATTAGCAAGTCGTTGTTGAGCCTCCTTGAGCGTTAAACTGAGATTTCGTTTATACAAGTTCACAACTTTATTTGTAATGATTGAGCGTTGCGCGCCCCGCTTCATAAATTGTCCACATTATCTTGCAACCCACATATTGAGGGTAAAGGTACATACATTAGTTTGCCTCTGAGCTATGGATATACTTTGCGGCTGCTCTCGAGTATGTGCACAAGAGCACTGTTTGTAATCGCTTGATATACTGAGTAGGTACTTATTGCACAAACGATCTGCTCACCCAGAGTTTACAAATAAATATTTGATTTCAAAATTACAACGCGTAGTACAAGAATTGGGGATTACGGGATGTACCTGCTTTTGCTAGAAGAAGAAGATATACAGAGATTTTAGGAGCGTTACTCTATTTTGTTACTTAGTCTACCTTTGTAATATGCAACTAAATTAAAAAAATATGCATACAGATTTCATTGTAGAATCCTTGGTTTTCTTTTTTACACTGAAAGCAGCTCTTTCGGTTATTCCTCGTGAGATAGATTCCGCGACACGAAAGCGTAAATCCTTGTAACCGTTTCCTAGCGCTTTAACGCTCAAGATTTTATAACCCAAATTATTCTCTTTACCTTATTTAATGCATTCTGATGTTACCCAGTAAGTGCAACGTCACGTAATTACATTCAAGCATAGTAGCATGGTAGCCGTCATCACGTACTTACTCTCGCTCTCACCTAACGCATTAAACGAATTCGCAAAAGTGAGAGTGCCACTTTTACGTTTCTGCCACAGCCTAATGAGTCGCAGCCCCTTCTGTCTGGCAATGCGTACCTCCGTTTCGTCGAGGAGCGGGACCCTAACTACTTAGGCGTCGCGATGGAAAACGTCACGTGGCCGTCCAAGTTACTCTTCTACTGGGTAAACCCTTTGATGCGGAAAGGGCTCGAGGAGAAATTGGGAAACGCGGACGATCTCTTCGATTTGCCCGATTCGCTCAGGAGCGACACGTTAAGCAGGAAGCTCGAGACGGCTTTAATTGGACGTAGTGATGACACACATAACAAAAGGGGTCCAAGCAGCACGTCTCGTGGTAGGTATAGTCTAATGTAAAAATGTCGATGAATTTATGTGAAAATTGTGTACTGTAAGTCATTTGATTTGTTCCTATTGTTAGTTAGTAAACATCTCCGGTCTCACATAAAAATTTTTTCTGATAAAGACCAAATTAAATAATATATTATATATATAGTTCCTTCCCTTTTAACACCGATTTGGATATTCCTAAACATTCATTTTGACAAAGTTATCTTCAGTGCGAAAGATACAAAAGAACACATTTTGTTATACGTATATACAGTAAAACTTCGTTATAACACTCTTCTAGGGCCCTAGAAAAAAAACGCTATAACCGGGAAAGCGCTATTACCGGGAAATCTCAAAAACGGCTAAAAATGAATAAAATTTATATTAAAACGTCTTTATATATACGTACACTTCCAATTCAAGGACGGAAGGTCCAATATCAATAAATACTATTGCTACATGTGTACTACTATAATACGTATATTTTACTTCTTTTAAATAAAGTAAAAGTTAACAAAATCCATTTTATATAAAACTTGTACGTTAAACTATGTACTATGTCCTACAAATTTTATTTAAAAAAATCATTAATTTGTGTTTGTTTATAGTGACAGATGGCTTTTTTCAAAACTGCATTTTGTAGTTTATTGATATTTTTGAAGGTTCCTCTTTTACATCCTTACCAGAAAAGGATGCTCTGATTGTTATCAAGGCCTCCAAAACGTCGTTTATTTTTGGCGTAATTATATCTGATAAATCTTCATCCCCTTCATTTTCCATTTCTGATGGTGCATTGTAATCGGCGATTAGTGTCTCAAGGCTTAAAACTTCATTGGTCACTAGCCCATTGTCGAAGTAATCAAAACTTTCCAATTCAGTCAATCTTTCTTCCATTTGTAAAAGGTCTCGCCAGCCTTCATCAATTTCTACCTCTTCAGTTTCATCTTCCCTTTGTAAAGTTACCGACACCTGCTTTTTGAAACAATTAAAAATGGTCTCTTTCATAATGTCCATCCATGCAGCCTATAGAAAGTGGATAGCATCAAACACAGAAATTGTTAGAGAAGTCGAATTTGAGCTGTCCATAATCTATAGATATCGATGGACCATCCTTTTCCTGTAACCTTGCTTCAGAACTTTTATGATGCCTTGATCAAGTGGTTCAAGCTCACTTGTGGTGTTAGATGGTAAATGGAATATGGATGTGGATGGAAAATCAAGTAGATGTTTTTGAGATTTACCTATTTCGGATGCGCAGCGCAATTGTCGACAAGCAAAAGTATTTTTCGGTCTTTCAATTCGATGTCCCACTCATTAAGCCAATGCACAAATCTATCTCCAGTCATCCATGCACGAGATTGAGAAAAATAAATTTCAGGGAAAGGTTTTCACATTATTAAAGCAACGTGGCTTAGCGTATTTTCCAATTACGTGCGGTTTTTTCTTCTCTGTGCCTGTGCAATTCGTGCATACGAGGACCGTTAGGCGTTGTTTGCTTAATTTTCCTCCGTGGCATTTTTAATTTTTTAAAACTAAAGAATTCATCCGCATTATAAATTTCTGAGGGATTGTAGCCAGAGGTGAGGGTCGACATTTGACTTTTCCAGTCGAACGTTACATCAGGATCTACTGAATTTGACTCACCACAAATTGTACACGATAGAATGTCTGTCTTTAAATTTATCGAGCCATCTAGTTGAAGCGGTAAAGTCTGTTATTCCAAGACCGTAGACCACTTGGAGGACCTTTTCTTGTAAAATTGGGCCACTTACCGGGATGTTGAAGGTCCTAGCCTTGACGAACCAACTTTTCAGAATCGTTTCTAGCTCTTCAACAAATTCACCCGGCTACTTTAAAATTGTACGTAAAGGTGAAGCATTGATGGTTTTTGACGCCGCAAATTGGATTTATCAAAGTCCTTTATAAGATCACTTTTTCTTTTAACGAAAACGATTTTCGCGACATGTTGCCAGCAGCGTAAAAATTGAAAGACTGAAAGGAGGCCTTGATTACGCAACCGCCAAATGAATAAGTCGGATTCTCGAAAAATTGTCTAGCCAAGATTCGTGGAACATCTTGGTGGGATTTGTTGATACTAATATTTCATAGAAATCGTAATGATGTTCACTTCCCAGAAATATGCTGCTTTTTAAACATTTATCTTAATTTAATTATATCTCTTTCTAGTGTTTGCAAAATAAAATTAAAAAATTAATAATTGAAGTATGTATGTACATTAAAAAATATCCTTCAATGGGGTGTTATAACCGGGAAACGGGAGCGTTATAACGAATAAAAGCACTACAGAAAATTAGTCGCTGGGACCGGGACCAAGAAAAAAAGCGTTATAGCCAGGAAATCGTTATAAACAGGAGCGTCATAACGAAGTTTTACTGTACATTCGTGTGGTAAGGATACGAATTACATTGCTAATTTTCTTAGTTCAACAGAAACTTAATCCAAAAGAAAAGGAAGAAACAACGAATTATTTCCAAATATGCAAACTATTTCGTTAAACAAAGATTAAAAAAGAAAAATAATTGCGATTCTGAAATAGGCGATTATATATAATTACACAGTTTTCCCCATTTCAGCCCAGTTCAACCGACCGAAATCTATTCTACAGTTATTTTCAGGATATGGCTCATCGTCTCACAGCTCCACTGGTTACGAACCTGTCCCGGATCCGGACGTCCGTGTCCTGAGTCCGGGCAGCCGGAACGCGTCCTTGTTTCGCGCTCTGCACAGATGCTTCGGCATTGAATTTTATGCCGTCGGTCTGCTGAGGCTGACTGCTGATTGTGCTGGATTCGCGGGCCCCATGCTTTTAAACAGATTGGTGTCATTCATCGAGAACAAATCGGAGGATATACGATATGGATACGTGTATGCTGCCGGTCTCTTCACGATTACGCTAATAGGTAACTTTATAAATGCGCGCGGATGAGGTAAAGCAGAAATGAAAATTGATTGTTGGTATGCTTTATTTTGAAGCTTAAACCGTTGAATCTATTGCGTGTAATCAGGAGTTGGTACTGTAATGCAAGAAGTGCAAAATTTAATGTCTAAAAAATTTTAAAGCGGAACATACTAAGATTTGTATTGACACTTCATTTCTCTGGCATCATCAGGAAAGTGCAGTACTTACATATATTTCGCTGGTAATAGCAACTCGAAATACGTGCGGCTTAGCTTCTTCATGCTGCTTGGTAGCAATTTTTTATTTCTAACTGTACACATCGTCAGATTCTTAAGAAAGTGTGTCTTTTGAAATGCATTTTGAACCATTTGTAATAGTTACGAATCTGTTAGATACTACTGCTATATGTGTACTACTATAATACATATTTCCTGTTGTGGCATTTTATTTAGTGATTTACCCCGAATTTTAAGTTCAAAGTGTTGGTTTCTTATCAGGTAAGCGAATTTGCTTTTTCATCTTCCCCAGTGGAGTATGTTTCACGAACCGGTGGTAGGCATTTGCGCAACGATATGTGTAATATTATACGTCATCTTTAGTGTCATGTGTCGCTGAATCACCTAGAAGAAAGAGGAGAAAACTTATTTTTAATCCTTTGCAGGCAACTGAAATCATCAGAAACAGTATTTTCGAGTAATTGATCCTTGGGACTTTCATTTGGGCATGGAAACAAGTGAACAAGACGAATCAGAGAGCGTTTGGTGCGGATCCGTGAATAAACACATTTTGCAAAATTGATTGGAGATGTTTCAATTGGGAGATGAGAATCTTGGTGACCGTTGAAACCCATTTGAAGGTAATTGGAAAGATGAAATAGTATAACAAATGGATATTCTACGAATTCTGCGAAGCGCACAAAACAGCGTTGTGTCGATTCCAAGTATTTTTTGCTTCTGGAAAAAAATCAGAAAATTTTAGTTGTACAACTGGAAGAAAATACCAATCCCGTTATTATCAGAAGAGGTGTTCGACTGGCATTGAAATTGTTTTCAAAAAATCAAAACTGAACAAATTATCTTATCGATATCAACGGAAAAAATTGGATAATCTAAGATATGCAGACGACTTGGCACGACGTGTACGGTAAACTTCGAAGACTTGGAGAAGATGATAAAAGATCGGTCCGAAGTTTTTGGAAGAATAGGCTTCAAAAGGAACACCGATAAAACGAGAACAATGTGGAATACTGGAGGTCCAAGAAGAATAATTGTAAAGCACCAAGAAATAAAAACGTCAACGAATGTCTTGCATAGATTATGAAGATTTACAGGGAAACCAGACTTCGGAAGTATGTAGGAAAGTTAGATTGGTAAGGGCCAGCCCTTTCGGAAGATTCAAATGTGAAAATAAGAAAGTCCCATAATACCTGAGGATTGGGTATTTGACAGCCGTATACTGCCGATTTTGACCTAGGACGCACAGACCTGGATGCTGACGAAGGGTAATATGGATAAAATATTGAAAACACAAAGAGCTATGAAAAGATCGGTATTAGGTATTACTCTGAGAGATAGAAAGACAAATTCAAGGATAAGGAATACAAAAAGGGTCAAAGTTGCGAAGCAACACATTGCGAAACTGAAGTGCAGCTATGCTGGCCGCAATGTTTGGCAGAATGACGGTATGTGGAATAAGGTAAGCAGGAATTGAGACCATTGAGTCTATAAGGGGCGATGACCTACAGCACAAGACAGAGGCAAATGGTGGGAAGTAAGTGATGATGACTATGTTGAACGGTTTAAGGGCGAGCAAGATAGGTTAATTGTTTGGTGTTTTGGAGGCAATTGAAATCATCAAAAACAGTATTTTCGAGTAATTGACTTTTGCGACTTCCGTTTGGGGATGGAAGCAAGTCAGCATGACGAACAGAGCGAGAGTGCGGATCCGCGAATAAACACATTTTGCAAAATTGATTTTGGATATTTCAATCGGGAGATGGGAATCCTAGCGGCGATCACAAGACTGTTGAAACCCATTTGAAGGTGTTTGAGAAGATTAAGAAAATGAATAAATGCATTCCTCCACGAATTGAGCGAAGCGCACAAAGAAACGTTGTATGGAAACCTTATTGCTTCTGTGAGAAAATTAAAAAATTTTCCTTTTTATATAATTGGAGACGTTCATCTCAATAGTTAGACTCCAAATAGATACCACAACCTTTATTTCGCCTCATTAAAACTTTAGTCACAATTTGGTGCCGAGCTTGGAAGATGGTTAATTTCAAATTCCTTCCACGCGAGGAAGGATACACCAGAAGCTCGAAAGAATTCTGTCCGTTTTGCAACTAGAAAGTCGCCGATTTTACTTCATGACAACGGAAAACTCGTCGTAGTTAAGACCATCAAAAAACTGCGACACTTGGGGTTTGACAGCCAATTTACCTTATTCGCCCGTATTCGTATATACTACTATTTCATTCATCCATCTGGAGCAAACACCAAGGGGGTACCAAAAACGTCGAATTTATCAGAGTTCAGAAGTCCAGGTTCCTTCGCTGCTGAAATTTTTTCTCTTCTCGTACTTTAGCACTACTTCCCTGATTGTAATGTTGCTTATTATTTCGGTTGAATCCAGTCAGTGCGTATGAAATTGCGAAGACGCTGGGGACTGGGGAATGGCATAATAAAATAATAAATAATATTAAATCTTTTAAAAATTGTAATCATTAATCACTTAAAAATTTCGTTTGTTCATTGTGTGGATATAGACAAATTGTAGTTTTGTTTCACAAGAAGATAAGCCTTTCTAAATGTTATCCATTTCTTCCCCTTTCTTTCTACATATTGTACCAATTGAATATTCTTGTTTTCTTAAGGTAGTCTGAGCACAAGCAGGTGTGTCTGCTTGTGCCCTGTACTTGTTTTTATTTTTTCTACTACACCACTTTAAACTAAATTCGTAAGAGACATGATGACTTTTTCCAAGTTGCATAAGGAACATTTGAGAGTTACTGCCAGTATGCGATGAAATGGGATGTTTATTTTTTAGACGAGGAAACCTAAATGATACTACAATCCGGGTAAGATCTGAAGCAAGGTAGTGTTCTTTTATCATGCGAGCAATAAATAATGTGTTGAAGAACATCGAACATGTGATTGAAAAACAAGGGCGAACGTTTATAATCTAGACAAAAATAGAAACACTAGTACAATCTGGGCCATATGTGAAACCGACACTTCACTGCCGTAGATAACAGTTGGTCTTTAATGCCTGTTTTGTTTACAGATGCAGTTTTGCCTTTCTGGACGACACTTCTTTCGACCATAACACTCTATTTAGGGCCCCATGTCTCCAAATTTTATACTCTTTAATCCATTTACTTCTATTACCAATTTTTCTTTCTGTTTTTGTCATTTTATAGCATGATTTTTAAGGAAAGCACCATACAGTTGATGAAAAACATGCTACACGAATCTCTATGATTGAGACTGATAGGGCCAAACATCATTACATTTAAAGCGCATCCTTGTATCCTAATTTTCGAAATTTATTGTTATGTATTTTTGCCTTAAGTGTGAAAAATTCTGTTTTACGTTTCTTTCCTAAATTATTAACAGCAACCAAGTACATCCAAACATAACCAATTTTTCTTCTCTAAATAATAAAAAAGCAATTTCCGAATCTACGCTATCCTGGAAAATAAAACGAACATAGCGAAACAAGACATACCCCGTTCTATGTATAAGCAATAAATTAGATACACGCCCGGAAACTAGATTCCAATATTCGTACTGCGGTAGTTGATAACTTTTAATGACGCTTATGATATATGTATGTGTTGTAGGAACTTTGCTAAAACAAGCCATTCGAAGCGAAATAAATATTTCAATGCGCCGGTTCCGTTATTGCCCGTTTTTCCTCACATTTCGCGTGTTCTTCCGCGGCGATAGCTGGTCGTAAATAAAAGCTATCAGTTGGAAATTATAAATATGTCTTTTATAGAATCGGGTTTGGCGTGCAATAAATAGAATATATATTGGCTGAATTGGAGAAGGAAAAATAACAACTCCGTTATTCGCGGGTCGGAATAAATGGGGTGAAATTTTATCCGCAAAGTTAATGTCAGGAAATTTGCATATACATGGGTTTTGTTTCGTAATTTTGTGTATTAGCTTACACCTAGTGGTTTCGATGCTTTTCAAATTAACGTGGGAACAGTGTACATGTCTAACGGTGTTTTTGGGTTAATTAGATTTGTTTTTCATAATACTGAAAACTGAGCTGGGGCTTTCTCTCCGGTAGAAATTTGAGTATATCTAACTTATTAATAGAGACCGGATTATATGTTCGAGATTTGACTAAAATATGTACATATATATATGTCTTAAATATGAGCAAAGTATGTTGAAAATATTCCTAAACTGTCTAGAATATGTAAAATTTGTTTCAAGAATATTTTCAGAATGTCAAATGTATTTTGAAGTAACAAGGAAAAGAAACAAACACTATGAAAATTTAAACAGATTTTCTTAAGCAGATACCTATCACTTAGATTTCTATATTCAACATTACATTCCTCATTGTAAAAACAATTCACAATCAAATATTTTTCAATACTTTCAATAGTTAAATTATGTCTCCCATCCGTTAGTAGCGATTTGTAGGTTGAAAAACTTAGTTCGACTTCAACTGATGTGATTGGTGCATATTTTAAAACATTAACAACTTCCGGGTTTAAATGGGTTTCAACATCAAAATCGCCACGAAGTTGTTGACTAGCTTTGACCATGTATGACGCAGTATTGGACAGCATGAGCTAATTTTATTAGTTGAAACAATGTCGGGAAGGAAAAAATTCATGAAAGTTTCATTAATAAACCAAACTATTGTTACATGGTTAGTTTTTCCAATTTGTTTACACGAAATCAAATAGGATTTACTAGGAGTGTTGTTATTTAAACAACCTATTAATAAATTTGCCATATAGCGTATCACAAGTATCTGTTGTTTCATCTACTATAAAATATATAAAACTGTTATTTACAGTTTGCTTGATTTCATTAATTACGTTCTTATATACATTTGTAACATAATTTTTCCTTAAAGTACTTTCGTCAGATACAGTATTTTTGCAATGCTTTTGCAAAAACATTTTAAAATGTAGGTTTTGTGACTTATAAAGTGGAATATTAGCAGAAAGTAAAGCTTTAGTTAATTCCGAAGTAAATATTGTTTACTCTGATTTTTAGTAGATGAGGATGAACCAGCTAGTGACTAACCTGCAGACATTTGCACTAATTTTGGTTGAAACTTTCGTTTATGAAGGTCAGTCGAGAGATGTTGAGCAATTTGGGATTTTTTTCTCACATGGAATCTATAAAAAAGAAAATTACAGTAGAACATATACACCCTTTTAGATATAATATAAGAAAATGATTTTGAAATTAAAGGAAAATGTTTTTATTAATGAAAATAACTTTATTCGGCAATCCAAAGCAATTTTTGAACCAATTGTACGGTAGACTAGAATCTGCAAACTAAACAGGTAATTTGAATTAAATAAATAAAATAAAATTGTTTTGTAAAATTATCAACTTACTATTTTACCGCACGCTTTGCAGAATACTTTTTCCTGCTTCAAAAGTAATTCTGGAACGGTCCTGATCCAGGGCGGTAGTAAATAGCTTTTCACTTTTGGCATCTTTGGATAACATTCGGTAACGCTTCACTTTATTCGGTGTTTGTAAAGGGCGAAAATGTTTAAACGATAAATGCTGAAACGTATACACCCCCTACCTAATTATTTTTAACCAATCAGAACTCAGTTTTATTCGTTTAATTTCCGATTTTTATTCTTAAAAACCGTAACAAAATAATCTTTCTTCTTCGGTATTGAACATGATATTTCGTTTAAAACTCCAACTGCAATTGCAAAACTGCAACTGCAACTGCAACTGCACATCATGTCCAGTTAAAGTTTCTTCAGGCGTGCCACAGGGCAATCATCTTGGACCGATATTATTTTTGCTATTTATAAACGAGATAAAACATCGAATCAACTACTCCAAATTTTTGCTTTTCGCTGATGACCTGAAACTATTTATGAGAATAGATTCACCATCCGATTGTGCCAAACTCCAGTCTGATGTCGCATGCATCTCCATCTGGTGTAAGGACAATAATATGACCTTGAACATTGACAAATGCAAAGTCATTTCATTTTACAAAAAAAAGGAGAAATATCATCACTTATCCTTACACGAGCAATTATGAAACGTTCGATCGCGTCACACAAATAAGGAATCTAGGCGTAACTTTTGACTCATCATTGAGCTTTCGATTCCACATTGACGATATCATCAGCAGAGCTTCCAAAATGTGTGGCTTCATAAAACGCCAGACTCATGACTTCAGCAACGTGATAGGCATTATCACTTTATACCCATAGTCTGGTGCGTTCTGTTCTGGAGTATTATAGTCTCATCTGGAATCCACACACTGCCTTGCACAGGGATAGAATTCAGAAAGTTCAACGTAGATTTGTCAACTACCTACATTTTATTTAAACTTAAGATAGACAAAAACTTATATAACTACTCTGAACGTTAGAATCTGCTGACGTCTACCCGACGTAGAATCGCCACCCTTAAGTTAATAAAGTGTTTATTTAATAGAATAAATTCCCCGGAAGTGCTCGCTTTAATATCGTTTAGAGTACGTAATGTGGACACACGATGTGAAGATTTGTTTTTGGTGGATTTTCATAGAACATTATATGCCTATAATAACCCTGTAAACCATGTTATTAAAGAACTGAACCTACTTTCGAGTAGGACGGATATTTTTGCGTCGTCGTTCGGTGAGGTTATGTCGGCGATTGGCTTACTGTGCTTGGACGTGTGAGGCTGAAGAGATTGACTTGGTTCTTGTTTTCCTTGTTTCCCTTTCCCTCTCCTCTTCCTGTTTCTGTTTTTGTCTATTTCGATCCAGTGTAGCGCCCCATTTGTCTATATAGTGTAATATTTGTATGTTCAGGTGTTTTCTACCTGTTGGTCTAAATAAGTAAATAAGTAAATAAATAAATAAATAAATAAAAAAGCAATTAACAATTTCTTAGAAAAATGTAGAAACATAATTTCTTGGAAAAAGCATTAATCCCTATTTAAGTAATAAATATTTATCTTATTATATTTAACGAAACATCGGTAATCGTACAATGTAAATTTCCCAGAAAATCGTCTATTATATTTTTATAAAAATAACGCGATTTTTAAACGGAGGAATCTGTTGAATAATTTAAAATATGTTAAAATGTTGGAAATATGTGGAAAAAGCCAAAATATTCTAAATATGTAAAATTAAATTAGTGCTACACGCTTTTATCTACTTTAATTGGTGTAGATCTTAAAGCATTTAATTATACCGTTATATAATCTGGTCTCTGCTTATTAATAATTTTCGTCCTATGTTCCGCAACGAGAAGGCTTAAAATTTATTTTAAAAATTGGTGTTTTTTCACCTTTGTGTAAATTTAAAAGTGTAACTTTGCGAGGCGCTTTTGGATTACTGTAGCACAATGATTACAACAGAAAATATTTATTGTTTTATGTTCCCTCTTTTTTTTTTTCATTTTTGCTTGCCCAAACTTTTGTTGTTTTTTTCTCCCTCTTATTGAATAAAGAAAAATGTTTAGGTGCTTTCTTCAATACGCATTTCAACTTCCTGATGGCCATAGTGGGATTGAAAATTCGCGCGTCCCTGGTGACGACCATCTATAGAAAAACTTTGTCCGTGAGCAGTACGGTATTGAATTCGGCCTTTTCCACCGGCGAAATTGTCAATTTCATGTCCACGGATACGGATCGCGTCGTAAACTCCTGTCCCAGTTTTCACGCCTTCTGGAGCATACCGTTTCAGGCAAATACACCTATATTCGTACATACGTCGGTTCCGTTTTTACGAGCTTAATAAATTCCTCTTGCAGATCGCCGTGACGCTCTATCTGCTCTACAATCAAGTAGGACTGGCGTTCCTCGCCGGTGTCGGTTTCACGGTCGTCCTCATACCGATCAATAAGCTCATCGCGAATAAAATAGGCGAGCTCAGCACGAAGATGATGGACAAGAAGGACAAGAGGGTGAAAATCATGACGGAGATCCTGAGGGGTGTGAGAAGCATAAAGCTGCACGTCTGGGAGGATCATTTCATGAGACTCGTAACAAGTTAGTGGTAGATTATGTGATAGTATATTGTAGTTTATACCGCGGGCCATCTGCTTAATGTAACTGCCAATAATAAGGAAGTAAGTTCTTGTTGAGGCGATCGATTAACGATAACACACAAACACTTTCATTTGAAAATGAGAGTTAATCATTAGATTTAAAGAAATTAAAAGAAATAACTTGGATAGCAATATAACAATAATATCTTCGAACATGGAATAGACCGATACGGGTAACGCTGACAATGTTGCTAATTCGGTCTTATTTTTATACTCCACGGGAAGCAGCTTCCTATCGACATCAGATTCACGGCCGATTCGAATTCACATAGAAACGCCGAGATGATGCTTTTGGGCATTTTCTTGATTTCCTTGATGATGACCCGGATGACACTGCAGACGTTAATTTCATCCTTTTCACGCAATAACAATTCTCAACAACATCGCCAAGAGTTTGAAACCGTGGAATCTGAATATCCCTGCTGAACCGTCATTTGCGTTTTTCCACGCTAATCTAAGACGTACAGGATGAAGCCTAAGAGAATACGCTTCTTGGAAAGGATGGTTAAGTAGCCGATACAGGTCGTGCGGTAATATTTTTCATTCTGGAAAACATCTCCAAAGTTCTAAGGGGCGAAGTCTTGGATTATTTAGGAATTGCTTGTTTGTTTATCTCCACCGAGGTGTTCTTGCAGATGATCTTTTTCAGTGCTAATCATAGCTTTCGATCCCGAGAAATCCACTTTTCTTGATTCCACCCTATGTTTCCATCTTCCCCCTCTTTTTCTTAGTACTTTTTCTTAAGTCTTCTTGGTCTTTGTTGTGTTTAAAAGATCTTCCTTGTCAAGTTGTCTTTAGATATTTAGTGATACCTCACCCAACAATCGACCTCATCATGGTTGTAGTCTAAACATTTTTTTCTAAGTATATATTTTCTTGTCTTGCCCCTACTTTTATGCCTTACTGTTAGTATATACAATTGAAACACGCCCAGGGTGACTTAATCACTTTCTAATTCATAAAGACCACAATTCTCGGCCACAATGTGGTTGTGGGTACTTTGAGGTCTAAGGTTTATGTTCACTTATTGACGGTATTCTTGTCTTCCATGCAATTCATAACAAGCTTATTCACTTCCTCCCATATCTTTCCTCTGTTGCTTCTTTCCATTCTTTTCTTGATCTGCCTGGTGTGCTCCTTTCACACACAGCCACACACGGTAGAAAAGACCTCGGTATAAGTAAAGTGAGTATGAATCTTGTAGGTAATTTGGGGTTTCTGTAACGAAATCGCACATTTTCTTAATGTAACTTTCACTTCAGATTTTGACCAAATTTTCTTTCAAATCGTCAAAGTTATTCTTAAACTTGAGTATGCCATAATTCACAATCATATGGTTTTAGTAGCACTTAGTGCGCCATTCTCATTCTTTGACTAATCAAAAATATCGTTCCTGGCAATGCGAGGGATATTCGAAAACTAAGGGCCGATCGGTCATACAACAAGAATCAAAAGTAACAAAGAAAGAAATGCAGTCTGCTTAAATCTTAGATATACACCAGAATTATTTCTTTACATAGTTACCATCCGAATTTAGACATTTCTCCCATCGCTACACAAGTTTGCCTTCGTTATAAAAAGTTACTGTCTGTGATGAAAACCGCCGTTGTTTTGAGATCGCAGTCGTCGACAAACTGGACGTGAATTGTTAAAGAATTCTTGAGATGTAGCAAGAGATGATCTAAATCAAAACTGCATGAGGGGTATTCCAAAGTTTATTGAATTGCTTAATGAGTTGTACAATGTGAGCTGCCACATGAGGGCGGTCGTTATGGTGCAAAAGCACTACACCAGAGGTCAGCAATCCTCGTCCTTTGTTCTGAATTGCCTTTTTCAGCTTTTTCCGTACCTTACCGTAGACCTCTCCACCAATTTTCATACCGCGCCCCAGAAAATTGACCAAAAATGCGCCTTTTCTGTCTCAAAAAACCATAGGCATAAATTACCATCGATTAGTGAATGTGTGCTCGATTTTTGTTTTTGATTTGGGAGAACTCGCAAGCATCCACTATATCGTTTGTTGCTCGGTTTCAATATTTGTGTACGAAATGAAAGTCTCGTTGCCATTCACAAGTGGTTTAGATATTCGCCATCAGCTTGGTAGCGTTGTAGGAAAGTCAGTGCGGAGGCCATATTCTGGTTTTTGTGAATCATCTTCTGCAAGGTTTGTGGTAGTGCAGCCTGTTTATCTCATACAGTATCCTACGTGAAATATGTATAATAATAATACGAAAAAGTACATAGTGTATTTTATGGTTCACTGTTTATGATTATTACTGTAAATAGTGTGATTTAAATGTTCTGTGTGAGCTCACACTATTTCGTGTAATGCCTGCTTTGGTATGTATACATTTATACCGTACAAAATCAATATTACGAAGGAAATAATAAAAAAAGGATTGAATTGCCTGCACAGGAGCTTAATATCGTTTCTCATTTCTCCCATATTACACGAGAATAAAATGATTATTTTATCACGTACACACATCCAATTCGTGCTAGATGCGTATGAAATTTCATAATCTAATCTTCCATAATAACATCTTTCTAGGTCATAGGAGCACTTCATATATAAAACGTGGTACATTTTCGCTTTTATCGGCAATAATAATTTAGGTCAATTGTTCTAGGAGAATACTATTTAGTAAAAGAAACTTCTTTTCAGAATTTAGGGATTCGGAATTGAAATACTTAAGATGGCGCAAATACTTAGACGCATTTTGCGTCTATCTCTGGGCGACGACGCCCGTATTAATTTCGATATTAACCTTCCTCACTTTCATTGCCCTGGGCAATCAACTAACTGCAGCTACGGTATTTACAAGCATAGCATTGTTGAATATGTTGATTGCTCCGCTAAATGCATTCCCGTGGGTTTTGAATGGTTTGGCCGAAGCGTGGGTATCGCTTAAGAGGATACAGAGATTGTTAGATGTGAGCTCGTATGAAAATCCATAAACTTAGGTCAGTAACTAGGTAAATTTTAGTTGCCGGACATGAATTTAGATGATTATTACGACCAGAATCTAACTGAGGACAATCAAAATATGGATATTGTAATAAAGCATGGTGAATTCACTTGGGGCAAAGCCCTATCTGCGGAGGAAAAGCAAAAGTTGCACGCGGTCAGAAAAAGGAGCTTTAAAGAGAGGGGTGTTGGAAAAAGATCACAGAACAATTCGGAAAGCTCGCCTGAAAATGATCAAGAACAGCAGCCACATGAGTTTTCTTTAAACAGTATTAATTTCAGTACGAACAAGGTATCTTTTACTTCGAAACCGAAATCAGCTTCTAAATCCAACATTTCTAGGGCGAATTCGTCGGGATAATGGGCACCGTTGGTAGTGGAAAATCCTCCATGTTCTCGGCGATAATGGCTGAACTCACCAAGCTTGATGGCCAAATAGCCGTATCTGATTTAAATGCGGGCTTCGCAATCGTAACTCAACAACCTTGGTTGCAACGGGGAACCATTAAAGAGAATATTTTATTTGGAAAGGGTTACGACGAAAGTAAGTATGTAGAGGTCTTGACTGCCTGTTGCTTGACCGAGGATCTGGAGCAATTGCCGGGGGTGATCTTACCGGTGTCGGAGAAGGGGGTATGACTCTTTCGGGCGGGCAAAAAGCTCGAATAGCCTTGGCGCGAGCAATTTACCAGGATAAGCAAATCTATTTAATGGACGATATTATCTCCGCTGTAGATGCTAGAGTAGCAAAGCAAATTTTCCAAAACTGCCTAATGGGAATCTTGAGGCACAAAACGAGGATACTATGTACGCATCATGTTAAATATCTAATGCACGCCGATAGGATTTTGGTGATGGAAGATGGTACTATCCAACAACAAGGTGAGTTAATATATTTTTCTTAGGAATAATTAGGAATCCAATGTTCCATGTTCAGGAAAACCGCCTGATGTCTTACGAAGTATAGATGACGCCTTACCAGTAGATCTGGAGCTGAACGACAGCATGTCCACTACTATTGCTTCTGAAAGTATCAAAATAGAAGACACCATCTCCGATGATAGTCTATTGAACGAAGAAGCACGCGAAACGGGCACCGTTCACTTCAACGTTTACGGCTCCTATTGGAAAGCTATCGGTCACCTTTTGAGTTTAGCCATCTTGCTTTCGATAACCATGATGCAATTCTCGCGCAACATGACAGATTGGTGGCTATCACGTTGGGTTACCAGTTCAGAAGCTGGGAACGCAACAAATCTAAGTTACATTGAAGATCTGAAAACGTTAGATGATGGAAATTATGGTGATAGTGATATGAAGTATTATATGATGATATACGTACTTTTAGCCTGTTTGAACTCAGTATTCACGTTATTTAGAGCATTTTTATTTGCGTTCGGAGGTATTACTGCTGCGACCATGATACACAAAGCGTTGCTGAAATCTATCATGAAGGTACGTTGCCGTTAAATTTTTAATTCTTCCAAACCTTTTACCTTTTGTACCTTTCGGTGTACGGTTCGGAGAATTCGAGTGCTCCTTGCTCGTTTAGTGGCATTTCTTTATTTTCGTGGTGGAGGTAACAGATGCTTGTTAGGATTTCACACAGCTACCCTCTTCTGCCTTACCCTCCAGCCACAAAGCCGGTTAAATTTGTAATTACTTATTATTATTGGAGCTCTATCTGACGCTCGAAATGGCACAAGGGTATTAGTAGAAGAAGAACAAGAAGGAATTTCAATAAAACGGTTCTTACCATCATCACACTGATATGGATACTTCCAAATGTGTTTCGATAGCTAAGTTATCATTCTCAGTTAAGAAAACCGCAAGGAAGGGAAAACGTCACTCATGAACTTCCGATGAAGACTAGACTAATCTGCCCAGTATCACTATTTTGAAACAACGAAATGCGCCTTCTTGAGCAATAGCCTACATATAAGACCGTGCTTGTCGAAAAAGTTGTTAAATTTCCTCTGGTTATACTAGTAGCTCCTTCAGAATTTACCTATACGTTGATACAACTTAGTTGTCGAAATTATTTGAAAGTATCACAATCGATATGGTCAGATGGAACGAGGTAAGAATCATTTTATCCGAATTACTACAGTCATTCCTGCTTTAACTTCACATTGAGTGCTTAATGATTTTAGGCAAAAGTAACATTTTTCGATATATCTCCATTAGGAAGAATTTTGAATAGATTCTCAAGTGATACGTATACTGTGGATGATTCGTTGCCATTTATTTTAAATATACTTTTAGCGCAATCTTTTGGACTTTTAGGTAAGTTCGTTGATGAAAGTCGAAACAAAATTTCGTATTTTTGTTTTTTTTTTCCGTAATCAGGTTCTGTTGTGATAACAATTTATGGTCTTCCGTGGTTGTGTATGATCTTGGTGCCACTGATTCCCGTGTATCATTGGTTACAAAATAGTTATAGACTTACGTCGAGAGAACTGAAAAGACTGTCCAGCACCACTTTGTCACCCATTTACAGTCATTTTAGTGAGTCACTACAAGGTAAGTAATTAGTTCTGTATGTTGTTTGAATGACTTACTATTTAATGTTTTAAATGTGGTTTGGTTGGGTGGTATTTAGAAAGAAAACTAGTTTCTTAGGTATAAGTACTGGTTCCATTGTGTATGTAGTTAATCTAATGATTTCATACTCACAGAAGTGTTGTGATAGCTAAATTAGAATTTTTGTCTCTCTTTTCTTTGCTAATAATGGGAGGAAATCTCTTCGATCAAAGTTCTTCACAACGAAATATGCAAACTACATACAGATCAGAAGGATGCTATGTGATTTTCTGCTCGAAACTTGTTAGGGTTTCTCTACTAATAAATCATTTTGTATTGGTTTTAATGTGTCTAAACGTGTTTTAAAAATTCAATCTAATATTGATACAAGACTAGTCAAGCCCCAACACGCCTCAGGATGTTCCCAAGAATCCTTGCCATCAGGAATTTGTACAGTTTATTCAATTAATAATTTTGTCTAAAATGTATCAACTATATTTGGTGTTCCTAGTGATTTTCTGCAATAATATGGAATAATACACCACAGAACTTGGTCTGTATTGACCGGTATAAATATTTTATAGTAACAGTTTTGCCCAATTTAACAATTTCGATGAGGTTGCAGACAAAGGCAACATAGTATATCTTGATGAGGTTTGGCATCCGACGTCCATGAACACCTTTCAAATTTTAACATTAACGTTTTGCTGTCCATACTCGTAGCATCCCCAGGAATAATAAACCTGCTGAAGTTTCTGGCAATATGGATAACGGAATGTTTATATTAAATCATCAGGCAGGGCAAATCCGAAAGAAGTCTCCATCAAACAGAATCTTCCTTAGAAATTATCATCCTGGTGTTAAGAATAGGCTTTGAAATCGTGTTTCTGGCTTTCAGAATGTCCGCTTTCTCGCGAAGACGAATCAAATCAGTGATTTTGTATGCAAAATTTGCTAGTGTTCGTATTCCTCATTCAAATTGAGATATTGGCGAATCACGTGCTTCGAACCATGGTTAATATAAATTTTTGAGTTCAAATCCAAACAAAATGGACACTACGTTTATATAGATTTTGCGTTAAAACGTGAAAATATGTATATCTCATCAGTGATATTATTTCACACTTAATTACCGCTTTTGCTTCGACTCCAGCTCGAACCATTGGCACGCGGTCTGTTGATATTAGCAGATGCTGCCTTGATAGAGGCAACAAAAATATAATGTTGGATGTATCGAGTTCCTACTTACTCGTTCAATAACGCTTCACATGTAGTACCCCAAAATTTTAATTCTGAACCCCTAGAAAGCTAGGTCTTTTTTACAGCTCATCATGTCCAGGTAATTTGAGATTTTATTCCTCGTGACAGAAGATGCTGTGTCTCTAGCGACCATAATATTTATCGACCACTTCACTATCATCCTCAAAACCCTTAGATGGAACTATTTTGTATTATTGTTATTCTATTGAAAGAACAATGGCAAAACGCGCCACGTTGTTGGGTTGGAGGTGCTCGCTTTGCTTGAAAGCAATTCTGAAAAGCGCGAAATCGAAAACGTAGTTGACGCGAGATTTGGGTCGTAAAGTAAGATATTATTTTGTGTCACAAGATATCTTTTGAAATGTCCTGAAAAGACTGAAAAGATACTTTCCCTTTTCTCTGTTTCTTACTTATTAACATTTTTTGTGTACACTCTAATAAGTATTCGTTGGAATGTGGGTAATGAGGAGAAAAAAATTTCTAAATTAGATATTCCGAACCATTTAAACTTAAGAGTGCTTTTTATGTTTCCCTCCAGGCTTAGCGATAATTCGAGCATTTCGAACAACCGGAAGATTCAGGCGAGACAACGAGCAGAACGTCGAAGAAAATCAGAAAACGCAACTGGCGAGCCAAGCGGCCAGTCAATGGCTAGGACTGAGGCTACAATTTATCGGCGTGGCTATGGTGACCGGGGTCGTTTTAATAGCGGTCATTCAGCATCAGTTTGACGTCGCCGATCCCGGTATATAATAAATTTCCCTTTTTTGTTTTTATTGTTGTACCGGTGCTCGCCCGTTTTGCGTTGTCGGTAATTACCGTTCCCAACGGCAGGTCTCGTGGGACTGGCGATCACGTACGCTCTGTCAATCACCGGCTTACTCAACGGGGTCGTCAATGCCTTTACGGAAACCGAACGGGAAATGATAGCGGTGGAACGCGTCAATCAGTACATCGAGGAAGTGCAGCCTGAGAATTCGAATTTTGTCGTCGATCCGCCGTACGCCTGGCCCACTCAAGGGGTGATCGTGTTTGATAATGTCGTCCTAAATTACAGGTAAGATTCTCGTTTGTACTAGAAATGTCTTTGACTGATTGCGTAGATATGTATGTTTCTATATAAAAAATGAGCAATAATAACAGGTACCGTGATGTCACAATTCGTTTGCACTTTCTTATAGCAAAAAGAAATGGAGAATAATCACTTGGTCAAATTTTCATTTTCTTCGAACAGGTCCATTCGTATTATTATGCCAACAGAAGTGCTTTTACTAACACATCACTCAATAACTTTGTAGGATGACATATAGATGGCGCCACTATTGACAAATCCATATGATTTTTGGGAAGTACCAACCTTCAAACGATACATGTCAAAATTCTATGACAATTTAACGTTTAGTTCATAAATTACAGTGGTTTTACGTAATTTTTAAAACACTGGAAAAATCTAAATTTCGTGTCTTGATAAAGTATTGCTTTTTTTATGGGAAAAAATACGGTGAAACCAAAGCAATGGCTTAAGAAGTATTATTCGGACTCCATTCCGATGGTGCTGAACGTTTTGGCCGTCTAGAAAACAAAAAGAAATCCACAAAATAGTTTTGGCCGATCGAAAATTGAAGTTACGTGAGATAGCTGACACCTTAAAGATATCAGAAGGCAGTGTATTCACCATTTTACCTGAACATTTGAACATGAGAAAGCTCTGTTCGAGATGGGTACCGCGTTTGCTCACAGTCGATTAAAAACATTAATGTGTTAACGATTCAGAGCGCTGTTTGGAGCTGTTTCAGCGCAATAAAAATATTTTTTTCATGCGGTATGTCACATTGGATGAAACATGGATCCATCACCATACTCTAGAGTCAAATCGGCAGTCAGCTGAGTGGACAGCAAACGATGAAAACCGTCCAAAACGGCAAAAAACGCAAATGTCAGCTGGTAAGATTCCGGCCTCCGTATTTTGGGATGCGCATCGTATTTTATTCATCGATTACCTTGAGAAAGAAAGAACCATCAATAGTGACTATTATATGGCGTTATTGGTGCGTTGGGAGGAAGAAATTGCGGGAAAACGACACCAATTAAGACAAAAAGTGCTTTTTCACCAAGACGATGCATTATGTCACAAGTCCATCGTAACAGTGACAAAATTGTAGGAATTGCACTTTGAATTGCTCCCAGCGATTGCTATCTGTTTGTAAACCTAAAATAAACCTAAAGAGAATGCTCCAAGGAAAGAGATTTGGCTCCAATGAAGAAGTGATTACGGAAACAGAAGGGTATTTTGAGGCCAAAGATAAATCGTTCTACAAAGAAAAGGCATCCACAGGTTGGGGGCGCGTTGGAAAGAAGGTATCACTCTTGAAGGAAACTATGTTCATGAGTAAAGTCGAATTTTGCCTAAAAGCTGTTGTTTTATTAGTCATCCTACGTATTTAGTGACGTGTTATCTGGAAAAGTTTTTGTGATTGCGATCTCATAAACACTTTGATGCTTCTTGTAGTAAAAGTAATGGGAAATGGTAGCGTGAATTAAAAATGTAATTATCTTAGTAGCGTAAACAGACCTTAAGGACCAAAACATCTTACTTGGTCAAAATTTAAATTTTCTTCTAACACATCTCTTGGTATGATGTTAATAGGAGATTCGGTGTGTGATCACTTAGGACCGGATTATATGTTCGAGATTTGACTAAGATATGTACATATATATATCTTAAATATGAGCAAAATATGTTGAAAATGTCTAGAATATGTAAAATACGGCAGACTAGAATTTGCAAAATAAACAGGTAATTTGAATTAAATAAATAAAATAAAATTGTTTTGTAAAATTATCAACTTACTATTTTACCGCACGCTTTGCAGAATACTTTTTCTTGCTTCAAAAGTAATTCTGGAAGGGTCCTGATCCAGGGCGCTAGTAAATAGCTTTTCACTTTTGGCATCTTTGGATAACATTCGGTAACACTTCGCTTTATTCGGTGTTTGTAAATGATGAAAATTTGTAAATGATAAATGCTGAAACGTATACATCCCTTACCTAATTATTTATAACCAATCAGAACTCACTTTTATTCGTTTAATTTCCGATTTTTATTCATAGAAACGGTAACAAAATAATGTTAGCTCTTCGGTATTGAACGTGATATCTCGTTTGGAAGTTTAAAACCAATTAACTTAGATGAATTTAGAAACATAAATTTCTTGGAAAAAGCATTAATCCCTATTTAAGTAATATTTATTTTATTATATTTAACAAAACATCAGTAATCGTACAATGTAAATTTCCCAGAAAATCGTCTACTATATTTTTTATGAAAATAACGCGATTTTCAAACGGAAAAGTATGTCGAATAATTTCAAATATATTACAATATTCGAAATATGTGGAAATAAGCCAAAATGTTTTAAATATGCAAAATTAAATTAGTGCTAAACTCTTTTATTTACCCTAATTCGTGTAGATCTCAAGGTGTTCAATTGTAGCGTTGATAGTTATCGATATGCAAAAAGACAGAGAATGCGGTCTCTGGACTGATTACGAATTAAACTGTTCCTTTGGAATTTTATCTTGTTCTACACGATTGCTTGCACACCTGTTGTTCGTCAGGAGACCTGCTGAGGGAGAAATTTCATGTTACGATACTTATTATTACATATATGATTTCGATAATAACAAAGTTTTATTTACTGTGCGTTTGCTTTCCTTTGTTTCAAAATTCAATTATATTCGAAATTATTCCACACAACGCTTAAGGCATCACGCTCCATATCATCAAGCTACTCAACCGTTGATAACAACACGTTTCGAACTTTGTAATAATAGGAAACTTATCTCTCTAAGTAACGTATAATTGCAGAACGATTAGACCAACATACACGTTCGCTGTATTTCCATACAAAACCGATTTAATTCTGAACCAACTTCGCTAGAATATTAGCGTTACGAATATACAGATAAACTCTAAGAATTTGCACACAAAACGAGAACGAATTCCTCGCCTACATATGTGGCGGCATTCGTTTTCTGTTTGTTTTATTGCTGCTCATTACCTACATCTCGAACGTAGCCGCGAGTCGCGTATGTATGTGTGCTTGATACGATGCGATGTAATTTCAGAGAACATTTGGCTCCTTCGCTCAAAGGCGTCAGCTTCAAGACGCGTCCTGCCGAGAAAATCGGCATCGTTGGCAGGACTGGCGCCGGCAAGAGTTCGTTATTCGCGGCGTTGTTTAGACTTTGCGAGATTTCTTCAGGGACCATAACGATTGACTCCGTAAAATTTCCAGCATATCTCTTACCGCTCTAAGGTAAGTTTCAAGTGCGGTCTTATCTATGCTATGCTTTCAAAGGAAAATAGTTTTTGTCTGGATAGACTAGACAATTTTTATTCCGTACAGGTCTTTAAAAATCACGTCCAAGTATTGTACGCGAAGCGATCCAAAGGATTGGATAAAGAACGTAACTAGCATTAAATTGTTCGTAACTTTCACTCGTGTGGACACTTTCCTTTAAGGGAGCATTTTATGCTCAATTTGCTGTCTTTTGCCACATGTAATAGCTAAAGGATATTTACTTGTAAGGGGAGTACATTTCCATGTTTCGTGATAGGGAGGAAGATAAAATTTATATGTAATAATGCTGTTTCCGTTTGTTAATATGTAATTGGGGCAACTTTTTTCGTTTATGACAAATTAATAAACTTAGTTTCAAAAGTAATCATGTGATAGAAAATGTGTAGAATTTCCTAAAACTGTTCTGATTTCCTGGTTCCTCTGGACGTTATGCATGCGAGAGATAAGCTGAAATTTAAATAGTTAAAATTAAAAATTTAAATATTCTCAAAGAAATTCCCTTCAGCAATGATATACTTGACCATTCTTTTTTCCACTGTTTAAAAACTCCCAGGTTCTTCAAAATAAGCGTGAACTGCGGTATCATTCTATTCTTCAGACGAAAACCTTCTACCTCGAAAATTTCGTTTAAGCCCAAAAAATAGCCAAAAGTCATACATTTCTAAATCAGGTGAGTACGACGGATGTTCCATTACTTTTATATTTTTTCAGCCAAAAAACTGGAGAGTTAAAACTTCCGTATGGGCCGATGCATTGTCATGGTGGAGCATAATTCTCTGGTCTGGAACTCTATTTTAGACTTCAGGCTAACATTTTTCAGTGTACCACTTAGCTGTAACTCTCTTTTGTCCACCTACCTTAATTTCATTTACTAAGCCCGTACTTCTGAAGAATACCGCATACATAACCTTTTTCATAGCTCGCTGCATCTTAGTTATTGTAGGAGTTTCCCCTTCTTTGTGACTATCTCGGCGGGTAGGAAGGTCGAAAGAGAGAATATAAGTTTCGTCTGGAACTCTATTTAAGACTTCAGGGTAACATTTTTCAGTGTACCACTTAGCTGTAACTCTCATTTGTCCATCTACCTTAATTGCATTTACTAAGCCCGTACTTCTGAAGAATACCGCATACATAACCTTTTTCATAGCTCGCTGCATCTTAGTTATTGTAGGAGTTTCCCTTCTTTGTGACTATCTCGGCGGGTAGGAAGGTCGAAAGAGAGAATATAAGTTTCGTCTGGAACTCTATTTAAGACTTCAGGGTAACATTTTTCAGTGTACCACTTAGCTGTAACTCTCATTTGTCCATCTACCTTAATTGCATTTACTAAGCCCGTACTTCTGAAGAATACCGCATACATAACCTTTTTCATAGCTCGCTGCATCTTAGTTATTGTAGGAGTTTCCCTTCTTTGTGACTATCTCGGCGGGTAGGAAGGTCGAAAGAAAGAATATAAGTTTCGTCACCTGTCACTGTCTTGGAGAAAAGTTGGTGCCCGCCATTACTTAATAAATTTAAAGTTTCATGGCAGATTCCCACACGTTCTGATTTCGTGAAGTCAGAAAGGTGATGTGGCACAAAACGACTTACCACTTATTTTAAATGCAGGTGATTGTGTATGATTGTTTTAACAGCTGAGGATCCAATGTTGAGTTGATGTTCTATTACCGCATAAACGGCTTTATGGTCCATTTCAATAATTTTTTTACAGCAAAAATGTTTTTATCGTTGACAGCCGTAGGAGGACGCCCTGTCTCTTTTTGATCCTGAACAGAATTACTTTCGCGTTCAAATTCCTTATATCATCGGTAAATTAAAGCCAAGGAAGGTGTTTGTTCACTAAAAACTGAATCTAAACTCTCTGCACTCATAAGCGCTTAAACCTCTTTTAATATCATAGTAAATTATAATTCGAAAGTGCTCTCTGCTTAATTCCATTTTATTTTACTTTTACAAAATAAATACTTATAACGAAGGTAGCTTCAACAGCCACACGTCAAGTCACAAAGTTGCTCTAAATAAACACCGTCCGATTGTTTTTCTCAGTCTAGTAGATTTTCTTATTCTCAATAAATTCGGCTTATCCCTCGTATTTCTCATGCAAAAAATATGTTTCTTCTTATTAGATCTAGGCTATCATGCATACCTCAAGATCCGTTCCTTTTCTCTGGAACCGTGAGGGAAAATTTGGATCCGCTCGAGGAATACAGGGAACCAGAAATATGGTCTGCAATTAACAACGCCAATTTGATCGCTACCGTTCGAAGACTTGGCGGTCTAGACGCGGAAGTTTCTGCTGGAGGTGCTAACTTCTCATCGGGCCAGAAGCAACTGTTGTGTTTGGCGCGAGCTTTATTACATAACGCTAAAGTAAGTGAGTTATTTCACATTCACACATTTCCTCCTCTTGATTTATTTTGTTAGTAGATACCAGACTAGATTTATTAGAACTAGCCCAGTCTCACCAGTCTCTCATTTAACGATAGCTCGAATCATATCTTATCTTAAATCGAGCGAACGCGATCGATGACTGTAATTTTCGGAATGATTTAAAAGCATTACCCGTTTTCGCTTGCGTTTTAGATTCTATGTATCGACGAGGCAACCGCAAACATCGACCAGGCCACGGATCGGCAAATCCAGTGTACGTTAAGGTCTGCGTTTCGCAAAAGCACGGTGATTACGATAGCGCACAGGGTTCAGACGGTGCTGGATTACGACAGGGTGTTAGTGATGGGCGACGGAGACGTCTTGGAGTTCGATAAACCGGACACACTGCTCGACGATCCTTCGTCGCATTTTTACCGCTTAGTCCACAACGAGTGAATTTTTATACGTCGGGAATTTTTGTATTATTTTCGCTTTATTGCTAAGCGTTTGCGATCAAGATTAGTATCAAAGGAATCCATGGATGTGATAATGAGAAGATATTTATTTAATTGTTATCTGAATGTATTCTGATGTTTATGTATTATATACAAGTGAACGTAACATGGTTAATAATCATACGTCATTTTTATGAGTTTTGTTTTATGTATAACTCCTTGGAACTTGAGATTCTTTGCCAGTGGGCGGGTCAGGAGCCACCCTTAGATTCGGAGCCGCCGAGTGTAAGCACCGAAAAGGTAGAAAGGGTAAAAAGATAATGATGTTGAAAGAATATACAGAGATATCAATAATTCATGTCCACCACGTGACTACCAAATTAGACAACCCAAATAATAGCAGCTGGTAGTACACTATTACGCTATGTAAAATATTGCAGGAAGTGGCGTACTATAAAGTTATAATTAGAGTGCGGTTTAAAATAGAAATAAATTGTTTTTCCTTTTTTTATTTAGTTTTGACTTTATCGCTAGATGGATGATAAGTTTTGATTTTATGCCTCGCAATTTGAGATAGATTTAAGTTTAATAATTGCGACAATTTATTTATTCGGTTAGTCTAACAGCTGTTGTAAAGTAAATAAATTCTGTCAAATTACAATAAGTGTTCAAAATGTGGTCCGTTCTGTTCTATGCATAATTGTATCATCCTTTTTAAATTGTCAAATACTTTTCTCAAAATTTCTACAGTGATAACTTCAATTGCATGCCATATGGCTGCTTGTAGCTCATCAATGTTATGTACAGCATTGTCTATACACTTTGTTTTTTAGATAACCAAAGAAGTAAAAATCTAGAGGTATTAAATTCGCTGATCTTACGGGCCATCTTCCATAACTAATAACACGATTATCATGCAATTGTCGTAGGTATTCCAATGTATCGAATGTAGTATGAGTTGTTACTCCATCTTGCTGAAAATATCTCCGTCAATTCATTATCGTGCAACTGTTCGATAAATAGGCGTAAAATATTATGCCGATACTTTTTGCAGTTACTGTATCATTAAAAACTATAGGCCCCGCAATACGTCGTTTGGATAACGCCATCCATATACCAATTTTAACAGGGTGTAAACTAGTTTCGATAAAAATATGTCGATTTTCGTTCTCCATGGTCTATAATCTTGGTTATTCACGTAGCCTGATAAGTGGAACCATGCCTCCTCTGACATAAATGTTTTGTCCAATACAATGTTATTGTTTACATTTTCACTAAACCACTGACAAAATTGAATACGTCCTTGATGGTCTCGTGGATATAATTGTTGTACCACTGACACTTTGTATGGATGCACATGCAAAATCCTCTTCAAAGCCTTTTGGCAGTTTCCATAACAGATACCGACAAAATAAGGAAACATTGAATTCTTTTATAACAAGTAATTAAATAAGTCATTATACCTGCCTCAGCAGATAACTTGGGTAGAGATTTCGTAGGACTTTGCTCCATTCGATGTTAAATGTCATCAACGACATCTATACTTAATACAGATGGCCTATCGGTAGATTTCCTTTTACAAATGCAATGTTTATTTTCCAAACGTTCCATCAGTCTATTCTTATGGCGAGAAAATGTTTCATATGAAATGGCGGATTAATATTCGAAAAATATGCTAAATTTGATTAAAGTTGGTATATGAGAGTTTTTGATCGCTAACAACGAATCTACTGTTAGGTTCTCAAATTTCAAAATGGCGAACTCAATACCCACACATATTTGCAAAAGTTTAGATCATTTCAGATCTATCTTCAAATCAGTGTGCATAGATAAATGGGGTCGCTGATTAGGATTTCAGTCGAAGATTTTGAATATCTAACCAGCTGGTCTTATGCATTGCACTGAATTTCATTTTTTTCTTCAAATCTTGATGCACCAATTTGGACCTGCCTTATTTAATTTTGTGAGTCAGGCTACAGATTCGTAACAGAACCCATCATATCAATTTTAATAAAAATTAGAGGCTGTTTTTTCGAATTTCGGTCCCGCATTTTGATATGATTTATTTTAACTTCAAAAATGCTTTTTTCCTGAAATTCGTGGTTTCTTTTACTATTTACAATTAAATAAACAATTGAAGCAAATTACACGTTTTTATATATTTAGTTACGTTATTAAGGTTATATCACAAAAGAAGTGATAAAATCGAATGAAAACTGTTTAGGAAATTAGGAAAATCATTTTAAGAAGGTGGTACATTGAATGTGCTATCGTTCCTCTAAAGATTAAGTTTAGTTAGATACAATTTATTTAATAGAAAACAGATTTTATAATCTCCTTCGAATGTATATCTGCTTTTCTTTGTGCTACAACTTATTTCAAGGCCTATTTATCCCTTGGGAATAGTACAAATGAATGGAAGAAGATCAACAGATTTTGAAATGCAAGTAGAAATAAAATAAGGAGAGAGCTTAAGTCCATTAATATTCCTTATAGTAATACATAGAATCCTGCAAAATACGAGAAAAAGCATTGAAAACGTGAATGCGCTGCTAGGATATTAACAAATAAATAGTTGATACATACCATTATATCGAAGAACTAAAAAATTGATCTAGATATAGTAAAAAGACGACGGAAAGCTACAATCATATACTACGCCCTAAATTAAACCATCTTGGGGAAGACAGAAAAGAAAAGATCAAACAAAGGGTATACAATTCAGTACTAGCGCCCACAATAATGTACGCGTAAACTTTGGACAAAACAGCATAAATACGAGAGTAAAATAACGGATATGGAAATGAAATTTTTGAGAAAGAGTCGAGTTTTAAGTCGTCATAAGATTCAGAGATAATCCGACACTGAGAGGCATAAGGATTTACGAGAAGAAGAAGATTTATTCCTAGAATAATTTTTGAAAGAGTGACGGTATGTGTTTCAATTATTTTTTAACATAAAATTTCATAAAGTGACGGTCAACACCACCAGGTAATGCATAAAATTAGTCTGAGTGCACTTTCCGCGTATGCTTGACAACACAGAAAAAATAGACTGCGAAATATGATTCTTTGGTGTAGGCACAGCGCGTTTCACGATGATTTCACTTCCAAAGTTATTGATGCTTTGATTTGCTTCCCCGTTGTTGACCATATTACTGCTTAGAATTTAAAATGTAGAAGCCTATGCTAAACATCGAATTGAAAAAAGATGATTTGTTTGAGAAATTTTGGATGAAATGTAACTGTATGTTTTTGGCAGTTTGTAATTTTTTATTTAACAAACGGACATTTCAATTCGTTTATAGCCTGAAACTTTTAAAAAGTTTAGAGATTTTTAAAACTCGGTGTGTCAGTAGCGATTATCAAATATCATTGTTGCTAATTTTAATGCTTTTCTTCATTTCGATACCGCTCAAACACGAAACAAAACATCACCCTTCTAGTATAACACACAATTCGACAGAAACATATTTTAATTACATCGATCTGAAGTAATCGCTAGAGAATTGGCAACGTAACACTTCCGTTTACTCTCGAGCCACCGTACGTTCATTATTTAGGGTCATTACACGTGTATCATGAAAGGTATCTTTTCACGTACGCCGGCGGCTTCACGTGAAAATAAGCGGATGTTTAGGAAAAGCGTCAGATTTTCAATAAGCCGCTTAACGTAGCTCGGACAGCTAGCCAAAGACCTGAAAACGGATATGTGTGTATGATGAACGCCGACCGACCGAGGCGAAACGCTGAAAATGGACGGATACAGTTCAGTACGTAAAGACCCGTAATATTTTCACGTCACGCGAAAAGAAACCGTCTTTGAGTAAAATTAATGGTGGCCTTAATAGGGATATTTGAATATTTCGTCCGGTAATTTATTACAGCATTCATTCTCGAATTATGCCTTTTATACGTCCGGTCATCGTATTTTTATTAACGCGTTAAGTACTTTGGAACCTTGAGTAGGAATTGCTTAATACGTTTCTGGCGAAAATTATGCGCCGATTTATTTAAGATATAACGGGAATTATAACCGCTGCTATATATTCTTGCGTCGGAAATGTCCGCGAGATATATCTTTCTTCCATAATATATTTCGTTACGTGATCATCGCTTCAAATACGAGAACTAACTCCCTGATTCCCATTTTGGATATATATTATTTTATTTTCATAAACAAAAACATTATCTATCTACAGTTGTACGTACACACACCTTCCTTTGGGATTGGGAGTCGATTACACTGAAACTTTTAATGTGCTGAATCCTTCCACCCTGTTATAATTTATTTTGTTTAAAAAATTCTATATTCTGTTTTATGTAGCAATCACCCTATATTTTTGTGGCGTTGTTCGAACATGTACCTACGCTTGTCTCTTAACGTTCTTCATCCGACAGTTTGATTTATCGATTGCTTACCGCCACCAATAAAAAATATTGTTCGCTGTTTTAGTTATTTTGGCCCTAACGTTGGGCGTAAAAGCAGTACCTGTTTCGCCCATGAGGACCCAACACCGTTCGAGTAACAGCAAATTATTGCATAGCTTTTAGTAGGGTGGTGGATTGGCTTCCGTCTAGGCCGACGGATTGGAGTTTCTATGAGCTTCAAGCTTGAAGAAGGTACAACATAAACGTTGAAATAATAGGGCCAGTACGTATGACGCCCTAAACCTACTAACTTTCAAGCTTTAAATTAAAAATAATATTAAGACAGTGGTCAATTTTATTTCAATGTTCTCTGTAGCCAGAAATGTAGATACTATATGTTTTTATGAGGGTAGACTGACAAGTTTTCGGAATCGCTGCTGGGGTTGCTGTTTTCTCGTTCGAAGCGGGTACGAACCAAAAAGAAAGAGCTGCGTCACGGGCAAAAGAGTGGTAGCAATCCTCCAAAAGGGAGTACTTCGTCAATTTCTCCCCAACGCCAGAACGTCCTCTAAGGTGTGTACTACGTGACCTAGTCTCTGTTTTGTTTTCCGCTAACTGAAACTAAATGATGCGATGTCTGCAGTACCATTCGACTTATGTAAGGGTCGGAAGCGTGAGTAAATTACCTGTATCTGTTAAAGTTCTCGTAGAACCATGATAAAATCGCTTTATGCTCATCGAGGAGGCCTGGTGGTGTCCGGAAATCGGACTCTTTCAAAACCAAATCAACTGCATCTGACACTCATCTATTGAGAACCGCATACAAGGTAAGAAATTTTCCAATTAATTTGCAAAATTCCCAAGTAAACTAAGTGGGGGTCCTAAACGACATTATTTGGAAATCTCTTTATTTCTGCTTATATTATTGATCGTCGGAGAACTTGAATGTTACATCAGCTTACGCAAAAGTAAGCTGCTGGACGACGAGACTTTGCACAAGGAGGGGGCGATGTTGGGGGCTGACGACCATCTTAGCTTACGTGAAGAACTGCTGAAAGGCATCGCATTCCACTAATATGAGGATGATTCAAATATAAACGGTGATTTTGCTAGTGTACTCAGCAAGCAATTGTAGAGTTCTTTACACTACTTTCGGTAGTTTCTTAGTACTTAGGTAACTGCATGTGTACGAATTGTCTTTCGTTGGTTTTCGGACTACTCTATGGATACACTTTTTCTTTTTCAATACCTCCTCTATGTTTCCCTCGGTCTTCTTCTGTGCCTCTTCCTCTCCACCCTTGCTTCCCAGATCATTTTTACAGGTCTTTGTTTTTCCATTCTTGTTATGTGTCCCGATCATGCCAGTTGTTCAGCTCTTGTATTTTTCCTTGGCTCTCTTCCATATGTTCCACAATCCCTCGATATTTCTTTTCTGTTCACTAAATTTCCGGTGATTGTGAAAAATTTGTTTGTTTTGTTGATACGGACCGTTATGCCTATTTCATCGCTTTGTTTTTCGTCTATCACTACTCCTAGATATTTGAACTCCTTCATTCTTTCAATTTCTTTACCATCTATTTTTATTAACATATCCGTCTTCTCTCCTACTTCCATCATCTTGGTTTTGTTTAGGTTCATTGACATTCCATATTGTTTTAATGTATCTTTCCAAATACTCATGTTATTTTGTAAGTCTCTTCCGTTCCCTGCGAAAATTACTATATCGTCGGCATAGGCACATTCTGATATTTTGATAGGTATCATTTCCCTGTATCCTAAGTGCAATGACTTCACTCTATCTCTACATTTTTGCATTATTCCGTCCACGAAGACCAGGAATAGTGCCGGGCTTATTACCCCTCCTTGTCTAAGTCCTTCATCTATTGCAAACATTTCAGATTGTTGGTTTCTAGTTATCACATACTTCATTTTATCCCCGTACAAGCTTTTTTGAAACTTTTCCATGTCTCTCCCCTTCTAACTCGGTGCAAGGTTTTGTCCATGTCTGTAAATGCCATGAATATTGCTCTCTTCTTATCGTTGTTCTTCTCAATGATTGGTTTCTGTCTGAACACGTAGTCTTGTGCACTTCTCCCCTTTCTGGATTCACTGGGTACTTCATGTAGAGTTTCTTTCTCTAATTTTCACATTCTTCTTTCTAATATTCGTTCATAAACTTTCATTGCATTGCTTAGTAGTGTTATTCCTCGGTTATTTTTACACTCCTTTGGGTTTCCTTGGGTTTTAACGAATGAAGGGGTTAAAGCCTCGAAGATTTTAACTCTTTTGAAGGAGTTTGGAGACGCTACATTGTCCCAGAACTGCATGTTTAGTTGGACTAGACAATTTAAGGGTGGCCGAGAAAGTCATGATCGATGCTGTAGGTCAAGTCGCACAGATGACAACACTCGTGCGCTTCGTCAATGTTGCATCAGTATATTCCGGAATCAAAATGACGAGTAATGGCGAAGAAAGGATAAATCATGGCAAGTGAAGGCCAAACGCCGTCTCTCAGCCGAAAACGTTCTCGTGACGATTTTCTTTTGACTACAGAGCAGCTTTACTCAATCATCATGCTGGATGACAACGCGAGGTCTCATACCAGTGGGAAACCGTCGATCTCCTCTCTAGAGTCCCGATTTGTTTCCCTGTGACTATTTTTGTTTGCGCCTATGAAAGAACTACTTGGACTGAAACGATTAACAAACAATCAAGACGTCGAGGAGTCTGTGCACAATTGGTTGACGACGCGCCCTTAAAGTTTTTAAACAAGGAATGTTCAAGCTTCTCAATCGTCGGCAAAAGTATGTAGAGTACGAAGGCTATGTGTAGAAAAACTGAAGGCTTTGCTTGTGTATATTATTAGTTAATAAATCTATAAAAAAGTTACCGTTTATATTTGAATCACCCTCGTAGCTTCATGCAGTAAAAATCTTATCTAGTTCTGAGGATTCTCCGCCATCAAATTTTGTATTGCATGTATTCATCTGACATAATTCTGGGTCGTAAAAGAGTGAGCGTTTGATATCGTTATTGCGGATTTTAATTTTATTTCATATATTATATTTTAGTCTTAATCCATAATCTCTAGGTACTGTTACTTGTGGTAACTGTTTAAACTCAACTAATACGATAAATTTGCAGACGATGATTAATTATTCAGCGCTACAAATTGTTACCAAAATTCCACATCTTCACTTCGTGGAATCGATTAGTTTGCTCGGAACTAATGTATCAAGTTAGGTACCCAAGAGAAATCGCAGAAACTGGAGCGATTCACAGTGGATGGTCTTAATTCAGTGCGTACTACCACAGTTTCACCACTGTTTATTTTCTTTCTTGGATCGAAAGAAGCCAGACAGCGATGATGTACTACTATTTCGGCTTTAAAATAACACAACTCCATTAGCTAACAACTTTCTATTGCTATATTAAGGAAAAATATTGATCTTTTAGGTGTAGGTATACATCAATTGATGCACATAATGTTAATTCAAAACGAAAAATGTTTTCGTGTATAAATCGTAAATTGTGAAGGATAGAAAGAAAATGCCCGAAATTATTCATGCCTGATGTTTACAAACATTCCTCTCGCTTACGCAGGACTCCTTTCTGAAGATTTTATGTAAATTAAAGAAAAGTACGCAGTACGCGTTCCTATTAATTAATTTCGCCACGTAAGCGTGGCGCATTCATTTTCGAGCGAAATTAATAACATAAAACATCGAATTGAAAAATAATTGGTCCCTTCCTAAGTACAACCTACTAATTAAAAGAGTAAAATTACGTGTGGGTATATGTGAATAATTACGAATTTGAAGAAAAACAGCGCTTTACTTTGTGTTTCTCGAACTGATTATCCGAAACTAAAATAATCATTTCCACAATTCAGACATTCGTTCCAATTAAAATCATGATAAACCTGCAATAAATCGGGAAATCTACTTTCTGCTCGATAATCAACCTAATAAAACTAGTAAAAAGCTATGTATGTTCACGATGGCACTTGTTTATGTCAACTTACAAATTGGATCGCCCTTATTACGACGTCGATGCAATACAGACTGGATCTAAGCTCTGCTCCTGTGTCTGTTAACGATAATTTGAACAATAATAACAATCGTGGGAGACGAATCAAAGAGTTCTTTCTTCCCGTTGAATTTTTAAAGTGGTCCGTCGTTGAAATCCGAAAAGATTCATTAGCATTCCACGAAAATTAACCATGCATCTTGAATTTCATCAGGAGCTAACAATCTATTAGAGTGGCATACTTTCCAGCATCCCTCCTCTTCGCGTCGAGAAAAAAGAAAACGAAGAAGAGAAAAATGTACGGTAGGTGAGTGCAGTCAGGTCGAGTAGTTTGCGGACGGAATATTTTGATGAAATTTTGTTCCTTTCATGTCGTTTCTGTGTTGGTTACTGTTTAAGAATAAATATGAGTTGTACAAAAATTAACTTTTGTAATTTACAACTGTAATTTGAACCAGCTCTGGGTGGTTGCCTGTTTTTAATAAATTCATATTCATATTAAGCCTTACAAGTGTACTAGTTTTGTTTCTGTTAGAATTAAGTAAAAGCATTTCTTTGAAGTGAATACTTCTTAAGAGACATCGGACCAGCTCGAGCGTAAACGTAAGAACTTAAGCGTAAGAACGTAAGCGTTAGAGCGTAAACGTAAGATTTCGAGAGAGAGAGAGAGAGAGAGAATATGATGTGCGAGCGAGAGACGATGAGCCAGAGAAAGGACACGTGCGTGCTCGATTAGTCTGAAACAGAAGGACAAACAAAGAGAGTATGATGTGCGAGCGGGAGGCGATGAGTCGGGCGATTTAATATTATACATAAAGCATCCGAAAAGATTTTCTACAACCTAATCCTACTGATTTCCAAATCATCAAAAAACACGTGGAACGAAAACGCGATGACGCCAAGGAAGAAATACGACAACTAATGAGTATTCACTTCAAACGTGTATAAACCATACACACCAATTTTGTTCTTACTGGGCGGGTGACATTCACAAATGACCTACTGCGAAGTTTTCCTCTTCCTCATCACAATAAGTCCTGCAGATAGGACCCTCCAGTATTCCTATCTCTGATCTCCTAAGTATCTTCACATTTAGTTTCTGTCGACATGTCCAGCGAATTTCGTTTCTGTACATTTAAAGCAATTATCGTGTTCTGTTCCCTGAAAGTCTCGTAATGAACATCTGAAACTGCCTTATTGGTAGTCCCGGTGCAGCCCTTCAGTGTTAATCAGATCCTGCTCCTTTACCAAGTTCCTCATTTGAGTTCTCACGGTTTCAGATGGTATTAAATCTGTACGTTCAGGCCTTGCAAATTTCCTTTTCACCTCTTCGTTTCCTTGTGTGCCTCGATGCCTACACGTGCCATGCAGATTTACTCTATTGTGTTATACCAAGGACAGCACTGCATCCGTGCATTCCTGGAGAGTTATTGGTTGTATGCGCGCCTTCGGATCTTTCATTTAGGAGCTGCGTGGTTGTCTGTCATGGTATACACTTTGCTTCTGGTTCCCTCTTTGTATGATAATTTTCGCACATGTAGTTATCGCTGTAATCTCGACCTGGAAAACAGTAGAATTCCGCCACAATACCTCACTAGAAAGCTGAATGAACTATCTAATTTCGCATGTTTATCAAATTTTTGTAATGGATGGAAAGAAAGAAATCTATGTCACACAATTCACGAGATTTAAGGACATTGTAAGCGCAAACTTATTGGTGTCACTGTACAACCTGCCCCATCGCGTGTTTACGTGTAGCTAATCCCTAGACGGTAGAACGACGTCTTTTTCTACCTTTCCGGCACAAACCGGTAGATAGACCGCGACACACTCTACTTACTTTGTATATTACTTGATCTCTTCATCTGGTTCAGTGCGTCCTTCCAGCCCCTCGTTCGTCCATTGTGCGAGCGGTTTGAATAAGTTTCGAGCCGTCTTCTGGAGTGGCGAAAAAAATCTCCCGGCGCGTTACCTAGTAGATGTATATAGTATAGATGGTGGTGGCTTGAATGCTGTACAATTTTAAGGAAATTACACGTCGCCCATTATGCCTCCCCCTGAAAATATTCTATCGATTAGATTTTTAACCTCGCCGTGTCCTACGTTCGAGTGTGAATGCATTTTTTGATTTAGAAAATTATGGGCGCCTTTCACTTGTACGTTTTCTATGTGACGTGACGGTCTGAATTGCGATCCGATACTTTCGAATCGGTTTTGAGGAGGCAATGCTCGATGTTTTAAATGAAAAGAACTTTTTCCAAGCACGGTTCATATATTTCATTCAAATGATGTAATGTCAATGAGGTTCTTTTATTTCGTACTGGTTGCTTCGAATTGTTAGGTTACGTGTTGTCCTCTCCTTTGACCCACGGCGGTTAATTCTAAGTAGTTGAATTATCAGTTCTTTTATATCTGAAGAATTGTCAATCTTATCGAGAAGACCGTTGAAAATTCAGCAACAATGATATTCTTTTTCTTCTTTGAAACGATTCGGATTTTGGTTTCTTTTTTACCTTGTGTGGCCTCAAACATATCAGTTAACGAAGTTCTTTGGTTCTAAATTTATGATAGAAACATGAGTATGTAACCAATATTATTTTTCGTGTCAACGAAGCAATTTCTAGCTTATAACCCAAGACGTAAAAGGAGGAGACGCAGATCAAAAAATAGCTCGAAAAGAAATACAGAACATAAATCCATTGGACTAATCTGGGGAGGAAAAAAAGGAGGTGGTGAAAAATTTAAACAAAATGGAGTACTATGACAGAAATTTTCAGCAAAATATAGGACAGGATCCAAACGAAAACAAAGAAATATAAATGAGCAATTGAGGTAGTCAAAGCCTTTTCCAAATCCAAAAATGCTGCACGTGTTTTTATATTCGTCTTGTTGTTCTTTTCTATTATTCGTTGGAGCGTAAATATGTGGTCTTGCGTGCTTTTTCCTTTTCTAAATCCACTTTGTGATTCTACCAAGTCTTGATCGATTACGTCTTTCAGTTCATATGTTTTGGATATCGCACTCAACAATCTGATGGAAAGATGGAAAAAATGTATAACAAGCGATGGATCATACTTTGAACAAAGCACTTTTCATCATTCTTCTAAATTTAACATGGTTTTTCTTTAGAAAATAAATCCGCATATCATACTTGTACACCTGATATGTACTTATTCCTGAAATGTGTTTTGTGTTGAAGTGTCGTATCATTCCAGTAGGAGTGTTCTGCTGGATTATTACTTTTGCTTATATACCCGATCTTGGGAGTTTGAGATTTTGCAATGGGAAATGGTTAAGGATATGAAACTGGCTTCGGTACTACAGAAACGCGATATAGCACTAATTCAAGATTTGGAACAACTGACGTGGGGAGAGCATTAATAATGCTTTCGTTGGTGTCACGTGCAGTAGGCAAAATCTCAGATCACACAGGAATATGCATTACCGATGAAAGAAAAATGAGACTAACATTCTATTTCGGTAGAAGTGTTTTATCTGTAACCTTAATTAACATATCATTCTACCATTATTAAGGCCAATCGGTGGGAAAGTGGAATTTGAAAGGAAACTAAGAAGACTAGAAAGTCTGAAAGAACTATATTTTAGCTTTGAATTTGATTTTCTTTAATGTAAATCTGGTTCCGGAAACCAAATGTTATGGAAATCACTGCTATAAGGCGCCATTTATCCATGGATTGTTTACGAAACAGACACTTCGTCAATACAAAATCCCTCGCATTATTTTTAGACCGTCTATGCGATGGTTAACGATGAAAATCTCGAATAACGCAGTCTGTCCGTACGTATAAGAATACCTTAAAATTGTGCAGTCATGTGTGTACGCATACGTGTACCGGAGAAATTCTTGGTCGCAACGTGATCCTTGTAAGTCATACTTCAGAAGACCCATCAGTGCGAACAAACCGTCGTTGACATGTTATACGAGCGTCTAATCATCGTTCGTTGTTCCAAGTCGATCGAGTTCTGTCGCAGTATTAATTCTCCTAAATTAATTACGTACGTATAACGTAAGATACATACATACATTCGGTGTGCGTTACCTTTAGAATTAGTTCGGTTTATATTCGGGCGCATGTTATGTCAAAGTAAACAGAATTTAATGTACCGCAGCACCGAGATATTTTATTGTAAACACGACAGGGACCTCGTCGAAAGTAAGAAACAGACCTCGCGCGTTTATGCCTGCCCCTATGTTTGTGTTTCTCGGTTGATGTAGTATTTATGAATGAGAAGCGGTTTTGTTCGTCTGTATTCAAGTTTATATTAAAGCTGCTTCAAATATGTTGCAGGTGTACATGAAAGGATTCAAATATTGATTTGGATTAAAGGAATGAAGTCATTTTTAATGGCCCTAGACACAGGATAATTTATTAAGATTATTTATAGAGTCGGGCAAAATTGGAAGTCATTGTTGCTGTAACTCAACTAATATGGAAATTTGGTTTCATAATACATCGGTCTGTCTCAATTCAAGTTTTACATCTATGTAATGCAGAAATTGAAATGTTCCACACCCTGCACCTAAAATGAAATTCAGGGTTTCTGAAAATTGATACTCCGTATAGACGTTTTACTGTCAATACTGTCAACCTAGTCAGCTCAAAGAGTAGTTACCAGTAGAAGATCGGAATGTCATCAACTAGTGACACACGGTAAAGCTCAAAAGTTTATGAGAATATGTAGGTGTTTTTATTCACATTTACGATTTTGTATGCTGGGTGCCAGAGTAACATAAATTTTAAGTTTGGAATGACTATCATAAGAAGTTGCATTACCATGGTCGAGATGGAGATAAAAATTAAAGGTTACCATATTTAACATTAATAATGTTCGGTAAAGTAATCTAATACACCAATTACTCAAACAGAACTGCGCCATAAACATAAATTTCTCTGTAACACTGAGTTTAACAAATTTCCGTCGATGCTAAAAGCCAACATTCCTTTTATCTTCCAACGTTTACGGCCGAGCATGTTCGAAAATAATTCCAAAGCTCGTATTTATATTTATATGTCCTGCAACGATGTAAAAGTATTTACGATCGGCAGTAAAAGTACCGACAATGAGACTTACATCTAATAACCGAAGGAAATAGGAGACATTTGCCATCGCGCGCGTACATACAAGACAACAAAGTCCTAATGAAAGTCGTATCTTTTCAGAAGTGAAACATTCATAATGTATGCGATTTGACGACGTCTGCGTGGCGCTTCTCTTCGTTTCTTCTACGCGTTATCGAATGGTCCCGTTCAATTGATAAAAACGCGTAGATATAAATCTTGTCATGAAAGTCTAAGAGATGTGAGGATTGATGCGTTCTCAGTAGATGAAATTTATTTATGGAGGTATCATTTATATTGTAGCTTATTTATACACGTCGGGTACTTCTCAATTGAAAGTTTGAGCGCTGCACGTTCGTGAAATGAGGCAGATGAATTATATTTCCGCGTGATAGATGAGGCTATTCTTGAACTTCATGTTTATGAGTACATTATAGGATGAATTTCAACGTCTATGAATCATTGATTATTTTTTTGAATAAGAATTAGGTTGACTTTCAGTGAACGTCGAACGAGCAATAATCCTATGTGTATCTTATTTGTCCAAATATTTATTATATTTTCATTATGGTCGAAATACAAATGTGAGAATCGCAGTTATTTATATGCCATGAATACCAAGATGGTACAGGTGGAACCCAATGAAATCGAACCGATTTTTTTCTTTGGTGTGAATGATGGAGCATTAGTATTAGGTAAGTACTACTACTCTCGTACCTTTCGGTATAAGAATTCGGGGTTATTCTTCGAGTTGAATTTCTCACATTTTTTCGACGTTTTGCTACCCTTTGGTCGGGCTTTTACATCTTCTATTTTGTTCCCTTTTTTCTGCCGCTGCCCTCACTTCTTTTATACATGCCTTTCTTGGTCTTTCTCTTTTCTTTTTCCAATTTCTCTGGCCTCAAATATCAGTTTTTCTAGTTTATTGGCATTTCTTCGTATTACACGTCCGAATCATCTGAGCTGTTTTATGTTCTATAGTTGTCTCAATAGGGTCTGCTTCCAGTTTCTCCCTGAACGGTTGATCTCTTATTTTATCTTTCCTCGTTTCTCCGTCCACTCTCCTCAGAAATCTTAAATCAGTACTCGTTAATTCCTTGATTCGGATGCATGTATTAGTGACGGTTTGTAGGCGCATCAATCTATCGAAGTAAGGTCTGCAATGTTGAACAGATTGTTACGACAATTTTGATGAAACAGTAAGAAAATGTTGGTTTGCACTACATTCCCCTAAGTTACAAAGTAAATTCTTGGACGAAGAAATAATTTCCTTGCTTCCGAAATGAAAAGCTCAGTGCCAAGACGGTTCGAAAGAAACTCAAGAATAATGTTCCGATTTTATATGTTTCTGGATTTCAACAAATGTACGTATCGCGTTCGTATTCCTCAACGCAAAGCGTGCAATGGCTAGAATAATCGCATCAACAAAACTGGTGTGGACTTATAAGTGTGTTCTTGTTGCGGTAATCAACAGTTCTTTTTTCCAATTCGAAGTAAGGGGCAAGCTTTGTGCCAATTTAAATGTATATAAGCTACGGATATAAACCCCTGTTGAAAGATCTCTGAAGTTCCCTGTTCCTCTAGTTGACAAAATACACTCTCTGCGGTGGGTGGGTGATTGATTAGGACCACAAAAGGCATCATCTTCCTGTGTTCAATAACCTCAGTGCCTTCTAGTTTTAACATCGGGGGATTGCTCCATTTTTGCTTCTACACGAAAGAAATTGAAAGACAAAAATTGATTTTTGCGTACTTACTTCAGTATGAAGTAAACTAACATAGGAAGCAGATAATTGTTAATTTATGTCAAAACAACAATTCCTTAATAATAAAACCAAAGTGTTGATCGAAATGACGTTAATTCAAAGACAAGAAAATTGATCAAGTTTACTCAAAAGTGTAAAAAATAATAATAAAGCCGTAGAAGCTCTTTTAGAACCAATAAACAAGATTTAAATTTAACCAATCTTGAAAAAAATACCTTACAACCTTAAAATGTTTTGAAAAATTTAAAACAAAGACTACGATAATGATTTGAACAACCCAAGTTGTCACTTAAAAACCGATGCAGGGAAATTGGCATTAGTAAAACATCCTTGCAACGCATTTATAAGGCAAATAAGGAAAACTACATAAAGTCCAATTTATTCACACATTGACGGAAGAAGATGAATCCCGAAGGCTTGAATGCTGTCTTACTTTAGATGAGAAAATTCTGGAGGATCGAAAAATATTACTTTCTGAAATGATTCGATCTTTGCAACTAATGGTGTCCCTTCATCTCATAATTGTCGATATTGGGCACATAATAACCTCAATTATGCAATAAATTTCAGGCCTTATATGCTAGAATCTATCATATAAGATAAGTATAAAAAGGTCACGAAATATATATATATATATATATACATTTAATAAATTTCAGGCGGTATTATTTAAAAAGTTAATGTCTGAAGTGCTCTTTCCTATCATTGTGGTATCATTGGACTATATTTTAGTGAAGGAAGACTTAATCAGCATAATTATTTAAGTATTTCAAATTGGTTTACCGACGAATTACCATACAAAGCAATTCGCTGTTCAATACGACGGTTGTCCTGCTTTCATGACTTTGCAAATATGTGGGTGGTTGAATAAACATTTTAAAGTAAAATGGATGGATCATGTTGGTCCTATTTTGTGGTCGGTAAGATCTCGGCAAATAACAATCATAGATTTCTACTTTTGAAATCAGATAAAACAAATAGTGTATTGATGCAGAGGTGTTAGAAGATTAGTGATGCAGTAAATTCTATATCCCTAAAGGAGATAAGGTATATTTTCCTAAAGTTTCGGAAAAATATTGAGTCATGCACGGACAAAGGAGCAGACTTATCCAAAGGATGAATTTAAATAATATAAATGTTATTTTAGTGTGGAAATAACCTTAATCGAACATAGCGAAGTAATTTGCTTATATTCTTTATTTTATATTCTCATATCTTATAATTATCCATGTCCAATAAGCGAAAGAATCTTATTGATACTTTGCACACCTGCACAATTTATTATTCTGCGCAATCTTTACTCATGCAATTTTTCAATATCTTCAACATGAAGGGTAGTTCAGAAAAAGATCATTAAGAAATCGTGTTAAAGCAGACAGATGTGAAATTTTGTATTATTACTCAGTTTCTCTTTAGGAACAACTGTTCTTAACCTTCCTATACTCACGTCAAAATGAAAGACGTATGCTATACTATATAAATCGGTCTCACAGACCGTATGCGTGAGTATAGGAAGGTTAATAATACTTTGTCGCATCTACTACAGAAAATGTACTTTATTAGCGCTTTCCAGAACGTACTTAACTGTTTCTTAAATAAAACAGGGCACAAATTAGTTTCTAAACAACGACGACTGTATCCCACAAGCTGGAATTTCAAGTCAGAAATAAAAAATTTTTAATTTATTCATGCATCGATCCGGGGACACATTGTATAGGTACATATTTAATAAAATTTGGTAATCATTCATTTTCATTTGTGTAATCATCTTATTACGGGTGTTTGTGATTATCGGGTACAGTAGATACTTTCAAAATAAACAGAACCAAGCTCCCATTCCAAAACTTTAATTAAATCGACATTAAAGAGGCTTACCCTCGTACAGAACTTCATTAAACTGGGCAATATACGTAACTGAATTGAATGAACCAAGTCGGCCGCGAAAGGCCCACATAAACGAAAGAAAAAGGTTAAAAAGGCGGACAGTCAATTAATTTCCATTTTCATAATGCACCCCGACAAATACGGTTTAAAAATAATACGCAGTCATGGAAAAAAGAAAAAATCGGGAAATGAACCTCGAGATAAAGCAATTCCCTCATCGTCTTCAGTTAGTATGTATGTACATAAGTACGGAGTCAATATCTTAACCTTCCTATACTTCACGCATACGGTCTGTGAGACCGATTTATATAGTATAGTATACGTCTTTCATTTTGACGTGAGTATAGGAAGGTTAAGCGAAGAAACGTTTAATCAAAGTCAATCATCGATTATATAAGTATCCGTCGTATTGGTTATTTTGCCTTACTTGCCGTACTGAGCGTAAGTTACTCAATTGGAAAATCATAGCGTCTGTTGGTCCATGATTGATCAATACGAACTGGAGGATGTGAGTGATTTATAATCAGAAATGCTCGATAATAAATAAATAATACTATCGAAGCCGTATCGATTTTATAAAACAAATGATAGGAAACGGTATTATAGTCGATTCTATTTCGATTTCGAAATAGAAACCATTAAGATCCTCGAGATAGTTGTGAAACTTTCTGCCGGTTTAGTTTCCTATTTCGCTCCTTTTACGGATTTAGAATCCCTGCGTAACTTTACAGCGGAGCCATACAAATTGTTTTATTGCGAAGTAATCTTAAACTTATTTCAGTAGTAAATTAGAGCTTTAGTTCTTGGTGTATTTTGCGCTTTTGATATCAGATGTATTAATAGTTGAGATAAATTCTTGATAGGAGATGTTTTAGTTAAGGAAATCATTTTTTTCGAGGAATTTATTTCCACACAAAATCTACAATTCCTATTTGACGCTTAGGATGATCAAATCCAAACGAACTCAAATAATTTTTGCAGTAGCCTCGAAAATATGTGCACATGAAAATCAAAAATATTTAAACGTATACGCAATGAAACCCCCACATTTTCCTCCATTCCAACAGATTCAAAAATAATTTAACTTCCAGCTGGTTCGTAAAATCCATTCGCATCGCCTATCGTTAACCACTGAAGCCCATTGTCGCAAATTTAACGTAGGCAAATGGGCATAACAATCCCTGTACATGCTCGGGGATGTTGCGCTGACGTCATCTAAAAAGGAAATTTAACTAATTTGCGGACAGAGAATTCGTACACTAATGGGCGTAAAATTAAAATTGATTTCCACGTAGGTACACAATTGTGGATATAAATTGAACCATTGTCACATTCAAAGCAGTGTTTGTTTTCTAAACATACCGCCGCGATGGAAGACGGGACATTACTGGAACTTTCAATGGACGGTGCAGAGTGGCTTGTTCGAGCAGTTAATTAAAGAAAAACATGACGGAATTCTGCGGCGATATTAATTAATTTAATACGTACGGAGAAGAAATGCGAAATTTGTTTGCTGTTCTTGTTGTTGCGGGATTAGATTAACAATGAATTTGCTGAATTGGGATAACAGAAAAAATGAAAGATAGAAAGCACTGAATAGGAATGGAGTTTATTCTCACAACATCAACATTAATACTTGCAAATTCTTAGTTCAGATAATAAGTTTCTCGTTCAATAGAAAAATTAGAAAGGAGCGCTTTGTAGAGTACTTTATTTATTATTCGGCGACTGAAAGCAAGCCCAACTTTTATCTTTCTTTGCTTTTAATATATAAAGATCACCGGCATGTAGGAAGGTTGCGGCAGAATTTGCACAACTATGAACATTCTAGCATCTGTGGTATTAATCAAAAACAAAATAAAATCAAATGATATTTATCGAAATATATGTTTACGCTCCATATTAACCTAAAAAGAAGCACAAACATTGCAAAACTGAAGAAAATGCACGTGTTCTAAAAAAGGTTAAATTTTTCGTATAGTTTGTTGTTTGCAGATTTAAAGTGTTGATAAGTAAAATACCAACGACTGTAATGACTAGGGACCGGATTATATTTTTGGGATTTGACTACAATATGTACATATATATGTCTTAAATATGAGCAAAATATGTACTCCTAAAATGTCTAGAATATGTAAAATACGTTTTAAAAATATTTTCAGAATCTCGAATATATTTTGCAGTAACAAGGAAAAGAAACAAACACTAAGAAAATTTAGACTGGTTTTATTAAACAGATATCTATCACTTACATTTCTACATTAAACATTACATTCCGTACTGTAAAAACAATTCACAATTAAATGTTTTTCAATAGTTTCAATAGTAAAATTAGGTCTCCTATCCGTGAGTAACAATTTGTATGTTGAAAAACTTCGGTCGATGTCAGCTGATGTGATTGGTGCATATTTTAAAACAGAAACTTCCGGATTTAAATCGGTATCAACGTCAAAATCCCCACGGAGAATTTGGTTTGCTTGTTGCAACAAATTTAAATCGTTATTTATTTTTAAAATATCATTAAAGTTTTTATTTACCAATTGTCCTACTTTTCCACGAACTTTCTGAAGTATTTCTTTAAATTCATCAATCCAATGAAGAGACTCTTGTAACGGGACTGATTCAGTTTCAAGAATAGCAATAGTTTCATGAACAAAATCATAATTTGATTTAATGAAGCAAAATTCATGGCACAGTGAATTATTTTCTAAAATTGATTTGCACTTTGAAATTGCACCAATACTTTCCTCTTCAAAACATAAAATAAGTTCTGTAATAGAGACAAACTTTTCTGCATAACAACTGTCAGCTTTCAATCATGTTCCATATTCTGTGATTATTGGTTCCGGTGGCTAAGGAATATTTGGTAATTTTCTCTGTAACACTGAATAATCTGAGCAGATTTTAAAAATATTTTCCTTACGTTACTAATTAAGCTATGAACTATAGGAAATGAATTTTTGATATTTTCAGTCACTCTGTTTAAACCGTGTGCCAAACACATCACGTAAATTAAATTGGAATACAAAACTTTAAGTTGTTAACCAGCTTTGACCGTGTATGACGCAGCTTCGGAAAGCATGAGCACAATTTTATTACTTGGAACAATGTCGGGAAGGAAAAAATTCATGAAAGTTTCATTAGTAAACGTAACCATTGTTACATGGTTAGTTTTTTCAATTTGTTTACACGAAATCAAATAGGATTTACCAGGAGTATTGTGATTTACAACAACCTATTAATACATTTGCCATATATCGTCCACAAGTATTTGTGGTTTCATCTACTGTAAAATATATAAAACTGTTATTTACAGTTCGCTTGATTTCATTAATTACGTCCTTATATACATTTGTAACATATTTCCTCCTGAAAGTACTTTTGTCAGGTAGAGTATTTCTACAATGCTTTTGCAAAAGCTATTTAAAATTTGGGATTTGCAACTTATAAAGTGGGATATTAGCAGAAAGCAAAGCTTTGCTTAATTCCGAATTAAGTACTAGCTGTTCACTCTGATTCTTTTGGAGATGAAGATGAACCTGCCAGTGACTGACCAACAGACATTTGCACTGATTTCGATTGTCTCAATTTTTGTAACTTTTGTTTATGAAAGTCAGTCGAGAGATATTGACTAATTTGGAGTTTTTCCTCACATGAAATCTATAAAAGAAAAAAGATATATATTATAAAATATATACACCGTTTTAGATATAAGATAAGAAAATTATTTTGACACTAAAGGAAAATATTTTGCTTTCAATTGTACCGTTGATAGTTACCGATATGCAGAAAACATAATCCGGTTTCTGATAATGATAATAATCCTTCAGATTAGAATAGCTGATTTTGATCCAACAGCTCAACAATGTATACTGGAGTTCGAACTAAAATACTTTGGAAGAAGGAATTTATTAGTGAAAAGCCGTCCTTTGATTATACAAGTGGTATGTTCGAGCGCCGAGTCACGCGATCATTAGCTGTCCCTTTGAAATGACTTCGATTTCTGCTTTGGAACCTACTGAAATATATTTTTATAATAGTGTTGCTAAGTTCCTATCGTGCCTATCGTGCTTCTCAGACTAACCTTACCTCATTTCTTTGGTATGCTCCCGGTCAAGGTGGCGAATTGTTCCGTCTTTATATCTAGTTTAGTTTCTTTTTAAGCCTTGCCTGAACGTTGCGCAGAACGTTCTTATGTCGGAGTGCCATGATTATCATAACGGCAGGAATTGATATGTTGACCAAGTTGGAAGAAAGGGCGAGGAAGAAAAGACGAGATCTGGCCATCCACCATATTCACTAGATCTTGTTCCATGGGACTTCTACCTGTTCCCAAAAAGTGAAAAGTGCATTGAAGGAAACACATTTTCAGTCTGTAGAAGAGATCAAGGCAAGAACGGTAGATTTTGGTGATGAGGTTCACACTTGATTTTCTGCAGCATTGCTTTGGGCAATGAAAAATACGTTTGCAGCGTTAAGATGTAAAGCGATAGGGAACGGGAGAATGTTGAACGTAGTTAACAGCTACTTATAATAAGTATTCAATAAAGCATATTTTTCGGACTAGTACTGCTATTTAATTGTCACGTATCGTACAACTAATAATAATAAATAAGTGCTTCAGTTTAAAAATGAACAAAACCAAATATTTTTCACGTTATTATTTCCATAAAAATAATTGATTCTTTTCCACATGCTATTAAAACAGCAATTTTTGAAAGCTAGCATCATCTACATCTACATCGTTTCGAGTTCGGTGGTTCTAATTAAAACCAAGTCGTACTTATTTGAACACGAACGGTAGACATACCTAATTTAACAAGTTTCGGACGAAGGCAACGACCGTCGTCGAGCTCTTATTTAATATTTATTCATCCTTTCTCGTAAGGCAAGACTGGAAAGTAGCCCGCGCGACACAAAGCCGGCGATTTAAAATCGGACGACTTAAAATTGCGTAGCTTGCGTTTAATTGCGGACCGCGACGAAAAACAAAAACGGGGAACCAGAAATTGTAGGAATTATTGCACCTTCGAAAAGTGTAAACTACGGCGATACTGTGAAAAATTAATTACATACCTTTGACACTTTGTTTCTCTGAAAGCTTCGGTGGTAGGGCTTGCATTTGCTGTTATATATTGCCAAGCGTGAAAGTGGCATGTAACTACATACATATGCAAGAGAGGATAGGATGATGATTTCAGAATTTGTTTATAACAATACAATAAATATGAAGGAACGAACTCGCTGGTATTAATTGGCATTAACTAATTCGCATAGGCACAGAGGAAGGAAAAATAAAATTAATTTGCTTGGAGTTAGAAAGCTATTTGATATCGTAAGCAATAGGTTCAAAATGTGAATGGAGAGAAGCTAATCAGAAAGCAAGGAGTTCGTGGACGGACTTTACTTTATATCCACTATATTACCACTGACTTAAAAGTTCTCGAAAGCAATATCATATGCAAAACTATGTCGTCAACTTCTGTGTTATTTATTCCTTATTACAACGAATAAATTCTCAATGTGATCGTTAGTAATGCTTTTCTATCAGTAGTTGTTGTTGATCTCAAAGTTCATTGCTGCTTGTGGACGGAGCTTAGTTCTCTTTCAAAGAATTCTACTGTCTTGTCTTTTCTTTTTCGGGATGTTTGCTATTTGAATGTCAAAATAAATGTGATGGCTTTATACTTTCTTTTGACAGGACTTCTCCACAAAACACACATTGCAGTTTATTGAAAATAGCGGTAAAACCATTTCCAACAATAAGATATTCATTGTGTACAATTTGTTCTTTTTCTATTGTTACCATTTTGGGACATAGAAAAATTTGTCCACATTTAGCAAAGTAATAAATATCAAAGAACGAATACAATATAATAATCGAAAGCATTATCATATGCAAAGGCATGTCATCAATTTTTGCGTTATTTATTCCTAATCATAACGCATAAATCCTCAATATGATCCGACTCGGAATGGAGCAAGGAACAATATCTCGGTATTAATAAACCATAACAGCACGCATTTGCACTACATTGACAGCGAAGTAGAATGGATGAAGTGCTTGCTCGCGTACGTATGCACGTAGAAGAGCTTGAATGACATCCACCGACAACAACGATAAGGATGAAAGACCCAAAACAAATGCCACCATATATCTGATCTGAGTTAGGGGAGTAGTATCCAATAGAGGAAGCGTACAGAAAGAGGAGAAAATACCTGGAAATCTGAAAATTGGATGTAGAAAGTGTGTATGGTATGCGAGAGGTGTCAAATAACAATACAAAATTCCAGCCGTGAACGTATTATAAATGACAAAGTTCTGATATATACAATGTGTTTAGTATTCCGAATTTTTAAGAGCGGCATTGGATAAGAACGTCCTTCTGGATAGAGAACGATGATTTCTGAGATAAATTATATAAGATTATTGAGAAAAAAAAATTTTGTGTATTATTCAATTTAACAATTAAAATTTAATTAAAAAGTCAAAAGTTACAAACAAATTTAAAATTATTCAAATTAAATATTCAAAGTGCGTACCATTTACATGCTGACAATAAGCAACACGATATTCAAATTCGTTTATGACATTATTTAATACCTGGGGAGCTATTAACCAGATTTTCTCGGTTATTCTAATCATCAGTGTTACTAGGTCGGTTTAGATACACTTTGAATTTGGGATAACCCGACAAGGAGAAATCGAGTGGAGTTAAATCGGGACATTTTCAACTGCTCCTCACTTCGCAATACATTTGTTTGGGAAAATGGTAGATGTTGGTAAGATAATTACGAATAGTTGAGAAGAAGAATGTGGTGGTGTACGATCCTTCTGAAACCATAAGGCGTTATCCGACAAGAGGCGATGTTCTACATTTGGATTATTTTCGCTGCAGTAATAGCAAACAATTTCCACCACTTAACTCACCTTCAATAAAAAGCAAGCCCATTGCCGACAATTTCCCATTCCCCTCTATTTTTTTGGCTTGCTCTTACCGAGGTCATGTTAGGTACTCTAAGGATTTTGATTTTAAAATAGTTGGTTATAAATGGAGTTAGGCGGTCGCCACTTTCTGCCACTCATTGTGCAACTACACGAGCTAGTAGTAGTGTGCTTGCCACTACAAGAACCGTCCAGTCGAATCGATCACGCGGCACTGGAAGTAGATTCGCTAACAGTAATTGGGTCAAATTCACAGTATTCCAACACCAAGCGCCCTACTCTACTTATAATTGATCTATACAGCAAATGTATAGCATATTAATTAACTTTTTGTAACCGATAACTGAAACCTAACATAAAATATTGTTGTTCGTGTTTGATTGTCGATCGGCATGCTACCAAACCGGTGTTGATGAATCGATACGCTGACATGAACGTTATTGCACTTTAGACAAATTGTAAAATTTACAAATTAACCCGCAATTCAGCGTCAACTTTGAGGGCATCAGTGTCTCTTGAAAACTTCAATTGTTACAGCAACTATTCATACCACAGATAAACAAGAAACAAGGTAGCCTGAAGGGGTTGAGGAGTTGACTAACCTTCCCCATTACTCCAGTAGGTACATTGCTAGGTCCCCTTTGGTTCCGTGATTCTTTGTTGATAGCATGGACTCTACCTGGAGTGACATGTCCTTCTCAAGTTTCTCTTCTTTTTTGTCTTCTTACATTAAAACAGAGCTGTGTGCCTTTTCAAATCAGTCCAGTTCATTTATCCAACGCAACATTGATGGGGCTAAGAATGCTTTGAGTTTTTCTTTCCTCGCAAATAGGTTGCTAGACTCACTAGTCGTTTCTCCTCTTTAATTTGGACCTGAGATAAACAACAACTGATGAGCTACTCAGTCCACCTGTCGGATATTGAAAGCGGTGTTTTCTAGCTACTCGTGAAAAACTATAACTATCCATATCAGCAAGAATGACCATTTAATTAATTCACCCTATCGAGCATAGAGGTCGTTTAAAGTCTTCGGCTTATGTCCAGTTCCTTGAAGTTAACGATTGAAGACCCTAGTTAAAGGGAGGAAGAACGTCCAAAATGCAGCCAACCTAGTGCATGTAAGAAGTTCTAATTCATACTTCTGGGGAAAAAGACTACTGATTGTAAGTCTGTTACAAGAAGATGCATTTCTCATATTATTGATTACTCCTACTCTTAGTATTCGAGGTGTCCGTCTTATAAATTTCATTCTTTTGGCTTCTATTTCTTCCTTACGATATTGTGCTTTCCATTAAACTTTATTTTGATCATCCCGTATTTTAGTATGTTCCATAATATTCTATTAAAGTTAAGTTATTTTTCTTGCGTCATGTGTTGTGAACATTATTTATTTATGAGCTGCTCCTTCTGTATTGAAGTTAACTTTTAATATATATGATTTTCATATTTCATTGTGTTGGTTTTCACCAATGTATATCCTTGTTCCTTTTATATTTATTTATAAACATCGGTTGTCATATTATTCAAACTGGTCTGTTTTACGCTTACAAGTGAAGGTATGTTAAATGATGACCCATATGGCTAAAAATAAGTGACAGCATATAAACAACACTACATACATAGAACTATATGCTAAAAAGCAGAATAATTCAAGCCGAAATGCAGAATAGAACTGTCACCATGAGGACAGCAAGAGAGTGTCCTTAAACGACTGATAATTTTGGTACAGTTTTCTGGGTTACTGTTCGTCATTAGTTCCTATTTTTCTGATAATGATACTGAGAGGTCCGTTTTAGTTAGTGAAAACCGTTATTAGCCGATGTCTGGCCGACTCCTTTTGGCCCGAAGTTGATGCTTTGGACATGGATGACCTTTATTTTCAACAGGACGGCGCTACATATCACATAAGTCGTGAAACAATCACGTTATTACGAGGGCTGTGTTTGTTTCAGCCTCCGATCGCACAGTATAAAGACCAGGCATGCGGTAGGTGGCTGGTAAGGCTGTGCATTTCGTCCTCCACGCGCTCTGTCACTGCCGAGTCCAACACGCCATTTCTTATTGAGCTGCTATCACGTAAACATGGCTGTCTCCATTGATTCTCCTGCGAAGTGTTAATTGCGAAGTGTTATTCCTTTCTGGCAGGCAGAAGGGAATAGTGCAGCGGCAATTCATCGAAAAATGAAAGTGGAGACATGCTAGCTTCTGGAATTGTTCTGATCTATGACAATGCCCGTCCTCACACTGCTCGTGTAACCCAACCGCTTTCTGAGGAATTTAATAGGGACTACCATCTTCTTCCTGAACTGAAGAAGTGGCTTGGGGGCAGCGCTTCCAAACTGACCTAGAGCTCAAAGGAACCGTCACAACTCACTTCAAATCATTGGCGGCAACATTTTATGAAGATGGTATTGCAAAGCTTGTTCACAGATATGACAAATACCTCAATCGACAAGGTGATTATGTAGAGAAGTAACCTTTATTCTACATTACTTTTGGTAATAAAATCATCTTTTTTATATTTACCCGTCTTTCCTTTATAGCCTATCGGAGATCGAAAAACAAAGCAGCAATCGTACATTCAAAATTTGCAGGACATGTAATTTCTCGAAATGAATACTGGTCGCCAAGATCTTGGGATTTGAGTGTTTTAGACTAGTTTCTTTGGGGTTATGTGAAGGATAAGGGCTACGCAAACGGTCCAACAACAATTAAACAGCCAAAAGACAACGTCAGAGCAGAAATACGTAAACTATGCCCATAAATGTGTGAAGTTGCAATGAAAAATTTCGCCAAAAGAATGGCCATTTGCAAGAAAAGCCGAGGAAGACATTTACCAGATATTGGGTTTCACATTTAATGCTTGGGTTTTAACTCTAATTGAAATAAAAATATAATCAGTTTTTCAAAAACAAATCCGTGTTTCATTTAATTTAAAATGACGGCTCTTATTAGAAAACCCTGTACGTCTGTGGAAATTTGCTAAACGCAATATTGCGTTTGTGCGTAGGTGAGTATTTTGCACCCGCACCAGAGAAGCAGTGGAACTGGAGAATATTCAGAAACAATAGAGGAATTGAGCGTAGTCGGACAGTATAGTATGATGGAAAAAGTATAGGCAAGTAGAGACAAATGAAAAAAAGGGGGTTCGTTCTCTTCGAGAGTTACCGTCAACATTCGATCTCACGCACGGATTCTGAGCCTCTCTGGACTTCTACTACCACAACTACTGCCGACTGCATACATGTGCGAGAGACTTTCGAATACAGAGAGCACGGAGAGGCACCGAGGGCACAATATGCCGGCATGCCCTGCCGTATTCGCTCGTGTACCATCGCGTTCGAAACATCGTCTCCGCCGCGTTTGTTGACGTTTCGAATATTACTCGTAACGTTATTTTACGACGTGGGGCATGTAAAGTTATTTCATAAGTTTTACCGAATCGCCCTTCCGAAACTTCGCGTGTATATTGGACGATTTTAGTGCAATTGTGTGGTGCTTTAAAGTGTGCGCGCGTTATCATCGTCGTTTTTTCCGTTCGCTTTCGAAGACTTTTTCGTGCCGCGAAAATGTGCGAAGCGAAGTCGGAGCGGTTTTTTGACGCTTATTCTTGCGCGAATGTGTAAATGGTGTTTGTAAATATGTGTGATATGTGCTTCCCGGCGCGATGGATTCTTCGCAGAAATTCGAGTTAATTTCTAATTAAATTAGCGCAGTACGCGGTTTAGACGTCGCAAGCAGAAGGGCGAACGGATCGTCGAAGATGGAAAGTAAGTTTTGCGGAAACGAAACATGTTTGAAAGCTTGTTAATACTATTTACTTTCGTGTTCTCACTTCTCTGTATCGTATTTACTTTGGAACTAGTTTCGGCTATGCGCTCGTCTTTAGCACGGTTACGTATGTAGGTATGTAGGGTAAGGGATATTACTCAAATTTAAATTATATGGAAGTGTAAAATAACTTGTATGCTTGTAAGTATGTGAGGGAATTGAAACAAGAAACCTTATTTTACATGAAATACGAGGGATAACCTGAATTTATTTAGCCTACTTATTTTTTAAAGTAAAATAAAATGGAAGTAACCAGAGAGCACTTTCGAACTATAATTTACTGTGATTTAATGAGAGGTTTAAGCGCCTATGAGTGCAAAGAGAGTATAGATGCATTTTTAGTGAACAAGCACCTTCCTTGGCGTCCTCCTCCGGTTGTTAACGACAAAAACATTGCTGTTGTAGGAAAAAGTATTGCAGATGACAATAAAGCCGCTTATGCGGTAATAGAACATCAACTCAAGATTGGATCCTCAGCTGTTAAAACATTCATACACGATCACCTGCATTTAAAAAAGTGGTAAGTCGTTTTATGCCGCATGACCTTCCCGACTTCCAAAAACTGAGTGCGTGTGAGAATTTTCCATGAAACTTTAAATTTATTAAATAATGGCAGGCACCATTTTTTTCCAAAAGAGTGACAGGAGAAGGAACTTATATTCCCTCTTTTGACCTTCCTACGCGCCAAGAGAGTTACAAAGATGGGGAAACTACTGTAATGACTAAGAAGCAGCGAGCTATGAAAAGGTTATGTATGTGGTGTTTTTCAGAAGTTCGGGCTTAGATGGACAAAAGCAAAAGTTACAGCTAAGTGGTACACTAACAAGTGTTTGCTCGAAGTGTTTAATAGAGTTTCAGACCATGACAATGCATCGTTCCATACGGCAGTTTTAACTTTCCCGTTTTTGGCTGACAAAAATATAAAAGTAATGGATGGAATAGCAATGTGTGCTATTTTTTGGGCTTAAACTAAATTTACGGGGTAGAAGGTTTTTGTCTGAAGAATACATAGATACCGCAGTTCACGCTTATTTTGAAGGCTTTTAAACAGTGGAAAGAAAGAATGGTCATGTATATCATTGTTAAAGGGAATTAGTTTGAGCATATTTAAAATTAAATTCTAGAAAATATTAGCCGCGTTTTTTATTCTCAATAATTTACACTTTTACACTCTTTAATTTACAAATTGGCAAGTGCTATCACTAAATGCTAACTACAGAGAGCCCCCGACTTCGCTTTCCTAAACTTATTTTATCGCTTTTGCAAACGGTAATACGTGTACATAGACGGTTTTGGTAAATAATTTTTGTATACACTCGCTTTTGCAGATTTCTTTGCTTGTAACACTTACCTACCTGTTTTTGATCGAAATATGAGATTTATGAAAATTGAATTTATATACAATCTGTTAATTTGAAAACATCGCAAGCGGCCTACATGCGAAACTAGTAAAATTTCTATTTCTTATTGGATTCCCGACAATTTGACCTCAGTTCAAGAAGAAGGTGGTGTAAAATAGTGTAGATGTTTAGTACTCTTCAAGCAATTGAAAACCTGCCTTAACGTTTCTCAAATATCTCCAATAGTTTTCGACATATTTGCACAAATTTCAAAATAGTATTTTAATTAGAGCGCCCTCCACTCCACAAATGGGGGATTCCCCCGATAAGAATAAGTGCAATAATTTTGCATTGGATCCCTCTACAAATCCACAAAATTTTAATTTTTTGGGGATTCCGCCGGTGTTCCCTAGAATTACTGAAGAATGCAAGCGTAAATCTCCAGAAATATTTGAAATGATTAGAAAAAGATTGAAAATATGCTATATTATTATCTTCAACAAGTGGGTAAGAGTTTTGGGAAGTAAGGTTAAGATCATGATGTCTACTTACTTATCTTCATTCTCTCATACCATGATAGGTGTCAAGGTTAAGATCATGGGATATTAATCAAAAAAATGACCGGTCCTTGCATTCTAATCATCTAATAAAACCACTCTACAAATTTCAACTTTGCTTTTGCATCTGGTTTGAAATATAGTGAACCTATTTAAAATTGTGGGGCTGAATTCAGTGAAAAAAACTATTTTTCTCTATCACATCACATTTTCCAGGTACACAATACTAACACACGCGCATGAAATACAGTGTGGGTGCACGTTAATGAGTTTAAATGCATCAAAACAATTACAATAACAAAAACTAATAAATATATGGGTTTACCTAATTTTGAGTTTCTGAATTCACCCGAAAAATAACATTTCCCTATGACTTCACCGAAGTTAGATATGCAGCATAATTTAAAATTTTGATCTTTATTTTGATTTGATGATGCTTTTATGTTGTATAGTGTTTCATAATAGCTTCTAACTAGACACCAATAATAGTCTCCCATTAATGAAGCTCTTCAGTGCCATTGGTAACGATTTTTCATACTAATTGTAAGTACGTTTTGGTGAAAACGCTATGGGAAGAAGTCAAGATGTGAATGTAAACAGTTAATTTTAAGCGACATTCTACACCAGGTGTTGTCGTTTACCAACTATCATTCACTATGAAAACATAATCATCATATTTCATATTACTCAAAAGGCCATGAACAGTTGTTTGGGAAAAGGGTCGAGCAGCTAATTCCAGATTTGTGCGCTTAGTATCAAATTTTGAATTTTTAAAGAAATTTCTATTTTGTGGTGCAGATACAGATATACTTTCTTTTAGCTCTGTTTTACTTATTGTTAATATAGGAAATGTGTGTTTCCAACAACGGAAGACTTGACGTTCTTTATCCATAGCTTATTCTTTTTTATTTTAAGAACTTACAATACTTTTGTATATTATACAAAATAAATGAAAGAACAGAGAATAGCAAAACACGAAATTTAAAAACCTAAATAACTAAAAAACCATACGTGCTAGCATATTTTTAAAGGTAGATTCGAATTCTACGTACAAAACTACGTACTAAACGATATATAGCATGTCAGATTCAAAATGTCTGACTACTACTTTTACTAGTTTCGGATGTAGCTCGCCTGGGAAGTTTTTAAATGAATGGACTCTGCATACTTCTTTAATTTATGTTTGTTATCTATACCGAAAATTTCCATAAAAATATTGAATTACATTTTGAATAGAATTAATTTACTGAACGATCAAAATCTTTAAACCGATTGGCACATAATGCATTTTATTTAATTACTCAACATTGCAATCGTTTTAAAAATGTTGATCATTCAGCAAATTAAAGTGATAGTCAGAGAATAAATACCAACAAACAAAAGAAAAAAAAAGGAAAATAATAATTTTTAGAAATATTCTGATGGTGTTGCATAGTCGTTCTCCAGATGATTACCTCCAGGCCCTCAAAGGATTACTTTTTAATAATCACGTTATTAGCCAGAAAATATTTTATATGAAAACTTGCATTCGTTTGTTAAACATACCAATTTCTTGGAGGAAAGATATTTTGTTAGAGACGATAAATTTATAAGAATATTTTTCTGTTTCAAAATATCGTTTCCAATGTGACTAGTTATCAGTCGTCACATTGCCATTTCTTGAATTTGTAATAGAAAATTTGACTCAAATTTAAGAAATTGCACAGCTTTTTAGATTTGAAACGCAAAGTAAGGAAGAACATTTTATAAAAAAAAAGTAGATGTTAAAGAGTTTCAATTTTCATTTTCGTACTCTGCTCGAAACATAAATGAAAGTTTTGTGTACAATTTGAATATAATGTATTTTCAATGTTTTCTTTATCATATTTGCAATTAATTATCTATCAGATATAACCTGTGTAATATCTACTACTTCAGCTAGCCTAATATGTAACTAGAATTTTCATACTCACAACCTTACTAGCAAAATGTAGGCGTTTCATTAGTTTATCCCACTAGATTACTGGGCAAATTATTCTGGTGATATACGAGTGCGATTCGTAAAGTAAGTTTCGTTTATTTATTAAAGAAAACAGCAATACATAAATAGGTTTTCATTATATACAACTTAAAGCCACAACTTCAGCTTCCTTTCTACGTGGTTGCCGTAAAGATTGAGACATTTGTTATAGCGATGAACCAGTTTCTTAATGCCCTCTTCATAGAACTCTGGCGGCTGTGAACTAACTCATGCTGTGACACTGTCCAGCAGCTCTTCATCGCTCTCAAACCGCTGTTCTCACTTGTGTGATTGTGAATCGCCAATTTTCACGAATTTTCTCTTCGATATTATTCAAAAGTTCCTCCGCCACAACAGTTGGTCTTCCACTCCGTTCTTCATCATGGATAGTTCGTCCTTCTCGAAACATATGGCACCGTCTTCTAACGAGACTGTTGCTCAAGTTCACGATGAATTTCAGCAGCCTTCATGTTCTTCATTTTAAACTACCAAAATAGAGAGAATATCTGAACGATTCTTTCACTAGCACTTTCAGCTTCACATTGAACCAGACTACACCGTAGTGTATATATCCCCACTCCTTTGCTAACTAGTCGGTAACGGAATTTACTTTACAAATCGCCCTCGTAATCACCAACTGCTTCGATATAGCGAATTTTTCAGCGTCTCTAGATTTCCGAGATTAGCAATTAAAAATTCTGAAGAATACTGCATAGCATATCGCCAGATTGTGAGTAATTAGTTTCTGGAACGTACACTCCTAATCACTAATCAATTACAGGCATAAACAATTATTGGCTGAAGCCCATTGTATTGAATATCATACACCTCGCGATAATTATCGTGTCTTGTACACCTCTATACTTCGCCTATGAATAGGTACATATAGTACGTAGATGTAATGATGCCAATTAGAGACAAATTATGTCACGTGCCTGTAACTAATTATCCGACTTTTCTTCTGTTTCTCGATCGCAAATCCCAGGCGACTCGCTTCCTTAAAAATGCCCTCCTTCGCGTTCTAAAGACAGACTGTGAATTAATAGACAATTAGTGGATATGTCTTAATGTCATGTGCGGAGCACCTAATTGAAATTAATGAAATTTAAATCGAACGTTAGGTTATTGTATAAGTAAGACCTATTTCCTACGCCTACTGCTTCTTGGCAAGTGTTCACTAATTATTTGTATCCTTTGGGTTGTAGGATTGTATTTAATTTTTGTAGTAGATGGTCGAAGAGAAGTCGTCTATTAGCTGAATTTATTGAAACTTGTAACGAAAATTGTAACCGTTACAATCGGCAAGGATCTCGTAAGTCGATGCGGAGCACATTTTAGAATAGACTTATTTGAAAAATGCATGAATTAACTAATTTGATCAGTAAATTTGTACTACATCGCTAATATGAAATAATAGCAGTTTACTAGGTACGCAGTATTTATTGATTTATGTATATGCTGTTTGAATAAGATAGATTTAGGATAGTGTGAATCTTATGTTTCGGACTGCCTGATCTAATCTTCACGCTCACACCACAAAACATTGCTGTATTACTACATTTCTTATGTTCCAAAACTGAAAAGATGTGCCAGCATGGACTGAAATGTGAATTTTAGCAAGTAATCCAGTTCGACTTCCCTATTGGATATTTACAACATCCAACTATGCAATTTTACGTTTAAACATGTATTACATCAGCCAGAAAATGTAAACGTAAGTTATTAAGAAACATAATAACATACTTCTCGTTACTCATCTCGTCATAAGTTATTAACCTCACGTAGAAGTATAATAAATTAATAAATCCTAAAGGACATTTAAAATTCAATTTATCCACTTACGTGCCGAGATTAAAAAAGCCGATGGCTGTTAAAATATTAACAGTTTTAAAATCGAATTTAGGCGCAGCGATATGCTCGTACAAACACATACTAAATGGGGCGTGCATAAATGAAAAGCGCTCTCGTTCGTTTAGTACTACAGGTAAAGTGGCTCTGTATTACTTTAAGTGCAAACTTCATTGCCACCATTTAATTAAGAGAGATTTTATAGAGTTGATTATTACTTTTTGCCTCGCTTACATTTGAACTTCCGTCTACTTTAGCACCTCCATTTACGTCTCCAGACATATTTAGTACATGCATACGCGTCTAAAGACGTGGAAGTTAATGCTTTTAAAATGTAATGGGGTACCTTGGATTTTTTGCTTCTTGTTTTTTAATTGTAAGAGCATGCCATTCTAAAGAGAGGATCGGTTTTCCTTGATTTCTGTAATGTATAAAGTTATATGTACAATTTTTACAGGAATTTCGTAAGGTGTACATGTATGCAACATCGAATTAGATAATTAAAAAGGAAGAGTCACGGTTCTAATGGAGTTAGAGGATTGATTAACTCAGATTGGAAGGAAGATAAAAGTTTCCCATATTGAATTAACTTATTGGGTCACTCTACAACTTTTCCTTAGTTTAAGAAAGAACTAATTTACATATTCTAACTGGCTCTTTCAAGAAACGATATTTATACGGTGTTGGTTGGGACAAAATGTCATCCATTTCCGGTATAGTCCATAAAGCTGAAATAAACCAACCCTTACCATGTTTACTTTTCCAAATAAACCCATCTACGTGGCACTAGCGCATATGGATTTGAAACCTGTGAGTGCGGGGTTTCTCCACTGAAGATGACAACTTAGTTGTCGAAATATGTAAATGAATTATTTCAGTATCAGCTTTGGCAGGAGTTGTTCTGTTTTATTTTGTGAATTTATCTAAACCGCTAGAATTACAAAATTAGTTAAGGCTAGCTTCCCAATTACTAACATTTATTGGACTAAATTGTACTAACATTTATTGGACATGCCGTTTAAAGTAGGTAAGTAGCTACTACAAATGATATCGGAATAGTTGATTCCGAAGACATTAGTCCTGAGATGAATTTAGGTTCCTATACAAGAAATTCAGGTCTGTTCCTAAAGGTTCTTAAGACAAATAGTGCCCTTAAATTGCCATTCAACTCCTATCTGACTTGGGATTACACTAAAATTAAAAATATTTGAATCTGATGCTTTGTATTACTACAGAAACATTAGGTAGCATTTAAGGAGAGTGTTTCCTCTCATTTGGCAGCGTTGAAGAGATTAGGTGGAATTTTTGAGGAGAATACCGTCCTAACAGAATTCGTTTCTCTTAGCAATCAAGTTAGTTGGGCTTTCCATGATTTGTCCCAATTGAATGGGCGATGTGGAATTTGGGAGATTTGAACTGCTTCGACATAAAGAAAGATATATCCTGTTTGTAGTAGCTTGTTACGAGGGGACTGAATGCTTCAAATAATTTTTAGATACAGACCTAAATTTCTTCCGTAAGGGACTAAGTGCCTTGGAAACTAAGTGTTATTAATACGAACCAGTTTAGAGATCACCAAAAGTGCCCAGCATCACTGCGCACTATTTCAGCCTGCATACATAATTTAAAACGCAGCACTTGCTACATCGAAGAACAAAGTAGCAACCAGTTAATTAGTAGTGAATTTGGAAGTTTTTTGGAAGTTATTTTTAAATTATTATTATTTACATATAATTTATACAGAAATATGTTATGTAAATTATTATGAATGCTCTCTACTTTCTAAACGAGCATAAAGCAAGTAAGCATGGTATCCAAGAAGACCTGAGAAAGCAGTCTTAGAATATGTAAAAGTAGAACTGTGGAATATGGCAGCAAAGAAGAGACAGAATAGGAAGGTCCAAGGCAACAAATATTTTTGAGGACCTTAAAGAAAAATTTTTACATTTACTTTGCAAGTTTTGACATTCGCAAATTGTAAAATTATTAGAAGAATCTATAGTCTTAGCAATCTCATAATTAATACGAACGCTTGCCAATCCGTTTAGTTGCACCTGGTCCACCGATGAGTTCAGAAAGTTCTTAATTCGTTTCTTCCGTCCTGCTACTGTTATGGGTAATACCAGGAAAATCCGCATCGAAATTGATATATATATATTGGTAAAAAATTCAAGGACGCCGTCTCGAAAATTTCCTTAAGCAAATCTATTGGCTATGTACTGAATTTAAAATTGGTCTTATAGATTTGCGTTAATACCATTATTTCTTCAAAGATTTCCTCATTTATTTCATTTTTATACTTTTCTTGCAATTATGTTGCCTTTGAAGTTATGTTGTCTTCGTTTATCTCATTAAATTTCCTTAAAACTTCGAAAAATTAGCAAATTGAACTGCTTGAAATTGATGGCATCGAGTCCATCTATTAATCAATTAATATTGTGATTTGGTTTTCAGTTGGTACTTATTTGCACTCTTCAAGAACTAGTTCCCATGATTTTTTTTTATTCTTGCGTGTCTTTAATTAGGTTCTCAATATTATTTTCTCTAGGTCCAATGTTCCTTGACGAGATTCAATTACAATATTTGTGCGAAGCAATAATTTTAATATTGTCAACCAAACTGTAGACATTATTACGCTTTCAAACTTTGATAAATATTTTCCAAGAGCTGAAATCTATGATTTTGCTTTATAGGGAAGCTTTGTTAAGTCGAATTCTTTCAAGGTAGATCTTACAGATTTCAAGTTTAAAGCTACTGATTTTGCTGCATCTAGCATAAGTGATCATCTTGTTTCGCAATGCAATCAATGTTATGCAATGAATATCCTGATAACTGCTCTTTTCGGATCTCCACTAAAGAAATTATGTATTTCTTGAATTGTGCTAAAGAAAGTTATATCTAGATACCGTTCTAATAGCTTCTTCCAAAGTTTGGTCTGGTCATTAATTTCATTTAAAAAGCAAACTTCCTATTCTTTTATTTTCTAAAACCCTTCTGTCTAAATTTCTGCGCGGAACATAATTTTCTATGTCTGAAATAGAGTTTGCGGTCATATAGTTTTTCAAACCAAATTGGATTGGAGTTCTTATTCAAAATGTAACACGGTGTACAATAATAATTGATTTTAGGTGCTCCAGCACAACGAATCTCAATGACAAAAGTCCCCGTTTGGAAGTTTTCTAGAGAACAAACCATATGAACATGCGCGATTTGATGTATCTTTTCCAATATTTTGAGGAAATTCAAAGCGGTTGGTTTGTACAAAATCATTTTAATTGATTCGGGTTATTTTTGTCAAGAACTCCAATGTTAGAAATAATTAGACTTTCAATACTCGATAACCTATCTTTTGGAAATACAACGTCGTTTGCATTTGAAGAAGCAGTAATATTGATAACTTCATTTGCTGGTTATGCAACTTCCTTTTGTTATTGTGCAGATATTTTGTATATTTGTTTCAGTTAGATGGTCTCCTACAGTTTCATTTTCATTGCTGCTGCTTGCTTCTTCAAATGACGCGAAATGTTGTTCGGATGATTCAGTGCTGAAGAACTCGTTATTGGTATCAATTCTCCTATTTCGGTCTCCCTCATTTTTATCTTCTGACTCTCGCTTCCACCACTTTCACATTGCATCTTTATTGGGGAAAGTCTACCGACATGTTATTATACAATTAATTTGATTGAAATTTAATAATAACAAAAGCATAATGAGAAGGGCCCACAAAATTTGGAGTGCGAAAATTTTTAGTTGTTTGCATATTCCTGTGCTTCTAAACTCAAATAACTGTATTGTTATTTTCGATTTCGTGTAGGGAAATGTGATTATAAACAACGTTAGAATACACAGTTCCTGTAAAAATCGAAATATTATTGTTATTTTCTAAAAACGAAATCAAAAAATATTTGCGTACAAGCGTACCATCCTTTTATCACAATTTAGTTGGTTTCGCGATTTTAACATTTACTTGATGTAAGCATTATAAAATAATAAAACAAGAGATGCTCGCCAAAATAATAAAAATTCATAACTTCAAGATTCAACGTGTCAAAATAGTAACTCTTGAATTATGTAGTAAGAATCGAGGAGTGTTAAATCGGAGAATTATCCTTTTCTTTGATCGCCTCTGATTCCATGCACAAAATTTTTCGATATGTTGACGTTAAAAAAACGCTACAATATTCCATTAAATAACGGCAAAATTTCAAACTTTGACTAAAGAGAAAACTATAAAGCGATTGTATTCTAGACAGAAGGTCTAGAAGGTATTCGAATTGAAGAAGTCAAACCTATCCCGTTAAGGAAAGATGTTTGAGTTGTGTCAATCGGCGTCATACTTCTTACAAATATACTCAGCCTGACCTACGTCTACGATACAAATTGACACCTATCAGTTACTCATTACTTTCACACTTTAAAAACTATTCACGTAACTTCAACATTTTTACGAGAAGGCCATCAATAAGTCTTCTGTAAAGACGTCAATACCTAACATTTGTGATGTGTGGAGGTCGTGACCTAAGCTGTTGCGTTTGCAAATGCATACTATGGAGCAGAGGAAAGCAATTTGTGTATAGCTAGCGCAATGTTGCATTATGTCAATAAATTCCGCATAACTGTTTTTGCAAACATTTATGTAAAGTTTGTTGAGGAGCAATTAATATGCTAATGTATGGTTTCATTAAGCGTATAAGTTAGTAAGCATGTGAATATATTATTATAATTGTTAGTCCGTACACCTACAGAGACATGTTCGGAACTATTTAAGATCTTGTTAATTATTGTTTGCATATACAGCAAAACTACTTGGAATTTCTTTTATCTCTACATAAAGTTCTTGCTTATCCTATATATGGGGAAGGAAGTTGTTGAATTTATTCATACCCAAAATTCTTCGCAAATCTACTAATACTAAAGCACTTTTTCCTACACATCTTTGTCGTCCAGACATTCCCATTAAAGTAACTGTATATCGAGTTGCTTGAAGAAGATTAAAAGCCATCCAGTTTACCGGAGGAAATTTTCAGTAAAAGAACTTGAGAAGTACGAGTAAGATATTTGAAGCTTATACGATATTAATATCATAGCATCGAAAACTTTTCTCATACGAGAAGCGTCGTTATATTTTTCTACCTACCTATCTACAACCTACCTCGTTTCAAATTCCTTTTTCGTAGAGTTCTAGTGGCACTCAAAAAAAAAAAAGGTAAATAGGGAATCCAGTATCTAAGGAATTTCCATTCAAGTACATGATAAATACCGTGCATCGTAAACTATAAGCGTTCTATGCGACCCATAATGGAGTTCAAATTCTGAACGCTTTAGGCATTTTTATACGGCACATAATACAAGCTCCCGTTTTATGAATATTCGACTTGCTTCGGCAGGTACTACGTATGTATAACGTACATCTAATAAATATTTAAATGGGGTGAGTTTTATTCATGACTATGTTATACATACTATCGTAATAATTAAAATAAAATATGCTACATAATAAAATCAATATAAGTCGATTTACTGTCTAAATTTGTAGGAACTGTAACAAGAGAGTTTCTGGCAGACCTTTTGACTTCAAATTTGATTATTGAGAAACTTAGATCTACTATCTCGGTTAGGATGTTCCCAAATACGCATTTCGACAACTTAGTTATCGTCCTTAACACAGAAAATAAAGGAGAGGGAGGAAATATCAATGATCAACATTGGTTAACACTTTTAGATAGTGATTGGAAGGATTGTGGTGTAGTTGCTGGCACTACATCACATCGCTAAACTACTGACCGCACAATTATTTAATTAGTTCATTGGCACGTGTTTCGCTAGCAACTAGGTAAGCATCTTTAATACCGTTAAAGATGAACGATGAAATTCTTAAATCCTAATCATGCAAACTAGATAAACCCGTCCTTGGGGTCGTACGTTTTCTGTTTGCAGGGGATGGAAATAATTCCGAGAACGAACACCCACGGCGTCTTAAACCTTGTAAATAAGGTCCATTTACCCTGACCTGTGTATCTCGTCTCGGACCAATTTACTGTCTAAATACACATGCAAAGGGAAACTATTGCTAAGGGTTTGCACTCCCTCTTAAATAAATTTTAAGTTTCAATTAATTTACGCGTACCGCTATGTATCTAAATTGAATCTTAAGCAAGAATTGTTGCAACGAGTCTCTGATAATATTTTGTTTAATAAATTGCGAAAATACACTTCTCTACAGTCCAACATAGCGAAGACATTTCTACTAATTAACTACACACCGGACAAGAAACATATATTACCTGTTTATAATAGGTCGAAAAGCACGAAGTGACTGATGGGCCCGATATCTTTATTTAGAGGAATTGTATTTTTGGGTATGTGTATTGCTTCATGCGCATCTACTTCGCGCGGTTAAATTACACCTTTTATTAATTTTAAATGTTAATGTCATGCCTCGCTTCGAACATATCCTTCGTAACACTCGACGTATCTATTCTACCGTAGCGCAAATGCGCCACGTGCTCTTTGAATCGTGTAGCTTATTATACCTCTGGATTGTCCTATATATGCTTCATCCCATTCACTACAACCAATTATCTAAATTCTCGACTGTTCTTCGAAATTTGTTTTGTTTTTCGGGTTTCCTAATAAATTCTTAGATGTCAAATACGCCTTCATGTCTTGTTGTTGTAGGATGTTAGTAATCCCTATCGAAATCGTTCGCAAGTCCCTGTAGAGACAAGTAGCGTTGAATTTCTTCTGTCAGCTTTTTTCATTTTTCAAATCTTTTCTGATTATAAATATTTGATTATTAAAGAAAGCATTGCAAAAAATATTTTTTAATGAGCATGAAGGAATTCAAGATGAATTGTGTAAGGAGAAATTAGTTTTGTGTATTCATAGTGTATTCATAAATGGCCAAATTATCTGAAACTGTAACTAAAGAATTAGTTTTTCCTTCTTATTTTTATTTGCTTGGAATTGGACACTTCAAATTAATGTCTATGTAGCAATTATGTATAAGTAGTTACTAACGCTCGAATTTATTGAGATATTAAAGCAGAAAACACATTTCTGTGTTATGTATGTAACGCACAATTGAACGGATCATTCAAAATCATAAACGTGTTACTAGACGGCAACTTACACATTCACCTGATGTGTTGTTTGATGCAATGTGCTGTTATGTGGCGTGAAAAGATCCACTGCGACCAGATAGAGTCAGATCGAACCAGACATCAGTGCGTCTCTGATAAATGTGCAGACATCACACATACTATTCAAGTGGTAAATCACCTAAGGCCCGGCAATTGTTGATATCAAAATTTGTTAATATACAAAAATGTTATAGTATAATATATGTTATTAATCATCATAATCGTGAACGAAATTAATTTAAAAAAACATGCCAGAAATCATGATTCGCTATATAATATAAAGTAAAGCACTGCAGAAATCAAACTATACAATAATAGGCATGGTAAGAGATAGCAAAGGAAATGAACAGTAGAGATTAAAATTCAAAAAAAGTATTTAATTTTAATTATTTAAAGTACGTCCGCGACGTAAAGTTTCAACTTGCCATAGGACACTAATGATCTTTAAATAAGTCACAAACATAAAATGCATCCCGACCAAAATTATTTCGTAAGGATTCCACAGAAGAAAAAGCATGATCTGTTAGTATCATAGTAGGTCTTCTCTGGTTCAAGGTCATTATTTATACATTGCATATTATGTAGACAACATGATTGAAGACTATATCATCTACCAGATCCAGCTTGTACTTCCATATATTTTAGAAAAATTGTCCATATTGCAGCAAAAATTCTAAGGCTATTTTCGACCACTTGTCTGAATTTTAAAAGAATATAATGTATATATATATATATATTTCGTGACCTTTTTATACTTATCTTATATGATAGATCTCTACCACTAATAGGTCAATAAAACAAGGCTGGTTTGAACGATAGTTATATTTTCAGAACGTTTACAAACGTTTTCGGAATACCTTCTTCAGTGAAAATATAACTAGATAAATATATAAACAAACATTTGTTTTTATTTGGGAACTATCAACAAAATGACTAATGACTAGGATTTCTTGATATAGAGGATGTGTAACCAACTTTTATATATATATAAATTATAAAAACTAAATTGTTGTTTTGTTCCGTAAGAAAGGATAGTATTGATGAGATATTAGATTCATTTAATAGTTATCATAATAGATTAAAATTTACATATGAGAGAGAATCTAATAACTCATTGAGTTTCCTGAACGTGACAGTCATGCATAATAACGGCATTGTAAAAACAAATTGGTATATAAAGTCTACCAATACAGGAAGACATTTAAATTATTTTTCAGAAACATCAAAATTACATAAAATTAATGTAGTTACCGGTTTAGTTGATCAAGCGGTTAGATTAGCTAATCCTGAATTTAGGGAAAAGAATTTAAACAAAGTTAAAGAAATCTTAGATAAAAATAATTATCCAAATAGTTTTTATGAAAAAATAATAAAAAATAGAATTAACAAATTATACAATAGAGGAATTAAAAATAATAACAATAAATCTTTTAACGCTATTCCTTATAAAAAAGGTTTAAGCGAAAAAATAAAAAAGAGTTTAATAAAAACAACATAAACATTACCTTCATTCCAAATTATAGTAACAGATCTCTTTTTACTAATACTAAATCTAAAATAATTAAACAAAATCAAAGTAATGTAGTTTATAAAATAAACTGTAAAGACTGTGATGGTTGTTACATCGGTCAGACGAAACAATATTTAAAGAAAAGGTTGTATAGCCATAAGTATTCTTTAAATAATGATTTTGGTGCAATGACCGCTGTAACAAAGCATTACAAAGATCTTGGGCATTACTTTGATTTTGAAAACACAATTATATTAAAAACAGAGAATAATTATAAAAAAAGACTAATATATGAAATGATAAATATACAAAAAGACACTAAAACTATTAATTTCAGAACCGATATTCAAAATTTAAGTAATGTATATAGCAATTTGTTAAAATGACATTTGCATTTCTTAAGAAGGAAACCTTTGGCTAGGTTTTTAAATTTGGGTTTTCCCTAGTCCTTGAATAGAATTGTTAAGGTTTCGACAAAGATTTTTTGATATAAGCTTTTACTTAATTTGCATGTATGTTTACACATTAATTTAGTTTTTATAATTTATATATATATAAAAGTTGGTTACACATCCTCTATATCAAGAAATCCTAGTCATTAGTCATTTTGTTGATAGTTCCCAAATAAAAAACAAATGTTTGTTTATATATTTATCTAGTTATATTTTCACTGAAGAAGGTATTCCGAAAACGTTTGTAAACGTTCTGAAAATATAACTATCGTTCAAACCAGCCTTGTTTTATTGACCTATTAGTGGTAGAGATCTATCATATAAAAAAAAAAAGAATATAATTGAAGATTTTGGTCAGTTCATTACCACTAGTATTCTATAGGGTTGGAAGCGGTATTTCCTTCGCGTAGAAACTTGATATGACACAATTACATGCGGGAATCGTATATTGGCAGAAACTGTCAACTTTTTGTCAAAATGTTGCTATAGCACAAACTTATGTTGCATAAAATTGTATAGTGTTTTACTTACCAGTTGGGATAAGCGAATTTCCATATACAAATTTTATAAATCTGCTGAAAACATCACTTAGTTTCCAAAGCGTTTTACACCTGTGACGAGTTTTTAAATAATAATTTTGGTGATTTTATATAATTACTATAACTTTTTTATTATATAGGTTCTTTTAACCAACCTAGTTTTGAAAGCAAAAATGAAAGAATTAATCTTTTAATGAAATATAGTTTTTATTCAATATAATCTCCCGTTACTTAACACACTTATTCCAACGATCCTCCAATATTTTTATACCATCACTATAATGATTTTCCGGAAGCTTTGCAATATACTTTACAAAATACAAAATATATAATTGTTTTACCTTTTTGAAGATAATCAATCAACAAAACTCTTTTTGCATCCCAAAAAACTGATACCATAACCTTTTGCCGATCGCTCTGTCTTGACTTGTTTTGGAGCTAAACAACCAGCTTCAGTCTACTGTAAATGTTCTTGTTTCAGTTTAGGATAATTATGGTCTCATTTATAGTTATAAAACGACGCACAAACTCGGTTTTATTCTGCTTAAAACCCTCCAAATAACGCTGAGAAATGTTTTCGATTCAGTTTTTGTTGAATTGTTAACGAATGCGGCACTAGCTTTCCGAATAGCTTCTTCATATGCAATTCTTCGTGTAAAATATGGAGTACTCGTCGTCCGAGATACCTATGGTATCAGTAATTTCACGCTTAGTCAAACTTGGATCTTTAGAAACAATATTACAGACTTTCTTAATAATTTCTGGTGTTGTTGCACTTTTTCTTGTATGAATACAATATACTTACCATCATATTGCATCATAACTAAGGTTTGATAAAAGAGTGGATGACGTGTTTAAGTAGTGTAAAGCGGGCTTTGTCTCCACTTACGTGCCAGGCGCAACATTAAAATTCTGAGAAGTAAGGGCGTCAGTCCGGTTTACACTACTTGATGATCACACGTCATCTACTCGTTTATCAAACCTTAATCATAACACAACAAAGTATTGTGTCCAGAACGCCTCACAATACTTCGTGACATATTCAACTCCATGCATTGCAACAGGGAAATGTGCCCCCAGCTTAATTCAAACTTTCTTATATCTCCAAACAACCAATTATTATTAAGGTACTCAAGCAATTCTTTATCTAGCTCTAAGTTCCCACACATCTTTCACTTTAAAAGACACATTCAGCACCCAACGACGCTAACGATTCGTTTAAAGAAAACCTAATCAAAAAATTATTACCATTGTTTGTGCATACAAAAGCACATTTACGACAGATGGAAGGTGAGCACGCGGAAACTCATGTAAATATCGAAGCATACAATTATGCATTGTTGTCCCGAATTACCGGTGCCAATTGCCCGTGCATAATGGAGAAAGGTAAATACATATCCACGTATGTATATGTAAGTACAGTGAGTCATAAACTTTCATATCGCCTCTCCGTCGTCGTCTTTATCTTTCAACAGCAGTATGCGAATACATCGGCGAAGAATAACAGCATCACACATCATTAGTTAATCTTGTTTACAGGCATAAATATACGGAGAGAATAGATAGGTGCTGCGTGCTAAAGTTTCCCTAATATTATGTATAGCTCGTATGTATGCAGGACCACCTGTTTATTGAACAAATATTGGAGCCGGTGGGTGTAGTATACACATAAAGTTTGGCACCCAATTGATTAGTGGAAGCCACCTGCTTGCTCGCTGTTGGTTACATGTAGTTTGTAATGTGTTTCGGGTATTGAAAAGAATTTACTGGGATAAATCCTTTAAAATGTGCGCCGTAGTAGGTTTTAAAATGAAATAAAATAACATCCTGAACAGCAACATCATAAGCATAGACATCAAGAAAAGAATTTTCAATAACACACTGCTCTTCAATCGAAATGCCTCTCATCCGACAATCTTACCATTCTTTTGGCATCTGGTTTGACAGGAATATTCAGTAATCTTGGATAATTCATTATGGGATAGATACAGAATTCAAGAACGCACTGAAATCGTTCAGCGATATTACGAACATCACGTTCTGTAGTTCCCACTTAACATTACGTAAAAGTTACGGCCCAAACAAGCGTCCAAATGAACGTTATACTCGTCCCCTCGTTAAAAAATTGAGTCAACTGGCTCAGTGTTCAACCAGAAAACGGCTGTGCATCATCATATCACGCAGTTAAATGCAAATATCGCCGTAGTACATGAAAATGTGAGTAAAAGTCCAAATTCCTTACCGTGCACAAGAACTAAGCTTTTCAACCGCCTCAACCTGGCGAAATATGTTTGTACATCCCTACAAGATTCAGCTAACTAAGGAGTTTAAGCCAGATCATCATCGTAGTCGCCGTGCGTTTGCAGATTGGAACATCTCAAAGTCTACCGTCATTTTGCCCCAAAAGTCTTCAACGACGAAGCGCAGTTATGGCAACAAACAAAATTGTCACATGTAGGAAAGAAAGAATACTTGGAGAATATGATGCACCCGTAAAAAATCATTGTTTGGTGTAGATTATGGGTTGGAGGCATCATCGGGGCTCACTTTTTCGAGGACGATGACTGCCGAATTTTAACTATCAATAGAGAGAGGTATAGAGATGTGATTACCTCTTATCTGTGGTCCAGTTTTAATGATATTAATATTGAGGATATGTTCTTTCAACAAGATGGCGCAACGAGTCACGCAGGTAGTGAAACGATCGCTCTATTGCGTGAGTCCATGGGCGAGTAATTCTACGAAGAGGCGGTGTAATCTGGCCATCAGGATCGTGTAACATAACGCTTTTGGATTTTCTTCTTTGGGGTTATTTGAAGTCATTTGTATACGCCAACTAAGATAAGATAAGAGATAAGATTACTTGAGGCGGCAATGATGCCTGTTCCACTGCGACCTTTCCAAATCTATTGTGGTCCTCATGCCTCCTTAGAGCACGTTCCCCAGCTTTATTCCTTTAATTAGACTTAACAGCTTTGAGAGCGGTTATTCCGCATATACCTACGTATATTTTTAAAGCAGACTTGAGGCCCTTGCTCCGTAATGCTGTTATATGCCTCCATAATAGAGTCCTGGACTGCCGTAAGCTTTGTCGGCTCCATCTGGGGTGGCTGGATAGTTGTTGCATACTACCTATCTCCTTGAAGATTAAACTTTCTGGCCCCTTGCCTTTCGGAAGGCCTGCGGGAGTACTGCCCTCGGACCTCGCCTTTTTGAACTTCCGCCCTTTTTTACGTTTAGTAGCCTCTGGCGTCTGTGGAGGCCTAAACTCCTTATCTAGACTAAATCTGGCCCCTTTGTACATGCCTACTGAAGTTGGCCTTGCATATGGCTCTTTTAGCCTGTATGTAGTCTTTTGCAGTTTAGCCTTGGAAATTCCAGATAGCATAGCTGTACGAAGAGTAGCTAGGGAAGTATCTGTCCGTTCGATCAGAGCCCCGTTTGATCGGGTAAGGATAAATACAAGATGCCCCCAGGGGAACGTTAAATACCGCACACCTCTGCGGCCACGCAACTCTCGGCACGTTACCTTATACCTTAGGGTTTTAGCTTGGATACCTCGGAAGCGCTAAATTCCCGAACTCACTCTTTAAACTTGTTAACAGTGAGCCCCTGAGAGTACGCCAACTACCTAAACACCATCCCAAACTTAAAGGATAGCTTGCCACGCGAAATAGCAAGTATGTATATCAAAATGTCCTAGAAAATTGGAGGTCTCGTATAACGCTCACCATACGAAGATGGTGGTTCCATTATTAAGTTAAATATCGAATACACTTTCCTGAAATAACAAAAAGTTTGACGAAGTCAAATTCACCTGGTATTTATTCAACTCCAAAGTCCAGACATCAAAACTGAAAAATCCCTTATGATGCAATGTATTGAGGTTTATCGAGCAGAAATCTGGCGATAAATATTAGAAATACAGTTATGATTTTATGATTTTCATGATATTGTAGTCCCTTTTCCAGGTTTTGGCTTATTGAAATACTTGCTATTCGATTTGACATTCATAGGTGTTCTGTGTCCCAAAGTATTTGTGGTCTTCTACAGCGTAGAAAATATTTCTCTTCCAACATAAGAATATTAAACCGTCGTTTCTGAACAAATGCCCATAATTGAAATTCTGAAACTATTACCAATAAACTTTTCAGCGATAAAATTCTCATTCCTGCTTTACTCAATACATATTTCCAGAAATATCGACGCCGTTAGTGTAATTCTCTGTAAAGCCAACGATATTATTTAGCTCTAGGAACTATTATCTAACTCGTACGTTGCAAATTGTGGAATTTCAGCGCAATACAGGAAATTTACTACGAAGGTAAAAATCGGAGCAGCTTATATAGGGACGTCGTGCACAAAACCTTATATAATAGTTAGTTCCACATCATAAAATCCTTCTCGCATATCGGTGACTGCTTTTATTGTTTATTTACAACCTCCAGGCTCGTTTCTGGACTTAAAATACATCCTATAATTTCCTTGTCAACTTAAGCATAATAAGAATAGGGGCTCGTAAACTGGTACGCTGATATACCAAATGATAATGAACTTTATGCAATAACTATTACCTATTCCTTTTAGGTAATAACTATAAATATCAGTAAACATCCTTTTGGAAACTATTGTTATGTTTATAGATATCGGGAATACGAAAGTATTGCTTTGCTGGCTTCATTATCGCAACTCGTAAGTTGGACGATACCGTAACGCAAACCCATTAAGGGCAATGTATGTCCATGTCTGATATTGTGGAAGATCATTTTGATGTCATGTGCTACGATAAAAATGCAAGTCATGCATTTTTCAAGAGATGATCGAAAGCATTCCCTAATTACTGATGACTATGCAATCTGAAATAGGTCCTAAATTAAAAATTTTAATTAGTGTAGACGATTTTTATTTTAATGATTGTTTTTGTTGAACGCCCTTTGAGAACGTACGTGGGCTAAAACTTTGAGACTTTCCTTTGTTTTGCTCTTTAATACGTTTTGTATTACTATGGTTCCATGGTGAAGAAAAAAAAAAAAAAGAAAATTCATCTCAGTTTAAAAAATTAATTAAGGAATGAGTCAGTTACAAAGATGGAACTCAAACTTTTATACGGTTTTAAATAGATGAAAGTTAAACGATTTTTAAATCTTGGACGTTTGTATCTCTATAACGAAATACGAGCCCCAATCACTGATGTTGCTTCGCACCACATTGACAACCTAGCAAGACGGATGATCTTTGATCATCCCGGTTTCCTTTTCTTTCAAAGCATTTAAGTTATCTCTGTTCTCCTGTGAGGATTTTGGCTGGCAATTGATTCTCCTGAGGACCACCTCGTTAGTGGGGTGTCCGATTCAAGGCATTTCAGTATGTGTCGATACGTTTACACTTCAAGGAAATGTTTCATCGTAAATGCTAATTATAGAAAGGTCTGGGGAGATTCAGAATCAGAAAAACGAATTCTTTGGAATGGTGTGGAATTGCATTTCCTCCTATTTCCTCCTCCCCATTTTGTGATCTTTTGCGAATTCATTGCGGTTTTCTGCGATTTTCTCGGAAACCGTTGAAGAAATCTAAAATATCGATGTAGTTGAGTTCGAGTACGTCAAGACTGGTTGATTGACGTCAGAACGAAGCCCCACAGGAGAAATATTGAATATGCGATTTCGACTATTTTGAGAATTTTTGCAGTCTTTTCGCGTTTTCTCGGAAACCGTTAGGAATAAGCTCAATAGATCACACATTATTGGAATTAGCTGGTCGATACGCATCTATTGATGAACGCAAACGCACAAGAAACTTTAAACGTCCATATCTCGATAACATTTACAACTACAATGATTTAGAATCTACACGTCAAAATCTCTCAGATGCGCACATTTGGAACGCAAGACTTTTCCATCCAGAGAAGAGAGATACAGCATCGCCGTTTTCCCATCTAAGCGATCAAATCTATCGAGTCGTAAAAAGCTTTTCATGTAGCTCCGATTGTTTTAGCCCGTTCAGGGTTAAAGAAAGTAAACGTAAGTAAGTAAAACTGAACAAATCGAAAGTCTCTACGGTTAACCGTTCTGGACATAAGCGGTTTGAGTGATGAAAAGGTTTCTAAATTACCATAATTTTGCCGAAGGGCGAAAACTATTAATAAAACTAAAAACAAAACTATTAATTCTATTAATTCTTGCACCAGTCAATTCTACAGATCGAAATGTACTAGGAATGGTCGGTCTACCGTTGCAAATGTACTTATTTGGACCAGGAATCGTCAAAATCGTGTAGGAGCAACGAACCGGAAGCGGCAGTAAAAGTGGCATAGCTCCTAAAGTACTAAACCGATTTCAAAATTTCTTGCACCAGTCAATTCTACAGATCGAAATGTACTAGAAATGGTCGGTCTACCGTTGCAAATGTACTTATTTGGACCAGGAATCGTCAAAATCGTGTAGGAGCAACGAACCGGAAGCGGCAGTAAAAGTGGCATAGCTCCTAAAGTACTAAACCGATTTCAAAATTTCTTGCACCAGTCAATTCTACAGATCGAAATGTACTAGAAATGGTCGGTCTACCGTTGCAAATGTACTTATTTGGACCAGGAATCGTCAAAATCGTGTAGGAGCAACGAACCGGAAGCGGCAGTAAAAGTGGCATAGCTCCTAAAGTACTAAACCGATTTCAAAATTTCTTGCACCAGTCAATTCTACAGATCGAAATGTACTAGAAATGGTCGGTCTACCGTTGCAAATGTACTTATTTGGACCAGGAATCGTCAAAATCGTGTAGGAGCAACGAACCGGAAGCGGCAGTAAAAGTGGCATAGCTCCTAAACTACTAACGCGATTTCAAAATTTCTTGCACCAGTCAATTCTACAGATCGAAATGTACTAGAAATGGTCGGTCTACCGTTGCAAATGTACTTATTTGGACCAGGAATCGTCAAAATCGTGTAGGAGCAACGAACCGGAAGCGGCAGTAAAAGTGGCATAGCTCCTAAAGTACTAAACCGATTTCAAAATTTCTTGCACCAGTCAATTCTACAGATCGAAATGTACTAGAAATGGTCGGTCTACCGTTGCAAATGTACTTATTTGGACCAGGAATCGTCAAAATCGTGTAGGAGCAACGAACCGGAAGCGGCAGTAAAAGTGGCATAGCTCCTAAAGTACTAAACCGATTTCAAAATTTCTTGCACCAGTCAATTCTACAGATCGAAATGTACTAGAAATTGTCGGTCTACCGTTGCAAATGTACTTATTTGGACCAGGAATCGTCAAAATCGTGTAGGAGCAACGAACCGGAAGCGGCAGTAAAAGTGGCATAGCTCCTAAAGTAATAAACCGATCTCAAAATTTCTTGCACCAGTCAATTCCACAGATCGAAATGTACTAGGAATGGTCGGTCTACCGTTGCAAATGTACTTATTTGGACCAGGAATCGTCAAAATCGTGTAGGAGCAACGAACCGGAAGCGGCAGTAAAAGTGGCATAGCTCCTAAAGTACTAAACCGATCTCAAAATTTCTTGCACCAGTCAATTCTACAGATCGAAATGTACTAGGAAATGGTCGGTCTACCGTTGCAAATGTACTTATTTGGACCAGGAATCGTCAAAATCGTGTAGGAGCAACGAACCGGAAGCGGCAGTAAAAGTGGCATAGCTCCTAAAGTACTAAACCGATCTCAAAATTTCTTGCACCAGTCAATTCTACAGATCGAAATGTACTAGAAATGGTCGGTCTACCGTTGCAAATGTACTTATTTGGACCAGGAATCGTCAAAATCGTGTAGGAGCAACGAACCGGAAGCGGCAGTAAAAGTCGCATAGGTCCTAAAGTACCAAGCCGATGTCAAAATTTCTTGCACCAGTCAATTCTACAGATCGAGATGTACTAGAAATGGTCGGTCTACCGTTGCAAATGTACTTATTTGGGCCAGGAATCGTCAGAATCGTGTAGGAGCAGCGAATCGGAAGTCGGCAGTAAAAGTGGCATAGCTCCTAAAGTACTAAACCTAGGACTAAATTTGATCGACTGGTAACCACGAAACAATGGAATCTTGTTTTGAAGTCATACGTTGTGAGTTTGTTATACAACATACCTCTAGGATGACGATATTCTCTAAAAATAATCAGAAAGGAGAAGTTGATTTGTCTTAACGAATTGCAGCTCAGATTTCGATAATATTGCGGTTTCTGACAGTGCCATAAGTTGTACGTTATTCAAGTATACTAATTTGATAACAAAATCTGTCAGGACACTTTGTTACTTTTGTTTGGTTGCGTTCTAAATTATCAGTTACTAACTCGCAGCTTTCCGGCTTCAATTCTTCCTATAACTAGTTCAACACGATTTTCCATTGTTCCTTTTATGCTATTGTTATATTTAAATGATAGTCTTTCGTTACTCTCGATAAATTTCTCTGTTTTTTTATTATTCGATAAGCAAGTACATCTTTAATTTCCATAAAGATGTCCCAAAATTTGTATTGATTCGACTCAAGATGAAGGAACTTCGCCGAAGTCGATGTTTTGAAGTAGGAATTTCAGTGTCCGGTTTACGTGGTTCATCTTTCACATATTACTTGATTTTAACAATACAAGAATGGCAATCAACGCTACTAAAGTGTTCCTATTATTTGAACGTATAGCCACTCCAGCGAACAATAAAGCCACTGTTTGATAAAGTTGATTAGCGATACAAATGTTCACCATTATCTAGCCATGTACATACGTTAATGAAATGTTATTGTAAGTAAAATTGATATGAATATTAAACGACTTCCGCTAGTATCGAACAACCATAAACGAATGTTATCCAATTTGCATTTTACTACCGGTCAAGAGGTCGCGTAATAACTGCAACTATTGACATTTCAGGGAAAATCGTCAGTTTTTAATTTGATAAGGTCAACACTGCGTAAATTGCGAAAAGCGACAAATTTGAAGCTCTAACGTTCCCACGCTTTTTAAACAAGCTTTTAATTAACATGTTGTACGTGGAAATATCACTTTTCCAATTAACGACATTTTAATGAAAACGTGGACATATTTATAATGAATAGTTTCAACTGGTATTTATTGTAATTAGCACAGTTCGCAAATTTAGTAAGTTTTTCTCAAAGTACGTCAAAAGCTTGGAGTAGTGGTATAAATTCGTTCAGCTTCAACGGCCGAGTATATGCTATTAGATATGACAGCTCATTTAGGTGATATTTTTCACCGACAACGATTTATTCTATTTTGAGTTATTTTCCTGATTAATGGTGGCAAGGTCTGCACACTTGTATAAATAGCTCTAAGCTTTATGAGTACGTCACCACAAGATATGATTTCATTTATATGAATAATATCTGCGGTTTTCAAGGTTTATTTATTTTCTGCTTTTACAAGACATCGACGAAAATGTCGAATATCTCTATTGATAACATCGGTTGTGTTATTTTTGTCTACAAAAGGGGATTATAAAATAGATGCAGTACTTGGACCTATATATGTAGATACTTCAGTGCCCCTATTCGTCGATCTGTTAGAACTAAAATCGACATTTTCTGTAATATTGACCTACATATGCAATTCTTGCTTCAAGGCGGCGAATGTTGTGTCTTTAAAACAGAATTCCAGAATATTCGAAAGGGAACGGTCTATTAATTAGGGGCAACCCAAAGTTGAATAATTTTATTAATGTAAAATTGTAACTCGCCCATAGAATAACACTGCTAAACAAAAAATGTCGTCAGTCAGCTTTCGGTGGATGCATTTATTTCCTTTCTAAAAAGAACAAAATTCTACGAGTCAGTGACACAAAAATTAGGGGAGGAACATTTGTTGGCCCTCAAATTCTAGAATTAATGAACGATCCTGAGTTCGATATCACCTTAAATGAGTAAGAAACACCAGCATGGGAGTTATTCAAGAAAGTAATCCAGCCCTTTTTGGAAATAACAAGGCGGACAAATATGATGGCCTTGTGGAGGAATTACATCAGAACTATAAAGCTCTTCTTTGCAATATGCAACTGAAGACAGATTTCCTTCATTCACATTTAGACTTTTCCCAGGAAACCTAGGTGGTGTCAGCGACGAGGACGGTAAGCGATTCCACCAGGGAATAGTCAGGCAAGCTAGGCCCAAAGGAGATATTCCTGCTGCAAAATACAGAAGGAAATCATGTAAAAATATCTTTTAAACTGTCATTAATAGAAGAATTTAAGCTATTTTAAGTTGTGAATAAATGCGAAAAATATACGTCTCTTTTAAATTTTAAAGGCGTGCTACTCAAATATTATGTCTTACACACAAATTTGGAAAGCAGATGAAGAATCGGTGGAGAAAATATTGTAAGAGTTACAATATTAGATCGATGTGAACGCGAAAAAGTTAAATTTTGTTTACCAGTGTAATTGGCGGTATTCAAGCGGTGCATTTCATTTACGCCCTGCATGTATACTACTGCTCTGCTCATATAAAACCATATAGCCAAGTAATCCTTGATATACAATTTTGTGCAATTCAGAAGTAACATATCTATTGGTCGTATTCATGTCGCACGGAGTGTACAACCGCATTGCCAATTCATACATCTGATCTGGACAAGAATTCCTTCATTCGTATCGATACTGTAAAATTGCAGCCTATTGTAGTCACTGTAAATATTACTGATTCTATGCATACATACATATTCACATTGTTATTCCTGTTTAATCAAAGAACGGTTATCAGCGCAAACGCTCCTGCAGCATGCAAGTATCCACACCAGTACGTCCCCACAATAATTAGTTTACAGATAAAATATGTGGCTGAGGATAATGTAATTCCTGACGGTCTATATCGCGAGCGATAAATAGACGCGCATAAATCGAAGAAAATAAAGAGTGGGCATGTAGATAAAATGAATTGTATCGAAGAGTAGAATTCGTAGTAATAAATAAATTAATGATTCGAACTTCCGATGTTTTACGACCACATAAATAATAAGTTTATTACTGGATTTATCTGATATTTTTATTGTAATATGGTTTCATATCGCACACATAAACATGTTTAGTATCCGAAATGTGTGTGGCCTAAGGGCTTCCGGGAACAATCGGTAAGTGCGTTATGTTCATTCTGCTTTTCGGTAGATACATATTTCCCTTCCAAATCATGAAACAATATTGAAGTTTTGGTAATGTTAACGAACAAGTAGTGGCGGCTAAACTAATACAGAGGACTTGGTCAAATAAGTGGTTTTATTCGTTAAGGCGCGTATATAACTAGCGCCGTTTACTTCAGTAAGGAGAACGCCAAATGACAATAGAAAGCTGTCGGGAGCCCATTATTTTAACCTCCCTAAGCCAACGGGTCAGGCTGGAATCATATCTGCTTGAAGAAGAAGTAAACGCTCTCTATGCGAACACGCCTTACAACCGTTTGTTTCAGATGTCTCATCTCTAGGTATAGATGGTTGCTATTAACTATAGCGGCACACTAGGCGCCTAGTAGTTCCTCCTACCTCGTAATAGAATTTGTGCTCTGGTTCATGCTGAGCCTGATTTTGTGGGATAAGGATACCGATTATGGAATTGAGTTAACTTCTCTTGAGATTTAGAATGTCTTATTGTAACTGAACGTAACTTCTATGAAGATTCCGGCTTATTTGAGTCCTGCCTGTTGGACGGAAATTGGTCTTCAGACCAATCCTTTGCAACGTATATGGCAATTTCGAACGAAGGTTCAGGTCCTCTGGCATGGAATTGCTCGTCAAGTTGGTACTCAAATCAGGTAAACTCGAATAGACTCACAAAGTCCGTCTTGGGTTCGTTTACAACCATTGTTAGTGTTGATCGCCTCTGGTTGATTTCAAGGCAAGTAGGGCTACTTAGCTACCAGTACATATTGTTGCGGCCAATTGTTATAGTTTCCTGTTTTGTTCCTGTTGGCCTCTCGTTTATAGTTTTGCCGTAGGTTTCTGATACAATTCGCGTATATTGGATGACGCGTTGGGATTCGTCTTGTAACGCTCAGTGGGACAGGTGAATAGGTTATTCCGTTTTCGCTTTTAAGTCTCGTCGAGGATATACAAGGAAATTCGACGCTGGAAAGTTTTACATTAGCGTTGTGAAAATCTGGAAATTTTGCTTCACCAATTTTACTGTTCGAACTATCGTCCACGTTGAGCATTTGCTTTTCCCTCGATTGGAGAGAACTAGTGTAGGCTGGTGTAACTAGTATAGGACTAGTAGATAGCTAAGGTTTATTTCTGAGAATATCTGAGAACACTCGTAGGAGCTAGAAGCCGACTTAATCTTCAGGCTACTGTGAGCGGCTAGTTTCCCGACATATTTTCATCAAGTGCGAGAAAACTCGCCATCTTGGACAGTTTCCGTCCCGATACCGATTACCACGCTGTACGAAGCTTGACAACAGGAAATACGTCACGCTTTTATTTAATGTTATATTTTTGACTCGTTTAGTTTGGAGAGAGATTCCCTATAAGCTTTTAGTTAATTTAGAGTTATAAAATCGGGGATTTGTGTTCGAATAAACAAGGGTTTTCTTACCGTTGGAAAGATTCAATTCTTTTAGTAGTTTAAATATATATATTTCGTGACCTTTTTATACTTATCTTATATGATAGAGATCTACCACTAATAGGTCAATAAAACAAGGCTGGTTTGAGCGATAGTTATATTTTTCAGAACGTTTACAAACGTTTTCGGAACACCTTCGTCAGTGAAAATATAACTAGATAAAATATATAAACAAACTTTTGTTTTTTATTTGGGACTATCAACAAAATAACTAGTGACTAGGATTTCTTGATATAGAGTGATGTATAACCAACTTTTATATATATATAAATTATAAAAACTAAATTAATGTGTAAACATACATGCAAATTAAGTAAAACCTTATATCAAAAAATCTTTGTCGAAACCTTAACAATTCTGTTCAAGGACTAGGAAAACCAAATTCAAAAACCTAGCCAAAGGTTTCCTTCTTAAGAAATGCAAATGTCATTTTAACAAATTGCTATATACATTACTTAAATTTTGAATATCGGTCCTGAAATTAATAGTTTTAGTGTCTTTCTGTATATTTATCATTTCATATATTAGTCTTTTTTATAATTATTCTCTGTTTTTAATATAATTGTGTTTTCAAAATCAAAGTAATGCCCAAGATCTTTGTAATGTTTTGTTACAGCGGTCATTGCACCAAAATCATTATTTAAAGAATACTTATGGCTATACAACCTTTTCTTTTAAATATTGTTTCGTCTGACCGATGTAACAACCATCACAGTCTCTACAGTTTATTTTATAAACTACATTACTCTGATTTTGTTTAATTATTTTGGATTTAGTATTAGTAAAAAGAGATCTGTTACTATAATTTGGAATGAAAGTAATGTTTATGTTGTTTTTATTAAATTCTTTTTTATTTTTCGCTTAAAACTTTTTATAAGGAATAGCGCTATAACATTTATTGTTATTAATTTTAATTCCTCTATTATATAATTTGTTAATTCTATTTTTTATTATTTTTCATAAAAACTATTTGGATAATTATTTTTATCTAAGATTTCTTTAACTTTGTTTAAATTCTTTTCCCTAAATTCAGGATTAGCTAATCTAACCGCTTGATCAACTAAACCGGTAACTACATTAATTTTATGTAATTTTGATGTTTCTGAAAAATAATTTAAATGTCTTCCTGTATTGGTAGACTTTATATGCCAATTTGTTTTCACAATGCCGTTATTATGCATGACTGTCACGTTCAGGAAATTCAATGAGTTATTAGATTCTCTCTCATATGTAAATTTTAATCTATTATGATAACTATTAAATGAATCTAATATCTCATCAATATTATCCTTTCTTACGGAACAAAAACAGTCATCCACATAACGTCCGTAAAAACTTACACTAGAATTTAGTTTTTGCCAAACAAGTTTGCTCTAGGTCCTCCATTACCAGGTTTGCGATAACTGCTGATAATGGAGAACCCATTGCAGTACCGAAAATTTGTTTATAAATTTTATTTTGATATGTAAAATAAGTAGAATTTAAACAAAGTTTCGAAGCTGCAATGAATTCCTCCTTTGGAAGATCTGTAAAATCTTTTATGGAATTCCATTTTTTATCTAAAATTTTTAGTGCTAAATCCACAGGAATATTAGTAAATAAAGAAACAACATCTAAACTGATTAATTCGTAATTATTAGGAATTGTTTGATTTCTAACCGAATCTACAAATTCCCATGAATTTTTCACATTATATGTAGTTTTACCTACAATATTGCTTAAAATTTTAGATAAAAATTTGGAAAAGATTGTAAGTGGGGAATTAATGCAATTTACGATTGGACGTAAAGGAATATTATCTTTATGTATTTTAGGAATACCGTATATTCTTGGAGATATAGAATTTAGAATTTTTAAATGGTTATTTAAATCTTTAGAAATATATTTTTTAAAACCAACTATTTATTAGTTTATTTATTTGATTTTGTAATTTATTTGTTGGGTCTGATAATAATACCGAATAAGTTTGATTATCTTCCAATAAGGAATTCATTTTGGCTTCGTAATCAATCTTATTCATAATTATCGTTTTTTCTCCTTTATCTGATTTAGTTATTATAATATCTTTATTAGATTTCAAAAATTTTTTTTGTTTCATTAAAAGCTTTTGTAAGATATTATTGTTACTATTATTATTTTTATTGTTTTCTTTTATTTTTGTAATTTGTCAAAATGTTAACCAACCTATGTCGTAAGTTAGGTTCTAAGTTTTCCTCATAATTTTGAACGATATTTTCTATATTACAAATAAAATCATCTATCGGTATGACATTAAAATCTATAGAAAACTTAGGACCTAGACTTAAAATTAATTTAACATTTTGACAAATCTCTTTATCAGTTAGGTTGATTATCCAATCTTCTTGTAAAATTGGATAATAAACCCCGCATTTTTTATTAAGTGGTTAAATTTATTAATATTGTTTTGTTTTATTTTATTAAAAGTTCTTTCATAGTTTATATTAGCTACATTAAAAATTCATCCGAATCCTGTAACGACATTTGAATGACATTTCTAACATTAGAAATGTCATTCTCTAACATTTTAATTTTAATATAACATTCATTTATTGATAAAGCTAACGTCTTTTTACAGAATTCGGATTTAATTTTGTTGAACTTACGTTTTATTGAATCATTTTCAAAACCGATATTCATGGTCTTACTAATAAAATTTGGAAAGATCTTATGACACTTGCATTTCAAAAGGAAAATGCGTCTATTCTTTGACGAGCCATTTTTTCTAGTAAGATCTTAAATCTTCTTTCATTATGTTGTAGAACAGGGCTCTCCGCATTTGGTTCCATGACAGTTTCTATTTTTGTGGCTAGAAACAATAAATTAAATGTATATATATATATATATTTCGTGACCTTTTTTATACTTATCTTATATGATAGAGATCTACCATATCTCCATTATCAGCAGTTATCGCAAACCTGGTAATGGAGGACCTAGAGCAAACTTGTTTGGCAAAACTAAATTCTAGTGTAAGTTTTTACAGACGTTATGTGGATGACTGTTTTTGTTCCGTAAGAAAGGATAATGTTGATGAGATATTAGATTCATTTAATAGTTATCATAATAGATTAAAAATTTACATATGAGAGAGAATCTAATAACTCATTGAATTTCCTGAACGTGACAGTCATGCATAATAACGGCATTGTGAAAACAAATTGGCATATAAAGTCTACCAATACAGGAAGACATTTAAATTATTTTTCAGAAACATCAAAATTACATAAAATTAATGTAGTTACCGGTTTAGTTGATCAAGCGGTTAGATTAGCTAATCCTGAATTTAGGGAAAAGAATTTAAACAAAGTTAAAGAAATCTTAGATAAAAATAATTATCCAAATAGTTTTTATGAAAAATAATAAAAAATAGAATTAACAAAATTATATAATAGAGGAATTAAAATTAATAACAATAAATGTTATAGCGCTATTCCTTATAAAAAGGTTTAAGCGAAAAATAAAAAAAAGAATTTAATAAAAACAACATAAACATTACTTTCATTCCAAATTATAGTAACAGATCTCTTTTTACTAATACTAAATCCAAAATAATTAAACAAAATCAGAGTAATGTAGTTTATAAAATAAACTGTAGAGACTGTGATGGTTGTTACATCGGTCAGACGAAACAATATTTAAAGAAAAGGTTGTATAGCCATAAGTATTCTTTAAATAATGATTTTGGTGCAATGACCGCTGTAACAAAACATTACAAAGATCTTGGGCATTACTTTGATTTTGAAAACACAATTATATTAAAAACAGAGAATAATTATAAAAAGACTAATATATGAAATGATAAATATACAGAAAGACACTAAAACTATTAATTTCAGGACCGATATTCAAAATTTAAGTAATGTATATAGCAATTTGTTAAAATGACATTTGCATTTCTTAAGAAGGAAACCTTTGGCTAGGTTTTTGAATTTGGTTTTCCTAGTCCTTGAACAGAATTGTTAAGGTTTCGACAAAGATTTTTTGATATAAGGTTTTACTTAATTAGCATGTATGTTTACACATTAATTTAGTTTTTATAATTTATATATATATAAAAGTTGGTTATACATCCTCTATATCAAGAAATCCTAGTCACTAGTTATTTTGTTGATAGTCCCAAATAAAAAACAAAAGTTTGTTTATATATTTATCTAGTTATATTTTCACTGACGAAGGTGTTCCGAAAACGTTTGTAAACGTTCTGAAAATATAAGTATCGCTCAAACCAGCCTTCTTTTATTGACCTATTAGTGGTAGATCTCTATCATATAAGTTTAGTAGTTTAAGAGGGGAAACAGATTGGTTTTCGGGTATATTTGTTCAACAAAGATTTAATTCTTTTAGTAGTTTAAGGGAGGATCACAGTTACTTGTCACTTGCATATATTATTGTATTAATTACGTTTTGCTAAAGCTGTAATGTGGCTGTAAGGCTGCTGATTACGTCTATCACCCCACTGCAGCTTCTTCAAAATATCTTTCAGCGCTAGTGCGAATAGTTGAAGCAAAACCTTTGTGTGAAGACCTTCCTTTTTGACATACACCTGATTCAATTGCTATTTTGTTTGTAACGCGATGTATTTTCATTTGCAATCTGGTATTTTCATTAGTTTATTTTATGAGATCTGTAACAATACTTCGTTAGATTTTACGAATTCAATAACATTCTTGTAATAATACGAACCCTTATTATCTGATTACCTATTGATATACATGCATATGTCCCAGAAAACTATCAAATACTTTACCTAATACTCTGAAGAAATACAAACTCCTATGTCGTCGACACACGCGTTCCATTTACTTTTGAGTTTCTATCGTCTTTTTCTAATATTAAGAGAAAAACGCAAACTTGTGTCCTTTTTAGTTTTAGGAGCCGCACAGGCATTTATTAAAGTTGGCGTCCTTTCCTATTCGCTTCGAGAAGTTACCAGATTCTTTCTTACGTTGTTCAGTAGAGGAATTGAAGTCCCCTGATCGATAAATTTTGCGAATTTCCAAAGCTGTAAAAAATTTAATATAAGTGCGATTTTTTTGTTACTTCCGGTTGACGGCATAATATTTTCTGGACAATACAAAACTTCTTTACTGTGTGGAATACGCTTCTTTCCCTTCGCTGTAGGTTTGGGGTTGATAAAATTTGCTCTATTCGTTAAATCGACTTATACTGTAGCGCAATTTAGCGATACTGATTTCCAAGAGAATGTTCTAAATGGCGGCAGTGTTGATTATAATTACTTCACTAAAATTTTGTAAGCCATTTTCCGTAAAGAATGCAAGGCACAAATCATAACTCAAGAAACTGAGATAAAATCAAAAGTACCTTTGAGTTTTCTTTGATAATCTGCAAAAGGAAAGCAAGTGCAACTTCCTTGATGGCAAATTTGGAAGCTGTGAAAAGTTTAATATAAGATCTTCGTTTGTTGCTTCCTATTGGTATTTACAAAATATAAAACTTCTCGACGGTGTGGAATATATTCTCTTCGAAGTGGTGCAAACCTTTCTTCTCTATATCTCTTACTCGTGGCATTAAGAATAATTTTGATTCAGAACAGAGCTAGCATTTGATGAACATCATCAAGGATAGAGGTCGACAAACCCCTCGAATTTATGTCCAGTCACTTAAAGACTGATGAGTTTAACGAAAAGGAGGAAAATATTCAGAAGGTAGCGAAGATAAAGAGGAGATGTCAGACACCTTTATAAAGATCGTGTATGTTGGAAACTTACAATCAGAAGAATTGCAAGAAAAGAAGGCGTTTTGTGAATATATAGCTGCTTATATCACAAACGATTTTCTTCGTTATTGAAAGCCAAGCGAATTTAAAATTTACAATCTACAGTTTCGATTTAATTTGAAATAGGTAACTCGATACCTATCTGAAACCTGTGGCAATTGGTATGGTATGGTCTCCCTAAAATTTTCACTGTAATCTCCTATTGGCGGTCGCAGTAAAGGCTCTAGAGTCAGAATAGTGACATCTCCACTGATAAAATTCATGGAATATTCTAACTTTGTTCTTGTTAAATAAGAATAAGGACACATAGTTAAAATAGCATATAGCAGGAATAAAATTGCTCTTACCACACCTTTCGGAAATAATTTAAAATACGTATTTTAGTAACTAAGTTGCCATCCGCAGTGGATAACTGTCAACAGTGTTTGGGTGTTTTCTGCGTGGGTGTTCAGTGCATAATTTCATTGTGCAGTGCTTTAGAGTCGTATAGTGCTCGTTACGTGGTGTTCGTCTTGGACATTAGTCTGATATCTCTGGTGATAGTTAATTCTCCCAGCTATCCACTGAACATGGCAACTTGGTTGAAGAAACACCTATCCGGAATTATTTCCGAAAGGTTTGGTAAGGGTCATTTTATTTCTTTTATATATTTTGTTCTTGTCGTTTCTCTCATTTTTTTAGTAACCTATAACCTTTTCACAGGTTTATGATACCATCTGGTTCACTACCAGTATATGAGTTTTCTTCTCTATTTTTGTACTCTATTATCATCCTATACTTACAATTAGTAATCTTTGAATAAGAATTTATGTATGAGATGATAACTTAACGGAAAATCATAACTCCTATTAGGATTTTTTGAATGCTGATCTGGTCGTGAATATATTCAAGGTTTTTAAGCTTGTGATAAAAGGTGAAAACTTAAAACCGTAGTTGTTGAGGCCGCATTACACTTTTTATACTTGTTTGTATTGCACCCTTACTTACAATCCATTTCCTTCTTTTGTTCATGAAAATGTAATATTGTGAATGCCTGTTATCGAAGGCATATATGATTTCTATTGTGAGAAAACTTGAGGCGTTAATCTAATCTTAGAAACTTTGGCACCGTCTTTCTATATATCCTAATCCCGTTCGACTCATAAATTTCCACACTAATTTTAACAACTTGTCAGGCACAAGCATACATTAAAACATCATAAATTCAGACGATTATTTACATTTTTCTATAACAAGTTAATTAAAATTTCACGCATTTATAACAAATCTCTTTCAGAGATAAGCAAACTAATAATAGAAATATCAACTTTTAAAGCCGGCACCCAAAGAAAATAAATCCCGAGGCGTATAAATCTCGTCACGTGCCTCGCTATAAATTCTAAAAATACATAACCGGTCCCGTATTGTTTCCGTTCTACCCTGGGTTCGCTAATAGAAATGATAAAGGGAGCTGAAATACACCGACTTAATTGCAATAATGATATAGCACGTGATATCGCCGACCTGAGAGCATTAACGCGTACTAAAACTACCGATTCCGTCGAGTTATACGAGCTAGAAAGTTGCTACATTCGAAACGCTCGAAGATCTAATTAAATTTGAAATATGAAACGGATAGGAAGTAGATTTTAACATCGTAGAAGAGCGTAAAAGTCCCGACGTCTATATAAACAAGTCAATCTCCGTAATAAAACTGTTAACACTCTCTTTCAGAACGAGCGCACAAATTTCACTTCGTTAAAATAACTGAACTGTTACGGGCGATATTCACTATTAATATTTTATCATAAAAGGGTTTAGCGTCACGCATATGTAACGGGGCCAGTAAACTCCTGATTTATGGGATGTATAAACGTAAAGTTCGTTTTAGACCTCGAGCACGAAGAAATTTTCGTATAAACGATGCTAAGGTTTATGGGGTAAACATCGTTCATTTTGCTGTCTGGACTAGTCCATGAAACATTTGAATCTAGTTCTATGCATGTATCAGTTCTCAGTATTCTAATTAAAATATACGGCAGGAAGACGCATCGACATGAACGGATGCTTATTTGTAGTAGTGATTTAGACTTCAAAGTTCTAGTTGGATTCTTCGTTTTCTAACCACGAGATCAACCATATTTAACACTTAGTTTCGGGAATGAACTGTATCATATTTGACGTAGACAACATAGAAATATTATCTGGTTGCGCGGATAAATGAAAACTGAGGAAGAAAATTAGGTAACGGTGTGTTTAAAATTAATTTAAAAATAAATTGGGCGCAAGATCAGGATGATATGAAATACATGACTAGAAAACTTAAGGATGAGTATAGAAAATGGGGTCACTCTATTAACTGCGACAATACAGAATATATGAGTATAGGTGAAGAAATAAACTCTCTCAATGAAGACAGCTACGATTCAAAGACGTACAAGTTTCAAGTATCTTGGAACCAACTTTGCATGGTTTTCTGTGGAAGGAGAATATTAGATGAGATGTAAAAAGGACCTTTTACTGCATGATCGAAAATATAGTTTTGTATGGAGCTGAAATGTGGTCGCTTTCAAGAAAATTTAGAGATAAAATACGCACGGTACAGTTCGACTGCATGCGACAATTGCTACAAACAAGTAGAAGGACAAAAATCAGAACTGAATAGAATTGGAATAGAATGGACGTAACAAGCTTAATCACTGGAAACTGGAAAAACAGGGCGTTGCAATGGCACGGGCACGTAAAACGAATGCCTCACAATAGATGATCCCGAAAAATTTAGGAGTGGCATTCCAGAGGAAATAGGAGGAGAGTTAGGCTTTCTATGGAATGGGAAATGCAATGATAGATAGAGCCCTGGCGATAGGAGACTGGGAAAATAGACGGCTGTAGAAACAGGAAACGGTAAATTTATAATGGAGGCACGCCGCAGAAGAAAGGAATAAACTGTAGCATAAAGAAAATATGGGTGATTGATGGGATGAGAGAAGTCAAAAGTGCTGGGGTCTAACAAGATAGGTAGCTGGATGCAATCGTATGTTTTGTCTTTTCTCTAAACATCTCTATGTTATATATAGTAGCCGATTAAACTAGTATAAGATCCTTTGGAAATCATTTTCACCCGTCGCAATTTTTGGGCCAGAGATGACAAGCAGAAAATAGATTTGTTTGCAGAATACTTAACTGCTATATTTACACCTAATCAAGACCAAATGGGTCACAACATAAATAACATTGACAACTCAAGATCTGAAGATATTGCATTAGTTTTCCCAAGAAAAGTATCCGAAGAGGTAAGAACTAACCTAAACATTGATTACAACTGATATCCTGAAAAAGCTGTCTAGAAATAGCAGTCATGCTCACATATCTTTTCAAGTCAAGGTTTTGAATTGGTTTGATTGAAGCATGTACCTATGTGGTGGAAACTTGTGGAAGTAATCATGATACCAAAACCAGGAAAGAACCAAATGACCTCACATCATATGGGGGTCATTTTCCTACTGCCAATAGTTGCGAAACTCTGAGAAATTACTACTTAAAAGGCTTAAGACCCCTAATAGAAAATAATAACTTGATTCCAAATTTCCACTTCGGATCTAGACAAAAATATCCAACAATAGATCAAGTACACAGAATAACACATTTCATTGAATGTGCTTTGGAGGCAAAGGAAATCCGCTCAGTTGTGTTCTTGGATGTAGCGCAAGCCTTTGATAAGGTATCGCATGAGGGCTTAATATTAAACTTAGTAGAATGCTGCCACAACAATAAGTCAATATCTTAAAATCACATCTATCTGATAGATTGTTTAGGGTAGAAATAGAGCAGAATTCTCTGACTTCATGAAAATAATAGTACGAGTGCCACATTGTAAGCATTGTAAGCCTACCTTGCTGTACACCAGTGACCTACCTACAATAGGAGATACAGTTGTAGCTACGTTTACCGACGATACTGCACTTCCCGCAGTAGACCAAGATCAACAAAACTCTATCAGCAATTTACAGGCAACAAGCAATGTAGTTGTAAAAGGGACCAAACAATGTACAATGAAACATAATAAACGGAAATCGACACAGAACCACTCCCACAGACATAAATAGAAGCAAAGTACCGTGGTCAAACAATGCCAAGTATCTTGGCATGAATTTTGATGCTAAACTGAGATGGAAGGAGCATACCCAAAAGAAAAGAACTAAGGATAAAATATAAGTAATATTATTGGTTGATAGTACGAAACTCCAGACTCTCAATTTCCAACAATATTGCAATCTATAATCAGATTTTCAAACGGGTGTGACTGCATGGAATTCAGCTTTGGAGCTGTGCTAGTGACTCAAACATCAATGGATCCAAATATTTTAAAAAATATATTGAAAGCCCCCTGGTACATTGACAGCAACGACTTACATAGAGCCAACAACGAGAGACGAGATTAAAAGGATAGCGAGAAAGCACGAAGCCAAACTTCGTAATCATGTAAACGTAGAAGTTCTGCAACTGTTGGACATTCACAATCAGGTACGGAGCCTGATATTTATTTAAGCCTATGTACATCTCTAACATCACGATAACAATCTCAGCATTGAAATCTTTCAAAATCGACACGAAAATTTAACAGCTGGTGGCAAAATGGTTAAGGATAAAAACGTGGTAATAATAATTCATTGTCAGCGGTGTAATTACGTATTTTAAAAACAAATGTATACATACGTGTAACTACATTAATACCATAGTTGTATTAAAATCGATACCAATAAATTTCCTTATGCGTAATCAGTGTCGACATTATAGTGTGAAATTTCCTCCTGCTTCACATTAACTTTAATTACCCCATTTATATGTAAATTTATGATTATGTTCATTGCAGACACAAACAAAATCTAACACATTAAAACTGTATTCTAATCAAGGAATAAATTCATATCTAATCTTGCAGCGGCCATTCAGATTTATTACTTTGTTGTTACTGTATCTAGTCATTATTTTATTTTAACCTGACTTCATATTATAATTGCACATTTTTCACATTATGCATATTAGAATTAAATTTTCAGGTTGTGAAACAATCTATCCACTTTCCTTGATTTATATTGGAAAATTTGTTTACGTCGAGAAGAAAAGACGCATCGAGAATTATTAGCATTAAATCTAGCGTGAATCTGTTCGCATATTCGAGATAAATGGATCAGTTGTTCGCTACACAAAATCCATCCGAAGAACATAAAGAATGGGAAACGTTTCGGATCAAATGTAACAATTCGATTAAGTCGTATTGAAAACACGGAAAGTTCGCTCGATAAATGGATGACGAATTTAAACGTCAAAAGATCCATTGTCCATGTGTTTATCTGCGAAATGTTCTCAGGAAGTTACATTTCGAGTTGGTTTTAATAAAAAGAAATGACTAGGATGTCAAGGATTTGATGGGATAAACCGCTTGGTTCGTCATCATTGTCATATGTACAAACGACATGTGGTTCTCATATCATGCAAATGATTTGCAGATGTCTTCAGTTTGGGTAAACTTAAATAGCATGAGGAAAAGCACGTAGAGTATGAAATTGCGATACAGTAATCTAAATGACTAGTTTTCGTTGTAAATATGGCTATAAACACCAATGATTTCGGTAGAATACACAATGTTTAGAGTTGCAAATTAATCCTACAGAATCAGCATTTCAGCATATGTACCTTCCAATTATTTGCCGACCAACGAACAATGGAGTTCATATTGTCATAATCGTTAATTTCTAACCATAGAAGAAATAGTGTTTTGCGTTGTTATTGCGATACATTGCTTATGTGTTAGTTTCCTTTACTGGTGTAGTCATATGTGCAATTTGCTTTAATAGAAAGTTATGAAATAATCCTCATCAGACGTGATTTAAAAGTAGTTGTCATATTCGGTAACTAAATGAGGTGTAGGCTACGTTTGCTGATAGCTAAACATTTATAATTTATTCTTATCAATAATATCGTCTTAAAACCAAGTACTTACCTTCAACCCTATTAGGAGGACAAATGTATAGTTACTTGAGAATATTGAAAATATGGGGCTACCCTTCCAGACCAACGTTCTTTATGACACGCAAAATATCCATCTGGGTATTCCATACATTAATGCATACACCGAACAAAAATTTTATGAAACCAAATTTGTATATTTCGTATACAATAAAGCCTCCCAATAACGACCACAAGTTTGAAGCTTTCTAGCTACTTCCAACTCCTTTTCCTTTATTGGTGGCCAAGACAATGGGAAGGTTTTATTTTTACGAAACCAACAGTACAATACTGGTCTATTACCAGTTCCTCAGTTTTTGGAAACTCCCTTTTTTGTTCTAGACCGACATCCTCTTCAAACATTTTAAAGTTAGCCTTGTGTTTAATTATATCGTTGACTTGTATTCTTTGGATGCCATATTTTTTTTGGAAACTGCGTTGCACTTGTACCAAACTTTTTAGTTTCCTTAATGATATGAATTTTGTCTTGAAGACAGAAGCGTTTCCTTTTCAGCGACATGGTAACAGTAACATGATTGAAATCAAACTAAAGTATGTAACCGAAAAGTAATTTGAAATAAATACCAACAAAAATAAGCTGCAACCTTCAAATCATAAGAGATCTAACACTATTATGTAATTACTTATTTACCATACCGTGATATATAATGAGATCTGCAAATCCAAAAAAGGGCTTTTCAAACAATTTATGGTCGGCAATAAGAGGTAAAATTACATTGCTTTTTTCCAATGTAGGTTTATAGGTTTTGCTGTAGTGTAGTTGTTGTATGAACGCTCCCCAGGGCATGCCTCCCTATAACTTCTACATATACATACATACATAGATCTCTTGTAGTATAACCACTTCTGAATTCCTAAATTTTTGCCAAAGTCTCCAGGAAGACTGTCCACTACAGACTCGATGGTAGGCTTTCCATACTAAACTTTCCGTTGCAATATTACGAAACTTACACAGTTGCCGTCTTTGAACTGTTCTGTTGTATTAATATTTGTGACAATAACAACTAAGTAACTAAAAGCATCCTGAAAGCATTGACAGTCGAGGAGTAAGAAGTCCTAAAAGTATGAAAATGTAGCGAAAATAAGAGAATATATGAAGAAACCGAAGAAAATTCCCGAACATTGAAGAAATGAACCAAAAAATCAAGACGACATTATATAACGGCTGAATTATTTAGGTATGTAAGTAACCAGGCAGTCAAATGCATAAAACAGATAGTAGACGAATATAAGTGAAAACGAAGATAGCAAAAAGCTAGTATGAGGTAGAGATAACATCCTTACACAAAAATAAAGGAGAAAGCACTGGTCGCAGCAACTACAGGACGATATTTTTCTTGAATGTAAGTTGTAAAATGTTAATCGCGGTGATTAAGACTAAACGATCATTTAAAATGGAGAGAATAATTTGGAGATGGAAGATTAGTGGTGAATCAAATATCTACTCGTCGATAAATCTCAACCAAAGATTACGAATACAACTTACAGAAATTTGTAAATGACGTAGACTTCTAACAAGTATAGGACACACAATTACGATCAAAAACAAATTGGCCCGTTTATGAAGTTAGAGCTGGAGAACTGCTGGGGATATGAATCGAGTTTGTACTTATAAACAGAGTTGCTTGCGTTACTAAGGAAGGCTTCTGGAATGATATGCAGTAGGGTGGAGTGAAAATGGCCAAAGCAATTTTGCTTTCTTTACAAATTTCTAATAGTGATAAAAACTTGGTGTGAACATAAAAAATGCCTTGAGAGTCCGCCATACCTTTAAAAAGTCAAATTTTATGGAAACAAGCAGTTTCCTTTTAGGTATATTAAAATATGTTTTACCACTTTTTGTTTCCTAATACCAACAGACATTTAGATTATACATATCCCTACATAGTAACTTGCTACCTTGTGTAAACAAAGTAGTCCGGAGTTCATCACGTGGAAATGAATGTTTATCGAACTCCTCCGCGTCTCAGTCCTACCTTCCAATCTATTATACTAGGACCTATGACTTCTTCACGGCCTTAAAAAATATTATTTATTCGTACCTTTGAAATTTGTATTCCTTTTTCTGTTTCAAAAGTCGGCCTTACGATTTGTGATTTTAGTTTTGCTTTTATGAAGCCATCTCGTTTATCGGGTCCACTTACCGATGAAGAAGCCTCAGTCACAAGCTTAATACTCCGTGCCATAGCTTGTGTATGGCAAGGAAATTTTAGGGATCTCATTCTTTTGATCCGAATCGCGTCTTGAAGATCTCCTTGTGTAATATTACGAAAGACTGGTGCGTCAGTTAACTTAACCTGTTGCCAATAAATCATTTCCCTATACTCATTTGTATCAAAGTTAATTTTTGGTATTTCGAAATTTCTGACATGTAGATGACTTTCTTGTGATGCAATGGTTATTGCTTCTAGTATTCTACGTCATTCCAGTTCCCTAATGTGTTCTCTTGGATTTGTGACCATAGTCAAAATAATGTTTTCTCCATGCGCAAAATAGACATTGCATCGAATCACCGGATCTATGATCTTGAAGTATTCTTTGCCCATAAATCTGGAATATGTAATGAGCTTCCAAAGATTTTGTGCATCATCAAAACATGAATTCCTCTTCTTTATAGTGAACCAAACTGGTGCGTAAACTTTCGTAACATATTGCACCAGGATTACTAAAGTCTGTAACAGGTTTTCAGTTCCCACATATAATCTTAACATACGGTTCGCATGTGTTAACCAGCGAGCATGATTTAGCTTTCCAGGAGATCTTTTGACTAAATCAGTTAGGCATATGCTGCTGACAACTGCACAACACATTTCTAACAGATATCTTTGGTCAGTACTTACTCTTTAAAATCCAAAGGAGGTAAATCTATGTCAGTTTTAATTACTTAGTACGTCTTTAGGGGCAAGGTTTCACATTTCTGTAACAAACTGTAGTCTGTTCATCTAAATTCTGAAATAAGTGCCTCAAAGGAAGCTCGTTTCCGTGTAACTGGCACACAAACCAGTGATCGTCCTAGTGTCGACTCGATTATACGAATTATTCCACTTTTTGCACCAGTATCGGGATCGCTTGAAAGCAAGTAAAAAAAGTAATAATACGTTCAATATAAGGCCGTGGCGGCCTTTCTAAATGTTTGATTACTACTTTTAACGATATTGTTTATATCGCTTATTGTATTATTATATTATACATTATTAGTAACATATACACTTATACACGCAAATAATGGAACTAATATATATTTTTTAAAGTTGCAATTTTCAACTTCTCTACTAAAATTCGTGGATCTGGTGGTCCCATTAAATATAAAGCGATTGAAACAAAAATTGCTGTGTATAACATGTGATCCTAAAGGCTACCTTTTGAAACTATTACATCGCGGGATTGAAAATAATTTCTTTTCACTCCACTCTAATATAAGTTATTAGCAACAGAAATGCTAAAGCCAACCTATCACGAATAGGAAATACCAGCATCTTGCAGACAAAATAATCCCTGTCTCTTTGGGCACGCGATTGCGGCTAATATTCTGAAATGCAACAACATTTGAACATGTAATTACTTGGTTATGTTCAATAAGAATAATGTTAACTGCTAATTTTTGGCAAAACATTCATCTATATACGATATGAATACTAAAGCACAGATAAAAATTTCTGTCTCCAGTAAGCATAACTAGAATTAAGGGCTTTATATAGTCATGAATACAATATGTATCTTTGCGCACGTATACTACCGAAAGGAATACAGCACATTCGATATAGCCGCCGATTAGCTAGAGCTTTTTTCTTAGATATTCTTGATTGTAAGTGGTGCTGGAGCAGTCTCATTAAACGATTTGAAGTAAAATAGTTTCGTGTTGATCCCAAGTCTTAGCCAACATTCTTATTATTGAAATTCCCGATTCGGTAAATCTGACAAGCCATTGCCACTAGGGTTCTAAAAATTACTCGTAAATGTTTTATGCAAAACCCGATTATTATTCCGTACACAACACGCTAGGATTATTAATTTCACGACGCGCTCGTTTGTACTGCTCATTATTCAGGATAAAACCGATAGTTGGTAGATACAGCGCGTAAAAACCATGTATGAAATACGACTTATTAGGCTAGAACCATAACGCAAACATGTTCTTCAATAAATCATTCCGCCTTTTAATTTATTATTGGTAGTTATGTGTGTTTGCATGTCAACCGAAACTCGATAAGCTGAAACAACGAACAGTTTTTCAAACGCGTCCGGTACGTGTACGACGATCATTAATTATGAGGCGAATTGCTTGTAATTTTTACGATGCGGAAAATTACACTTGCACGTTGCGCTTTGTTCTTTTGATTGATAATTTATCTTTATCGTGGTAATATAAAAGGGAACGTTTAAGAAATGTATCGACTTGATGTAAGTTATCCAATAAATTTCAGGTTGTTACTGTAAGTTGCCCTCTTTCTATTCCATTTCGTATAGTTGTATCTGCATCGTATTTCTCCTCTGTCATCCTTTTAGATTCAAATCAAACACCATACTATTTTGACAAAAATATATATCTATATGAATATTGCATCTACAGCAGCTGAGTACAATTCTTCACTTTTAAATGATTGCGTCTTTTGAATTAAATATGAAAATATAGTTTCATTGATATATATTTAAAAATTAGAGGAGCAGGCAAGATGATTTTACAGAACTTGCGGTATAATATGTGTCACAAATTTCATCTCCTCTATGAAAAGAACTAAGACATGTGCAATCTCATATCGCATTGCACACATACACAATTTTACGTCTGTATTACATATTAAGTTTCTTTCATGCATCCCACAACAGCAAAATTGCGCACAGGCCTTTTTTTCTTTTTAGTCGCACAGACTCAAAAGGACATAAAAGTTTGGCGATATTAGAAACAACGAAACAGTTTTTTTCTCGCATTCTGAACTCCTGCCGGATAAAGGAAAATGGAGAAACGTTTATACGAAGTAATAACGAAGGAGAAAAAGACGACAATCCGGAACGAGACGACACGTAATAGAAGTGACAATTTTTGGGAAACACAATACTTATTAATCCTGGATCTATCACAATGCCTATCACCCTCGAACAACTGTCGAAATCACATGTTACGCTTAGCGTACAAAAAAACAACACATATTTGAGCGTGTGTGCGTATGAATGTTTGTAACGCACAGGGGCACAGAAAGAGAGTGATGTATTGCGTGGGCCGGCTGTTTATGTTTCAGATTGCGAGAATCGTGTGCTCGTATACTGAGGCTGTCTGATCTTTTATAAATGCCACGACACGGGTATGTATCCGCAGGTAGGATAACATACTGAGATATCCTTTTTGTATGTTGGAGCTATTAGTATGTTAATTCGCCGATAAAATCAATATTCAACGTTGATTGTGAAAACGAAATGTGGCTGGGATAGCACCGTCGTGTGAAAAATAAAATGAAACAAGAAATGAAACGAGAGCAAATGGAAGTAGTTTGTAAAAGTTGCGGTTAAGTAGTGCTCATTAATATGGGGTGAACATTGATTAGTGATAACATGATCTGCTTTACTGTGTTTACTCTGTTTATCAATTCAGCAAAGACGCATGCTATTGGTCCAGTGGTGTTACCAAATAAGTTCTGTGAAATATTACGTATGCGTAGCGCAGATAGTCTTAGCTTTTACCTAAATTCCTTGCTCGATGATAGAGTCAATTGATACTTTTGTGTCAACACAAATAAGTCATACAGATAGCCCATCCTTATGTGACAATTGACAACGGCAATCGGCTTCAAATAGACACGATATGAAAACGATTCTTGTCGAACCATAGCTATAGTTTACGTAACATTCACAATGTTACGTAAACGCATTGGATGAGCGATCTGTATGACTTATCTGTGGGGTTGGTACCCTGTTAGTAGCCACATTGCAAAAGAAATCCACATTAACCAGGTAATATTATGTATTCTTGACGGGGAATCCCAGTATTGCCGCACCAACCCAAAAACTACTCGATAGTTGAAGACTTCCCTATTGTATTTCTAATTTGATCGGGCGGGTATTTTTATACTTTATCCGATTGAAGGAAGTAGAAGAAGCAAATGGAAAAAAATAAAGGAAAGGAATTGTTGTAACAGTTGACGAAACGCTAAAAGCTGTACAAAGTTTGGATGCAGACGAGACGATGGCAGTAATAGCAGAAGAGTATGAGGTAGATAAGCTCAAAGTGGCGCACTAGAAAAGAAATCAAAAGAATATTGAACAGTGGTGCAGCAAGAAAGTGTCGACCTCTTTTAAAGGAAAATCAATGAAGCGAGCAGTATATGAAAAAAATAATTATTTATTTTGCGGAAGTAGTAGCAAAAGATGTTCCCGTTTCTGGACCAATTTTGCAGCAAAAAGACATAATGATAAGCAAAGAATTTCCTGAACTTGACCATTTGACGGCTAGTGACTAGTTGGGTTACTCGTTGGAGGAAAAGATATGGACTGCGCCAGTTAGCTTTATCTGAGGGAAAGCTTTCCGCAGATACAGATTCCGCTGAAAACTTTAAGCAAATTTTTAAAGTGCTAATCGAAAGTAGCGATTGTACATTGTACCAAGTTCATAATTGCGACGAAACTGCCCTAAAATATAAAATGCTTCCTGCATGATCACTAACATCTAGAGAGGGGAAAAGCAGTCCTAGGTCGTAGACGTAGTAAAAAGAGGCTTACTATAATATAAAGGCATGTGCAAATGTGTCAGGTATCCATAAATTGTCACTTATCATGATAGGAAAATCGGTTCGTCCAAGAATCATAAAACAATATTTCTCTAAATAGCCTTCCAATTTACTACACAAAAATAGGTGCCCTGGATGGGTACAAAGTTGTATACTACTTGGTTTAAATAGCAATTTGTTCCATTTAAACAAAAACAAACTTCGTGTAGGTGAAATTACTGTTAAATATTGCCGCCCGACGTCACCACCATTCGACAATCTATGGATCAAGCTGTTCTTGAGAACTTGAATAAAAATTACAGACGTTTGTTTCTTGAATATGTTACATATGACAGAAACTGACAAACTTACCACGTCTCTGCGACAGATTACCGCAAAATATTTGGGTGAGTCCAGCTTGGGAATTTGTGATAGTAAGCACAATTAGAAAATTGTGGAAAAATCTTTTGATCCCGGATGGTGAGACAGAGGACAATTTTCCTTTAAACGAGCTGGCTCAAAAATCAAAGGACCCGCCAAAATGACATCGATTGTGAAGATAAAATGAGCTTGTTTGATTTAATGAAAAATTCAAACCGTGTGAATATATTACAGAAGTATATATTGACCAGTGGATTGCTTCTGATGATACCATGAGCACAAGATTTCTATGGAGGAAATAGCTGCCTCTAAACAAACTGAAGGGGTAGAACAGCTGGAACACGAAGAGGGGATAGAAGTTGCTGTTGAACGCATCTGTAATCATGAAGGTTTTGATGTTTTAGAAAAAGCTGTGCACTATATGGAGTCGTCCACTATCCGAGCTATGGTACAAGCCATGTTGGATCGAATAATCGATACTCTACTGGCTCTATAATCATCTTTGGATCTATAATCGCTGGGAAATCTTGATCTACTTGTTCCTATTTGGTTCTTAGTCGCTTCTTTCGGTCTTATGGAGTTAGGATCTTAAAGTAATCGATCTTTAGTTCTTCTGATTTCTGCAATGCTCCTAGTGTGAATACATTCTAAACTACTAAATAAAGACTATCTTTTTAATTCTAAATTAAAGCGTACATTTTTATTAGATTCAAGTAATATGCCGAAAAGGAAAATTTATGCCTTTCCTCCATCGCCGTTTAAATGCTTAATCGGTATGGTAATAAGTAGAGTTTGTTAAAAAGGTGATACCGGCAAGGGCGCACCGCATAAAAGTAGGTACTTAATATATAACATTAGTGAAAAATAATATTGTTACCTTTTACTGTCGTCTTGGTCAGCAACGCTTTCGCTGTTGATTCAGTCAGTCGTCGACAGTGTTGTGAATACGTTGTCGTATACTTCGAAAATAATCGTTTGACATCCAGTGAAGTAAGATTTGCATATATCTGATATTCCTTTTCCTCTTCTGTGCACTCTTGATTTTCAGTTATAGACCGAACCTTTTGTAAATCGGAATTTTTCGTTAAAATTCCACAACAACTTTGAGCAGCATCGACTCCTATTGTGTTCGTCAAGCTTTCGAGAGCGACTTGTAAATTGTTTACGCAATGTAATGCGTATCGTGTAGAAAAGTGACTGTTATCTAATTGCTCAATATCTTGTGCAACTTCAGAATAGTTCATTGACATTTCATCTATTTGTTATTGAATGCCTGAATTGGAAAAAAGTTGGTGACTCTCTCGAATTGCTACAGAATCATTTGAATCCAGTTTAAAAATGAAATTTTTCACTTGTGAAAAATATTTCTGATAGTAAAATACTGTCCGGAGCCATGTTCCCCATCGCGTTCTTACAACCTTAGCTGGTGCTGCAAATCTTGGACATAACTGTTTGAATACACGGATGTGATTAGGAAATTTGATGAACACTTTTTTGGTGGATGCTATTAACTTATCCACCATCGGATACTTCTTTCGAATGGCTTCTTCTACGAGGTGGCATACATGTATGAGACATCTTATGTGAAGAAGAGTCCGAAAGCATATTTTCAACATCCAACAAACTTTCAGCATTGTTGCAACACCGTCAGTAAGATTGTGCCTTGGGTTGCTCTGATAGAAAATTCTCTAAACGAATCTTTTATTATCTTGAGAACGGTTTCTGCATCAGTTTTCTGAATCCTTTTACTGGATATCAACAATGAAGCTGGTGGAACATGGCGTTTTAAAGGACACGCTACAACATGAATGACGCTGTGTTTCTGAGCATCAGTTGTTTCATCCACACATAGGTAGATTTTCTTATTTCTCAACTCGTCTTTTATACATTCCTTTACTCTACTCTTTAACACGTGACAAATTCTTGTTCTTGTTGGCAAAAAGTTATATTTTTGCTTTTTCTCTTTTCTTGCTTTGGCAGCTGTTTGTATCCTCATTTTTATATTATACCTAAGGCTATTATTATTTCCATATCTTTTTATATTTAACATTAATATTAGTTTGCATTTTGTATTGTTATGCTCTTTTGAAACATTTGTATCATAATTGCCACTAAATTGCTTCCATTTTACAATGCCCAAATTTATTGGTTTATTTTAGGTAGCTCTAGCACTGGTTATGGAACCGTTATATTTCCTTGATACTTTGTTTATTACCTATTTAAGTTTAAATTTAGTTTATGCTTTCTATTTATATATATAGATAAATATTTATTTTCTGCTCTTCACTGTATGTAATTTAGTTCTTGAATAATGAGTGCTGATGGTGTAAAGTGTGCGTGCATTAACGTCCTCTCTCTCATTCCTAAATTTCATGAACTGACTACGTTTCTATTTGATAATAATATTGACATTTTAATTGTAACTGAAACATGGCTCCATGTTGGTATCCCAGATAATTCAATACTTATTCCTGGATATAACTTAATTAGACGAGATAGAGCTGGGCGTGGTGGAGGAATTGCGGTCTACGTGAGAAGTTATATATTGTTTGATGTGTTTCAGACTGGCTCTGATATTGAACAAATTTTTTAATTCTACATATATCACATTTCAAAATTGCTCTTGGCGCGGTCTACAAACCACCACTACTGAATTATAAATTCCTTTTGGACTGTATTGAGAATACCATTACAACTATCTTGCCTAAATATGACAGAATTTTGCTTTGTGGGGACTTTAACATAGACTGCTTGAAGGCCGATGACTACCGAACTACTTACTTGCTTGATTTCTTTGACTCACTGGGTTTTAAGCAGTTGGTGGACCAACCGACCAGAACTACGTTGTACACTGCTACTCTTCTTGATCTCTTGTTTGTTACTGATGATGATCTGATTGGTGATAAAAGTGTATTTAATTGCAGCTTCTCTGATCATGATTTTGTTCTCTTTACCATATGTGTCGACTGTGCTAGGCCTTCTCCAACTTTTCATTTGTACAGAAATCTTAGTTCAATTAATCTTCACAACTTTAACTCAGATTTGGTATCCCTTCCGTTGCATCGTTTATTTTTCATGCCTACTATCGATGATAAAATCAATTTCTTTACTTCTAGTCTTTTATCGCTGTTCGATAAACATGCTCCACTTCTCTTTCGTAAGTTCACCAGGAAACGTGTTCCTTGGCTCACTGACAATTTGAGATTACTAATGTCATTGAGAGATAAGAGCAAGGCCAAATTTCGTAGAACGAGGAATCCACATGATTGGTCTTCATACAAAACTTTAAGAAACTTGACCACAAAAACCTTTAGGCTAGAGCAAAAAGCATATTTCGATTTCATATCTCGTTCTAATAACTCAGGAGCCATCTGGAATGATCTGCGTGCACTTGGGGTTTCTAAAAGCTGTGATAGTGATATTCCGGTGTATTTAAATGATCCTGATGCAGTTAATACTTACTTCATTCAATCATCTGCTCCATTAAATACCGATAGTTCTGATTGGGTCGACTTTTATTACAGAAATTCTAGGCAACCTCCACATTTCTCTTTCAGTACTGTAGATGAACTGGTAATCTCTAAAATAATAACATCTCTTAAGTCTTCTTCTCCGGGCTGTGACGGTCTCTCTGCTGTTATGATTCGGTACTGTTGTCCTACTATTACTCCTTATATAACGCACATAATTAACACCTGTTTATTAGAAGGAGTATTCCCTGACTGTTGGAAGTGTGTCGTGGTTCGTCCGTTGCCTAAAGTCGGGAATCCCGTTCATTTTTGTGATCTGAGACCTATAAGTCTTCTACCCGTGCTTTCAAAAATATTGGAAAAATTATTGCAATGCAATTAGCTGAATATCTATCTTCTGCAAATATACTACCTCCCATTCAATCGGGTTTCCGTGCAGGGTACAGCTGTGAGACAGCACTGTTGAAAGTTACTGACGATCTTCTGGAGGCGACGGACAGGGGCTTGGTTTCCTGTCTCATTTTATTGGACTACAGTAAAGCCTTCGATAAAGTTAATCATCGTGTTCTCCTGTCTATTTTGCATAACATTGGTCTTAACAATGTATCTTTATCACTTTTCGAAAATTATTTGGGCAATCGTAAACAGTGTGTTAGAATTGGTATCAGCACATCGGATATTCTTGATGTTCCCCATGGGGTTCCTCAGGGATCTATTGTTGGGCCTATCCTGTTTACAATATATACTTCTCATTTCTTCTATGGACTTAAACACTGTAAAACACATGTTTATGCAGATGGTACACAATTGTATTATTCCTTTCGGCCTACTGATTGGAGACTAGCTGTTGACAGCATTAATAAGGATTTAAGCTACCTACATCGAATTTCTGTGGAACACTGTTTGACGATAAATCCGGATAAATCAAAAGCAATTCTTTTGGGCCCCAGGAAAACATGTTGCAACATCTCTTGTGTTTTTAATATAGAAATTAATAATGTCAAAATTCCACTTGTCGAAAGTGTAAAGCCTCGGGCTTATTTTAGATAATACGCACAGATATCGGAAACAGATCTCGCTTTATATTCGTAATGCTTATCTTAATTTGAAAAAACTGTTTCCTTATAGGCACGTGTTTAATGAAACTATTAAAAAAATTATGCGAAGCTTTTGTCCTCTCACAATTCGCATACTGTGTACCAATTTATCATTCAGCTCTGGATACTTTTACTCAAAATCGCATACAAAAAGTGCAAAATTCATGTTTGAGGTATATTTATGGCATACGTAAATTTGACCATATTTCCCATAAATTGGACTGTGCCCGATGGCTCAATATGCATGATAGACGGGAATTTCGCTGCCTGGGCTTATATCATAAAATACTATCTTTGAGGTCTCCGCCGTATCTGCATCAAAAGATCACATTTAGGACAGATGTACATAATCTCAATACAAGATTTCGGGGCAAGATTTCTCCACCACAACATAAAACGGCACTTTATGAAAGATCCTTCTCATTTCAAATCTATATATTGTACAACAGTTTACCTATTGAAGTTTCGTGTAGTACCTCATTTAGTAGCAGTTTGAGGGAATATCTGAGAGATGGGCGGGGTTCTGGTGCACGCAAGTAGTTCCTCATTTTGGTTTACACTTTTTAGACAGGAATGCTATTTACTTTTCTTTAAAAACTGTTAAATATTTTGTAGCTTGAATTGGTATGAATTAGTAGTAGTGCTTTTCTTTTTTTTTTTTTTTTTATTTTGCCTCTATTTGCATCATCGAAATCTTTTAGATTTAGGCAGTGTATGTGTGTATATGTGTATATGTATATGCATATATTTGGGTGTGCATATATGTATTCTAATATATCAAGGTTGAGTTGCAAAGCAGCATTAGCTGAACTTCGCCTTGAGATTGCGACCTTCACTCTCTCGTGTGTATATGTATCTATATTTTGTAGTAGTTGATGCAATAAAGACATTATTACTTATTACTAAATTGTATGTCAATTGCATAGATGTTGGCAACTTCCATGAAAGAATGTACTTAGCCCTAAAGTAAACGGAAAGTGTTCATTAGATACTAGATTCTATTGGATGTTGCACACACTTAACATAGAAATAAAATCATATATAAATTGCACGTATGGAGTACTGTTACTTAAATGTAATACATGACGTTTACTTTTACAATGTTTTGTACATTCAAACCTATTGCGACTTAGCAATCTGCTATTGCATATTGTGCAATAAATATGCGGACTTCTATATTCTAATCGAAGGAAGTGCCTGAGTCATTTATTCACATTCGAAGTGAACGTTACACTCTTTGGACGCCCCATCTCCGCGTACTTATTTAGCGTACAGCGTGCAACGTACTGTTGCTTTGAACTCCCTCTCCTCGCGCTACTGTCGAGATCGACTACAAGTTGAAAATTACCCCTACCCACGCCCTTACCGCCACGCTACTGCCAGCCCGTACCACCTTTTTAATAAACTCCAGCTTTGAGACTAGTTTTCTTTTCCAACAGAACCTGATCATTTAGGGCTAGAAGGTATGTAACAATATAAACGCTGTACTGAATGGCAGATTCTGTGTTCCCTTGCTTATTTCTCCAGTAATATTCCGTAATGGATTTGAGCAATAATATATTTCATATGCTTTTAAAAGAAACAAATGCAGGTAATATACCATTCTAACTAATAGTTTTATGGATCTAATTATTATAAATCCCGAATAACTAATGCACCGCATATCGCATTCCAGAACGACATATTACACTCCAACATTCTACGTTCACTTCGGCTACCCTAGGTAAGTATATATATATATATATATATATATATATATATATATATATATAAAAGGCGGCATAGAATTTTAATAGCCGGCTCATTTACATAAATATTTTACGTAAAAGACCATTTACTTTTCAATCCACGCGGCAAATTTGTATCACTTTCAATTAGTCATAATGAACTTCGACTGTTCAGTCAATTAAAGGGAGCCGATGCCGCTGCAAGACGACTGTGCGACTGCACCATCATTATTGGCCCCGATAGGCTTAAAAATAGAACAGATACGTGCCCAAGGTTAGACGGACCGAGAAGCGAGTAGACTTCGACGACAATGCGGTGAGCTTTTAAAACGACGTATAATAGTGGCGCGCCGGAGAATACCGAAGGAACCTTGACTCGGTGAAACCCTTTATTTATTACTTCGTCACCGGAAGTTGGCGGAATAATCGTGGTATTCTTCTATGTATAAATATGTGCTTACTGCCAGAACCGGATTTAATTTCATAACCCGCAGTGAATTAAACTTTGCATGCAAAAATGGAGAAGCTCTCAACTATGGGATTTGCGCATGACGTAGATGAATGGTTAGATTTGGTCGCCAGGAGCTTTGTGAGCCTCTAAGGTGTAGATCATGATTAAAGTTGGTAGCAAATATAATTAATAGGTTTCTTCTTTCAAATTATTGTTAGGGGTAACAGCACTGTAAAGTCTTCAGCAAATCGATTTCTTTTTATTGACTTAATAGATGCTTCTAGAAAATGGAGCAAAAAGTCTATTACCTCAAAAAATAAAATAAATATCTCCCGCGAAGGTACAGCCTAATGTCTTACTTTTTGATTTCTAACTCTTCTAATACACTAACAGATAATGTTATGTTCAGTTAGAAGCATTTCCGTGTTAAGTTAGAAGTGAAAAGTACGTTAGGGCAGCATCAGTACATGTACATAATGGACATAATCTCCTCATTTGAAATCACAGCTTTTGTGTGTTGTGCTGATTTTTAACAGTTTATTTCTAATCTTGGAGCACCTATAAGTTACAGTGAGTGACGTAAAAGTGTATCCGCGCCGGAAAGGTACGAATTTCTTGGACACCATCAATCATAAACCGGGTCACTTTCTGAGGAAGTATCACCATAGAACGGATTTATGAGGCGCTGAGCCGAGGCAAGTTGCTAAACCGTTGCTTGGGAGGCTACACGCAAAATATCAACGAAAGTTTCAACGTTACTGTTTGGAATTTGACTCCGAAATCTTATTCAAGTGGCAAAATGTCTCAAATATGGCGACTGATATTATTGTGTGCAATTTTAGTGATGGCCTGAATAAATACAGTACAAATCACGAAAGTTTTGGAGTTCAATCATACAGTTGTTGTCTTGAAAATGATACTAGCGGATCAAGCACGGCGCGCTGACTTTAACAGATACGGCAAAAAGGCATGCTCCAGCATATAATCTTCGAGGAAAGAGTATTAGGAAAAGTATTTGGAGATTGAAGGTCAGCTTTGTGATCGCGGGATAACAGATTAATGATAACAAATTTTAAAACAGTCGGATTTATCATTTTTCATGTTTACAACATATTTCAAAACTTTAAACGAGTTTTCCTCGGACCACGACTTTTCAAAAGGGCAGGCAGCATAACTCCAACAGCTTTTCTTCTATTCATATAAACTTTTCACCATATCTTTAAAATAACATTTGAAAGTGAAATACGTACGGGATTTTCGATAAGTTAGCTTAAACCTTATTTATTAACGAATGATTGCCCTTTTTGAGTCGAAAATTGGATGTTTTACTTCAAATACTCGCCAATCACACAAAAATCAATATTTTTAAAATCCCCTACCTGTTTCAGTAGCTGTAAGCATGTAAATTAAGTGGCTTTTTTCAATTCAACATGTCTTGCGAGAATGGCTTCGGGCTCGCCATTTTTTAATATTTATCGATGATAACTTTTTTTGAAAAATTAGTTTCAAGAACTTGGAGACAGTTGCAATTAAAATCAAAAAATAGACAAATAAAAATCTACATAACTTACATAAAAACCTCACTGAGGTCCTTTTATTCGGCAACTTTCACAGAAAGCTGTGCAAAGACTGCACTGCAGCGTACATTGCATATACCAATAATTATCAATAATTTTTTTGTTTAATACTTAGATATACATGCTTAGTAAGTTCCTCGAATATTATTATCCGATTACCTTCCTTCTATCCAAAATAGATCTCAGATCTCTAGATTTGGCAGCGGTGGACTTCTCTTTCTGGTGTGATTTCCCGTACGAAACACACTCTTTGAGCATGAGGACAGAAGATAGAATTATACGCAGCTATCGCGAAAATTTACAACAGGAGAGATTAGCGTATTGTCGGGCAGCTCTGTGGTTTAATGGAAGCACTTAATTTACAAAATAAATGTATTAATTTCGCACATATTGGATATTCAATTGTTATCTAGATTTTAGATAATTAGGACAAAATTGTATGATAGAATTTATAAAGCCCTAACTCATTGCGCCTAGGTCTAGTTAGTGCACTAGAATGTAAAAAAGAGACCCCGTACAGATCCAAAATAAATATTATAGGATTCCAAAGCAGTGTACTAGAGGTAATAATTTAAGGATCTTTGGTATTTCGGAAACGACAAATGAGAACGTTACGCATAAGGTGATTCATATTTTCAAGACAAATTAAATGTCCGCGTAAACGAGAATATGATTGACTCCTGTCATCGTTTGTGGTCAAGGAGGGTACCTCAAGACTTGTAATAGTCAAGTTCTGTTCTAGAGATTTGAGGAATTCCATCTATAATAATAAGAAGAGGCTGAAGGGGTCAAAAATGGTTATAAGAAGATTTAACTAAACGTAGAATTCAGCTTTTAAAGAAGTACAGAAAAAGTTTGACAGCAAGCAGGTTTGGACTAGTAACGCCATTATTTATTGTAAATTTAATAATAAAATTCATAAATTTAAAACATTTTTCCGATCTATCGCAAATAAATACAACATAAACTTTTTTATCTCTTCGCTCTCTGGAGCCGGCCGATGTTCTTGTTGGCAAAAAGTTATATTTTGCTTTTTCTCTTTTCTTGCTTTGGCAGCTGTTTGTATCCTCATTTTTATATTATACCTAAGGCTTTATTACTATTTCCATATCTTTTATATTTAACATTAATATTAGTTTGCATTTTGTATTGTTATGCTCTTTTGAAACATTTGTATCATAATTGCCACTAAATTGCTTTCATTTTACAATGCCCAAATTTATTGGTTTATTTTAGGTAGCTCTAGCACTGGTTATGGAACCGTTATATTTCCTTGATACTTTGTTTATTACCTATTTAAGTTTAAATTTAGTTTATGCTTTCTATTTATATATATATAGATAAATATTTATTTTCTGCTCTTCACTGTATGTAATTTAGTTCTTGAATAATGAGTGCTGATGGTGTAAAGTGTGCGTGCATTAACGTCCTCTCTCTCATTCCTAAATTTCATGAACTGACTACGTTTCTATTTGATAATAATATTGACATTTTAATTGTAACTGAAACATGGCTCCATGTTGGTATCCCAGATAATTCAATACTTATTCCTGGATATAACTTAATTAGACGAGATAGAGCTGGGCGTGGTGGAGGAATTGCGGTCTACGTGAGAAGTTATATATTGTTTGATGTGTTTCAGACTGGCTCTGATATTGAACAAATTTTTTAACTCTACATATATCACATTTCAAAATTGCTCTTGGCGCGGTCTACAAACCACCATTACTGAATTATAAATTCTTTTTGGACTGTATTGAGAATACTATTACAACTATCTTGCCTAAATATGACAGAATTTTGGTTTGTGGGGACTTTAACATAGACTGCTTGAAGGCCGATGACTACCGAACTACTTACTTGCTTGATTTCTTTGACTCCCTGGGTTTTAAGCAGTTGGTGGACCAACCGACCAGAACTACGTTGTACACTGCTACTCTTCTTGATCTCTTGTTTGTTACTGATGATGATCTGATTGGTGATAAAAGTGTATTTAATTGCAGTTTCTCTGATCATGATTTTGTTCTCTTTACCATATGTGTCGACTGTGCTAGGCCTTCTCCAACTTTTCATTTGTACAGAAATCTTAGTTCAATTAATCTTCACAACTTTAACTCAGATTTGGTATCCCTTCCGTTGCATCGTTTATTTTCATGCCTACTATCGATGATAAAATCAATTTCTTTACTGCTAGTCTTTATCGCTGTTCGATAAACATGCTCCACTTCTCTTTCGTAAGTTCACCAGGAAACGTGTTCCTTGGCTCACTGACAATTTGAGATTACTAATGTCATTGAGAGATAAGAGCAAGGCCAAATTTCGTAGAACAGGAATCCACATGATTGGTCTTCATACAAAACTTTAAGAAACTTGACCACAAAAACCTTTAGGCTAGAGCAAAAAGCATATTTCGATTTCATATCTCGTTCTAATAACTCAGGAGCCATCTGGAATGATCTGCGTGCACTTGGGGTTTCTAAAAGCTGTGATAGTGATATTCCGGTGTATTTAAATGATCCTGATGCAGTTAATACTTACTTCATTCAATCATCTGCTCCATTAAATACCGATAGTTCTGATTGGGTCGACTTTTATTACAGAAACTCTAGGCAACCTCCACATTTCTCTTTCAGTACTGTAGATGAACTGGTAATCTCTAAAATAATAACATCTCTTAAGTCTTCTTCTCCGGGCTGTGACGGTCTCTCTGCTGTTATGATTCGGTACTGTTGTCCTACTATTACTCCTTATATAACGCACATAATTAACACCTGTTTATTAGAAGGAGGTATTCCTGACTGTTGGAAGTGTGCCGTGGTTCGTCCGTTGCCTAAAGTCGGGAATCCCGTTCATTTTGTGATCTGAGACCTATAAGTCTTCTACCCGTGCTTTCAAAAATATTGGAAAAAATTATTGCAATGCAATTAGGCTGAATATCTATCTTCTGCAAATATACTACCTCCCATTCAATCGGGTTTCCGTGCAGGGTACAGCTGTGAGACAGCACTGTTGAAAGTTACTGACGATCTTCTGGAGGCGACGGACAGGGGCTTGGTTTCCTGTCTCATTTTATTGGACTACAGTAAAGCCTTCGATAAAGTTAATCATCGTGTTCTCCTGTCTATTTTGCATAACATTGGTCTTAACAATGTATCTTTATCACTTTTCGAAAATTATTTGGGCAATCGTAAACAGTGTGTTAGAATTGGTAACAGCACATCGGATCTTCTTGATGTTCCCCATGGGGTTCCTCAGGGATCTATTGTTGGGCCTATCCTGTTTACAATATACACTTCTCATTTCTTCTATGGACTTAAACACTGTAAAACACATGTTTATGCAGATGATACACAATTGTATTATTCCTTTCGGCCTACTGATTGGAGACTAGCTGTTGGCAGCATTAATAAGGATTTAAGCTATCTACATCGAATTTCTGTGGAACACTGTTTGACGATAAATCCGGTTAAATCAAAAGCAATTCTTTTGGGCCCCAGGAAAACATGTTGCAACATCTCTTGTGTTTTTAATATAGAAATTAATAATGTCAAAATTCCACTTGTCGAAAGTGTAAAAAGCCTCGGGCTTATTTTAGATAATACGCACAGATATCGGAAACAGATCTCGCTTTATATTCGTAATGCTTATCTTAATTTGAAAAAACTGTTTCCTTATAGGCACGTGTTTAATGAAACTATTAAAAAAAAATTATGCGAAGCTTTGTCCTCTCACAATTCGCATACTGTGTACCAATTTATCATTCAGCTCTGGATACTTTTACTCAAAATCGCATACAAAAAGTGCAAAATTCATGTTTGAGGTATATTTATGGCATACGTAAATTTGACCATATTTCCCATAAATTGGACTGTGCCCGATGGCTCAATATGCATGATAGACGGGAATTTCGCTGCCTGGGCTTATATCATAAAATACTATCTTTGAGGTCTCCGCCGTATCTGTATCAAAAGATCACATTTAGGACAGATGTACATAATCTCAATACAAGATTTCGGGGCAAAAATTTCTCCACCACAACATAAAACGGCACTTTATGAAAGATCCTTCTCATTTCAAATCTATATATTGTACAACAGTTTACCTATTGAAGTTTCGTGTAGTACCTCATTTAGTAGCAGTTTGAGGGAATATCTGGGAGATGGGCGGGGTTCTGGTGCACGCATAAGTAGTTCCTCATTTTGGTTTACACTTTTTAGACAGGAATGCTATTTACTTTTCTTTAAAAACTGTTAAATATTTTGTAGCTTGAATTGGTATGAATTAGTAGTAGTGCTTTTCTTTTCTTTTCTTTTTTTTTTTTTGCCTCTATTTGCATCATCGAAATCTTTTAGATTTAGGCAGTGTATGTGTGTATATGTGTATATGTATATTCATATATTTGGGTGTGCATATATGTATTCTAATATATCAAGGTTGAGTTGCAAAGCAGCATTAGCTGAACTTCGCCTTGAGATTGCGACCTTCACTCTCTCGTGTATATATGTATCTGTACTTTGTAATAGTTGATGCAATAAAGACATTATTATTAAAGAATTCGTGAAATTTACTTATATGCTAAGTTCAGTAACCAATAATCTGACTCCGTTCCTCCTGCTCCGTACTAATACATCAAGAAAAAGAAGAGTGATGAATGCATAGCTCAACAGTAGCCCATTTACATTAAGTAGATATGCATCTTCCATTCATTACGTAAACGTGATCTCCTATCAATTACGAACTCAGATCTCTCAGATATCGAGGCATAATACGTCCCTGTCGCTTTCTCTTTCAAGGAAAAAAGGAAGCATGCGGCGGCATTCCCCTATTTATGAGATAGCTCTTGCGACGTATGTACATATGTATATACGTAGTACGTCCAGTGAATTCGCTTATATACATACACACATGTACATGTGCGTACTTACACACACGACTATTCTTTCGTTTATGTAGGCTTACACGCATATAATGTCCCTGAATATCACTCGGTCATCATCATCATCGTCATCATCCTCATCAGTGAATGGTCTCTGTGAATAGGTAGATCTTATCTCCTGGTGGATGTTGGCTCGAATGGACCGTTAGAACCGTGTCAGTAAGCGGGATAGGAAAGGAAAAATGACAGGATTGGACATCGGAAGCGCGGAGAAAAAGTCGTATATATCGTGACTGTGTACTCGGAACGGCGGTGATAAGGAGATAAAAAGCTATCGGATGAATGATATGATAAGAAAATGAAATAATGTGAAGAAATGTAATGATCATGATCAGTTTAACTTTTATTTACCAGTAAAGAATTTGGTTGGAATGAAATAGATCATTTATTGGCGAGATTAATAGCATGTTTTAGTTGTAATTGCTGGAGACAGATAAGGATGTTCATTATTTTTCTCTAATAATGTAAATGATTCGCTTATGTCTACATATGTATGTAGATTAAACTTGTTGTGGCTATCAATTAGCGTCGTTCAGACACCAGCATAACTGCGAGAAGTTGTAGAAAAATATTTGTGTGGTCGTAACGTTTGTAAGAAAATATTTATTATTGAAATGGTTGCTTATTTACAATAATCTTACGGTATAAGATTAAAACGGAATTGTGAACGTTTAGACGATACTCAGGCTTACTTTACAGAGTTTGCCCAGATCACTCTTAGTTTGCCCCCTATTTTTCCCATTTTGTGTCATTGATTTTCTCACTAATCTCTCTTCCCTCTCCTTCGAGGGGATATAAAGTAATAATAAAGTATGTCTGTCATGTAGGTATCTCTATTGGTTCCATTACTACTCAACTATTACCTTTATATTTAATTTACTGCTCCAGCTCAGGACTAATGAGGGGAGAGGGGGCAATCCACTGTCAACTGTACTATTCAATTTGGTGATGGTGGCAATAGTCACGAACTAAGAACAAAGGAAATAATCCTTAAGAGCGAAGACCAGTACTTGGCGTTACACCAAAATGAAGCTAAAGAGAATTACAAAGAAATTGAAGAAGAGAGCAAAGAAATTTTGGTCAAGAAGTCACCTCCAAATGAACGAAGCATCTGATGATGGGAAATACAGGAAATGAAGCGGAACAGGAAGTAATGGGGAGTTTACAAACCAATGGAGAATACATATGTACTTAGAAGTGGTAACTGAAAAGAATGGGAATGAGGATCGTGAGCTGAAAGGGAGAAGTGCAAAGTACCAATCTGGAAAGTTTAAGAGGACCAGTAAAATCAAATCTGTGGGGCACAGACCGATTGTCCAGTGGAAGACTGCCTTAACAAGTCCTGCAACTAAGTCCAATTGAACCGAGAAGAATAGTGATAGTAAGAAAAAGATTAAAAAGGATAGGAAAGTTTGGGACGAAAGCAGCGAATAGATGGAGATTGTTCAGCAGTTTTGATACAATAAACCATATGAAATAAAGCTTGTAAGGAGTAGCTCTTAATTAACGATATCATAAAAAGCATGAATTACAACAAATTGTATTTCCAAGATCTTTTCTTGAAATATTTTATATAAATTGAAAGTAGTTACCTGATCTGTGTGTGTGTGTAATATCTTCTGTTTGATGAATTTCTTGCTATGATCCCCTCTTAAATTCTTTCTTCTTTGAGGTGAAGTCCTGTTTATTTAATGGTTACTTCTTTTAAAAACCTTCGGCTTTTAATATAGTTGAAATTTCTATTTTAATTTAATTTCAACTTAATAAAATCATATTTCGATGATTTTGCCTGTTGCTTCTTGGTCGTTAACCAAATAATCATTCATTTTTTCCAAGAACGCTTCCCCCATCCAAAGCCGCCTAGATTTCGTCGGTTATCTAGGTAACCAGATGTTTTCTATTTTTCCACGGATAGCGCAATTCATCATAGAGGTCTAGATTGTAGCTGCACTTGTCCTTGAGATTGAGAACTGTTGAATGTATCTGTTCAAATGGTTACATTGTTTTCTATCTTAATCGATGCTTTTTATAATGATTGATATTTTTATTTTTAGTTAAATTTTTTTCTCCCACTAAACGTCTCTGGTTGGACTTAGAAAAAAAGCTAACACCTCCAGGGTAACTAAGTCTTGAAAACGTGGCGTGCGTGGTATTGGAAAAGTATAAATAGAGTCCAAAATTGACCAAGATGTGATTTGAACATGGGACGTCCATGACTCTCAACACAACATTTACTGTGAATATTGACATATTTTTAATTGTCTTTAATGATAGATTATTTAGCAAATAAAAGTACATTAATATTATAAAGAGCTGTTGAGCGTTGTAAGTAAATAATCCTGTCTTTTTCATTTCTTGGTTGCTTCTTCATCAGAAACCTTATTTCAAATCACATAGTCCTGGTCTTCTGCATAACACGTTAAATAAATTGAAGGAGAAATATAAATTATGGAAACAAGTTAAATAAAGGTGTTGTCTTGAATCTGTCCAATCCAATAATTGGGACAAGAGAAACTATTACTATGATTGTAGCATTTATGAGGAAGGTAGTGTTGGTCCAAGTATGATCTACACCCGATTGTTTCAAACGTACATATGTTGATCGAGATTTGCGAATAAGTTAACGATGTAGGCTACTGCCATTCATTTATTGTCTAGCAAATTGAAAACGTTGAGTTTCATTTCTGATTCAGATTCATCACCTCCTTAGCGCTTGCAAAATTGCAGATGTTGATTATTTACGTCCTAATAATTAAGAAAGTTCGTCTCTGAAGATTGCTGATGTCTTTGAAATCCTTGTGAATATTGTTTTCTCTACTTTTAGGTTCTCCCTAATCTCATCGACGTTCTTCTTGGCGATTCTAGTTAACATTATGCAGTAAGTTAATTGGCCTTTCCAGTTCAATGAGCAATGAGCAATTGTACATTGATCATGGGATTGTCTCACAGTTTACAATTGGACAAATTAATTCTTTGCAGAGCTATGTACTGACACAATTATCACATCGGTAGACTCCTCACCACACAATTGTTTATAATAAAATCGGTGATACGTGTTTCGCTAGCTCGAGGCAAGCACTTCGGTTTATACGGTTGTTGAAGATGCTTGCCTCGAGCTAGCGAAACACGTGTCACCGATTTTATTATAAACAATTGTGTAATGAGGAGTTTACCGATGTGATATTTGTGTCAGTAAATTACACCACAGTCCTTGCAATCACGTTCATTGAGAGCTATGTAGTAAGACAGAATGCTTCCCCGAAAATTTTCCTTACACTAGAGCCAGTACTAACGGACTATTACTTTTTTGGTCTTTTTCAATTAATTTGCGTGGAATTTCTACTGGACTCCACAATTTGCTTCATAAAGTGTGCGTCGCAAACAAGTCACAGATAAAATCCCTAAATTAGGAGCTGAAAGGTCACGAAGCAGAAGTAAATATAAGCTAAAGCTCACGGTTCAAGCTTTTGATTGTTTGAGTTCAAATTTGAAGTCGGTTAAGCTTTTATCGAAATCATTTGTCATCATGCGAATTTTTAGCATAATTAATGTCCACGGAGACGAAAGGGGTAACGCGTATAACTTATTGCCCCAATTAAAGCGCAACCATTAGGAATTACACGCTCCAATATGTCGACACAAAGGGGAACTTTTGTATTTGCATCGGCTATCCGTCGCGAGTGATTTACTTTTACGGTTATTCTTCGGCAAACACGCCTTCATTTTATCCTTTCTTGTTGTCGTCTGTTGTGTATGCATAGATACAACACGCCTTGTGTATGTACGCATGTTTATATTTGTCCGTATTCGTTTTATGACTGGTTCGTGTCGGACCTCTCCAAATACTCCGATTCGAAAAGTTAAGCCGGGTATACGTGGACTAATTTGGTGACAACTGATTTTATTTGTTTGACCGTCGACAAATTGACGTTTACACAGAGACTTCATTCTTTCTCTGCTGTTTCGTTCCCGATTGACGCCCGCGAATATATTGGATGATATTAATTCACCGAAACTCGAACGCCCGTTATTTTTAATCATCGCTGTCGGAATGAAAAACAGGAATCGTTCGTGGAATTCTGTTGGATATTTGGTAAAACTGAAATGTATTCCACCAATAAACTTTGTGGACTTCTGTGTATGGTACGTGTGAATGTGTAAATGAGAAAGCATTGTGAGTGTTGGAATTCGTTTGTTATTGGAACATTTATTGGGATTTGCTTCATGTACTTTCGAATGTAAATGAGATTGAATCTTCTGGTTATTCAAAACTTTAGTAGGATCTTGTTCTTATTTCGAGGAGCGAGGGCACTCTAATCAACATACACCTTTCAAAATACGTACATTTTCTTAAAGCTGTTAGAAATGTGTAAGTCATACAATTTAATGAACCGATTCGTGTAAAGCAGTAAAATTAATAGTGGATTGCCTGGTCCCCTATTAAACACGGTACATTAGAGACGCTCGCACGTATAATATACCTGAAGAAGAAACGCTGGCTTGAAACAAAGGAATTCAGCATTTAAAATTATAGGGTGTTGCCAGAACGTCAGTTAATGTTTCGTTCTCGAGCTAGCGGGAGTAATATTCCGCGCTGAGCTTTCTCTATTATTAAACTCGATACCTTTTTGTGAATGGAACCTATGAGTCAATTTTGATTTATGCGCCTTTATTGTGTCGCTCCGTTACACGCTGGTTCCTCCGATAATAACGTGGTCGACGGACATTTAGATTGTTCGTACAGAAATCGTTTAAAATCAAATTTAGATGTTCCGACTTTCGAAACGTTTCACGGTGATTATGATGATTCATATTTCGTATTGAATCTGGAACATACGTAGAAATTGTGAAGGTTAATTTATCTCTCGTATCGATTTTAGAACGAAAAATTTGCTTGCATTCTGAGTTCACTAGTTATTGCTTAATTTCAATGCGTTTTGTCAAATAAATGTTTTAATAATGATCCAAACTTACCTATTATATTGCAAACCATAATTCAATTAAGTACATACATTACATACACAATCTACGCAAATATAGTTTATCACAATTTACAACTAATGCGTCAATTGCCATTCGACCAATGTTTGTGTCCTGAGAATGTATTGAACTGAGTATGTACCGAATGGGCTGCACACTTTAAACTTCTTTATTTTTAACATAGGACTTTGGAATATGATGCCGATAGCAATATCAGAAATAACATATGCTTTGACAATTGGTTCTAATAGCTAAAAATTAAGGAATTTTAAATGAAAATGTAAACAAATACAATAAATGTCTGGAAAAAGTAAATATGAAAATAAGCGAGGAAGAAACAAAAGTTATGTTAATCAGCAAGGAGGAAAAGAAACATGAAATCTTTCTAAATCAGAAAAAAATTGGAACAGGTTGAAAATTTCAAACATTTAGGGGCAATTCTAATAGAAGATGGGAAGTTTGGTGAAGAGATGAAGAGTAAAAATGAAGCGATAGGAAAATTATTAGATTATGAGTACCTTCCTGAACAAAAAATAAATACCAAAACAGATTAAAATAGAAATTTTGAAGAAAATGGCTACGTCTGTACTCACATACGGATCTGAAGTATGAACAACAACAAAGAGTCAAAAACAAAAAGACAAAGCATTGAAATGAAATTCCACAGAAGGATAGATAGAACAACAAGACAAGATAAAGAAACTAATTTTACAATCAGAAGCATAGCCCGTACAAAACGAGGTAGAAGAAGAGAAACTCAGATACTAGGACATGTTATGAAAATGGGAGAAGATAAACCGGTAAGAAGAGTTTTTGAAGCCAAAGCAAGCAAAAGAAAACTAAAAGGAAGACCAAGAAAATGTTGTACGGAGGAAGTAAGGGAGGCGGGGAAGAAAAGAAATATAAATTAGAAGGAAATCCGAAGACAGGTGCAAGACAGGAAATCATAGCGAGATTTTGCAGGCCATCTTCCATAATTAATAATACAATCATCATAAAATTGTCGTAGGTATTTCAGTGTATTGAATGCAGTACGAGCTTTTGCTCCATCTTGCTGAAAATATCTTTGCGCCAATTCATCATTGTGCAACTGTTTGATAAATGGGTGTAAAATATTATTCCAATATCTGTCAGCAGTTACTGTATCATTAAAAAATATAGGCCCCACAATACGTCGTCTTGATAATGCCACCCATCCACCAATTTCAATAGGGTGTAAACTGGTTTCGATAAAAGTATGTGAATTTTTGGTTCCCCATGTTCTATAATTTTGGCTATTCACGTAGCCTGATAAATGGAAACGTGCCTCGCCTGACATAAATGTTTTGTCCAATATATCGTTATTGTTCAAATTTTCACTAAACTACTGACAAAATTGAATACGTCCTTGATGGTCTCTTGGACATAATTCTACCACTGACACTCTGTATGGATGCATATGCAAAATCCTATTCAAAGCCTTTTGGCAGCTTCCATAACAGATACCTACAAAATAAGGAAATAATGAATTCTTTTATAAGAATTGATGAAATACGTCATCATACCTGCCAGAGCAGATAATTTGGGTAGAGATTTCGTAGGACTTTGCTCCATTCAATGCTGAATGTCAGCAACAACATCTACACTTAATACAATTGGCCTACCGATAGATTTCGCTTTGCAAATGCAATGTTTATTTTCAAAACGTTCCACAAATCTATTCCTATGGCGAGAAAATGTTTCATATGAAATATTTTCATTTGGAAACTTTTCCACGTATTTCTCAATACAAGACTGCAGTGAGTATGTTCAAGTCTCTTCATTTCGAGCACCGCTTCGGAAATGCGCCATCAGAGTGAATGCGTCTTGTTCACTTGTAAACACTTTGAACTTTACCATAAAATAATTATTTTTATTTTATGCCATATGATATTCTACTTAGCTTACCTTGAAATGTAATGTGTACTGAAAACTACAGGTCTGTTACTTTAAATGTATGATAAAAATACTGGAACGAAAACGTATAGTAATTAACGCTTTTGACCGTTACTTTGTGATATTCCATGGTTCAAATAAATAAAACACACTTTTTACTGGATGGAGCAAAAGCTCGTACTGCATTCAATACACTGAAATACCTACGACAATTTTATGATGATTGTATTATTAATTATGGAAGATGGCCTGCAAAATCTCGCTATGATTTCCTGTCTTGCACCTGTCTTCGGATTTCCTTCTAATTTATATTTCTTTTCTTCCCCGCCTCCCTTACTTCCTCCGTACAACATTTTCTTGGTCTTCCTTTTAGTTTTCTTTTGCTTGCTTTGGCTTCAAAAACTCTTCCTACCGGTTTATCTTCTCCCATTTTCATAACATGTCCTAGTATCTGAGTTTTTCTTCTTACTGTCATTATCAAACAGTTTGATAATGACATGGTATGTCGAAACTGCAGTCATAAATAAGTGAAATATAGTGATATTGTTACAAAGTAAAAAGTGTGTTTTATTTATTTGAAAACGTATAGAATGATAGCAAAAATTGTGACTAACGATTGTACGCCTATGTTAAATGCTAGTATGATCCTAGTGATACACAAGTACCATAAACCTATAAACACAAGAATCCTTAAATTAAAAAAAATTGCTGGTAGCGTGGTGGACAATCATTCTCGATAAGTCTCTATTTGTGAAAGCAAGACCAAATCGGAAAATCCATATTACAACTTTAGATGAAGATAATTTAAATAATCAGGATATTTTCCTGAATTAAACTGTCCCTATGTCCTTTCTTTGACGATGCAAGTGGTAGACACTAGATATCACAGTAACACAGAACCTATTAATCCAACTTAAAGTCTCTCTTCCCATTGTGTAAGTAAAATTCATCCCGAATACGTGTGTGAAATGTGTGAGCTTTCATGACCTCGTACTCCACGTAAGTCTCGATTAACACATTAGCGACGATAGAACACTGAGATTCGTAAACTACCGAGTTTATTGAACTTAAATGTAAACTATGCTACCTAAATTTGTATGCCGAATGTATTGAAGTCGGTGTAACTGTCCGTCTAACGTTTTACAAGCAAAATTTCGAGCGGGTGTTTAGTTTTACACACTGTTATTTCTCGAAGATAATCCTAGTCGTATAATATCATCCACGATGCGGACGTTTTCTAGTGTACGTTGCGAATTGAAAATAATTGCACGACGTCGTTATGACAACATTCTGCTATTAGTTATTCCGGTTCGCGGACCCGGAGTCGTTTCGCTAGCCGAATCTCGAACTATTCTCATGGTAACCGAACACGTGTCAAACACGTGAGGGACGTCGGCGTCCTTTCAGCGCGCGATCCGAGGGACTTGATGTTTTTGTCGACGGCCGTCCGCCCAAACAAATGATGCATTTTCAATACCGGACGCGCGTCGAATGGTGTACGTCTACCGAGGATGAACATTGAGTTATTAACATTGACGTTTTATTTATTTACTTTTACTTCGGGACGATTGTGTCTGTGTCTGAATTTGTATGTATGCACCTATGTGCACTGCTTAATTTACATAACTGGGATCGCACTCGTATCGTATCTAAACGAGTCGCAAGATACCGGCCCTGGAACCGTTAATCAGCAGCTCGGCACTCGACGTCGCTGAACGTGTTTTTTAATGACTCGTTAGCGTCCGACTACCCGTGTGGAAAAATCGAACCTGTTTCTCTTCTTTTTTCGATGGGAGCTTCGTCGGTTCTTGTGCACGCTCGGTAAATAAAATGTAGGTGATTGCGAGCTGGATATTTTCTCTGTTAATATACGTCAAAATCTGGACGGTTCCGGTAATTCTGAAAGAAGATACTATCTGAAGAGCTTACAGCGAACGTGACGGCAATTCATTTAAGCGTATGGTGAATGCGGAATTCATAAAATATCAGGAGAAACGTACATGGGAAGAAATATAGTAGAGTCTGTCTATTGTAGAGTTAAATTCATTACAATCAGACGCTAATCATATCTCTCGCTCAAGGTCTCTTATTTTAAAATTAAGTATGTACAGGTCTAGGTTTCTCGTTGTAAAGCACGCCGATATAATTGAATGAGATCTTCAATGAGATGAAATCAACAAAATCTATTTTAGGTGCTTTTTAACCTAACATTTGGACAGCTCCAGAATATCTGCTTTGCTAACGTTAAGTTGCCTTTGAAATTCAAAAAGCACAAAGACTAAAAAGAGAACTTTGGTCAATACAACAATACTTTTTCCTCCGCTGAAGATTTGATTGGATTTGATTTATTTCCCAGAAAATAATGCACGATATGCAGTTCAGTATCTTGGATCAGATATGTATCGATAGAGTTAAAAAGAAAGAAAGAACATTGAAATTAGACGTAAACTGTACAAAGTATAACACTTGTGTAAAAATTAAGAACTAAAGAAAATACAGTGTGTAGACTCATTTCCGCCGTCCTATAAAGTCAACAAATAACAAATTCTTTATTTGTTGACTTTATAGGACGGCGGAAATGAGTCTACAGACTGTATTTAATATTATAACAATAAAATGCAAAAGCAATAATGACAAACCAAATCAAGTGCAATAACAAAACAAAATTGAGCCTATAAATAATATAAATTAACATGTCGGCAAATTATATATAAACAGAATTTTAAAATGAATGCGTATATGGGACAAAAGAGTAAAATGAAATAACATAAAATATAAAGAAAATAAAGAAATAGAATTAATAAATTATATAATAGAGATTTTAAAGATAATGATAATAAAAGTTATAACGCTATTCCTTATAAAAAGGTTTAAGCGAACAAATAAGGAAAGAAATAAGCTGTAAAGCCTGTGATGGTTGTTATATCGATCAGACAAAACAATATTTACAGAAAAGGTTGTATAACCATAAGTATTCTTTAAATAATGATTTTGGTGCAATGACCCTTGTAACAAAACATTACAAAAATCTGGGGCATGACTCTGATTTTGAAAACGCAATGTTAAAAACAGAAAAAAATATAAATAAAGAATAAAAAAGACCCATATACGAAATGATAAATATCCAGGAAAGTGTTCCGTAAACGTTCTGAGAATATAACTATTACTTAAATCACTCTTGTTCAATTGACCTAATTGTAATTGTAATTGTAATTGCAATGGGTAGCACTCATTCAGAGGGGGAGGGGGAGGCGTTCGCTACGCCGTCGATACGTCCGTGGTTAGAATTTCTTCCACACACTATATAGTTTGCGCCAGTAGGAAATTCTCCATGGTTTTCCAACGTTTTCTTCTGCATGGTTTCAACGTATCTCGGAATATGGTTGTGTAAGTTAGGGTGTGGGACATACTCACGGGATGATAAGATATAGCGAAGTCGGCATTCCTTCAGGTGTCGTAGGTATGGATACCCTTGTGGGTGAGAAGTTTGGTGGTCTGATGGATGTAAATTAAGGAGATAGGTATGAAACAGGAAGGCAAGGTAAATATCTTTATTTCTTTAATTAATTCTCTAGAGCTAAACTTCGAGCTTGCGTTTCTGATTGTTCGAATTGCCAGCTTCTGCCTTAGGAAACCCATCCGTGCTGCTACTGAACTGCCCCATAACAGCATGCCATAGTTGGGGTGACTATGGAAGCCGCCGAAATAGGTCGTACGTGCTGCCTCCAAATTCCTATTTTTTGCATTCTTGGATAGGTATAACCGCAGTTCACCAAACCAGGTAACATGCTGTCCACATGACTATTCCGAGTTCCTCAGAAACCTAACGGCGGCCTCTTGCAAGTAGAGAAAAAGGAGACTATGCGTCTTCAAGACGTTGATTTTCAGCCCATTTGGCCCAAACAATTCCTCAGATTCATCTATCGATACTTCAACGGCATCAACACTTTTCTCTTTAAATCTCTTTCCTCTTACATTAGCGCTCTGCAGTAGGTAACGTTTCTTGGACGATTCCTGATGTATACAGAAAGAAAGTCAGTCCCGGAATCGAGCCCAGTGGAATCCCCATGTTTGTCTCCAACGTCTGCGATTTTTTTCCGATTCTGGAGTTCCTGCTGTTTCCTGTCTTTGAGATAGCTTTCTATAAGTTTGTTACTTATTCCACGAATTCCGCAATATTCAAGCTTATCCATCAGTATACTGCCGTTCACGCAATCAAAAGCCTTAGATAGGTCGCAACAGGCTAACTCTATCTCTTGCTTGTTAACATAAGACTGTGCTATGGTATCTATTAGCTCAGTCATAGCGGACACCATGGATTTATTCTTTCTATAGCCATAGCGGGAGGGGTGCAGAGAGTTGGCGTCTTCGATATTTCACCAGTTTCGTCTTTATGACGTGTTCGAAGATTTTCGAAACAGTTGATAATGTAGATATGGATCCAAGTCAATGTAGTTAGGATAAGAACTATTTTATTCTAAATCACATATATTCCCATCGTTTCTTAAGTATAAATATAATTGCAATTATATCTATAATGGTGTTTTGATCCTTTGTGAGAATTTTAGTAAAGGGGTTCATTCGACCTGAAAAAGGTAGATATTTATCATCAACTACTATCATCAAATCTAATTGGACTTGGAAGGTATACTGCTCTTTTACAAACTTGTCCTTCCGGATCGTTCTTCTGCAAGTGCGCCAAATAAAATACATACAATTGAAAGGTAGGTGTTTTAAAGGAAGGTACTAACAGAACAGCTTCAAGCGAACACGAGAATAATTTCTTCGAGCGTTTAGCAAACGCGGAGATTGTATCGGATCCGCAGAAACGCAGCGTCTATTTATAGAGGGAACAATTCAAAACAGATGCGATCCTTTATAATTAGAGAAAGGTATTTGGGACCTCGAGGAATATATGATTGAAAGTTGGTTATTCTATCATTATTCTTCGGCTCAAGTCGTGAGGACTACTAAATAGTAAGCTGTTCAGAATAGATATTACCGCTTGAAGGTATTATGTTGCACGGCAAGGAAACAATGAAATCCTTTCATATACCGATTGAGTTAGAAACATATTGAATTTTATCCTATACGTTAACAGCTTAGTATACAAATCCTTAAATATTTTTTGGATTCGTCTTGGTCAACAATATCGTGGCATACTGAGCAATGAAAAGGAATGAGCAAGAAATACAAAGATTGAAAATGAAATTGTGACGTAGAATAGGTGTCACTAGCAATGATTAGAGAAAAATATCGAAATTAGAGAACTCACTAATATCAGCTAACCGAAGAAATAAAGGAACAGAGAGCAAATTTAACAGAGATTGATACGAGAATGGGAAAAGACATAACTGTATGTAGATCACGTAACAAAGATCACTAGAAATGCCAAGGAAAAACATGGAAAGACCAAGAAAAAAAAAGCAGAAGGATCGCAACTGATCTTAGCTAGTGCTTGATGGAAAGAAGATGAAGAATGTTGTTACTTTGACTGTCCTTTGTCTCTGGTAGAAGGTAGCTGTTCAGATGTTATAAGTAAGTTTTCTACAAAAGAATTCTCCTTAGAAATAGTGAATGATGTACAACCATATCAACCAAGCTTGTGGTATGTGATATTGATTGTTTGAGATGTAACTGTTAATTTCAGGAAAAGGACGAGGTTTTGACTAATCTTTGTTAAAATATCTGCTTTAAATGATATAATCTACAAGAAAAGAGATCCTAAAAATGTAATGCTGGCAGATGTGATGCTGTATAGTATTAACAATTACTTATTACGTCTTTCCAAAGGAATCGCATTTCAGAATTTTACGATTGGAAGTCACATTGGTTGCTCCTAAATTGTCCATTGGGACGTAGTTTATTAATTTTACTCCAAACCTACATTATAGTTGTGACATATGTATCTCTTTCCTTGTACCCACAATGTTGTTACTGATAGGTGCAAATATTGTATATTATAATGGTGTGTGTGTGTTACGTTCGATGTTTATAGCCATGGCAACAATACAAATCTCCATGTTTGAAAAATTCTCTCCACCATTAAAATCACTAGTAACAAACAAAGTGAAATATGCTTTATGTGCTGAAATATGCAAAAAGCGATGCATATTGTATGTAAAACATATGCATTTTTAAGTATATGTTTATAGCCTAACATACGTGCATATCTATGTATATAAATGTATGTAGTGCACTAAAAATCAAAACTATTTAAATATGCAACGCGCTAATCAATATGATTTGTATTTTAATTTATTCGTATCGATTCTACTCGTACACTGTCTGACAGTTATATACGATGTTTTTAACAATTAATGCGTTCAATTTATTTATAGGATTGTATCAAGTAAGTGTAACTTATTGAGTGCAAAAGAGCAAATAAGTTTGGTTTTGCGACCATCGGCCTATTTATCGAGATATTCCGTTACGCACTCGGCGTTAGACGCGTTGATCGTAGAAGTAAATATACACGTCGTAATTCAAACATCTACTTGACCTTCCTTAACATTTTGACCTGATTTTATTTAGCGTTTACATTGCTTTGTCTACTCAATAAACATACGCCTTTATTTTACTATATGTGTATGTGAAAATAATTTCGTTCTTCTTAATTTTCCTGCGCTAGTACGAAAATATTTTTTCTTACAAATTTTGTTTGATGTATTATGACCATTCTTGTGTTTTAATTTGATGCATGCGCTATGATAAAGGTCATGATTTTGCAGAAGATATGCGCCAAATTAATTATTAAGGTTATATGAGGTAAAAGTAAGTTAATAAATGTAAAAGAAAAAAACATTGCCATCGCCTATTCTACTTAAACGTTACCTACCCGGCGAGTTGCTCGAATGTACCTGTAATTTGATGCATGTTTGTAAAATACACTTTCGATATAACAGTAGTACACAGAGCACAATTAATTGAAACCCAAGTCCACTTGAACACATGACCCGGTTTTTACTAGCGTTTACATTTATTTGTCTAAACTAAACAATAAACATTGGGAGTTATTCAACATGACATACGACTCGATAATGATTTGAAATACTTGACGCTGAATGATGAGTGTTATCGTAATATCCCACATGCGGCTGCGTGCCACGACTAGCGTTTATGTTTCTACGTCTAAATGATAAACATCTTACTCGAAAGTATAGGAGTTTAGAGGTACTCAAAATCTTCCATGCGAAGCTTCAATGAGCTCTTATGTTTTTGCTTAATTTCGTTTAAACTTTCATTTGTTATAATTTGATGCATAAGTTGGAGAAGGTACTGTATATAGTATATGCTGGTCCGCCAGAGGAACGGCTGATTTTAAATTTCGCGCTGTCTCGATTGCTTAGTCGTGGTATTATAGCATTCAGTCGTCACGGAGAACGATGTGGTTTAACAATAAAAGCATTTAACATGAATGATGATAGTTTTGTCAAAGCGCAAAGATTGTTTACACAATAGTTTGGAATTGACCGCTAAAATCTCCAACACTTTCAATAAAAACATCGGTTAGGAATTTTAGGGTACGTTTAGTCTCCTGCGCAAGACTCTACTCTGCATCTGAAAGTTTACACATTAAATACCTTCATAAGAAGCAAAAATTGCATTTTAATCTCTACATAAATTGCAGTTATATTGATATTTAAAGCGTATGCTTTTCTTTTGGTATAAAACATTAGGTTTCTCTTTGATGTGATGGATTTCGAGGGACAAGGTGGCATTTCTGCAATGCTTCACGACAAAGCTGGGCTTCTTTAACGTCTGAATTGGGCGAGCTTATTTGGTCATCCCCGATTTGGTAGAGTTGGAGGGTAAGATGGACTTGAGAATTGGACAGAAGAGCGTCCCGGAAGAAAGGAGGACATCCTATGTTTACAGCCCTGAAGAGCAGTAAACAGTATATTAATATTCTGGTAAAGTGTGTGCAACTCTTGGAGGGAAATTAAAATGTTGTCTATAACATGTTTATTAGGGACGCAACTTACTTTTATCCCTCGAGATACATTAATAAGCAAAATTATTGGTACTGGTCTTTGAATAATCCAAACGAAATCCATAAAGTGCATTCTTATGGCGCTAAGGTAACTGTTTGGTACAAGATTTCGTCGTTGGGGATTATAGGGCCTTACTCCCTTGAGTATGAAAATGGCAATGCTGCGACCATGCACTCTGAATCTTATATCCAAATGTTCGAAACATTTATTACTTCCCAGTTGGCTGCTTAGTGTCAATGTAATGAAAAGCGTGGTTTCAACAAACTAGGGATGATAAGTCACACTGCAAGAATTGCAATGGAGGTCGTAGGACGCCTATTTCCTTTCCACAAATTAAGAACACATCGCGAAGAATGTGGAATTTCATTGGCCCGCGAGGACTGTCAGTTCTCTCTGCTTGTGACCATTCCCTCTGGAGATATTTATTTATTTATTTATTTCATTATTTATCCAACAGCCATTATAACTATTTATAGGATAATCATTAAAAGAAAAAACTATAAATTCATCTGTGTCTTAATACCAATATAATGATACAGTCATTAACTTATAGAATTCACTTACACTAATATCAACAAGGTCAAAATTAAGTCTTTTATTGTATTATTGTATTGTATATTTGGTGAAGCAGTGTGTTTGATCTCTCCACATAAAAAACAATATCTGCTCGACTGTTCAATCGCGGAATTGTTAAATTTAGTTTTGCCAACAAGCCACTATCATCGATTACACATCTAATAAGCTTAAATATAAATTTTAATTGCGCAGCAGTACTGCTATCTTCCAAACTCACACATCTAAAGTCATTTGGTAATATTTGGTAAGGAAATCCTCTAGGTGGATATTCCCGGTATTTTCTATAAAAGAGAGCGTTTAGAAATTTTCGCTGAACGCGCCCAATTTTATTTATGCCATTGCCATCATGTGGATTCTAAACCTCACTAGCATACTCCAATGTACTTCTGACATATACACAATAAAACCATTTCCATGGCTTAAGAGTGTCGAATTCCTTGGTATTACGAAGCAGGAAACCTAGGTTTCTGTAAGTTTTGGTAGTAATATTATTAATATGGGCTCCCAATGTCGGTGTCCTGTCAAATAATACACCCAGATCATTAAATAATTCAACCCTCTCCAAAGGAGCACAGTTTAGAGAGTAATCAAAATACTTTGTTAAGTCCTTTCTAGAAAAAGAAAGTATTTTACACTTGGATGTATTTAATTCAAGTCCATTTAATTTGCACTAGTTTTTTATAGATATCAGATCCTCCTGAAGTTGTTCATAGTCATAAGTTGTCTCAGCCCTAGAGTTTATCTTCAAATCGTCCGCACAGAACAATCACTGTAATCTAATTAGAGCGACCAGATCATTTACATAAAAGAGTAACTGCAAAGGGCGCAAAACAGAGCCTTGGGGTACGCCACTAGTAGAGACAAACTCGGCTGATTTACAAAATACAAAATTAACGCTACCGGTCAGATAGTCGGCAATAACATTAACAAAAGGAGGGGTTTATGTTAAACGTTTTCAATTTCAGAATCAACGCGACACGCGGCGCTTTGTCAACCTGAGATATTTGAAAAGTAAAATGCTTCATGATCCGCTCTCAAGAAATATTTATCACTTAATCGAATTATCCAGGAATAGATAATACAAATTCCATTTCACGCGCTGCACAAAGTAGCGGTCAATTTCCGGTTGAAGTTAGAATAATATGGTGACCATCTTACGGACATCATACCCCAGACACGTCGTTGGCAGCACCACTAAGATAAATGTTTTTAAATGCACTTAAATACTACTTCTGCAAAATGAATTACGTGTATTACTTATTACGTCTTCAAAACCGCTCGTTCCCCTGGCGGACGCGCATAAATTTTGATGACAATATAAAAATAGTTATTACGTGACTTTTAACTTGATAAAATAGGTGTCGTATATTTTCCCAAATGTTACATTCAGGATTTTATGATTGAAATTATTGATACTACATGAAAATGCTAGCAAAATCCTAAACTTTAAACCGAACTAAACACATACATATTTTATAATACACTTTTCTACTGTTTAACATGTGTTAGGTAAAAGAAGAAATATTTCTTGGTTAAACTGAAGCTGCGGACGAACATCTAATTCAACCGCTGGACAACTATCCACTGTCGTTGTACCCCAAAAGTCTACCTTCGTACCTATTTACAATCGTAACGATCTCGGTGGAAAACAAATAGTAATTATTCCGACTTACAAGGTAATGAAATTCAATCGGTACAACGAACGGATTTGGATAGGATCGTATAAAAGCTGAGTTAATAAACTAGTCGCTGCGTGCCTGGAAACCTACATTATTATTCTCTTTCGCTGTAAACTGGCCCTGACCGGCCGTCACCCTAATTAAATATAAATAAGGTATGTTTTATTCAGAAAGTTAGAATCTCAATTTGAATTCATTACCGTACGATCTCTAGCTGATTTACGAAAGATTAGCAGCGTTCGCCTTCCTCGGATAGCAGTCCAGCAGCATATACTAGGTCTCTATTTAGAGAGAATTTAAAATTAGGTTTAATCCTATTAGGAATTGAATCTCTTCATAGATAATACCTAGTAGTTCCTCGTGGCAAATAGTGAGTAGGCGAAATTATCGCAACACCAGTATTATACTTGGAATTAGCGTCTTGTCACAAGTTATTGTTCTCAGTCTAGACGAAGCATGAGTCGGTACTTTTATCTAATTGAACATATAAGAAGATAAAAATATTTCTATTTTACGTTCATTAGATAAAAGTAGCGACTTTGCTTTCTATGACCTGATGGCAGTAACTTGTGACATAGCAAGTAAACCCCCTGCCTTTCTTGAGGATTCATCATCTTCATTTAATACCCTGAGTTTTTGGGTTTTGGAATTGAAGGGTGGCCACACGCATACGAGTGAATAGCCACGTTCGGGACGTCCGGAAAAGGCTACCATGCCACAAATGTTGGAAAGTATCGCTAACGTGGTTTTGGCAGATCGTTGAATAAAAGCGAGTGAAATTGAGGAAGCCGTGGGCATCAGTGGGCACCAGTAGTTCGTATTTTATATGATGACTAGGTGACCCTGCAAACTTCGTTTTGCCCAAATTTTTTCGACTTTCCTTTTTCCTAAACCTTCGCGTAGCAATTACGAATAAACCCGCAGAAGGAAGTATCCAATTTGGTCCAGTCGTTTTCAAGTTTTAAGCATCCGAACAAACCACGATCCACTTTTATATATACAGATTTGGGTTTAACAAGTTTCTTTGCAAGATGAGTTCGTGACCGTGGACGAAACCCGGATTCACCATTACACAATGCAAACTCACTTCAACACACTCCAAACAGTGGATTGAACGTGGTGAATCGGTTCCGAAGAAGACAAAGACCATTCACTTGACTGGAACGGTGATTGCATCGGTTTCTTGGGACGCAACAGGAATTTTGCTAATTAATTTTCTTGAAGCAAAAAAACTGTTACTGGCTTATATTGCATAACCCTTTTGGACAAAATGAAAGCACTAATTCAGGAAAAACCACAACAATGCTTCCGCCTATTCAAGTGCAATGGTTCAGCCAAAATTGCCAGAATTGAAGTTCGAAGTCTTTCCGAACTTCCACCTATCCCCGAAACTCAAAACATTTCTGGGTGAAAAGAGATTTTGGCCGAATGAAGAACTGATAGAAGCTGTAAACGATATTATTTGGGGAATTATCGGAAAATGTCCCTACAGGTAAGGAATCGACAAGCTAGAAATACATTGGACTAAGTGTGTTGGACACTAAGGGGATTATAATGAAAAATAAAATATAACTTAAATCCGTATTATTTTGTTTTCGTTGTCATTCCGGAAACCTCTCAATCTACCCCCGTATATATGTACGAGAGGCATTCCAGAAATTAGTACCCGTTTAGTCATAGAAATGGCGCTATTGATCCAATTAAAAGCAAAGTGGCGCACATGTCAACAGTAACATCATATCTTTGTGGGGCAAAAGAGTTGTAGTTCTTCTGGTGCGTGGTGTGAATTTTACGACTATTTATAAAGGCACACAAGATAGAAAATCCCGCAAAGTAGGAAGTGCGATCCGTGATCCGCTTTTTTAATGAAGAAGACGTCCGTCCAAGCGAAATTCATCGAAGTATTACTGAAGTGTATGGTACGGGAACAATGGATGGGTCATTTGTAAGCCGCTGAGTTCGAAATTCCAAAGGAGGAAGAGGTAATGTGCTCGATGAGCCACCGACGAGCTGAAGAAATGCGTCAATGATTTTATCTGTGCAGATCGGCGCGTGAAACTGAAAGAAATGAGTAAGCAATTTCCTGAAATTTCACAATCATTGCTCCATGAAATCATGACGGACCATCTGAATTACAGAAAAATTTGCGCAAGATGCTTTCCGACGAGCAGAAGACCAACTGCGCGGGTGAGTGTTGACGTTTTAGACTCGTTACGAGCAACAGTCCGATGCATTACTTGACCAAATTGTTACTGGGGATGAAACTGGTGTATGCCATTTCACACCTGAGACAAAACGTATATCGAGGGGAACCATTCACCAGCTCCACCAAGGTTGCGCAAGTTTAAGCAATTGTTTTCCACGAAAAAGGTTATGTCTTTAGTGTTCTGGTACCGGAAACGTCCGTTGTTGGTTGATTTCATGCCCCAAGGGACGACCATCAGGGCGCACATATAGTGTGGAATACTTCAGAAGGTGCGTGGATTATACAAAAGAAGAGGCGGGGAATGCTAACAAGTGACATTGTTCTTCTGCATGACAATGCTCGTCACCACACGGCTCGAAAGATCACTGACTTCTTCGGAAATTCAACTGAGAAGTTTCTGACCACCTTGCGTATGGTCTAGACTTGGCTCCAAGTGATTATCATTTTTCAAGAGACAAGGAATACTTGTCATCAACGTGATGATGAGTTAAAGGCAGGTGTACAGTATTGGCTGGCTATTTTGGCGGTAGAGGTTTACGCCGAAGACGTAAAGATCAAAATACAACAAATGTCTTTCAACAACGGCGGCAACTGTATAAAAAAATGAGTAAATACATTACTTTCATTTAAATAAAATCATTATTTCCTTCATTTTTTAAAATTATATGTAAACGGGTACCATTTTCTGGAATGGCCTTGTATGTATGAGTAATTGAGAATACAAGAAGATTCAATAGCATGCTGCTTGGATATAATGGACTGAATTACATGTTTTTGAAAGAAATTATTAGACGGTGGTTTCGTTCAATCTCTGTTTGAGAAAAAGCAAAATGATGAGACTTCCACTGTCTCCACCTCAAATTCCCCTGACGAACTGCACTACTTATAAAGTATATATTTTTATTTCCGATTCCTTATTGCATAAACTACAATTCTATTTTAACGTTCAGTTTACATCGTGCGACGTTGTACTTACACTGGAAAAGATTTACTCCGTATATGGTACCTTGTTTCGGGTCCAGCTTGCGACGTTTTGAATTTACGATCGTCTTTTGCATTTCCAAATCGGGCAATGGAATTACCGATTCCTTAAAATCCGGTCCTTGCCTGCGCGTTATTCTGCGGTTCCGATAATGCGATTGTTTCTTCGAAACATCTACCGCTTGAAAACTACCAACCTAAAAACGAACGCTTCTTTTATTGCTTTCGCTCTGTTCGGTTTTAGCGTCGCCACGCTATGATTGCCTTTGTTCTGTAGGATATTTTTAAAGTTATGATTGAGGCATATTTAAAGTCGATGGGTTTTTGTTCGTCTGTATCGAATGTATGAATGTGTGAACGTACATTGGAGACACGACCGTATTTTTGTGTTCCGAAAGTGCCTTTTAGGTGTAAACTTGTTTAGAGTAAACACCGATTTGAAGGATCCAAACTTTAAATGTGACTAATAATAATTAGAGACCGGATTATATGTTCGAGATTTGACAAAAATATATACACATTCCTAAATGTCTAAAATATGTAAAATATGTTTCAAAAATATTTTCAGAATGTCGAATATAATTTGAAGTAACAAGGGAAAAAGACAAACACTAAGAAAATTTAAACAGGTTTTATTAAACAAATACATATCACTTCGATTTCTGAATTAAAGATTACATTCTTTACTGTAAGACCAATTGACAGTCAAATGTTTTTCACTAATTTCAATAGTCAATATTACATATGTCTCCTATCCGTTAGTAGGAATTTGTACGTTGAAAAACTTCGTCGACGTCAAGTGATATGATCGGTGCATATTTAAAAAATATGTTTCAATATTAAAATCGCCAAGGAGAATTTGGTTTGCTTGTTGCAACAAATTTAAATGGCTATTTCTTTTTAAAATACCATTAAATTTTTATCTATTAATAGTCATATTTTACTTGTTGTTCACTCTGATTTTTTGGAGATGAAGGTGAACCTGCTAGTGACTGACCTACAGCCATTTGAACTAATTTTGTTTGTTTCATTTTCTCTAACTTCGTTTATGAGGGTTAGTCGAGAGATGTTGGATAATTTGGGATTTTTCTCACATGGAATCTATAGAAGAAGACAATTATAGTAGAAAATATATACACGCTTTTACATATAAGATAAGAAAATGATTTTGTAATTAAAGGAAAATATTTTTATTAATGAAAATAATGTTATTCAGCAATCCAAAGCAAGTTTTTGAACCAATTGTATAACAGACTAGCATTTGCAAAATAAATATGTAATTTGAATAAAATAAATAAAATAAAATTGTTTTGTAAAATTATTAACTTACCATTTTACAGCACGCATTGTAAAATAGTTTTTCTTCGTTCAAAAGTATTTCTGGAAAGCGTCGTGATCCAGAAGGCTACTAAATCGCTTTTCACGTTTGGCATTTATGGATAACACAGTTTATGGTATCTAACGAAACATCGGTAATCGTACAATGTAAATTCCCCAGAAAATTATCCACCATATTTTTTATGAGAATAACGTGATTTTCAAACGGGAAAATATGTCGAATAATTTCAAATATATTACAATATTCGAAATATGTGGAAAAAGCCAAAATATTCTAAATATTTAAATTAAATTAGCAGCAAACGCTTTTATTTACCCTAATTCGTGTAGATCTTAGCACGTTTAACCTTCCTATACTCACGTCAAAATGAAAGACGTATACTATACTATATCAGTTGGTCTCACAGACCGTATGCGTGAGTATAGGAAGGTTAATTGTACCGTTGATAGTTATCGATATGCAAAAGACCGCATAATCCGATCTCCGCTAATAATAGAATAGATAAGTATTTATAGTATCGTGTTTGTGTCGTCAAAATGTAATTTTGCCATCTAAAAGTGCTATTGGTCAATGTTGATTTGAAAGAATTAAATAGTACCTACAGGAACGATAGAATTTAAAAATTTCGACGTATCGCGTGTTTTAGTTTAGTTTCGCAACGTCACAGTTCCATATTTATCGTTCTTTGTGTTTAGTAACTGTCGACGCCTTTTAAGCTTCACTTTATCCTTGCATCTACGTTTTAACACTGGCATTCCAAGAAAAACATTCGGTTTGCGGCTTTTTGCCTACTGTTTCGACAAGATCGTAATTGAATTAATTGTACAAACATACAAAGTTTACAGAACTATGACCTCATGTCCATCACATGCTTTATTAAGCTGCGCTTAACGGAGCCTGTCATTATTATCCAGATGATTCATGCGTAACTGGATCTAAAGCAATTATATGCTGCACATATATGTATGTACATATGTGGTGTTCTTTTATTGGAGACATTAAAGAAGGTTTTAAAATATTTCGCAAATAGGAGTTCGCATTCTCAATTCCCAAATCAACTTTGTAATAACAGTGCTTATTTTACAAACCAGCGAGTTAAGAAAGGTACAAAAATAAAGCAAATATAGGAGTAGAAATAAATTCGATTTAGAGCAATTATTAACAGTGTCTCGCCCATCACTCGTGAAGTTATAGATATATTTATATGTTTAGGACATTTTCTTTGAATATTTGCTTTGCATTTACAAACATAGTTCATCATAGTTAGCTCGCATTCTTAGCAAGCCGATTCTTTGGAAAACTGCATCTGCGCATTTCAACCACCAAGGATGATGATTTGGTGGTCGAAATGCATATTTCGAGTCAAGCAATCAGGGCGCTAAGGAGAAGAACTAATTTATTTCGGTTCTAACCCACAGATATTCCTATTTTGTTCTTTAGAACTCATCACTATTTATCACCGTCTGCTATTTAAAGTATTTGCTGCATTAAAATGCACTATTGTTCTTAGTGCAATAATTCTGTTTCTGGGTATTTGAGTACAGTAAGCAGTAGTCTCTCCTATTTGCGAAATATTCTATTCCTTTCTGAATAAAGAATGCAAACTACTACGAGCTAATTGATGAATGATGATTCTCATCGTTAGTATATATCGACATAACGATTGACTGGGTAGCACCTTACCGACTAATGATAGAAGTCCCGAAAAAGAGATTTAAACTAATTAGGCTTTTGGGCGTTTTAGATTAGCGATTACGTTTGTCTTGTAGGATAAGGTTAAAACAGATTATTGAGAACATACGTTTAGAGTACATAAACTTTCTTAGATGTTTACTCTGCACGTAATAACAAAACATCGCTGACCTGTCCGACACCTTCAAAATATGCCCCAAAAATTGTCACCAAATTACAATACCCATACATTTTGTTATGAAACATATCACAAGCTTGAACGGTTTTGCTAGGAATTTTCAGGGAAACCAGACCGTACTCGCCTAGAAAATTAACGACAAACTGTGCTCATACCATGAATTCTGGTTACCTCGTAGTAAAAAGGGTTTTGGAAACGCGGATGAGTTTTCATCCATTTATACAAAATAATTGATGTAGATTATGTTTTTATGCCCAAAACAACATCGCACCAGAAAAAGAGTAAGAGATCGATTCGAGTGGAAAGATAATATTAAACGTGGCAAGGGAAAAAGAACACGATACTAATTTCTCGCAAATGTAGATAAAACAGAAGAAGAACAAAATCGTACGAAGAAATCAAGCCACAATTCGCGTACTAAATTGAGTTTGAGAATCTAGGTGCTTCGTGACTACCAGATAGCCTTTAACGAATTTGTAATTAAGAGAATGTGTCCAGAATGTGCAGGATCCAGACATTTTAATCCACTCCAATCGTCAAAGACGATTTTGTCCAATCCTTGTTTTCAGGTTTTCAGAACTTCTGTTGACATATTGAGAAGCATTAACGTTTTATTTAGTTTTCATCTCCAAATACGGCTTTTGTTAGCTGGTAAATCTTTAAAATGTTAACATTTTGTCGTTTCTCCATGTCCATATCTAAATACAAATTTTTATTGTCTGAAAGACTAAGTGTTAGCATTTCAGTTACAGTTGGTATCGAGAAGTTTCTAGCGTTGGCGCTGTACGTGATAGTAGCAGGATGTGTAGTAATTTTAAGGTACATCTAGACAGGATTTTTGTTAATTCGAGTATTTTGAAGGCATTTTCTCTCCAGATACAACCCCTATTGGCTAGAACATTTTCTCAGTACTTTGTCCAGACTACATCTGCAGATACGGTAATAATATACGTTTAGGGTACTTTTTCTAAGGTTATGACATATGGGGCATGCTTATAGAAATATGAGATGTGCCTCCTACTTTCGAAAGAAGTTGATGCTAAGCGTAACACACTTGAACAAATTTCTTATCGTAACATAAAGAAGCTGTTGATTTCAGACACGAATGACATGCATACCCTAATATACCTACTGAACAGGCATTATTGTGTTGGAAACCTGAGACTTGTAAGTTCCCTCGCGAGAAAGATAAAATCTAATAATAAATACTAAGGCTTCATAAAAGAGCGGATGACGTGTTATCACTAAGTAATGTGAACCGGTCTGACGCCCTTATTTCTCCGAATTTTAATGTCGCGCCTTGCACGTAACTCGAGACAAATACCTAATGATAACACGTCATCCACTCTTTTATCAAATCTTATTGATTACTAACGGTATCGATATCGAGGTGATTACTCTAGTTTGGCAGGACACAACAAGTGGTTTATGGTAGTCGCGGTAAACTTTGGAAAGATTTTAGAAGAATAAAGCTCCTACTCCTTAAGTGTAGATAGTGTTACCAAAGTACAATTCAAATATGTACTTTTCATAACTTCAATTTAAGAATAATCTATAATGTGGATTACTAAATAAACACTGAGCGACATATAAACAACCTAGCAACATCTGGGTTCTTCTTCTCCAAGTTCCTTCCCTTCTAAGAAGCTTGATCAACTTCATGGCTGTTTTAACTTTTGAAGCTCGAAAAATTTCCACAGAGCTACATCCAGACCACTGTCCCAGGTGATTCATCCACGAAGTGCGTGTTCTTGCTTGGCTTCTTTTACCTTGAATCTTTCCCTACATTATTACATATCTGCATTAATTTAAATTTGTCCCTTCTCATCATAGTTCTCAATCTTTGAGTTGTCGATTTGTAATTTTAGATGGAATTGAAGAAGTATTTAGTGTAATACGTTTAAATAATAAGGGAGACGAAATTTAGTACCCGCCCTTGCTGATCGCTGGAAATCTTGAAGCCAAATACCGGAAGTGAGAAGAAGTATAATAGTATAATATAATAGTTGCAAACCTTGAAATAGAAAGAGTATAAAAAAACATTGAATAGAAAACTAAGCTTATTAGAAATGGAAAAGAAGCCAAAACATATCTATTGAAATATTAATTAATGAACAGGAACAGGTTATAGCGAGTAGAAGATGACAACAGGATGGCGTGAGGACGTACACAATAGGATCAAGAAAAATGAACTTAATTGGGAAAATTACAAAAAAAAAAAAAACTAACTATCCGATTGATTAAGGTAGATCCAGAAAAGGAATGAAATTAAGGAAGTGATAAGGCAAACAACTTATAAAGAGTTCGAGATAAATATAGGAAGCAGGTATAGGCAAGATAAAAAAGGATTCTGGAATATAATTCAAAAGGATTGATACGCCTAGCAATAAGAAATATTTAAACCAATAATAACACCAAACAGCAGCAAATTCAGAGAGAACAAATTCAAATGTGTCAGGGATGAAATATTTACGAAAGCTATTAAATAAAATTAAAACCAGCAATATCAGAAACAAGCTAAACAATAAATCAATACCTAACGAAGAAGGCTGAACAAAAATAGTTCAAGCAGCCTGACCACATGCAGGGTATGGACCTTGAAGGTTACCTCAGATTATTACATGGAGTGAAAACAGAAAGGAAAAGAATAAGACATTGATTTCAGTGGGAAGATAATACTAGAAGGGCTACTAGGAAAAAAATACAATGTCAATGGCACATGGAGAATAGTGAAAAACCATGCCAACTAAACAGGAGGGACTGTATTGAAGCCGCGAAGATTTAACGCATGAGAAATAATAAACAAAAGTGAAACTTGTACACCTATAAAGTGATCATATTCTAAAAGATTCGTTAAAGCTGAAATCAACCGAGGAGATTGTTAGGTAAATAAGTTGCATGTATTCATTAAGCAACCTCGTACGACTACAACTTAATAAAGGCAACCTCTTCGCCAAATAATTTATGACCTCTAATGGATTGAATTTGTTTGCATTTCTTCAGCGCGGTCCCTTTCGGGAACGCAAAACCGATCGCAGCCCACGCGGTTTACAAACTGGCAACATGTTGTGCGTGCTACCTTAATTGAAAATAAATAACGTCGAATTTACAAATGTAGCCATGCGCTAACCCGTCATCCTTGTGTCCTCCTCTAATTTACGAGTCTATGTAGCTCGCTCTTCTCGATGAAATAATGCATGCAGAATGACGATGGCAGCAACGACGGCAAGTTTTGATTTATGAATTAATTAGTCGTCGTCGGGCGTTGTGAGTAGAAACTAAAGAAGAAGAAGAAGAAGAAGTCGGAACGCAGCACACGCCTCCGGCAATCGCTAAACGCGTTCTGGCACTCCATTCGTCAGTGGGATGCACTTTAAGTACGAATTAATCAGAACGCCTTTTAAAAGATTTGATTTAAAATTGTTTAATGGGGACATCTAAGAGCTTTTTAAGTAATACTCGTCACGTTTACATTTGCAGACATCTACGACTTTCAAAGTTTTTGGAAATTTATTGGCAACATGTTTGTAGTTACACCGAAAGTCCAAAGTCCATTTTTTGAAGCTGTGAGTACCTAAAGCATATTATAAGTCTCTCGCTTGATGCTTCGCTATCTTCCATAGTTTCTTTGGTACTAATCTCTGCTCGATTTTCTTTAGCTAGAAATAGTCGAGAATCTTCTTATAGAACGTTGCAGACGTTTTCTAAACTATTGGAAACAATTCGGCCAGAATCCAAACCCCATTCCCTGCCGTTTGAAATAACAACAGAATTTATTTCAAATATGCTCAACTCCCTTGGCTTTTCGAAATTCATTTCGGGAATAACTACAACGCAATCGTAACACTCATCCCGTTTAGCGACCGGCAAGTCATCAGTGCTGTCTTAATTTTGGAAGAGTTACAGAAGGAATGTTAGGAGAATTCGAATTTTCTTAATAGTCGAAACTTCTCCCTTAAGTCTGGAAACAGATGCCTTCAGTTTGAAATAAATATAATGGAATATAAGTTATTCAAACTGTTTCGCGACTTTTCGATCGAATCAAGATATAGTTCCTCTAACGCTCGAAGTGAGCATCAGAGCTGCGCCTATAACGCCTATAACTTGCTTCATTTTCAAGAAGGCAAGCAAATATTGAAGCAATACTAAATAGCTCGAATTATAGTTTGTTTGGAATTGCACAAGAGCTCATTAAGTATGTAGTTAAACATGACTTCGTAATTATAAAATTAAATTTGAAACCTACGTGTATCGCCCGTCATAAAACAGCTAGTCTAAACATATTTCCCCCTTGAAACGAAACTACAAATGGAATGTTTCCTCTTTTTTCTTCATTTCGCTACGAGTTAGCCGCCAGCAGTTAATCAATATGTCGACAAATTAACGTTCAGAACATCATACTACATCCCATTATCCGCAAACGATCCTCTACTTTTACGCATACCCGTACCTACATGAGTACCACCCGTCGACAGATTTACAAATGCTTTGCAGTCGAGAAGAAAGAGATAAAAGCGGTCATCTACGGCTTATACATGCCAACGACGTCGATGTAGGAAACATATCTCTGTCGGTCAGGGGGAGAGGAAGACAGATGCGATATTATTAGTAGCGATAAAAACTCTCCTCTGACAGCTTTTTAAATTATCGTCTATTCAACAAAAGCGATGCACCACATCCACCACTCGCCCGTGAAAAATGCACGGTGTCCTACTATGTAATTTACGCAACTACAATAAAGACCGAACCAATGTCGTGCTACAAAAGACGGATTAAGTGCAACGATTGGAACAGGATCGGATCGTGTATTGCAGCGAATAAAATGGACCATTGTTTAGGCTCTCAACGATTGTATTCTGGTCGTACCTACATCGAATTATGTAGATGCACTTGTAAGTTATTTTATATTTTGGGTGGCTTTCAAGCTATCGGGGGATAAGCTGTAAGCACGAATTCAAAATGAAAACAAAAAATAAAAATTGCACATGTACCACAAAATGATATATACAATACTAGATAGGATTAGAGCAAAGTCAAAGAAGATATACCTACATCGAATTATGTAGATGCACTTGTAAGTTATTTTATATTTTGGGTGGCTTTCAAGCTATCGGGGGATAAGCTGTGAGCACGAATTCAAAATGAAAACAAAAATAAAAATTGCACATGTACCACAAAATGATATATACAATACTAGATAGGATTAGAGCAAAGTCAAAGAAGATATACCTACATCGAATTATGTAGATGCACTTGTAAGTTATTTTATATTTTGGGTGGCTTTCAAGCTATCGGGGGATAAGCTGTAAGCACGAATTCAAAATGAAAACAAAAAATAAAAATTGCACATGTACAACAAAATGATATATACAATACTAGATAGGATTAGAGCAAAGTCAAAGAAGATATAAAGTAATGAGAGCACAACGTTCCGAACATAACACTATAGATCTGGTTCGCTGGAACTATTCGTGAAAGCTGAGGCCATGGTAGCGATCCTGAAAGCTAATTGTTTATGGCGTCCTAACAACTTAATTGGCGGACACACAGATATAACTGGAACAGTACTGGACGAATCATTATTATAGATGCCTACGGACAGTATGGCGCCAGAAATCATTTTTACACATAAAATAAAAACTTTGATTTCGACCACGACTGTAGGAGAAATCACTTAAGAAACTCAAGTGCCAGCGTCTTCTATACGAGCGGATCGCAATCTAATCGAGGCACAAGGCCTGGTATCTACGGACAGCGTCCTAAAAGAGCGGGGGGTACAGAAAGAAGACTAAATATAATGATTATTAGTCGGGTGATTATATTACTATATTACCAGGTCAAAAGAAGTCCTCAATGAACTAGCACGAGACAACATCGCGTCGTTGATCTGGCATCCGGACACGGACGAGCTAGCCACGGGAAGCTCTAAGAGAAAGTTTCTAGGACTGGAACCTATATGCGGGATATCAAACGATTCTGTCAGACAAGAAATCCGATTTTGGCTAGAAAAAGAACATTCAAAGAAGTGGAAATTGACTGAAGGTCATTAACCTAATCAGAAAACGCAAAAAGGACATAAGAACAATTAACGGTATAGTAACTGGACATTCCCTCTTGAAAAAGCATCCTATGCAACATGGGAATAGTGAGCGAACCATGGTGTGTATAGAGTGGACGTGGAAGCAATTCCCGTCGCAGTTCGCTTAAAATATCCTTCGTTTTTTGTGCGGTATGGGGTCTTTCATAATCCTGTTGCAATAACGGACGCTTATGCAACTTCCCAGGGTGTTTGTTTCAAAACGTTCTGCGGCATAAAAGATTATAATAACATTCTGCGTTAACTGTAGTAGCTTTCAATAGATAATCCATAAAAATAACCCCCTCACATTTCCAAAATATAATAAGCATTACCTTTCCAACCGACGGAACTACGGGTGCTTCTTGTTTTCACCATTCTTTCGACTAATTGTTGGGCTTATATGCATATACAGTCCTTACAGTACTTTGCAGATATTGAACGATTTCTGAAGGTTTCACACTTTCTCTAAATAAAAATAAAATGATGGCGTCTGTATCAGTCAAATAGCTAAAGTATACCATACAATATTGCAGGGGATGTATGACCAATAGCTTGACCTATAAGTTCTACGAAATTAAACAAGGTATCTGATTCTCAGGAAATTTGAAACATCTCTCGTATCTTCAGGTCTTCAAATACACGCTGTAACGGTTGCCAAGCTCAAGATTATTCCTCTTGTATTGGGCGTGTTAGGAACGATATGGTTCTAAAGATAGCTAAATGTTCCTCAGTGAAAATTGTGTTGTGATACCTGCATGGTAAATATCACAATTTGTTCTTAGATTGGTTTGCTTGTCGTAGTTGCGAATTATTTCTAGGGACTGGAAATCAAATATGGATTGTAATGATAATTTCCCGCCTTCGGCAGAACATAGGAGGAAGATTGCGTCTTAACGAATGAATTCGTTCTATGGAAGAAAATATTAAATACAGCCCTGGAATACGACATCCATCTGAGAAAGCACTTTCACATCGTTCGATTATCATGAAAGGAAATTCAATTCTCTTCTACCAGTCAAGTGGCATACACATACGACTACATCTATCAACGCGTTATAATAGTAATAGCAGTAGTATAACAACTATCTTTCGACTGGGCCATGGACAGGTCGGGTATTAGATTACCAACCTATAGACAACGGTACTTCGAATCGACATCGGTTTGCACTTTCGTGTGAAGGTTCTGTGTGGCCGTATGCACCTGACGTGTTCCCTGTTACCCGACTCGAAACTCGATGTCATTGTGCTCCGGTATGCGTCGGCTTGGGAGTAAAACGTACGGATTGAATTCCTCGTTGCGTGTGCGATATCAACTTGCACCGCGAGAACGTGTGGGTTTACGCTCACCGGCTGGTAATTATTATTGCGTAACGCAAAAGCTTAAACTTTAAGAGCACCTGCGTTAATTATTTGTTTACCTAGTTCGCGTGGCGGAATGGTAAACTATGGATTATGTAATTACCCTTTCGCAAAAGGTTAATTGGCATTGTTTCTAGGAAGTGCTGGATTTGATATTATATGAGGACACCTGTTCACCGCCCAGAAATTGTTTATGTGGGTGTAGGATGTAAGATTATTAAAATTGGTATTTCTCGCTAGACCAATAGAAACATATTCTGGTAGATAAACGTATAGTGACTAATAATGATAATGGAGGTACTACTAATAACACTGCTCAACCCATATTTTGCTAGCCGACTTTTTTAATTGTTCTTAGATAATTTTGATGCGCTGAATCCAAAAATACCATCAGATTTTCCCTCGTCTTCAAAAGATATGAGCACGTATTTGTGTTTAACTAGTCTTATTCCTGCATATAAATATTGGTTTCAATAAAACCTATAAAAACACACAAATCAAAAAGAAAATAAATTTACTTTATGAAACAAATATTTACAAATGTTATTATCCAAAATAAATTTTTACAGTAGCTGGTATCTAATTTTAAAACTTTCTTTTGAGAGTTTTTCTGCGTATATCTGAAAGGGCTTGTCTCTCTTAATACTCCAGCAGTAATCAGCCATCATGTGTGTGCCTTATCTGTCCTGGTACCTTTCTTCCATTATTCTGATATCTTGGTAGAATTGTTCGCCCTGCTCCTCACTAAAGTCGCCAAGATTGGCAGGAAATCTCTTTAAATGAAGGTGGAGGTAATGGACGTTAATGCTCATATGGCAATTCAAAATTTGAAACTTATTAAACATATCTTCCCTTCACTATTTGTTATTATTATTATTATCTTATAATTACCAAGAAAATTTTGCACAACCTTATAAAAGAAGACCATGCATTGAACTCAATTTCAGTCATTGATTCTGTGAAGTGTGGGTCTCTTTCAAGTTGCCTTATCTGAGCTCCATCAAATAAACCTGCTTTTAATTTTTCATTACTGATTTTAGGTAATTGATTTGCTGAGTATTGAAAACAAAGACCATTTTGATCTAAAAAAACACAACTTATTTCATTAGCCCTAGTTTAATGTACAAAGGAAGGCATGTTACTAAGGCTTCATTAATAACATTGGCTTTCCCCTCTACTAGAGCGTCTCTGTTAAGCCAATTTGCTTTTATCCAATGTTAATTTTCCGTTCTGCTGTCTCAAAGACATCAAAAACAAGGATATTTTGTATATCCACATTGCTGTCCTAAAGGGAAATTTACCATTTTTAAATCAACACATATCATCCCTCCATTTATGCAATCATTAATTTTCTTCAGAACTAGAGATATTGTTTTATAATCCGCTTTCGTCTTTGTGGAATGCCCAATTGGAATACTTCCATATTTGTTTCTATTGTGTAGAAGGACACACTTCAGACGTCTTTTGCTATCTATAAACGGTCGCCAATCAGTTGATGTGTAATCTGATATACCCATTTTTTGTAACAATCCCTTTTTGTCGTTGCATAATGTCAAGTTATCCTCTTAAGAGCAAAATGGCTGAAGATCGTTTCCTCTGTTACGCTAATAAGTAATTTTTGTTTCTGGAAAAAGAAAGATTTGTTTTTCACTAAGCCTAGAAGTAAGCAACTCCGAAGACTCCTTTGAAAGGTTTAAATTCCTAACAAGGTTATTTAATTTTCCTGGGTAAACCTCTCTGGACATGTTGAGTCTCCTTCAAAGTCACTATTGCCATGTTCACAAGAAGACATTTCATCATCATCCTCTATACCGTAGGTTGCTAAATATTGGAACTGGTATTTCTTCTGAATGTGGAATAGGTTCTCTCACTGAATCCAAATTGGGATATATCCACTTATGTCGATTATTCCGATTAATACCCTTTATATTCACTAGACAAAAGTAACAATCGGAAAATCGTTTCTTGGTTCGCTCTATACCTTTGGAATGCCAAATTTTAAACAGTTTCTTTGTCCTTTTGGCCACTGGCGCAGGTTCTCAACACACGATTTGCAGGAAACATGTGGCGGCCAGGTTTATCTTGATCTCGTAGATGAACACCAAAAAAGCCATGTACCTACATATGTCTTTTCTTTTTCACAAATTCACAAATTGGTTTTCAACCCTCTCTTAATTCGTATTCGCCACATATATAGCAGAAAGCGTCTGGATGATTAACACAACTACGTCTGCTTGTAGAAGCCATCATTTTAATAACGCTTCTCGAACAAACACACTTGCAAGAATGTTTAAGTTTAAACTGAATCAAAGGTTCACACGTAGATATCTTCCAATTAAACTTGAAATACCAATTATACCGCTATTTTCATAAATCCTTTATGACGTACATTCTTGAATACTGTTTATTGCATAAACACATTAGAACCGGTGTTGTTGGAAATCATTGTGGGGTAATTGGAGGAATTTACGATGATAAATAAATAGTTTCTTACCTAGAAAGATTATGGAAGTAAAAAACAACTGTAATACACAACTAGAATTGAAAAGGAGGTTTGTTAATATATGAAATACTTAATTTTTGTCTATCTCAACAACTAGAACTGATACAAGAAACAGAGTGGTATTTTTGGAATCCGAGTTCTTGAAATATTTAAAATCATTTTTTATGCAACAATTTTTTCTTGTCGACCTATGTAATAACGTATGTGTGAATATATATGTAGAAGATGCTTTCCAGATTGATGGTTTTATAGATAAACCTGCCATCGAGTAAGATGTAAAGTGACTGTTAGGTACAACTGAAGTACTCTTAAAGTAGTTGCAGATAAGAAAACTTATGGAGTGAAACGTCATACCTAAGTTTTGAAGTGTTTCGTCTTGTAATAGCATTTCCACTTTAACCTTCACCCGAAGTGTTGCAGTCACCATAATTTAAACTAATACCGCAAATCGTTTAAACATTTCACTCATAAATTTTCTTCTAAATCTTGTTTGTACAGGGTAGTACAATACAAAATTTCGAATTTGTTAAAAGCATTTTCTCTTTGTTAGGAATTTGTGCGCTGCTACTTATTTCCTAACACTTTTAATTTCAAAAGGATCCAACCCCGGTAATTAGATTACCGGTGCCTTACAATACATTACGCAATAAGTAAGTAGCAAGCTCTGAAGCGAAGTTAAAAGCGTCTAATAGTTGTTCTTTCCCTTATAGTGCTCGCTAAGAGGGGACGTTCTTTCCTTAAATCAAGACAACCTTTGCTAAATAGAACCATTTACGAGGGTGAGATAAAAACGCTTACTAGGGAGTAGTGGCGCTTTAAATGTTTTCGTGGAAGGGAATTCCGAGACAAGAAAACTCGTGTTTTGTTTGTCTGTAAATGTTGCCCCCTGCTGGTTTAATTTTCAAGAAGTTTATATCACAAAATACGCGGTTTCGAAATAAATTGAGAAAAAAATGTACTTCAATAACAGCAAATTGGCTAGAAGGATCAAGAGAAAATGCGGTAGCATCGAGTTTTCTTATAAGGGTAATTATAATAAAAGTGTCACAGAATTGTAGATGAGCACGGCATGAAATTGTTGGCTGAAGTTTGCAAAGGTGTTCATAATATAGCTAACTGAAAACATTAACGACTCCAAAGTTCATTCTAAGGTATTTGAGAGGGAACCTAACCCGCCCATTACCCAGATTATAACACAGAAAGGTATTGAAAAATTTAGGCAACTAGACACATATTGAACTTATAAAGAATATAAAAGCAAACACAGTTTTGGGCCGCTTTCAATTTTGCAAGAAACGGAGGAATTCACTAGCAAATTCACTTCAGTAAATCCCAATACATAATAATTAGAATTTCTCATAGGATAGTCCGGATCAAAATTGGATATTTTCTAAAGAACTGCAACAGAGTGGAAAACCTCCACAAATTTCTAATACACCAACTAACAGATATATTACTGCCTATGAGCATAATTTAAAGTATAAAAGAAATGAAGTTACCCTTATTACTCGTTTCGGAAATAATTTCAGATCACGCATTAAACGCCCGAGCGCAATACACTAAAACACTGTTGACATCGACATATTTATAATCTAAAGTGGTAGTTTTGTTGGAATAATAGCAAATTCTATCTGTTAGATCTGCAGTGAGGAGCAAATGAAGAGGAAAAACTATCTGCTAAGGCAGTTTCAGCTCTTCTGCTTTACCAACGTCATTATAAATTCAATAGGAGCAAAAAGAGAAAAAGCAGAGTTCTCAACTGAGTACTAAGTACGTTTACAAGAAAAGAATTCTTTCAATGAAATTTCCTTTTTCGCAAGTGCATCTGAAGTTGATTAGAAAGATCAGAAACATCTAACAATAAGTCGGTTTTTCTTAATCGGACAAACGTTTCTGGCCCTGAACGTTGCGGTAGGATACTATTGAAACTACCCATACCAAGAATTAGTGACACTATTGTCAGGTTAATAAGCCTTACTTTCTAAATGTATACTTTCCATCTAATTTGGCCAAAAGTTTGATGATCACTGAAATTTTTGTGGGAAACTATTTTCTATATATTTGTACTTGCTCCGACACCAACTAACTTTTAGTTAACAAATTGCAGTTGGTACTAGACACGATTCCATTTAGAATTGGAGCCTGAAAGTCAACAAGAGAAAATATTAAAATATGCACAAGTAATTTGTCTGATACAAAATATCTTTGTTAGACAACACGCTCGGTTTAGAGCTTGCCGATAAGGTGCTTAGGGATGATTTTGGATGGAAGTTTTACTCTTCAAGTGTATCTTGTGTGTGGTCTTGCAATGATGCACGACTGAAAAATTTCTTCCGATCGCTTCTTCTCAGTAACTGCAAACTAGATCTCGAAGCAAAACCATTTTTTACTCATGTTATCATCAATAATCGCGTGCAAAGCAGTGTTTTGGTTCAACGTCACTCAATCCGAAAACACTAAACCAGTTATGTCGCAGGGTAGGTTGAGGATAGTAGTCATCGCTGCGTGATTTAGAATGCAGAACTTTGCAAGATCTTCGTGAATTTGCCACTAGTATAGCAAAGTTGATGAAAATTTCAACAATCCGCTGATCAGTTGGTGCTTTACACCAGGTATGGGCAATCTTTTTTGTAGAAGTTTTGTGCTGCGAGTAATCTTGAAAAATATACATTTTTGTGGTATCCTTATGATTCATTATGAATTAAGTTTAGACGGGCCGTGCTAATATTCAACGAAAGAATTCAGTAGCGGGCCGGGCAAATCTTACTCGAGGGCCGCATGTGGCCCGCGGGCCGGAGGTTGCCCATACCTGCTTTACACCATAGGATCTAGATAGAGCTTTATGTTCAACCACCGTTGTTTTATGAACTATTGAAACTCTATTCGTTGGCTGAAATTACTGTTGAAAGCCACTGATCTAGAAAGAGAGACAGAATTTGTAAGAAATAAGGACAGAAACAAACAGAACGAGATTAACTATAGAAGAACTGCAATTTCAATGGTTTTGGACTGGTCTGTGTAGCACTTTAGTTGTGGTCTGTGGGACTTCCAGGTGGAATCATCCCACTTTTTCCATTTGGCTGCATATTCTTAGAGTTGTGCTTCTAAATTTTCGGTCCCTATGTAGTGTCAGGAGATTGATAGCAAAGAGAAGAGCTGACCGTTATTTTGAATTGAAATTCAGTCCTTGTCTTGCCTCACTGCTAACTATACTAAAAAGTGCAACTTTGGCAAATTTTATTTGAAGTTTAGCTTCCTATTATTAACATCCATTCTATAATCCAACGTTTCCTCCCACTGTAGTCATCTCAAGAAACTCAGGTTGGCCTTGGCTTCTCCTCAATTTCACGAAATTCCGTATCGTTGAAAGCTTCTTGAGCCGCCATAAAAATCAATTTAAATCGACGTTTCGGTATCCACACCGCCAGTTTCTTGAGGAATACTGAAATTGGTTGCCAAATTCAATATTCCCGGCAGTATAGACAGTTAATTTCTTCTAACTAAACAAAGTGCGATTTTTATGGGGTAAAGCAAACGAAAGATGCCGTGGCCATCTAATTCGGAGATCTCGTGGGCATTTCCTAGAGGTTTTGGGACGACAAAACAAACAATTCTAATGAACGAAAATTTCAATTATTATAGACTTTTGAAATATAATTTATGTCCTCATATTAACAACAAATTACGCGTAATTGCCGTTGAGTAATATTACGCTACTGTGTTAAATTCACTAGATTGTGATTATATGATTTCATATATCTACACGTTTATATTTAAAATTATGAAAGCGTAAAACACGGCTTGTATTCTGGAAGCGTTGAGTCGATTGTAGATGATAGATAAAAGCCTCTAACACCGACCGCGTTGGCTTCAGTTCGGTGCATGTGTGCATTTGTTGTAATTTGTAGGTGTATTGTGCGTCGTTATCTATTATCTATCATTACAGTTATAAATTCGTGATGGTTCTACCTGCAGCAGAGCGGAGTCTAGTTTTATTAGCGTTGGTATTGTCGGAATTGTGCGCTGCGGGCTTTACAATAACTAATTATGTAGCCGCGCAAGATAAATGTATTGCTGAGGAAGATAATATACCGTGATTCATGCGCTACTATTCTCCGAATGAATTTAACCGTTGTTGCATTATTATTATAGGATCTATTGATTTAAAAAGTCAAGAATGTCTATCGACCGTCGTAACGTCGGGAAGAAAAAATATTGTTTCTAATACCCTATTGTTGGGCTATAATCTTTGAGCCAACGGTATGCAGTAAAGATTACAACACCTTTAAATCGTGAAGACCTGTAGAAGTTCACGTTTGATGTATCTTAAGCAATAAAGATTGAGTTAAGTGGTAACTCGGGACGACAATTATTACGTGATGAACCACTTGGAGTTTATGTTAATTACTAGCTGTATAACCTTGTTAATGTTTGACACTCATACTTCTATCGGACCACAAAATGAATTAATATCGAACTCGCCTATACTTAACCTACTAAAAGCATTACCTCTGGTATAACATCTCAAACATGAAAGAATTCTATAAAATCTGAACATGTGGGAGGGTATATTACCTCAACATTTATGCTGATACCGTCTCACCTCACTTGGCGAGGTGCATTTATGCCATTCGAGGAATGTGGAAAATTGCTAATTGCAGCATGTGCGATCTATTGAGGTATCTTCCACAGTAGAGCAAACTATAATATCCTCTTATGAGGTGGTTCAGTAGGAACGCAGACGGTAAAAGTAGGCGGTCAAAGCAGGACCAGGCAAAAGCGCAAGCTCTTGGTTTATCTTATTATTAAAATAAAATGTAGAGGACTCTCTATGAACGACCTAATAAATTAGGTTTGGCAACAAGTAACCGTGAAGAAGCTTACAAAGTAAGCGCAATTTGCATATGCCAATAATCCTGTAGGAAACTTTTACTGTGTCACTCGCAGAACGATATACTGTATTGACCAGTCCTAATAAGGACGAAACTAATTAGTTTGCAGTTGCGTTTAGCGATTGACATAGTCACAATTTTCTACAGGATTATTGGCATATGCAAATTGTGTTTACTTTGTAATTTTTTGGCACGGTTATTTGTTAGCTGCCCATAACGAACCTAATTTATTAGGTCGTTCATAGAGAGTTCTCTACATTTTGTTTTATTAAAATTTTGGCTCTCGAAAATAGTTCACTATCTTGGCGTATCTGTAGATAACTCTTTGAACAACTAAAATATTTTCCGTATAGTCTTATTTCATACTCACTTGCGTAATTTACATCCATCAAACCACAGATATATCCATACGAAATACTTTCGCAGGGAACGCAGATTTCGCTATTCCTTACACATAAGCAAATCCCAAACCCATACTAACTAGATAACTATTTGTGGAACTCATGGATAAAGAAGTATGGGAAATTTTTTACTCTGGCGAAGTATGTAGTTTGTATTACTGCGTGGAAGAATTTCTAAATAATAAATAAGTTTGTGTTACTGCTCACTTTACTTTAGTTATTTTATAGTATTACTTTTCTTTCTGTTTTGTCCCATATACACTCTTATTGTAAATTTTTTGAGAGATATCTTTCGATGCCTTCATTTTATTTATGCAAATTTATATACTAGTCAAGCCCTTACACATTGTATTACTTCTAGTTTAAAGTTTTGACACAATTGGTACATTTTATATACAGTTTGTTAATTTCATCATAATATGGACTTCCTAAACTACAATATGGAGCGTCGTATAACAGTAATTTAGTTCTGACTTAAGTCAAACTAGAAAAATAAAATTGCGAAAGTTTTTGCAAATTTGCGAAGCCGGCGCATCCACCAATGTTTCATACTATATTTTTCTCGTTCTTTGTTCTTGTATTAAATGTTTCAATGCGTATAAATTTAGATATTGACAAAGGATTTTCAAGATCTGGTGAGAATTTTGAAATAATGTGTGAATATTGGAGAAATTTCAAAAGAAACTAAGTATAGATGAAATAAAATATACTAACTACTGAACAGGGATAACAGTCAATTAATAGTTATTATATATGTATATATGTATATATGTATATATATGTATATGTATATATGTATTATTATTAAGCCTCGACAAATGAGGCCATGATAACTTATTATATGATGAGTATAAATCGGACTGACGCCATCAGCTCTCCGGATTACAAGCGAGTTTGAAGTTAGCTCACTCGTAAAATTCGGAAGAGTGACAGCGCCAGATGATGTTAGTTGGCTGTACACTACATCATCATGCGCTTGTTTGTCGAACCTTAATTATTATATATGGGCAAACTATATTTAAGAAGGGTGTTATGGCAGCAAAGGTAGATAATTTCCCTTGTGTTTAAGGAAGACATAAAACGATGCGGTACAGCTAAACACACACAGGTTACAGAATGGCTGAATTCAACGTTTAAAAAATTAATAATAAGAATAGAAATTTATTTTGTAGCGAATTAGAAAAGTAACATTGACAGTATCCTAATAAATACGTGCACATGAAACAGTACAAAATTTGCACAAAACTTTATAAAAGGAGAAATAGTGGTACCACTATTATTAGAATTAGAGTTTGGAAGGCCAAACGAAAAAGGTTCTAAAGTATATCCTATATTTATAAAGACCACGTTCAAGATGGATGGGTGGAATTAAGAAGAACCTTGAAATCCTAAGGATGTTACATTTTTGTTGAGGTGATTTCTTAGAACAAAACTTTTCGAAATGTATATTTGTAAGCAATCAATTAAGTATTTCCTTTAGTTCTAATTATGAAATATCACCCTTGAAGGATTCATTTGAAGTCTGCATTTCAAAGCGGGAAATATTACCCACGTAGATAAATGAAAGAAAACGTGCACAAAACTGTGCCTGCAGCTAGTATTAAGCATTCCTTTTCATCACACTAATATAATCCGTCGTGGTAGTCCTTCTTCTCCCTCACCCCAACCGGAAGGCTGTTTACAATTCCACACGTTTCAAAAGTAAACACGCCATTTAGTAGCTTAAACGAGGGGCTAGAAGAATCTTTTACTTTCGAAGACGCTGGGAATGCGTTAAAGCGATCGCTTCACAACACATGCCACTCCCGGTACCTACCTTAACCGTATCGGCTTTATAAAAATTCAAACAAGTGCCCGAGAGACGACACACAACAACACCAGAACACTATTTCGTGATAGTATACTACATATCTATACGAACGATACGATAGAGAAACGAAGAGAAAGGATGAGGGGTAATATATCGTCCTTTTTGCTGCTAAATTAGTCTTCCTTATCTGTCTTCCCGGTGGTCAGAGACTTAGGAAGAGGACTTAAAGCCGAGTGATGTATTCACCGCAATAACACGCCTGTAAATCTCCGAAATCAAATGGTTTTTTCTGTTTAACTCGGTCCCAAAGATAAACCAAGAGCGAGCTGGGTAATCTGTACGTGAACCCTTTTTTCATAATGATGTGTATTTTAGAACCCTTTCAGATTTTTAAACGGTCATATTTAAGCAGGAAATTGAAAGATCGTCCGTGAATTACGGTTTATTTTTCTTTTTTATGAAACGGAAACGTGCTGGAAAGCGTAGCCGGCCTAATTATTTTTTGTTCCACTTTTTTTTAACGGCGGACGATGAATAAATTATGATGTGTAAATTGCCTTGGTCAGCCATCCGAAAAGGTAATTTACTCAAATATATGTGGAAATACACTCTCGGACATTTTAGAGAAATTTAAAAATAATAAATCTCCCGTGCTATCACGCGATGTATGCATTATTAACAAATTTAAACAGCAGATAATCCATACCTCCAAAGAGGTTCTTTTAGCTTCATACGGTGATGAGACAGCAAATCTTGGCTTCCCACTCAGACCCAGCATTGGCATCAAAACATTTAGAAGACAATTTAAACAATACATATAAATGAGCAAAAGATAGCGGATACAGGCAAACGAAACAAAGTTCACCCACGCTACCTTTCTCATGAGAAGAGAAACATGTCCTTCTGTTAAATTTAATAACCGGCACCTTGCACACGCTGAGAATGTCAAATATCTCGGAACGCATCTTGACAGGAAACTCACCTCGAAATACCACATATTCGTAAAAAAGAAAGCAACTGCCCCTGAAATTAAATAAAATGTATTGGTTACTGACACGAAAATCATAGTCGTTAGACGTGTGAACGTACGGCTTACAATTCTTGGGTACCAAAAGCAACAGCAACATAGAAATCTTACAAGGATACCAGAAAAAATCCTACGGTGCATCGTCAATGCTCCGTACTACATATCGAATAAAGTCGTGTAACAGGACATAAACATCCCAAACATTCCGACTGTTAAGGAAGTGATAGTTCAGTGCAGTGCTAGTTATCGTCAAAGAATATCCGCTCACCCCAACTCATTGGCCAGCCAAGTTCTTGAACACATGGACGACGATGAAAGACTCAAGAGACCCTTCCCCTCTGATCTAATGAACAGATTCCGTTAACATAGTTTGACTGTTTTGAAAGTTTAATTAGGATAGTAGATTGGCTGGAACCAATCTAGACAAATCGTATTCGGACATGCAAATAGTTAAATGCCTTAGAAGAGATTGCTATACTTGGAAGAAAATAAAACATATTACGAGGAAAAGAAAGAATGTATACTAACGTTTCTCCTGAAATTATATAAAATTCCTATATCCCAATCGCGAATTAGACTGTAGGAATGCGGGGTTTTCGTGAGGATAAAGTTCAAGTCCGGCGTACTCAAGCTCATCGACTTATTGTGCCGCTTAGATATCTACTCCATCAGGTCGGCGTTCTCAATGAAACCTGCAACCTTACTTGGTGTGAAGCTCTTTAACCACTTCTGCTCCAGGAAGCGCGACAAAAAGTAGTCGACGATACCTATAACAGAAGAGAAGAAGATAGAACATTTGAAGATTAAAATCTGCAAATTGAAGATACAAGAAACGCAAGAAGCACATGAAAATAACCTCACACAATTACTGAACCAAAACAAAGCCAATATTGTAAAGGTGAATACTGCAGAAATATGGAAACTGTTTAGCACAACGACTATAAAACCAGCCAAAGAAGCATGCGGTACAAGTAAGATGACAAACAAGAAAAAGCAGACCCCATGGTGCAACAGCAGCATAAAGGAAGAAATTAAAGCCAAGAAGTTGAAATGGCAATAGTACCTGGGACATAGAACAGAAACGAATTACGAACGATATGGATATCAATGAGACCTAAGGAAAAGAAAAGTCAGGGAAGTTAAATGAAAAATCCTGGGAAGAGTTTGCAAAAGCAATAGAAAAGAATAGTAAAGGAAATGTTAAATTATTCTACAGAGTGCTGAAAACCATAAGAAAAGGTAAAAATGTTCAACCCAAGCGTATGCAGAAAAAGACGGAATCATAGCAACAGAAGAGAAAGAAATTATGGAATGCTGGAAAAATACTTCCAAGAAGTGCTATGCCTAAACAATACAACCAATAGAAAGGAAGAGAAATACAATCCAAAACTAGAAATGGAGAATGACCACATAACATCTGACGAACTAAATCGGGTTATTAAGAGGATGAAAATAGGTGATGTACTAGGACACGATACTATAACATCGGCAATCATCAAATCCTTAGGTGAAACGGGAAAAACTTTATTACTGAGATTATAAAATAAAGCATTGCATAAGGAGACAATACCGTCCGATTGGGAATTATGCTCCCTGTACATAAAAAAGAGAAACAAAAGGTTGCTGAAATTAGAGAAGAATTACACTGCTGAGCTCAGCGTTGAGGATCTACGAACAAATAATGGGCTAAGCCCCCAAGACCACATATTCTCCCTTGCAGAAATTGAACACAAGATAAGGACATTAAATAGGAAAGTCTATCTCGCATTCCTGAACCTTGAAAGGGCTTTCGATAAAGTCTCGAGAGCTCAAATCTGGAGAAAACTAAAAGAAAGAAGAATCCCAGAAAAGTTAATAAAAGTAATAAAAAATTTATACAGAAGCAAATATAGCTATGTGACAACTAACAACATGAAGTCAGACATGTTTGAGACTAAGTTATCAGCCTGCTTTTGTTTACGATATTCATCGGCAACATCATTAAGGAATGCAAAGCAAAAGTGAAAGGAGGACATCGCTATCATAGCTAATAGCGAGAAAGAACTAGAAAAGGATCTAATGATATGGAAATACACCCAAGAAAATACGAAATGAAACTAAACCTAGAACAAGTGAGATCATCATCATATGCTTTAGTTAAACACTCTCACTGGAACTCTTTGGAACAAGGCCATTCCTTTGATTTTGATCAATCAAAAATTCTGGACGTCAATAGCAATTATACAAAAAGATTGTTTCTAGAGATGTATCATATACAAAAACAGCAAACAATGTCACTTTCAAAACTGGCACCAATCAACTCAGCAACATCTACTGCAATTAAATAGATCATTCCACATAAGTGTTTTCTTCCTTTTTTTTTAATTTAATTCAATTCTTTTTAATTGACCCTTGTATGTTACTGTAAAACTTGCACTTATTGCACGATCTCAAAACTCAGTCTATATGTTTCCAGATATACATACATTCTTAATAAAACACAGTCTTTTTCTGTTACATTTTGTCGGTTATTTTTTGTTCTTGTTGGTGCGACGATTCTTTACAAATAAATAAGTTTTATATATTCATTGTTATACTTAAAATCGATTCTCATCCAGTATATGTCATATGTTACAAATCTCCACTTTGCTCCCTCTCTTGTCAAGGAATTTGTTTCTTGGTCTTTTTGTATGTTCAGGTGTGCCGATTATGTTCTGCTAAGGGCACCAGTGCTTCTCTGAATTCCTGAACAATCCCTGATTGTGTTTGAACCTTCTGATTTGCTTTTGCTGGCCCTCATAGTGTGAACATTTATGTTCTATTTGATTTGGGCAGATGTAGTTATTGCAGTAACCTTGGCCTAAAACATAACCGAATAGATTGCCCGGTTCATGGTAATGATTAAGGCTTAGGTTTTACTACATAATTCAGGGTAATCCTATCAATTCTTCTCTGACATAAACCTAGATGGATCTATGGTAATCTAGAAAAAATTTCACGTAACTTACATTATTATCGTTTATCTTTCTTAAAATGTCCTTAGCGCTAGCAAATAAGTTCAGAAATCTTTGAGTTTAGATTCGCGTATTACATTCTACGTTTTCAAGAATTAATTAAACAGTGCATACAGTATTTCGCTTCGCTTCGTAGTTCCCATTCATATAAACTCACTAAATGAACCTCTACATTAGATAAATTCGTGACTATACATACATTTTCCTTTTTTATTCGCGTAGAAGTGCATCACTCTCGGCGTAGAACGTGACAAAACAAGACGAAACAATTAATTCCGGGGAACGTTTAACGCCCCCGCGTTAAATCTCGGAAGGTGAAAAACTGCACATTAAACGCCAACAGCGGCGGAAATCGCAAATTTAGGGAGCGCAGGCGAAACTGTCGAGGTTTCCGGGGAAGCGTTTAAGAATTCCGGCACGCGCGCGCTAGCTCGCGATACAATTTCAACTTTAATATCGGGGCAATGAAAATTCGCGTTCTGCTGAATCACCATCGGCGCCGTCGAGCGGAACGCGTTTTACCGACGTTCGATTTTCCGAAGGTGATGTACGGCGTAGATGAAAACGACTTCCGTAGAAAGCGCGGCGAAAAAGAAAAACAATGTGAAAAGGAGAACTTTGATGCTTCGAATTAAATTTGAGTTTCTCGATTTAAAGTAATATTAAAGAGACGGATCGATGTCGAAAACGGTATAAAGTTTAAAGTGGATCTTGAAAGAGTTGGGTTACGTACTGCAGGAAACAGCATACCTGTTTGTATTATAATATTTTTTGATGTACGTCAGGACCATGCCAAAGTACGCAGTACTTTTAAATTATGAATTACGTTTTCTAAGGCGTCGAAAATAACTTTGAAAAATAATCAGATTTAATGCTGCAGTTAGCAGAATTTAGTCCCTTTGAAATGTAAGCAAGACGGGTATTCCTGCTTTCGCTAGGTTAATAGTGAATTCTAGTTTCAAATTAGAGAGGAAGTTATCAAACAATGTGTTTACAAAATCTCCAATTACATATTCTTATATAAACCCACATGGAGATCCACTTAAAGAAGAGCTCGCCAAGTACTTGGAATGCAAAACCTTTTACGACTTGATAGCTGTGTCCTGGTGGTTGTGATCTGAACCCAACTGAACACTGTCGTGAATAATTTGGAGGAATATCAAGTTCAATTATTTCTGGATCTTAATAACAATGGGCGGAAAACAAAATGCCGAAATTTAGTAACAAATACGCAGAAGTGGCTAAAGGAAAAAGCATAATAGCAACAACCAAAACTGCACAACCTAGATGGATAGAACATATAATACAAGCTAACGAGGCATACCTACATAAGAGGATCTTAAAGGCACAATCAATAGTAGCACGATCCAAAGATCAACCAAGACTAAAATGGAGAGACAGAGTGAATCACAACGGCAAGCAATCGGCGCATCACATTAAAAATAGTTTGCATTAGACAGAGTTAGATGGCAAGGAAACTCGAGAAAAATGAAAGAAGAGATGATGAACTGGGAACAAAGAAGTTACGGCCAAAGATGTTCAGACATGCTTAGACACCAAGCAGCAACCTTTCATTCAAGATGAATAGTTCTATATCTATCCAACAATGTTATATAGTCGATGTCACGTTTTGTAAAAGTACAATGAATTTTGAAGCTTAACTATTTGCAAAATCGACGTTTAAGTCTTTTAACAGCGAGTTGAAAATAAATATAAGTAAGAATATAATCTCCTTATGACAGGCGATAAGAAACAAACGGAAATAACGTAACCAATAGGTAGAAGAGCAAAATTAATACTTTCTTGCTGTAAATTGTATAGCAACATTTGTATTTAAGTTCATTCTAAGGTGCCCTCTGTACCATATCAAACTTTACGTTTAAAAGCAAAAGCGATAAAAGATTTAGAAGATTTGTATCTTACACAAATACATTCTCCCATGACCTCGCGGTAAGAACTTTGACTTGTCTTCAACGAGACATAGTTAATCAGTAATGATTAGTAGGAGTTTGAGACAAAAAGAGGGTAAAGTGGAGCTCCACAAAATTATTAGAATTAAGAAGGAGAATCGAGCAAATAGAAGAAAAATTCTGCACTTACTCTAATATGAACCACGTTGAAAATTCGCGGTGAGAAGAAGACTATCTCCGGGTCCTGACAATAATACGATTCAGAATCTAAAAACTCCCAAGGATAGAGAAGTTAGCTTTTGTCTTGAACAGAACATACACTCAACCAATAGTGAGTGTCAGAATACAAATACATATTGAAGAATAAAAGATTTATGTAAAGGAGGAAACATTCGACGCTTGCAATTATCAGAACCGAGGAAGACGGAATAAAATCGAAATCCTCAAGTTGCTTTGATATGCACTCGAATCTTTGGTGGAAACTTTTGCAAAACAATTAGTTCAAATACGTTCATATACTGATAACTTTTCAAATAACACTTAATATTTACATAATTGGAACAAACTATGTCGAAGTATAGGACTACACAACTGTTTCCGCGATGTAGAAGAGTTGTCGGCAAGGTTTGAGGTTCAAAACTAACATACATACACTGGTTATATACTGGGGTGATAAAGTTAACGATTACCTAAAGAACAAGAGTATGGTGGACCAAAGCTGCTTACTATTGAACAGCAAGGGAAGCGCCAACAACGTCTGGAACACTGTGCACAAAAGTAAAAGCAGTTGCCGAAATACGCAGAATGAACGTTTGACACGTTCGATTGAAGAAGACTTTGAAGAAGTCGAGGGCAGATTTGAAGTATAGCGACTTACCCAAGACCGCCGTTCTGGTGACACAGAAACTAGAGAAAAGGGCAACAGAAAAAGGTGCTGATGCGTAGGGTCACTACATATAAACTGAGAGAAAATGAAGACTCAAAAGCAAATGAAATTGGAAATGAATTTGATGCGGGAAAATTATACAAACGTTACTCAGAATTACCGCTAGATTATTATGTATAGTCGAACCAAGTAAATGTGGCGAACCGCGCAGCACCGTCGCGTTACAAAGTACACTCGTGAAAACAATTTTAACGCGCGCACTATGAATGTGAATATCTCTATAAATGTTATAATTTCTCAGTATAACTTGTTTTCGGTTATTGCTCAAATTAAATACTACTATGAATACTATTGAAAATATGTATACACTGCTATGTACCAATGTTTATGTTTCATTTCATTTGCAGTTTTAATGTAATGAAAATTATAATGTAACAATTTGAAAGCATTCAATACTTGCCAATATCTTATTTGTTATCTGTTTAAAATAATATAATTTTAAGTAAATATGCTCCAAAATACTGATTTTATTCACGTTCAACTGTTTATTTACAAACTTACTACAATGAAAATATATATTAATACAAAAAATAAATACATATGTTTTGTTTCCTAAAATGCTGCAATTACTTAATGCTATACAGAAAGAAGTTTTTAATCATCTGATAACTCACTCCATTCTGATTCCGTATCAGATTGATTTACTTGAATAATAATTGTTTCCTCTTCTTCATCTAGAATCTTATCTCTTTCCATATATCGCTGTTGAATATTTTTAACATGGTTGCATTCGGCTTGCCATATTTCTGGAGTAATACTGTCGAATGCTGCTCTAATTAAGGCTTCCATGTTACTAAGGCTATCAACATTGTGTGCTGCAATATTTCTTTTTACCATGCTCCATATCATTTCTATCGGATTTAAGTCACAATGGTATGGGGGTAATCTTACAACAGTGTGACCACAAGCTATCGCATACTCATCGATGGCATACCGAGGTGCAGGTTTATATTTCTTTACGAGTTCCAACAATTCTGGCTTTAACATCGCAGGATGGTAAGCAATATTCATATTTTGTAGCCAGTACATAATTTCAGCCTTTTTGGTTGCAGCTGTTGGTGCTTTATTTATTTGCACGGAATGATATGGAGCGTTGTCCATAACGATGACGGAATTTGGTGGTAACTGTGGTATAAGTACAGTTTGAAACCATCTTGAAAAATTGTCATAATTCATGTCATCATGATAGTCCCCGCTTTTTGTCTTTGATTTAAACAAAAGCAAAGCATTTGGAATAAATCCCATACTACCTCCAGCATGACACAATACCCATCTTTGGCCAGCACCGTCCTTCCTTAGCACACTTTCCTCAGTAGAGCTTTGCCAACAACGAGTTACAGTATAATTTTTGTGCACATATGTTTCATCAATATATACAACAGGTCTACTATATTCTGTCTCTTCATTTGATTTCATAAACCTCAAATATCGAGCTCTCCAAGCAACAATATCATAACGTTCCATTAAACGTTTCCTGTTTGACTGACACTTCATAAATTTATAACCCATATCCAATAATATTTTCCGTAAAGTTTCTTTACAGCCCTTAAAACTAGTTTCTCTTGTCATATGCTGATGTAAGAGTTTTAAAGTAGGTACAGTTTTCTCTACCACATACATGGAATGTATTTTTGACGTAGAATACACCTGTAAATTACAGAGATTATGTATACAGAGACAATTAGAAACCAAATTTGAAATTTAGTATTACCTATCCATATCATCTATAGATAATTTGCGTGTTTTCTGAATTATCTCTCCAGGTTTGTTTAAAATATCAGTGGTTGTTGATAGTTGTGATTGATTCATATCAGATTCACATACTTTGGCCTTGATCCGATCAATTGTTCTAGCTGATATACCAGTCATAGCTGCTACTCTTGCTCTCACTTGATCTACGGTAAACGAATATTTACCAGCATTTTTTTCTTCTTCGCAAAATTTAATAATATTTTGCACAAGAATTGTCATATCATCCTTGGACTTCCTTTTTGGCATTTTGAAAATAAAAGCTGCAAATTATGAAGTATTTAGTATTATATACAAATAATTGTATTTGTCCTATTTTCTCCACTTAATTAATAATATATATAATAGAGGTTATGCTGACTATGTACCTTAAAAACTTCTGAATACTTCTCTAGTTTTGAAAAAAACTGATAAGATAATTACAATAAGGTATGAAATAATGATAAGAAAGGAACACGACTGATAAAAGAAATAAAATAACACTAATGGAAATTCAAAACATAAACAAATTTGCTCGGACTGTACTAGTATAATATTAGGGATAGGGAAGCGCGCGGTAAGGGAAGGAAGCGTTAGTTCGCATATTTTCCGTTCGCCAGATCGAGATGGTCCGACTATAGGTGATGTATGGTATGTTTATTCTAAGAATCTAGGTTATTCCCCGACTTAGTAACGAATACGAAGCGAATACATTGCGTTCATCAGGATAAGACCTGAGGAGTATTTACGAAAGCAATAAAGAGCAATTTGCAAATTTGCTACTCGGAGGCCACTGCTATTATTTGGATGGGATTGTGCGTGTAAGTTATCATTCGGCACAAAGAGAGGATCGATGATTAATGTAATATATTTATCTTGTAATACCGGTTAATTCCAGTAGGATTAGTTTCGTGCTCTCTGTCTATGTCTGAAGTAATTTATCGACGCTTACAATGTAATGTATACGTGGTAAGTTTTTATGGCAGGTAATGAAATCAAATTTATAATGGAGAGCGAATGTATGCTACATGCTACAATAACGTAGTCTTATGATCTTATGAAACGCCAGGAATGATAAATTGATTATTTTTCTTCGCACACATAAATATAAAACGTATGTATGTTATCTTAGTTTCTTAATTGGTTCGTGGAAGTACAGCAAATCGCTTCTAAGAATAATATACACACGTCGCAAACCATACTTACTACCAGGTTGAAAAAAGAATAGATTGGTATAAGATAAATACATCAGATGTACAGCAATGGATATAGAAGTAAGAGTGTATTGAATTTATTTATTGTCTCAATATTATTACTACAGCTTTGATTTATACATCATCTTGCTATCCATAGCGTGACGAATTAAGAAATGGGGCAAGAGGAATCGTAAACGTTCAACAATAGATACGTGGATTATTTTCAGGCTTCCTTAAATATTTCACACATTAAAGTTAATTGAAAAATATGCTCTAAAATACCTACAGTGAGGAACAAAATCTACATACAGCATTAAATTAGGCTTCGTAAAATTCCATGATATAAAGGAAGAATGAGCGATGCAGTTCGGTTGCAGATGCTTAAGTATTTATTCATAGAGAAACAAATCAGAAACGATTCCAATAGCTACACAATGAAAAAATTCATAAAATAGAAAAATAATAACATGACAATGGCCACATACATAACGTAACCATTTATTGTTTTCCTTAAAACGATATGTGTACTAATTTTTAGGTAATAGTATGTGTATGCAAGAAAACGTATATATCTTCATAGTTTCTATTTATTAATAAAAAGAAGAGGTATGCACAAGTGAAAATAAATAATTTGTTTGGCGTTGTATTTTTCTGAAGAACAAATTTGCTTAAGTATATTTTATTTTGATTCGAAATAGAATGAAATTCTTGGCAAGATTTCTTAAAATTTTCATTGATATTTAACATTATTTGCAACTGTTTTTTCACTCTTCCACAACTTATTCATAAGAGAAAAGAACCTTTCTACGGGTGCATTACTGCCGGGCAAACAAAATATATTCAATAATTCCTATGATTCAAATTATTGGTGTGAAAGTGTTCCACCCAACGACTTTCGGTTGAAATATTCCCAGTGTTCCATTCCGTAACTTCTTGCGATATAATGTAGTTAGAAACAAGTGAATAGTCCTTAAATACTTCTGTATCTTAGTTACAATTAATAAATCCCTGTTCAATCAATGCATCCATTACACACATAGGTGTATATCGTTGATTCTTTTGCTCATGTGTTCTCTAGTGCTTTTGCTCCTTGCACCAAAATTTAAGTACCTGACGTATATTCTAACAATTTACCATTATGTATACCTTCTATTACTGAACAGGAAGTGTTAAAAGCTTTATCCTCGATTGCAAGTAAACAAGCAGTCGGAGATGGCGGTATCCCTGCCCTACTGATCAGAGATTGTCGGTATGTCCTTGCAAAACCTTTGATGACCATATTTAACATGGCATTAAGTTCTGGTGAATTTCCCAGTCTTTGGAAAAGAGCTCGAATCGTACCTGTACCTAAAAAGGTGATTCCTCAAACGTGTCAAATTATAGACCAATATCTATAATTTCAAATTTTGCTAAAGTCTTTGAATACATAATTTATGATCGTATATATTATAATGTAAAATCCTACATCTCTCCATATCAACATGGTTTTGTCTCAAAGAGATCCACTATTACGAACTTAGCCACGATTACTCAGTATGCTTGTGAGATCGTCGATTGTGGGGGCCAAGTTGACGTAATATACACAGACTTTCCTCGAGCGTTCGACACCATTCCATTTTATTAAAAAAGTTGAGCTCCTTTGGGTTATCACCTATCTTAATGAATCTTATCAAATCATATTTAGATCATCGTACTAACTACGTATTCTTTAATGGATATCGCTCTTACGAATTCATATCGACCTCCGGCGTTCCTCAAGGATCAAACTTGGGACCCTTATTTTTTATTATGTTTATTAATGACCTTCTTCAATCGTTGACTTGTCCAGCCTTAGCTTATGCAGATGACCTTAAGATATATAACTCTATCAATAGTGATACCGACGTACTTGTTCTGCAGGTAAATATTTCCCTTGTTGCCGACTGGTGTGAACTTAACAAACTGAAATTGAATTTAAATAAATGCAGCACGATCACATTCTCAAAGAAACTATTCCCTCGAAATGTGAAGTATTATATTAATAATCACGATCTTACAAGGGTAAGAATTATTAGAGGTCTTGGTGTCACATTCGATGAGCACCTAAGCTTCAAAGTGCATATTCATAAAATATGTTCATCGGCCTGTAAATTGTTGGGATTTATCTGTAGAACGTCGAAACATTTATAATGACAATAACATCATAAAGTCCTTATACTACGCATTTGTGATTAGTAAGTTGGAGTATGCGAATCTAGTATGGAATCCTTTTTACTTATGTCACTCCATTTGTCTGGAAAAAATACATCGTAAGTTTTTGAAATACATCTCCTTCAAATCTGATGGTCTTTATCCTGAGCGTGGTATTCCGCAAGAGGAACTTCTCCGGCGCCACACTATGAAGTCCCTAGCTGAAAGAAGACAGATCCACTGCACCAAGTTTTTATGTAGTTTATTAAATTTTATAGCGGACTGTGAGTTTCTACTTTCGCGAATAAAACTGAATATTCCACATTTAACCACTCGCTACTTAACCACTTTCTAGACACCGACAGCACGAACTAACACACTGCTAAGATCTCCAATTCATACTCTAATAAAATGTGTGGATAAACATTTTGAAGACATATTTAATGTTTAAAAAATTAGTTAATATAATAATTCTTTTTCTCTTACGATTTTTTACTAATTTTGAATTTTTCTACATAGGTATACATAAGTCCATATATATAGTTTGCTGAATTATCTATGATTGTAATTTATTGAATTTTGTCCTGTAAGTGGGATTACCTGTTGGGCAAATAAAACATATTATTATTATTATTATTATTATTATTATTATTATTACACTTTAAATTCCTTTCCAAGTAAGTGTTTTGGTTAAATTCGCCCATTGAAATATTTCTAATTCTTTATATCCACTGCTCCAAATATTCTTTGCCTATTTTATTAAACTCAGTAGTTGTAGTTTTCATATACTTTTTGCCAACACCACTGCCGTCATTTTCTTGCAATTTTACCATTAAATTGCAAATGGAGTGAAGAACAAACAGAGTACTTTGTTGCAAGGCCAAATTGTTTGCAAGTTGATTTATTACCTCCATAGGTTCAATGGAAGAAATACTTTGTTCCTCTATCTTTAGCACAGCTTAATCGAACGTTGCTGACTGTACATGCATAAACATAAGCCAAAATTTTGAGTTAGGGTTTTCAAAAGTAGTTCTGAATATGTTTTTGCTATTTATCAATACTTAAGAACTATTTTTTTAATGGATTCTACAGTTTCAAACCTTTTTCAATAGCTCGCATAAATGCAAGTCTCCTAATGTTAACTTCATTACAAAAGTATTTCAAAGCTTCAACGCGAATATATAAATATAAAAATGTGAATATTTTTCACAATAATTCCATCAAAGAGATAAATTTAGTTTTGTATAAACTTTGTTGCCGCTTCGTGTTTTCAATCCACAAAAATTGTAGTTAGTACTAACTCCACAAAATGCCAAGATTTTTAAGTCAAATTACTTTCTGTCAATATTTTCATTAGACAATTGATAATAACGTCTAATCTTTTGTCCGATTGGTCTTGAAATTCTAACAATTTCACTTCTATGCCTTTGTATGGTAGAAAGAAGCGAAATATAACTGGAAATATAATATTTTCCTGGGCCCATGGTTTGAAGCGTCAGTTAATATAGTAACGCAGTTGCATTCGCTGAGGCTATTACTGTCGGCGCTCGGATATTTACAACAATAGCTTCGGCTTTTGCAAGCGCACATCTAAATTTTTGTTCAAAATATGTTCGGATTAACCTAAGAAATACAATAATTTGAACGAAAACGATGGTTCTCTTGCACCGTATAAGCCCAAGCGCCTGCAGTCGCAACAACCAGATCTTTCCAGAGTAGGTGAATCGCTTTTCTTTTTAAGTGGAGCATGGAACACTTTGAAGCGGCAATAATAACATAATTCTTATGTTTTTCTGATCTTAAATATTGTTCAGTACCGCTGGCACTGCCATGAGCTACTAAATTCTAAGTTTGTAAGTTAGAATTAAAAGTGCGCTTTCGTTTAGACATTGTTAAAATGAAGAGCCGGATGTATTTTTCCCTGCGCGGTTTTTCGACGTCCCGAAGCAGTACTTGGGGATAACGGAATGGGTTACCCAAAAACGGGATGGTCACGTTAAACATACAGTACAGTTTTTAACTAAAAATTAATTATTCGGTCTTAGTGGCAAAATCTTTTAAAACTTTCAGTATTTGGAGGAATCTCATTGGGATGAATAACTGCTTGCAAATATCATGGCATCAATGCAGTTGTTACTTATCTTACGTTGGCAAATTCCATGCCTCAAGAGTTTCCAAGCATACTCAATAGATTTGGCTGCATAATATAAGAGCCACTGTTTGACATTTGTATATTGTATTTGTAATCATTGCCTTATTGGGAAATCTAGCAAATGCCAAAGCCCAAACTTTCTATAGATTGCTTCAAGTGTTGTTCCAATATACTTTTGTAATGAAATCAATCATCAATAACTGTCATATTTCCAATACCATAGCGCAGCCACCGCCGAGATTTATGATTGGTGTCAAATTTTTAAGCCCCATTGCAGAACTTTTCTGTCTGCAGATGTTGGCCCGACTACCACTTCCGAAGACGTACTTCGATTTGTCACTAAACAAAATTCTTAACTAGACATCCATTCCCTTGGCAATATGACACCATCACCGAAACTCGAAGAAAACTCGAAAACGACGAAGACGACAAAGACGACGATTCTTATCCGAAACTAGCGGCTTTTTATACGTTCTCCTACTATGAAATCTAGAATTCTTTGCATAATTCTTAGATGAACACATTACACTTTCTTTTGTCACAGTCGCGAAGTGTTCGAGTAATTTCGATATATTTAGGATAGGATTTTGGTTCACTTTTTTAAAATGGATTTGACATCTTTTCTGGAAAGTTTCTTTGTGATATGTTCGCATTTTGCTTTGAATAAGTCTCGCTGTAATATTTTACAATGGTCTGGATAATTGTTCGAGTTAAATACACAAATTTAACAATTTGGCCATCAGATTTGTTTGTGTATTATCAATTTCGTAATATTAGCAGACATCTCCTTTTTTGACGAATTTTATTTTGGCTTAACCGACTACAACACGGACAAAACACAAACTAAATAGAAGTACGTATTCTCTCCTTCAATGCAAAATAAAATTACTTCGAACGGCCAGATTTTACTGCTATTTTTCACAGCGCTTATTTTGTTTGATTGAACTACATACGGACACTGTATGTAGACATTCGTCGTGTTTATATTTTAGTGTATCTCAATTCTTTCGACACGGAACTACAAAAGTGTTTTTTTAGTGTGGTAGTTATATGAATAAATAACCATGATTAACAAAAATTCATTATTAACATTCAGTTAAATGTTAGTTTTACAAAAGAAGAAATTTGTACCTGTATTTATGACATATTTATGACTTTCGTCGTTCACTATTTTGTTTATTTACAAAAATAGGACCTGGAAATCTTACCTCATTGTAAGTCTTATTGTGAAGGATTTGGAAACTTCCTGAGTCGTAAATTACATCTATCCTATCATCATTACTAAATACAAAAACGGATTTAATATACCCTTTGATACGTTCTCGCTTATACGAGATTTCAATTGTCGTAGTAAAGAACTACCATAAAATATAATATAAACATTGAACTTCCCGGCAATGAATATTTTCATTTAAAATTCTATTACCAAAATACTACACGCAAGCTATAAAAATATCCCACTTCCTCCTCCATATTCTCACTTATAAAATTTCTCACTAATGTAAAAGCCAATGACAAATTTTACGGCGGTATAATTTGTTAAGCGACTTTCAATATCGATGTAAAACGTACGTTATTGCTTAGTACGTTTAATATTCCGTGACACGTACTGGGTAGTATAAGGACAATAGAATTACGAAAAAGCCTTTAGTAATGGTGTCGTAGAGTTATTCTATAAAAGGCACAATACAGAAGTGAGTGAAGTGTTGTTAATAACAGAAGACAATCTACCGTTACGGTCTATTGTCGATCGTTTGTTGATATTGTCGTTATTACCACGAAGACATCTGTAAAATAAGCAGTAATGCTTGCTACAATGGCGTGAGATTAACACGTAAAGTGCACGTTTGAATGAAAGCTCTTCAAAGAATTACACAATCATTTTCTAATGCTGGCGTATTATATTTGTTAAGTGTATTCGTGAGATATAGCAGCATGGTCTCGTATACACATTTCTTTTTAATTTTTGTGTATAATGTACGAATGGAAACATGTACCGATCTTTATACAGGATATTTTAACAAGCAATGAAACGTTTTCAGTCAACCTACTCTCGCTTGGTGTGGCTACATCTGTGCATACATGCAACAGCCCTTATATTATTTACATCTTTCAGTCATATACCATATATTTACTGCGACTTTTATTACTAATTCCTAGCTATATTGTATTATACTAAACTTTCCATATCATCTATTATTAACCTAAACACTTCATAACTTCAAAGGATTATAGTCCTTGAGTACATGGTCGGAATGCTAATTTCCAATGAGCAAACTTGCCTCTTATATCGAGAGCTTTCTATTGATATCGGCGCTACATAATGTATTCTAACAATGGGAGCTTCCAATATAGTTTTAAACTATTCGAGATTAAACTTAGGCAACTGCACAAGGACTCTATAATCCGAGTCCGCATCTAAACTAGAGGAAGTATAACGCGTTAGCTGTATATTTCATTTTCAGCGCTTTCGCCGTTTCAGTGGATAGTTCAGTTTTGATATTTATTATTATTGTAGTTTGCCTCTTCAGATACCTAAAATATCGTTGTAGCACGCCATATTTGCAGTGTACACAGGAAAGCTTTCCGAATAGTTACGTCAAATTAAATATTCTCCACTTTCCAAATGATTTATGTCCTTACGATAGACCCAGATACGTATTTAAATATTTTATTTGCCATCTTCAGTGGGTAAGTTCTGAATTTCATGCGTGGTCAAGTTTGGGTTATGTTTGTATTTATTCACACTTTAGACTTGTTCCATAGGTTTCCATTGAAAATGACCACTGAGCTGCTGAGACACATACACACAAATCGGTGTCATAAAGATACGAATTACTTCATTTAAATTGAATTTTATTTATGTATTCATGCTCATCTCTGTCCTAGGTTTTACCTTAACTAACACACTATTCTTACTTAGTAATTTCTATGCAATATTTGCAATCACTTAGTAATCATTAAATTATTTGAGAAAGCAACACTAAGATGTCTTCCATATTTGCTGGTACTAGATTTGTTGCATACATTTATATTTTAACATTGGTAAAGAAAATATTGCACTAATTCTAATTTGGCAAGAAGAAGAGGAAATGATAGGGCATTAGCTGCCTTTAAAGGATTAGTTACCACTTGTGTGAAGTGATCCAAATATGTATATATCCTGTACAAATATTTGTCCGTTCAGAATACACAAACAAAAGACTTACTTATAAACTTTGGTTAACATAGCTTTCAGATGGTTTATGTTCCTTTGTGGTTCCCCCAGTAAAGATTCACCCAACTATCGAAATGCATATTTGGAGTATCCAAATCGGTGTAGGAACTATTTGATTTCATTCTAAACGGCAAACATTCTTCCCCCTTTCAGCAAATGTCTGTCTATAGAAGCCCCACAAAACTACTTACCTTTTTGTGGAATTTAGTTTGAGATTTATTTTTCGGTGGATTCCGATGACTACGTGGGTTGTAGTAAATCGTTGTATGAAACGTTCATTGTTTCCTATTGATCTTCATCTTCCTACTACTCCTGTCGGTGAACGGGCTACTGTTGTGTTTCTAAAATGTCAGGTGGTTTTGATATTGACAGGTTTACTACTCCTGTGCAATTTCTCACCCCAATCCTTCTGTGATTTTCAGTTCTTTGGTATTTTTTAACTTTTATCAATATTTTCTGTTCTTTCGTCATCTGTTTGTTTATGCTTCGTTATATATTTTGTGGTACAATTCCTTTGTTTGTCATGATAAGGCGTACTACCTGTTTTGTTAAACTATTATGCGATTTCTTCATTTCCGCGTTCTTCTTGTCATCTCCTTCATTATCCTTTCTTCTGCTATTAGATCCCACGCTGGTCATTCCATTTGGCCTAAACAGTGTTACAGATAACACTTGAGTATTTAATTGATAGTAAGCTACTGTTTGAAGATGTGTGCTAGCGTAACACATGTCACCAAGTTTAGTCAAATAATTTTATGATGAGGAGCTAATCGATGTGATATAGTGTAACATATATTAGTATTTATTTAAGAATGTCTGTAGTCTCTTCATATAAACCTAAATTTCTGATTGATAATGCTCTGATTTACTCAATAAGCTTACATTCACTATTCAAAAGCAGTACATCACGGTTAATTCCAATTGTCGAGGAATAATTGTAAAGTGCTGATTTTGTTTGGATCAATTGTACACTCTAATTGTAAGATTAACGAAGAGCGTAAGATAGGAAAGGTATCATTTCTACTCAGACTTATATTTAAATTAATTGATTCGCAGTAAATAAAATGATCACTAGCGTAAATATCAGGGATGAAAGAAACTTAATTATCAAATCTTCAAATATTTATCAGAAGAAAATTATTGTGTGTATTTGTAAGTATAGTAGTTTTTCGTTAGCCATGTTGTATCCTGTAGCACCCGGCATGCTCACCTTAGCTTTGTGTTTGTTTGAAATTTACAATATTTTGTTATTTTTCATTGAGTCGTTCTTGACAAATAGAAAGCAACGAGACAGTTTCAACTTTGCACTGAGTGAATTAGCTGTTGTGAACTGTGGAGTGGCGCAAGGATCCGTACTGGGACCACTTCTATTTATAGTTTATATAAATGATCTTCCCTTAAACATACATGGGAAAACAATTTTGTTTGCCGACGATACCACTTTCTTGGCCGCTAGCAAGGATGAAACCAACTTGAATCAGATGATTGATAAAATTAAGCAGGACGGTGAGGATTGGTTCGCAGCAAATCGGTTGACTCTGAATTCGACAAAAACAAAAAAGACTGGAATTTAGAGTCAGAACAAATGGAGAGCGACAACCAGTCAAGTTTTTGGGTGTTTGGCTGGATGCAGAATTAAATTGGAAAGCTCATATAAGTGATCTATGCACAAACTTGTCTAAAAGCGTTTTCGCTATACGAAAAATTAGCTATTCTGTGGGCTTCGAGGCTGCGAAAATATCGTATTTTTCGCTTTTCCATGGAAGAATGTGCTACTCCGAATTGGCTGGATTGGGGGAATTCGGTAGATGCCAAAAGGTTTTTGTCTTACAGAAAAGAGCAATACGAGTAGTAAATAAGTTACCATATAACGAACACTGCAAGCCCTACTTTATAAATAACGGCATTATGTCATTATCGTGCATATTTATCTATCAGACTCTGGTCTCTATCCACAAGAGTAGAGACTTTTTTATTAAGCGTGGAGATATACACAACTACTCCACACGATCAGCCGGTCACTTGGACGAACCGTTTCACAGACCAAATGCAAAAAGAATGCTATCCAACTGAATGTGTACAACAGACTACCTGAGAGATTCAGAGACATGTCACATAATTTATTTAAGCGAAAAATTAAGCAATATTTAATAAAACAGTGCTATTACTCCACTGAAGAATATCTGGTAGGTGACATGTTTGAATAGATGGCTATCTTAAGCTTTATGTATAGTTTATCGATGAATTGCCTGTGATTATATTGTTTTACACTGTATTATGACGTATCAAGTTTTGACAAATAAAAATATCTATCTATCTATCTATCATATTAGGAAATGATACACTCCTCTAGTTCAATATTTAGTAAGTAATCGGTTACTGATATTGAAAACTTACTTTATCGGTTAGGTATAAGTTATCAGATTTCAATTTGCTTGGAGGCACGTCTTTTTAAGAAACCTTTCATTGAAGGATGATGTTTAGCAATGCAATCAATTTATTTGATCTTCCTCGTGATCCTACAACGTTGGAGTTCAGCTTTCATACCAATGTTTAGGTCTCTTAGGTGTCAAATTTCTGTATTATTGGGTAGCTAATACAAGAACAATAAACATGAATCAGCAACTTGGAAACCTGTCCAACAAATGTACTTCATTTGGTAGGTCATTTCGTAGAGTCGTTTAGGTATTTTCTTTGAATCATTGTGGCTTTCGTTAAGCGTCGTCCCTCTATTTGTCATTCTTTTCATATTTGATATATCTAGGTATGGCAGTGTCACCTTAAACTGTTGCTGACATTTATCTGAGACGGAAACAGCTTTATTAATCGCAGACGGGCTATGCCATACTGATGTTATAATAAGGACGAAACTAGTCTACGATTGCAATGTGCCATTAATAAATAAACCATAATTCCCTCCGTGATAATATTAGCACAGCTTTCGTGAATAGCCGCCCACTAAAGATATCCCATTTAGTAAGTCGTTTTGTTAAAAGTCATATAGATTTTTGTTTGGATCTTTGGAATATTAATTACTAATTTCTGCTCTAACGAGCGAACAGAATAATTCAGTCAGTACAGTCAAAATCAGCAACAATGCATTGTTGTACGAAATAAATAGCTGTAAAAATGCGTATTTAGGTGCACAATGGGGGAATTCTTGATTGGATATCTCATATGTACAAACATCAAGCAATGTCTTACTCGGTTAGTTCCTAATTCGTAAGCACCTCAAACTGCCGGCAACTTTAAAGTCGAATTAGCTGTATAGCAATGCAGCGTAGCACGTGAGGCATTTGTATCTATTTAACGATTTCTAAAAATGGTTTACTCTGATTATCTTTGCGGATTGAGTTCAACAAGTACTGAACTTGTTTATATCGCCTCTGTATGACTTTTCTCTCCTATTTTCTGCAAGGTCTGTTGTGCCGTTCTTGTCGACCGGTCATTGCGACATCACGCACATGCAACGCTAGCTCGCAAAACGATTTATAACGTGACTGGAGACATTACATTTCATTAAAAAACGATGTTATATATTCCATTAGCGTATGCGATTAATTCACGAAGTTATTGCACGGCTTACCCCGTATGAATTATTCGAAAAATATGCGACAATATGTTTTCCATGGGCGAGATATGGTCGGGAATTTCTTTGCGGATAAGATATACGCAGGATTTCGTACTTTATTCCACGTTCCGCGAAAAAGTGGAATTCGAGCCCCGTCTTGTGATAAAGGAGAGAGTCGTCATTTGAATATCTTACGTTGACGTTGATCCATGGCTACATGAACATGAAATTCAGTTCGTTCTAATGGGTTTTTGTTTCGCCATTTGTATCACGTAAAGCGACTTAAACAGCGGTCATTTCACTTTCAAGTGAAATATTACTGCACGCGATGTTTTGTGAATTTTAGAATTCACCTTGCCTTTTCTTTTTCTGAATTAAAGAAATTGTTTCGGACGTATTTTCTTCAATGTCCACTATAAGACGACCTAGTAATTTTCTTAATTGAAACTTACACGCTTATTTCCTTCGCGGCTTCTTCGCTGAAAATCACTAATTTCTTGCCGAAATACGTATGTGCTTTGAATCTTCCAAATTGTCGTGGCAAAAGCTAAAACCAACCCGCTTCGACTCTTAGTACTGTTTGGACAATGTTAAAATTTCAGTTGTAAACGTAGACCTCCCAACATAAAAATGTGAGTCAACTTCTACTTACAACGTACTTTAAATTTCCTAAAACTCCCTCGTTTTTTACGGACTATCACTCCAAATATTTGCCTACATTCAGCATCCCAAAAGAAATAAATCGCAGACTCCGTAAACTCAATTGTCGTTTACGCGCGCATACGCACACACACATCCCAACTTTACTACATCTACTCTCCCTTTAAATGTTCCGAAACGTCGTAAACGCACCGAGAAATTTACGTCTACCGAGCGCCGTCCGAAAGAATGAAAAATAAAATATTTACGGCGGGACGTAAACGCGCGTTTATTGCGAGTGTGCTTTGGTGACATTAATCGGCGGCGTTATCATTTTTACCGTCTCCGTCATTATTATCGGCGTCATCACCATCAAAACCAAGATCTACGCCGTTTAATCGCCTGGAAATTTTCTAATAATGGAGGCTCTTCGACTGCACAATGGTGGTCGGTTTGTTGTTGGATCGTTTCGGTCATTAAAGCTGCATTGTTGCAGAGCAAGAGACGGGAGTGCAGCGGTTCTGTTCTGAGCAGTTTATGTCTTAGAATCTGCAATAAGGGTGTTTAGATAATTTCGAAGTTATAGTTTGAGGGTTAATAAAATAGAAGGTAAGGGAATTAAACGATGCCATTTCGATAACGAAGATGAAAACGCAAACCTTCATAGCTTTAATTATATTCCTCTTAGGCTTCCTACGAGTTTTTGCATGGAAAAAATACATGTAGATTTGAATAAAGTTAGTACCTCTGTGAACTTGGCACCCAACTTTAAAATTTTTTTTTTTTTAATTATTAGTCGGTTGTATATCGCTTGTACGCGTTTGTACCACTTTCATTCTGGTTTGTACCAAACCCAAAAGTTATTTTGAGAGAGTGGACTTTTGAAAATCAAAAATTTTCCAACGGAATCCGATTCGTGCTCATTTGTACCCATTTGTACCACCCTCATTTTCAAATTCCCTTAAAGTCCAGAAAACTTACGGCGATTTGAAAATTTCGATAGAGCCAACTTCTACAATTTTTGAGATAACTGAAATCCGTAAAATGAATTAGGTTCGGAATCGGTCCTAGAGGTGCTACAAACAAGTATTAACAAATGACTTCTACCTAGACGTTCTACTGACGGGAGCAAATACGCTTAAAGAAACGGCAAATTTAAAAAATCAGCTTAAGAATTATTAAAATTGGGAGGCTTCAATCTTAGGCAACGGTCTTCAATCGAAGTATACATACGAGAGAAAGTCCACACTCGCATCAACACAACAACTCCTTCAAAAGAGGAGGAATTCATCATGGGCGATATCTGCAGGTACAAATGATTCTATTTTGATTTTTTGGTCCGAGGTATAGACGAAGCGCAAAGTGGTACAAACTTCTAGCCCCATCTCGAACCTAGTCCACTTTACAGATTTGAGATATCTCAAAAATTATAGAAGTTGTGAGGGTGTATTTTTCCGAAATCGAAATTTATTCTTAACTTTTTTGGGTTCGAGATACAAAAGAAAAAAAAAAGTGATTTCTGCGGGTACAAACAATTTTCTTTAGATTACCATTTACAGAATTCGAAAATTCTCAAAATTTTAGAAGTTGGCTCTTTCGACATTTTTAAATCGCCGTAAATTTTTTGGGTTTTAAGTAAATTTGAAAACGAAGCTGGTATAAACGACCACGAATCAGATTCCGTTGGAAAATTTTCGACTTTCAAAAGTCGGATGCCGGTCGAATTTTGAAAACGCTATAACTATTTTGAGTTTGAGGTACAAACAAGAATGGAGGTGGCACAAAAGCGTGCAAACGATGTACAATATATTGATAATTTCAAAAAATTTTTTTTGAAACTTATCATTCCCCTTTCTTTTCTAGAATGTATGCAGCTAATTTATGCTATTCTTTTTTATATCTAATATATTATTCTCCGTTTTATTTAGCCAAATTTTCCCAGATTAGACTGCACTTTGATGATGAAATTAAACGAATCCACAAGAATAAAATAAAATAATATAAAAATATTAAACTAAAGTCTCAATAAGGACGAAACTGATTACACTGCAGTTGGGGTCTCCGATTGACAAAGCTTCATTCTTTTCACTGATTATTGTCATATGCAAATTGTGCGCACTTTTTGAGCTTTTGCATAGTTATTTGATAGCTGCCAATTAACGCACCTAATTTAGTTAGACCGTTATATAGAGAGTTCTCCAGACTTTATTGTATTAAGTGATTTTAATGCTTAACATTACCAATTTGTAATATTAATTGCATTTTCAAAAGAGGTGAAGTGACTTTTGTTTCTAAATGAAGACCAAGTATTTCTGAAGTGTTTTCATTTTTTCAACTTATTCCCATTGTTTTCAATACCTGTATTTCCAAAGTACCGTCAACTTCTGCTCTAAAGTTACTGCCAATCGATCAAGCCCACCTTATAATAAAATTTCTATCTGTTTATAATATTGAGAAGATAACTACATAAAACAAATATGAACAGTAGGATTCCAAAAACGCATACATTCCACCCTACGTCCTGAAAATATTTGCTACATCGCCCCTACTGTCGGGTTGCAGATTGCCCTTTTGTCTCATTTAATAGTTGGGTATAGATCACATTAACTGAAATATATGAGTTGCGTCGGACAACCTCTTCCTGCCGCCCTTTTCCTCTTTCTACGCCATCGCAACACCATGGCAATATATTATGACCGGAATTAATACAGCGAGAGAACCTTTGTGGGTGATATAAAATTTCATAATTCAGGGGGATGCTCGTTTGTACGCACAACAATACTAGTTGTTTCATCTCTACCGTGTTACGGACGATTCTTCATTTAATTTTTATTACCTTATTTATAGTTCCCAGATAACTAACCAGTATTCGTACGTATATGAATCATAATGGAATAGTCTTCGCTACAGGCACCTGCAGAATAATAATGTTTTACAGTAAATTATTGCCCGTAAACGGGTATAATTAAACGGTTGCGAAATACTATCCGTAGGCAATCAATAATTCAATTTGCTTAGGATCACAATGGGAATTTATTTATCCTGAAAATAATGAATTACATCCGACTAGGAACGTGCATGAACGGTAGGCGGATAGGTTGTCAAGTTAATTCTGGAGCAACAACCTAATCGATATGGTTATCATGTATCAATTGTTTAATTTTAATCTATAGGTGAGTACATATGTACATATATTACCATTCGATTTAGTAACGAACACACCGGCATATTATAAATACATTTGTTTTAAGCGCAATTACACTATCACCGTGTGTTGCGAATATTAACAGACTTCAGTGTTGAAAACTATTTCCAATTACTACGGGAGGCAAAATAGTAATCCCTCAAAATATATTTAGATGACTCTGAGGAATTATGCCCGCAATACTCCGTTTCTTCTTTGATACTCAATTTCTTGTCTTCTACAACATAACCGTAATATACCCATACCAGATCAATATTTGTATTCACACATACATCTGCCCTTGTGCACATGTGAGGCACTTGTGAAGATAACATATGGTAATCCATAATTTATTCGTCTCTTTTGTCGACTCTAATAGGAATTTATCTAGTGTCATGGGGACATTGCGAATGACTATTAGCATAGTGTATTAGCTGAACCCTTTTAGACGTTGCGATAGAAGATTCGATGGATGCCACAAAGGGTGGACGTAGATATATTAATTTTGTTCGAAACGTGTTTGAAGTGTAAATATTTGTATACTGGCATCTAAATCAATGAAGGGCACATATGTACATTGAAGGTGTAATTCTATTGTGATGGTTGTTTTCGATATATTCCTTTTGTCCCTGCGTATTACATAAATACATGAATTGTATTTTAGAATGTCCTTTTGAGGTACATAATCATATTTAAATATAGGAAAAAAGATAATATTTTTTCATGGTATTCATACAACTCGATTAACTGAGAAAATTTATAAATAATGAAAACAGATCGTTTGATAAATAGAGTCTTGAAAATGTGAAGCTATAAAAAGCATTCCTACTTAATTCATCCTAAACTTTTATATCATGAGATATAAGGCCATTCTACTGGGTTGATCTCCTTTTCCCTTCCTGTCTTGGACTTCGTGTCTAAGCCCTCCCCATTCGACGCCTCTTTCTAGTGCGGCTTTCTTAACTTCCTCCTGCCTCGTTCCTGCCATGTTATGTTATTACCCTTAACTTGGGTTTCGCAAAACATTTTAGTTAATCTCTGTTCTGGCATTCTATACACGTGCCCAAGCCATCCTAGTTGTCGTTTTTGATTTTCTGTTGGCTGATGAGTTTCATCTTCCCAGTTTTTCTGTAAATCTTGTTTCTTATTTTATCCATCCTCGTTTTGCACTCTATTTTTCGTAAGAATCTCATTTCCGCTGCATTTATTCTGCTTTTAGTTTTACTTGTCAATGTCTATGTTTCATTACCTGATATGGTAGTTGAAATAACAATTTTTTGACAACTTTGTTGTTTATAAGAGTTTTTTCTAAAGAAAGTTGTTTTTAAAGAGTGGTATATTTTTGCAACTTTGCATATTTCGACCCTTATTTCCCCATCTTGTCTTCCGATTTCTTCTATTCTTGGTGCTAAATATTTGAATTGTTTTAATTGCTTTACATTTTGTCTTTCCAATGTAATCTTGCGGATTTGCTATCTTGTGATATAATCATCGCTTTTGTTTTGTGTATATTTGTCTATTTTAATTATTATATATTATTATATTTATTTTCTTCTGCTGCTTCATTTGGTTTGTATAGGTTGCGCAGTAAGCCATGTCATCAGCAAACAAATCTGACAGATTGACTTTTATGTTTTCCGCTAACTAGGGTCATAGATTTTATTTATCGTTCGCTTTCTTCTTCTTTCGCTTCGCCTACGACGATCTGGGATAGAGAAATTGTAGAAATTCTTCATTTATTCTCATTATGTTTGTTGTTTTGTTGCACATGGTTTTTATTATCCATATTATTTCTTTGTATATACCTTTTCTCCCTAGGGCTTTCCATGTATCGGCTTTCCAGATTCGATCAAAACCTTTTTCTAAACCTACAAAGCAAATATGCATTTCTTTGTTCTTGAATATATTCTCTTTTATTGCTTGTCTTGAGTATTTATATCTTTTGGAAATCCACATTAAGTTTTCTCCAGGGTATTTTCTAGTTTTTCCTTTACTGTTTCCTCCATTATCCTTGCTAATATATTTCCTGGTGCACTCGCTAATGTTATGCCTTTACAGTTTGCACAATCCCTGGCATCCTTTTCTTGTATAGTACTAAGATAATTCTCCTATTCCATTACTTTGACACTCTCTTCGCTTTAAAAATAGCATTCGGTAAGTTTCTAAAATCTTTCCTACCAGACTCTTCCATGTATATCATCATTTCTGGAGTTATCCTATTGACCCCTACAGTTTTTTCTAATTTTAGTTTCCCCATCACTTCATTCATTTCTTCCGTTTTTATTAATACTGAGTTCTGGTTTCCTCCTTCTGTTTCCTTTCTTCTACTTGGTTTTGATACTGTTTTCTTTCTGTCAGGTCTTTAAAATACTGTCTCCATCACCCCATTATTCTCACTTTATCTGTTTTTACTTTTTCGTCCTCGTCTTTCATGCTTTGCATATTGTACTTCTTTTTATGTCTTAGCTGTCTGACTGTGCCTTAGAACAACTTTCAGTTCTTCCTCGATTTTCAGTCATACTTGGTCCGAATTTTTCCCAAAATCTTTGCTTTCTTTACTTCTTCTTTTACAGTTGTCCTTTTTCCTTTGAATTTGTCATAATCTTCTTTTGATTTAGTACTGAGATATTTTCTTGACGCTTCTTTCTTCGCTTGATGCTTTTGATGTACCGCAGCTAAGGAGCAGAAAGGTCTGCTGCTCTTAAGAAAGTGAGAAGGAAAGATACATTGAACAACGGCAATAACGCAATAAATATCTAAAGAAAAGCGAGTGCATAGTCGTAATAGAAAAGGTGAGAAATATGCAAAACATAAAAACTATAGCAATGTGAGATTTAATAGGACAGATAGAATAGACTTTGACCAAATCAGAGGAATATTGGGTGAAAGGTTAACAAGAACAATTTATGAAGCAAGATCAACAAAGAGAAAAGAATGCGATACACGTAAAAAATTAGAACGAGAGGGGGCAAATATTGGAGAAACGAAGTAATAAAGTGGAGGCAATAATACAGATGAAAAGGCCAGCACTGGAACAGATTCAGCACGACCAGTCTCACATTTGTAAGGATATAAGAATCTTAGGGATTAAGCAACTACACTTTGTTCCCTTTTTGTGTTATATTAGGATAATTTTATTAATTTATCATGAGCTAACTTCATAAGAATCAAACAAACATTCTTAACTGAAGCATAAATATTTTTATTGTTTCTTTTTAGTAAATTTGACATCTTGATTTAATAAATTTCAAATATAATTTTAAGAGGCAACTTCCAAATATGTACGTGCGCAACCGTTTTAACTGAGACTAATACGTCCCTGGTTCGTATATCTACTAATAACAAATAACGTATACGGCACAACCAGTACACAAAATACATAATTCCGCTTGGTCATGACATTCTCGTCGGAAGGGTCGTGATTAAGTTACATGTGCAGTGCAAATAATCCACTCTTCGTCGACGCTGCAACTGCGTTACCGAATTTGCTAAAGTCAATACTGCACGGTGACAGAACAATGATGGATTCAATCAATTATCGTGGATTCGACGAGTGCAAAAATAATACCGGCAGCTATACCGGAGCATAGGTGGTTATTTCCGCGATGGATGGGGTCTCGACGTATGCTGGTTCGCCCTTAAATAGAGCAAAAATTTGCATTATTTTTTATGAAAGTGTCATTGTAAAGGCATGACTCCGTTCTCGAGCTCGCTCGTACGAATGTAAACGTCGAATTAAACAAATGGAGGTCGACAGATGTTGACGTTTAATTTGAAAATTCGCTTGAATAATATATTTAAATTGAGCGCGCGAACGGGAGGAAAAAATCGCTTTTTGCCAGGAGAAAAGGGGATAGGAAAATAAATGAATTTGGACGAATGCGGGCAATGCATATTTAATTTCGGAATTACTATGGAACGCGCTCGGTATTTTCCGTCGATGATTGGCCGACTTTTACTCCTTTCAAATTCCGACTGATATTAAAGGTGATTGGATTTTCGAATAACCGTGCAGGCATTTCAATTAATTTTTGATAAAAGCAACGAAATTTCGAATGTAGGTCGGGATTTGTCGCTCCTTTATTATGAATCTTTATCGATCCGTGAAGAAATATGACGAGAATAATAAAAAGTAAAACTATACATAGTCTGTATAATAAGGAGCTGTCAATAATTTAGAGAAACAGCACTCAAAGGAATATTTATTCATTGTTCAGACATATCAGCAATTCTTGGGATTATCTTCTAAAGCAAGCGAGAAAGAATCAGATTTTCCACCATGCTAAGTTCTTTCTTACGTACGTACTTACTTAATCCTCGACCTCTTTTAGCGACGTTGTCAGTGCCTGGGCACCATCCTAAATATTGTACCTACATAAAACTATTTCGCTTTCATTTATAAACATCTAAACTTCAAAATGGCCTTCTTTTCCATCAAAATTCACGCTCCATCTGTCTCAAAGTAAGATTCTCACGACCAGTTATATCAAATAACCTACTTCTCAATTCTTTGTTCTGTTCCGTATGGTTAGTAGGCGTAATATCAGGATCCAGAAAACGTTCCTCTTGTCCGAAACACAAAGGGTTATTTACAACTTTGCCTCCATCGGTAGTCGATTATGATTATGCACGCCGGATGAAGGAACACGTCATCGTGCGGTCTGCTCCTCTTCTTCATACTGCCGGATTTATTGAAACGTCTAAACCTGATGTGTTTCTCTCAATTCGAAGATGTGACCGCGTGCATGAGAAGGGTGATGATTTTATTTATGAAGCAAAGGGTTGTTAAAGTGCCGCCCTATTGTATCCGAATATTTGTGTATTTGTGGGGAATATTATTTATATTACTCATAGTTATTATGATTTGTATTGAAAAAGTGTACAGCCTGGTGTAAAAGTGATGAAATCCAAATGAACTCAATCTTTGATACCTAATAAAGCATTCAAGCTAGATTTCTCCTAAACTCATTCGTGATTAATTACACTGGTAAACAATGTTTTTGTTTGCCTTTTCGATTCTGATTTTGAAGTGGTCGTCTGGAATCGTCCATCAGGCCCCAGTTTTCCACAATTGCATTTTCCATTGTTGCGGGTTAGCTTTTGCTCCTCGACCGTAACGGATGGTTCAGAATAAAAGACATGTCTGGTCTTGGTTGCGATATATAACCGGAGATACATTTTCTTCATTCACACTTAGATGTGACGCACGGTGAGTGATTTCATCAGGAAATATCCATCATGGAATCTCGTTATCAAGACAAATTGAGCCCAAACATGCTGGCTAATTATAGTTGGACATCGCTGCTATAAGATACAGAAGAAAATCACGTAAAAATATCTTTTGAACTGCCATTAATATAAGAATTTAAGCTCTCTAGTCTACGTTCCTTTAAATTTTAAACGCGTCTAACTAAAAAACTATGCATGACACACAAATTTGGCAAACATATTCAGAATTGGTAAAAGAGTGACCCTATTTGATTCAAGAAACATGCGAAAAGTGAAATTTTGTTCACCAGTGTTATTGAAGATCTTATTAATATTTTAGTTAGTGTTATTGATTGCATAAATATTGAGTTTTCCAAAGAATAGCTTTCACAATATTCGATTTAAGCTGCAGATTCGTTATGTCACTGGAAGGCTTCTAGTTGAATTTTGTTAAGGAAAAAGGAACTCCACGATATTAACAACCGCCAGTTTGGCATCGATTTCAAGGTGAATAATTAGATGAGGACTTTTCATCACATTGTCATGCATTAATTTTAAAAAGGAGGACATGCTACACAAACCCATGAGAAGTTATGTGGAAGCTGCCGCGATGTTAGAATTTAGTTAGTAAATACTGTTCTAAAAAATTTGGGTGGTAAAAGTGCACTGCCCTTATAAGACCCAATCGAACAATTGAACAAAGCTTCAATTTCATGGTTACATACCAAGATGAAGTATTGTTATTTATTTTGAGGTAGCAAAGTCGAGGTGTAAAAATATTTCAAATAATTTGGATGCATTAATACGTTCACTACTTGGATATCACGTGAGATCAAGAAAAGTCGTTGAAAAATTTTTGAAATTCAGGTTGTTTATAAGGAATTACATCAGTAACTTGAACTTGAAGGGATTTTTAGTATTACTTTACTGGTAACTGCCTTCTGGGTTCAACTTTTTGTTACACATACTTATAAGCTTCTTTCAGAGTCAGATTTTTTAATCATATTTTGGCGATATATTTAGAAGGAACAGTATATCATAAATCATGATTTGTGTCTAAAACTCAACATGAAGTTTAGAATAAGCTATTTTTACAATACCTCAAATTTATAAAAGACTTTCGGACGTTTGTAACGGTTATTGGTCAGTTTATTCTGAAGGGGACTGTAACTACCACAGGATATCCATTACGGTGTCAGCATCACCCCCAAAACAGAGGTCCGCCATCGATGCACCGATGCATCTAGTTATGGGGAATGACTCATTGTGGCCACCAACGAAATTTATGGCCGACTCCTGCTTGAACTCTGATCGCGTTAAAGTGTCCGTAATGTATGCGACGATATCGGAAAGGACGGGCGAAGGGTGAGGCGACGTGATTTGCTTCGATCTTGCTCCGTTTTGGCGCCGATTAAATTAAGTAAAGTGTAGGATTTATTGCGCCCTTCGACGGTAGAAATTTTTCTGGCGGTATACACGGCGCAGGGTTGATTGCGTGCCGACAACGTGTGCCGTTCTCGTGAGTTATGTGAAGAAGAAGAAGAGACCCGATAAATTAATATATCGGAATTAGGAACGCGGAGGAGAAATGTGCGTCGATATGGGGGCGGTTATGGACGAAGGGCGATGATTTTTAATCAACGAAAGGTCATATCGTTTTATTAAAGTCGATAAATTCTAATCCTTAGTTGAGCGAGACATAGGGGTAATGCATAGTAGATTATGTAAACGATACTCACATCCAATGTCTGATAAGGTTATGCACGTTTTAATGGGAATTATGGAACGAGGAATTGTCTTTTTAGACGATTTCTAGTTTCTCAATATATCAGTTTTTGAAACAATGGAAAGCATAGAAAATACAATATTCAGAATAATTTACGACAATCGTTTTCAAAGCTGGGATTTTGCAATTTTGATTGAAAATGATTAGAAAAATCACAAAATCTTCAATTAAACTAAAGTCTATATTACTTCGTCGATAACGATATACTTCCAAATCAGAAGGTGTAAAGTTGTATTCTGGTAGACCCCTCAAAATTTACGAAATCTGATTCTAGCTGCATTTAGCTAGCAATAAAAGCAAATTTAGTTTGGAGCCATTTTTGCGTCATACGTTTATATAAATATTTTGTTCGATTTACACCTTCAAAAGATTGCCTTGTTTATTGCACGCAGACATCTCATAATGGATATTCTGCTACTTATATGAAAATTTTGAATATAAAATGAAAAACTTTCGAACCACTAACGGCTTTCCGCCGTCAAAAGGGTAACAAAAAATCATCATTAAACATGTTCAAAACATATTTAAAACAATTTAACGATAGCTATGAATTCCCTAATGTCGTAATAATTGAATTAGGTGGTAGAATAACACATTTCAGTCTTACGTTCACTTAATTTGAAGAAATTCAATATCAAATTGAGCAATTATGCGAAGAAAAACATATTAATCAGAAACATAACGAACGCAACAATTTCGTTGTTGACTATCACAAATTAATAGCTACGGCAAAAACTTATTTAGAAATAAATAGACAAACATTCATTCCAAATAGAAAGTCATTGTCACATTTGGTTGTGAGTTCAAAAAGCAATCCAAGATCGCAAATAAAATTAGCGACAATAAAGCTACCAAAATTTTCAGGGAATTATGAACACTGGATCGAATTCAGAGACATGTTTCCTTCGATTATTGATGCAAATAGCAACATTAGCAATATAGAAAAATTACAATATTTATAACCTAGTTTATCAGGGTAGGCAGCTCAAAAAGTATTGTCTCTAGAAATCACAAGGGGAAATTACGCGCTAGAATGGCAGCTACTCTGTGATAAGTATAACAAAAAATATTAGCAAATAGTAATATAAAGGCAATATTTAATCTACTAGTGGTGAATTCAGAAAATTTATTGATGAAATCTCAAAACATTTACTAGCTTTAAAGACTTTAGGCCAGGACGTGCAAAACTGGAATACACTATTTTTATATATGATAACATTAATAAGAAATAAATTGGATTCCGTTACAAAACGCGAATGGGAATTTTCTCAACTAAATAGTGAAACTTCCAACGTTGATGAGACAAAATAATTTCTCAAAAATAGTTGTCATGTTTTAGAATCATTACAATATCAACAAAAACGATCTTTGGTTCTCAAAAACAATCAATCGCTTTAGTGTCAATTAATGATTCACGTAAAAATGCAATTCTTGTAATGAAACAAACGATGCTATTTAGACGTGCAAAGAATTTCTATAGTTAAGTATCAACGATAGAATAAAAATTGTGAAATAGAAAAAAGACCGTGTTTAAATTGCCTCAACCAATTCAGAAAAGTGCAAAAATTGTGGAAATAAACACAACAGTTTACTCCATCCCAACGATTTAGAAAAACCGAACACCACCAGGAAGAAACAGTGAAAGCGCAATTATTGTTTATAGTTGCAGTGCTATGCTAAAGTCAAATGTTTTACTATCAACAGCAGAAGTTAAAATATCTAATAATTTTGGTAATTCTGATATATGTAGAGCACTTCTAGATTGGGGGTCAGAACAAAATTTCATTACTTCAGAACTAAGTAAGAAATTTAAAAAATACGTACAAATCTAGAATGGAAGTTGAAATTTGCTATTTACTGTTGGCAGTTGTGTTAGCAACCATAGTCACAAACACAAGTGTAAAAAAACAATGTAGTTTGTTTATATAATATTAAACGACAGTATACGATATGTAATACTCATCAAACATTAAAATCATTGTTGTTTATATGATTCTTTTACCATCAAGTACTGATAAGGATTTGAACGATGTGGACGTCAGGCGGCCACGCTTTTATTGAATTGGATGTCTCACATTCTTTAGTTTGCGATTAGAAGGTTGGCGAAATAGATTAATGTATTACTTAAGGGCAATGCACCCATCTATTAGAAATAACAAAAATATTTTATAGAGGACGTTATAACGTGTTTCGGTTAACAGTTTCCGGCTGCCGTCAATGTATACAGTAATTTGCTCATCTTTTATTACTCTGTGCACGTGTTTTGGTGGAGAATGATTTGAAAAAATTAAACAAAAGCAGAGCTGTAATCGATACTGAAATTGACAAAACCCTAGAAGAGGAAACTTTGTGGGACTTTGGAAAGCAATGCCCTAGAAATGTGGCCAAGATGAAGACTCAGAAACAAGTTGGAACAACCTAAGCGAACTACAGATTAAAAACGAAGATGGGCTAACCAACGACTGAAAGGATCGAAGAAAGCTAGCTAATCAAGCAAATACATCCAGCACTATGATGTAACAAATAAGTCTCAGTGGGAATTCATCCATTACGGAAAAAGTATTTTAATGATATATAAAATAAATAAAATTACCCTTACCATACCTTTCTGAAAAATCCAGATACTAAGTTGCCATCCTCAGTGGGAAACTGGGAAATTCAGTATCACTAGCGAATCCAGCTAATGCCCAAAACGAATACCACACAACGAACACTGCCACATAAAATACATTGGACAAACTAGGCGATCAATCCTAACACGGCACAAGGAGCATATTGCTCATTTTCGGTTCAAGAGGCCCGCAAACTCAAGTGTGGCTCGACATATTTTGGATAAAAGACACGCTTTGCCAATTGAAAGTTTAAAATTAATTAACCCGGTAGGAATCAGCAGGGAACTGGATAGCAACGAAAGTATATATATTTATAAGAATATAGAGAGAATTATGAATGCAGATGGAGGACCTATTCCAAATTCCAAATTGTACTAGCTATAAAATTAAATTTTAGATTCTTTCAACCCTATTGACACGCTCCATAGAGCATGGAATTTAGGTTAGAAGTAGTATTAATACACGCTCCCCTTAATGGGAGTTCAGTGTCAACAGTGTATTTCGCGCGTTCATTGTGTGATGTTCATTGTGCACCGTTTTGGTGTTGTACAGTGTTCGTTGTGTGGTGTTCGTCTTGGACATTAGCCAGATTCGCTAGTGATACTGAATTCCCCAGTTTTCCACTGAGGATGGCAACTTAGTTGCCGAAATTCGTATCTGGATTTTTCAGAAAGGTGTGGTAAAGATAATTTTATATATTATATATATTATTTTAGCCACAGTCTCCTTATTCTGATTTGTTATTTTAATGATTCTCAAGAACAGTCCCTACTTCTATGGAAACATATGATTTATGCTTTTGTCAAGCAGTTTACGCGTGCCAACTATAAGACACTTGACAGAAACCAAAACAAACTCCCTTGCGTGCTCGCAAACATTTCCGAATTGAAGTGTTTGTTCTGGTAGCGGACTGTACATATCACTTACTGTGTCGGAAATTACTTTTATGTTTACTACTTCACCCTACGGTTTATCAAATGTACACTTGTCCTCCTCTTTTTTGCGCCAATATTACGAAAAAATCGATCGAATGCACTTTACACGAGACCACTGTCAAAACAAGCGGACACACCAGATCGCATGCGATATCCACCGCTTCGCACATGTGAACCAGGCACTCCTATTCGGTCGCGTAAAATAACAAAGGGGAATTCTAATAAAAATAGAATTAACGCAATAATCCATCAAGGGTAAAGCGATTTACTTAAAATTAACCCTTATCGCTAAGTGCAACGGCGTCGCACTGCCGCACGTACAATTCATCATTCGACGTTGTTGATAAGGCAACATGCGACACCGAATCACTTAACACCGCATTTCGGCGTGTCTGAGTGGTTCGTTGCTTGACTGGTGGTGGAAAAATAGAATACATTTCGAGAACTCGCCACTTATACGTTACACATCCGAAAGCTCCTTTATGAATATATTGTGCGAAGAGAGCGAACGAAGCGGAACGCAACATATTTGGGATGAAAGCGGAACTACTTCGGAATGATGCCTACGCATGTATAATTTATTTTCTTCGTGTTTGAGTGAATCTGGTTGATGGAACTGTCTTCCGCCGAAAATGATGTGTGATCTATATTAATTATTTCGTTGCTTAAGGTCACGTAATATTTTGCGACAGTTTAAAGAAGTGCGTGGTTAAATAGAAAACTACTTTCAACGAGGTACTTAAGAAAGTAAAAATTACAAATGAATAAAGAAGTACAAGAACATCTACATAACCGTCCAATGAATGACGACGACGGTTCGTTCGTTAGGCAACTCTTACAGAAAGTTGTGCAAAGGCTAGACGGCAAGACTACATCGCACATGTCAATAATTGTCACGGAGAAAATCCTGCTTTGTTAATCCTACTACAATCGTAGACTAGTTTCGTCCTTATCAGGATTCTTCAGTACGATGTAGTATTCCGCGATTAACAAGGCACGGTTCCCTCCATGACAATTATTGGCATATTTAATGTAGTCCTGTAGTGCAGCCATTGCAACTTTCTGTGAGAGTTGCCTAACAAACGAACCTCAGTTATAGGTCGTTCATTGGAGAGTTCATTATTTATTCAATGATAACTTATCATTGAATAATAAAATTCAGAGGAGTGACAGCGTCAGACCGATTTACACTACGTAATGATAATACATCATTTCCGATTTATTAGTGAAAGTACATGCTTGTACATATACATATGTATATAACGTGCCCAAATAGTATGGAATAATAGTTCTACAGCCCTACCCAGACGTTATATTAAAAGATATTTCAAATAAAAGTTGTTTGACAATATTTTGCGTACATTTTGACGTAGTGTAAAAATTCTTGCGGTGACTTCACTTTGAGTGATGACGTCACGTATATTTTTTAAACAGAACACCTTGCATATTTTGAGTTTCTTACGGTAATCTTGATGAGATCTTATAAATAGTATCACGTTAATAGTTTTCGAGATATTTCAGCTTCTGTTCAAATAAACTGAAACATGTAGATCCCTTTAATTTAATTGAATCAATTAATAATAGAAGGTAAAGTTAACAACAAAAAAGACAAAATCCTAAATTCAACGTTTGTTCCTAGCTTTTATTAAGAAAAACGAAACTAATAAAAGGAAATGATAAACGGAAAGTCAGAAACATGACCGATACCATTATAGTGCGGATAACCCACCTCGTTGGTAATAACGAAGACAACGCAGGGCGTGTGAGCCCAGTGGAAACGGCGTAGGTTAAGGTTCGAGAAATAGGCGCCACTCTCCAATTATGAAACAGAATCACCCCTAAATGACTGGATTCGGAGAGACCCTCCGTGGACGGTACCTGGTTTTCCGGACTGTCTATATTAAATAAACTACTATTTAAAATTAACATCAGCGAAATAATACAAAAATAAGGAGGTGAGTGATTGACGTTTAACAGCACTTTGTCACTGGCGGTGTATTAAAAACAGAAAAAAAGAATATCAGTTAAGCTAGTTCGTTATTTGGTTCACACACTTCGGTAACCGGTGGAATCCTAACCGCTTTGCAGCCACTATACAACTTAGTTGAACGTACTGATAATGCGCCCCTTAAACTACTAATGGAATTAAATATAGTACTAATTAGAAGACGTAACAAAAAAAGAAACCCTCTTTACTCGAAAACGGATATGAACTCTCCCCCTCTATACTCGTCCACAAATCTCCAATTTCCTAAAAATAATTACCAGATTCTAGGGAATTGTCCCCAGAAACTCAACGATACGAAAATATAGCAAACAAAAGCGGGACTTAGCGTGATGTAGTTTTCGTTATTGACAAGATGGCGGGTTTTCCCGCACGTGAGGAAAAGATGTCGAGAAGAACTAGCTTCTAGCTACTACGATAGTTCTATACTCGTATATACTCGTTAATATTAGCTTACACTAGTTATCCTAGCCTACACTAGTTATACCAGCCTATACTAGATATACTAGTTCCCTCTAATCGAGGAAAGAGCGGTGTGGGCGATTAGCTTGAACAGCAAAACTTGGCGAAGATAAACTCATATTATTCACTTGCCAGCGTCGAATTTCCGTATATATCCTCGATAACGAGATTTAAAAGCAAAGCGGAATAACTTACGCACGGAAACCGATATGTTCAACCCAACACTGCAAGTGAAATGGATACCACGTGCGCATTCAATTGGCGCAATCCGTATCATGGAATCAAAAATTACGAACGCGGGCACCATCCACACGTCAAACGTTGAAACGAGAAATCACAGAATATTAATGCAGAAAACTGTAACAATACAGAAAATTAACAATTAGCCGTAACATGTAATGTCTAATTAAATATCCAAAATGTTGTGTACAGTGAAACAATGGCCCACTGGGTCACAGAAAGGGCGAATAGTATTCCTTCAAGAATTGGGAGATATTTGTGCTGCTTCATTTCATACCTATTCTTCTAATGAGGAAACTTTGTACAGCGCCCTAAGCTTAGCACTACCCTTCGCTGTTTGACTCAATAACTGAGAAACTATAAGAGATATCAAAAGATAGCGAATATATGTTTACGGAAACAACCTCTCACCCCCTTATTATACAGAAAATATTGACGCCATCGTTAAGAGCATGTAGAACAGTATAAATCTTGTCTTACCTTTTTTTTCTTATATCTGAGTTTCTGAGGCAAACAGCGAAGGGCAGTTTAGAGCTTAGGGCGCTGTACCACTAATATGAGATTGAGTAGCTAAGAAAGCTACCGTTACTTTTACACTACATCGGTCTATAAAGTTTCATTTAAATCTACTAAATTAGCTAAGTTAGGACGATTTTTATAAGCTTTGTCTTTCAGGTAGTCTCGTTAAAAGGAGTTACGTGGTGTCTGGTCTGGCGACGGTTGTGGCCATTGAACTTCATCTAAACAGCTACCTACATTTAACTGATAAATACTTTGTTGGAACCAGAAATTGTTATTGTTAGAAAAGAAGACCCTGTAGGACGGAATTATTTGTTCTTGTAGTAATTGTAGATAACCATTTCCAGTAAGGCTTGTGAAGAATGAACGAAGGTCCGATAATTTGATTACGACAAATCCTTGCCCTCATATTGAGTGCCTTTGGCATTTGCGTATATGGTAGGTTTCTGCTACCCAGTGGGAGTTGTCAGCAGCCTAATATCAAAAATTGTGTATAGTTATTCTTCCAGTGAGGTACAAGGTGGTTTCGTCGGAAAAAGTGATGTTGTTTACAACGTTTGGAAAGTCGTTAATATGCACCATCACATTTTCACAACATTCTGCACATCTGTCAGAATCATTTTCTGATAGCTTTTGTACCAAAGTTGGTTTGTAAGGATGTTGGTTTTCTTTTTCAAAATGTTGTGATTAGGCCCTTACCGACATTGTAATTTAAACCGGACGAGTCGATCAATGAGCATACTCAGCTACCTCTACTAATACACCAGACCTTATATCTATGTTTGCGATATTACGTCGACCGCTCCTGGGAACATCGCTAACATCACCCATCGTCATCTAAAACGCTGTAAGGTTTTATCGACAACCACCTGTGTACTTGTCGATTTGCATACACCTCATTAAATAGACAATATACGTCCTGTTGGGTTCCCGTAAGATTTCCATGACCAACCGCCATTCAAATTCGGTTCCTTTTCTGATAAATAAACCATTTCATAGTAGCAATTACTTCTACAAGACAACTTAGATAGCTCCCCACTTGATTAGATTCTTTTTCATAGGATTCTGCTTACACTAGCCAACTTTCTTCAGTAAAAGTCCAAATACCTCGAGAACTATGAACTTTATAGCATTACATTCTGATACCATATAAAAGATTTCATCAAGGGTAACGTAGAAAATTGAATCATTCAAAGTGAAGTCAACAAAAACATTCTTACACTACGTCAAAATATACGCAAGATGTTGTTAAATAACCTTTATTTGAAACATTTCTTTAATATAACGTCTGGGTAAGGTTGTAGAACTATTATTCCATACCTTTTTGGGCATGTCTGTACATCCATGTACATAAATGTAGCTGACAATATCTAAATGTAGGTTGCGCTTCTAGAATTCTGCAATCACTGAAGTATTGTTCACGTGCCGTGCCGGGGTGAAAAATGTTCGCTCACAACAAAATTTCATGCGCTTACGTTTCGATAAGCAGCATTTGGCGTCCCGCTTATGAAATATTATACGACACAGAGTTAGCGTGTTGATACACGGGAAAGTAACAAAATGGAGCGATTTTTCAAAGCGATATGAAATCGTGAGGCGTTTCTTTTGTGCACGTCTTAGCAAATAATGTTTATCATTTCTCTTTCTTTTCGCTATATAATCGTCTCTGGCAAAATATTTTACATGTATACCAGAACTATCCTCTTTCTGTTGAGTCCAGAAAAGTAATGCATAATGTATTGACAAAATACATTTTATTAACTATTTAAAGAATTCCCCTTCACAGTTAATGTATTTTTGCATCGGTAAAAAACAATCTGCGAAACAGCTTTTCTATCTTAACGTGTTAGCTCTGTTTCGTTGAATTCGCTGATATTTTCCAATCCAGGTGGAGCTACGGTAGGACGCGTCCGTCATCAAACTAGATCTACATCATTTCACCCGGCCTTCTATTAGAATTGTGGTCAAATTGTGGAGAACCCAACGAGAACAAAGGCTACGTACCATCAAAAACTGGTGTAAAATCTTTAGAGTTGCTTGAATACATTGGTCCTAGTCCTAGTAATGGTTGGTTGTCGCTTAAAACATGAAAAACTGTTATTTAAGGAAAGTCGACAACGTTAAAATTCATTGTATCACTGATCTATGGTAACTTTGCTTTTCCGCCTGAATTCCGAAATCAAAGCTTAAAAATCTCACCACATCCAAAGACGCCCATGGCAATAAATGGAAACTACAGTGTAACCACAAACCGTATCTAAACCCAGAGAGGCAGGGAGTGTACGAATTCTGTCCGTGTTTTATTTTGTATATTTTGACCTTCTTGTTTCTTATTTCGATGGCGTACTTTTTAAATTTTATTTGTACGGATTTTTATTATTTAATTAGTATTATTGCATAATTGTAAAAATTGCATATTATTACAACATACATATTTATGTATGTACATGTATGTAAAAATTGAAGTGCGAATAGTGAGGTAAATAAATGATCTGAAATTAAATTTGAGTTATGGTAGGTAGAGCAAGCGACTTGTCACCAAAGACTAAATTGATTTTCTCAAAGCATTGCTTACGACTTAAGGCAGGTTTGATATTGTAGAAAAGCACAGCTCAATAATGCTTTTTGTTTAAATCCATGATTTCTCATGCAAAAGATTACTTTAAACGCTTGTATTTTAGAAGCATTCAGTTAGTCAGCCGTTATTGAACGTATGTACAAACAACAAGCTTCCTGTAAAATTTAGTTAAAAAGGGGCTCAGCGGAAAGCGATTATATAATGTGAAATAGAATCAAATTTAGCTTTCGTAACGTTATTAGCTATAAAATACGATAATGAACTGATAGGTCATTACTTAAATATTCTCGTCTACGATAAATTTTTACAACTATACATAAAATAGTAGTTTCCCACAGACGATTCGATCGTTATTGTATTCATAAAATTATACGATCTCAACTTGTGCATTGTTGACCAATATTTCTTAAGCCGTATCAATCGTCGACGGTCTGTAAATTAATAAAGTTCAACATGAAATGTCATTGTTATTAATCACAGCCAATCTTATCGCTTCTATTTTTTACAGCGTCTTCGTTTACTTATGTGTTTACTTACTAGAAGAGAAGTATTATTAACTTTTTTGAAAAGCCTTGACGTCCTCACGTCATGATACGCGTTTCGTTTAAAATTACCCTCAGACATGAAAGGAATTATAAACACATAATAAGATTCCGTTGGCAAATAAACGTTATGCGACGATAAATCTAGATGCGTATCGCTTCAGACAGTTACAAGCTTTCCTATGGCGATCTCGTTATGTTTGGAAGTGCACCGCGACGATCGTGCGGAAAGTGTTGCAGCTGCGAGTTATGAACTCTTACGAATGTCGATGTATTGTTGGAAATAAACGCCCAACATAAATTTCGAATTGCTTCGGGAAAAGAGATAATTAGACGTTCAGCTATTTGGAGCTGTGGTTTATGGTTTCACAGTTTTTGTACACCATTGTATTCTATGGCTTTGTCTCGAAGACATGACAGGAATATCTTATGAGTTTTGTTGGGAATGAAATATAACGTTTTGTATTCTCATTTCGCATGTATCGATTGGTAAATTGGCAAGCGACTAAATCAGGTTTCATCCTTTCCGTTTGGAATTTTCTGACGCTTATTATTTCTGTGCCTGTTGATGCTGAAAAATTTCCTGAAACGCCCACTGGTTCCAAAGTAGGCTTCTTCTTAAGGCCCGCCATAACACCGGACAACTTCGTCGGTTTTTAGGTAGTTTTAACTTCTGCTGCCTTTGCATTATTACATTAATTTAAAAAATGAAATTGGAATGGTGACACTTGAGTGTTTAAACATAAGACCTGTATTTAATAAAAGCAATAACAGAAATAATTAAACGGATGAGACCATGTTTATAGAGCGACGAAGTTACCAGCATTTTAGCACAATTTTCACCGGTCTGATAATTAAGAAAGTATCTAGCTTACCTAGCTAATACTTAGCTAATGACTAAGAAAGATGTAGTTTTCTTAACACAGACAGAACGCATTCACACATATGTTTTATTAATCAATGATCGAAATATGAACAGAAGATAAAAGTATGCCAAGAAAACCATTTAACATTTAACATTGACTGCACAATGCCACAAATGATCTCATTACCGATTACGTCAGAGTTACTGCTCTTTAGCAATAGACAATGATGCAATGTGCCTTTCACGCTGTACTGAACTTACGTTTTTCACCTCATCGTTCTAAGTATTAAGACCTCTATGATACTGGAATAAAGATTTCGCTCAATATTCTGTGTATTACTGCTGCGCCTGGTAGAACTCTAAGCACGTGATATGGGTCATGTGGATATAACCCCGTTTTCTAAACCAAACATTTTCAGCACTCTTGTTATCAAACACCTTACTGTACGATCTGCTGAGTAGGGTTGGAGATTTTGTTTTCGGGATGATTTCCTTGAATCAGCTCTCGTTTGTGCAAGCATCTAAAGTATTTTGCCAATGGGTGTTAAGGTTTTTTAAAAGAGCCCACATTTAAGTGTTGTTGAGGTATGTCGAATTTGCTAGTATCGTGGTGAAATGAGACACAACGTTGTCAGGCACAACCGTTCTTTATACGGAGAAATTATCTACGTACGGAAGAGAAATTTGACAAAACCACAACTCAAAGAGTTACGAGTAGAACCAATCCAATTTTGTCATGTCGGACTTTGATCCTGGTGGTCCGTTTTTACACTAATTCACCCGGAGATTTTCCGCTTTATCGAGAATAAATAGTGGTAAAATGTGACCATCTCCAGAAAAACAGAACATTAGCGACTCTACTGCTTTGAAATGCTCCGTTTCACTTTCGACCGGTTTTGTTCCACCCTTTCTGGTGCTAGGATTATCCATTGAATTCTCTCGCCGAAATTAAAAATTTTAGACGAGACAGTTTCAAATTTATTTCTTGCATTTTTAGAAAATTCCTCCACAACCTTAATTGATACTGATACCTTAACACCACTGATATTCGCTGCCAGACGACGAGAGAAGCTATGGTGTCCTTAAAATATTCCCTAAAATCCTTCTTAGGGATATTGTCGAAAGTTTTCGGACTTGCTCCTCGAGGTATCGTATAATAATAAGCTTAATATCAAGCTTTGACAGTGCGTAAAACCACATTGTGAATTCACTAAGGGTGTCAACAATGACACCCTCTTCAACGGTATGTAGAACCATTGGCCAATTCACTTCCTTAACTTCTTTACCATATCATTTATCTTAAAGGGCTGTACGCCTTCGACTAGCTGCAGCGGCCGATAGACCATTTGTTACATCCTCTGGTGCTCTTTTAATAAGCTCTCGCATCTACCGTTGGTAACTTCTACTACTAACAACTCGTCTTATTCTTCTAGACATTATCTATGTATAGCTAATTACACCCAGCAATAGATCACACATTTAAACACATGTGACCAGCGCTGCATACTAACCTTAGAAGAGAAGAAGAATAATAAAGAAGGTAAAGGTAATTGTGACGAAGTAAGGTGCACGGTTTTACGGCATATAATCAAAAGAGACCGGTGCCATTTGTCGTTATTTATGTGAAGAACGTGCAAATTACACTGCTCAAAACAATTAACTTTTGGCACTACATCACACTGGTAAACTCCTCACCACATAATTGTTTAATAATAAATTTGGTGACGGATGTTTCCCGTAAAAGCGATCTTTATTTTTACAACTGCCGGCGAAAGGAAATTGTGAATTAAATGAGTTTTAGAAACATCTATTTCAACTTGTAATCAAGAAGCCGAATACGCCATCTCGCTGTAATAAGTTGGAACGGGTCTATGCACGCTTGTCAGTGGTAGGTAGAAAAAGCACTTTTCACACATTAAACTAATTTTGAAACGGTCGCTTCTTCGCATTGTAATGCGTGATATTTTATCTGAATTGAAGTCAGCAACCGACCGACATCATAGTTCTTCCCAATCGGAGGCGTGGGCAGCCGTAAGCTAGCTCGAAGGTGGACTTACCGAACAACAAGTGGCTCAATTTATTAGTTTTAACTAAAGTGTAATTTCACGACCACAACAAGAACAAACGTCATCAACAGCAACCCGAGATGACAGGTACCTTGCATGTTGGTAGAGGCTGATAGCAACTAGAAATATGATGGAGGCGGGTGTTATTCAGTGATGAATCACGATTCACTCTTCAACCAAAGAATAGGCAAGTTTTGATTTTGGCGTGAGTCTAGGACTCTAGATAACCTACAATTTATGTATAGTATGACGTGGAATAAGTAATGGAGCTCAGATGCTTCTTGGTCTCATTTCTAATGGTTTCCTGGTTGCTCAAAGGAGCATCAATGAAATTCTGTAGCCGAATGTTGTCCGTTTGTTCTATTTATTATTGTCTTGAGTGTTAATATGTGATCTTGTATATTTTTCCCTATTCTAAATCCACTTTGTGATTTCGAAAGCTTCCCTTCTATTGTTTGTCTTATCCTTTCCTCAACGATCTTCTCGTATATTTTGGTTGTGATCCCGAGTAAAGTGATCCCTCTGTAGTTGTCGCACTCTGTTCCATTCTCAGCTTTATAAATTGCCACTATTTGTACCACTTCCCATTCCGTTAGTATCTTTTCTTCCTTCCATACTCCGTACAGTAGTTTCCTCAACATTATCGCCCCTTTTGTTCCCATATTCTTCAGCATTTCTGCTGTTATTTTATCTATTCCTGGTGCCTTTCCATCTTTTAGCCCTTTGGTTGCCTCTTCTACCTCCTGGTCTGTTATGTCTTCCATTTCGTTTTCCATGTTTTTATCCAGTCTTGATTTGGTAGTTCTTCAAAGTATTTTTTCCATCATTCCATTCTTTCGTCCCTTGTCGCTAATAATTGCCCTGTTTTATCTCTTATTCGTATATACTCATCTTTTTGGTTTATTCTCAAGCTCTTTAAACGTCTATAGAATATCTTCTTAATTGTCTTTTTCGATTTCTTCCATTTTATTCCCGAATTTTTTCCAAGTTTTTTGTTTTTCCATTATTATCATTTTCTTTGACTTTTTTCTCTTCCTTATATTCTTCATCCGCTTGTTTAAGTATCTCTTCCTTTTCTCCTTCTTTATTTTGATTTGCTTCTTTATATCTGTCGTCCACCAAGCTGTTTGTTTCTTAAAATTTATTTTGTCTGCGTGGCCCGCATACGTTTTATCGTTGTTGGTGAAGCAATAGGGAAATATTTTATCTTTGACATTGTAAATTGATAGAAAACTAGGTTCAAAAAGATTGAGAGAGTCAACATTTCAAATGAACAAAAAGTGTAACAGCTACATTACTCACCAAACACATAACTCTACAGCACAATTCCTTTCGTGACAATTATTGGCATACGCAATGTAGTCTGCAGTGCAGCCATTGCACAACATTCTGCGAGAGTTGCCTAGCAAACACAATCTAAATTGTAGGTCGTTCTTTGGAGAAGTTCTACTTTTTTATTAATTTCTAGTAAATTGATAGCGATTGCAAGGACTGTGGTGATATCTTATAAAAATTTGAAGTTTAAGAATGTGATATAGTATCAGTTTGACGTAGCATGAAAAAATATTCGAAATGGTGTATAAGGATTTCACATTACTGTTAAGTATACATTGAAATTATAAGTGATGAGGTATTTGAATTAACAATAGGTATCTATCGTATTGATTCTATTAATACATTAGCCTGGACTGAAGATGGAAACTTTGTTCCCGATATATTTATTTAAAACTTGCCTAATAATTGGAATAATGACTGTTTGGGTACATAATTATCCCTACATTTCTCGAATAGAAGATCATAGAATTATTTAAGCCATTTTCTTTTTTGTTATTCTATAAACAGATGTAAAATGTATCCCTGCGTGATTTATGCGATCAATTTATAGACGTTTGCATTAATCAGCTTCCCTACCAAACAATCCAATCTAAAGTTAGACGAACCAAATGCTATACTAGTTACGTTCTTATGAATACCTTTGTTTACTCGCATTCGTCATCGTGCGCCCATAAAAGCAGCGAAGCATAAAATGGAATGGTTTATGCAGGAGGCGGTGATCGTCTTCCCGGGACGCAAAGCACCATAAGACGACGGTTTACCTTATTGTCAGGCAAGACCTATGCATTTCTTGCAACGCGATTTATTACCCGGCTTCATTTATCGAATGTCACCGTGAAATTTATTCCGCGAGTGAAATATCGGAACCATTAGAATTATAATTTATGAGTTTATACGGCGTGGCCCGCAATAAATCTCGCCGAGTGTTCTATTAATTTTTTCACGAATTAATTCGCATTTGATAAGAAATCGATATTAAATTACGTCCCGCCGGCCATAAAATCGAAATTATTTACGAAAGTGCTATCTATTTAATGTTCTACTGGCGTCATTGGTAGTTGGCTCGATACAATTTCTAGCATTATTCTTTCTCATTTCGTCGCGTCAGACTGACTTGAAAAGTATTCCATACGCCGAATGTTATTTATTTTAATTAATTCAGTTTGACGTAATAAGCTTATTTCCATTTAAATGTTAAGCATTCAGTCATCCGTGCGTCGAACGATGAGGGTGACCCCTTTGAAGTGTTACGCTCTGCGCGCCAAATAGGGAATGGGGTCGGGGTAGATTTATATTATTTACTTTAGTAGCGGCAACGCGCAAAACGGGAAAGTTTCCGCTTTGTACCTCCCGCACAAAACGAAATTCGTTTTGTTTAGCACAAAGGGGTGGCGGTGTCAAATATTCCTTTCCGTCGTCGAACGTTCGAAGGAAAGGAAGCGTCGGATCGCTGCCCACTCGAACGCCTACATCCTTCCAATGGAAGTGTTGTTGATATTCCTTAGATCACCAGAACCTATTTCAAATTTATAGAATGCAAACGAAAATATTGGAAATAAAATAATTTTAAATAATGTATTGGATGCACCAAATGCTTTTAGCAAATGTAATGGAGTCAGCCATTATATTCAACTGTAGCACTTGTTATATTTCTCACAATTGTTGATGAGTGGCAATTAAACTTGCTGCTTTTGAAATCATACCAAATTATCTGCCTATTGTTCCTACCAATCCATTACATTATGTTATTCCTGTTTTATAGTTATTATAAATATTGAATTGAACTTGTATGGTTGATTGGTTAAGGAGCAGAACTACAAGCCCAACCGTCATAGTTCAAATATGTCACCCAGTCACTAAAAATTGACTACCTGCATTTATTTTGAATATTGGGCGTAATAATCGCGATTGTCAATGGGATTTAAAGGTCAGCCTGAGTATTCGACACGAGCAAAACATTCCAAAAGAACTTTCAAAAGAAACGACATATAGCTGGAAAGATTGTTGACTTTCAGACCTTACATAACCCTGGCGACTTGGAAAGGTCGATTAGCTGAAGTAGCATCTGGAAGAAGGCAGTGTAAACTAGTGGAAACTTCAAACGAAATGTATAAACTCAAACTGGTATCAGCAAATCTTGTAGAAGGCGAGATAAAATTAAAAGGAAACTTTGGGGGAAGGATCACTTTCTGCTTTTGTTGAAAGTGTTCATGAAGAATAGGTTCGAAAAATCGCGAGGACGGCAGAATGCTGCAAGACAGGCAAGAAGTTATTGCAAGTGGGAATCACCTATGTAGTTAAAAAGACATGACACCACTTATTACATGGCACTCGGTTAGAGAGGCAGAGGAGACGAGAATTTCGGCATCGTTCAGATGAAGACCAATGATTTGCAGAAGTATGGGAATTTCTGTAAGTAATTGGTACGTAAACGTTGTTTCAAGGGCAGATGTTTGTTACTGTGCTAACACAGTGTGTTAATGAGCTAGTGCACCCGATGTCAAGCGAAGGGGAGATCTGCTGATGTAAGTTAAAATTCTGATTTTATTGGTTAATTCTCCCATCCTTCTCGGAGCTGAGATTTCCTTCAAGGTCTACCAAACAAGCGAAACCATTTTCTTTGAAACTAGAAAAGCATTTCTAATCGTAAGTCATGCTTATAGGGATGGCCTCCCCATGAAAAATACAAATACTTCCAATGGCCTTTGTTTAAATTCCTGTTATTAAACTCAAACAAAGAAGTATGTCGTAAATGTTACTTTCTCAATTTGATATTTCGTGGATCTCAAGCTGAACCAAGCACTTTTTGTATTGAGGAAATTGCAAAAATAAGGAAAGAAAACTTAAAGTTTCAATATGGCTTATTGTTGAAAGTAACTGTCATAGCGGTAGAAGTCGACAATTAACTCAATGCGGTGGTTATAAGTAAAGTGGGCAAATATGCGGTATGATGGGTCATCTGTCCTTTGTTCTCTGTAATATAATATTACATTATGAAAAGGATAATTGACTCATCATACCGCATATTTGCCCACTTTAGTTATAAGGAACTAAAGCCCTGCCAAGTCAGGGATTGCGTATTCTTACTTATTGACTCAATTACCGCCGCGTACCAATTTATTCAGGAACGGCACGTGACGATGTGGTGGGAACCACCGACCTTGGAATTCTCCAATTCGATCTTATCAAATTGGGATCATGTTTTTCTTCGATTGTCTGTTGAATTTACTTTGCTTGGTATTCTTCCATTTGCGCTTTATATTGTTTCAATTGAGTTCTAGTCAGGGTTTAAGATTTGTCTACATGCGTACCTCAACCCTTAAGTAAAGTGAGGAAGAAATATTGAAAACCATAGCAATGACTTTTATTGATCCAAGTATCAGATCAAGAAGTTACTATTTCATTTTCAATTCAAGTGCCTCATTAAAAACAAAATTGGATCGAAACATTAGAGCTCACGACTCCCTAATTAAGTTTGTGTTTGGAAAATTACTTCCCATACCGATACCCAAATAAAACTTTTATTTAAACAAAATAACCTGAGATTTAATTTGGATAAAACCTTAAAAGAACTGGAAAGCAAATCGCTTACAATTAGTTTTCTTTACATCGAAGTCCTTCACCCAACTCCAGTTTATAACCATCAGATTTCCATCTTTCTGATTTGTTACCAAGCATGACAGGTTTATCCCTCCAAGTATGCAAATGCTTCAACAATATTTCTTCTTCTCTTTGATTAGCTGTTCTGTTCGCTGCAATTTCGTCTAGGTCGTCTTCAACGCGTTCGATATTGGTGGCAGTTCTCGCAGTTTCTCGTGGAATTCATTCTTCATTCAAAAACCAACTGCTAAGATATCGGCCCTTAGCAACGTTTGTCCCGATACATACTCCACCCTTACCTTACACTTTTGTACCAGTTTATTCCGCCGCTCTCCCCACCAGGACCGTGTATTCCTTGTGAAGAACATCAAGATTGGCAAACGAGTTAATTTAGAGTCCTTGATGGGCAACCTTTTTTGTAAAAGTTTTATGGTGCGAGTAATCTTGAAAAATATACATTTTTCTGGTATCCTTATGATTCATTATGAATTAAGTTTAGACGGGCCGTGCTAATATGCAACGAAAGAATTCAGTAGCGGGCCGGGCAAATCTTACTCGAGGCCGCATGTGGCCCGCGGGCCGGAGGTTGCCCATCTATAATTTAGAGATTATGTATTAAATTAAGGTAAGGTCAATGTAAAATATGTATCGGAACAAAGAGGCCTATATTGCTGAGAGCCGATATCTTAACAGTTGGTCTTTTATTTAGTCTAGAATAGCGCTTACCTAATGGCTTGGCCCGTTGCTATCTCCCCCTCTCCCCTTAACCCAGTGCGTAGTTTGTGGGGCCCTCCAATTGTATCATGTTGATACAACGTCGCTCTCCTTCAGCAATCGGTTAGATTTGCGTGTTCTTATTTCCATGTTCGAAGAAAAATCGGAATGATTCTACACGTTTTTTCAACACTTTTCGTCTTATGTCCGGCCCTCTGTTTGCCAACTTACCTTCGCCATAAAATTCTGAATTAATGTTGAAACCTTCAATTTGATACATCAATCAATATATTGTTAAAAATAATTTTTTCATGCATTTTCCTTTTTAAACAAATAGAGCGATTTTCTGAAAATTTAGTGATTTAGTCTTAGTCTTAGTAACTTCCAGACAAATCACGATTATTAACTTTAAGAAACGGAAAGTTGAAGGTGAGGAATAGAGCTTTTCAAAAAGATGTTCCGATTTATTTTTTGAAAATTAAATGCTTTGGAAGGTAAGAATTGTGAATAATTTATTGTGTAAATTATTATTTTAATATAAAAATAGCTACTTTATTGTATACAATTTGCACAACATTTTGCTCGATGATTCTCGCAAATTGGTTTTAAGCATTTCACGCAGAAGTATAAGGTTCTTTCATTTGGTCTCTGTCACCTGTACAATCGTTGCATCGTTTCTTACTTCCACTTACATACCGTCTGTGAAGGTGGGTCATTCGTGGTCTCTCCAAATATTAACTGCTCACTGCAGTTGCTTAAAGCGACTGGGCCCTTGAAACTCGGCACTCCCTTTACTTCCTTCAAAATAAATGCAGGTGATTGCAAGGATTGTGGTGTAATTTACTGACACTACATCACATCGGTAAACTCCTCACCACACAAAATGTTTTATAATGAAGTCGGTGACACGTGTTTCGCTAGCTCGAAGCAAGCATTATAACAACCTTATGAACCGAAGTGGTCTTCGGTTTATATGGTTGTGATAATGCTTGCCTCGAGCTAGCGAAACATGTGTCACCAATTTTATTTTATTATAAAACAATTGTGTGGTGAAGAGTTCACCGACGTGATATTGTGCCTGCCAACAGTTTTGGCCGGGACACGAGTGACCCACGTTTACAGACGAAGGGTTAATCGCGGACCGCAACCATAGACTGTAGTTTCGTTATTATTCGCAATTAATAGATATGTTAGGACTAGTGATGGCACAAATTCATGGCAATAGATGCCCATTCAACCCTATATTGGTATAGCCAGATACATTGCAACTCCAGATGGATGACAAATAGTAATAGAAAACTATTGCGAAACGAGAGTTGGTTGACAAACGTACCTTATTTAGTAGGTCGTTTTATAGAGAATGATTTACATACATTGGTACCTCATGCTTGCCTGGTTGTCCATTTTAATAAAATCAATAGGTTTGGTACAAAGCTCTTACACACTAAGAGACCTCATGCGAAAGAAATCGATAAAACTGTAGGAGTAAACAACATCACGTGGGAAATAGGACTTCCGTCGAAAAATAGTATACCATGGATCCAATAAACAATTACGTAGTACAAAATGTATTTCCAAAATATAAAAATATCATGCTTGAGGTGTACACGAACAATTGTATCGTCTTGAAGAACGTAACATAAAGTGATACCAGAATATATCTACTAAATGTGATTGTGACGAAAATGGTAACTGAGTAACTTCACTAGGAAATCGTATTACATCTAGCATATTCAGACGACTACGTCTAATCCGAGCTCTTTTGAAGTTATTTTCTAAGAAACTGCTCGGAATTTCATTAACTGGTTGTAATAGATTCTAAAGTAACGAACTTTCTGCTTCAAGATCAACTTCTGGGAAATTGCTATATACACAATTGGCTGCTATAAAAATCGATGCTAGACGAAGTGAAAACTAGACGTCAAGAACTATCCCCAAACTTAATATCTTGATGATGATTGTAACGATTATAATGTAGTATAACCATTTCGCTGTTTGAAATTCGGCAAGGTATGGTTGACGTCCCCGGCAAAAGACATTTATTAGTAATTAATTACATTTAATATCAAGACGATACCAAGCTGCATCTTTATCGCCTTTCTTCGAAGAATGTTAGTCACCTCCTAATTGAAGTCTGTCGAATCCATACTTTCATAAATTAATCTGGAAATCCATGCTTTCTAACTTCTATCATTTCCTTTTTCGTAGTATTATTCTCACATGTCCATCATCATTTCTCTACATCAAAGTATAGAACTATAGACAGGCTATTCCATTTCCGAGTAATTATAGGATCATTTCTCAAAAGCGGCGGCAAACTTTGCTCTTTCGCGATCGGTTTGTTTCCTTTATGGCTGATGTTAATGAAACGCGTCGACTAGAAGATCTTCGAACGAAAGTTTCTCGTCGACTATCGTCGAGAAATATGAACTCGTAGCACAAATAGAAAACAACTGGACCGTCGCCGTCTTCGCTAGCGGTCCTCACACAAATAAACCGAAAGCAGCATACGAGCGTGTTTTTGAACATCTGACCGTCTTCCCGGGAACGGAACGGTTCCGTTTGGAATGACGAGACAAGGCTTCGTCTCGGGTAAAGAAATTTTAAAGAGCCGGATTGACTGGTGCTTTTATTTTTTAATTATGACTGACGGAAGTCGACGCGATTCGGACTGCTATTTTCGTTTCTCATTCATTGATATCAGTTCGCTTTGTTTGTCAAATTTATTTTGAGTAACCACCAAATATGTTCGTTCTATTTTGCGAAGCAAAAGCTAAAAAGTATTGCAGTTTTGTGTTTCTAGTAGTTTTACTTATCACGTGTTATAGCACAAAATTTCATTTCGCAAAGGCGTTTGACAGCTCGTTTTGTAAGTGGTCGCTGTTATTAAATTCTTTAGTGTCTGTTTGATAACCGGTTGGGCCGGTAAACCTAACAAGAATTCCTCATCGTAGTTACTTTTGTTTTGTGGCTTTACTGTTAGAAGTCGAATACTATCATGGAGAAATAAAATTTTGTTTGGTTGCAATATGTTCGCTAAAATTTAACAAATCGCTTCTAATCAATAATTTTGGTAATAGTACAGTAGCAAATTTTTATTGCATTCTACCATTTACAGTTTGCAGTTTACGATTTAAACACAGCCAACAAGTCGAATTGAAATACATACATAGTCGACCTTGGATAATAGGTACATAATTTCATCAAAAGAAAGAAGGAATCAGTTTGGAATCGCCGAAAATGGGAGAAACTGATGGCTGATTGTTACAGTTTGCCGCGGGTGCCAATTTGTGTAGTACCTAAATGCTCAACCTCAATTTCCCCTATTGGGATAGGGCAATAAATAAAGAGTAATAATTATTATAAAAAAGTTCTTTTTTTATATCAGTACAAGAAAGAACACGACCGTTTTCTTCTTTCTAATCGACATACAAAGACTGTTTTCTAAATGCTTCGATACACCTCACATTAGCCCTTATCTGAAGATCAGTTTATATTTCCATTTTAAGTATATAATTTAGGACGGGCCTATGTTTTTAGGAATCAATTCATTTTTAATCTGTTATTGATACGCAACGTTTAGACTTGCATTCTTTCTTTGAAATATAATTATTCCACTTGAGTATTCATATCCATGCCCCATAAAGGGTATTTTAAATACGAAATCATTAAAGCACAATCTACAGTTGTTCTTCAAGTTAGTTTCCACATAACTTACGGTATGTTAATGAATAGAACCTTCACGGTATTAGAATAATGATGGAAACTCGAAGTTCGGCCTTGTGGCTATTTCTGGGACGAAATTTGAAGGAATTTGCTCATTGGTTTATGATCTGACGGAAAACGTAACACAATAACCAAGTTTTGGTGTTTTGGTTGAAATGTTCCGGAAGCGAGGAATGCTAAATATATAACTTTCTGATAAAGAAGATGATTTTTGCGGTGAATCAGAAGTTCAGAATTAGCACGGTAGAATATAATTATGTACTTTCTAGTCGGATATACTTTCACTGATACGAAGGCGATTTGTAAAGTAAGTTCGATTTCAACTTAGTGAGCAGATGGGTGGGGATATCGGCGCGATTCCAGCACTGCAGTGTAATCTGATACAATGTGTCTGACAATGATAGTGAGAGAATCGTTCGGATATTCTTTCGTGCTATTTTGGTCGTTTAAAATGGCTGCTGCTATTGAAAAGCCCGCTGAGTGTGAACTGCGTGCTGTTATCCGATTTCTGTTTGCAGAGAACACGAGGGTTGATGAGAGTCATCGTGAACTTGGTTCTGTTAATGGTGAAAATATCATGAGCAACAGTGTGGTTAGGAGATGGTGTCATATGTTTCGAGAAGAATGAATTAATGTTCATGACGAAGAACAGTGTGAAAGAGCAACTGTTGACGAACTTTTGGGCAATGTCGAAGAGAAAATTCGTGAAAATTAGCAGTTTACAATGGCTTGCATCACAACGGTTTGAGAGCGACGAAGAGCTGCAGAACAGTGATATAGAATGACTCAATTCATAATGTCGAAAAATAGCTGAAAGCAGTAGCTTTAAGTTGTATATAATAAAAGCGTGTAAAAGTGTTTTTTAATAACCAAACGGAACTTTTCTTTTAATTTTACGAATCGCCCTCGTATAACCTTGAATAGGGTATCACACATGCACCAATCAGCTTGAAGCTTTGGCCTTGTTGCTTTTTCTTTTGAGAAATTTGGAAAATCGCCCGTTACGGTGATGATGACATGTTCCAGCAGCTGAGGACACTCATAAATCCTGGAAGCGACCGCAAAGAAATATGACTCAGATTGTGACCTAAATGTTGGCCAATCGAACACAGTAACGTGTTCCGACTGATGTGAACGCTACTGATAGTTTTCGAAAAACATAATGTCAAGGAAACCGCTAAGATATGACGGAGCCCCTGATGACGAAAATGGAATAGAATAGAAACACTGATTTTATCAATTACAATCAAACTTTCTTCTGCCAAACCATTGCTGTTGGGAAAATTAGGAAATGGCATACCTTCTGAGTTGGTGGCACACGCTTTTATTACCTTTATGGAGAAGAATATAGGTAAAGGTTTTACAAGCACATTTCAATTCAATAATAAATTCAATAGTTTCTCGATAGGTCAATTTCAAATTTGGCTCAATTACAGATGTCGTTTGGATTCTTGGTGTTTTCTAGAGTTTTATTTGAAAAGAAATGAACTTCTTAAGCCAGTTTCGTGGAATATATTTAATACATTCCCTTCGTATGGTAAATACATTTGCCAGCAAGTTCTGTCGAACTAAAGCCAGATATATGAAAAATGTGGCCCATGTTTTAAAAAAGATATTCAGCAATAGTTTTACCCACACACACTGAATAAATTTCAAACCAACACATACTCAAATAATAAAACCTCAATAATACTTTGCTTATCTGCATAATTATTCAGAATTTGATAAGCTGAATGAGAATATTCTCGCATTTACGAGTAAAAACTGTCCCCGAAATAGCTCGTAGTATAGCCAGACCATCGTTGGAATAGTTACAATTAAACTGGACAAATAGACTGTATGATAGGTCATTTGTCGTTTTCACGATGTAATATTATATTACAGAGCACAAACCACAGATGGCTCATCATGACACATATTTACCCAGTTTAGTTACAATTGGAATCACCCAAATTGCAACCATATTTTCAAAAAAAAAAAAAAAAGTTTGCTAACTGGCATAATTAATACTTCCTTAAAATATCAATACATATGTACATCTCGGTGTGACCAGGCGATTAGGCAGCTGAACTACGATGAGTTCCGGTCCGTGCTGGTAACCGAGTTGGTCATTAAATCGAGTAGCTTCGTTCATCAAGAGCGAAGCCGTTTTAGAGGATTTACGCCTACCAACTTTTACATCAGCGTCAAGTTACCCTTTCCATGCGCTTCGCCAATGTGGGAATTAAGACCATATCTTGCAAGTTCACTAAATATTTCTGGTTAGATCGGCATTGATCCCAAAAGAGAAGTATAGACGATAGTTCGGATATTTTTAACTTCAAGGCGAAGGTCTGACACTACGCATAAATAACATTGACAAATAACATTGACAAATTTATGTTTATGCAAATAATTTAATTGTATAAACCAGATGGACGGATCAACGCCGCTAGATAAATGCCTTGCTTCTCTCCATGTATGTTTGTTGATAGATCATTCATTAGTGGTAGGGCCAGCTTTCTCACCACCTCCCTAGCTTTGCCTCGTTCTTATTATGAGCATTATGTATCACGTACCATTCCTGGATTGGCACTCGGCAATTGAGTGTGAAAGCGAAAGTGCGTGGTCCTTGCCGTTTTAGTTTGCAACCCATGCTCTGTCACCGACCGTAAGTGTCTTACTAAGTTACCAATATAGGTCATTCTTGAAGTAATTGCTATGATATTTGCCCAGCTTGCTGTATATTGTATCATCGCCAGGGCAATTGCAATTATTGTCGAAGCTAGATGATCCTACAGAGGAAAATATAGATTGTGAACGCAACACGTTGCAATTCAGCTTAAATTTGACTTGGCGTCGTCGATCGCGAAATTTGACTACCCTTTTCGAAACTTCTTGAATTTGTGCATGTTCTCGAATACTCTGACATGAGAGTTAATCAACGATTTGAAATCAATTATTCGTGTAATATAAAAAGTCCGAACAGGAAGATGCCTGAACCGTTTGTGGTGACATCTTGCTGTTGTGTTTTTCGTCATCTCCTTGTACCTTCCTATACACACATTCTGGTATAGTAGTGGTTATTGTTCATTTGAGTGCCAGATCAAGCAATTGTTGTTTGACTTTAAATATCAGTAGCATAATGCGGACAAATTTTTATAACAGTTAATGCTTGCCAACGATTCTGGGTGGAAGAATCAATAGGAACAAGAATACCCTTTTGTTTTTTGGAAATCGTCCGTACAAGTGAATCTTGGAAAATAAATCAATAGCAAAGGATGTGGAAAGCAAGTAAACCATTCACTTTAAAGAATATGACTAATAGATTATTTAAACACTCACGCCCCAACTTTGGATAGAACTTCAATAATCAGGATATGCTACGAGTACCCTAGAGTAAAACTAGTCACATGAAACTGACTTCCTGAACATACGAGAGTGTACCAATAGAAATCATAAGACTGTCCAAAACAGAAACTTTAACAGGAATAAAGGAAGAGGAATAAAGCTTGCAAGAGAACACCGGACTCCCCAAAAAAAAATTAAATTTTGTAGATTTGTAAAAAGAAGTTAAGACAGGTTTTTAATTGCTTGAAGAGTACTGATAGTATAATCGTAATTTCAAAATTGATTAATTTCAATAGAGAAACCCTCACTCCAGTCCGTTTAAAATTTTCTTAATTTTTAGGTGGTGCACGTAAGTAGTCGTCATGTGGAATTCAAAACAATTTAAGAACCAATTGTCTTCGAGATATTTGCACAAATTTCAAGTGATTTTTATTAGAGCGCCCTTCACCCCACAAATAGGGAATTTCCGTCGATAACAATAAGTGCAATAATCTTACATCAAGATCCACAAAATCTCAACTTTTTCGGGGAGTTCGTGTTGCTGGTGTTCCCTTGTTAGTGGACCACTAGCCATTCGCGGTATTTGTATTTTAAGAGGGCAAGTACCTCAGCAGTTCTCTGCTTCGGCGGCTACAGTTTCAAGTAGTCGGTCATCAATCTAGATTTCAATTGTAACCAGAAGTATGTCGTATTGTGCTTCGCTGTTTCTGAAAAGAGTTGGAAATGTTCGGAATACAAAAAATTTGAAGAACATTTCGCTTTTCCTTGATGCGACCTACATTTCAATTTGGTCAGGCGAATTTTGATGGCAATAATGATTTTTCGGTTTGTAAATAAACTTGTTAGTATGTACTAACTCGCCCAGATGCGCTAAGTCTTTCTATTTTAGTCTTTCTCAAAATATCTATTTTAACATTAATATTATCAAGATCGCATTTTACGGCAATAAACCCGCCGATGCAGCGTCTAGTTGTTCCGTTTAATAATCCTAATAAACCTGGAAACGCAGTTCGCTTATTCGTGCGTCTATCCGAACGATACACACAAAAGCATTACCAGGCACTCTGTCAGATGAAACACGTTGATCTTCACTAGTGCAATTATTACTGACACCGATTTCCATGGAACGGAACGAACGTATTTGATCAGTGCAGGTCGAATTGTTTGTTCGAAATATACATATTTTGAATAATATTCTCAAACGTATACGTATACGTATGCGTGTTTGCATGCGTATTGCATACACACTTTGGGAGATTGTGTATGGACTATTTAGAAATTGACAAATTGTTAAATCCGACAGTTATTTGCATGGTCTGCTGACAACCGGTATAAATATTATTGTAAATTGGATAGAATGCAACCGTGATCGATATACTTATTGGTCTGCATTTTCATTCTTCGGGCAAATTATTTTATAATTTTCTATTGAGTTTGTTACATGGTGATGGTTTCATGTATTTCATTGAAATTCCAGAGCTATAAATCATTTCCAATCATCTCGTTTCCGTGCAGTTTGTCTATAGTTTCCTGGATTGCTGGTAAGTTTTGAAGTCAAGATTGAGGATAAAGTTCTCGGCTTGAATGACAAGTCTGAATCCATTATTATTTGAAGTGTTTCAATAATCCTGGAAAGCAAATTCTGGGCACATCGCTTTTTAATCTTTCTGCAATTTCCAAAAACTGTTGCGCTCAATTTACGTAACATTTTCTTGCTGGTGTACAGGAAACCAATAATTCTTCTTGATTAGTTTCTCGACACCATCCCCATTCGTTGGATTATTTTGCAGCTTTCACAACTTCTAGAGCTTCTTTTCTTGTTAAGTGGTTTATTGTGCTTCTTAAATAGTTGGTCCATTTTGTAGACGTTTTCGATGAAACATACCACCTTACTAATGGGAATCCTTTTACTTCTTTCAGTTGCCAGATCCGAGGTTCGAGGTGTTTAAATCTGACATTGCTGCGCCTTATAGCCTTTATGGTGAACATGTTGCAAAGCTTCCTCTTCTTTCCAACAGGTCCCACTATTTCTATGGCATAAATATGTTCGTTAAGCCCGCAGTAAATTCTCAACAGACTCAACTTTCTTCCCAAATTTGTTTCTGCTCATTCGCAGCAATTATTTAACATTATGTGCTCTGAAGATCCCGCAATGGATGTCCCGGTGCGATGATCTAGTGTTTATCATGCAAGTCTTTAAGCAAGTTCCACATCTCGGCCCTTACGGTTTCGAAAAGATTTCCATATATTGATTCAGGACCAACAAGTAACTTCTTCACTTAATGAAAATATTTCTCAAATTGATATCTTTATTTTTACTTGGCTACATTTTCAAGTAAATGCATTTAAACAGTAGCTTCTTAACGATGAATACAAAACCTCTATAGTAATTTCCTGCATTTATGTGAGCTTTACATTTAATTTATTACATAAAAGAGATTCTGCTGTAACCACCAGTACTATTTTCCATTAGATTACATACCTGATGTTTTATTTCAGAGATGGAGAGTGGCCGAACGCAATCGAGCAAGAGGAAAACTCCGTTACCTGTTCTGCCACCCAGGATCCCCACGCCCATGCCGCTCGCAAACAACAATAATCTTACAAAGTAAGAATTTCCAGAATTTTTTAATTAAAAATTCATTTCTTTGTTCGCGTAACTCGGCTCGATTCTTCCTGCCGCGATACGACGGATTGTTCGACGAATTTTCTCGAAGGGATTTTTTAAGACCGCCGACTGTTCATTCCTTTATTAAATTGTTGTTGGTTTGTTTGATTACTTGATGAAAGAATTAAGACCGGGAGCCTTAGGTTAATATGATAGGTCGGCTACTGAAGCTATATACTTTAAGATTCATGAAAATTGCTTGCGGTATTACAGACTCCTTTGAGAAAATTAAACAACAACCACTTGCGAAATTTTGCAGTCATTAGACCGGAATGAAATTATCTTTTGTGAATTAATACAGGATATATTTCGGGACTCAAAGTTGTTATACGGATATCCATGTCAAGCTTTTGTTGAGGAGAATAACTGTACTTTTAGATACTTCGTCTTGAATACACTAAGTGCATGCACTTCCCACTCTTTAATAAACACGTTTATTTATTTACTAAATGTTTTCTTCATCACCGCAAGGATTAGATATTAATGGTATCTTTCTCTTCTCTATTCAGAAGATTCAGACCAAATTTATTTGTGCTACCCTAATCCAAAGTTTTGCCCTTCCCTGTAGGGCTTCTGCAGTATTCTTGTACCATCTTCCTCACGACCTGCCTCTCTTCTTTCCTCCTTTATGTTAAGATCCGTGTATGTCTTTTTAACCCATCATTTGTCATTAGCATATTTTCAAACCCAGTTCATCCTCCTCTGTCCCGTCTGACTTTATTTTCAGTTGCCTTCTAATTTGTGTGTTACTGATTTTTTCTATTTTATATATATCGCTATTTTTCTGAATTATTTAATTATGATTGCTTGCGTGCTTCCATTTTGATTTTCTATTAAATTATTAAAAATATCGTCCCCATCCTTTAAGAAAATAATGAGATACACCGTTTTTTCCCAACAGTAAATGCAGCAAATTAAAATAGAAGAATGTTCAAACCACGTAAAACAATTTGTAAGAAAACATATTTTCCGTAATTAGTATTTTTTAATATTAAAGTTTCCCATAGAAGATTTTCAGAACACTTGATCACGTATGTAGTCAAGTACCATGTTTATTTTTAAACGTAGGAACGGAAACGCTAGAAAAATTGGGGTTCATATTTGGATCAAGGTCAAGTGGTTCGTTTTCTTTTCACCATATGGACTGCAAATCATATTTGTCGATACTCTTCCAACATGTGAAAAATAAAGGCGAATATTTACAATATAGACAAAGAAATATAAACTCTAGTAAAATCCAGGCCATATGCAAGCACGGTGAAGTGCTTCTTTTAACAGTACGTATTTTATCTACTTCCATGACCGGATCGTATGCTTGTGTCTAATCGAGAGTTCGATAGATAATTCAGTGTTTCTGAAACAATTCTTTAATTTTCCCCTTTTGTTTAATAATTTCCTATATACTCATTGACTTACTTTCACCTTATATAACCTTGCTTGCCTCGTGTTAACGAAACACGTGTCATCGAATTTATTATTAAGCAATTGTGTGGTGAGGAGATTACCGATATGGTGTATTGTCATATAATCTTGTAAACAAACTTGACGCACTGGTTATGACAAACCCTGTATATTAGTTATGATTATAACATTGGAGGTCTGTCATTTCTGAAGTATTCAAGCTTGTTTTCACTTCATGTAATGGATTCTGAAATAAGGACAAGTCAAAGTACTTCAAAATAACCTGTGTCACATTTGGCTACTTGAACGTTTGGTCTGCATCTAATTTGTAGATTTGTGGATTTGCAAGTGGATCACTCATTAAATTACTTTGACCTATCCCAGTTCTTCTGTAATATAATCCAAATCTATGAAATTAATCCCTATTTCCTCGTTATATAAAAGTATACGTAGGTACGCAACGAGGAAGATTATCTACAGCAGCCGCAATTTTAACATTTCTAAGACAGCTTATGTTAGAGCTAAGCGGTGTAGTCTGTACAGTGATCGCCGTTAAGAAGATTTGAACAAGTTCTATATTTGCTTTCTATTGTTTGCGAGATTTATGGGCTCCCTAGACAGATGATAGTGTACGCTTTTGCCTGTTTTAGACTTGGAATACTCCTACAGTAGGAAGTCATTACTTCTTCTTCCCATTTTCGTATCATTCCCATAATATGGCATTTCGTATTATCATTAGCTGACTCTGGTCCGGAAAAAGACATCAGGTCTCTCTTGTTTAGAGATCGGTTTTTCGATTCTGAAACTCCACGAGAATGAAAATTGTCCACAGAGTATTCTACATTTGATTGGAAGTATCGAAGTCAACTTCTTCATGTAGTTTGAAACCTCGTACACTGCTACTCAGTAATTGGTTGGTCTTCGCAGCACAGACCAACAACCATTCCATATAAGCACTCAATTCTCCCAATATGTATTTAAATGTGCATTTTTGCAGCTATTTACTTCTACAGGGGTGGACAACTAAGTTGCTACAGATGGCTTCTAGTGTTATTTTCAGTTATTCCCCTACCAGTAACACAACAATAGCAACAAGTTTTTGGCCGTTACTCCAAATTTTCCTTCGCCAACCACTTGAGTGAGTTTGAGTTATGCTTTTCTTCTCGTTTTTTCTATACACCTTTCGAGGTTTCCTCTCCTGAACTGCTGCCCTCTGACCTGATTCCACGTTATGGTTATTGTCGCTAGCGCATTCCCTTTTATGGACTACAGTACCTGCATGCCAACTTGGTCTTTGGATAGCTCATATGGCAGTAGGAAGTGAAGCCTTTTTCTATTGGCTCCACTAAGTCTGGCTTGCTGAATCTTATATGTAGAAAGTTCAATGCTTTTGGTCTTCTTTTCGCTGATTTCGGCTGCTTCTCAATGCTCCTACCATTCTTCATACTGATTACTGCAATTTGAGATAAGTCCATTTTTGAAAGAATGTCACGTCCACTGGGGAGAGGAAGAGGTTGCTCAGGGAGTTGTGATACCGCGGACAGGCAAAATACCTGGCAGAGTGAGAAACTAAAATAAGTAGCAATTAGTCCTCTATCTAGGCACGCATTACTTTGGCCATAACCTCACTTTGAAGTTTGATTTGCTCTTGGTCCAGGTAGTAAAACTAAGATTGTTGCAAGAACATTGTATGCTACGACAACAAGGTTTACACATATTCTGTCGGTGACATTTACTGGAGAGCAGCGACGTCGTCGAAACCTCAGCATACCTTCCTACTCCTTCTCCTACTACTACAATTATCTTACCCTACTCATAACTAAATGAGTAGCGACGCTTCTGTACGGGAAGTAGTTATTTGGTAAAATAAACAGAATACGAGATAAAATGCAAAGGGTGGCCAGAAACTATTCTTAAAGTTTAAGTTGCTAGATTGATAAAAGAGAATTTGGAACAAGAATCAATTACTCAGAAATTACAAAAGAGATAGTTGAGCTGGTATTGGCATATGATTGGAATAGGGCCAGGAAAACACAGTAGAAGTGGAAGTAGACCAAGAGAGTTTTGCTGAAAATTGCAAAAAGGTAGACCAAGAAATCTACCAGACTGAACATAGTTAACGTTTTAAGAGGGGTATGAGGATTTCTTTTCCATAAGAAGAAGGGATTTCGCTTGCCAGGCAAAGAAGGATATTTTTATGCGATACCTTGATAAGGACATGAAGAAAAACGCAGAGATAAGGCTGTGGTATTCGGCCGGGAAATGTATATCCACTGTTAATCCTGCTGTGAATAAGAGGACGTTTCAAGATTCAAAACGTCCTTTTCCTATAACCTGTTTGGAAATTATTTTTTCTATTTTACCAAATTTTTGTTATATGATAATTCCTTTTAGTGTGAGATATAGAACGAAGTTGAGCTTACAAAAGAAACAACTAGTGTTCGTAAAACGCAAACCCGAACAAGTTTCAACGTATTCATTAAAGATATTTCCGCTCTCTCTATCCTGTTAATCGTCTAAAGCACGCAGAAAGACATCAGCGCAGGCAAAGCGGCAGCCGCGTTTATCGCAGATAGATACTTGATTTTAGTTAAATTCATTTCACAAATGAAATGCTCCCACTTGAATGTCTATTCGGCTAACAAAGCGACGTCTACTTTTAATGTCAAAGCAATGCGCTTCGCTGTTTGATATGCATTTAACTTCAAAAGGTTATGATGACGATATCCGGAGTTTTTGTACTTTTTCCTGCCGTTTGCCCGCCATTCATAGACGGATGAATCTTTGATATGCATGCTCTCCTGTTAGCTTCGTTTATTCTTTGTAATTCTACATTAGCTAATTATATGACCTCTTAAACATTTTCTAAATTCTACGGTCTCGGCGTATTTAGTTCCTGTCGTCTTATTACGACCTCTGCATAAACTCGGTTAATTCTCTAAAGTGCACCAAAATACACGTAATTTAAATTGTATTTCGTCTTGTTAGCGCTATGGCTTCGCTAATTTGACACTTAGCGATGCAAATAGCTAAAGTTTCCGGCCGCGACATTACGCGAGATTTAAGACAATCTTAACGATATCACTGGGAACCGCTATATCATCAAGTTTTCGCCCTTATCTAAGTTCTTGACCTGTGCTGCCATAAATATCTCGAGGCAAAGTATTTAATCGTAATGGAGAGCTTCAAATTAATATTAGTTTGTTTACGGAGAATTAAAGAGGCATGTAATTAAACTGCGCCGTTTTATCTCGCTACGAATTATGTACTCATTATCTTACCATGATTTAATGGAACGTGATAATGTTCCCTACTAGCTGTGGTTTCTGAATTAATTAAATTGTATTTTAGTTCAGTAAAACTAATTGCTTTTATCGAAATATTTCTTGATCTAGTATTGATTGTTTTCAGCCAACCCAACCACTAACCAACGCACAAATTGTTGGTAGCAAACAATTTTCAGTGCACTAACTTTTCGGAAAGAAGGAGGAAATTGTCATGACATGCATGTATCATTATACTATTGGTCTCATTGGTCTTTAAATACATACATTAGATACATTTGTTTCTTGTTTAAAGGTAATTCAACTATACTTTGCTCATTTCTGAAGTATTTGTCCAACTCTTGCTACCTCTATTTCTCTTTTAAAGCAAACAGCAAAATTTTTGAAAATGCTAGATACTAACTTCTTATCTTTCTAACCGTCTGTGACGCCCTCTAGGTTTTGAGTCCAGAATGATCTAAATTCATACCGTTCACTTGCAGTTTGTAAAAATTCGGTTTACCTTCCAAGGTATGCTTTCAACTGATTATTGTTGCATCGCAGAAGAAATTGTAATTGGTGGCTTTTGAAGCAAAATTGTATGATTTATCGCAAACGTTTCGGTTTGAAGATGGTGAAATTTTTCCAATCAATTAGGATTTCCAACATATTTTCAAATGGTTGGAAAGTCAAATGATGCAAATTATGCGAAAAACCAAAATTGAAATCCATTTCTTACATTTTAAGGAAATTACCGTTTACATTGACACCAAATCTTAGAGAAAGGGAAAGAGGGAACGTAAGTTTCCTTTAGCTAATCTGGTACCTCAGTTACGAGCTGGGGCTTCGAGCCGAAGGAGGAAGGAAAAGAACCACTTGGAAATGTCCATCAATCTGAAGTAATTCCTGAGATTACACAACCACGACAAAAATTTTGAAAGAGACCATATAACGCAAAGCTGTAGTGGTGGAAATTCTCCAAAAGGAAAACAGGGAGACTACTTTATTGGAAAACATGATATAAGAATTTATTGGTTACGATATGCAATCTCAAATGAATAAAAACGAGAATGGCAAGTAAGGTTTGGATGAGAACGGGGCTTAATAGCGACGATTTTGAAGGAATTATGAGAAAACCGCCGTTACGGAATGTGATGAAGGATCTAAAGATTACGTGCGCGATATTATTTTCATCGAAATTAACGACACAGATAAGATTTGAGGAATGAAGTTGTGCTCACGAAGAAGTTTAGGCAGCAACAAAGCAAAGGTTAAAACCTATGTGGAAGGGAATACGAGAATTGGTGCTGGGCGTTACCAAAGGCGAGCTACTTAACAAGTAATCCATCCAACAACAAAGAGAACCCTGAAAAACTTGAGAAATCTGTACTTACTCAAGAATAATAGTTACAAATGCCATAAGAACCAATTACAATGGAAAGGTCAAAATCAGTCCAGTCCAAATTTGCATTAATCACTAAGGGCATCCTTGAGGAACCAGTTTTCACAGAACCGAGATCTACTTGAGAAGAACCTTGTACTAGAAGCAGTTATCACTCTCTGTAGATGCTTTCAGTAGTCAATTCTACAAAACGAGGATCTGTAATCGAAGAAGAAGCCAGAAACTGCAAACACAGCTGAGGAAAAAGTTGATACAGTCCAACTACACGAAAGCTCAATACTTTGCTCTGAAAAGTTTATATTCCACAGTCAGCAATACACCTGTTCTGGAATTAATAAACAGCTGTACAGTGAGAGATTTACCGATTTGATTAGCCTTGAGGCAAAATTATATACAATAACAACTTTCTTTATGCAGGCAATAAAGATATTGATCTACTATAACATTCCATATATTCTGATTACTTGTCAAAAATTATATTTGATATAACTTCAGGTTTGGAACAGCATTTTTCATGCTTTTAAAATTTCTTCCGTTAATTAGATCAAAATTCGTCGTGGTCTTGCTAGTTTTATTTCCTCACCTGTTAATTTTAATATTTATTTTCCTATTGAATATTTCTTTTCCTACACTACTTCTTTATTAGGTGTTACCATTTTTTCGAAATATGTGCCAAACGCTTTGGCTTTCTGTGTACTCCTTTTCACAAAAGTACCTTTCAGTTTCGTAGTTTTGATTTCAGGTGTTAAAGCAACTAAGTGCTTATTTGTTATTAGAACATTTAGTTTTATGATACCATTCAATTTTTTTAATTATTATTTTGGGTTAGTGGATTTCTCAAGTTACCTGTCTATTATATGCTTCTTATCCATTTTTATTTCATCAGCTGAGTAGCAAAAATACGACAAAAGCTCTAGAGCATATTATTTCATGCATTTACTGTGGAAATAATTGACTTTGTGTAACAGTAATCCATTTCAAATCATTTATATTCTACTACGTATTTTTACGCAAATCCGTCGCTTTTGCTCTAAGAGGCTACTATTTTAGAAAACGCATTTTTCATATAACTGATAGGTTCTCTCAAAGGTCATTAATAACCTGGATAAATAACAAAGGACCCAAGTTAGGTCCGTGTGGGACACCAGATGTTGGAATAAAGTCGTAGGATTTCTAGCCATTATAATTCTATCTATTATTTATGTATGATTCAATTAGTTAGAGGTACACCTTTCCTCTAACTAATTGAACATTTTAAAATTATGATCATTAATTAAACTAACCCACTTGACCGCGCCTATCCAGTTTTTTTTCAAATAAATTGCGAAACACTGACAAGATTGATAATTAGGTGATAATAACATTTTGATGTACATCTAAATACAAAATACTCAAAAACCTTGGCGGAATTGGACAAGATCGACGGAGAGCTGTAGTTGGTATTTCCTTTCTTAAATATAGGACAAATTCTTGTTGGTTGCCACGCAGAAGGAAAGAACCTAGTCATCACCAGTAATATAATTTCCCGGAGAGGATGCCGTAATTCTACACAATTTATCCTCGGTAACAAGTGGAACGTTCCATGGGGCACTATTACTGTAAGAGGTAAAACCGAAAAAGGTGCACTAACAAGATAAATAAATTGAAAGTCCTCCGCTTTTTGTTCTTTCGAACACCATAATGATAATATACCTATCAACCCAAGGAAGTAAAGAAATGCTATCCTCCTACCTAATTTAGGTTTTCATTGACTTATCTGCACTGGCTTTGTTCTACATGACCTATACAAATTTGCATAGATCCTACATCATTTGTGCCGTTTGTTTCCTTTTAAATTTTCCCACCAGTATTAGTAGTTCAAAACAAAGAAAATAATATTCACTTCCTTAATATTAACCCGAATAAATGGCGGCGAACGTCCTTAGCATTGATATATTAATGTTAATATGCGTGCGAGCAGGCGGCCTATGTAAGATTTCACATTAGCATATTTTTTCATTTAAATGCTAAACACGAGGGAAAGTCATAATTTCCCAGGCGCGGTTAATCAGTGTTGGTAACCAGTACGCGAGATTTGCAATTAAGAGCAACGCGTGAAGATATGATTATTAAACACTTTAAACGTTACTAACATCCTTTGTCGGGTACCCTTAGGTGTTTATTGGCTTTTAGCGTTTTGAAATCGATACGTAGATGATATCATTTGCATTTAGAGACTATTCAAATCCTGGATAACTTTCTATGCTAAGATTGCTAATTTGTCTGAAAAAAGAAACAGATAATAAGGAGCGAGCCAATCAGTGTAAGCAAATTAATAATTAAATACTACAGCCGTTCCGCGCAAGCACCGCTCAAGTGAAATTCTACGATCCATTGGAGTACAGCTTCCTCGTGTGCTGCATAACATTTCTTTGCTCCTTTGTAATTCCATTAAAGTTAATGAATAAATAATATCCTAAAGTCGGTTGTTATTCTTCGTGTCGACTTCGTATGCCCGCCGCGACCTTATTCACACAAAACCGCGTTCCTATTTGTATTCCGAACAAACGCATGTTACTTGAACAAAACAGCCGTAAAATTTACGGCGGCCCGTACCATCGTCTCTTCCGAGACCCTTTAGTATTCAGGGGTTAGTTTTAGGACATCGTTTAATTTACTACCGCGTACATGGACTCTAAATTAAGTGCGGTAGTTTTTCATTTTACGATAGACAACTTTAATTCCGTGCGATATTAAATGTTGACCGTACGTACGTCGAAGGTTTTATGTTTTGGGCTTGTCCGGCGGTCGAAGAATAATCTAAACGGGATCGTGTTGAATTTGTCTGAGGTTTTGCACTTGTTGCTTGATTTAAACTAACAGTTTCGTACTAAATTTTCTGAGAATATGTGAGAGGCGGAGAAACTACCTACTTTTAAACAGAGCCTTTCTCTTAATATACGTACATATATTGTTTTGGCAACTAATTAGTTACTAATTATTTAGTATTTTTACGTCTTCTACAACTAATACTGATGTCTTATAGTGTCTGCTTTCGTTAAGGTCCGGAAAGAACGACTATGTAGCTACTGTTTATCGTCAGTTAAAAAATGTAAAAATCAGCATCTTTATCACATTTTATTTTATTACTTCCACGAAGGGGAACAGGTTTCGAAAACTAACGAAGGATGCTGATCTGCATATTATGATAGAGCTTTACAAGAACACCACTCAAATTGTCGAGTTGAGGTTGACGACGACCAATTTGAAGCAATAATACATTCAGCTAGTCCTAGAAGAACACGTGAGATCGCAGACCGGCCAGATGTGTCTCATGCATATGCATTGGAGAGGCAATACAAAATTTCTGCAATTACTTTAATGGGTATTCTCTCGAAGCTCACTAGTTAAAAGACCGTGCGCGTTTTCTCTCGTGGTTCAGAATCCTATACTGTTTATTGAGTTTGAAGCTTCGTTTCAACACACCACAAAACCAGTTTGTGAATCGTCGGGTACATGCACAGAGTAAATTTGGCGTTCCACATATTGGTTTTATGCTGTATTGGAACGAGTCTCATGTCAGCCATCTGTATAACACACGTGCATTAATCCTTTCCAAGTTTTAACAAAAATGTATTTCTATTCTGGTTTCGTGGAAGGTAATGTTTATTTGATTAGCTGAAAGTATTTGTTAGAAATTATACGCAATTAGGACCATCAAACACGTTTTCTTTTGCACGGGCCTCTTTGTACATGTACAATCGGAAAAAGTCTTTGTACGAGAGATGTTTAGTTTGTATAACATAATAAATGGTAACTGAACTACCAAAAAAAACTTCGTACAATGTACAAAGACGCTAAGAAAATCTTTGTATGGAGCCAAAGATCTTTGTTTTATACAAAAAAAGAAAACAGTGCCACCAAATTATGGATTTCTATGAAAGTGAACAGGCACCGCCTTTGCAGTTGTGCATAGAATTAAACAAGGGAAAAGCAAGAAATCAATTAATATCCCGAAGATGTTGAGGTGAATGTGATTAAATGGCGTGAACATAACTTAAATTCGAAACTATCTGACAAAGAAACTGTAGGAATCCTATCCGAAAGGGGACACAGGGGAATACGAATCAAAATATTCTCGGATAGTCAACCAGTCCTTAAGGCTCGGAGCAGTTGTACAATTACGTCCAAATTATTATTGGAATGCCGCAACATGCTTAATGGCCTGGCCATTCAGAACCAGATCACCCTGGTCTGGATGCCAGGACATGAGGGGCACGGGCGAAATGAGATGGCAGACATCTGCGCAAAAAAGGGGCTGAGAAAAACTTTACTGGACAAAGGTCTCCTTAAAGGTGAGATAAAGAAATGGACAGCGTCCATTACAATGAAACACTGGAATGAGACCAGCGGGCTGGAACATTCCAAAAAGTTTCTGAGCTTCGACGCTAGGAGGGCGGACCTCGCCCTAAAGCTGGACAGGGAAGCTTAAAAACACTGACAGGGGCACTCACAGGCCACTATACCTGTAACAAGCACCTTCACAAAATGGGCTTATCCAACACGGACACTTGCAGATTCTGCGGTGAAGAAGAGGAGTCAATGGAACACTTGATCACTAACTGTGGGGCACTAGGCCACAGAAGATATAGACTACTACATGCATATACGCTGAGTGAGGAGGACCTACTTACACTCCCATTGAAGGAGCTGATCCTGTTCCTCAGCGTATTAAATAAATAATAAAACAAACAAGAGGAAGCACAATAGATCAACGTGGTCGCAGTGCAAAGGGCCATTTTGGGCCAGACCCCACCTCATTACAATACAATACAATACAATACAATCTGACAAAGAACCGACACCAATCTTCTAGTTTTAAATCCTATTATCTTGGCGAAGATAAACCAGCCTAGTGGAATAAGCACGTTATCAACACTTGTGAACCAAAGACTAATGGACAAACTAATGTCACTGGACTAGGTGAACCAATTGCCGATGCTCCTATTTCCACAAACGATTCTTTAATCATGGCAATTATTTTTCCCTGCTTGTATGGGTTACCAGATGAAACTGCGAATCATTCAAATCAGAAAGTCAGAAGCAAATATGCAAGAGATAGAAATGCTGCTGACACCGACGAATGCGAAATCATACTCATTGATTTGCTCTACTTGGAGAGCACCATTGGAGCAACATTCCCCTCGTCAAAATCCAAATTTGTTGGGAAAGGATGGTGTAGGAGTGGAATATCTTAGACTGGTCACTGGAATTAATCGTATCAGGACCCTTTTGAGACAACTATGAGGACTCAGGAAAGAGACCAACAAACTTGCAACTGTCAAAAGATTATCTAGTGACTTTATCTAGCGTTGTATTAAAAATTACCACGTTAGTGAATTTGATGCAGTTAGATACATGTTAGAACCTCTTAGGAAAAAAGTGTTTCTCATCAATATATCTCCAAGAAAATGTTGGCATAAACATTGGCATTTATTGGCGCGCACACATTCTATACGTACTAGGTACTTTGGAATCTACTGTGGGCCGTAATTAATTCACCCACTTATAACATCCACACGAAATGTTCATTGTGATAAGCGGCACACATCTATTCTGCTCGCCTATGAATTGCCAACAGACCATCGCACTCCACTGTTAGACACTCAAAAAATAAGAAAGAAACATTAGAATTGTTTACAGTAAGAAGGAAAGATAAGAAGTTGTGTTCCACTACTTTTTGAAGGATATGAAAATCTGTTAGCAGCTTAAGGGCCATAAACCAAGGTTGTTTTTGTCAACGATCCATTTTCCAGATGTGATAATGCTGGAGACGCGCACAAACCCGAAATTTATAATATCACGGAGATAGGTATATGGGCAGATGGGGACAAACAGGGCATTTGCCCCATTCTGGAATCTAGTAAAAATTCCACAAATTGTAATGAAGGTGATTGCAAGGACTGTGGTGTAATAATATATCATCGGTAAAGTCCTTACCACACAATTGTTTTATAATAAAAAAGAACTTTTAATGATAGAAATTTGTCACTTCGGTTCATACGGTTGTTGAAAATGCTTGCCTCGAGCTAGCGAAACACGTGTCACCGAGTTTATTATAAAACAATTGTAACGGTAAAGGTGATGAAGAGTAAGATTCTTGCACCCTTATCCATGGCACAGAATTTTATTGCGGATTGTCGGTTTCGCTTGTCGGTAGCGTTTCAACTACACTAGTGTTACTGAAATACTTTGTGAGCAATCTCAGCTAACAAAACTACAGATATTGCTGGAATGGAGCAGCTTTCATTTGGTATTATATTTCCTCACAGCAATAAAAACGAAGAAAAGATTTCTTAAGATTTGCAAAACTGTATGATATGGATAGGGAAAGTATTAGTCCTGCTATTTCCAGGCCCGAATAAAAGATATATATTCCCAAAGACACTTACGTACACTGAGTTTGTCACATGTTAAACTTAGTTGTGAATGACTTAAACATTCTACCAGAAGTTCGGCAAACAATAGAAATGATTAGATTTGTAGTAATTTTTTTTAGGGAAAGTTCAAAACGGGGTGTCACTGTGCCAATTCCTTTACTTTAGAATCTAGATGGACTTCAAAATATCAAATTATTTCGATTTTTCCAAATAACTTTCAACTCATATGTTAAATCAATTTGAAGAAATGTCTACGCATTGAACAGGATCAACACATCAAGAAGCGCATTGTTTGCTAACATCATACAATACTCGAATGTTTATTACTTCTTTAAACATAAGATCAAAATATTCCGTTATTCTCGAACCAATGTCGTAACAATTACAGGGCGTAGACGTAGATTAGACGTAGATTTACTAGCCGCTTTCCAGCATATTGAACACTTACTTAAAATATTTACACTTCGTAGGGAAAAACTGAACAGAAGTCTAAAGAAATTTATAAACTTTCAGTAAACATGGCTAAAAAATTAACACTAGCAATAGAGATACCTAGACGATGTTCCATACAGAAATATAGAGGTAATCTTTCGACAATCAATCTTTGTCCCGTAGTTACACTATTTAATTTCATCTTTAAGATCAAGATTTTCATCAGAGAGAGAAATATCATTTTCAGTATTTCAGATTACCCCGACACCTAGCGGTAAAAGGGGATTCGATTATAATAATAATAATTTAGTATTTCGGTTTTATACCAAGAATATTCATAAAATATATAGAATAAAGCCCCAAAACAACGCCAAAAGAATAAGCGAAAAATTGGACTATCTAGAAATAGTGGCAGCTATGTAATAGAGGATATTAGTGTGCACAGGAAGGAGGGGTCAAGGAAGAAATTTATTGACAATGTTATCAATAAATGTGCGTGCGACAAACGTCGAATTCAATTCGTGCACCATTAGTAACTACTGAATATATCGAAATTATTATTACCTATTAATTTTATTTTTTGAAACTAACTAATTTAGGTACTTACACGCTTTTGTAGTGATGCAATGCTGTATAGCAGGCATGGGCAACCTTTTTTGTAGAAGTTTTATGCTGTGAGTAATCTTGAAAAATATACATTTTTGTAGTATCCTTATGATTCATTATGAATTAAGTTTAGACGGGCCGTGCTAATATGCAACGAAAGAATTCAGTAGCGGGCCGGACAAACCTTACTCGAGGGCCGCATGTGGCCCGCGGGCCGGAGGTTGCCCATATCTGCTGTATAGCATACTTTCGAAAAGAAACATACGTAACAAAAATTATTGAAGGTAATTATTTGTCTCAAAGCTTTGCCCCCTCTAGAAAATTTTTTGCGGACGCCTATGGATAGTAGTTTATAAATTAAAAGCAAATTACTCGGTTTCCAGGACAAACTGTAAGGCACTGGTTCTCAACTGTACGTTCTTTGAGCAATTTGTGCATGCCCGTCAACGTTCAGGTTGTCCACCTTGACTTAATAAAATTGAGTGGAATGCACGTAGGTAGCTGTATAGAGTATTGGTAGGCTAGTAGCTTCTTGCTTTTTGCACCAAACACACCAAATTCCTAAGGGTGAACTAGAAGATATTGAAAATAAAGAACTTGATCTCATTCTACATATTGGAGTGTGTTGAGTTAGTAAAAATTACAAGAGTTCTAGTCTAATCTAAGCAATAAGAAAATAAAGTGAGTCTTGCTGGCTGTTTCTTCCAGACCTCACGTAAAAATGGTATTCCTTATACTTGTAGCTGCATAGGAAGAAAGAAATATGTTGTTGAAATGATATCCTCTATCAACTCATTTGAAGCAAAACTGGTTTTATAGTTATCACGTCCGCTAACTACTTTAACTAATCACTGTACAATACAAAGAAAATCATGGATGGCAATGAATTTAGTTTTCCTTCTTTCCCTTTATCTGACGCCCGCCGCCATATCCATATTTTATAATGTTTTCTAGGGTAGAAGGTGGGTAAGAGCCTCTGCAGCAAGCAGTCGTTTACGCTGTTCAATATTTCGGGAATATACAGTCGAAGCAATAGGCCAAAGATATTGCCTGTGAGAACCACATTTGATGATCAAAAATTACCTCACTTTGATTACTTTGCACCTATGCATGAAGAAATTTCTCTTTTAAACAGGCGATTATTCTGACCGTGATGCATAGGATGTGTTTTTATTTGCACGCCTCCGATCGGTTAACACATAACTTCAACATTTGCGATTTGTTTCTGGAGGGTAACGCAAATGATCAATTTTCGGAAAGGTTAATAACTGTCAATGAAAAATGTGTTATTTACACCAGTGTTAATAGGATAATCCTTGGGGTAAAGAAAATGAACTAACTTGGGCAATACCAAAAACTGATGTTATTAGTTTAGTGAAATTACAAGATTTCACATATATGTGTTTGGCTTGCTCGTTTGTTTTTAAAACAACCTAAATCATTATAACAATTAACTATCATTGAAAAGATCGCTATAATAAATTTTTGAACTCGAAGTCATTATATGCTTTGCAAATTTCAGCAAAGGCATACAAAATCAGGAAATAATTTCCATCCTGCCTAAAGCACGCAGTAAGAACCCCAATTTTCTTCGAATATGACACGCCAACGAGAACAAATGCCCTCGTTCCTTACTCCAGCATTATCCTGCCCAATGCGAGCTGAAAAACTTATTTGCAGGCCCCCGAAAGCAAGAAAATCCGAAATCCGAGAGGCTCAGTGCACAAATAAGAATTTGCGGAGCGATAACACCGCAGAAAAAGGAACGCAAAAACTGTAGAATAGTTCCCGACCGCCCTAGGTAATAAACTATTCGACGTTATGGCTTTGTGTTTTTACACCATTTCCTGGCATGCAACGGAAGCACGCAATTGGCTATTATTAAATCACACCGTTGACAATTGATTTCTTTTTTACGATCGTGAAGAACCTCGACACGTTTAACTATTAGGTTTCTGGGATTGACCACAACGCTCCTCCGGAGGTTTCTGTGCCGCTAATGTATAGAATTTGATCGCGCTTGATGTGTGGTTATTAAGGATAATTTTTGAAATTACGGTAATTATTTTACGATTAGTGTGTCATTTGAGTTTTCGAAGCTGCTGTCCTTAAAGGATAGAGTTATTTCTTAGAAGTTCTGGTTGAAATAATCGTGTTACTATGAGTGCCTTAAAATGTGTAAATTAAGCATTAGAATAGAGACATAATAGTGGATACCTTTCTAAATTGCGTCGGAAAGTTAAGCAATATCTCCTGAAATCTCCTTTTGTGCTGTGAATTAGCAACAGGCAGAACAATTCACGCTGTTACTACATTTTTGCCCTTATCCGCATTTAGTATCCTCTTACAATTAGACAGAAAGCAATTTATTTGAATTTAGTCTCAGCGATACAGTTTATCCATTTAATTTATTGCTGAAAAGTCTGGCGTTCGCTGCTTTTGGAACAGAAGAATTTGTAATTAAAAGGAAAGTTTTGATAAGCCAATGCTATTGAGGCGCTAGTTTTCTAGACATAGAGAGAACATAACAAAAGAAGGAGTGGAAAGACGAAGTCAAGCCTCAAAAAGTGTCTGGTTCGAAGTCTGTTTATTCGACAATTTTAGAAAATTGATTTCATTTTAGTTCAATGTTGATGGCAAGATAGAAATTTATATGTAGAACTGTACACGCTTCAGACTGAAAAGTCACATACGCTCTTTAAGCGACAAGGCAAGGCTTATGTCGACGAGTAAATCTTATTTACATGTCTCTGGATTAAATTTATCTACGTATCAAGTATCAAACTAACACGGCTTGTTAATCACTAAATGGCCGCCCGTTGTCAGCCGGTTCGTAATTATTTTTTAAGGTTTTGCTCGTTTAGTATGTTGCTTTAATGACCAGATGACAGTGTCGAGGACGTAGTAATGAATACTACGTATATTATCTACAATGAATCGGTTTTAATTTATTAGCGTGCTACAGATGTACAACTAGTTCTTCGAATGTTGGAATTCTTATTTTTATAATTGCCATTATGTTTTATTTGTGAGGTATGATGTATCCGGTTTGATTTAAGTAGTGATTGCGTTCAAGAGAATTGCGCGTGTTAAAAGAATGATCTTTTTATTTAAATTTTACAATTATACAGGGCTTTTCGTAACTAATATGTCAAATCTCTTTACAAGATTATATGAGGTAAAAACAAGTCAATGAATGTGAAAGGAAAAAAAAAATTGTGGGACCTAACCTGTCTTTTTCAATACTACACCGCCGACTAATTTATTGCCAGAGGTTTGTCAATACACACTCAACGTTCGACGCCGTATGGTATAAATAGTACGTGTCCTAAATAAACATACACCTGACTTTACTCAACATATTGACCCAATTTTACTATCGTCTTCGTGTTTTTGTCTAAACAGTAAAGATACACCTCCTTATTTTAGTCGATGTGCATGTCAAAATAAAATATTAGTATTTACTATTTAAGAAATTTATAAACTCCTTCCGGCTTACCTGTAATACTAGGGACACTTTCTTTCTTACAAATTTTCTTGTATTTGTTACTAGCTTTATTCTGGTTTAATTCAACGCATAAGATGTAAACGATTTGTGAAAACTTATGCGTTAAATTAATATGTAAGATTATATGTGACAAAGGCATGCCCATGTATGTAAACGTGCGTGTAAAAGAAATGAAAAATTATTAAAGAAACATCGGCAAATGGAACTTCTGTTTGCGGTGCACTGACTTACTAATCATAGCTAATGTTCAAAATGATTACCGCCTGTATCGCTCGACGTAATAATTAATAACTGCATGCACGAGTGTGCTTGCGTTATAGTTGCTAAGGCACTATTCAGGCAGCCTTGTAATTTGTCGATGGTATTTACATCCGTCTCATGGACTAATGATTTTAGATGTCCCCACAAGTAAGAGATCGATGCTATTTAAATCAGGCGTACCCGAGGGGCACGCAATCTGCCAGTGGGGATTGTTAAAGAATCCGCAGGAAACAGAAAATTAGGACCAGTGTTTAGCTACAACGAAGTATGATAAATGAACGTATTTACTAGAAAAAGAATCGTACATGGATTTATATAAATACTATTATGGGTTAGTAAGCAAGGTGTAGCAAAACTTTATTGAAAAATTGATCCTGCTGTAGGTATTTGTTGCCCTTTACGAGCGTCTAACCAATCCTGACGGATTTAACGTTGTTCGATGAACCCGACCTTTAAGGCCGATGGACACTAACAAGAAATACTTGATAAGTAATTTGTAAAGAATTCTTTCAATGTCCGTGGATACTGCCAACTAGTTATTATTCGAATTTGTGTCCTAAAAGTCACCAACCTCTTACTAAACTTGACTAGACTGAACCACTATTTTAACATTTTTGTTTGAGTTGCCAGTCTATCTTTCCTCAAATACGCATGTGCAACTTATAGCTTGTATAAATTCTTGTAAAGAAAATACAAAGTGCATCAGTTTTACTGGCAAAATTTTAAGTTAAAAGTCGAACTTATCCGTTACAACTGTCTCTCTTTAATGCGTGTAATTATGGGAGAGAAAGAAACTTCTTCAAGAATTTCTTGTTAGTGTCCATTGGTATTAAGAGTGAACCTAATTGCACCGCAGTAAAGATAGGCCTGAATTTTCGAGGTACTTATATTTCTACGTCTAAACTATAAACATAGGTAATGCCAGCGGTATTCGAAATTTGTCATGCGATTTCCTTCCAAAACTTAAAATACTAATTTCGGTTTTCTTGTGATAGGAAATTCTTGTCTTTTACGAATTTCGTATTATTTTGTTTGATCGTTGGTCGGTTCTAATTTGGTGTATAAGTTATGAAAAACGTATACGTAAAATAAGTGTATGTAAAAAAAAAAGAATCGAGGAAATAATAGCAGAACTGGAGATAGAGTAAAATTAAGATTAAGATAGTGGGCCAACAAAAATTCGATAACAGGAGAGAACAAGGAGAGGACTGGAGAATTGGAACGGATAATTGAAAGGACAGGATTACATGGGAAAGACAGTAGTGCCATCTGCGATTTTAGACGATGGCACTTGGAATAGACAACAGTAGAATCCAATGAGTTTTAAAAATTGTGATAAATGTAATTATTAACAGCACAATTACATAACGATTGGCAGTGAATGACGTGGAGAATATGGTCGAAAAATTTAACATGAGATAAATAGATTCTTTGGTTTGGATAGACGTGTATAGGAGAAAGAAAAGATACATCTGGGTGAACCTGGAATGTACAGGAAGACTAACTGGTGATAAGCCCAAACTGCAGTCAAAGATAAGAAGAGAATTTGGGAACCATTTTAGTACCTGTGCACTGCAATAGTAGAAGAGAACTGATTAGGCTGATGATGTTCTTTCTTTCTGAACTCTGCGGGCATCTTTTCGTCTAAGCCTTGGTGTTATCAGGCACGTCCTCCTGGTCACGAGATATTAGAAATGTACCTAACAAACTGAGCATGTTTGGACACGAATAGAAGAGATAATCTATTTCCTTTTCAGGTAATTCGTGCCAGACAATTTGGAATCCTTAGAGCAAAATTATTTAAATGATTCAAACCCTCAAATGAGTATGATAAATCAACGTTTTGCCATAATCAACCAACTTTTCAGAAGTTCGTTATCTTCTGGGTTATTGTATGAACAAGCATTGTCTTGTTGAAATATACCACAAGAAATACCTTCTAGACATGAACTGTAAAATGGAAAGAGGAGTGTTGAGTTACTATCATACTACCTTGAAGGCTATTCCGAGCAAAACCTCACTAAATTATCACGGTTAAAGCTGCCTCAGTGTTGATCTTATTTTCTTATATTTCTGTTCCTCTTTAAATTTATGTGTCCGCATTTATATCATAAGCCAGTCATTGTGCTACATATAGTGTTTTGCTAACATTGGTTACACTATTCTAGCCATTAGCAAGGGTGTAGAAACACTAAATTAGGTATTGGCTGTGATAAAACAAAAGAAGAAGCCGCTGTAGTGCTGGCAAAGCTAATGATCTGCTGTTTTCAGCTAACTACTTCTTGCAATTTTCGATATTGATGCGTTGTAGCAAAACTTGGATGTCCATGGAGTGTTATTCTTCTCATCGTCCTCTTTGGTCGGTGTTGTGCTTACATAATAGATGATATGGCGATTCGTAGGACAAAGGGTTGGTTTCGGCGGAAACGGTTGTTACTTTTGAGGTTCACAAAAATCGGCGAGGCTCGTTTTCCCCTGGGTGTAGTACATACTTGTACAATTATATCCTGAATTCGTCGAATTATGGCAAATTTGTCTGTAAGTACGTTACCACTAATCTTTTTGTTGGAGCAATTATGATATTAAGACATCGACGTCCCAAAAGCTATAACTCTGTCATACCAAGTTTATTCATTTACCGAATAAAGAAGTTATCTTTATTGTTTGGTTACTTTTCACTCGGATTTACGTATATCATTAAAATACATGTAGTAAAGTAAGTAGAATATAATTCTCAATTGAACGAACTTAACCAGATGTTTGTTACTTAAACAGCTCTCAAAGAAAACTGTGTAATGGCCTGCACTGCAAGAACAAATTAGATATGCCAACAAATGTCATGTGCTGTATTAATCGCAGATCGCAACCGCAGACTAGTTTCGTCATTATTAGGACTCTTCAGTACGGTATAGCACTTTGCGATTAATAAAGCCATTCCCCGCAGCTCGATGTTACAGAAACTCATCATATCACAGTTCGTTCAGTTGAGAGATATATTCTACTTCTTTTAATTTGTTTTTATTAGTATTGACTCTCCGAAAGTAACTTATTGAAACTAGTTTTCAATTACTTACGTACATCATTTTCGATTCCATTCTTTTGTATTTAAATTCTTACCTTCGCTTATTAATCATTAACTCCAGCAATTTCTTTGGAAGAATTTGTATATTTTATTTCCATTGCACCAACAGTAGATACTTACCAACATACTTATAGTATTAAATCATTTCAAAGAAGCAGAATGTAGTACATAAATTTATTTACGGAACAAAAACCCCCACAGACGTTTCATCTCTGCATCGCTGTGTGGTCCTCGCGCCGCGACAACAAAAAACGAAACGGTCAGTCTAGTTTTACCTTCTACGAATTTAGCAAATATGTACTCTGTGGGCAGATACCGCATAACTTTACACAAGAAACTGGCTGTATTTGATTTCCGTACGCGTATCACATATTAATTTTTCTAACCAACATTCCCAACTCGATGCCGTTTCCTTTGATCCAGCATCTGAGAATAAATAAGCTGAATCGTAGCCATTCACTTGCCTAGTGTCAAGCAAACTATTAAATAAAACCCTTTCGAAGTTGTGAAATAATTACCGGAGAAATTCTAAGATTTCTCGCTTTCAACACTAATTAATATTTGAAAGCGTTTCTGCACTACTACCTTCGCAATAACCTCCTCATTACGTTTCCGTTTGATATTCCGAAATGTCTTTATGCTATGTATCAACATAAGCTTTTACTTGCCAATTTGTTTTTTCATGTGTAGATATTAAGAGCGCTAAGCTGAAGTTCTATTGAAATCAACTAATTCTAGGTGTCAGGTTAATGTTGACGTCTGTTTCGAACTTAAAAAGATAGCATATGTCGGTGTGAAGGCCCTTTCGTATGCAAAATACGTTAAAGTAAATATTTCATTTTGCACCTGTTGCGCACGTCTTACCACTCGTAAAAGCGAGGACATTAGATTTGAATTTTATGACTGGAATCGCTCGGTTAAAGTATAAATATTGACTCTTACTTTACATTTATTTTCCGCACTTTAATAAAATTGTCGTTTCTTAAACTTAAGGCTAAATCTGTTTCCACTAAAACGAAAGTTTTATTACAAAGTAGATTTTATCGGCACATTTGTCATATTTAACATCTACAAAATCTTAAAAAGGACCGTAATACTTCTAAATATATAGGCGTGTGGTTGATGTTCAATCGTAAAAAATAAGAATGAAGTACCTCGCTGGTAGATATTCCTTTACGATCTTGAAATATTTGGAATAACGGAATATACTTGAAGTAGAATAGTAAATTTTTGATACATATTGTTACATTTTCGCTTGTATCCTAAATGATTATCACCACATTCCGTTATGCACCACTATGGTGCTAAAATTTATAAATTTGCGCAGCCTTAAATGAAATTATGTTATAACATAAGATATAACTAGATCCTGGAATGCTTGGGGAGGTTGAACCTCCCCATTTCGTCAGCATCGTACGTCTCAAGCATTATCGCATTAATCCACCTGCATATTAACCCTTCCCGTATTAATATAAAGGCAGTCATTAGTAGTAAGAATTGTTTTCAAATCAATCTCCTTAAACTTTCCGGGGTATAGTTATGACCATCTTAAAGGGACTAAAGAAAAACAATAAGGAAGGGGTGGCTAACAAACAATTTTTCTTCTTTCCAAAATCTATCTGCCACCTGGCGAAGCGGATGTACCACCTTCCTTTTTCATCTCCCTTCGTCTCTTTCTACCTGGCATTTCTCCATTATCCGACATATCTACTTGGCTTCTTCTTTCGAACAACAAATACTATCTTTATCAAAATTCTATACAATTAGTTTTTCTAAGCAATATAGATGTGACGTATAGAAGACAAAGAAGCGGCTCCCTCAAATGCAACATCACTATGTCGACGACTTACGACTGTAAATACTTGCAATCTATCTAAATCAATAGTAAGACGTCCTACTTACTATTTTCTGTTATTTATTTGGATATCTTAAGTTACTCACGCAGTTTTACTTTACATTCTATTACTATTAACTGTCATGTTGGTCGTTTCCATCTTTGTTTGATGTAGGGACCTATCTTGGTACCAATTTAGGCATATGATGAAGTGACTGATGCACTTTACCTCTATTACAGTATGTATTGTACAATCCTACAACCGCTATGTTCAGGTTAGCCCAAGCTATAGAACCTTGTTAAGCATGGATGCACACAGGTAAATTCAAAATCTTAAATGGATAAGGATCAAGCCCTGTTTGATCTTTGAGTTTAAGTTTTAGTTTCTCAACCTGCTCGATTTATATCTATCTATTGATTATTGCAATTTATTCTTGCTATTAGCAATTAATACATTGTCTTCAGGATTCAAAAGAAACACAAACGGCAGTCTACAGAAACAAGCGAAGGAAACAGGAACGGGAGATAAGAAGGGAGCATCTACATGGAGTCTAAGGAACGGAGAGGAATCGCAAACAAAGAAGATGTTAGACACTAACTATGACAGCAGAAATGAATGAAGTCGCGAAAACAGGGCCAAAAAAGTAGACCAGGGAAGCAATTTCCATACAAGATTCTAACAAGCAGGAAGCACCTAAAAGGAGTGAGCGTATATATATATATATATATATATATGTATATGAAGACCTATATAACTCCTTAAGAAAGACAAGTCAGAAAATAGTCTACCTACAATCCCGAGAAGATGGTATCATCGAATAAAGTAGATTAGTAATGGAAGATCAAACGAGAAATAAAAGGAGAGAAAGGAGGACTCGGCTGACCGAAAAGGTAACAATAAAGAGCAAGCACTGCGCGGTTGGAGAGTGCAGCAGAAAGAAAATAAACCTGAGCTATTGAAGGCAAAATAATAATTTGACAATGATTGCACGGACTGCGGTGTATTATTACGAATAGGTACGTCTACACACCACCAAGAACTGTTGGACTCAGATTAGTACAGATTAATGATTACTCAAACCAGCAGCCTGAAAATCGAAGGCAATATGGACACCAACTATGCTATAGCAACGCATTATTACCACAGGAAGTAAATTACAGGAACTGATTTTCACAGGCTCAGTAGACTGCGTCACTACGGACTCGTAATAGTATTGCTAACCCTAAATCACATCGGTAAAACTCACCACTGAAATAATTTATTGAATCCGAGGACATGTTCCGTTAACAACAATGTGATTTATTGTCGCTGATAAAACGGTGAACAGAACCACCATAATCAAAACAATACAAAGAGTACAATAAGCAGCAGCTTTTGAGACATTACTTCCACAATAAAACACAAATATTTTCAATGATAATTTCCAAAGATACGTCTGTGGAAACCACTTCTAAGTTTTGATTTCAAATTAATGTCTACGGGTTTGTTCGTTTAGTCAGGATGCAGAAAAATCAGGCGAAGAAATCTGGGAAGCAAAATCATTGCGGAAGAAAAAGAGAGCAAGATAGAACGACGAGGTGGAAAACATACTAATAGTAAAAGAAAGTAGAGGGAACTGGAACAACTAAAGCGATTCTTAAACGCAGAAAAATTGAGAAAATTTTTGGAAGAACCCATCGATGCCCTAGAATATAGAGGAAGAAGATTATGATACTGACTCTTAAAACACCACATTTACTACAACAGCTTTTTCTTGTAAAATTCGAACTTCAATAATAGGCGGTTACATACAATGATTGACTTCTCAAGTTTTCTCTTTTTTTTGCTTTATTTCTAATCCAATTTGCTGGTGCCAATATATCTCATTAATCTTTTAATTTAGTGAGGTAATGAAGGAAAACATTCAAATAGAGCGTGTTATTAGAACTTGCAACTGCTCTGAGAACCATTATGTCAATAGTAGATGTAATAAAGTAGTTTTTCGAATATATAAAAAAGCATCTACAAGAAGTCGAAGGAAGCGTGTCCTGGATATTTTAATAGTTTGATTTCGGACCAACATATGGTGAACTTGTTCGGATGGTAACACTACCGCTCCCATTGCCACGAAGAGCAATGCTTGCCTTCGAGCTATTCCTTAGGGTTTAGAAACAAGGAGGAATGGGAAGATGGAAAGCCTGGCCTGTAAAATGTTTCTCCAACTTCGCACGTGTTCTCTAAGTTGTGCGCAACCGAGCGTTTCCTTCCGAATTGATACTATCAAGATTTATTTGTCATATAACTTAAATACTGGATTTTCTGGTCAGAAGACACTATGCAGCACCACTTGCTTTCTCTGATGTCATATCTGATTGGAAAATCCTTAAATGTGTCTTTTGGTCACGAAGTGCAAGGATTATCTGATTGCCAGTATCTGCTAGTGCATTCAGCGTTATCCAGGATCCGCCGTAGGGAAGCGTACTAGCTTCATTGCACTTCATAAATCTTCTTTACCCTTATGGCTCTTTTGATTCTAAACGTGTTCGTACCATCTCATTTATCTCCTTTTTTTCTGATTATCGATTCTTATTTGATCCCTTCCCTCATTATTTCATTTCTATTTATCTTCATTTTTGTTGTTGTTTGGTTTATTTCTTTCTTCCTCATTATTGTTTTGTATAATGAGTAATAAATCCTATTTTCTGCTTTCAGTATTTTATTGGCTGTTTCCTGGTCTGCCTTCTCAGTATTTGTTATTAGTGTTCTTGGTGATTGGTATGTCAATAATATTCCCAGTTCTTCATTCTTGCACTCTACGCTGTTGTTTTTTAATCCCTTCCGTTTCGTTGTCGTTGATTATCATGCTGCCAGCATCTTCAGGAAAGTTTTTAGCAGTATAGGCAGTGAAACTTTGACATTCAAACATAGCGCAGAGCAGAAAGGCGCTTCTGTTATGAATTTTGGCCGTGAAAGCCTACAAAGTTATTTGATTTATTTTAATTTCAATTCAATATAATAGTATTAATTCAAAATCGCTTATAACAGCTTCCATGTTTTGCTTAAGTATTATTTGTTTACACGAACTTAATATTTTTATTACTATTATAGCTTATATAATAGGTTTATGTACACTCATATACTATTATAAATAAATTAATTTTATAAGTTTGCTCTTTATGCTTGAGAAGTTGAGAAGAAACTATGGCTTTGGATTTACTTATTTATCATTATACAAATTATGGTTAGAAAGAAAAAGAATATACAGTCATGTTACAGTTCTACAATTCTCACTTCTAAACAATTATAAATATTTTGCTAACCTATAATTGAATATAAACTCAGCAAATTTCTAGACGTGTTTATTTCTTATGCTATATGTACATATATGCATTTTGAAAAAATCAAAATTAAATTTCCAATAACACTAATACGGCTAAAAATGTAAAGACAAGAACTTTTAATCCCAACTTATAAGATTTAATTTCCAATATGAACATGTAGCGCTATCTGAAATCCGAGTCGTATACTAAAGACGTCGCGACGCCTGCCGTCTCTACAAAGTTAGTCCATATTAGGTAAGGTGGCGCCACTGCCATAGGCGCCACATTTTCCCCGCGTATTCAAACAGAACAGGTTCTACCGCTTAAACGGAACACCTCGTCGAATCATCACCGCATAATTCCCACAATTTTACCCTCTGCAACACGAAACTGATTCGATATTAATTACATTTGTGTTGAATCTATACTCTACTATAATTAAACAACGAGAATTTCGATTATTGTGGAGGTTGCTTTAATATAATTCACATGCAAATATTTACTTCCGCTGCCGTTGTCAGGAACGGCCGGGTTCATTCTTCGCCAACAATGAGTTATTCATGACAATTTGCAGTCAAGTGGCACGATTCTCAATATCCGATTGTCGTCTGATTTCACGGAAGATTCTATTCGTATTGCGCTCGCGTCGCCCGAATTAGCACCTAATTGTTAGGCATCAATCGTTGTCATTTGCAGCTTGTTATGTGTATGTTTTGCTGTGCATTTGAGTGTTACGTACTATATGCGGCGTTAATTTTGCCAACTACAGAGGGAAACCAGAATATTATTTTGAAAATGTAGTTAATATGAAGAATAAGAACGATAGGAGTAGCTGTAGCTTAAAACAAAATGAAATATATCTTGTTCTTGTCGATACGTATTTCGACAACTAAGTTGTCATGCTCAATGGAGGTGCACGACTGGAAGTTAACGTTACGGTCTATTAAAAGGGTACAGTACATCCTTCTCTGGATGTTAAGTAAAGCTTTAAGAGCGACAATTTCTTTCGTTTATATCTTTCCCGCTGGTATTAACAACTTCGTTGTCGAAATACACATCTACATATATCCATGTTGGTGTAGTAAGGACAAGAATTACTTAATATGGGTTGTAAGCAGAGTAAAATCATCCTTCCTTCACAGAAGATTGGGAAATAATTTAATAATTTTTCCATGGCCAATCGGCAGTTCTAACAAAAAATTGGGATACTTTGTAAATATTAGTAAAAATGAAAACCATCAACTTTAAGCAACAAAGAACACGTCCCAATATTTTCCCGTTCACAATAAAATATTGTGAACGGAAAGTCCTACGAGTATAATACAAGAGAATGACATCTGTCTACCTTTTATTTTAAATTTTATCTGCCTCTTCCCTAGTAAGAGAATATCTATTCTATGTCGATACATCCTTGGGAAATGATAATCTGAAAAACTATATGAAGCAAGTTGTGTTATAATATCATATATATCATAAAGTCGAAACAAAATTTACCATATAGATTACAAACGTGAGGAATTTGTTTATTATAGCATTACGACCTGTTCTGTGTCATTACCTGAACCAATATCACTATTTCGTATCTACTTATTCCACCAGATTAATGTTTAATATTCCTAATGGTTTCAGAGAACTGCGGTTGCGACCAATACAGCCAGCGCAGGTTACTGCTAATTAGTCGTTAAAGCTATTTCATATCGTAAATTGCCCTATTGGTTGACTATTTTATTCTAACCAGTTCATTGCTTTGAATAACGCTATGCCATATCGGGCGTTTGCTGCTTTCATAGCCTCTAAAAGAGATATTAAGTGGCTGTATTAATTAATTTTGTCGTCGTATATTCCTTCTAACAAGATTCTTATTGAATTTTAAATGTTCCTTGAATTCTGGTAATTAGTATAGGAATAAATGTTAAATTCTTTACAATACCCTCTCGTTTAGTAAATAAAAAAGGATGAGTAATAGATAATGAATGGAACTGATCAGAAAATACCAATTGCTTGACATCCGAACTATTATGTTTAGATTCTAGCCATTATCTTGTACATTACAAATCAGTGTGTCACTATTTTTACTTCTCTCAGCGCCACAAGAGGAAAACTGCACCCATTAAATGGATTCCGTGCGATTTCTTGTGCGACTTGTGGCAGAGAACACTTTTAAGGCAAGAATTCATGCAAAATTATCTAAGACATTTAAAATCATCAAGTGAGTGGGACAGGAAAAAATACTTAACATATTATTATTCATCACAAATAGACGGAAAAATATCCACCAAATACAACTTGAAAATAAATACAAACAAAGCAGAAATATTGACTTTGATACAAGACAACGATGCAACACATAGAGAATTGAGAAACAGGGAAATTTGGCAAGTAAATCTGAACTAAAACAACTTCGTCCTTACACTACACACTACAAACGGGCAGGATTGAACATGAAATTGCGAACCAAATAAATAGATTAACCAATACATACAAAACGCTGCAAAAAATTATATTTTATAAAGCGAGGTGTATAAAAGAATTTGATACAATTCATGATTTATGTGAGGGTTGAGTCCAAAAAATCATGACCTCTCCAGATAAATGCTAATTGCTGCAAAATTACTTATACGAGGAGAGAATCTCCTATTATCAATATTTACACCATATCTGAGGTACTTCTGTGAAACGTTAATTCTATTACAGATCTTCAAGTCTTATTTGATTCTCACATCAATGACATCTCCAGTTCTGCGTCCAAGGCGGTGGGCTTTATTTGAAGATGTACAAAACAGTTTATCAATGTGAACATTTTTTTGCTTTTGTTGTTAGTAAAACCGGATATGCGAGTTTAATATAGTATCCAATCTACAGTTGTACTACGATCGAAAGTGTACATCGCAAATTTTTAAAATATTTATCACTCAGAATAAATGGCCGATATCCTGAATTTGCGGCTGATCTTGCTGAAGTCATCGATCACTTCAGAATCGATTCTTTGATGTCCAGACGCGAGCGACAAAGTGTAAGCTCTTTAGTTAAGCTCTCAGCTAATACTATTGACTGCCCAGATCTATTATCTAACATTGGTCTCAATGAATCGCGCATTGCATCGAGATCTGTGGCTACTTTTACAATACCAACTGCGAGAACTGATGTGCTCGGACGTTCGTCTGCAGTCGCAATGAGCCGAGATGTCATCAACTTATGCGATGACATATTTATTTTGTATGGATTTCATTAATTTTATTATTATTGTTTGATTTGCGGGTTTGTGAAATTGCACCATTTGAGTGTATTATTCTTGAGGGTTGTCATTACTTATGTCTTAGTGCCTTACTTTGTTAATTTTTATCACCACATCCGGGCCATAATATGTGTGGTTAATTTCTCCGAAGCCGGTCTCCCACACCAGATTTCAGAATGCGCGCCGTTTTATAAGGAAGCAACATGCCATGCGGTTAGTTTTTCAATCTTGGTTGGTACTCCATCAGTAAGATTCCCTTACAATCCCAAAAGGCTGTAACCATGACTTTTCCGATTGATGGAGTGACTTTGAATTTCTTCGGAGGTCGAACAGTCTCTCTATGCAACTGCATGGACTCCTACTTGCTTTCAGACTTATAGTGATGAAACAATGTTTTACCTCCAGTAACGACCCGGTTGAAAGTACTCGATGGGTCCCCACCATAGAGCTCCCAACAGCACTCAACATGCACCTGTGTCTGAGGGACCGTGAGAATGTGCGGCATCCATCTTGTGCTGGCCTTTGAAAAGTTAAGAGGGCCATAAGGAATGGTAGTAATGTTACCAACAGATGATTTGATCACCTCTACTTACGTTTCGATTTTGATTCAGGCATCTCCAGCATATCTTTTTTCACATGTCCTTTCGGCTTGCCTAAGCAAGGGTTATTGCCACTGTTCTCCCCGCCCCTTGTGAACTCGCTTAACCACTTTTGAGCAGTAGATAGTGGAGATGCGAAGTCTTGGTAAACGGTTACCATCTGTTGTCGTGAATGGTTGTTTTACATTTGCTTGTTCCGTATGGAATGTAATCACAGCACGTTGTGTGATTTTCTTTGACATTGCCGCGTCAGTCACTGTGGTCGTGAATAGAATTACTTCAGCTATTTCACCTTTAAAACGTTTCGCTTAACCTCATGTATAACATGTGACTTTCTCATTTTTCACTCAAGTTGGGGACTTCGTTATCGAAATTGCTTACCTGTAAGGTTCTTTCAGGTTATATATCGTCTATTTTTCCTTCCAAATGGGTTGAGTATAGACTTTTTTTTAACTTTTGGTCTAATAATACTTACAAATAATATGGACTGTTGCCAATTAAATTTGGAACCCAAAAACTGTTTGAAACTATTTGCACTTAATCATTTGTAACTGAATATTTAATGGAGCTTGTTTTAATAACAATTTATAGTTGCAAAAGCAATATTCGCATTCGTGTTTTTGAAATGAAAATAATGAAGAGATATTAAACCAGATCGAAAGAATTGGTACTGTCATATAATAAGAATGAAAGAAAAGAGTCTAACAAAGAAAATAAGAGAAGCCCAAAGTAACAGTAGAAGAAAAAGGGAAGACCAAGAAGAAATGGATTCATAGAATAAAGGAATTGGGATGGAAGCGCGGGAAGATCATAGAAGAAATAAGAAAAATGAGTACAGACCGGATACTATGGAAGAAATGGATAAAGTCGTCGTAAGATTCAGAGATAATCCGACGGAAGAAGAAAAAAAGAAGAAGAAGAAAACGAGCACAGGATATTAAAAGCGAAACTTCGAGCGGATCGAAATTCAGTGACTTTCGGCCACGTAGTAGATGGTACAGTTTGAGGTAATTCAAACAATAAATAAGAACACGTTTAAAAAGTTAACGTCAAACGACAGAATATAATATATTATAATATATAAAAGTAGACAAGTTATAGGAGGAGAAATTAATGATAGAGTAATCAATGCACCACGCATGTACCATGCCATAAAAAGAGCGTGCATTAACAAGAAGGAAGTCTCAAAGTAAGCGAAGATGACAGTGTACAAAACTATCTTCTAACCAATATTAACTTATGGAAGCGAAAATTGGGTACTCACACAAACACTGAGAAGTAGATTAAACGCTATGGACATGAAATACCTGAGAAAAGTGAAAGGAATCACGAAACGAGACAAAATCAGGAACAGTTTCATCAGAGAAGAACTGAAAGTGGAAGTAATCGACAAGGTAATCGAAATAAATCAACTCAAATGGTTCGGACATGTCTGAAGGATGAACGATAACAGACAGGTGACACAAATATGGGAAACAAAAGTACCCAAAAGGAAAGGAAGAGGAAGACCCAAGAAAACGTAGAAGGGCGTACAAGCAGAAATTTTCAAGAAAAGGAATTTGACATAGGAAGAAGAAAAGAAAATGGCCCTAAACAAAAAGGGACGGACAAAATTTGTACACATAGTAAATTAAGATGAGATATAATATACATATATCTTACACCATTATGGTACTTTAGTGTTGTCTTAAATAACTATTCGATTCTCCAGACCTATGACGGTTTAAATGCTGATTCTATGCGAAAGGAAAATTGTAATATCCAACGCAAATAAATCCTATACTATAGAAGTTTTTGAGTAACAGTTCCATAGCGATTGATTTCTTTATAATATCTGACAGACGTCCACATGAAGTGCACTTACTGAGCATTACATAAATCCTTACCTAACGACAGTACGCTTTACAATTTCTTTGATATCGCAATCAATTTTGTTTTATATCTGCTCACGCCAATAACACTAAAGTTAAAACGCTTGAGTCCACTACCATTAGCTGTTAAGAATCGAGGGTATCACGATAGAGGTAATTAAAGCACGCAGTAATAGTGCAGCTAAAGTAGTATAGGTACTATAGTAGAAGCGAATCAATTAACACAAGACGGTCGTGTTCGTCTATTCACCGTAATCGAGCTTAAGTAGACGTTCTTATAAAACTTAAACTTTTCAGCGTCTCCAGTTCGTAATTATATAGCCCGTCATTAATCTATTTTGCGCGATATAATACCCCATTCCGAGCAATAAAACCTGAATGGACTTTTATTATTGTATCCGACGCTCTAACGACTGGATCCGGTTCCCTTTTAGATAATTGCCAATTTAAATTGATTCCGTAAAAATCCCAAGGAGCCGTTGCTGCCGTAAAATTAAGACTTTTACGACTGAACTCGTAAACTTCGCTTCGACTCTTTCTGTATTAATGGCGATCATAAGATAAAACGGAGGAGGTGTATCTGAGTCGCGTTCGCAACTTCGCGAATTACAAAGAAAAACTATTTATCACCATCTTAGGTCAGCTAAATTTACAATCGTTAAAGAAAATATAGTATCAACGCTTAATGTTATCACTGAAGAATATTGTTTCTATTTTAACAGTTGTAGTTAACAAAGTTATTGTGTATATTTTTCGACATATTCACTAGCGAAAAATTTACCAAGTACAAGTGCGAGTAAGATGAAGAGGTTGAAACAAATATCAGAACAACCAGCTACGAAATACTGATGGAGATACAGTATAAGAAGATATTGCAAACAAGATAAAACAACACAGATACTGGTGATTAGGTCAGACATAAAGAGCAATGACAAATGTAGTAACGTGAGATCCAGACTTACGAATAAGGTGTGGACTCTACACCCTCTGTCCCAAAAGTAACCGCAATAGTTCGAAATAAAGCACGCTATGTATGTTATGTCCACAAAAATCATTGTATTTATTCGAAATATTCTCCATGTGCTACAATACATCGATTTGCACGGTTAACGAGTGCTTCAAACGACTTTTTCATGTCGATCTCTGGGATGGCCTTTAGGATGCCGGTCGTCGATCTTTGAATGGCGTCTACGGATGCATAACGAACTCCTTTCTGCTTCAAATGAAGACGAGGGAACAGGAAATAATCGCATGGGGACAGATCAGGCGAATACGGTGGGTGCTGTATCGAATATATTTCATTTTTCGCCAAAAATCGGTGACAATCGTTGCTCGATGACACGGTGCGTTATCGTGCAGTAATCTCCAGCTGCCTGGCTCGCGATATTCGGGCCGAACACGACGAATGCGACCCAGCAAACGCCTCATAACATCGAGGTAATATGCACCATTAACCGTTGAGCCGTATGGAACGAACTCCTTATGGATAATTCCCTTCGAATCGTAGAATGAAATCAGCATTGACTTGATTTTCGACTTCTCCATTCGTGATTTTTTCGGATTTCCTTCTTCTGGTGACCTCCACTCTGCGCTTTGACGTTTGCTTTCTGGTTCGTATTGAAAGCACCACGTCTCGTCACCAGTCACAATCGTTTTCAAGAAGTTTTCATCTGCACGGGCTCGTGCAATAATGTCTTTGGAGTGTTCGATTCGAAGCGTTTTTTGGTCGTCGGTCAATTTGTGCGGAACAAACTTCGAATTGACTTTCTTCAAACCAAGGGTTTCAGTCAAAATGCGCTGAATAGTTGTTTTAGGGATGCCAAGCTCCATTTCCATAAATCTCACTGACGATTTCTTCGAAATTTTCACAAATTCGCGCACTTTTTCCACATTTGCCTCGGCCAAAGTTGTCGAAGGACGACCGGCTCTTTCGTCATCGTTAACATCTTCTCTGCCTTTACGAAATCGTCGATGCCACTCGAACACTTGCCTCTTCGACAAACAATCGTCGCCATAAACAATTTGCAGCATTTCATACGTCTCGGTTGCAGTTTTTCCAAATTTAAAACAAAACTTAATATTGACTCGTTGTTCGTGACTCATTTTCTGACCGTTTACGAAAACACTCTCACAGGATGCGTGATGTATCAGCTGACTATGCACCAAATGTCATGAAAATTTGTCAGGTTGGTAAGGAAGAGTCCCACTACAATAATCAATCAACTATTAAGAGATGACGCCACTGGTTTCTGATTTATAGACGCATTGCGGTTACTTTTGGGACAGAGGGTGTATGTTTGCTGCAGCAAATCACGGATCATTTAAATAGTATCCGAGTCAATCAATGATAAGAGACCGCGGAGGAAAATATGCAGCAAGACATAATAATAAGAAACAAGGATTTACCTACATCGCGTATAAGGGCTCGTGCATCTATTACGTCACGCAATTTTTGGTTATTTTTGACTCCCTCCTCCCGCCATGTCGCATTTAGCTACAAATGCCAGACCACCCTTCTCCCCCAGAACGTCACATCACACTTTACTTATTCAATTTTTTAAATTTGAAGTTAGAGGAATCATAATATATTTATTACTTATTTATTCATATATTCAGCTATACTTATTCATTGTGAAAATTCGCACAATGATATAATATACATATGTAATATATATTTTATATACCATTCGAAAAAAATATATCTTTCAGTTATCCATTCACGGTTATAGTTATGAATAGACAGTTCCGCATTGGCACAAAATTATTTTAAAGCTTCAGATTTCTACTTAGCCACACTGGATGACACCAATCATCTATGCTGCTGATCACAGGCATCCCTTCCTTATCGTCTCGTTCTGGAAATTCAGGGATATTGTAGAACGATCGTCGACTCCCTCTTCATTCATCCAAAAAGCATCTTCTACACCAACAGTACCATTGTAAAAGTACATAAGAGTTCTTTAGCCTTTCGTGCTGCAACTCTTTCAGGGCGGACTTTATTCTTGCTTCAATTATTTTTAGATTCTTATGAATTAATTGCCTGTGCTTCGTAATTGTTTAATCGATGTTAAAAAAAAATTGAAAAGAACTATTGACTACCAACACAAAATTGCAGATGATTCCTGTTCACTGAAAATTGTTATTTTGAGGTCATGGTAAAATAACGATTCACAATCACTTTTCTTCGATCGATGAGTGCAAACTCGGGCAGTAATAATCATATGGACATGATTGGTATCCATTAGAATACGGACGAAGTTCCAAAGTCAATTGAAGCATTAAAGGACAATTTTTTATCCTCTTATCTCCGAATTTTTCAACGCAGTGTAACCATTTGGTAGTTTGTTGAATGGCTACTGGGGGTGATAAAAACCGTCAGGAAGAAGGTTCCAAAGACTTGATCTTCGAAGACCACAGGACTGCTCCGAATCACGTTGTACAATTTGAAGAAAGTACTGAGACTGTCGAACATGCCTTGAATACCATTCTTCATCAACAGTTAGTGTTGCAACTAGATGTTCTTCCGGGCCGATGTAGTCTGCCCCGACAAGAAAGTGACCAATTCCCACGCTATTCCAGACTTCAGACAGAACACGCCCTGCGTTACATTTTTCCAGTTCTACATCCACTGTTTCATGCTTTGAATTAAGATGTGACCCAAAATGTTCATGTTCCAGAATTAGCCCAGTGAGCTCTTTATTCAGCGCCGCCATACGCCTTTCTACTCTATTATATCAACTACGGCTTGGGACATTGTTTGCAGGACAATAGGCATCAAGATCAGATTTTTTAAATGTTCTACAGCTCCGGCTGTGATTCGGGAGTAACTTGAATTCTCATCTGAGCCGCCTTCATAGGTGGAAATGAAAATCGATTTTATTATACTTTCCGAGTTTATCACAAGTGCCTCGAAAATTGGAAGTTCGATGAGTCTCTTCAAGAGCATTAGTTTCAGCTTGTAAATTCGCTTTGTTTTCGTTGCCTTATAGGCTTTTTTGTAAGCCTCGCAAAGATGAGTATATAGAGTGTTATAAGATCTCTTCATTTGAACTCGAGATAAAACATTGCCGACAGCAATAAAGACTATGCAAAACAAAGCATATATTGCGTCCCGTGTATGCCTGGAAAGCGAGTCTATACTTAAATCAGTACAAGGTATATTGGCACAGTTCTAGCAATTTGGCTATAAATCTTTTCTTCAACTTTCATCAAAATTACAATAATTTTTTTAATATAATCGCCATTTAACGGGATATACTTATTCCAACATGAAATAGTTTTTTAAACTGTCCTCAAAAAGCTTTTTTGGAATCTTGACAATACAACCTTTTAAAGCAAATTTGACCTCATTTATGGTCTTAAATCCAACAGCCCGTAGTGACTTTTTCAAATTTGGAAACAAACGAAAATTACTAGGGGCCAGATCTGGTGAATAGGGTGAATGTGGAAGTAATTTCCAAGGTAATCCGCTTAAAACATTCTTTGTTCTTCTTGGGATATAGGGTCTTGCATTGTCCCGTTGTAGTAACGGGCGGTTACGGAACTTCCCAGGCTATTCCTTGCAAAGCGATTGCCACAATAGGCTGAATAAAAGGTTAGAATAATATTCTGCGTTAATGGTAGCAGCTTTCGGTAGATAATCCATTGAAACAATCCTCTCGCAATACCAAAATCCAGCAGGCATTACTTTCCCACCCAACGTAGCTGTACGTGTTTTAATCGAAGGACCTTCTCCTGGTTTGCGCTATTCTTTCGACTAGGTTTTAGCTTCAGGATTGAGGCAGCCTACCCGTGTTTCTCCAGTAGTTATTATCCGTTGCCAGAATTGGTCAACGTAACGAGCCAGAAGTTCTTGAAGTTGGCGGTACATGTCAAACCTGTTGAGTTTCTGTTACGGTTCCAACAGCCTTGTTACCCAGCGGGCGAAAGCCTTGTTTACGCCCAAACGTCCGTGTAAAATCTCACGAAAGCTGTCGTTTACCTATTCTTACACTAACACTAATTTCACAAACATTAAATTAAAATTTAAATTAAAAATTAATATATCACCGCGCGTATTGTCTTCTAGTGATGTACAGTAGTACTTTTAGCTTTAAATCTTACTTATACTTATACTTCTCCCCAAATACGCCCTGCAAACGGCTTTTGAAGGTTATACATACCCTCCTTAAATAACAAGAAAATGTTGGTTCCTCGTAATTTGACCAGGTCTTCCAGGATGGCGAAATCATCGGTATGAAAGTACATCTATGTCAGTCAAGGAGCTGAAGTATACAAAATGAAATTGCACGGGATGGCTGCGTCTCTTACCAAGAGTATTTTATTTTTAATTCATTAATTTATTTAATTATTTTGTAATAGACCAACAAGTAGAATCTACTAAAGTCAAAGTCAAAACACGGGAAGAAACATTCAGTTAGAAGGTATATCTACAGATAGATAGTGTGACCTATAAGATTTACACAATTAAACTAGAACCAAATCCAAGAATATCTGAAACATCTCTTGCGCATAAGTCAAGAAAGAACCACCTTGGCTCGCAGATTCAGAGAAAACTTTATGTTTTCGAAATCAAAACTTAATTAATAACGAAGGAATTTTCAGAGTAAGCAAGTGTTAATGTAAAATAAGTTGATTGTATTTTTCGAATATGCACGATTTGAAAGTAATCGGCTTAAATCTGTTCCTGAGAATTAAAGAATACCTAGAGCAATATTATTAGTAGAGTGGAAAGCTCTCAAGTGTGGTCCTTTTCACCAGATTTTTACTAGCTACTGCTATCACAGAAACTGCTTTGAATTATCTAAACCTATTAAGTTAACTTAACATTCACGTCTCAATTGACAGTTAAATAGACACGCAGCTAGCGTCCACGTAAACATAACGAATTAATGGCGACTCACTGTTACACTACCTATATCAATATCGAGAAACCAAGTAATTTAATTAAAATATTTTCTGCATGTAAAGGCCACACTGCTGGTCGCGCTCTTTATTAACAATAAATTTCACCGCAGCCTACCGTAATTGCGCGTTTTAGTCGACCGCACCGACCTAAATGCGTGTGCCGTTTGTTTAATATCTGAAAGTTAAGCCGGGCCCGCTGAACGATCTTTTAAGTAAGTATCTTGCGCGTAATTAGTGTGTAAAATTAGTTTCGATATAGATTTTATCTCGACCACCGGCGTACTACGTTAATTTCTTTCATTCGCGCCCGTTTAATCTGCTCCGCGCAAATGTTGTTAGTAGCTAGCAGCTACTAATTAAATTCTATCCGAAATAATTATGCGTATTAGGATCGATGTAAATTTAATGAACGCGTTCGTGGTTCGGTGTTCGGGAGTTATAATTAATGATTTTATAAACAATTAGCGCCATAACGCCTTTTGATTCGGGGTAAGCTTGTTGCGATTAGTGTTGGTATTAGAATACTTTCAGTACTATGTTTGAACAAATGAGCTTACTTTAGCGTTAACTAAATGTGACCAGCAAGTAGGGATCATTTTAAAGAATATAAATATATAACACGTCTGGATGTGGAATCATGGTCTTTACTAGCCTCTCCGAAAAGACATTTATTACTACTTATTAAAACAATCTGTTAACAACACATGAAACCCTTTATCGATGCTTTTAGAACAAATAAAATGGCAAACCTTATCATATCACAAAGTCATTGTATGTCAAGAAGAAATCGCTATCACCACAGATCTACGTAAAAATTCTTCAGAGCTTTTGCACCGAAGTACTACTTTGGTTTTAAAGCATATCAAATGTACAATTTCTTTCCATAATCAATTAAAACGACTTATAGAATAGAATTGGTCTTCTATTAGAAATTTTTACATCTAAAATAATAGACTTATAAAGATACAATTTCGAAACTTTTCGAACATGTCATTGCAAATAGATTAGTGAGCTTCGTTGAAAAGAAATGGTTACTACAACACATCGCAACATGGGTATTGCACAAATAGATCTATTATTGCAGTTGTTGTGGACGTTACTGAAGAAATTTGTAATGCTTCAGGTCAAAATAAAAAAATTGGACTTACATTTTGAGATCTGTGCTGAGCGTCGGACACTGTTAACCACTTTATCTTGTTGGAGGAGCTGTTGTACGACAGAATAGGAGGAAACTGACATACACTTATACGCTGCTATCTAGAGAACAGAAGTTAGTATGTTGCATTTGCAGAGGATATCTCAGAAAATAAATGTATTACCCTAGGTGTGCCACAGGGATCGGTATTAAGACCTTTGCGTTCTGTGATATACACTAATGATCTTCCTGATAGCTTGATTCGTGCGAGGGATAAAATGTACGCTGTCAATACGGCAGTCTTGATACATGACCGAACTAAAGATTGTTTAGAAGCGAAACAAAAACAAATAATGGAAACAGCACAGAAATAATTTGATACCAACAATCTCAAACTTGCAGAAAAGTCAGGAGATTATGTCTACAATGAAAACGACTGACGAACGTTTGTCATTAAAAATTTTGGGATTTTGCTTCGATGATCAGCTTCATTGGTCTGCACATATAACGCATATATCAGAAAAGTTATAAGCTGCTTTATTGTAATAGGAAAAGAATAAAACAAATAACTACTTACCAGGCGACTCGACTCACATAGTTCGCTAATTTTCATGCTATTGCAGCATATAGTAAAATATTTTGGGTAATGTCTTTTGATGCCCACAGAGCTTTTCTTCTACAAACGAAGACAATATGGGTTTTTGGTGATTTGGCAACTAAAGAACGGTGTAAAGACGAATATGTTAAACAAAACACACCCGTGATACCATGTAAATTTATACCTAGCATAGTGCAATACGACCACCAAGATTTAAATAAATATGATGAAAATGGCAATATTCACGATTATGACACAAGAAAAAGGGACTCACAAAGAATACCGTATCAGGAAATAAAAGCAACACAGTATGCCGAGGACTGTTGGGGCGCGACATTGTATAACAAACTTCCATCAAATTTTAAGCAAATAAACAGTATAAAATTTAAAAGCTTATAAGGGAACATTGTCAACCTGCCAATTCAAATTTCGACGAAACTGTACAGTCTGAAAGACTACCTTCTTGTAAGACTAACACAATTTTTGTTTAGCAGCCTGGATATCGGGACACAACCACCTCAAAAAAAAAAGAATTACACGATTTTTAATTTTTAGTAATACATCGGAAACTATAACATATCTTTTTTAAGAACTTAATTTGAAGTATATTACATAGTTTCAAAGATGACGCAAATTATTTTCGGAAGAATTAAATAAAGGGGGGCCGGCTATCCCATACCATTAATTTTATGATTTCTTTTCTTTATGTATTACGAATGAAGCCGGTTTTACATAGAGAACGGTGTTGTACAAACACATTTAAACAGTTAATAGTAAAGATATTAAAAACCATTAATGAAGGTTTGCTTGTCATTGATTGATGTGCAGAGACAATTATAAAATATATATGATTTATTTAGAACAATTGAAATTATTTGGATAACATTTCAAAGAAATACAATAACATAATTTGACTGATATAGATTAATTATAAGTACTCACTGCGTATATCAATAAACCAAAAATACAGGCATTGTTCTGTCACGTATATAGTTACAGTAATGCATATACAAGCTAGCCGTTTTAAACGATATGTCACCAAAAAAATGTTGTGGAGTGTAAATTTCTACTTTGACAGAATGGCAGCGATTAATAGAGCTTATGCGTTGAACATATTAATTGCAACATTTCAAGCTGCCAGCATCGCAATGGTTCCTTTGACGTCTGAGTTTGAGTTGCATGATGCCTTGAAAAATATGATTGTAAATGCTCAACAAGAAAACGTATTTTCTTTACTTTTGTAATATCTAACAGAATCGGAGTTTGAACGATTAGAAGAATCACATGAAGCGCAATTTGTGGATATGTCACCATGTAGCAGAAGATGAAGAAGACAGTTATGAAAATATTCCGTGTATTCCTAAAGGAAGAGGCAGTGTTATTGACTTAAATTAGAAAACTAATGGCGTAGGATACTGGAAAAGTGGTAAAGTTAAGCTATCCCAACAATCTGTCGATAATATAAAGAATAATTTGAAGAAAAAGTGAAACGGCAGTTATATAGATCTGAAGAAAGTATTAACAGAGGTAACACGTCCAAGGAAAACTTACAACAAAATATGTTCTTACAAAATTTTAAAGTAGCATTGACGCTGGAAACATAATTCATGACATCGACCTTCGAAGCCGGCGTTTAGAAGTTAGACAATTTTTTTAAGGGCGTTTAGACCTCGACTTCGAAAATCATTGTTTGGATACGTAAGTATGTATATTTATTCTGCGATGTCTAGGAAGCTCGGTTAAAATCTTTGCGAAACCTGGTTAACAGGTATCGCACAAAATGGTGTTCTTTTAATTGATTCTTGGAGTGGGTATTGTTTTATCGCATTCCAGAAATCGGTGCTAAAAATAAAACTCTAAACAGATAACCCCTAGATGTGTTTGGTTTTAGATTCCGGAAAAATTTTATTAAAACTTTTTGGTACAGTGGTTCTTATAAATAACTACACAGATTTGCATCAGAGATATAGTATTATTAAGCTGCAATCATTAACGCACAGTCAGCTTTCTTCACGAAGATTCTTCGATGTCTTCAAATATTGATTGTATAAGAGCGTATACGTGGAAGAAAGAGTTTTATTTTGCAAAAGGCGCGGACTGTACGTCCTTATGCAGTATGTAAAAAGACCTGCTCTTGTGCGTTGTCCGTGGTGTAAGCAATACCTGTATTTTCAATACTGTTGTACTGATTTCGATTATTGTAATAATTACATAGCATAATTACTATATGTATAATAGCGCAATTCACATTTATAATATCAATAATCATATTACAGTGTGTAAATTAAATATTTCATAAGCATTTTTATTTTAATTCTGCTTCACTATTTCTCGAAAATTTATTATTGTTGCAAACATGTTAGTTACATTAATATTGCTCTATGGAATATCATGTCGAAGTGTAAATTTACAATGCACGTGCAATATGTAATAAATTAATACAGATATATAATTATGTTCCTTCGTTCTTCTTGTATACCAATTTGTTTTCCTAGTATGCGTACTTTCATTTGAGCGTAGGCAGATTTGTTTGCTTTCGATGCTTAATTGTTATTATTATTACTATTAACTGTCCAAGTTTGTTATACGGCACCATTTTCTACGTAGAACCGACTTTATTAGGAAGGAAATTGTTAAAAAGATGGGAGGCATGTAATATACTTCAAAATATATTCTAAGAAAGAAAATGTTTCTGTTTGCGAGATATTTAAAAAGTCGTTGAAATTTCTGGAAGAGCTAGCACCCCGAAAATGAAAATTGAATTTGTTATTTATGGATTGCTAGTCACATTATATGTATCCATTGTCTACTATTTATTTTATTATGATTTTGAATGTAATGTGTATCCAAGTGTATTAATTTAATTTTCTCAAAAACTTCTATGTACTCTATATTTAATCTTGCACTTTATTGTAATGGTAATTACAAAAATGAACCTATTACTATTATTATTATAAAACAATCTGAAAATCCTAATAGCTATTAGAGTAACTAAAGTAGTGTAAAACTTAATCGATTGGAAAACTACTTCTTCTCTCACTATCCGTTCGAGCGTCAGACTTTCCGATTTGTTTCCGCAACTTCTGACCGTATTCAGATGGAAACGAAAGCGAAATTTAAAATATAATCGAAAGGGAATCGTGGCCCGAATGCCGGATTTCGACGGGGATAACTACCCGCGCGCAGTATGTGCAAACATCTCCGAAATAAGCATTCCGAAGAAGGCGAATCATTAAGTGCATTTTCGAATTCGCTTGAACAACTCACCCTCGCGCGTCGAGGGCGAACCGTTCGTGCTTTTTTTGTCCGTCCGGATCCGCACGCTTCGTACTTGATTTCGCAATTTAGAGAAGGCGCAATTTATCAATGCAAAGGAATCCGCAGATCGAATTACATGCGTTGCATTCGGCGCGACAGACGGTTCCTCCGTTTCCATTTCCTTCCCTCCCTCACGTTTCGCATCCGTTTCTTATTCGTAACCCGGCTTCGTCCCGGAGAAATGCGAAAAACAATAAAACAATTTTAAATTTGAGTCACGTTAACAGAATATGCTCCGCGGTCATAAATCATGGGGATCTTTAGGGCACCCTTCCTCTTCGGCTGTCATTTCGTCCCCGGCGGCTTTCTACATTTTCTCGTCGAGACGCCTAACTTGCGAGCAATATGCGACGACCCTTGTTCTGTGGTGCATACAGTTCTTGAGCAAAATATTTCAGCTTTTGTGAACTTGCTGAGATTTTCCATTCGTTCTAGGAACAGTAGCATAATTTATCGCAGTGCGTAATTACCAACGTTTGATGAGCACCTTACTGAAAATATGGAGATAGAGAAGTAATTACTGATCTTATCTAAAAGAAATAGTGAAACACCGAAAATAATTTATTTTGTGATACATTGGAAGGCCAGTGACGTTCATTAAATCTCATTAAAGAAGTGCAAAACTTCTGGATTAATATATTATTTACCTTCTTATATTGCTGTGCTGGGAGGTATCCATTTCTAATTCTTTTACACATTTTGTTAGATATGAACATTATTTCTTACTTTCTTTGTATTTCACGTACTTAGACCGTTCTTATATGTTCTTATATGTTCTTTGCCGTCTCAAAGTCATCATTTCTTATCGTATCGGCATCCCCTATCTCCAAGAATCCATCTCTAAAAACTCGATCACAACTTCCGTCCAAACAAAATCCACCGTAATACTCACAGCATCTGTTACAGATTAAGCAGAGCGACTCCATCCACACCAGAATTGTCGTATATTTAACTGAACTGAACAGAAAATTCCAACCTTCAACCAAATATGCTCGAAGGTTGACACTTTTGAGCGCCACCATTCTAGAAACATCGAATTGATACCACATTTTTCAGGACTTACGTAACTTCTACGAAGTGTCACCAATATCAGGATCGGAACTAATTTGGTCAGAATGGTAACCATTTCATAAAGTACCTGATCAGAGAGTATGGATATTTGAATGCTATTATTTGGTAGCAAGGTTAGATGAAGTTGATGTATCTGTTCGTGCTTATTCAATTTCTTAGAACAATTCTCGAACAGGAGCGGAGAAAACGGGAAATCATCGAAGAATGATGATAAATTTTATAGTCGTCACAATTTATGGTATGAAACGAAAGGATGAAGGTGTTTGGAGTCACCCAGTCGTAGTGGTAATTTTTGCCCATTTAGCTACTGGGCCGAGCTACTGCTGTTTCGACTTTGAATAGCACTAGTCCAAAATTAAGTATATTACAATAAGGTATATGTATATTTCATGACCTTTTAAAAATTATGCTTATCTTACGTGATAGTTCGCATCCACAATTAGGTCAACTAAACAAGAGTGATTGAAATTATTGAATTGCATTATATTCTCAGAACGTTTGCAAACGTTTTCTGAACATTGTTTATAAATTGTCTAGTTATATTTTCACTGATGAAGGTGTTCTAAAAAACGTTTGTAATTATTTTGACAATATAATTGTTATTTCAGTCACTCTTGATTAATTGACCTAATTGTGATAGAAAACTACAATATAAGATTACCATAAAGTAAATTTAAACTAGAAAATTAAACAGCCATCAACGAGATAATTGTAGACATACTGTTGATCAGAATAATCAACTGACTCCAGATATTCAGATGCGATCCAGTTCTATAATTGGAGAGTGGCGCTTTGTTAGTAAATTCTCGAACTTCAACCTACGCCGTTTCCATTGGGCTAGCACGGCCTGTATCTCCATCTTTATCACCTACGAGGTGGGTTATCCGCACCGTAACGACAACCCTCCGTATCGATCACGTTTCTGACTGTTCTTCTTTTTTCCTTTCATCAAAAGTTTTAGAAGCCAGTAGCATTTTGAATTTTCTAAATTGAAGTGAAACTAGTAAATTCTTTCTCTTATATCTCTATACTGATAACTTTGCTCGCCCTCAAATTATTCGGTGTGTAATTATTCTATGCTATTTCAGAAATAAACGCTAAACCTTCCACGTCTTCACTAACATTCACCGTCTGGTCTTCTATGTTTAACAAGACTTATAAAAGTATTTCCTTGGGATTCAACTTTACTTCTCCGTCATTACCTACTGCTAGCTGCATCATTATGTATTACGATAGAAGTGATTGTTAGCCCATTACTGCTTTTAATTCTTTCTGTTAGAGCCTTGATTGACGTATATTATCGATACCTCGCTTTCACAAATTAGTCTCCTTTGTCACAAGTCTCTTTTATGGCGAAAAGTGTGGTGGGGCTTTATTACAATTTTCTACTTCCTTGACTCTTATCTTTCGTATGATCTCCACCACTTGCTTCCTAGCTAGTACATTGTTTCCTCTCTTCTTACTGTTTTTCTTTTCTACTATTTCCATAACCGTTTCGAGGTTTGCCGATTATTCTTTCTTCCATCTCTCCCAAGTTCCGATACTTGATTTGTTATGATTTCTTTCAACATTGTTTGGAACAACTCCAGTCAGTAACTTTTGTTCCATTTTGCCGCTTACTATTTGGTCTTTCTGTCTGTTCTAATTCGTTCGCTTCCACATCTATCTCTTCTTGTTTTTTTCTAGAAATGTTAGAAAACGTCGCTAGTAATGATAAATCTCGTAATAGTTTTATAGTTTCTATGGACAGCTTGTGATTTAAGCTCTAAGTTCAGTTACTCAATTATGTAATTCCCTCGGAGCGTGCAGTCATTTCTTTGGGCTCCTTTTCCATGTTTTCCCTCGGCGATTACTTTCGCCCTATTTCATCTTATATCTCCCTTTCCCGCTGGGCTCTTTGACCTCTTATTCCCATATAATAATAACAAAAATAGTGGACCACAACCAGTATTACAAAGTAAATCACAAAATTTACTGAGATGACCAGACGTTAGATTCATAGAGAAAATAAATAAAATCACATACGTTATTGATATAACTCTTCCAAGTGACCAAATTATTTTAAACAAAATATGGGGAAAGAGTGCAAGAACACAGACCACAACCAACAAATTAAGAGGATATGGGAACAAGATAGGTTTGTAAAAATTTCACTCATGTCATGTTCAGTCACAGGTATAACACTACAGACCATTACTTTCTTCCCATTTCATTACTCCACCTTTGTATTTGAATCATTTGACCTGCTTCACCTTTTCTACTCTTAGACGTACATTACGTTCTCTTTGAATTTTGTTGACTATCATTGATGTTGTTCCTTTAATTTTGACTTTTGATATTGGTACTTTCGAGCGGTTCATTATAAATTTCAGAATCTTTCATTGAGCAGGTAATTTTATCTTCTAAAAGTTGGGTTTAAACTTTTACCCAGGGACTGTATTTCCCTTTTCCATCACCAACAGATTCCCTTGCAAAAGTTTATGAATGCAATCTCTATAACACTGCACCTCCGCCAAAATAAATTTGCCAACTAAGCAATAGGCCAGTGAACGTCGACACCTTCTAAAAAGGTTAAAGTATTAAGGGTAATGAAGTGTAGAGGAGACTTTAATTGAAATTTCCACCGCCTCTAATCGACTCGAAATGTGAACGTGGAGCGGTGGCTGCGCTCGGCTTTTTCTGCTATAATCATAATACTAAATATTAAGTTAAAATTAGTTACTTCACCCTCTCTTCAAACGAAAACATGGCCCTTTATTGTTGCCCTTAGAAAGACTATGAATTAATTACGCGTGCAGTTTGAGCTTAAAGATAATATGATCGTGTAATATTTCTAGTTATTTTGTACTGGTCGTTGTCAGTTACTTTTACCCGTGAGTGCTAATTTTTGTATCATAATGATGATATTCCGTTCCTTATTTATAATTTATGATACATTGCGCACAGGTCTTTCGTAAATAATCACGTCGGAAAGATCACATTACACTAAGAAGAAATGTATATGAAAACATATCATCCTACGCATACCTTTGACATTTTTCCTCGTATTCTTTTCAATTAAATTGATGGCAACTTGTCCCTTCACCTTTATTTCGTATTCTTCTCTCTTATCGTCCTTTTCGCGTAGTAGTCTGACAAATCGTGTTTACCTATGCACCGGTGTCTGGTCCTAAATTTTTAATTAAAAATTTGCTCACTTCTCTCCGCTCCACGAAGACCAGAGATACGTACGTTTCGAATGCAACATGCGAAATTCTCTTTTACACAGACGGCAGCGTTACTTTATTTCTTTGATCTTAGCGGAGGTCATTATTTACACATTCCGTTTGTACTTTTAAGTGGACAATTTCGTTGAATAGTTGAATCGGACTGTTGAGAATGGCTGCGCGTTAATCCAGAAACTTAAAATTTGTAAAATTACCGGACGTTTGAGATTATCTTATATATACTTAGTAGTATACTTAGTACTGAATTCAAGATTACAAACAATTCTATCGTGTGTTGTGAAATACAAACGAGGGAGGTAAATGCGTAATGACTACCTCATATTCGAATCTTCCTACTTGACCAAATAACTGCAAACGATATTTTGAAATTAAGAAAATATTGATTTTTTATTAAAACCATGTATCGTTTCTTCTTTAAGGTGCAAATAATTCTCAATTTGTTTTCTGTTTCGACATATGCACCTATTTTTGTTACTTCTTGTATCAATATATCATTTGATAAAAGTTTCTCTTTACGTTCAAAAACGCCTCCTAAATATAATTAGTATAAGACCACACATCGAAATATTTATACACACGCCTTTGCGACACAGCACACTAAAATGTAATTCGAATCGGAAACGTTATCCATTCTTACAAAGTTTACGTCACGATTATGTAATAATTTCAATTATGTCGAAGAATTATTACGTCGAAGATGGCGCATCGAATTAATTACAATGATTAATAGAGCAACCAGGACGAATTAAAACGATTAAATTCATTACCGAGCCAGTAGGAAGTTATTCTATGCATGCTCTTCGAGGTCGGACAATATCTCGACGACCGGCTAGTGCGGAGAAGAGTTATGGCGAACTGTGTATAATTAGTGGGAAACATTTAAAATTTAAAGGAATACCCTCTATTATACTGTCAACTATAATTGGATAAGAAAGATCAAGACGCAGACGCATTATGAAATTGGTGATAGTAAATTACAGGGTGCAGTGTTGTAATTGGGAATGATGGCACACCCCTCTCTGCTTCGGATTTATTTAAAGTCGTTAATGGAACATATGGGACGCACGATCGATACTTTTTTCTATTAGTATGACTATCTTTAATATCATCTTTTATATGATGAGAACGTTTTAATGGGATGCTCCAGATGAATTGAGCTTTAGGGTAATTAAAGTAATGAACAAGCCACTAAATAAATATTTGATAGAATGAATTTTTTATAACATAGTGGAAGAGGTAGAGAATGATAAAAACCTGTTTTGGAATGAAGAACTAATTACGCAATGGTTGTAGAACTAAGATACCGACTATTGGACCACATTTTTTATAAAAATTATTAAAACAGGTAGAAAAGTTCAGGATTTAGAATAAATGAAATGATTCTTACCCTTTCCACAGATGTTCTGTGTAATTTTGCGGCAACTAGCAACACTTGTGTTGAACAATGCTATCTCACCATTTCACAGTTAATGCTGAGTACAGTTGAAATTTGCTTTCTATTTTTATGTCTTCTCTATTAATGATTTAGTTGTCGAAATATGTATTTTGCAGTTACGTAGAAAAGGAAAAAGCCATTTCAATTCGAACACGATAGAAAATTCTTTTACTTGTAGTAGTAAAGTATTTTAGCTAAATTTCCTTCAAATAGTCTTTGTATGTTTAGAAACGTTACTAGTCGATTAACACAAAATACCAAAACTGTGAGCAATCAGAACTAGGAATACAAATGGGCACGCAAGAAAGGTAGAAAGATGGTAGTGATGGCGTTGAAGTACATAGTTGAAACGAGGAAGTATAGGAGAGAAATGGAGTCTTTAATAGAAGCTTGTAGAAAATAGAGAGAAAGGAAAATGTCAAAGATTTAAAGCACTACACTAAAAGACTGAATATCCGTAAAACTATTTCGGGAAAGGTGCTACGTTTAGGACAATAAAAGTGCAAATAAGGAGTAAGCAACGACCACCAAAATGGCATAGAATGCAAAGATATTCAAAGTGAGACATATAGGAAATCACTAGAAACTAATTGTACTCGAAAAAATTGTAAAAATGGAGACCAGTTAATTAAAAAATAATCAATTTAAGAAACGGAGGCAAACCAAGAGGATAAAAAAGCATGAATTGACGTAAGCGAGAGCTTCTTGCCAAAATTATAATATATATAATATATAATAACAGGAGAAGGAACACAACGTATACTCAACTCCATTTTTGACGAAAACCAAAAGAAATTCCTCCTAAGAGAAGTAATATAAGGATAATGGTTACGTTCTGGCATTTGTTACTTTCGCCTTTAGGATGATTCTGATAAAGATTATTGTTTGTCAAATTCATTTTCGATTTTTGAACTTTTGTACGAATAGATAACTTTCTGATTAATTTATTGGGCTGGTGTGGTGATCAAATGGTTATGCAATTCAAAGTCTGCATTAGAACGCAAAAACTCGATGTCCAACTCAGTTGCCCCTTCCCCCTCCGATATAGTAAAGTCTAAATTTTGAAAGACTCTTTGGCTAACAGGATACAAATAACAGTAAGAGCTAGGAATGAATAACATGAAGATCAAGGCAGGCAATTAACTCTAAGGTGAAAGTATGAATGAGTTGAAACACAATTAGTAAAGAATCGATCGCGTTCGAGCAATAAATATAGGAGCTGGTAGTTATTCCGAATTATAAACACGAGCTCTTTCGAATGGTGTAAGAAATAATCTCATATCCCATGTGAGGCACGATATGGGTGAGATTTTGTAATTTGATTGCGGTGTCTTGCGACTTTTTCGGTAACCGTTGGAATAATCTACAAAAATAACACGCCGGTGAATTCACCTTCAAGACGCGTCAATTGATGACCAGAATGAGCCTCGTAAGTCTCATAGGAGAAAAGTTGGCTATGCGATTTTGACTATTTCAATTTTTTTTTTTTTGGTTTTTGCGTTTTCTAAGCAACCATTTGGAATAATGTTGATAAATTATATATCATGGGAATCAGCTCTTCAAGGCCCATCTATTGCAATCGGACGTAAAAATGTTAAACGTCGATATATCGACAATGGTTAGATGTACAGCGCTCATAATGTCATATTTGGAATCTATACATCAATATCTATCCAATAGACAATCCATCGGATAGACTTATTTTCAACGCGATTGGATTCAAAATGTATTTTGAATTCCTACCTTCCAATTTTTCGAGGCTGTATGTTTCCAATATTCTTAGTGGAATGCTGAATACAATGGACGATATCGCGACTCACTCCTCCGGAGATATGGTATTCTAAAGTTTGTACCTAAAATGTCCATAATTTTGCTTTAGCGTGAAAAATAGAGGTACCGCGTTCGTTCTTATTCCATTCGACTCCTAGCAAAAATTCTTCTGGGAAGATTGCGATCGGGTCAGGTACTACAGCGATTTGAAATTATTCCTAAAGTCCCAATTTTGAACAAAAATTCTGCTCATTTAATGCAAATGTTCGAAGCTCGAAGTAGATTTGCTTCAGAGTATTTCTTAGGAGGTCAACAATTACGCAACTCACATCGGTGGGAATATGTAACAGATAGACCTCCAGAGAACGGCCTCCGAATGTCTAGTTAAAACGCATAAAATAGACCGAACGTACTTAAAGCGTTCGAAGGGTGTAAGCTGTTAATGATAGAAAGTCAATCTAGGGATGATTCGGAATCAAAAAAGCAAGTTCTTTCGAACGGTGTAAGAAGTAATCTCGCGGATGCGATTTTGCGATTTTTTGGGGACTTTTTCGACAACCGTTGGAATGAGCTTCAGAGATCCTACACCGATGATTTCGGCTTGTCAAATCACGGCGATGGACATCAAAGTCCTATAGGAATAGGCGACTTTGACTATATTGGGATATATTATTTCCTGTTCTCTTGACTGCCTTTTGAAATAATCGTAATAAATCGCTTACCATTGGAATCAGATCGTCGCGACGAATCGGTTGGCGTAGGATTCAACGCGATCGGACGCAAGAAGCGTTAAAAGCTGACGATAGCCCACTAGAACTTTCAAAATCGTAATTGTTTGTTCTTGCTAATTTTTGTTAGACTTGACAAAACTACCCGATTTTAACCATAGATCCATAATAAAATTAGAAAGTAATAATTATTTACTTTCACGATCATAAGGATCTAGAAGTGGAAGCTGTCGACAAGGTAATAAAAAAGTATGCCCGAAAACATGAACGACAGCTCAATCACCACACGAACATCGAGGCTCTCCAGCTCCTGGACAGCGATGATTTAGTCAGAAGATTAAAAAGAGTGAAACCATTTGAATTAGTGTAGTGAAAAACTAATAAAAACTAGTGCACAATAAAACAGTATCAAACCATAACAGTCAAAAGCAGAGGGATTATCGTAGGATAAGTACTTTGTGATTTTAATCTGTAGAAAATTAAGTAAAAAACAAATAGCTCATTAGCGTTAATATGCTAGATTGCTCCACACATTGGGTGATTTATAAAAGAAACTGTCATGTTCAATGTGCGCACGTTTACATAGGAGTCTTGACGGTAGTTTATTTACACAAACTATACACCAGTAACTTATGCTTAAGCTCGTACGATTCTATTCGATTCTATTCTTCCTTGTGTGATCGCGGCGTTTTTATATCAAGCGTCAACAGCTCCTTGTCTGTTGTGCTGTGAATATATGGATATGCCTAAATTTAAGATTCTGTTATATTTTTTTAAGTTAAGGATTTAAAATTTCGTCATTACAATATTTTGCTCGCGAACCACCGCCACTATATAAGAGAAGAATACAAGAAAGGATGCTCGCAAAATTTGAAATGCGGTAGGGGCTAAAGGTAAACGGCGCACAAATTTAGACTTATAGAAAAACCGTATAATGAAAAGAAAGATTATCAAATGTAGCAGTAATAAGCAAGCAAATGGGAAACACGAGAAGGTAGTGCGCGGAAAGGTCGAAGAAATATAGTTAACAAAGAAAAATGGAAAACTAGGAAAGTAAGAAAGCCCTGGGTAGGATAAGTGACATACGATGGAACTTACTACAAAATCTTAAGTTTAGAAGCAGAGAGAGAACCGCACTAATTAACACATACATTTATACTTCCTTGGTAAGTCGATGCACGATTATTTTACAAATCCAACTCTGACGAATCCAATTTTAATAAATTGTAAGATAGTCATATATATATTGTTCTTTAGAGTTAATGTGAAATATAATGAGTCTTAAACCTGTAACACAAACTGGATTTAAAATATTGATATTGTATTCGCTATTTTCTCTAATCTGTATGACATCTCAACATATTATACAATAAACGAGTACTATTACTTTACACACCGATTAATAGTAGGTTCACATTTGTTTCAAGACACTATGAAAGCAGTAATTATCCTCCTACACGCTAAAAGAACACCTGTACATATACACGCTTGCATTACAATTCCGAAACACGCATATTGAATCCAGCTTCATTTCTTTCTGAATAACAAGCAGAACCAGTTACTTATTAGAATCCACTATTCTCAACCCGAGCTCACTTAAACTAATTTACATAGTAATTCCATTTTAACGATGGAAAAAGCGGAGCAGTTTATAGTTAGAGGAAATTTGTGTTTGAAAAATCATTTGTCCTGCACTCTTTCTTGACATATTAATAAGAGGTTTTAATTACAGTCGCGCCGCTTATGTAGAAAAAGTGAACCTGTGAAAAACACGCAATCAAACGATACGTGTGAAATAATAATAATAGAGTTAAGGTATGTTGTACAGAAAAATTTACATACATGTGTCGAAATATAATGGTTATTCTTCTACGAGTTTGTAACTGCGCCACTTCTAATTTAAATCGTATATAGTAATTATTACGGAATATATTATGTATCCTATGTGGTTCATCGATTACATTTTTGGAATGTTGCGTGTCCGGTTACGTATTCGGTAAACCCAAACGGTAATTAAATATAATATTTCTTTTAATTGTCTGGCTATAGAAAAAGATATATAAGTAATATAAGACTCTATTAATAAACGACGAACGAAAATTGAATCTTATACGGTATTTCTATTCCAATTATATGATAATAATACATCATGCCTTCATATATCAATCTAACAGATTCGAAGCAAAATATACATTTAACTAAATGTCCCTCGTTTTACCCAGCGACCACTAACATTCATTATAAACGAAACGGCGTTTAACTTCGTTGTACTAATACGTTTGACAAATTCGTATTCCCGCCCTTGAACGGTCACGATATTAATCCGAGGCAATTTGTATCTTTCTAGGTCTTCGCATGCCAGGGAACAACAACAACAACAACAGCAGCAACAACTTCAGCAAGTCACGAAAATTCATCCTTCGTCAGTCGCGGTTGATGGAGCTCAGCTCATTTCGAAGGCTTGCTACAAACTCCTGGATAACGACGTCAAAACGGCATGGATCAATCCGAGGTTAATCTCGAAGGTAAACACGAATGACATCGTATTATTGTATGCGAATGTTGGAACTGTTGTTGAAATTCGAGAAATATCATTTGTCGTTACCAAAACTTTATTTTTCGGTTTCGTAATATTTTTCCTAGTACAGTTAAATTTTCTTTTTCCATTCAATTCTAAACGGAAGGAATGAAATTTAAAAATAGAACTTTCGATACAAGCATTTTAAGAAACCATATTACGACGAGAGTATTAATCGCTAGATTTTCCTTTAAAAAGAAATGTTTACAATTGAAAGCTTGCAGGAAAGTTGGATTGATAGACGTAAGATCATAAGAAGGAGCAGAAAATTACTCTACGGTAATTTACTTGTATGCCAATTATATGATAATACATGTAAAATACTCGATAGAAGTGCTGAAGGTTCTTTTCTTATTCATTGGGGTAAATAGCGACAGAAACTTTACAAATATAAGATGGCCTTTTACTCCAATGAGAAACATATGATCTAATACTCTTTCATGAAATAAGACAGTTGGTACCGTTCTCACATAAATTTAGAGACCTCCAAATATGTCCTTGGGCAACTAACAATAAGTCCTTATCCTCATTGTAGAAAACGAAGAAATGAAAGAATCGTTTGTGGAGTTTGGTAAAAAATCTTCTAAAATAGCCTACCTGATGATCTTAATAAAAACACTGCTTCAATCAAACTTCACCGATGATGTTTCTTCCTGTGCTTTCTCTAGTCAGAATAAAAGTCTGGTTCTCCAGATAAGAACAGGTTTACCCTCCTCAGTTCGTCTTATTTTAGATTTTATAATCTTTATTGCTTATTTCTTAATTTTAGCTAATCTAATGGTAACTTGAACCTCCTGAAATTCATTTTCTGATTTTGTACAACTTACTCACTTTCTTTCAATTGTGAGTGAGATTAGTACTGATTTATATATCTTATTCAATTGCCTTTTCTGTGCCGTATTATTGCAAGTTATCGATTTTTCATCCTTCGTTCCATTGGTCTTAAGAGTGACACGTGCTGGTTACCCAAACGGTTGTCGCTGCTTGCTTTTGGGTGTTTCGAGCATGTAAACTCTGATGTAGTGCTACATCCACAATTAAATCTCCAGCAGCTGCAAAAGAAATTCTAGTCCGATTTTGAAATTGTTTCGGTCATTCAAATTAGTTACTCAGAAACATAAACATACCTCTCAATTACGTCAACCTAAAACAGGTCTGTTTCAAAGTACTTTTAATCGATAATCAGCCCTGAATTCTTATATCCAAAGGTTATAACTCATCAGGTAAAAACGGCGCCATGTTTTCGCAATATAGTGCCGAATGCCAAAGGCTACAAACCTTCAAGATGGGATACTTCCCACATGATCAATGTCTTTTGGAATTTTAACTAAGCTCCTCATTTTTATGGTCGAGACCTACACTTGACATCCGTACTTAGTGATGTTAAGACACATCTTCCCTTAAGACATCAAATTGTCAGTCTTTTGACAAAGATTATAAGTCTTCAGGAGTGGGTTGAGGGGTGGATCGGAGAAAGGGGAGGAGGATTCTTAGGGCACGTAATTGCTTGGTGGTGAAGGTAGATTGGCCGACGAGCACCGATAACATGGCCCGAGAAATCTCCAGGCCGTACATCACCCGACAGAATTCGCCCAGAAATGATTCAAAATTCTTTAAAATGTTATTTGTTTAGCAAATGCTTTTTTCTTATTTTGTATTAACATCGGAGGACTCGGATGAGGAAGGAAAGAACGAGTTCTATGAAATAATGGAACACGGATATGCCACAATACCGAAGTATGACCTGAAGATCATACTAGGAGATATGAAAGCAAAAATAGAAGAGAGATACAGTATAGACCGACTATAGGAGACCATAGCTTATATGAGGCATCAAATGAGAATGGAAAACGTTTGCTACAGTTTGCTTCCAATTGTGGACTAAAAGTCAGAAGCATAGACTTTAAAAGGAGAAGAAAACAGAAAGGTCCCCAGACGGAGGGTGTGCTAACCAGATAGACCATGTACTGGTCGAACACAGAAATCAACATTGCGTCTCCAAGATTAGGACCTATAAGAGCCCGGATGTCAATACGGATCATTTTCTGCTAGGTATTAAGCTTGTGCAACAAATCCCAAAGAGGGCGAGAAAAGTAAGGGCAAGAACAGCGAAAGTGAAATGGAACACCAGAGAGCAAGATGAGAGACAAAGGAAATACATAATAAAGATTAAAAAGGTATTGTCAAACTAAAGGACGAAGAAGAAGTGCAAGTTTTAGAAGAAATAATTCAAGCTATTAGAAGAGGAATGGACAAGTTGGTACATCCAAGAGTGTGCAAGGGAGACAAAGAAGGGAAATGGGTTGAGGTTGCGGATGCTAAGCGAAGAAAATAGATAGGGACATCGAGAACAGGTTAAAAGATGTACGAAACTGTACAGACAAAAAAAAAGAGAAAATACTTGAAGGAGAAGATAGAGGAAATAGAAAGACAACATAGAAATAAAGGAACAAAGAAACTAAAAGTAGGGTACTAACACAGAGCAATTACCCAGGAAACTGATGATGGGGGACAGATATTTGACGACCAAAGTACAGATCGAGCTTGGGAGAACTACTTTGGAAAACTAGTAAATGAGAAGAAGATAGGCAGGAAAGAAGGCAAGAAGAAACGCAAAAGCAAAACAACAATAGAGAGAAAGAGGAAATGAAACCACCGAATATAGCAGAAGTAAAAACAATGACATAGAACCTAGAAAACAATGAAGATGGGGGAATTGACACAATTGTGGCAGAGACAATAAAATGTGGGGGAGACGTATTGGTAGAAAAAGTATAGAAACTAACAGACAAGGTGTGACCGGGAAATAAATCGGAAATGGAAGCAAGGATACTGGCAGGAAACAAAAGTTCGTACCCTGGATAAGACTGAAGAGAGACAAATAGCGGTATGGGAAAGAAAGGTAATAAGAAAAATATATGGAGGAAAATGTGTGGAAGGTGGATGGTTAAAAGAAGAAACCAAGAATTACGACACCTGTATCAGGGGCCGAGTATTGTAGGGGTAGTAAATGCCCAACGAATAAGATGGTTGGGACATCTGATAAGGCAAACACCGGATAGAACACCTTGTGCTATTTTGGAAATGGGTAAGGCTTGTAAGCGTGGAAGACGAAAACCAAGTGTGCAGTGGAAGACACAGGTCCAGGATAACATTGAGGATTCAAAGATTGAGAACTGGAGAGGAAAGGCTTTGGACACGGATGAGTGGAGGAGGATCTCAACCAAGCCATGGGCCTTCTAGGTCTTTAGTGCTATTGTAGATATATATATATTAACAATAAAATTTTTGTTTTCTAACAGTCAATTGTTATTTACTCGAAGAATTTCTTATGTAAGATGGCAATATGTTTATACTGCCAGTTCGGCAATGAACTCTCAAAATCAAGAGAGAAAAATGGCGGTTGTTATTTAAAAAGAAATTATGACGTCATTACTCAAAGAAAACTGATGGTTGAAAATTTTACTGCTATGCAAAAATGTGTATTTTTATCAAATAAAGTTGATCTGTTCCTGGATTTCGACAAAATTTTATTTCCCTTTTAATGAATCTATTCCATACTTGAGGCGCGCCCTGTATATGAAACGTTTATGTTTGTTTTTGACTTCAGCATTTTTCCAAAATCTACGACTTCGTAAACACTAAAGAGAATTTATTATCATTATTTGTAACTATTAACACAAATTTGTTATCAAATCTTTACCACGTGGGAAGTATATTTTCGAATCCACCGGTGGTACAACTTGCGATGCCGTTTTGAGCTAGCTAGGCGCTTCCACACACGAAATATGAATAATATATTCATAACTTTGACTTCCTCCCGGTGTCCAATTACCAGAATATCGTATTTTACTGCCATATAAAATAATAGTAAATCTTCCCGTTTATGATTACCATGTGGATGATGGCGGCTGTTAAAGTAGCGCGGCGAGACATGATTACCAATTTAGGAACAAATTATTATTATCGGGTTACAGATGGTCGAATTTTGATGGCTTATGTTACGTATAGCGCGTTTATCTTTCAACTATCGTTGTTCACGTATTTTTCAACGCGGAACTGGAACATCACCACACAGAAAAAGGTGTATGAAGAATATGATTATGAACATAAAAGTACGTGGATTGGCAAAACAATATCCATTCAGATACATTTAGAAAGACAACGAAGGTCTGTGAGCGTAAGAAACATGTAGGTTTAATATTGGTCCTGTGTCACTTTATCCTATATTTACCATACATTCGGATTCTATATTATCTAGAGACAATTGTACAATATGTGTTTCAACACCATATTTTTATTGCCTTTATTATATCGAATAAGAGACTCTAACAAACGTATACAATTATAATAAGCAATAACGCCTTTTTCAGCAAAATTACGACGAAATTATCAACTAGATTTTTAAAGAAAAATCCTTGTAACACGCAAATAGCAATCTTTATTACTTTCAACTCTGAAATAAACGAGTAAACAGATTCATTTTTCCATTGCGCTCGTTTATATATATATATATACACACACACATACATTCAATGGAGATACATATCTCTTCGTTCGGAAATATCTACAATACATGAACATATATTTATATCCTACGTTCATTCCGATGCAATATCGATTTGAAACGAGAACGTGTACTGCATCGAACGAATTCCATAATCGTATTTCTATCTAGACGAAAGGTCATTGAAATGCTTTCCTGTCGATGCCAGATAGGATCTAGCCAGGGTGAAATGTAATATAACAAAATAATCATACAATACCGCGTCCGAAAGATTCGTACGATTGATACCTAGAAACAATGCTAGACAATGATATTGTCTATTAACATCTTAAGTATCTAATTGAATTTTTGCATCGCGATGCATAAATATTTATAGATTACTGGAGCCTTTGATTTGCATAGGGAAATGACAAGCATTAATATTATAGAAAATTAGCTTGTTCATTGTGTTGTTGTGGGCAATGATTGACAGGAGATATTTACAACTAATTGTATGGACTGTGAAGGGTATGTATGGGAAATATAACGTCCTCAGAAATTATATTCGGGAAAACCACAAACTTCTATCGAAATGCTTCTCGTGTTGAAATCCTCACTTAAATGTTGAAATATCTCTTCTGCTGGCAAAAATTACTGTATGGAGACAAGTGTAATCGTTATGTTGAAGAAATTGAATAAAATCATCTCAAGGATATATTTTCCTGATGAATACCTTTTATTTTATCTAGTTTGCGTGAAAAGTTTACACGAATTTTTTCTAGTTGTACATGGATTCGGATTTCGTGAACCGATATCGCATGAAAAACGGGTACCATCTATTGCGCACTTAGTCCTTAGTCCTTGTACAGTAATACAATTGGAAAAGTTATTGCACTAATAACATCGTCACATTTCAGAGCCATTCCGTAAAAAAACAGTGGAATTAAAGCAAGTTCGTATGTTAGTGACGGATGGAGCGTCATCATCATCAGTAGGAGACTGAAAACATATTTCCTCAATATCCTCCATATAACATGTTTAATACATGCTGTGTATCTTATAACCGAAACTATGAGACACCAATATTAGTTACCTTGTAGCTGACCCATTAATCAATGAAACAACGAAAGTTCATCTGAAATCTCGTAAGCGAATTCGAGATTTTTACAAATTGTGTCCAGGAATTCTGATACCACCATAAACTGTTACGAAGTGACAGGAACGTGGCTTGATGCAGTTTTGTATCATAACAAGCATTTCAACATAGTGACAGACGTAATTTTAACTTTAAACCCGCCAGATGCGAAGGCGATTAGAAACGAGAGAGTCAAGTCGCAACAAATGTAGGTGCTTATCATTTTATCATCAACTTATTGTGCAACATTGCGAGTTATCTCCGGTTGTATTAGGGATTTGCAAGACATCTGTTCGTCATTGAAACAATCAATAATATTTATAGGAACCTTGGAAGCCATATTAAATCTACTAATGGATTCTGCAGGCCAACAAGTATCTGAAAAATTACGCTGATTTTGCGGAAAGGCTGGTTGTATTGCCGAGTGATACTAATCAATATTTGAAATCTGAGACTTTTACTTAAGTTAATGCCGGACATTTTCTTTGTACACATAGAGACATTTTTAATGATAAACGGCGAAATTTATTAGATTCTAATATAGAAAACTACTTGATGGTCCGATTTTACAACAGGTCTGAAAATTAGCTACACTGCTTCCATAACAGGTAACGACGTTCCACTTCATAATTATTATTATTAGATAATAGTTGTTGCTTTTAGTAATGCCATTCAATTTTTAATGAAGGTGTAACTAACCTACATTTTTAGGTGAGTAAAAGTTATCATAATTTAATACTACCAATACAAGCCCATAGTTGCTCCCTTTCGTGACAGTTATGCATCTGTTTCGTGTTAGCCAACTCCAATAATAACCTTCTTCTAAATGAAGTGTTGTAAATATATGTGTACTTTCTTTGTCAGTACCCTTCAAATGAACCCTTTGCAAATCCCACTGATTCTAATTTGTAAACATTTTGAGGTTTGGTCAATTCTTAAGGGACTTCTATTTGGAATTTTGTCGTATGCTCTCAAGATTTCTACAAGTTTTGGTATGTGCTTCTTAATGATTTCCAAAACCCCGTCTAATGATAACACTGATAAGTACGAAAGTTCTATGGGAACGAAGACAACATTATATTGTTTAATTTGGGGTGAAGCTAACCGTTTGATCTACTTAAAAACCGTTACCATAAATTTTGTAATTCTCATTCTGACTCCTACTTCACAAAATAGTTTGACTGTACTACATATTTGTCTACAACAACTTGTTAAGAAATTGCGTGATCCAGCTTAAGTGTTTGTATTGGTTTTCAATTTCGTCACGTTTTGTGTTCTAATATTTGTGAGATAAATATCAAATTTTGTGTTTTGCCTACAATTTAAAAAAAAAATGTAATATTATTTGTTGAATCTTGAAATTAAATATACGCGTGAGGTCTCCAGTAATTTGGCTACAATTTCTTTATTTCGTCAATTTTTATCAAGTAGTTCTTCAACCCCAACGTGAAAATATTTTTCTTAAACCGTCATCAACTTTCTCCCACTCGTGTGTGACCTACCAAATTCATGCATTTGATCTAAAGCCAAATAAATAAGCCAAATAAGCAAAAAGTTATTAACAATAACGGTTGACAACTACATTTTTATTTTTTGTGACTTACTGCGTTTTATATATGTACAATGTACATGTACATAAAAACGAAGCGATTTTTATCCTTATTACGCCAATAAATCTGAATACGAATTTCTACAACTGTGACGTCATTTTCAATTGCAAAATTGTGAAGGAAACAAACTCCACACTTTGCAAATAATAATCAGTTGTTAACAGTGACAGTCAAATACCAAATGTGAAGTGGTGAAATGCGTTTTCTAGAGCGAGTGGGACTGTTTTCTTTCGCGATCTTCAGTTTGAAGATGTCAACTTGGTTTTTTGAAATCAGGTGTTTGTGGGCATCGAAGCTGGTATGGTAAGTGCAGTTTCGGCATTTTTCTTCTTTTGTGGTGGTTGTGGTCTAACCCAAGGCCATGGTCTCACAATAAGTGGTTTATAGAACACTAACAAACACATATACAATTGAGGTTAACACAGACACACCCTTCTTGCCCCAATGTTGTTCGTACACAAACATCTTACAGAGGTATAAATAATTCTGACTTGCTTCCCTACTTATTATTTTCACGTTTATGAAACTTAATAATTAAGTGTATTGGGAACTAATTTTAAAAAATTGAGAAATAGCTTTCTGAGATACAAAAGTGGATTTAACATTCTATGATGGATCGTTCTAGGCTACCTATCTCTACGCACTTGCATCCATCTTTATTAGCCAGATTTATTACATACAAACAACTACTGAAAATATCATAATTACATACATGTTAGTCTACTGAAATCTTTCTCTCTCTCTCTCTACATCTTCTATTTTTCATAAATATATCTGATGGTGATCAATCACGGTGAAGTTTTACTTGATTTAATGAAGAAAGCTCAATCGAGCAATTCTCTTCATTTGTTTTAATAGGTGGATAAATTTATTTTTGGAGACATAAAAATGCAATATTGTTGAATCAACTCTTCGCTTATAGAAAGATTAAATCTTAGGCTAGCATTTTGTGTGATTTTTCCTTTCATTTATAACTAGCAAATAGAACAGTTTCTGGTTTTGTAACGTTTGTACTGCCTTCTTTACATTATGCACATTAATTTTGTGTTGGCTATGTTATATGTTGCTCGTGTGAATTCCTTTCTTCTCTAACAGCTTGCCGCACTTCTTCTATCCGCTTTCCTATTCCTACTAGCGCCACTTGCTTTGCATGCTTCTCTTGCACTTTCCTCTTGAGTAGTATTCCAGTTGTTATTTGTTGTGTAGCGCGTCGTTAACGTTTAACAGTGTCTAAGGAGAATAGAGGTGACCTTTGCAGTATTATGGATGCAAATATTTCTAAAAATTCAAGTCACATAGTTATCATAGCGGCTTTACGTAAAAACTTTTAAAAGTATTAGTAGTTACCCTTCTAAATTGCAGATTAGTACCAAAAGTATGTGTGTTGTGCATATCATTCTTTTGGGGTCCATTGAAAGTGCAAGCCAAAAAGTTTCTTCAAAACTATATTATTAATTTTCCATCTGATTCAATATCTGACAGCATCTGAAACTTTTGCTATTAACATCATACTTCCACGATAAGAAAAAGGACCACCATTAACCGATCCTCCATCAATTTTACGTTTAGAAGCGAAAGACACCTGTTTTGATAATTAATTAGCTCAAGGCAATTAATTAAAGCAAGAAATTAGTCTGCGTCAACGCCAACTTATAAATATTTATTAAAATTTTCCATAGCCATCTCTGACAGTTTCAACCACGTCTTCTCCTTCTTTTTCCCTTCGTTCATCTCCTTCCTTTCACGTCCATCCCTTGGTAATGAAAACTTAATTAAAAAATCTTCCGTTCCTGGAGTGGGCGCATATTTTGTTGTCGTCCTCCTCGTCGTTGAAATGCATCGAAGAAGGCCGCGTGCATTTTAAATACGCAACCTTTTAATTTACTTCCGCGAGATCTAGTTACTGAACGGAATACCGTCGCTCCCTTAATAATACTTAGGTGATGATTTATTTCTTAATCAAGTCAGCCTTGATAATGGATTTATCTGAACCCTTCGTTCGATGAGTTGCCCCTCACTGCCGTACTGTGGAGTGTTTCAGCGCCTGCCACCTACGTACGCCACGAGTGCAGTTGGTCATAGTAATGAGACTTAAAATGTAATCTCCTTGAATGCAGCGATTATTGGAATTTCGCGGAACGCTGTCTGCTGCTATCTATCTACGTTATGTCTTCGAGTATAACATGTATGCATGGGGAAGATGCGACGGGGTGAAGTTAACGAAATTATGAAAATAAATGATACGTCTAGGATGTCGACGTCCATTAGGTAATTGATGTCGGGGCACTTCTGATAAGTTCTCGGTCTAGTGGGAGTGTGTAAGTAGTTATTGCAGTATGTATTTGGTGTATGTCTTATACAAATTGAGACAAAATATTTTATGTAAATTATGCGAAAATGAAATAGAAATCAATATCCTATAATATGCAACAACGATGAACTGAAGTTTAGAAATAAAGGGTGATCCAACGGTTACCATTGAAACTTTTCTTAAATTAAACACACATTTTGAGTGAACATCGGAAATCTTTATTGGATCTGAGAGTTTGACTTGGCAATTATACTCCGAACACAATATCGTTCATATGACCACCACGATTTTATGTAGAGGCATCAACCAGAAGTGAATCTTTTTGCAAAAATGCATCAATGGCATTCACGGCAGCTTAAATGATGTCTTTCAGATGCTCAAGTGCGGATTTTTGGTATATAATTTACATTTCAAATAACTCCAAAGAAAGTAATCCTAAGGAGTTAGATTGCATTATCTTGGAACCTCGCCGTTTCTGGGAATGATGGGATCACCAACAACGATCCTTTCACGACTTGTGCGAAATGTTGGGCCGTTTTGTTGGAACCAGAGCTGATTGACATCTATTTCGTTTAATTTAACCCTTTCATGCCCGAATTACTTATTAAATGTGTAAAATGTTGCCAACAGGCAACTGTGGGCATGAAAGGGTTATGCCATGAGACTTCCCTCAGCATATTACGGTAATTCGATGCCATTGGCCCATTAAACGCACCAAATAGTCATTTTGGTCGGGAACATTGGTTGTTCATGAGTCACGTGAAACTTCTTCGAGTCCCAAATTCGACTATTTTGCTTGTTCACAGAGGCACCGAGGTGAAAATGTGCTCCGTCGCTGAAGGTGATTTTCGATGAAAAACCATTACCTCTTTCCACTACTCAATTAGCGAATACGACGCTATAAATGGTAAAACGACTTAAATTATTGAATTAATTGAATTTTGTAAGCATGCAGATGAAGAACTTTAGTTAAAATCCTTTGCGTGGTGCCATACGAAAGGGCCAGTTGCTGCAACCTATAAGGAATTGAAGTGTATGTTTTCACTCGCTGCAGAAGTGTTTACGTTTAAAGGGACTAGACGAGGATTTTAATACCCAAGTCGCAGGGGTGCTGGTTCTTCACGTATTATTGACAAAAGATTAGACCTGCCTGTGCTCTTAAAATTGTAAACAATTAGTATTTTATAGTTAGACATACATCTTTTAGAGCTGAAATATGCAGCTTTCGAAATAGTTTTCGATCCGACCAAAAAATTAACTTTAAGCCATCTTGAAAATAAGTACCGAACACCCTTAAGGAATCGATACATGACTAGTTTCGCCCATCCAGCAACCATTTCTTCTATAAGAACATTGTCACGTGTTAAATCACGATAGTAGCGCACAGTTTTTTCGTATTTAAACTTAACATGATGAACAAATTGTCCAATTCGCTTAAAATACAATTTAGCAATATCTAGCTTTCAGTTTCATTATTCCCTAATTTGTTTCCCATTTTATTTTCCAATCGAATGTTCATTGAATAATGTGCATCCAATATAATCAAAGAACAAATCTTAGAAGGCAATTGTATAATACAGTACCTATTCTCACCATCAACTTCTTCCTCTTTGTATTCATCTTAAGCAACGTTCTGCGTTAGAAATGAGTACATTTTGGAGGAAGAAATTTTATTCGCCAAAAACTTTCCTAAATTTTACATCGTCGAACAATAGAAAACAGCACCCTACATATTCTGAGTCATACATTTAGCGTCGACTTTTTCCAATATTTCATGTGGAACATTATTTCTCCATTGAAAATAGCATTTCCGCGATAGAAAAATACGACAATTTAAGTAATAACTCACAGTTTAGATGGGACGTTGCACTTTTCTCCAAAACAGTAAGCCAAGCGTAAGAAACAGCCCGTTAAGCACTTAGGCGTCGGTAGTGATGATGGAGGACCGAAACTACGTCAGGTTTAGAAGGAAGCTGGCTAAAATAATGGAGAAATGATTCGCCGAGGTCAGCAAATAACCTTCGCGTAAATTTTGTAATAGTTGTGGATTATGAAACGTGAATGTCCTTTTCTTTTCTCCAAAGGTGTCGGGAAATATTTATATATGTAGTCGACTTCACATAAGCTGCGAGCAGTTAAGGGTATCCACAATTATCGTAAGTCAGTTTGGCACGTCGAGCGCTAGTCGCATGTACATTTCATACAGGATACGAGCGCTTATGAGTTGTGGTGTATTAAAATACAAAATGCGATAAGTTTAACGTGCTCTTTTATACAAGTACATTCCCGGTACTATACTCTGAAATTGAAATAGTATTTACGACTATTTACGGGCTTGTTCAGGTACTTACCGCCGGCTTATCGTTGTAGTTACATCTAAAAACTTGTCACAGTAACTATTAAAACGTATTGTAATTTAAATGCGTCCCTTTTATTTCCACTTATTTATACGACGCGCCGTTTTATGATATTGCGTGCGTTTTACGTTGGGTAATGGGGAATCGTTTCCTATTCTTCTTTCCTACTTTGATTTTAAAAGTGCAATAAGATTAAAGCTGGCAAGGAAATATGGTAAAATGCAGTTTGTGTCTTATGAAATGCGTCGTAAATGTATTCGCTTGTAATTTAATTCACATTGAGGACAATGCAAGAAGGCATTACAGAAAAACTGAAGTGGGATTACGAACGCAATTTAACAAAGGGAACTGTTGGTGGTGTTGCAGTATCCTACGGTCCACATTGTAATATTTGGCATTTTTTGGGTGCAGTAACATAGATAGCTGGGCACTTTCTGGCTATTTGTATGCAACAGGAAAGTCAATAACCTCGAAAGAAACTGGAATGGAGTCGCGTAAGTTTCCATGCGATGGTTTTGTATGATCTAAGAAGTTCAATTTAACAACAATATTCGGATCTTACTTAGAGGTTAGTATCTGTACAGACAGCAGAGAAGAATCAGAGATCAAAACCGTGATTATATTGAGAAAGATCTAATTTCCTTTATTCTTCATACGAACTTCTAAGGGTCTTCTCGAAAACCGTAAAACTACAATATATAGAACTACACAACGATGGTGAGATGTGAAAAGACAACGGAGGAGATATAGAACTACACAACGATGGCGAAGTGTGAAAACACAACGATTTTTGGTGTGAAAGCCCTCGGGTTCGAGTCTCGGTCGGGACGATAGCGATACCGTCGTGTTACTAAATTCCCAAACTTGAATCTTCGCTATTTCCTTTGGGCTAGCACGTAACGCGGAACTTCCGTATCCATCACGTTTCCTACTTTTTCTCTTAGTGTTATCAATTTTATCAAAAGTTTTAGAAGCCAGTAACATACAACCTCTCGGAGTGAGTGATGTCTGAATTATGAATCAAGAAACAGCAGGAGCGAACAGATTTGAAAGAAGGCTACTATGACGAATATAGGAATCTGTAGTATGTGTAGTAGAAGGGAGAACGGAGATCACAATAATTATTATGATTTATCTTAACAGTTACAAGAATCTAATATATAACGCTTTATTACAATCAAGGTACTACAATGGGAGGTGGTACATTAAAGCACTAGAACACCTAAACTTCTGGCACCTCGAGTAATAAGTGCATTGACATTTTAAAAGTATAGGGCATATTCTCCCATAACTCGCGTCTATGATTTACTTAACTTGGCATCGATTCCACCCACCTCACCCCATGATCACACGTGTTAGTCTTGTCACAGGCCAGAAGTAGTTTCGACAACTTGTAGGTAGTACTTTAGATTAGTAAGAGTTTATAATTTCAATATGATTATTACACAGCACCCCAAGGGGTTCATATACTTTTGTGCCTCATGTACCAGCCGCTTCTAAAGAAAGCCAACCTGACGACAGAAACTGATCAATTCCAAGAAGCAACCTGAGGGAAGGTATTCCAGCTTACAAAAGCCATTATTCCTCTTATTTCTCTCCCCTAAGGCTAAATGTCTCTAAGTATTTAGAACAATATTTTACCCACAGTTTCCCTTCTTTGATAAGAAACATTGATATGCAAGTAAGTGGTAAACTTGCTTTGAATAAGATAAAAGAAATATAGAGTCGCTGGACGTACGACTTCACGATGATACGATTATTTAAAAGGCAATAGCATCATCGACGGCTTTGTACTGAATGGAGATACTAAGGTTTCTTGTAAACTCGTTTTAATTTAGTGATAGTTTAAAATTTTCCTGGTACAATAGATTATTAATTAGCTTTAAATCTCTTTTATGCCGTTTGAAACACTCCCAAACTTCATCTTCAAGGAGAACATACTTGTTGTCCTTCTATCTTCCACGTCGTTCCTTTTCGCTTCTTTGTAAAACGGTGCAGGTCCAAAAATCATTCCTTTACAAGCCAATCGACAGTTTTGTTGCCTTTAAACTCAACATAGGATACCACTCATTATTTGTTTAAAATTTGCAGTTAAACACAATTTTCAAACTATAAGGAGTAAGCATTTGGGATTTGGGGCTCACTTAGGTTCTTCCTTTCACAACTTCCATTGACCGTATTTCTGATAATTCGGGTTCCTTGATAGCGTGGATGTCTATGAATTTCTGTAAAGTATAATAATAGTTGTTTCCAAATAGCAGCACAGTCTAAAATGTTGCTAGCAATACTCTTAAAAATAATTTAGGAGACGGGCAAAAACAGCCTTGAGTAACTGCAATATTTCTTGGTTTGCTTTCCTTTTCGATGTTCGTCCACTTCTAGGTTTGCCATTCGTTTTCCACACAGAGCCCAGTTAGTCTAAATTTCCGCAATGAAGTTTCTCTCATGTATTGTTCTATAAATGAAAATGCCATTCGTTTCCCTTTTGGTTCTCATTTTCCGTTCATTACATTCATCTCATCATACTATGGAAATGCGCTGTTTTGAGACTATAATGGTAGGGAGTCAGTTACTTTCAAAGGTCCTTTTCCCTCCTCTGACCTATTTGGGTTGCCAATTGTCGACTGTAATGGGTGCTTCTTAGTTATTTGGAGCTATCTTAAACCTTTTGTCATATAACCCCAATTGACGATTAGCCTCGAATTATCAAGCCTTCGGTAAGGGACGCTACCAACAAACAGGCTAAGCTCTCCTATTCTCAAGGACTTACACATACGCCCCAGACCTGCATTCGACCCCCGTGTTGTTAGGATATATTTTCCGTGCATTTTCAGTCCTTTAACAAAAGCTGTAAGTTTTCAAGGAGAATCGCTGCCCGCAATGTTACTGTTTCCTGAAGGCTGCGATTCCCTCTTGCTAGACTACTGAGCCTACATACGCTCAGAGTCACCACTCAACTTTCGAAAATTTTATCTTTTTGTTTGTCTAGCCATTTGCTCCATATTATTTACGCTAATGATTGGTAACTGTAGTTTCTCATTAAGATTTTAATATGGATGTCCAGGTGCAGGTGTTACTTAACCGTACGACCGATCGCAAACTTTAAATATTTGGTATGTTTGCAAGTTCTATTCAGCTCCATGAAGAAAAATCTAGACCTATGAGAGCACCCTGCCAATAATAAAAAGTATTGGAAGCTTTTTCATTAACATACCATGGTGATTGCTTTTAGGTTATATCAGATATTGACGCAATGTATATTTCACTAGGATTCTATCCAACAAACTACAGAAAATATACACGTATATCGATTAATAGACATTACAATTGTACATACAATTATATTCTCCTCTATCTGGGTATATAACCAGTTTGAATCGACTGCTTTCTTTTGATTATTGATAGTCTTCTGGATAACTTTCCTATCTCACATACGATTACGGGTTTTACGCCGCGCCCAGTTAACAAGAGGCAATATCACAATGTCATTTGTAGATATTACCTTTCGCGGTCGTAACTCAAATGCTAATACTATCGCGAAAACGTCGGCGAGAACGCGCTCTTGACGAAGCGTTATTGGCTTCTAAAAGGAGCTTGCGGCAAAGGCGTAATAAGGAAATGTAATGGATAGTCTTAGTGGTAGTAAATTATTTAGCGTTCCCAAGTCTGTAATCGACAGTTTTTGCAGTCTATTAAGAAACACGTTCCAGAAAATTGAATACGCTTCGTATTCGAAGATCTCCATCGAACACACACAGCCAGGCATAGATTTGCGAGATGATAAAGTAGATAGCGGTTTGATTTTTCTTGGTGACGGTAACTAGATAGTTAATTATAATATCGATATCGTAAGACGAAAGACGTTTTGAGATTGGAAAAACTAAGAAGTGTTGTGGCGGGAATGACACAACTAAAAATTTAGAAACGTATTTCAGACTACAGCTTTGCTCTTTAAAGCACTCTACTTGTTTGAGTACTTTTAATTCGTCATATTTGTTGTTACTATATAGTTTAATTCTTTGATATAAAGAACAATACATTGTTTGCCAACTGTATATCGTACTGAAAATGGATTTAGTTTCTCGGCTGGTTTTCATTGCCCTTCAATTGTATGTAAATTCGTCACATAAATAGCAAACTATTTCGATGCTATAACTGCAACTCAAATGGTATGCCACAAAATTCCAAATGACCTCTTCCACTATAGACAGCGCGTGTTAAAAGTTGAATTTAAAGCGGACCTATAAAAAGTAATCAAACCCACACTAGGGATTTAAGCTTCGCTCTCATAAAATTGAGTTACCCCAGCGCGCCAAAGAAATACTATACACCGATTTCTTCGTCCGTTGTGTAGTGACGGTAGCGCAACTTCGCGATAGACAGGCCATAAAAACATGTCACCCTTGTTAGGGTCAGGGTTCTACATGAATATTGGATTATGTAAAGTGTGCCTCCGGCCTAACCCTAAAACAACCGAGCATTTTTCTCCTCCGGCGTCTTTCTTTCGGTTTCGTACGCGTATCCATCAATTTTCATGAGAATCCAAAGCGGCAACTGAAAAATTAACATAATGAAAGAGGTCTTACTTCTTCTCTCTATTCTCTCGCGAGGTGAGCGATAGAAGTCTTCCGCGCTCGGATGGCTCCCCAGCCACGAAAAATATACATAAGGTAAGCGGCTCAATCACGAAATCTCTCTTCGAAAGAAGTTTCGAGAGCCGCTTCACCGATTGGCGAAGGGAGAACTTCCTCAATAACTTACCCTCCGATATTATTTTCATTCCGAAACATCAATTTCTTCACACCGCGGTATAAAATATGATTTTATATACGTGCGTACGCCGCCCTCTAGGCGCGATGTAAATACATAAAGGATCTCAACTTTGTAGCGATATTCTATGCAGTCGAGGGAACAAGAAAAAATTGTAACGTAGTAAAAGTTTTTATGTCCTTCCGTAGTCTTCGGCTATAGTGTTTTTACGATTCTGTTTGTCGCGGTCGCTTTACTGTATGTCGTTCGGCGACAAGACGACAATAAAATGTATTTGTTCATTGAAATAAAAAAACGAAAAGTTTAAAATTTGTGGTTACTAAGCAAGCATACTAGAACGGTTTAACTTTTAAAGATAGATTTCATTCAAAGAAATTGTATAACAAAATACAAACAAACAATACAGCGGTTTGATCATATACTTTCTGTCGACACAGGTTTCACTTTATGTCCAGACCTCAATGTTGGTTGCAAACTTATTATTCTGAGCAAGAAAAAAATAAAGGAATAAATATTGCGCATGAACTGTGTATTGTTCCAATTCTATTAGTCGACATCGCGAGGCATCCCATAACTTCTTTCATTCATCACTTCTCAATTAAAGATGAGAGCAGTGTGGTTTTCGGGTTATGCCAGTTGGTGTGGTAACTATAAGAAACATTTCAAATTTATTCCAAGCCACAAATTTCTTGTATATTTTCTTAATTCTCGACGGAAAACCACCGTATCGCATGTGCATACATCAGAGTTCATAGTTTTCCACTAAAATCACACCATCACCAACACCCACAGAAAATTTAATCGCGGGCGCACTCGAAATGCGCAAATTTTAATCGACACATGGAAGCCTTTACTCGCAGTGCGCAACATAATTAGGAGAGTTAGTTAATGCAACGCACGAACTACGCAAACGGCAATTAACTCTTCCAAACCAGTCTAACTTCACCAAATTGGAGAAAATCAACCGAAAGCTGTTTTTCAGCATAAAAGGAAACATTCTACCGAGGAATTTCTTTTTCCAAGAGCTCCACAAAACCTATCCAACTCTACAAAATCTCATCGAGAGGTAAAAAGCAATCGCCTTAACTAATTTACGCAATTTGAGTGCCTGATTAGATAAAGATTATTGCTGCTGAAGAGAAGACAAGAAATAAACTTTGCATCGAATTCAGCCAATTTAAGAACTGCTAATCAAAAGTAACATAATTAGCTTTTATCTAGCATTCCTCAAAGTGATCAATTTGTAAAATATTGCAATAGTGACCGCTATTTAATCCGACACTCAAATTGCCCAAAGCCATTAAGACGATTAAAACACTGTTAAATAACATAATTAACTCATCAGTAGTAGTATCAAGTAACGAGCTCTTGGCATTAACTTCTGGAATATTTCAGTTTTTCGTATTTGACACCATTCAAACCTTTCCGGTCGAGTAGCGAGTCAGCTCTAAAACTTCTGGCTTGTATGAGCATGGAGTCCTCGTTAGGTGCATGATAGTTCGTACCTGTGTAAGTGCCGCTTTTAAAACCCCACATTACGTATATGATTGGTTTTCATTGGTGCTACAATTGTACTTACATATAATTGTTTGCCACGATTTCCAGTCTAATTGTGAATCGTTTGGTGGTGGCTGTATCAACTCACATTCCTATATTCCTTTGGTGATTTATTCAGGGTAGATTTTAAGAATTCACTTCGAGATTTAAGGCCAGGAGACTTTTGAGGTAGTTGATTCCAAAAAGGGTGTGGTGCTGATGAAGACATTCATAAAACTAATATGGCTATATCGCGTAGAACTCTGGCGATGTGCCAGTAAATTTGCCGATACTACTCACATTTTTAGTATTCCCGATGTAGAGGACTCAATAACTGGAAGAAGTAAAAGGCATCATGACAAATTGTAAAGTCATGGTAACCCACTGCTACATCCACTGTTCCAAGTATAAGATGGTAGAAGGCTTACAAGAAACTGACCAGCAGACCTAAAAGATTATTAATAAGGTCTTGTCACTGAAGAAGAACTCACCAAATTAATTTCAAATGCTTAGCACATTAACTTATGGAATAAATTGTAATTCTGATTGCTAATAAATGGACACAAAAGAAAATTTTCTCAGCGGACACTGTACTTACTACTCAAATTTAGAACAGGTATATTCTGCTGTGAAAAAGCATTGCTTGAGAAGTCGTTCGAACTTTTGCTGTCGCTCCCTACTTGCTATTAGAAAGCTCTAAAATGCTTTTTGGTTCCTAGCTTTTGCAGGTGTTCGATTCTGTACAACGCCTAAATATTTTGGTTTATCTATGTGATCTAACGTGATCCCAGGTGACCCAAAGGTATATGTTTGTTTTTGTGTGTGAAGGTAGAAAGTCCTGACCTAAGTTTTCGAAGGGTATGTTGAAGATAATTTGCCTGATAGTAGTCCCATATGGTAGAAAGCGCTGTTTCCAATTAGTTTCCAACGGTTCCAAAAGTTTTACCTTGTGCTATGATAGCTAAGTCATCGGCAAGTACAAAGCATATTTTTATTATTTTTAGTGTAAATTTATCGTCAGTACTCAGAATGAGGAAATTGAACCTAGAACACTCCCTTGTGCAAACCCATCCTTTTGTAGCCTTTCCTTGTCCGCTAACATGACATAGAACACCATTTTCGATTACAATCTGTAATAGAAATCCAACGTACAACGCGAAAATCCACTAGGGTTTTATGTAATTTGTCCTACTCGATTTGTTCGGAGAACTTTAATGTTCGACTTATACAGGATTTACTAAGTCTCAACAGGGCTTGCTCTGGTCTTGAATGCGACTTTTGTGTGATATAATATATAGAATTTAGACAAGTGAGAAAGCATAAATATTGGGTGGTTGCTTTTGGAGTGTTTGGATTTTGCTATGATTTTAACTGTCCTCTAGCGTTTGTAATATGTGGATGCAACATACGTTACAAGTACCTAAACCCAAATATTTAATCCGTTTGGTACACTACCGTTGCCCTTGCGTCTTTCACGGAGTTAAAATAATTTAATATAACTTTGTTAACGTTAACATTACACGGAAAAATGTAACAGAAAACAATTTATTTCACACCCCTCCTTCCCCAAACAGCTATGTTTGGGTTTAGGAATCCTTGCGCCGGTTTGATTCAGTTATCACCAGTATTTGAGATCGCAAAATAGCTATCGAGGCTGAATCCTAATTTCAAAGTTTTACTGATATTCATCAATGTAGTTTTTAATTTTGTAACAGAAAATGATGAGATATACAGCTGCTCTATTATAAAAGACTTGATAAACTGGAAGTGCACGTACATTGAAACTTTCACTAATAAATTACTGATTAAATAGTAAGTGTATCAGTGTGCCGATAAAAGAAATTGTTTTGAGAATAACGAAAGTAATTGACCGGGACTTTTAACTTACCTTGTATATTATGCAGTTGACTGGTTAACGTCCAGTCCTCTAATGAGTAGTCGTTTCTGTTTGTTTTATTATAGTCTCGTAAAGTGTTATGGTAATTAAAGTGACCCATAACAAATCGGGTTTTATGTTCATTGTTTCTTGTGGAGAGGAAGTTAAAATGTTTTCCTGCCATTTTGTACACGGATATTACCGTGCCATTTGCAATTCCTATAGGTAAAACCACAATATCGTTATTTGTGGTTTTATTAATTGATGTAATTGTCAGATCAGGTTTCGTGACGAAAACACATCCACAAGTTGAGCGAAGTGCTTCTATAATTAAGCATACTCTGTGCATATTTGGTGTATTGCATACTCGCCGCTGTACGTCTCCTGTAGACAACGAACATGACATCCACATAATTTATAGTATAATTAACTGAAGGGCGTTGTCTAAGTAGAAATATTTTCTGGGCATCATCGGATTGTAGTTAAACAAGGTTTCGATGATCACGTTGCTAGCTTCTACAATTATGTAAAGTGCTTAGATAATTTCAGAAAAGCTGGCAGGATCATCAGTAAAACGTCAAATATTTTACCCCGACAACGACAATACTGGAAGATATTTCTACGGTAGGCAACCGCTGTGAAAGCCTTAATTCAACGTTGGCATTTACTGATTTTGCTCATGTCTGATGTATGATCCCGCTTGTTCCTTGTAATTCATTGCGACTCAGATAGTTTGCTCCGGTCATTGAAGAATTATTTGCGCTTTTGAAACCAAAGATGTGAAGAAACTAGAACTATAAGTCATTTCTTTGAGAATTGTGTTATAATAGAATTGAACTTACATACATGGATATATTCAGACTAATGCAATTATATCAAACGCAAGTGAAGCTGTACCTCATCTGAAATGTCTACTTATTGACCCCAACGTTGTCTTCTTTAATGTACAACAGCGTTTTAAAGAATTACACCCTTAATACCCCATTAAGTAAACTTTACTGTTGATTTTCTTAATTATAAGCAACACTTTCGCCTCACACCTCTTCCTCTGCACCACTTCCTCCATCGCGTCTCATCCTATTCACTTCTTTGTGGCGTTCAAAGAATTTCAACAGTGTTGGAACTGCTACACCGCTAAGCAGTTCAGTAATGTCATTAAAGGGATTTTCAAACAAACCGGTAGAATTTCCTAACCCCCTTCTTCTTCGACGCACCCTCATTCACCGGAAGCTCGTAAGTGAGTCAAGTGCCACCTCCACCATCATCACCAGCAGGAGTGGCAGAAACACCCTTCTTCTTCGCCGCGGCTGACGCCGCTACCGCAACAGCTACCACCTTTGACGCCCCGTGAAGTGTGATCGAGCCGCGATCCTTTCCCCCTAGATGCGAATTTCTACCTCCTGTATCTCCTGCTAGTAATCTCGAAGTTCATCCTGTCAGCGAGTAATGGCAACGCGCCGAACAAATTATTACACTTCCGCCGGGTCTCCACCCCCCATTCCCGACCCACTCCAAACGGTCCTCTCTTAATCTGAAATCTTTGCCGATTTATGCAGCTTCGAATGACTCTCTATCGATCTGTAATTTTTCTAGGGGAGGATATGAGTGCTTCTGCAATGCTAGTACTTTTGTGGGGAGTATGAATTTGAAAATCAGAAGATAAGTTGTGTAGAGCTTGCGTGTTTTCGGATGGTACCGATTCAGTTCGCTTCCATTCAAACATGCCTGAGCTTTATATTGTTATCGTAAATTTCGGATAAATAAATTGTTGAAGAAAGAAGACAAGTGATATGAATTGATTTCTCTTGAATCAAAAGCTAAAAAGAACTGCAAGCCGGATCAATAATTGTGTTCGTTCTTTGATAAGTGAAATAAAAGAAACTATATACATACATCCTCCAATGCGTACATCAATATATAACAATTTCCTTCAAACCCATCATCGTCTATTTATAGATATCCTCGTTTCATTGACAACAGTATTTATTTATAATATACATGACTCATGGACAATAAACATAATTTTATCGTTCAACTGACGCTTTTTCTCGCATATAGTGTCAGTTCATTTGAAAAATAATAATTAAATACACAACTGAGAACAATTCCAATGTAACCAACTTTCGTTAATTTATCGAATTTGCTACTAATAAAACTTTCTCATTGTCATTCATTTCGGTGATGATACTTTAAATTATATACAATCTAACTTCGCCAGTTTGGAAGCACTTCAACGGTACGATGTTAGAACTGGAGGAACTAAAACGTATCAATCAGTAGGGATAGTTCCGTTGGGGGTGGCTGCGGTTGCAGGCACTTGTTCATAGCGCCGGCGGGCCCATTTAGGGCACCTTATTTGATTTTCGGGTTCACTCGCACGAAGAAATTGAAATATATATTGGATTATCGGAGACAGTTTTGACCAGTGCGAAAGAAATGGCGAAAGTTTAATTGAATGTGCTGAATTCCTTTATTTCAAAACGAATTCTTTGTACCCGGAGGAAATATTTTTCTGAATTATACTTTCATTCAGATGTTGATTGCCGATCGAAAAAAAAAGAATTAATGAATACCCCCTTCTGTTATTAATTAAAGAGAAATTCAACACATGAATTGTACTCCCAATCCAAATTGTATGCAGGTGCGCTTTAGAATTTCGTTAGAATCGTAAAAATTACGACTTTGACATAAAAGCTCCATAAGTCGACTCATAATTTTTTCTAATACAATCAAGTACATATATTTATATACGAACTTCGAGCAACGGTGTGATACTAGGTTCTGCTTCAGACTTGAACACAGTGCAACGGCAACTTTTGAAAAATTTAGCTGGTCCTACGAAGACAGTGTTTAGTCAAGGGCCCAGATGTTTGGTTGGTTTAAGGCATTTGCAAAAGGAAGAGAGTCAATTGAAGATGAATCTCGCAGTCGAAGGCCTTGTGTTTCAAGAATCGACGCAAATGTATCACACAGTGTGGGGTCTTGTGCGTTCAGATGCTGACTTTATATCACACCACCCTTCATTAGACCTCGGCCAACGAATTTCTGGATGAGGAAGCTGCTCAAAAATGGGTCCGAGAAACATTAAGCAAGACCAAACGGACATGAGGTTTGTGGAATTTCTAGAATCGATTGAAGATGATCCCTATTTTCTAGAACGTGTCATTACCGGTGACGAGATTTGAAGCAAGTGAGAAAAGTACGATTCGAAAGCAAGCAACAGAACATGAAACAGCACATTCCAAGCTCTCCAAAGCCAAAATCAAGCAAGACTGAACAAGTCAGAGATCAGGAGCCTGCTGATTTGCTATTTTGTTAGCCGGGGAATCGTTCAAAAACAATTTGTGCCTCCAGACCGAAACAAGCAGATTTGGATCGGCGCCCGACCATTTCTAATACATTTCGATATGTAGAATTGAGTGGTGCAAGAAATTATGAAATCGTTTTAATACTTTAGGAGATATGGGCCTTTTCACGGTCGCTTCCGGTCCGTTGGTCATACACGATTTTGACGATTTGGGCCTAAATAAGCAGATTTGGATCGACGCCCGACCATTTCTAATATATTTCTATCTGTGGAATTGGCTGGTGCAAGAAATTCTGAAATCGGTTTAACATTTTAGGAGATATGAGCCCTTTTACGGTCGCTTCCGCACCGTTGGTGATACATGATTTTGACCATTTTGGGCCTAAATAAGTATATCTGGATCGGGGCCCGACCATTTCTAATACATTTTGATCTTTAGAATTGAGTGGTGCAAGAAATTTTGAAATTGGTTTAATAGTTTAGGAGACATGGACCTTTCTACGGTCGCTTCCGGTCCCTTGGTCATACATGATTTTGACGACTTTGAGCCTAAATAAGTATATTTGGATCGGGGTCCGACCATTTCTACTACATTTCGAACTGTAGAATTGACTGGTGCAAGAAATTTTGAAATCGGTTGAATAGTTTAGGAGATATGGGCCTATTTATGGTCGGTTCTGGTTCGTTGGTCATACATAATTTTGACGATTTTGGGCCTAAATTTTGAAATCGGTTGAATAGTTTAGGAGATATGGCTCTTTTTACGGTCGCATCCGGTTCGTAGGTCATACATAATTTTGACGATCTTGGGCCTAAATAGGTATATTTGGATCAGGAGCCGACCATTTCTAATACACTTCGATCTATAGAATTGACTGGTACAAGAAATTTTGAAATCGGTTTAACAGTTTAGGAGATATGGGCCTTTTTACGGTGGCTTACGGTTCGCTGGTCATACATGATTTTGACGATTGTGAGCCCAAATAGGTATATTTGGATCGGGGGCCGACCAATTCTAAAACATTTCGATCTGTAGAATTGACTGGAGCAAGAAATTTTGAAATCGGTTGAATAGTTTAGGAGATATGAGCCTTTTTACGGTCGGTCATGGTTCGTTGGTCATACATAATTTTGACGATTTTGGGCCTAAATAGATATATTTGGATCGGAGCCCGACCATTTCTAATACATTTCGATCCGTAGAATTGACTGGTGCAAGAAATTTTGAAATCGGTTTAACAGAGTAGGAGATATGGGCCTTTTTACGGTCGCTTCCGTTCCGCTGGTCATACATGATTTTGACAATTGTGGGCCTAAATAGGTATATTTGGATCAGGGCCCGACCATTTCTAATACATTTCGATCTGTAGAATTGACTGGTGCAAGAAATTTTGAAATCGGTTTAATAGTTTAGGAGATATGGGCCTCTTTACGGTCGGTTCTGGTTCGTTGGTCATACATAATTTTGACGATTGTGGGCTTAAATCGATATATTTGGATCGGGGGCTACCAGTTCTAATACATTTCGATCTGTAGAATTGACTGGTGCAAGAAATTTTGAAATCGGTTGAATAGTTTAGGAGATATGGGCCTATTTACGGTCGCTTCCGGTCCGTTGGTCATACATAATCTTGACAATTTTGGGCCTAAATAGGTATATTTGAATCACGGGCCGACCATTTCTAATACATTTCGATCTGTAAAATTGACTGGTACAAGAAATTTTGAAATCGGTTTAACAGTTTAGGAGATATGGGACTTTTTACGGTGGCTTCCGGTGCGCTGGTCATACATGATTTTGACGATTGTGAGCCCAAATAGGTATATTTGGATCGGGGGCCGACCAATTCTAATACATTTCGATCTGTAGAATTGACTGGAGCAAGAAATTTTGAAATCGGTTGAATAGTTTAGGAGATATGAGCCTTTTTACGGTCAGTCCTGGTTCGTTGGTCATACATAATTTTGACGATTTTGGGCCTAAATAGGTATATTTGGACCGGAGCCCGACCATTTCTAATACATTTCGATCCGTAGAATTCACTGGTGCAAGAAATTTTGAAATCGGTTTAACAGTTTAGAAGATATGGGCCTTTTTACGGTCGCTTCCGTTCCGCTGGTCATACATGATTTTGACAATTGTGGGCCTAAATAGGTATATTTGGATCGGAGCCCGACCATTTCTAATACATTTCGATCCGTAGAATTGACTGGTGCAAGAAATTTTGAAATGGGTTTAACAGTTTAGGAGATATGGGCCTTTTTACGGTCGCTTGCGGTCCGCTGATCATACATGATTTTGACGATTGTGGGCCTAAATAAGTATATTTGGATCGGGGTCGGACCATTTCTAATACATTTCGATCTGTAGAATTCACTGGTACAAGAAATTTTGAAATCGGTTTAACTGTTTAGGAGATATGGGCCTTTTTACGGTCGGTTCTGGTTCGTTGGTCATACATAATTTTGACGATTGTGGGCTTAAATCGATATACTCGGATCGGGGGCTACCAGTTCTAATACATTTCGATCTGTAGAATTGACTGGTGCAAGAAATTTTGAAATCGGTTGAATAGTTTAGGAGATATGAGCCCTTTTACGGTCGGTCCTGGTTCGTTGGTCATACATAATTTTGACGATTTTGGGCCTAAATAGGTATATTTGGATCGGGGCCCGACCATTTCTAATACATTTCGATCCGTAGAATTGACTGGTGCAAGAAATTTTGAAATCGGTTGAATAGTTTAGGAGATATGAGCCTTTTTACGGTCAGTTCTGGTTCGTTAGTCATACATAATTTTGACGATTTTGGGCCTAAATAGGTATATTTGGATCGAGGTCCGACCATTTCTAATACATTTCGATCCGTAGAATTGACTGGTGCAAGAAATTTTGAAATCGGTTTAACAGTTTAGGAGATATGGGCCTTTTTACGGTCGCCTCCGGTCCGTTGGTCACACATGATTTTGACGATTGTGGGCCTAAATAAGTATATTTGGATCGGGGCCCGACCATTTCTAATACATTTCGAACTGTAGAATTGACTGGTGCAAGAAATTTTGAAATCGGTGTAATAGTTTTGGAGATATGAGCATTCTTACGGTCGGTTCTGGTTCGTTGGTCATACATAGTTTTGACGATTTTGGGCCTAAATAGGTATATTTGGATCGGGGCCCGACCATTTCTAATACATTTCGATCCGTAGAATTGACTGGTGCAAGAAATTTTGAAATCGGTTGAATAGTTTAGGAGATATGAGCCTTTTTACGGTCGGTTCTGGTTCGTTGGTCATACATAATTTTGACGATTTTGGGCCTAAATAGGTATATCTGGATCGGGGCTCGACCATTTCTAATACACTTCGATCCGTAGAATTGACTGGTGCAAGAAATTTTGAAATCGGTTGAATAGTTTAGGAGATATGAGGCTTTTTACGGTCGGTTCTGGTTCGTTGGTCATACATAATTTTGACGATTTTGGGCCTAAATAGGTATATTTGGATCGGGGCCCGACCATTTCTAATACATTTCGATCTGTAGAATTAACTGGTGCAAGAAATTTTGAAATCGGTTTAACAGTTTAGGAGATATGGGCCCTTTTACGGTCGCTTCCGGTCCGCTGGTCATACATGATTTTGACAATTGTGGGCCTAAATAGGTATATTTGGATCGGGGCCCGACCATTTCTAATACATTTTGATCCGTAGAATTGACTGGTGCAAGAAATTTTGAAATGGGTTTAACAGTTTAGGAGATATGGGCCTTTTTACGGTCGCTTCCGGTCCGCTGGTCATACATGATTTTGATGATTGTGGGCCTAAATAAGTATATTTGGATCGGGGTCCGACCATTTCTAATACATTTCGATCTGTAGAATTGACTGGTGCAAGAAATTTTGAAATCGGGTTAACAGTTTAGGAGATATGGGCCTTTTTACGGTCGCTTCCGGTCCGCTGGTCATACATGATATTGACAATTGTGGGCCTAAATAGGTATATTTGGATCGGAGCCCGACCATTTCTAATACATTTCGATCCGTAGAATTGACTGGTGCAAGAAATTTTGAAATGGGTTTAACAGTTTAGGAGATATGGGGCTTTTTACGGTCGCTTCCGGTCCGCTGGTCATACATGATTTTGACGATTGTGGACCTAAATAAGTATATTTGGATCGAGGTCCGACCATTTCTAATACATTTCGATCCGTAGAATTGACTGGTGCAAGAAATTTTGAAATCGGTTTAACAGTTTAGGAGATATGGGCCTATTTACGGTCGCTTCCGGTCCGTTGGTCATACATAATCTTGACAATTTTGGGCCTAAATAGGTATATTTGAATCACGGGCCGACCATTTCTAATACATTTCGATCTGTAAAATTGACTGGTACAAGAAATTTTGAAATCGGTTTAACAGTTTAGGAGATATGGGACTTTTTACGGTGGCTTCCGGTTCGCTGGTCATACATGATTTTGACGATTGTGAGCCCAAATAGGTATATTTGGATCGGGGGCCGACCAATTCTAATACATTTCGATCTGTAGAATTGACTGGAGCAAGAAATTTTGAAATCGGTTGAATAGTTTAGGAGATATGAGCCTTTTTACGGTCAGTCCTGGTTCGTTGGTCATACATAATTTTGACGATTTTGGGCCTAAATAGGTATATTTGGACCGGAGCCCGACCATTTCTAATACATTTCGATCCGTAGAATTGACTGGTGCAAGAAATTTTGAAATCGGTTTAACAGTTTAGGAGATATGGGCCTTTTTACGGTCGCTTCCGTTCCGCTGGTCATACATGATTTTGACAATTGTGGGCCTAAATAGGTATATTTGGATCAGGGCCCGACCATTTCTAATACATTTCGATCTGTAGAATTGACTGGTGCAAGAAATTTTGAAATCGGTTGAATAGTTTAGGAGATATGGGCCTATTTACGGTCGCTTCCGGTCCGTTGGTCATACATAATCTTGACAATTTTGGGCCTAAATAGGTATATTTGAATCACGGGCCGACCATTTCTAATACATTTCGATCTGTAAAATTGACTGGTACAAGAAATTTTGAAATCGGTTTAACAGTTTAGGAGATATGGGACTTTTTACGGTGGCTTCCGGTGCGCTGGTCATACATGATTTTGACGATTGTGAGCCCAAATAGGTATATTTGGATCGGGGGCCGACCAATTCTAATACATTTCGATCTGTAGAATTGACTGGAGCAAGAAATTTTGAAATCGGTTGAATAGTTTAGGAGATATGAGCCTTTTTACGGTCAGTCCTGGTTCGTTGGTCATACATAATTTTGACGATTTTGGGCCTAAATAGGTATATTTGGACCGGAGCCCGACCATTTCTAATACATTTCGATCCGTAGAATTGACTGGTGCAAGAAATTTTGAAATCGGTTTAATAGTTTAGGAGATATGGGCCTTTTTACGGTCGGTTCTGGTTCGTTGGTCATACATAATTTTGACGATTGTGGGCTTAAATCGATATATTTGGATCGGGGGCTACCAGTACGAATACATTTCGATCTGTGGAATTGAGTGGTGCAAGAAATTTTGAAATCGGTTGAATAGTTTAAGAGATATGAGCCTTTTTACGGTCGGTCCTGGTTCGTTGGTCATACATAATTTTGCCGATTTTGGGCCTAAATAGGTATATTTGGATCGGAGCCCGACAATTTCTAATACATTTCGATCTATAGAATTGACTGGTGCAAGGAATTTTGAAATCGGTTGAAAAAAAAAAGGTATATTTGGATCGGGGCCCGACCATTTCTAATACATTTCGATCCGTAGAATTAACTGGTGCAAGAAATTTTGAAATCGGTTTAACAGTTTAGGAGATATGGGCCTTTTTACGGTCGCTTCCGGTCCGCTGGTCATACATGATTTTGACAACTGTGGGCCTAAATAGGTATATTTGGATCGGGGCCCGACCATTTCTAATACGTTTCGATCCGTAGAATTGACTGGTGCCAGAAATTTTGAGATCGGTTTAACAGTTTAGGAGATATGGGCCTTTTACGGTCGCTTCCGGTCCGCTGGTCATACATGATTTTGACAATTGTGGGCTGAAATAGGTATATTTGGATCGGGGGCCTACCATTTCTAATACATTTCGATCCGTATAATTGACTGGTGCAAAAAATTTTGAAATCGGTTTAACAGTTTAGGAGATATGGGCCCTTTTACGGTCGCTTCCGTTCCGCTGGTCATACATGATTTTGACAATTGTGGGCCTAAATAGGTATATTTGGATCAAGGCCCGACCATTTCTAATACATTTCGATCTGTAGAATTGACTGGTGCAAGAAATTTTGAAATCGGTTTAATAGTTTAGGAGATATGAGCCTTTTTACGGTCAGTCCTGGTTCGTTGGTCATACATAATTTTGACGATTTTGGGCCTAAATAGGTATATTTGGATCGGGGCCCGACCATTTCTAATACATTTCGATCCGTAGAATTGACTGGTGCAAGAAATTTTGAAATCGGTTTAACAGTTTAGGAGATATGGGCCTTTTTACGGTCGCTTCCGTTCCGCTGGTCATACATGATTTTGACAATTGTGGGCCTAAATAGGTATATTTGGATCAGGGCCCGACCATTTCTAATACATTTCGATCTGTAGAATTGACTGGTGCAAGAAATTTTGAAATCGGTTTAATAGTTAAGCTAAGTTAGTTTAATATTAATAAATAGTTAGTAAATAATAGGAGATATGAGCCTTTTTACGGTCAGTCCTGGTCCGTTGGTCATACATAATTTTGACGATTTTGGGCCTAAATAGGTATATTTGGACCGGAGCCCGACCATTTCTAATACATTTCGATCCGTAGAATTGACTGGTGCAAGAAATTTTGAAATCGGTTTAACAGTTTAGGAGATATGGGCCCTTTTACGGTCGCTTCCGTTCCGCTGGTCATACATGATTTTGACAATTGTGGGCCTAAAGAGGTATATTTGGATCAGGGCCCGACCATTTCTAATACATTTCGATCTGTAGAATTGACTGGTGCAAAAAATTTTGAAATCGGTTTAATAGTTAAGCTAAGTTAGTTTAATATTAATAAATAGTTAGTAAATAATAGGAGATATGAGCCTTTTTACGGTCAGTCCTGGTCCGTTGGTCATACATAATTTTGACGATTTTGGGCCTAAATAGGTATATTTGGACCGGAGCCCGACCATTTCTAATACATTTCGATCCGTAGAATTGACTGGTGCAAGAAATTTTGAAATCGGTTTAACAGTTTAGGAGATATGGGCCCTTTTATGGTCGCTTCCGTTCCGCTGGTCATACATGATTTTGACAATTGTGGGCCTAAATAGGTATATTTGGATCAGGGCCCGACCATTTCTAATACATTTTGATCTGTAGAATTGACTGGTGCAAGAAATTTTGAAATCGGTTTAATAGTTAAGCTAAGTTAGTTTAATATTAATAAATAGTTAGTAAATAATAGGAGATATGAGCCTTTTTACGGTCAGTCCTGGTCCGTTGGTCATACATAATTTTGACGATTTTGGGCCTAAATAGGTATATTTGGACCGGAGCCCGACCATTTCTAATACATTTCGATCCGTAGAATTGACTGGTGCAAGAAATTTTGAAATCGGTTTAACAGTTTAGGAGATATGGGCCCTTTTACGGTCGCTTCCGTTCCGCTGGTCATACATGATTTTGACAATTGTGGGCCTAAATAGGTATATTTGGATCGGAGCCCGACCATTTCTAATACATTTCGATCCATAGAATTGACTGGTGCAAGAAATTTTGAAATGGGTTTAACAGTTTAGGAGATATGGGCCTTTTTACGGTCGCTTCCGGTCCGCTGGTCATACATGATTTTGACGATTGTGGGCCTAAATAAGTATATTTGGATCGAGGTCCGACCATTTCTAATACATTTCGATCCGTAGAATTGACTGGTGCAAGAAATTTTGAAATCGGTTTAACAGTTTAGGAGATATGGGCCTTTTTACGGTCGCTTCCGTTCCGCTGGTCATACATGATTTTGACAATTGTGGGCCTAAATAGGTATATTTGGATCAGGGCCCGACCATTTCTAATACATTTCGATCTGTAGAATTGACTGGTGCAAGAAATTTTGAAATCGGTTGAATAGTTTAGGAGATATGGGCCTATTTACGGTCGCTTCCGGTCCGTTGGTCATACATAATCTTGACAATTTTGGGCCTAAATAGGTATATTTGAATCACGGGCCGACCATTTCTAATACATTTCGATCTGTAAAATTGACTGGTACAAGAAATTTTGAAATCGGTTTAACAGTTTAGGAGATATGGGACTTTTTACGGTGGCTTCCGGTGCGCTGGTCATACATGATTTTGACGATTGTGAGCCCAAATAGGTATATTTGGATCGGGGGCCGACCAATTCTAATACATTTCGATCTGTAGAATTGACTGGAGCAAGAAATTTTGAAATCGGTTGAATAGTTTAGGAGATATGAGCCTTTTTACGGTCAGTCCTGGTTCGTTGGTCATACATAATTTTGACGATTTTGGGCCTAAATAGGTATATTTGGACCGGAGCCCGACCATTTCTAATACATTTCGATCCGTAGAATTGACTGGTGCAAGAAATTTTGAAATCGGTTGAATAGTTTAGGAGATATGAGCCTTTTTACGGTCAGTCCTGGTTCGTTGGTCATACATAATTTTGACAATTGTGGGCCTAAATAGGTATATTTGGATCAGGCCCCGACCATTTCTAATACATTTCGATCTGTAGAAATGACTGGTGCAAGAAATTTTGAAATCGGTTTAATAGTTTAGGAGATATGGGCCTTTTTACGGTCGGTTCTGGTTCGTTGGTCATACATAATTTTGACGATTGTGGGCTTAAATCGATATATTTGGATCGGGGGCTACCAGTACGAATACATTTCGATCTGTGGAATTGAGTGGTGCAAGAAATTTTGAAATCGGTTGAATAGTTTAAGAGATATGAGCCTTTTTACGGTCGGTCCTGGTTCGTTGGTCATACATAATTTTGACGATTTTGGGCCTAAATAGGTATATTTGGATCGGGGCCCGACCATTTCTAATACATTTCGATCTGTAGAATTGACTGGTGCAAGAAATTTTGAAATCGGTTGAATAGTTTAGGAGATATGAGCCTTTTTACGGTCGGTTCTGGTTCGTTGGTCATACATAATTTTGACGATTTTGGGCCTAAATAGGTATATTTGGATCGGGGCCCGACCATTTCTAATACATTTCGATCCGTAGAATTGACTGGTGCAAGAAATTTTGAAATCGGTTTAACAGTTTAGGAGATATGGGCCTTTTTACGGTCGCTTCCGGTCCGCTGGTCATACATGATTTTGACAATTGTGGGCCTAAATAGGTATATTTGGATCGGGGCCCGACCATTTCTAATACATTTCGATCCGTAGAATTGACTGGTGCAAGAAATTTTGAAATCGGTTTAACAGTTTAGGAGATATGGGCCTTTTTACGGTCGCTTCCGGTCCGCTGGTCATACATGATTTTGACAATTGTGGGCCTAAATAGGTATATTTGGATCGGGGCCCGACCATTTCTAATACATTTCGATCCGTAGAATTGACTGGTGCAAGAAATTTTGAAATCGGTTGAATAGTTTAGGAGATATGAGCCTTTTTACGGTCGGTTCTGGTTCGTTAGTCATACATAATTTTGACGATTTTGGGCCTAAATAGGTATATCTGGATCGGGGCCCGACCATTTCTAATACACTTCGATCCGTAGAATTGACTGGTGCAAGAAATTTTGAAATCGGTTGAATAGTTTAGGAGATATGAGCCTTTTTACGGTCAGTTCTGGTTCGTTAGTCATACATAATTTTGACGATTTTGGGCCTAAATAGGTATATTTGGATCGAGGTCCGACCATTTCTAATACATTTCGATCCGTAGAATTGACTGGTGCAAGAAATTTTGAAATCGGTTTAACAGTTTAGGAGATATGGGCCTTTTTACGGTCGCCTCCGGTCCGTTGGTCATACATGATTTTGACGATTGTGGGCCTAAATAAGTATATTTGGATCGGGGCCCGACCATTTCTAATACATTTCGAACTGTAGAATTGACTGGTGCAAGAAATTTTGAAATCGGTGTAATAGTTTTGGAGATATGAGCATTTTTACGGTCGGTTCTGGTTCGTTGGTCATACATAGTTTTGACGATTTTGGGCCTAAATAGGTATATTTGGATCGGGGCCCGACCATTTCTAATACATTTCGATCCGTAGAATTGACTGGTGCAAGAAATTTTGAAATCGGTTGAATAGTTTAGGAGATATGAGCCTTTTTACGGTCGGTTCTGGTTCGTTGGTCATACATAATTTTGACGATTTTGGGCCTAAATAGGTATATCTGGATCGGGGCTCGACCATTTCTAATACATTTCGATCCGTAGAATTGACTGGTGCAAGAAATTTTGAAATCGGTTTAACAGTTTAGGAGATATGGGCCTTTTTACGGTCGCTTCCGGTCCGCTGGTCATACATGATTTTGACAATTGTGGGCCTAAATAGGTATATTTGGATCAGGGCCCGACCATTTCTAATACATTTCGATCCGTAGAATTGACTGGTGCAAGAAATTTTGAAATCGGTTTAACAGTTTAGGAGATATGGGCCTTTTTACGGTCGCTTCCGGTCCGCTGGTCATACATGATTTTGACAATTGTGGGCCTAAATAGGTATATTTGGATCGGGGGCCGACCATTTCTAATACATTTCGATCTGTAGAATTGACTGGTGCAAGAAATTTTGAAATCGGTTTAACAGTTTAGGAGATATGGGCCTTTTTACGGTCGCTTCCGGTCCGCTGGTCATACATGATATTGACAATTGTGGGCCTAAATAGGTATATTTGGATCGGGCCCGACCATTTCTAATACATTTCGATCCGTAGAATTGACTGGTGCAAGAAATTTTGAAATGGGTTTAACAGTTTAGGAGATATGGGCCCCTTTACGGTCGCTTGCGGTCCGCTGGTCATACATGATTTTGACGATTGTGGGCCTAAATAGGTATATTTGGATCGGGGGCCGACCAATTCTAATACATTTCGATCTGTAGAATTGACTGGAGCAAGAAATTTTGAAATCGGTTGAATAGTTTAGGAGATATGAGCCTTTTTACGGTCAGTCCTGGTTCGTTGGTCATACATAATTTTGACGATTTTGGGCCTAAATAGGTATATTTGGACCGGAGCCCGACCATTTCTAATACATTTCGATCCGTAGAATTGACTGGTGCAAGAAATTTTGAAATCGGTTTAACAGTTTAGGAGATATGGGCCTTTTTACGGTCGCTTCCGTTCCGCTGGTCATACATGATTTTGACAATTGTGGGCCTAAATAGGTATATTTGGATCAGGGCCCGACCATTTCTAATACATTTCGATCTGTAGAATTGACTGGTGCAAGAAATTTTGAAATCGGTTTAATAGTTTAGGAGATATGGGCCTTTTTACGGTCAGTTCTGGTTCGTTGGTCATACATAATTTTGACGATTGTGGGCTTAAATCGATATATTTCGGATCGGGGGCTACCAGTTCTAATACATTTCGATCTGTAGAATTGACTGGTGCAAGAAATTTTGAAATCGGTTGAATAGTTTAGGAGATATGAGCCTTTTTACGGTCGGTCCTGGTTCGTTGGTCATACATAATTTTGACGATTTTGGGCCTAAATAGGTATATTTGGATCGGGGCCCGACCATTTCTAATACATTTCGATCCGTAGAATTGACTGGTGCAAGAAATTTTGAAATCGGTTTAACAGTTTAGGAGATATGGGCCTTTTTACGGTCGCTTCCGGTCCGCTGGTCATACATGATTTTGACAATTATGGGCCTAAATAGGTATATTTGGATCGGAGCCCGACCATTTCTAATACATTTCGATCCGTAGAATTGACTGGTGCAAGAAATTTTGAAATCGGTTTAACAGTTTAGGAGATATGGGCCTTTTTACGGTCGCTTCCGGTCCGCTGGTCATACATGATTTTGACGATTGTGGGCCTAAATAAGTATATTTGGATCGGGGCCCGACCATTTCTAATACATTTCGAACTGTAGAATTGACTGGTGCAAGAAATTTTGAAATCGGTGTAATAGTTTAGGAGATATGAGCATTTTTACGGTCGGTTCTGGTTCGTTGGTCATACATAGTTTTGACGATTTTGGGCCTAAATAGGTATATTTGGATCGGGGCCCGACCATTTCTAATACATTTCGATCCGTAGAATTGACTGGTGCAAGAAATTTTGAAATCGGTTGAATAGTTTAGGAGATATGAGCCTTTTTACGGTCGGTTCTGGTTCGTTGGTCATACATAATTTTGACGATTTTGGGCCTAAATAGGTATATCTGGATCGGGGCCCGACCATTTCTAATACATTTCGATCCGTAGAATTGACTGGTGCAAGAAATTTTGAAATCGGTTTAACAGTTTAGGAGATATGGGCCTTTTTACGGTCGCTTCCGGTCCGCTGGTCATACATGATTTTGACAATTGTGGGCCTAAATAGGTATATTTGGATCGGGGCCCGACCATTTCTAATACATTTCGATCCGTAGAATTGACTGGTGCAAGAAATTTTGAAATGGGTTTAACAGTTTAGGAGATATGGGCCTTTTTACGGTCGCTTCCGGTCCGCTGGTCATACATGATTTTGATGATTGTGGGCCTAAATAAGTATATTTGGATCGGGGTCCGACCATTTCTAATACATTTCGATCTGTAGAATTGACTGGTGCAAGAAATTTTGAAATCGGGTTAACAGTTTAGGAGATATGGGCCTTTTTACGGTCGCTTCCGGTCCGCTGGTCATACATGATATTGACAATTGTGGGCCTAAATAGGTATATTTGGATCGGAGCCCGACCATTTCTAATACATTTCGATCCGTAGAATTGACTGGTGCAAGAAATTTTGAAATGGGTTTAACAGTTTAGGAGATATGGGCCTTTACGGTCGCTTGCGGTCCGCTGGTCATACATGATTTTGACGATTGTGGGCCTAAATAAGTATATTTGGATCGGGGGCCGACCAATTCTAATACATTTCGATCTGTAGAATTGACTGGAGCAAGAAATTTTGAAATCGGTTGAATAGTTTAGGAGATATGAGCCTTTTACGGTCAGTCCTGGTTCGTTGGTCATACATAATTTTGACGATTTTGGGCCTAAATAGGTATATTTGGACCGGAGCCCGACCATTTCTAATACATTTCGATCCGTAGAATTGACTGGTGCAAGAAATTTTGAAATCGGTTTAACAGTTTAGGAGATATGGGCCTTTTTACGGTCGCTTCCGTTCCGCTGGTCATACATGATTTTGACAATTGTGGGCCTAAATAGGTATATTTGGATCAGGGCCCGACCATTTCTAATACATTTCGATCTGTAGAATTGACTGGTGCAAGAAATTTTGAAATCGGTTTAATAGTTTAGGAGATATGGGCCTTTTTACGGTCAGTTCTGGTTCGTTGGTCATACATAATTTTGACGATTGTGGGCTTAAATCGATATATTTGGATCGGGGGCTACCAGTTCGAATACATTTCGATCTGTAGAATTGACTGGTGCAAGAAATTTTGAAATCGGTTGAATAGTTTAGGAGATATGAGCCTTTTTACGGTCGGTCCTGGTTCGTTGGTCATACATAATTTTGACGATTTTGGGCCTAAATAGGTATATTTGGATCGGGGCCCGACCATTTCTAATACATTTCGATCCGTAGAATTGACTGGTGCAAGAAATTTTGAAATCGGTTTAACAGTTTAGGAGATATGGGCCTTTTTACGGTCGCTTCCGGTCCGCTGGTCATACATGATTTTGACAATTGTGGGCCTAAATAGGTATATTTGGATCGGAGCCCGACCATTTCTAATACATTTCGATCCGTAGAATTGACTGGTGCAAGAAATTTTGAAATAGGTTTAACAGTTTAGGAGATATGGGCCTTTTTACGGTCGGTTCTGGTTCGTTGGTCATACATGATTTTGACGATTGTGGGCCTAAATAAGTATATTTGGATCGGGGCCCGACCATTTCTAATACATTTCGAACTGTAGAATTGACTGGTGCAAGGAATTTTGAAATCGGTGTAATAGTTTTGGATATATGAGCATTTTTACGGTCGGTTCTGGTTCGTTGGTCATACATAGTTTTGACGATTTTGGGCCTAAATAGGTATATTTGGATCGGGGCCCGACCACTTTCTAATACATTTCGATCCGTAGAATTGACTGGTGCAAGAAATTTTGAAATCGGTTGAATAGTTTAGGAGATATGAGCCTTTTTACGGTCAGTCCTGGTTCGTTGGTCATACATAATTTTGACGATTTTGGGCCTAAATAGGTATATTTGGACCGGAGCCCGACCATTTCTAATACATTTCGATCCGTAGAATTGACTGGTGCAAGAAATTTTGAAATCGGTTTAACAGTTTAGGAGATATGGGCCTTTTTACGGTCGCTTCCGTTCCGCTGGTCATACATGATTTTGACAATTGTGGGCCTAAATAGGTATATTTGGATCAGGGCCCGACCATTTCTAATACATTTCGATCTGTAGAATTGACTGGTGCAAGAAATTTTGAAATCGGTTTAATAGTTTAGGAGATATGGGCCTTTTTACGGTCAGTTCTGGTTCGTTGGTCATACATAATTTTGACGATTGTGGGCTTAAATCGATATATTTGGATCGGGGGCTACCAGTTCTAATACATTTCGATCTGTAGAATTGACTGGTGCAAGAAATTTTGAAATCGGTTGAATAGTTTAAGAGATATGAGCCCTTTTACGGTCGGTCCTGGTTCGTTGGTCATACATAATTTTGACGATTTTGGGCCTAAATAGGTATATTTGGATCGGGGCCCGACCATTTCTAATACATTTCGATCCGTAGAATTGACTGGTGCAAGAAATTTTGAAATCGGTTTAACAGTTTAGGAGATATGGGCCTTTCTACGGTCGCTTCCGGTCCGCTGGTCATACATGATTTTGACAATTATGGGTCTAAATAGGTATATTTGGATCGGAGCCCGACCATTTCTAATACATTTCGATCCGTAGAATTGACTGGTGCAAGAAATTTTGAAATCGGTTTAACAGTTTAGGAGATATGGGCCTTTTACGGTCGCTTCCGGTCCGCTGGTCATACATGATTTTGACGATTGTGGGCCTAAATAAGTATATTTGGATCGGGGTCCGACCATTTCTAATACATTTCGATCTGTAGAATTGACTGGTACAAGAAATTTTGAAATCGGTTTAACTGTTTAGGAGATATGGGCCTTTTTACGGTCGGTTCTGGTTCGTTGGTCATACATAATTTTGACGATTGTGGGCTTAAATCGATATATTTGGATCGGGGGCTACCAGTTCTAATACATTTCGATCTGTAGAATTGACTGGTGCAAGAAATTTTGAAATCGGTTGAATAGTTTAGGAGATATGAGCCCTTTTACGGTCGGTCCTGGTTCGTTGGTCATACATAATTTTGACGATTTTGGGCCTAAATAGGTATATTTGGATCGGGGCCCGACCATTTCTAATACATTTCGATCCGTAGAATTGACTGGTGCAAGAAATTTTGAAATCGGTTGAATAGTTTAGGAGATATGAGCCTTTTTACGGTCGGTTCTGGTTCGTTAGTCATACATAATTTTGACGATTTTGGGCCTAAATAGGTATATTTGGATCGAGGTCCGACCATTTCTAATACATTTCGATCTGTAGAATTGACTGGTGCAAGAAATTTTGAAATCGGTTGAATAGTTTAGGAGATATGAGCCCTTTTACGGTCGGTCCTGGTTCGTTGGTCATACATAATTTTGACGATTTTGGGCCTAAATAGGTATATTTGGATCGGGGCCCGACCATTTCTAATACATTTCGATCCGTAGAATTGACTGGTGCAAGAAATTTTGAAATCGGTTGAATAGTTTAGGAGATATGAGCCTTTTTACGGTCGGTTCTGGTTCGTTAGTCATACATAATTTTGACGATTTTGGGCCTAAATAGGTATATCTGGATCGGGGCCCGACCATTTCTAATACACTTCGATCCGTAGAATTGACTGGTGCAAGAAATTTTGAAATCGGTTGAATAGTTTAGGAGATATGAGCCTTTTTACGGTCGGTTCTGGTTCGTTAGTCATACATAATTTTGACGATTTTGGGCCTAAATAGGTATATTTGGATCGAGGTCCGACCATTTCTAATACATTTCGATCCGTAGAATTGACTGGTGCAAGAAATTTTGAAATCGGTTTAACAGTTTAGGAGATATGGGCCTTTTTACGGTCGCCTCCGGTCCGTTGGTCATACATGATTTTGACGATTGTGGGCCTAAATAAGTATATTTGGATCGGGGCCCGACCATTTCTAATACATTTCGAACTGTAGAATTGACTGGTGCAAGAAATTTTGAAATCGGTGTAATAGTTTTGGAGATATGAGCATTTTTACGGTCGGTTCTGGTTCGTTGGTCATACATAGTTTTGACGATTTTGGGCCTAAATAGGTATATTTGGATCGGGGCCCGACCATTTCTAATACATTTCGATCCGTAGAATTGACTGGTGCAAGAAATTTTGAAATCGGTTGAATAGTTTAGGAGATATGGGCCTTTTTACGGTCGGTTCTGGTTCGTTGGTCATACATAATTTTGACGATTTTGGGCCTAAATAGGTATATCTGGATCGGGGCTCGACCATTTCTAATACACTTCGATCCGTAGAATTGACTGGTGCAAGAAATTTTGAAATCGGTTGAATAGTTTAGGAGATATGAGCCTTTTTACGGTCGGTTCTGGTTCGTTGGTCATACATAATTTTGACGATTTTGGGCCTAAATAGGTATATTTGGATCGGGGCCCGACCATTTCTAATACATTTCGATCCGTAAAATTAACTGGTGCAAGAAATTTTGAAATCGGTTTAATAGTTTAGGAGATATGGGCCTTTTTACGGTCGCTTCCGGTCCGCTGGTCATACATGATTTTGACAATTGTGGGCCTAAATAGGTATATTTGGATCGGGGCCCGACCATTTCTAATACATTTCGATCCGTAGAATTGACTGGTGCAAGAAATTTTGAAATCGGTTGAATAGTTTAGGAGATATGAGCCTTTTTACGGTCGGTTCTGGTTCGTTGGTCATACATAATTTTGACGATTTTGGGCCTAAATAGGTATATTTGGATCGGGGCCCGACCATTTCTAATACATTTCGATCCGTAGAATTGACTGGTGCAAGAAATTTTGAAATCGGTTTAACAGTTTAGGAGATATGGGCCTTTTTACGGTCGCTTCCGGTCCGCTGGTCATACATGATTTTGACAATTGTGGGCCTAAATAGGTATATTTGGATCGGGGCCCGACCATTTCTAATACATTTCGATCCGTAGAATTGACTGGTACAAGAAATTTTGAAATCGGTTGAATAGTTTAGGAGATATGAGCCTTCTTCCCGGTCGGTTCTGGCTCGTTGGTCATACATAATTTTGACGATTTTGGGCCTAAATAGGTATATTTGGATCGGGGCCCGACCATTTCTAATACATTTCGATCCGTAGAATTGACTGGTGCAAGAAATTTTGAAATCGGTTGAATAGTTTCGGAGATATGAGCATTTTTACGGTCGGTTCTGGTTCGTTAGTCATACATAATTTTGACGATTTTGGGCCTAAATAGGTATATCTGGATCGGGGCCCGACCATTTCTAATACACTTCGATCCGTAGAATTGACTGGTGCAAGAAATTTTGAAATCGGTTGAATAGTTTAGGAGATATGAGCCTTTTTACGGTCGGTTCTGGTTCGTTAGTCATACATAATTTTGACGATTTTGGGCCTAAATAGGTATATTTGGATCGAGGTCCGACCATTTCTAATACATTTCGATCTGTAGAATTGACTGGTGCAAGAAATTTTGAAATCGGTTGAATAGTTTAGGAGATATGAGCATTTTTACGGTCGGTTCTGGTTCGTTGGTCATACATAATTTTGACTATTTTGGGCCTAAATAGGTATATCTGGATCGGGGCCCGACCATTTCTAATACATTTCGATCTGTAGAATTGACTGATGCAAGAAATTTTGAAATCGGGTTAACAGTTTAGGAGATATGGGCCTTTTTACGGTCGCTTCCGGTCCGCTGGTCATACATGATTTTGACAATTGTGGGCCTAAATAGGTATATTTGGATCGGAGCCCGACCATTTCTAATACATTTCGATCCGTAGAATTGACTGGTACAAGAAATTTTGAAATCGGTTGAATAGTTTAGGAGATATGAGCCTTCTTACCGGTCGGTTCTGGTTCGTTGGTCATACATAATTTTGACGATTTTGGGCCTAAATAGGTATATTTGGATCGGGGCCCGACCATTTCTAATACATTTCGATCCGTAGAATTGACTGGTGCAAGAAATTTTGAAATCGGTTGAATAGTTTAGGAGATATGAGCCTTTTTACGGTCGGTTCTGGTTCGTTAGTCATACATAATTTTGACGATTTTGGGCCTAAATAGGTATATCTGGATCGGGGCCCGACCATTTCTAATACACTTCGATCCGTAGAATTGACTGGTGCAAGAAATTTTGAAATCGGTTGAATAGTTTAGGAGATATGAGCCTTTTTACGGTCGGTTCTGGTTCGTTAGTCATACATAATTTTGACGATTTTGGGCCTAAATAGGTATATTTGGATCGAGGTCCGACCATTTCTAATACATTTCGATCCGTAGAATTGACTGGTGCAAGAAATTTTGAAATCGGTTTAACAGTTTAGGAGATATGGGCCTTTTTACGGTCGCCTCCGGTCCGTTGGTCATACATGATTTTGACGATTGTGGGCCTAAATAAGTATATTTGGATCGGGGCCCGACCATTTCTAATACATTTCGAACTGTAGAATTGACTGGTGCAAGAAATTTTGAAATCGGTGTAATAGTTTTGGAGATATGAGCATTTTTACGGTCGGTTCTGGTTCGTTGGTCATACATAGTTTTGACGATTTTGGGCCTAAATAGGTATATTTGGATCGGGGCCCGACCATTTCTAATACATTTCGATCCGTAGAATTGACTGGTGCAAGAAATTTTGAAATCGGTTGAATAGTTTAGGAGATATGAGCCTTTTTACGGTCGGTTCTGGTTCGTTGGTCATACATAATTTTGACGATTTTGGGCCTAAATAGGTATATCTGGATCGGGGCTCGACCATTTCTAATACACTTCGATCCGTAGAATTGACTGGTGCAAGAAATTTTGAAATCGGTTGAATAGTTTAGGAGATATGAGGCTTTTTACGGTCGGTTCTGGTTCGTTGGTCATACATAATTTTGACGATTTTGGGCCTAAAAAGGTATATTTGGATCGGGGCCCGACCATTTCTAATACATTTCGATCCGTAAAATTAACTGGTGCAAGAAATTTTGAAATCGGTTTAATAGTTTAGGAGATATGGGCCTTTTTACGGTCGCTTCCGGTCCGCTGGTCATACATGATTTTGACAATTGTGGGCCTAAATAGGTATATTTGGATCGGGGCCCGACCATTTCTAATACACTTCGATCCGTAGAATTGACTGGTGCAAGAAATTTTGAAATCGGTTGAATAGTTTAGGAGATATGAGCCTTTTTACGGTCGGTTCTGGTTCGTTAGTCATACATAATTTTGACGATTTTGGGCCTAAATAGGTATATTTGGATCGAGGTCCGACCATTTCTAATACATTTCGATCTGTAGAATTGACTGGTGCAAGAAATTTTGAAATCGGTTGAATAGTTTAGGAGATATGAGCATTTTTACGGTCGGTTCTGGTTCGTTGGTCATACATAATTTTGACTATTTTGGGCCTAAATAGGTATATCTGGATCGGGGCCCGACCATTTCTAATACATTTCGATCTGTAGAATTGACTGATGCAAGAAATTTTGAAATCGGGTTAACAGTTTAGGAGATATGGGCCTTTTTACGGTCGCTTCCGGTCCGCTGGTCATACATGATTTTGACAATTGTGGGCCTAAATAGGTATATTTGGATCGGAGCCCGACCATTTCTAATACATTTCGATCCGTAGAATTGACTGGTGCAAGAAATTTTGAAATCGGTTGAATAGTTTAGGAGATATGAGCCTTCTTACCGGTCGGTTCTGGCTCGTTGGTCATACATAATTTTGACGATTTTGGGCCTAAATAGGTATATTTGGATCGGGGCCCGACCATTTCTAATACATTTCGATCCGTAGAATTGACTGGTGCAAGAAATTTTGAAATCGGTTGAATAGTTTAGGAGATATGAGCATTTTTACGGTCGGTTCTGGTTCGTTAGTCATACATAATTTTGACGATTTTGGGCCTAAATAGGTATATCTGGATCGGGGCCCGACCATTTCTAATACACTTCGATCCGTAGAATTGACTGGTGCAAGAAATTTTGAAATCGGTTGAATAGTTTAGGAGATATGAGCCTTTTTACGGTCGGTTCTGGTTCGTTAGTCATACATAATTTTGACGATTTTGGGCCTAAATAGGTATATTTGGATCGAGGTCCGACCATTTCTAATACATTTCGATCCGTAGAATTGACTGGTGCAAGAAATTTTGAAATCGGTTTAACAGTTTAGGAGATATGGGCCTTTTTACGGTCGCCTCCGGTCCGTTGGTCATACATGATTTTGACGATTGTGGGCCTAAATAAGTATATTTGGATCGGGGCCCGACCATTTCTAATACATTTCGAACTGTAGAATTGACTGGTGCAAGGAATTTTGAAATCGGTGTAATAGTTTTGGAGATATGAGCATTTTTACGGTCGGTTCTGGTTCGTTGGTCATACATAGTTTTGACGATTTTGGGCCTAAATAGGTATATTTGGATCGGGGCCCGACCATTTCTAATACATTTCGATCCGTAGAATTGACTGGTGCAAGAAATTTTGAAATCGGTTTAACAGTTTAGGAGATATGAGCCTTTTTACGGTCGCTTCTGGTTCGTTGGTCATACATGATTTTGACGATTGTGGGCCTAAATAAGTATATTTGGATCGGGGCTCGACCATTTCTAATACATTTCGATCTGTAGAATTGACTGGTGCAAGAAATTTTGAAATCGGTTGAATAGTTTAGGAGATATGAGGCTTTTTACGGTCGGTTCTGGTTCGTTGGTCATACATAATTTTGACGATTTTGGGCCTAAATAGGTATATTTGGATCGGGGCCCGACCATTTCTAATACATTTCGATCCGTAGAATTGACTGGTGCAAGAAATTTTGAAATCGGTTTAACAGTTTAGGAGATATGGGCCTTTTACGGTCGCTTCCGGTCCGCTGGTCATACATGATTTTGACAATTGTGGGCCTAAATAGGTATATTTGGATCGGGGCCCGACCATTTCTAATACATTTCGATCCGTAGAATTGACTGGTGCAAGAAATTTTGAAATCGGTTGAATAGTTTAGGAGATATGAGCATTTTTACGGTCGGTTCTGGTTCGTTGGTCATACATAATTTTGACTATTTTGGGCCTAAATAGGTATATTTGGATCGGGGCCCGACCATTTCTAATACATTTCGATCTGTAGAATTGACTGATGCAAGAAATTTTGAAATCGGGTTAACAGTTTAGGAGATATGGGCCTTTTTACGGTCGCTTCCGGTCCGCTGGTCATACATGATTTTGACAATTGTGGGCCTAAATAGGTATATTTGGATCGGAGCCCGACCATTTCTAATACATTTCGATCCGTAGAATTGACTGGTACAAGAAATTTTGAAATCGGTTGAATAGTTTAGGAGATATGAGCCTTCTTACGGTCGGTTCTGGTTCGTTGGTCATACATAATTTTGACGATTTTGGGCCTAAATAGGTATATTTGGATCGGGGCCCGACCATTTCTAATACATTTCGATCCGTAGAATTGACTGGTGCAAGAAATTTTGAAATCGGTTTAACAGTTTAGGAGATATGGGCCTTTTTACGGTCGCTTCCGGTCCGTTGGTCATACATGATTTTGACGATTGTTGGCCTAAATAGGTATATTTGGATCGGGGCCCGACCATTTCTAATACATTTCGATCTGTAGAATTGACTGGTGCAAGAAATTTTGAAATCGGTTTAATAGTTTAGGAGATATGAGCCTTTTTACGGTCGGTTCTGGTTCGTTGGTCATACATAATTTTGACGATTTTGGGCCTAAATAGGTATATTTGGATCGGGTCCCGACCAATTCTAATACATTTCGATCTGTAGAATTGAGTGGTGCAAGAAATTTTGAAATCGGTTTAATAGTTTAGGAGATACGGGCCTTTTTACGGTTGCTTCTGGTTCGTTGGTCATACATAATTTTGACGATTGTGGGCCTAAATAGGTATATTTGGATCGGGGCCCGACCATTTCTAATACATTTCGATCTGTAGAATTGACTGGTGCAAGAAATTTTGAAATCGGTTTAATAGTTTTGGAGATATGAGCCTTTTTACGGTCGGTTCTTGTTCGTTGGTCATACATAATTTTGACGATTTTGGGCCTAAATAGGTATATTTGGATCAGGACCCGACCATTTCTAATACATTTCGATCTGTAGAATTGGCTGGTGCAAGAAATTTTGAAATCGGTTTAATAGTTTTGGAGATATGAGCATTTTTAGGGTCGGTTCTGGTTCGTTGGTCATACATTATCTTGACGATTTTGGGCCTAAATAGGTATATTTGGATCGGGTCCCGACCATTTCTAATACATTTCGATCTGTAGAATTGACTGGTGCAAGAAATTTTGAAATCGGTTTAACAGTTTAGGAGATATGGGCCTTTTTTACGGTCGCTTCTGGTTCGTTGGTCATACATAATTTTGACGATTGTGGGCCTAAATAGGTATATTTGGATCGGGGCCCGACCATTTCTAATGCATTTCGATCCGTAGAATTGACTGGTGCAAGAAATTTTGAAATCGGTTGAATAGTTTAGGAGATATGGGCCTATTTACGGTCGGTTCCGGTCCGCTGGTCATACATGATTTTGACGATTGTGGGCTGAAATAGGTATATTTGGATCGGAGCCCGACAATTTCTAATACATTTCGATCTATAGAATTGACTGGTGCAAGGAATTTTGAAATCGGTTTAATAGTTAAGTTAAGTTAGTTTAATATTAATAAATAGTTAGTAAATAATAGGAGATATGAGCCTTTTTACAGTCCTGGTTCGTTGGTCATACATAATTTTGACGATTTTGGGCCTAAATAGGTATATTTGGATCGGGGCCCGACCATTTCTAATACATTTCGATCCGTAGAATTGACTGGTGCAAGAAATTTTGAAATCGGTTTAACAGTTTAGGAGATATGGGCCTTTTTACGGTCGCTTCCGGTCCGCTGGTCATACATGATTTTGACAATTGTGGGCCTAAATAGGTATATTTGGATAAGGGCCCGACCATTTCTAATACATTTCGATCTGTAGAATTGACTGGTGCAAGAAATTTTGAAATCGGTTTAATAGTTTAGGAGATATGGGCCTTTTTACGGTCGGTTCTGGTCCGTTGGTCATACATAATTTTGACGATTGTGGGCTTAAATCGATATATTTGGATCGGGGGCTACCATTTCGAATACATTTCGATCCGTATAATTGACTGGTGCAAGAAATTTTGAAATCGGTTTAATAGTTAAGTTAAGTTAGTTTAATATTAATAAATAGTTAGTAAATAATAGGAGATATGGGCCTTTTTACGGTCGCTTCCGGTCCGCTGGTCATACATGATTTTGACGATTGTGGGCCTAAATAAGTATATTTGGATCGGGGTCCGACCATTTCTAATACATTTCGATCCGTAGAATTGACTGGTGCAAGAAATTTTGAAATCGGTTGAATAGTTTAGGAGATATGGGCCTTTTTACGGTCGCTTCCGGTCCGCTGGTCATACATGATTTTGACAACTGTGGGCCTAAATAGGTATATTTGGATCGGAGCCCGACAATTTCTAATACATTTCGATCTATAGAATTGACTGGTGCAAGAAATTTTGAAATCGGTTGAATAGTTTAGGAGATATGGGCCTTTTGCGGTCGCATCCGGTTCGTAGGTCATACATGATTTTGACGAATTAGGGCCTAAATAAGTAAATTTGGATCGGAGCCCGACCATTTCTAGTACATTTCGATCTGTAGAATTGAGTGGTGCAAGAAATTCTGGAATCGGTTTATTAGTTTAGGAGATATGGGCCTATTTACAGTCGCTTCCGCTGCGTTGATCATACATGATTTTGACTATTTTGGGCCTAAATAAGTATATCTGGATCGGAGTCCGACCATTTCTAATACATTTCGATCTGTAGAATTGAGTGGTGCAAGAGATTTTGAAATCGGTTTAATAGTCTAGGAGAAATGGGACTTTTTACTGTCGCTTCTGGTTCGTTGATCATACATGATTTTGGCGATTATGGGCCTAAATATGTATATTTGGATCGCGGTGCGACCATTTGTACTACATTTCGGTCTGTAGTATTAACTGGTGCAAGAAATTTGGAAACTGTTTAATAGTTTAGGAGATATGTGACTTTTTACTGTCGCTTCCGGTCCTTTGATCATACATGATTTTGGCGATTATGGGCCTAAATAAGTAAATTTGGATCGGCGCCCGACCATTGCTAATACATTTCTATCTGTAGAATTGACTGGTGCAAGAAATTTTGAAAACTGTTTAATGGTTTAGGAAATATGGGAATTTTTGCTTTCGTTTCCGGTTCGTTGGTCATACATGATTTTGGCGATTTGGGCGTGTGAGACCAAACCTCAAAAAGCACTGGGTGTTGCATCCCGACAATGCATCTTGTTACACAGCAATTTGGTTCAGCGGCTCCTTTGCCCTCTAAGAAAACTATTGTGGTTTTCCAGCCTCCATATTCACCCGACTAGAGTTCTTATCACTTGTCCTTTTCCTGTTCTTAAGATTAAAACAACACTTCAGGGGACGGCGTTTTAAAGAACTGCACGACATCCAAACGGTTTCGGTCGACCATTTTCTATTCGATCACTCGGTGCTAGAACGCAAATTCCTTGCGAAGGCTATAACGTATCTCGTTAATTGGCTCGTGCTTGGTTCAGTCCTCAATGCAGCCCGTTCTCAGCCACGTTGCTCGTGAACCAAGCCCCCAAGTATCGGGCTCGTGGTCCAGGTTGGATTATATAACTGATCCTTTATTTCAGTCGATTGCTGTCTTTCTAGCACTACATTGGAGGTGATTTCCTAGACCGTTGCTAGTTCTTTCCTTTCTTTTATTTTTATTTTTCATTTCAGTTTCCACGAGGCCTAAGCGTATGCTGTTTTAAACAATTTTTTGTTTGTTACTGTATTGATCTTATTAATTGACATATAGAAATCAGTTTTTTCTGGATTAATAGCAAATTTGGCAGTAACTTTTATATCGAATCCAATGTAAGCTTTAAAGCAGGTATGGGCAACCTCCGGCCCGCGGGCCACATGCGGCCCTCGAGTAAGGTTTGTCCGGCCCGCTACTGAATTCTTTCGTTGCATATTAGCACGGCCCGTCTAAACTTAATTCATAATGAATCATAAGGACAATACAAAAATGTATATTTTTCAAGATTACTCACAGCATAAAACTTCTACAAAAAGAGGTTGCCCATGCCTGCTTTAAAGGCAAGTGTCTGTTTTTCTAATTTTTTTATGGTTTCTAATAAAGTGTATACGAAATGGGTAAAGAAACCGTCTCAAGCGCTGTGCAGCTTCCCAAGGCATTTACCTTGAAAGACACAATTTTGAATTGTAATGTTGTTGGAATAACACAAAGAAGTGAAATAGGTCTCAATACTTTATTTTCACACCTCGTATATAGTTATACAGTCAATTGGAATGATGATTTTTGGTATTTTTCTCGTTAAATTACTCGAAATGCTTACTCGAGAATGGCTTATGAATCATTGATAATCGCACTCTTCAGAACAAACATAATCTGCCCAGTGGTACTTTCATTTCAGGTAGCGGCACAAGAGTTTTCATTCTGTTAGATGTTAGACTATTAAAGATCTACTTATAATAATGACAATTACTTCATTCTTAACTTTTGAAAATAAACTAGTCTTTAATACAACAATTCTGCAATTGATAATTAAATGTCATCGCAGAGAACGTTCTCATAGAATAAGTAGTGATGTGCAGTATACAAGTGCAAATGTATTTTCGTTTCCCAATCGCTTGAATATTTCATACGGAACGAAGAACATAAACTTTAGGACAAAATTTAAAAGCACCGCCTTAAAAATAGGCTATTGTTTATGACATCATCTCCAATCCATTAGGTCTTTAAACTTGTTAGCGTGGAACTCCAATAAATTAAAGCTTTGATTATTCTTCGATCTCACGTATTCTCTAAATCCCTCTCTTGAACAATACCCGACCATTGTGGACCAACATGCTTATGTAATAAAAGAAAGCGCACGAAAGGCAGGAGGGATAATGGAAAAAAGGGCACATCATCGCCATAATTTCCACCATTCTTCGGCACGACAAACAGAGGAAAGAAATTAATGCGGTAGGAAAATAAGCAAGTCAGAAAAATCGATATCCAATCGGAACTCTCGTTTTCAATTATCCGTCCAAGTTCACGGTTCAGAAAAAGTCCTTAATTTCAGACGACTCCTCGAGGGCACGCAACTGGTGACATTGCACATTCCTATTATAATCAAGCGGCGAGCGGCGGAAGAGGCGAACTTGAACGTTCGAAGTTGGAAGTACGTCTTGCGATTCGAGCGCCGTTCTTTAATCTTCGCTGCAAACCGGGACCTTACCCGATTTATATACGTACAGCTACACGCTTCGAGTTACGCTTGATTATTTTCTAATACGTTCTCGAATATACGCGAACAGATATGGAAACGTTACGACCGACATTGACTGTTATGCTACGGCAGTAAATGCGTGCGTGCTTTGCTTCTTTCTTTTTATATTCCGGTTTGCTTTTGTTCTGGTGATTGCATTTTTGAGGAAAAAAAAACACTTCGCGTTCCGTACGTGGTAAATATAAATTTGTAATGTAATTTATAGCGGTATATTGGAAGTTTATGTTTTAAAGTTAAAGCTTGTTGTTTCTTATGCGATCTGTTTTGGAAAACCACCGAAATATTGGAATGGTCCAGAAGTGATACACTTTTCAGTAGAGCTTTGTCTTTATAAGTTTCAAAGTGTAAATGAAATTAAAGATTTTATTAACTTTATTATGTTACTTCTAATATGCTGCGAAAACTAAAGGAAAGTAACCATTCATGTTTGATTCAAAAACGGGACGTGTTTTAAACATTAATAAAAACCGATAAAAACCAAATATTGTACGATACATACTTTATTGGTTTTATTGTAAACAAAATATCAAAGAACATATTAAGTTTATTGCTTTATGAATGTGGTACATAATTGATGTAACATCAATGAATAAGAAAAGAAAAACAAATATGTATATACCGTGTGTCCCCCGATTGACTTCACTATAGGTATAATTAATCTAAAATTTTGGAATCTCGTTGCGATGTTTTGGGATCCCGGCCTGCTTGGTTTGAAAAGAATATCATGCACATTTTTTACTTTTTAAAATCCAATATGGCCGTGACAACTGAGAAAAAATCATTTTATGTTGAAGTAAAGCGCCATTTCGGTCAATAATACGGCAAATTGTTATTAAGAAAAGTTGTTCAGAATAGGAAATTGTGTCCATGTGCAAAATTTCGGAACACTTTGATTAAATCAGTATTTGATTTGTGGTCTTGCACAGCAACCACACAAACAAGTACTCTGTGTAAATAAAAGAAATGCATTATTATTAACTGTCATTAAGATTACAGTGATATCTAAAATAATCTATTTGAAATCAATTATTTATCTTTTATTGTTTGTGAAAAACTTGTTCGTTAGTTTCCTAATTTAAAATGTTGACCTTAGAACAGCGTGTTTATCTAACCAAGTGTTATGGGTTGGGAGAAGCATCGTATTCGCATGCTATTGATAAGTTTCATGAGAAATTTCCAATAGTGACAATTTCTGTTAACCTTCCTATACTCACGCATACTGTCTGTGAGACCGACTTATACAGTATAGAATACGTGTTTCATATTTTGACGTGAGTATAGGAAGGTTAATGGATTAAGAAACCTTGTAAAAAGTTTACGGAAACTGGAAGCGTGGTTAATGTAAAAAAAAGAAAATGGTTCATGATCATGGCGATGCTGTTACACTGTTAGTGAGAAATTCCGTAAATATTAATCACCGGCTATCATTGAGAAAACCGTCTGCTGAATTATCAATAAGTAAATCGCACGTACACAGAATTCTCTAAGAAAATAAAATTCGACCATTTAAACCCATTTCCAATCATAAATTAGAAGCTGGGGACGATGGTCATCGACTGCTGTTTTGTTTTTGGATTGGAGAAAAATTTTGGAAGATAGATATTTTTATAAGAAAATAATCTTTACGGATGAATCTACCTTCACAACAAATGGCGTCGTGTCTTCGCAAAATTGTAGATACTGGTCTCATGAAAATCCACATTTTCGTACAATAACTAACAGTCAACATTATAAGAAAGTCAATGTATGGTGTGCAATAAGATACGATTTCTTTTTCCGTACTACTTTAAACCAATATCGTTATTTGGACATGCTCGAAATTTTTTTCTTACCTGCTATGGAAGACGTCAATTTAGAAAATTTTTATTTTCAACAAGACGGATGCCCAGTACATTCAACTCGCCTTATAACACATTTTTTGAACCAGCACTTTCACGAAAGGTGGATTGGACGATATGGTCCAATGCATTGGCCAGCCAGATCGCCTGCTTTGACCCCTTTAGATTTTTATTTATGGGGATACTTGAAACAAAAGGTTTATTCATGCGATCTTCATGATGACCTTCAATTATTAAAACAGAAAATCAGTGATGCTATAGATGAAATTAACGCAACAAGCATAACAAAAGTATTTGAGGAGTTTCGGGTTAGAGTGGAACGATGTGCCGATCGTGGAGCAACTCACATTGAATAATTGTCATGTATTTTCTTTTTTTAATAAAATACTTTATTAGAAACATACATGTTTTTGACAACTTATTACAGAATACATAGTTGACACATCAAATACTGATTTAATCAAAGTGTTCCGATATTTGTGAAATTTTGCACATGGACACAATTTCCTATTCTGAACAACTTTTCTTAATAACAATTTGCCGTATTATTGACTGAAATGGCGCTTTACTTCAACATAAAATGATTTTTCTCAGTTGTCACGGCCATATTGGATTTTAAAAAGTAAAAAATGTGCATGAAATTCTTTTCAGACCAAGCAGGCCGGGATCCCAAAACATCGAAACGAAAATTTTGGATTAATTATACCTATAGTGAAGTCAATCCGGGGACACACGGTATATGGTATCAAGATTTTAAACTCATTTATATTTATCATGACAATTTTTTTAAGCAATGCAGGCGAAAACTTTAAATACATCTAAAACTCTTGACAAGACTGATTTATATTGACTTTAGTTATTAATATTGCTTTCAGCAGAGGCACTAGTAAACGAGTGTTCTCACTTGTCCTAATTTTATTCATTAGAGAGAAAATCGTCTCTACTGGTGCACTTGACATCATATATTCAATAATTGTGCGCAAGTTTTTGTGATTTAAATTATTATTTTAAAGTGGTTAAATAGTTCAACCCACCGCTGTTTTATAGGTAAATTTGAATTATTCCATTTCCGAATCTTTTCTGGTGTAATATAATTGGTAGCAAGTGAAAATTCATCAAGTATTTCCGTATGTTTTTTGCGTTCAATCCCTTGTCAATCAATAAGTCCACTACTTTTTCAACGTCTTTCCACTCTGGTACTTTTATCAAACAAGTCCAATCGAAAATGCCCAAACCTTCATAATAAGATGTATCATTTTATGTACTCCAGACAAGTTTGATAAAATTCAGAAGCAGTGTTGCTTACATACCGTTTTTCACGCCATCATTTTCTTGTAGCTGAGTCACTACCTTTCTGACACTGGGTGGCGCTTTAAAATTAAACTTTGTTTCAAACTCTCGATTTCTTTTGCAACCTCAGGAGCAAAAATATTCTGTGCCTGAGTTTTTAAAATAGTCTGATAAAATGTGGCTGCTTGTGTGTGGATAAAATAAAGAAAAAGTTCTCACTTTGGGTTTTCGAAAAGCGATTTTGGTTGAGACATTTAGGAATACTCAAAAAATAGCTCTTCAGGGGTCGATACATTTTCAAAAGCCTTTCCAATATAGACATATATCCCAATAACTTATGATACTCACTATCAATATGGTCACAAAAGTCTTTCAACGCTTCCATTCTAACGGTGTAAATATAAAAGAAAGAATATATTTTTACAATAATTCATTCGACGCTAAATGGAAGGCAATTTGGGCTGCTTTAATGGCGCTGTGAAGTATATGGGCACCGCATCCAATGCCAATCAATTCTCAATTAAGAATCGAATTCGTTTACTGAAAATATTATTTACCCATCGTCTTTGAAAGCCACCAGAATTAGTTTGTGTTGTCTTCCCAAAAGGCCACTATTTTCTCCGATATGCTGTATTCGTTTAAAATATTCACCAAATATTGGACACCGATTTCCGATGTTTTACCTGGCTCCTCTTGAAGGTCCTAATATCTTAACTTGTACACCTTTATATGGTTGAATATACCAGAACAAAATGGGAAATATTTTTTGAGATCCGCGATTTGAGGCATCAGTGAAAATGTAGATACACTTAACTTCAGATAAACCTGCTTTTAAATCTTCAGTAGCATTGCGCGTAAAAATATTCGTAATTATGTTTCTTGTACATTTGTGACATTTTTGTGTCCCGTGTAATATATCGGGCACAGGTGGCTTATAAAGCGGCACTGTCCCGTTGAAAACGGGACCTGTGATCACTTTGGATATACTTATGTATACGGCTCGATGGCTCCGAGCAACCCTGGGCCTTTAAGGCCTATTGTGCTGTATATATCTGATCCTATTATTTCCCTAACTTTGGTTGTAGTGGAACATAGTTCGATATTTTCAGATTAAATCAAATATCTAATCAAGCACTGCATTTCCACATTTCCACTAACAGAAATTCGGAAATTAGAAATAATATCTGTTTCCAAGGATTTTTGCAGGTTTGTGTAAATTTCTATCATTTTATGACCTCATCCAGAGCTATAAGATTTTATATCTATTATAAACATACATATTTCAAGATTGACTTCGTATGGTTACGAACAACCTTGGTTGATCTAGATAAGAGAGTTCCCAGGAGTCAGACTGAATAACATCACGAGAAAGTACGTAATACCTCCGAGAACCCATTATAAAATTATTCTAAAATAGAGCACGTTTCGAAGCCATTCCGCACGCAGCACTCGAACAAATTCGTAACTGCGATGATGACAACAATGTCAGGTCAATTCGTGACCGCGCTATTTCCGACAAACAAACAACTCTGCACGCTGCCGTCTGCTCTTTGGCTCCGTTCGGGCTTACTGCCGTTTACGTGTGTGTGTGTGTGCCAATAATGACACGATCGACGCCTTGATTGATAGGTTTATATTTCAGCATCGTGCTTACTAGAACGCCCTAAGCTAATCCCTAATACGACGTTGGGTAAACTAAGGAAAAGAATTCGCCGGATGAAGGCAGGAACGAGGACGGAGACTCACTGACACTAAGATTGATTGATAGAAGTCCGCTGATAGAACAGATCGAGTAGAAAAGAATTACAATAATGATGGGCATTACGGATTGTATAACGTGTCGGGAATCCGAAAGAAAGAGGATGAGGAATACTGGCCGAAAGAAGAACAACAGGAGGCGACTATGGAAGGACATTCTATTAATAAGGATAAATGGACCGTAATCGCATTAAATATATCAATTATTGTGTGATGGTATTCTACGGTCTGCGGGACAGCTAATGGAGACATAAAAATTTTATGCGGTGTTGAGAAGATAAAGCTGAATAATTTTCACCGCCCTAATACTCTAGACGACGTATGGTTAGCCGTATTTATGTTAGAATTATGCATGGTGTATTATGAATTCTTGGACCGATGATCTTCATAGATAACGGTTAAACGCAGCTTCTGAAAGCTATTCGGAGCAACGGAGTAGTTTTAACTCTCGCTCTAAATGTTCTATTTTGAGAGATATCATATTTCCAGTTTATTACATTCTTCATCTGGCTTAAATGGAAATAGACGCATTTATTATTTTGTTGGTTACTGTGGTTACGTTGAGTAATTTTAAAATACAACGTTATAAGTGAATGTTAAAATGAAACGATGCATAAACTGAGACTGATCGATAACAGAATTTTGAAAAATTTTTGGCACGTTACGGACGAAATTCTTGAAGAGAGTTACGACGGCAAACGTATAAAAAAAGTTGAACAAAGCTTAGGAAACATGTATGGAAGGCACACAATATTTCTACATATGTACATATGTAGAACACTTTGTGCTAATAGCTAACTTATATGCAAAATATAAAATCCGCTAGCAAGGTGATTTAAAGGACTGGAAACCGTGAAGATAATGAGTGAACCCACACAGCTTTAAGATGATGATCACAAAGTGAAAATGGTGATTATCTGCTAAAAGTTAAGAAACACAATAATTGATCATTGGAAATTGGAACTGGTAATAGAAGACGAAGAAGGTTTACAAAATGCAGCATTGTTCGGGGGATGAGAATCAACAGCCTGTGATAACCACAGTGGTTCAGGCTTGGAAACTGTGACTAGTTCAAAAGTAAGCGGAAAAAAATCTCCTAAACGAAATCCTTGGAAGAGGTGAAAGGTGAGTAGTAAAGAAGGATGAATAGTTTAGGAGAACTCGAGAAATTAGCTGATTTTGAAAGAATTGGCATTGTAAGAAACAAATTAATCTGGGAAGTAGCGGAAAACAAATGATAGTTATTTGATAGACCACAAACAACATAAGCAACAACATAGCCAAAACTCTCAAGAATAAAATCAAATATAATCATTGAAGACGATGATGCGCATTGATTTTTCCATTAAAACCCATTGGTGAAATCTTAATGCCATTCTAAGGCATGTATCGTGCTCGCTTTCTAATTAATTACAGGACTTGTTTTTGGCTTCATCTTCTTTGTCTTCGGTGGAGGAGTATACGTGTAGACTAGTGATCACTGCGTGAACCTTTTCGTCTGGTTCTTAAGCAGCTCATCTTTAGGCTTTTTGATATAGGTTCCATGATTCCATAGTTCACCAATAAAGGCTGCCCCTAACTCGCACTAGGTTTTACGACAGTTATAATAGATGACCAAGTGTTTTCTCTGTATGCTATATCCAACTTAGGTTCTTCCTCTATAATTGTGACACACGCCTTCTTCTGGAGTAGTCTATCAGTTAGTTTTCGGGGATTCACAGTATAGCCCGTTAAATTTTAGATTTTGGTGATATTACGGTAACATCGAGTTGTTCCTCCTAGTGTTAGCTCTCCTTTATGAGAACTGAAGAGGCTGGAAGTTACTGAGCTACTCTATCCACGCTGCACTTACTGGAAGCATAATTAAGTAAATGGAGGCAGTGGAAACCAAATCAGATCTTGCTTAAATTGTCAAGAAAGCAATACGTATATATGCACGTGACAAAATCACGAAAATCAAAGGAAATACATTGAAGGAATCGATCACTGAGAATGTGTGATCCACTAGCTTCTATCAAAACTATATTTGGTTGGTGAGCATTGTAAAGCGCAATTCGAGGCATTCCTTGTTAAGCATTTTATGAAATAAAATTATAATGAACTAATCTCTACGGTGGCCATACAAATTTCAATAAAAATGAAGTTGTCCTTTGTAAGGAAATATTATGCAATCCTTCATATATCCTTTCTCTGTGATCTTGTCTCTATGACTGCAGATAACAGCTCAGTTGTCGGAATACGAGTTACTAAAACTGCTGGGTGAGGAGTTAAAATCATTTCGCTTGACAAACTGTGGTGCACTGTAAGAAATTCGGAATGCTTTATTTCTTTCCATGTTCTGATCTTCTTTGTATTGCTTCACACATAAATTATTTCTGGAATTAGCAGTCACATACGAGCAATGTCATTAAATCTAAATTTGAGCTTTCATAATGTCAACTTTATTAATTTATTATCAATAACAACCTGCTAAGTAAAACTAAATTTCATTTAAGTCCATGAAAATTTCCTTTCAAAGTTTTGGGAGTTACGTAGCAAATTATAGGCCTACACTCAAATCGAAAAGTTATTATCCTCGTTAAACTCCATTTATGGTAAACTATTAATTTAAATCCGGGAGGAAATCATGCGCTATTACGGACGATTTCAGCGACCCAAAACACCTTTAATTCATGACTTCCTCGACGCATAATGCGTTCCAGATGCGCAACTTACATTCTCTTTCGTATACAACACGTCAAATACTAATTTACGTATCCTTTATTGGCGATCCATCAATTCGACATTGCCATCGTCCACATATTTCATACGCATTTTACCTCGTACATAATCATTACTTTTTCTGCCCGATTTAAGCTTTCGTATTCATAAAATACCGTTTATTATCCGTCATTACAGCTAATTTTAAAATCGCCCGAAATCGCTCTCGCTCTCGTATTCCCTCTTCGATTTATACACGTCGAGTGAATTTAATACAACAGCTTACACCTCTACAGAGATACCTTTACGGAATCAAATAAAAGTACTCATAAATCGATATGCTCGTTGAAAGCGTTATTAATGTTAGGCGGTCTGTTGAGCTTTCGAATGGTATGTGTATCAAATCGGGAAGTTATTGTTGCCGCTAGTTTAATACGCCAGTTCTCCGAATTTGCAAAGGATATTGGATTGCCAGAAATGGGAGATTTTAATTTGTTGCATATGTTATGAGCCGCTGGAATGGAATCTTTGAAATGTTATGAATAGGGACAGTACGAGAATTTCTTTTTAGTTGGTTTCTCAAGTTCGGAGTATAAGTTGGCGCCCCGAGGCACAAAGATTCTGGGGGATCCTACCGCTTAACGTACTCAATAAGAAATCAGAAATTCGTTGCTCCTGTCTCGAACGCATTGTTCGCCTAATGGAAAATTTGGCTCTGGATCTCGCCCTCGTTCAAGAAATGTGCTCTAAACAATATCATTTCCAATTATTTTCTTGTAGAGGTGAATTTAACGAGTTTCTCGCATTTTCATCAACTACACCCTTTCATCTTCTTTATGGTCTCTTGTCTTGCTGTATATCTGTATATTCAGGAATAGGTTTGAAATTCTGGTTTTATTTCAGCAACACTATATAACAGTCCTTCTAATTATTACTATCAACTGAAACTAAAGTAGCCATTGAAATTTGAATAATGCTGCGTATGAAACATCCAAGATTTAATCACTTTAATGGCGTCTCTATGAAGAAGACGGATTTTCTCATTTCGAAATCGTCTATTTAAAACCAACTACGCCCACATACTACGCTGAAATTGCTTCACGGCTAATCGAATTCATTTTCGCTTTTCGAGACAAAAGCAAAACAAAACGACGCGTCGTATCGTCCATCACGTCATGTATCCCCATCAGGTCGTGTGTCATGTCATACTTAATGTTCAATTGTTTCGGAGCGTAGCGGAGCCGGAGAACCAGATGACTTTGCGACCACTGCAGATGAATCAGTAGAAAACACCGAACGTAACGAACCGTTAAATGTGTGTACGACGCGGCGCGGTTATGTGGGGAAAGGGATGGGCCGATGAAAACTACCCATTAAGGAGACCGGCCCGAATAAATCACGGTAATTGAATCAAAGCAAAAATTGCGAGGAGAGTGCGAGTGAGTGAATGAGATGTTCGCCTCTTTTTCCGAGAAAACGGTCCTAAACGGGGGTCGTAAAAAGGCAGAGGCTTTTCGTTTCCACTTTTCTTCGGTTTAGCTGTCGGCTACTTCGGCAATCCACAAACGCTTTGATAAATTTGTTTTCGCGTTTCGAGGCACTCTCGCGATGTGAAATTTTGAAATCGTTTTAATGCGGGTGTATTTGTTTCTCCTTTGTTTTCAAAAAACTTAGCCCTGGTTATCGGTAGATCGACTAAAATAATCCAACTACTTTAGTTATAAAGCACGAGGAAATATATTATTGATACCTCCAGTCGCGCCTCGTTATAACATGCTTTTAGTTTGGTACACTACCTTCTAAATATCCAGGCTTAAATTTGATACTACTTTTAGCCTCGTTCTATGTGAGTCAATCGAAGAATCAGTTGCTTTTTTGTAAATCTGTCAGCAAAGGGATACTTCATGGAAACTGTGTGATAACACTGCAAGCATTTACTTGCACTAGCTACACTACTGGATTTGACGTGCTAGCTTCTTGCTCCTTTGTTTTGGGACTTGCAAGTAGCGAGCAAACTTCGAGTGTATGCATGGGGAAAGGAATGCAACTGCACTCACAATCAGTACCCAAATATATCGACAGATGCTTATGGTGTATGATCATAACGCAATATTGCGCCAAGCTATCGCAAACTCGTATCTCTCAATTAATGCCGAAAAGTACTACGATTAACACAGCGTGTTATTATGAAACCCCGAAGAGATAACGGAAAACAGGCGAGTAAACTATCAGAAAGCATTATGATCTTGGAGGTAATAGAAGGCCGCATGGGACGACACTTACAGCTACTACTAGCTATGCGTTTACGCCATAAACGCAACTATGTTAGCATTTTTAATATTGCCGAGTTGTAATATGTTATATGCTACTTGGTTTTCCTTGGATTCCTGGAGTTGCTAGACGGTAAATCATAAACTTATCGTAGAAAGGGCCAATCACCCAGTACGAAGAAGAATATTACCCCCTAATTCTAAGCTAGAGTCTGGCTCGAATTCTTAAAGCTCAGGACTATATCTGCTTGGAAAAAGGCACTCTCAAACTCTCGTGGATTTTCTGGAGCCTGTTCCTCCCTTTGGCTAGACTCCTCAACCTTTATCCTCAAAAACTCGAGGACAACATTAAGCTCCATGCTTAGCAATGTTAGTATATATCTTCCCTTAGAACTAGACTTTAGGAAGATCCGTAAGTCTTCGGTGGAGATTGCCCACATAGCCACAGTTTTCTGGAGCTTCTTCCTTCCTCTGGAGAGATCCTGCCCTTTTTATTATGATTTCAATAAACATAGAAACAAACAGTGCAAGTACAGGTTCATCTGGTGTTGACTTAGACTTAGACGGTGGTTTCAGTTGACGAAGCACTACGCTAAACTGTCTGACAACTTTGATATCGAATCCTACTTCCACTTCTACGTAAGTATCAGAAGTATGGTTCTTGAGGAATGCATTGTGCACAAGTGATATGCGTTATTTTACAATCGGAAGAAAAGCGGAGTTCCAGCGTCTTAGGTTGAGGGTGAGGTATGGTAAAAGGGTGTTCCTAGTCCTTGAGAGAGGGAATGAGGCATTAGGCCAGTACGCCAGCACTTGTAAGAAATATTTCATTTACTAACTAACCGAGAACCAGTATCCGATGTAGGAATGGATTTGCTCATTTGACCAATTTGAGTGATTAGCTTCACAAAGTAACCCTAGAAGTGTATCATGTAGCATGAAGTGTTTAAGATGTATACGAAATATATATGAAGGCGGAACACCGTTGCCTATACCAATGATGGCACCTATAACTGTAACATTCTGGAATCTTTCAGGTAGTGTAATTTAGCCAATATAATTAACTCTTTTCTTCCAGGTCTTCTTTTGTTCTTAATCAGTGGAGTTTTAGAAACTTCTTCGGCCTCACGAAAATATGCAGTTCTATTGATAATGGCTAACGGCTTCGAAGTGTACGTTCTAGAAGTCAGTAATTTCGAGGTTTATTGTTTTATTTGATTTATGTTTTGGAATTTTGAATAAATATATGGAAATTGACGAATAAATACATATCTTTCGGCTACTCAATACAAAAATGCATATCAGAAGGGTACCAGTCCAACTATCCCCAGGTACAACCAGCGGATGTCCTTAGCTAAAACTCGCCATAAGTTAAAAGAAGCCTTGAGAAAATCGTAAGCGTGCTTTAAACACGAAAGAGAAAAAATGATAGGGATACCTTTTGGAAAGATAGGAAGGGAAAGGCATAATGTGAAATGAAAACCTGCCGAAGAATTTTAGAATGTTGAAATTTAGTAATTTTCAATTTCCAATCCAAAATCCTCCAAAATTCAAAATCCTGCACTAAAAAGATATCACACTGCGTGGATAGATGTTCAGTTCAAACCCTGGTTTCCTCGATCAAGGACGGATCTATAATGAAAGTGCTTCACTGGTGAGCAGTACATCGTTTCAAAATCCCTAAAACTGGGAGGGAGGAAATCGCTAAAAATAAAGGTGCGTGGGCTCCGATTGTAATCAATATCATACGTGGCTATATACTGTTTACATAAGTCAAAATTTTAAAACCATATGACATATGTCCCAGCTATCTTCGCCTCCGAATGTGTCATTAAACTCATCTTCACTTCATCCACTTGATCACACGTGTGAGTCTTGCCACAGTCCAACGAGTTGAATAACCGCAAAGTCTGCTAACTTCTTTGTATTGAGTAAAAATGCCATTTTGCGATCAAGCTTTAGTTTAGTGATATAAAATTTCAATACAATTATTGCCCAGCGTGCAAGGGGGTTTGCCTGCTCTTCGCTCTTTTGCGCCTCTGAAGAAAACCCACCAGAAAAGAACTAAGATGTATTCCAACTTACGAAAATCAGTACACCCTCTTCTAAGAACAAATGCCCCCAATTATTTACAACCGTATCTTGCTGCAGGTTCCCCTACCCTAGATAAGAAGGATAGGTATGCAAGGAAGTACTAAAGTTGCTCTGAGCAACATTAAGTAAATATGAAGTTATTGAACGTACGACTTCACAATGGTACCGTACAATATAACAGACAATAACATCATTGATTTTGCTTCCTAGTTTTCAGCATGCAATGCTATCATTTCGTATTAAATGATAATAGTATCGTATGCAACATTCTAATAGTGTTCCAACCGCTATACAATCATTTCACAAATCCCCACACAACCAAAGCGAAACAGAACAAATAACGAACGCGAATCCTCAATTATTTAACGTCTTGAACAATATTTACACGTGTTCATTAGCGTCGACTTAAGGGGACACATTTGTCACAGGTAATGAGGAAATCTGTTTGATCTGCGTGTAGCCGGTACAAGTCGACGGCACCATCGCCAGTGTAAACACGCTTTTTCACTTTCACCTGGTTCGTCGTCTTCGTCGGGGATTCCCCACGCGCGCAACGATAGAAAACTCCGGACCGGATGACGGCACGATTCGGACGGAAAACAAATTTGTCAACGTGACAGGGAAACGTAAACAAAAGACAACGCGTCCGCGTTAGACGACTTTTTCCCATACGACGACGACGGTTCTAAGGCGATTTCCTGAAAGAATACTGAAACGGCTATACTTAATTTAATTGTCGTTTCGTTTGAGACAAAGGATCGATTTGTTAGTCGGACGTGGACCTCTGGAATAAAAATACGAGGAGGAAAAGTATAGGAATATATTCGCAAGTTGTTAGTGAACTTGGTGGTAGTAAATTTAAATACACATATTATGTAGTCTAGTGAGTTTCCTTTCATACGATCTCTTTGCAAGATTGGTATTGATGATTATAAACCATCCTTGCTTTTTCCTGAAAATCACGCCAATTTAAATTCTAATATTTTTTTGGAATTTCATTAATTTAAAACGAAAAATCCATGATTTTCCAAAAAGAATGTGCTACGAAGGATCAACATTGGAGGATCCTGATATCATAAATAATTGGTTTTCTACCTATTTTCAAACCATATACCAAAATCAATCAGACTTAGTATCAAACTTCAAGTCGACATTATACGACAATCCAAACAACCTTAACACTTCAAGTATCACACCGGATGTAATATTCAATAGGTTAATCTCCCTTCCCAACACTCTCTCATCTGCACCCGATGGTATTCTACCGTATTTCTTAAAACTTTGCAGTCCTTCGCTTTTCTTGGCAGTCTGTCTTCTGTTTAATTTATCAATTAGCACACGACTCTTTCCTGAACAATGGAAAACTGCTTTCATTGTACCTCTCTTTAAGTCCGGCAACCGTTCAAATATTTGTAATTATCGGCCCCTTCTGCGCCCTATCTGGTATAGGGAAAGTCTTAGATGCCACTGTCGTTGATTTGGTTTCATCAGCTTATTTTGCTTCCATAGTGCCTGAACAGCATAGATTTATACGGAATCGGAGATATTAATCTTTCCTTGTACCGCAATTACATTTTGAATAACTTGGCCAATGGTTACCAAATTGTTTCTATTTGCACAGACTTCACCAAGGCCTTCGATCGTGTAAGTCACTCTCATCTTCTTTGGAAGTTGAAAGCCTATGGAATTGTCGGTAATTTGTGGAATTGGCTTCAATCAAAAAGTATTACTGGATCGTTTCCAAATCGTGCACGTAGGAAACTGCACACCATGCCCGATTAAGGTCACGTCTGGCGTGATACAGGGCAGTCACTTTGGGCCAATCTTATTCGCGTTATTCATAAATGACATACAATATCGTGTAAATTACTCAAAATTTTTACTTTTTGATAACGACCTCGAATTGTTTGTGAAAATACAGTTACCTTCTGTTTGTGCTGCAATCCGACCTCACCAACATATCCATTTGGTGTAAAGACAACAATATGATTTTAAACATGGATAAATGTAAAGTCACTGCAAAATATAATTACCTACTCTTACACAATCACAAATAAAATATTAGATCGGGTTTTATTTAATTTAATAAAATAAATAATTAAGTACATATTATGGGAATTTCGTAATTGAATTCTCATATGTACGAACATCTAACGCACTGGCTTATATACATAGAGCTTTTATAGAAATGAAAACTACTTCACAAAGTCGCACTGATGAGCGGTATGACCGCGAAACGCGTCTGCGAATAGTGAAAGTAGTTTTCTAATTACTACACATTAGATCGGGTTACACAAACTAAGGACCTCGATGTAACTTTTCACTCAACGTTGAGTTTTAGATTCCACGTTGATGATATCATTACTACTAAGGTATGTAGCTTCCTAAAACGTCAAACCCACGACTTCAGCAATGTAATTGGTATTATTACCTTGTATTACGGCTTAGTAGGTTCTATCCTGGAATAGTGTAGTTTCATCTGAAACCCGTATACTACCCTTCACTCAAACAGGATTGGAAGAGTACAGCGTAGGTTTACCAATTATTTCTTATTTAAACTTAAAATTAAAAAAAATTATATAATTATGTTGAACATTCGAACCTACTAGGTTTTCAATCTTTGTTTACTCGACGCAGCATTATCACTCTTAAATTTGGAATCAAATGTTTATTAAATAGAATAAATTCCCTAAAATTCCCAAGTTCAATTTCGTTTAGGGTACGTAGTATAGATAGAAGTTGTGATGATTTGTTTTTTTGTAAGTGTTTATAAGGATCTTATATGGTTATAATGTCCCTATTAATAAAATTGCCAAAGAGCTGAATTTACTTTCAGATAATTTAGATATTTTTGTATCATCATTCAGGGAAATCATGAATATAATAGATATGTTGTACCTAGATTCAAACACTTAGAAGGTTAGATGCTGTTATTATACGCATCTATTTATCTTTTATACTTTAATTAAATGTTCTTTCCAGGTTGACTTTTATAGGTTTTAACTGTTGGTCTAAATAAATAAATAACAGTTTGTTGCTCTACTGGTAAAATATCCAACTTGTTCTAATGATACATGGGGTGGAATATTCCGGAAAGCGTGCTTTGTGAATCAAAAGTAAACCCTGCAAAATTTTGTGATGAATTCCAATTAACTTTTTAAGAAATTATTACTATATTATAACTAGCTCAAATATTTAGGTATGTAAATCATGGTCTCGTGTATACATCCGTAGATTCATAATTCTCAGCTCGAGACCGCACATTTCCCACCAAAAAAAATACCCATTTTATAATAATTGTAAGGTAACACGAAGTGCTATAATTTTATATTTTAATTTAATTAACACCATTTCCACTGGATACTGTTAGTATAATAAGTCTAATGGGTGGGCTTTTGAATACCATCGCTTCTTAAAACACCACGTCGAGAAAACCCGTTGGATGTAAATAAAATGTAAATAGAATCGATCGTGTTTTCGTGTCTTCCATTGTTTCGGTATTTATTGGAAGAAGTCATTCTGTGCGGGTTTATTAATAAAGTCGAGTTCAACAGTCAAAATGTTTGCTATTACGATGTCGTGTTAAAAGGGGATATATTAAGCTTTCCATTCCCTTAATAAATAAACGATATGTAAGTACATATAACTTTTTTAGAATTCCAAAGGTCACAAAAATAAATATTTTCACGTTAATATTGTGGTAACTTGCTCTATACCGTTTAAAATTTCAAGTAGCACCAATATTTGCTTTTATAGTTTTCGCTCGGGAACAATAGGAGATTGCCAATGTTAGGTAGATCTTATCTAAAGTTTGTTATAACATGAAAGGCAAAGAGCAGCAGCCGTTTGTGCTTATTCGGTTCGCATTTACCTAGCGATTAGATAACATTTATGTCGTCGGTCTCGCCGACATAATAATCGGTGAATATCTTTGTTGCTGTTAATACGATTTCCATAAGGAAAAAAGGAGAAAAGGAAGCAAAGAAAATGTTACGCGGGCGCCAGGAAATGACAAATAAAGCAGCTATGAAAGGGTTCTTCGCAACAAAGTACACAATAACCGTACAGATATTAGTTGTGGTATATGGAAGGGAACATCTTCGTTTGCCACAAATTTTAATGCCAAATTTCTAAAATATGCGTGTTGTGTATATGCGATTTTCTTTTCAAGTTTTGAATATTCCATTCTTATCGTTAAAGTTTCTAATGCTTTCAGAAAATTTAATATATGTCGTTTACGGTATTTAGCTACAGAGGCGGCTGGTACATGAGAGCACAGAAGCACGTAAACCCATGTGTACCATATCGGATGTCCTTCCACCAAACCAGACGCGACGTCCGAAGATGTCTTTAAAATCGCCTCGACTCACTTGGTCATACATATAGGTTTTGCGATAGGCTGCAGGCCGATAGAATATGAGTTTTAGCAGTGTCGTATAACCACAAAGTCCGCGAACTCCTTTGTACTGAGTGGAGATGCCGATGCTTTTTGCGCCCGGATTATAATTTAACAATTAATAATTTCAACACAGTTATTTCCCAGTGTACCAGGGTTCTCATGTGCTTTTACGCTCCTTCTGTTTAGTACTCTTAACTTATTAAGGCGATCGATGTTTTCTGTACCCCACTACCGAACTCACATGGCTGGCAGTGGCGTTCTGATGTACTAATCCTAGAACGAACCTGTGTAAAGTATCGACTTTGAGGCACTGGATGTAAACACAAATTCAATTCGATTAAGCGCAAATCGCCTAACTGTGTGATCGGCAAAATCGAGAAAAATATAGCACGCTTTTCCTCAAGAATTCTTAAGCCAAGTTAACCGAGAAACTTAGAATTGTTTGTAGTCTGCAATGAACTCCAATACGAAAGCCAATCTAAAATGGAGCACAAGGAAATTAACATTGGTAGATGAACATAACTTTCGCGATTGTGTCTTTATATTAGTTGCCTACTAGCGGCGTTTAATTAAGTGATAAGCAACAAATATTCATGAAATAGAACATGAGTAGACCAACTATGCTTGAAGTGGAATATGGAAATCAAGGAGATATATAATTTCCATGCAGTAGAATAGTCCAACCACAACTAGTTTGGAAAGAATCCAATTGGAAATTAAGTTCATTGGAAAAACCATGGAATTCCCGAGCTTGGCATGAGCCTTGACCGGTCAATGTTGCAGTAATAAATGAGATTTGGCTTTATAAACATATATCTATGGACAGAAACCAGAAGTCGGATTGAAATACTACTGCAAATGAAAGAAACATTCACCACATCTAAATTGGCTAAAATTCTGCTATACGTATTTCGACAATTAAGTCATCATTATCGGGATTCACGCAATTCACGTGAGCGTTGGCAGATTCATTTTGCAGTAATGAATGACATCTAATTCTTTGAAAGTTTACGTGTTGTTAAGGCAAACCAGAATTTTCTTTAAAAGGCAATTATTTTATTAATGAAGTAAAATTACCGTTAGCACACCTAGTTTAGAAATAGTCCATATTACGTATTTCGACAACTAAGTTGTCTTTTTCAATTGGACTGTAAGGTTCACGTGTTTCAAATGAATCCTAGTGTTAAATGCGGTTTTTCGCCATAGTTCACTTGATGCACGCAAATTACGTGATTTTGGTTGCGTATTTTTCTGACAAAGAGCCAGTTGCTTCAAATGTGCGGTTTCTCTTGTCTTATAAATTTAAGTATGTTGCTTTTCAATACAACTTCCAAAATTTCAGAACAAATTGCAGAAAACGTCTAATAACATCGTAGTAATTATTACATGCTCAGAATCCTCAAATTCGACGATCACAAAGGAAAGTGATATACAAAAACGAAAGTGTAACAATACGCATATTTTGGTCCAAGTTACATTGAAATATTATCTGCTTTCTATCGCTTTATAGTTCAATTTAGCGTTTTCCTTTTTCATTTTTATATTGAGATTATATCTATGAACGTCCATGTCTTGCAGAATCTACTTGTACGATTTCGAGCTATAATCTACTCAGTTATATTAGCTATTAGTCACAAAGTGCACGATCCACTAGACCAGGTATGGGCAACCTCCGGCCCGCGGGCCACATGCGGCCCTCAAGTAAGATTTGCCCGGCCCGCTACTGAATTCTTTCGTTGCATATTAGCACGGCCCATCTAAACTTAATTCATAATGAATCATAAGGATACCACAAAAATGTATATTTTTTAAGATTACTCGCAGCATAAAACTTCTACAAAAAAAGGTTGCCCATGCCTGCACTAGATATTCTAGAATAGAATTCATTACTAAATTTTAAGGTAGTTCTTCAGTAGCAAAATCGGTAGAAAAATCATTTATCATTGTTTGCTAACTTGGAATCAAAACACATAGGCAGATGATTATTACCATAAATACAATTATAATGTCAACATATGTTAAATTAACACGTTATGTTAAGAAAATAATTAAAAAATAATTTCTTGCGGGACAAAATAATTCCGTCGTATTTCTATTGAACCTACTTTCTTTCTTTCCTTCTTCTATCGGCGGCGGCGTTGAGGCCAGGCCTGCCCAACACCACCAAGAAATCCAACCGATAGATACCGATAGTCGGGTTGGTATCTTTCTAAATATCAAAATCAAAATTTTCCGGTAAGAAGTTTTGTACTTGTAAGCCACACTACACGACTTCTTCTGCCTTTGGCGGTAGGTATGATGTAATGAACGGCGAAGTGGTAACAATGAATGCTCCTGCGATGAGTATGTGTGTGTGTATGTGAGGAAGAACTAATGAAAGAAGAAAGATATAAAAGCGTCTATCTGACGATTTCAAGCATCTCACTTTTTCCCAGTTAACTCTCGCCGCAGAGCCTCCATAAAAGAGCTTTGTTCTAAAAATTTAACAGTGCTGTGCTTACAAAAACGTTAAGCATTGTCGTCATCCTCAGACTATATCACATCGATAAAACCCACTACCTAATCATATTTTTTATTAAATCCGGTGACACTTTTCCCGCTATCAATGACGCCAACATTCCCAAAGTGTACATTACCGAGAAGAGTGCGGTTCCTTAAATTCGTCCAAAAAAGTCAAAACTCCTTTGAATAGAACACATTACAAAACGTATCTATCGCATCGTGTGCGGCGACATCCAGATCGTTAGACGAACCGTACATTGGAATAAATTTTGTCTAATTTAAAGATTTAAAGATGGGCTAGTTGACTGAAATGATACCAGAAACAGTTAAATCTTTTGCTTCAAAATTAAATACGTACAATTATTTTAAAAAATGACAGTTATTCAACCAATTTATAAATTCTTGCTTAGGACTTATTCTTTCGCTATCTTCTGAAATCTAGAACGCATACACGCGTCTTCTCTGAAATGCAATGCCTATGTATGTATGTATTGCGACTTTATGCTATTCAATTTCATCTCCTGTATCTTTTCAGATTGATATGGAAATGGTGAGATCGACAGAATACATTCTTCCATCCGAGCGAAATATGAACGGTCACTACATCTCGCAAAACAATTCGTCTTCCTATTCGCAAAAACAATCCAATCACCAATCGTATCAGCTACAATCACAACAGCAGCATCCTAACCACCAGCAGCAACAGCAGCAGCAACAAGGAAGAGGAGCATCCCATCATCAGGACAGAGAGTGGGAGCCTTCAGTCAATGGACGTCCAAAACACAGAGTCTCGTCGTCGGTAGTAGCAGCAGTACCTACCCTAACTCAGTCGACGTCGGACGCGAGACGCGAGAAATCCGAACGCAAGAACACGCGACAGCAGCAGCAACAACAACAACAGCTCCACTCGAACGAGTTGTCGACGTCGAATAAGACTTTGAACAAACACCAAACGTCGTGCGCTATGCAACAACAACAACAACCAACGGGGGGACGTTTGGGTCCGAACGAAATCGAAAAATTATTAAAAAACTCTTCGGCGTCTTCTTCGGTACCCGCGACGTGCATTCCCGTGTCGAAATCCTATCAGCAACAATCGAAAAGTAAATATTCGCCGCACGTGCATAAAACTTCGCAAAAGGTACCGGAGCGGATCAAGGGAGTTGTCGGGGGCGGCAGTTATCAAAGTGCAGCCGGTTTGAGTTACGTCGGTGGTGGTTTGACCATACACGAAGGTGGTGTTTTCGGTGTTTACTCCGAGACGAAGTACATGTTCGCCGTGAACGGTTTGCCCAACAACATTGCACAAGCATCGGCAGCTGCAGCGTTTTTTGCAAGGTAAGTTTCTTTCGGATTTTCATTCACGTGTTTCCGAATGCTGTGCACCGGGTGCTCTTGTTTTCCATTGTTTTTCCTCCAATCCTCACGATGGTCATTTGTCTTATTGTGTCGGGTAATAGGGGAAAACCCCACGTTAGAAAAAACTTTCGCGATAGTTTCTTCTCGATACCTAATTGATGTTAAATTGAAAGAAATGAGTGTTATATCTGCAAGTAATGATAAATGAATGTACGGTACGTGAAATATAAGAGTCCGTGCAAATGTTGTTCAGAAACAAACTGCTGATAACATCGAGTGATTTTTATAAAATACAGTAGTTTCCAATAGTGTTCCATGCGTAATCTTAAAGCTGAAAGGCTTTGAACAGTTATATATTTTGGTCACTTTATTCCAATCAAATTGTGGAGATCTAGCAAGCATTAACTGTTATGTTTTTGATAAGTAACCAGATAAAACATAATTACATTTATGTATATATAAAGAAATCATCTGTACACTTCAAGTTATCATTGGTAAATCTGCTTCTTATAATGAGTTATTGTACAAAAATAAACAAGCAGAATATATTCGGACGTTGATAGAAAGTTTGTGCGTAAAATCTAAGTAATCATAAACTAGGTAAGAGTATTGGAGGAATTGGTGACAATCTAGGCATGTTACATGTATGTATGTACGAGGTAGGCGCCATAAATTCTGGGCATGATATAGAAAAAGCAAGGTTTTTATTTTCAAATAAAATCTCCCCTAACTTCAATACATTTGCTACAGCGATTAATTAATAATTGCATACCCCTTGTACAAATAATCTAAAGTTTTTTCAATAAAATGTGCTATTACAGCTGCTCGCAACTCACTATAGTCCTCAAAACAATTTGCTCTAAGCCCTTTTTTTTTTAATTATTAACTAATATTAATTAATTATAAAATAGAACTATTGTTTTACCTACTGTGATAATGGACTCCAATATCGGTATGAGGTCATCTCCGCACATCTTTAAAAACGATCGGATACATTCTACCCGACGTTGATGTTGGAGAGCGGAAAGAAGACGCGTTACACCCATGTTGCACTAATCTTATTCATATCCAAATGGTCATGGAAAATTCGGGGAATACATGTTCAATCACTGTAATCCTTTGAGGCGTTATCACTTCAGTTGGCCGACCGCTCATCATCTTCAAGCGATTCTAGTCGCAAACGGAACCATTTTTTTTGCAGTGGAATATGAAGGTGATAAATCACAATAACGCCGTCTAAACGTTGTTCAATGTGATTAGGTTTATGCCCTTCTTTTGTTAAAAATATAATGATCGCGCGGTGTTCGTTAGCTGCGACATTTTCATGCACTACTCACGTTGTTTGGTTTGCTACTAAAACCTATTACCCTGCGAGCCGTAATATTTATAGCGTAGACCTCAAAAATGTGCAGCAATGGAGTTTGAAACAAGCTTGAATCTGTATAAACCGAGAATTTATCTCATATATAAATTAACTAAAAGCTAAAGGTGCTGGTGTTTTTTTCTGTAACCAGCAATCAACTAATGATATGCATTTATTCTAAATCTAACGGTGTTACAATTATGAGAATGAACGCCTTGAACGGACACGCTCATTTTTATTAAGTTACCTACTTTCTCCATCTTATTCTGCTTCTTTCTGTTCTCATCCTGTTCAGCTCTCATTGTACCTTCTCGAGTTTAATACATATGCCTATGTCTTGTATGTTACATTCTTGTATTCCTCGGTTTCTCCACCTATCGCATAGTGATACGCCTTTTACTATTCTCATCATTTCCGTTCGAGTAGTTCATAATTTTCGCTTAATTATTTGTGTTTCAGATTGCCTGTCAGAGGCATGCATCATTACGGATCAGATCATGAATTTATGTCTGAATAATATCTTGAATTTCTTCTCCCTGCTTATGTATTTATTCTACCAAATCATGTTATTTTCGGCAATTTGTAATGGCCTTACAATTTCTTAATTTCAGGAGATATATCTCTACAGGAAAGAGAGAACCTATTGTATAAGTGAATGAACCTATGTATAAGATGTACATTGGAGATTGATAACCTGTAGTAGTAGTAGTAGATAAAGTTCAAAAGTCGAAAGCCAGATCAGTTCTGTAAAATCATTTCACTTTTGAGCAAACTCCATGTAATTTGTTTGTTTATTTCCAGTAGGACTTTTTCCGACTTTAGACTTTCATTTTCGGTACATCGCGTCCTGCTTCCTTTGTTAACCTTCCTATACTCACGCATACGGTCTGTGAGACCGATTTATATAGTATTATATACGTCTTTCATTTTGACGTGAGTATAGGAAGGTTAATTTGGTTTTGAGTCTCACTTTTATCTGTCTTTAGCAGTTGAATAATGACTCACCTGCTCTTCAGACACATCACCAATCTTATCTGCGCTATATATTTTTTAAATTGCTCTCAAAATCATCTATAGTAACTTCCAAATAATCCACTCTTAATTCAGATCCAAATATAATAACTGAAAACATTTCAGGTATTAATGGTACAGTTATTGTAATTATAACAACGTGCTGAACAAGTTGTGCTTCCCTGTCGACGGTTGTGACGATATATAAACTAAATGATGCGTAAATTAATAGAAGAGTACCAGAAATGGGAGAAGCACACTGCACATGAAAATCATGCATAATAATTAGAATTTAATGGTGCCCAGATCAGGCGGTGATTATTTATTACTTCGGAAGAATTTCAAGAGGTATGCCTAACTCACTAGGGCAACCTGTTAACAACTGTACGGCAAGTGAAATTTACTTATCAATTGTCAATCATCTTGAAAAATGCAATGTACGCATTAGTTTTGCGCAATATACTATGGATATTGTGGTTGTAAAAGTTGTCTTATGTAATACACGACATATTATTGCCGATTATTGTGTTCCTATTTATATACAAAATAGTATACTTCTAATTATGGTCGGATTTGTAATTATAATTATTGATAGTGTAAAGTGGGCTTAACAAATGAGGGAATCAAAGAGATGTTGCATGTAACGCATACAATAGTGGACGAGATAAAAAGAGACAGCTCATATGGTATGGACATATGCAGAGAATGCCTGAGACTCGGATTCCAAAACAAGTTCATCGACGAAATAATGGAGGAAAGGGACTTGGTAGACGATATGTGGAGAAACAAGCAAACATAGAGATCTGGCATCGGACGACGTGTTACGTTATAAACCGATTGGAGTATATATATTATTATTATATTTTTGTTTGTGTGTCAGATACTGCAGACCTCACGAATATTTTCGCATTGAAATCTCAACATTTTGCTTTAATAAGAACTCGTTTGGAGTATGCATTTTTGGTTTGGTATCCGGTTTACAATAGCCCTTAGATCATTCTCTATATCGCTTTCTTTACGCTCCAATATCTTTTCCATGAATTTACAGTTTCTGATTGTTTGGTCTTTGTGGTCTTCACCATATCTCGAGTATGTTCACACCATGCCAGAAGTCTAGTTGACTAAACCTAATCATATTTCCTCTCTGTACTAGTCGTTCCATTTCATGCCTGCTCATTCTATCTACCCAAATGCTGTTACTATCTTCTATAAATGCGTGTGTATGTAACAATATACTTTCGGTGTCATTGTTCTTCCAAATATTTTCAGCTACTGCTTAGTACTCTTACTTACTATTAGTCCAGGCTATTATTGATTTCATAACGATCTTATAAATATTTGGATTTAAATGAACCTAGTTTTCTAGACTTTGTTATCTTTTCTTATCCAGAATAGCACTCATTACCATTTAATTGCACGAAATAGCACACTGTATATGGCATTGTCAAAATTTTGTGTTCCAGTATATTACTTATTAAGTTATTAATGGTTCTAAGAATCTCCATGTATTTTGTCTTGCTCCATTTATATGAAGTCCTCTCGCGTTAGCTCCGTTTTTGACACGCCCCCTGCTAAGGAATCTCTGTTCCTACTCATAATGGTTTCCTCCTTTGTCTATGCATATATTTGTTGCTTCCATTTTTCATTTATTTGGGTTCAGGACCAATTGTAAGTTTAATATGAACAGCGATCCTGTAGCAAAACTATTTCTAAAGTAAAATTATGTAGAAGAAACATAAGTTAAGTACAAACACACTTAAATGCAACAGATATAGCCGATTTAAATATAGCCTAATAGCTTATTAGCGCCGTCAAATCTTACGCCGTTTCCCACATATTTATTTTAATACATTCAATATTGACTTTACCTACATTTGAATCAGCGAATATCAATATTTAACCTTATAAGTATATTTTTCATAGTAAATATTGCGATTCTATTAAAATTAGGTCTTATTAGCTCTATTACCTGGTTTGACGGATTTATGTTACACAGGCACACATTCCTACATCTAAATTTGCAAATAAATATAGACATCGCCATATTTAGTAAGTTTTACATACTTTAAGAAGTCTAAGAACTAAAAATATATTTGCATGTTTACATATTTGTATAGGGATTTACAGTTGCCAATATAGTTACTTTTTATGTTAGAATGGCACGCAAAGCTTTCCAAGAATATTCCTCGTTATGAAGTCGTTAGATTTTAACTAGCTTCTCCGTATTGGTATTGATAGCGTGAAGGTAAGTTCGAAAAGGGAATTGTAAATAATTTTAATAGCGTCCGAACGTTTGGGAAAAGATCGAAAAGAAAAACGTACGACGTATTAATTGTAAACTTCTTAAGATAACTACATCAAAAAATACCTCAACTTGGGTCTTTGAAATTGTGTTTGAATTATTGATCAAATAACAACATATGGTTTGTGTAGCATCCCACTTATACTAGGTATGTGACACTTCATTAATATTTTGGGCCTCGGTTCATGATGATATTCATTTGCCATTTTCTTGTACATATATCTACCAATATTGTATCCCAGATCACAAGGATCTTACTTTTGCTTTAGCTCTTATTTTTAGTATTTCCAATTTGGAAAATTTGAAATAAATGTTTTGACAAGTAGTGATTCTCAGTGGAGAAAAAGAGAAAACTCGTCAATATCGCTCTTAAAAGGGCATGATTCACCATCACGCAAAATGTAGAGACCAGGGAGACAAACGGGTGGAACTTAACGCTATTGTGGTTAAGAGCTTCTCTAAATCAGTAGCCTGTTTATATGCATCGGATGAGCTGAGAAGAAACTGTAGATTTTCCAGTTCTTTAAGTCTTCCTGTTTGACTAAAAAGACTCTACCTATGGAACATAGTACAAGGAAGACTGATGCCCTGTTTATGTGGCTAAAACAGTCGCAAAGACCTCGCACAACAATGAATGTGTAAAGCAGCAGTGAATGATATAGGGCATCAAAAGTCTAAAGATTAAGATGATCAGTCAATTTGCCGGATAGCATCTCACTGTGAACGCCTCCATGGCAGAAGGGATAGAGTTTGCTCACATCTAGGTTAAGTGGAGGATATATGAAGACAAGGAACTCTAATCTAACGAAATTCTGAAAGACCAGTAGAAGGGAAGTTTACAGAATAAAATGCAATCTTAGGATCCTAGAGCGTGCCAAAAGTTATTAAGGATTGTCGAGGCAATAGTAATAGTAAAGGTTCAAAGTAGATTATTTGACAATATCAGTCACAAAATTCCACAAGAATCCACTAATCCGACTTTGTTCTGAGATTCGTTGGTAATAGTTTTGCAAATCAGAAATGGATAAAGAGTTATGATAATGCAATCTTACTTACATCCTTAATGCTTAAGCCTTTTGTACCCTTTTTCCTGAGGTCTAAGGCGCGTTATGCAATCTTTAAGTTAGTAAATGATGTTCAAAGCAAACTGATATATGCTAACGCTTATTTTTGACACGACTCGTGAAAGTAATAATCCGCCCAGTGCTAATTAGTAGATAATATAATCCCCCTCGTTACCACTAAATTCACGAAGCTAATATATTCTTAAAACAGGTAGCTAGGTTAATTCTATTATTCTTTATAATCGGTAAGATTATTAGCAATGCTACATCAAGAACCAGAAATGATTAAATTGCGGGTTTAGGATTGAGAATACCATCACCAAAACATTAATGGTGCAAACTAGTTGCAGTTTCAGTCCTAGCAATAAGAAATCTACCTACAAACATTTTTTGAAATAATTTCCAATGAAGTACATCTTATTCAAACATTTATAGAGTTCAAATATTCCTTTTAGTATCACAATAAAATTTCAAATTATCCCTAGATTACTTCTAATTCGTTTCTCAGATGCCAAATCCTTATAAAGTGAATTAAAAGTAAATCCACCACGACGAGGATGGGAAATCATAACGACTTAATAATTGCATCCCATAAATCAGGCGAGTATGAGAGAGCTCATTGTGCGAAGCCGTTAACGAACGTCGTTCTCCCATGCTTAGCTCAAGGTAGGGATATTAAGAAGGAATGATAAAAACCGTAAACGTGAAAAATGTTTAATTTATACTGGACGAAATTTACGAGCAGGATGTTTATCGCCAAGTTTACGATCTACTCATATCTACGAATGTGCATAATTAGAGATTGCTTAATTGGGGGCGCTTAATTCAATGTGCTTTTTAAGCATGTCGTTTTTCAGATTGGTGTCTGCAATAATTTTTACTCCACGTTAAAATATCGATGTTTCTAAAAGTTAACCATAATTTTGCATTAACAAATCGAAAATTTACTTGTGGTTGAGAGCGTATTCCTGTAGAATTGTTTCGGATTAGGGGATACAAATATTAGACTTGTATACTTTCATGCAGCGAAATACCAGACATTACGTCCAAAAATTAGGACGAAGAAAGAATTTTTTCGTCTAATCTGGATCACTAACATACGTGCGTTTGTTGATTTCAGTCGTAAGATCAGTTTCAAAGCATACACTGGAAATATATGATTACCTTGCATTTTTCTCTATAAAAATTTATATTCACACCTCCATCCACCACTTGCCTCGTCGTGTGAAGAAATTCTTTCGTATGTGGAAGCTCTATTGTTTTACCTCGATCCATCGTCGACGTGGGCGATCGCCAGGTGAAAATGTACGCCTTATTAGTGATATATCTGGTGGAGAGGAGGCCGGCTCCGATTCAACGGTGGTTTCCCAACAATTCAATTGCGGTAATTAGTTTTGATTGATTAGTTCGAAATTACACGTTCCTCCACGATTAATTACATAAATGTTCGTATAATGATCCCGTACACGCCGAGCGCCAGTGTTTGTAAAACGGGTTTTGTTCTTCTCTCGGAGGTGCGTTTCGACAAATGCGTTCGTGTGTGCTCACACGGGTATGCAGTGTTGATTTGGTGTTTACTGAGGTATGCACGGTTCACTCTAATGCCGGTATCTATCCCTATAATATGATATTGGAGTGCTGTGTAGTTGAGAATAATTTAGATCCGTTTGAAGAACCTTTTGTTCAAGATTAATGGAATTTGAAAAATGCGTTAGATTAAACTCAAGTGAAATAGTTGTTACACATATCGCACCGTTTTCTAATGGAACTTTGTTGCTTTGCTTGAGAAGAGAGAACATTTTTCCACCTTCTAGGTAACTTTAGAATTCCACTTCGGAGAAAGATGAATGTTTTGACTAAATGAATTCATCTATGTTTGATTTAACATCCTCAAGAGATCGAAAGTACGAATACCAAAGGTGATGGTGTAGAGACCGGAGGTGCTAATTCGAAGGTGCCAATTGTGGAAAATACACCATAGTCGCTTTCGCGGGATGAACACAAGAGGAACGCAACGGCCTTCCTTCTGTGTTCTTCTCAGTTTGTGCAATTCACAGCACGTTGTCCTCGTAATCACGGACTTTATCCAATAGCTGTTTCAGTTCTCCATCATCAACTTCTTTTGGTTGTTCAGAGCGTTCCTTATTCCGAAAATAAACATTTCCATTCGGAGAGTTTTGAAAATTGCTCTTCGCAGGTGTTATAAGACGCTATATCCTCACACAAGGCCGAAAAATCTCTGTTTGGCTTCGATGGAATTTTATCTTTTTTAGAGTTGTTGGAATACGAAAAGATGGCAATGCCTCAGGTGCTGCTTTTTGAACAACATTGCTTTCATTACTGTACATGTTCCAATTGAAATTAATTTCCAAAACAAAATGCTATCATATCTGAATAAATGCGTTTTATGACGATTTATACCAATTCTAGCTGTTTCTTGCTATCCAATATTAGCATTAGCTCATTAGGTTGCTGGTAGGATTTGGGAAAGCGAAATAGTACCACTGACTTAATATAATATTTTCCATAGTAGAAAGAAAGACCAAATTTAATCGGCTGGATTCAATAATTAATTACTTTTTCTACGATTAACAGAAAGAAAATATGTACATAAAATGCTGTTAAATTTTTGAAATGCTAATGACGCCTACAGGCGTCATAACGATGTTAATGGAATAACATATTTATTCGCAGTTACATTCCCAAGCGAACTGCTTTTTATTGGTTATGGGTTTGGAAGAAGTTTCCGTCGGGTCTATATTTATCTAGGTAGTAGAAACCAGAACTGAAATGTATAAGATAAAATAATCTCGATAGCAGTAACAAGGAAACAAACATTTAAGAGATAACATAAGAATAAATAACTAAGATCGAATGATGTGAATCAAAACTTGGTTAGGTTGAAACAATCCGTGGATAATATGGAACTAGAACGGCTTGCAAGATGGGCTAAAATCTAGAAACTCGCACAGCATATGTCTGATACACGATGACCGTCAACGCTTTAAAATGAAGGGAAAGAGTAAACAAAATAGAAGCTGAGATCCCGACACAAATTAAAAAGGAGTTAAGAAATTAATCAACAGTCACCACTCATAATGATGTATTTTCGTCAATTTCGTTAAATTCAAAATTTTAATCAACAGTCTCCAAGAGCTCTGTTTTCCAGGGAACTGCCGGCTTGGTACCAGCAGATCATGGTTTGATCTATTCGCGATAAACAAAACTCTGGAGTACATTGATTGTCGTTTGAAGCCAAAATCGTACTAGAAGGTATTAATTTTGTCACAAGTGCTGGTTTTTAGAACCATAGTTAGATTGCATTTACCAGCTCAGAATGGGACTTTCTTTATAGCGCAACCTATACGCAACCAGTCCAGGTGTGGCTCATGGTTGATTAGAATTTTAGTTATTCTAAAAAGTAAATGATTTTTTGAAATAATTTGGACAACTACGGATATTATTTTTGGTTCTTGCAGGAAAAAGAACCAACTTGGTTCTTATATCAGAATGGGAGTTTTCTTATAGCAAAATCTGCACGCAACCAGTTCAAGTGTTGTTCATGGTTGATTAAAATTTTAGCTATTCTAAAAGGTAAATGATTTTCTGAAATAATTTGAACAACTTTGATATTATTTCCTGTTCTTGCAGGGACAAGAACCGGCTTGGTTCTCATATCAGAATGGGACTTTCTTTATAGTAAAATCTGCACGTAACCAGTTCAAGTGTTGTTCATGGTTGATTAAAAGTTTAGTTATTCTAAAAAGTAAACGATTTTCTGAAATAATCTGAACAACTTTTGATATTATTTGCGGTTCTTACACCGAAAAGTAATCCAAGAGGTTTGTCATTACCTTCGTTGCCACACTCTTCAGGAATTTTCCACTACTCAAATAGATACTTTAGTACATGGTTTTACATCTAAATTTGAAGCAGGTATTGCTGTTGGTAAGTATATACTCAATAATTCGTAACCAATTGGACCAGATTTGCTGCACGAATTGTCGAGCATTCCCTCAATATTATTCTAGTTAATAATTTTCTTTATAATCCTCAAAAATTGGAGTCGGGTATAAGAATGGTTTAAGATACAGCGTGTTATGAAATTCCGACTAACTTTAACAAAGCTTACAGTATTAAAGGTACAAATCTTGGATCTGGTTTTATTTCACACTACAATGCATGTAACAGTAACTAGTACATTAAGCTCTTCAATTACCGCTTCAGCGCAGGTTTATGTAATTTATGATAAATATCTTGCTTAAATTTGAGTTTTTCTTCTCTTATGCTCCTAACGCACTCGCCTCTTCGGCATCTATAATTTGGTCGTATAATTGGTACATACTCTGCAGCCTCTACAATTATTCTGAAACTTTAAACTTTCAATTGCGTTTCGTCTAAATTTACGTCGATTTGCTGTAACATACTTTTAGGTATTTTTCGGACAAATTAGAAAGTCGGCCGACAAGCGAAGCCAACACAAAGCAATGATTGACACGAAACGGCAACTTTGTAGTGCAATATTTCGCCACAGATCGCATTGCTTATATTACATTCTATTTTAGATTGGAAACGTAAATCGGGATTATCAGATATTTTAATTGCATTGTCGATTATTCCACTGGAAACAATGCATACATGTAATATATAAACGTACAATGTGTACCAATGCTATTAACATAATTGATTTTTGAAGCCCAAATTTCAGGTTAATGGGTTGGAATTTGTTTAATCTAAAAAGAAGAAAAGTTTCCGGGAAGTATTACCGTTCTCCTAAATATTATAATTTTTAGGGCGACATACACGTACAGGAAACCGGAAGTGTTTGTGTAAATATTACAAAAGTTTTACAAAGCATGTTTTATAAATCAAGGTATCACTTATTAAATGGGGTTATGGCAATAGCAACTTGATACGTTGAAATCATATACCTGCGTTTGATTTAAATAAAACACTGGCACATGTGTCGTGCGTAAATACGCCGATGTATAAACCGACATTATATATAGAATCCGACTAAATATAAGCTTCAATTATAGTCCAGTGTTAAATATAATCTATATAAAGAATAGGTTCCTTGTTAGGTCGGTGACGACGATGCTTTCTTAAAAATAACATCAAAGAAGCCTGATTTCGTATTAGATAGAAATGTGGGCTATAAAACTATCCGCTGGTTCGTGAAGATGAGTTTTATGTGACAATGGTATTGTTTCCGAAGTTGAAGATGTACCTTATCTAAACTTAGATGCTTTCATGGAATTCTATTTGTCACCATTAAATGATGATATAGTGATTTTCATCTTTAATTGAGAAAGAAGAAAAATTAAGTAAATTATTGGAGATTCAGTTTAGTTTGAACTGCGCTTTAGAAAACGGATGTACGTTCCACGACAATATACTTTTATTATATATCCTTTTTTAAGTTCAGTTGCTCTATTCGATATACGGTTGGGCGTGTCTGCGGTCCTGGCTACTTGCCAGTATAGAATGGTAAAAAATGGACTAAAGTCTGTTTATGAGTAATGTGCAAAATTTTTAGTGAGACTAATTTCAAATCTTGCAGTGTGTCAATGTATTACAATGTCTCTATGACATCGTTTTATTAAGAAATAGGAATTATTGAATTTACTTATAGAGTGCTTTGTTGTCTGTGACCCCAACATCGTACTCTTTGCCCTAAGAATCCTTTATCGGCATGAGTCATATTGAGCAAAATTTATCTGTTCCATGAGTGAATCATATATTAGCTGCAACCAATGTTCTTGACAAATTTGGATTTTCTTTCATCTGTGAGTAACGAATCCGATTCTACAAGTACAGTGCGTCAAATATAAGGACACGCTTCAATTCAGGAGTGTACTAGCAAAATGTAAGTTTCCACAGCGCATCTCATTTACCTAGTCGTGCTCTTTTGATTGCAACCTGTACTCGATGTTCACACGATCACCACCACTAGGTAAATGAGGTGCGCTGTGGAGATTTACATTTTGCCAGTGCACTCCTAACCTTCACGCTATCATCCTATATTTGACTCACTGTACTAACTGCAGACTGTGATATTAAATATATGCCGAGATTATTTCATCAATGTTTACACTTTGACTCGCCAAATTAAGTTCAAGTCAACTTCGTCAGTTGACTTGAAAATGTCACAAGCTAAAACTTGTAACGTTATATCAAATGTTCCTCATAATAGGTTCCTGAAGTGTAATCTAAGAAGAAATAGCAAAACCAACCTAAGTTACTTGACAATCGAAAAATTTCTTGATTGTCGTTATTTTATTGATTGATTTAGAATAAACTAATGTGGATTATATTTTTACATATAAATGAAATAAAAACACCACAATTAAAGATATGTTTATATATATTTATTATGACAAAAAAACAAAAACAAAGAAACTTCGTCAGTAATCAACAAAACTTAGGAATCCTATTTCTTTGGAAACTTATCACTAATTTTCTGCTAATAATCAGTCATTTTGACTTATATACTAAATAAACAAGATATTTTTTATAAGATAAGAATATAAAGCTTTATAAAAATTATTCATATACAAAACTTTGGCGCATGTCAATGTTATGCTCACGACAAATAACGTTTCTGAATTTATTGCACAATGCATTTGCTTTCCGCTCTATTTTAGAGGGGCAGAATGTACAGTAGGTACGTTTTTTTGGTACTGGTTCTTCAGTAATAACTTTTGATGAGTGAGCAATATCTTTTGACATCAGATTAGATATATTTTCACGCAAATATCTCTTCAAAGTAGGTGTTTCTAATCTGTTATTCAGAAAATACGATGTTACTGACATGCTTAGGTTTTTTATGAAACTTTTGCGACTTACAGCCTTATCACCTTTCCTATTGACATTGCGACTGTATATAATATGAGCATTAATGCATGCAATATTTATCATCCCGTAGAAAACAGCCATAGGCCATTTATTCGTCTTTCTACTGGAGGACACATTTGATCTAGTGTATCCACTCCACCTTTAGTTTCATTATAATACATAATCGTTTCAGGTTTACTAGTAGTTTCATTGACAATGGCTTCTTCATCACAAGATGATAACATGTAAACCATTTCAGCTGGTTTCGGCTTATAAGAGACAAGCGTAAGAGGTCCGTCAAAGCAAAACATAGCTATTCCCACTGGCCTAGAGCGACTGTTTTTCATTTCTTCAGGTATCCCACTCTTGTCTGATCGCTCGATTTATTGCTGACATTCGTCCACACCTAGTTGATTTCGAAGTAGACCACCATTCTTTCCTTCAATGGCTCTTTGCGACAAAGTTAATATTCGGCGAAAAGCTGACGAAGAAGCTGGTTGTTCAATATCCTCATCGACAATGGGTTGGTCTTCGCTAGGTGTCTAGCAACTTTTCTCTCTCAACGTCTTCAAAAGTTTCTTCTACGTCGCTCTGCACATTGTCTTCAATTTATCGCTTATCCGTATCTTCACAAGTGATACCGTCATCAGTCTCTAAAAGGGCGGTCAGAATAGCGTCTTCGTTTAAATTCCAACGCGCCATTATAGTTTTTAGTCAGGATATAAACAAATATTAAACTGTAATATTAAATATGATATAAAATAGAACAATATATGTAGAATTAGTGCTTATCAAATAAACAAACAAAACAAATTTTCATATAAATAAAAATCTTAAAAGTCACTAATCATACGTCATTTTGACTCACACAGTCCTTATATTTCAAAATTAATAATACCTACCACATCGACTTGTGTGCCTCGCGAAAGATATGCCCAACGGCTGAGATGTCCGAAGCGCACAGCGACGAATTCGTGCTATTTTGAAAGAACCAGTAACTTTTTGAAAGTGCATACGTAAATTTTACGCAGATTATCTTTCTAGGGTTAATAATGTGTAAAATTGTCTGATACCTCTAAAAGCTGTCAGAGCGATCACCGTGGCGTCTCGTATTTTATCACAACTATGGTACCACTCGCAGGACATGTCTGCGCTAAACAACGACCACTAAATGCTATATGGAAATTCGCTCAATAAGTCTGTATTCCTTCCTCTTTTATTTCAGAATCTGTCACTTGAATACAGTTTATTTGCCAGGTAGGTGTTTACGTATAGAACCCAGAGACCTGCGAATTCTTCTGTCAAACAACATGCAACTCTGATTCTAGAGGTAATAGTTTGGGGCACAATAACATAGCGTAGTAGGTTACCTTCCACTTTTCTTGGTATAAGTTTGAATGCAACGAGAGTTGAATCAATCCCACAGAAACAAGCATACAGCTTTGATAATCTGCTCAACTGGTTGTGAGTAATTTGCCTTATTTTGCTGGGTTAACTTTTAGGTTTTAACTGGCCAAGTGTGAGGTGACATTTTTCAAGATACCATAAATGCCAATGGCATAAAATTTCGTTTTTATAGAGTATTCTTTCAACATCTTTAAATAGGACATTAAACAATGTAATATTCACAATACATCACCACTTTGAATCTATTTTACTGTGAAGGTTTTCCGTTATTTTGCTTCTCATCCTAAATAAAGTAATTTTCTAAATTTGCATAGAAAGCTAGGGCAAAGCAAGAAGCAATCCTTTGCATAAAATATCTGAATGAAGCATAAAGAACTTTAAGGCCGTTTTTTGTCGACTTTGTGGTTTTCGCATAAAATGCTAGGTCTTATCTTGTATATGTTCATAGCGTTACTGTTGAGAATGAATTCGTTCTCGGAAATAACATTCAGATCCAGCTCCAGTCTGTATGTCTATGAATTACGAGAATTCACCAATATCTTGCAGAAGTCTGATTAATGCATTGAAACAGCCCGCTTTCTACACCCTGATAGTGAAGCATCCTCTATACATCTTATCTAGTTCGTTTGAAGGCTTTCTCCATATGTTTGAAGCCCGTAGACATTCGTCTTTCGGGTTTTAGCATTTTCTTCCTCAATTACCAAATGATGAAGATTTGACGGACAGAGAAAATTACAAGTACCCAGCAAAATTTCACATTTCAGGAAACAAAGAAATTATTTAAAAACTGATTGGATTATTCCGAAAGAAATATCTATTTATAACGACAGTTGAAGCTGTCAATATAGGACAAAACGTTGCCTGAAATACCTTGCGTGAAGGTCTAAAAACAAAGAAGGCTTGCACTGGGAGAGTAGAGCTAGAGAAATGCTGCATGAAACGCTACCAAATCCGATATATTTTAAAAAGTTATCACTTGTGGCAAAACTTGGATTACTTGATCCAATATCCAATAACCTTTATTCGACTTCCTCATTTATACGTTTTCCTGCTTCTATGGTAACATTTTCATCCTCTTATGCCTTACCTATTTTCTTTTTACGCATTCTATTTTCTGGTTATTTTGTTCATTTTTTTAAATCTCTGTTTCCTCTACCAGCTTTTTAAGTTATTCAGACGATTCCGTGTGATATGTGTGTGTATGATCTTCGTATGGCCAACCGTGTAAAATGACTAGCCATAGACTAGCCAGATCAAATCGCCGGTCAACTAATCATCCCCATAAAATTAATAATAAGCAAATCTCGGTAACAACTCTCTCTCCTCGCCTCCCTCAGACTCATTGATGTCGATTTGCAGAATTAAGACCTACCCTTGTTTTGTTTGAAAATGAAACCCGCTTCTAGTCATCAATGGTCCAATTTACGACTGCTCTTGCAAAACCCATTCTAGTTACTCTATGCTCCTTGGTGAGCTGTGGTGGAAAAGTTGGTCTTCTACTGTTCACTCGTCTCTCACTAGGCCTTCTCTTAACCGTACGTCCAAAAATTGCTAGGTTTCAAGCTCCTGCTAATTGCTCTGCTAAGCTCTAAATCGGTAGAGGCAACTTGCATAATATATCGCTCATCTTTTACATCTTCTTGCTTCTTACTTGTTGACTGTATCATTTCTAACAAATTAGCTTTATATCGCTGGATACGTCCTCCCATTAACTATAGCTACCGCTCTCACTGCTTTATCTTTTCTTAAACTGCGTGAATGTATAATTTCTTATACGCTAATTGAACTGGACTAAGTGTTGCATTTACTTAATGTGGTTAAACTAAGAAGCAAAACTGATTTTATTGCCTTTTATCAATGACATTAAATAGCGTTATATGTTTTACTGATAAGTTTATGTCGGTGGCGTAAGATATCCTCGTACGCCACCTACATAACATTTTTAATGATTTAAAAGTGCGAGACATTGCAAGTAATAATGAGAAGTTTTGCTGATGCGTTAATTTGGTCTAGTTCAAATAATAATGTAATACCAAATATGAATAGATAAAGACTAAGTTAACAATATTAGCACTTAAACACGGAACGCAATGCACGAAGTTAGATATATTTAACCCCAAAAGTTGGTCACCTCGATTGAATTCATTGTTGCTGCGATCAAGTTTTCCACGTTGCGTCGTACCGGATAAGCCGAACAGCTGTGTATGTATTGTCTGGATGTAACCACAGGTTCGACTGCACAGACGGAGGTTGTCTCTAGATCTCGTAGTTGCAACTCGCAGTTTATCGATAGATTTTCAAGTTTCCCAGGTTAAATTGTATTGGGGTATCAATATTTTTAATATCATACCTACACAATGGCAATTAATCAAGGTATTCTGCAGCTCATTTATAAATCCAGTTCTTGGATGTCCCCACAAAATGTCGTGATTTGAGCCTTCGAAGCAAGTTCGTTTCAATATGTCGCCTACAGATCTTTATAACTTTATTTTGTATTTCTTCCGAACATCCCTTTGTTGTTCTACACCTTTTGAATGCAACATTTTGTTTCTTATATAACTCACATACATCTGCACTTCTTGTAGCTCTTCTTTGCTACTAAGGTGTGTTATTTCCTGAGGCTACTAGTTGTTTTGTCTTGAAAATTCTGATTTGCAGATACTCTAACTTTTCACATACCACAAATATGTATGTATGTGGCGTAATTGTAACGAGGTGAATGTTAGGGAAATGCAACAGTAAAACGGATTCGGGTTGGAGTAAGGAAACAAATATCTGATATCGGTGAAACTGGTAATGCTCGTATTAAAATTCAGGTATGTATGTGTCCCTGTATTAATTAACACCCGATTAAAATACTATATGCTAATGTTGAATACACTATAGTTTCAGCTGGCTTATTACCTGTCGTTGGGATTAGTTCATTAATGGGTGTGCACATTAGCAAAAGCAATTGTTTACACTTGCTGCAAGATTTGCATTGTTAATTACTACATTAACAAGTATAAAGAAAATTACAAGCAATTTACACAGCGCTACGTACTACTTCGAATGTTTATATGCATGGAGGGTAATTGCAAATAATTTAAGTAGGTGTTCTTTTATTCCTATGTAATTGCACAAATCTAGTAAGAATCTACAGTAGTAAACAAAGTTGATCGTTTGTCTAGTATTTTCACTGTAATTAGGTTACCGATCGAACTATCGTAATAATATATAATTTCTATACACATACACCTGAAAAACATGAAGTCCGTTTTCGTCCGTATCTTATTATTAAAGTTCCTGGATAACAACCGTTAAAAACAAATACATAAAAGTCGTTCCTATAAAATCCAGTTCTAATTCATGTTTACGTACCTAAGTAACGACGATATAATCTACAATTCTAAATTATAGCTAGTAATAGAAACGGCCTGCACTTGCACAAACGAAACCATTAAGCTTTTTCTTCGGCAAGGCTAGCGCCCGGCGTACGTTTTATACCTCGTAAAACTATCTCGGAAAACTGCCGGTTGAATTAATCCCTGTAATTCTCTTACACAGATGCTCGCCGACGTTCTGTTCTTTTTTCGCGGATAAGCTATAATATCGCGAGATGATTGCGCACGAGTTTCATGTTAAGTACTACTTAATCATCGATTGTTCTTATAACTTTAAGGTATACATACATATAATACATATAATTTTAGAAAAATGGTGGTTGATTTGACACTGAGAACGCGTCGGGGTCAGTGGTGGAATAATGAGTGCGCTTGAAGATGTAAATTTATTGAAATACGAAGAAAATTATACAATGTTATGAAATTAAGGAAGCGAAAGCAATGTAAGTTGTATTTGCATAGCCTATTCTTCAGGAATACATGGGTAATTGTAGACTAGGTGTATATCCTTTAACATCTGGCCATCCAATGTAGAGCTATTTCGTAATGCGGTTTGAAGAACCTTGCCTCACGTCGAAAGATGCTGATAGGCCGATTAATTAGAACCGTTCGTAAGCACTGCCAGATACCTGGTTGGTTTGTACTACAGAGAACTTTGAAACTGATATCCTCCAACGAAACAAACATGCCTCTTCGGAGTTTTCGACGTTTACATTTGAAACTCCCCAATCCATTGCCTAGTTAGTTATAATCTCCCATGCTCCCTAGCCCTGGCAACAGCTCTTCATCATTTTCTCTCCTGTACCTTCTACTTTCAGTTTTCTATTTCCATAATATTTAAGTTCCCTGTCACTTGGTCAATCCAGCTTCCTCTAGGTTTCTCCTTGGTCTTCTCTCAATTGGTGTACAATTTGTTATCATTTTGATATTACTCTTCCCATCATTTCTTCATACCATCCTATACGCTGTGATTTTATTATTTTGGCAATGTCTTCTCCTACCATTATTTCTTGTATTTCGTAATTCATCAACGTACTGATTGGTGCCTACCTTCTTCGGCACCAGCATGACTCTGATTATTCTTCTCACGAATACTTTTAGTTCTTCTTCCTCTTTTCCGGTCATGGCTAATGTTTCGCCTGCTCACTCATCATTGTTTTATAAATTTCCACTTTAATGTACTTGCTCACTTTTTTTTTCCCTTAACAATGATTTGTAACAATAATAAGGTCGATTTCCTGCCTGTACTTTCTTCTGTACTTCACCCTGATAGCCATTCCTGCCTATTTGGAGTCCCAGATATTTAAAGTTATTTACCACTTCAAACTTATATTTCCCTACTTTGATTTCCTTCACGCCTTCACGTGTTTCTGTACTGTATTTCATATATTTTGTTTTGTTGGTATTTAATTCAAGATCCTTAATTTTTACCTCACCCGCTATTTCTTGAAACATCTCATCGAATGCTTTTATCCCTTGACATAACTACTACGTCATCTGCTTAGGCGATTACTGGCGACATTTTATTAGTTATTGTTCCTTTTATGCCTACTCTCTTCATTATACATTCTAGTGTAAGGTTGAATAGCATCGCCGATAGTGAATCTCCTTGATGTAGTCCAGCATAAATACTGAAAAGATCTGTTATTCCTTCATGTGTCCTTACCACTGCTTTGCTGTTTTGCATTGTCATACCTATTATTCTAATTAGCTTCTCAGTTATTTCCATCTTGCACATGCTTCTTCCCAGCTGAGCTCTATTTATTTTATCGAAGGCGTTTTTTAAATCTATAAACATGCATTCGTAACTTTTCTCTAGTATTAGATTCATGATATGTATTGCATCGACTGTCTACTCTCCCTTTCTGAAACCGTACTGGAATTCGTCGCACTTGTTTTCCATTAAACTTGATTGCTTTTGCCGTACATTGATGTTAAGAACTTATATGCTACATTCAATAACATAATATCCCTGTAATTCATACAGTCGCTACGATCTCCTTTTTTTAGTGTAGGCACAATTACTTGTACTTGCCATTCGTTAGGCATTTCTTCAGTTCTCCATACATTACATATTAATTGATATATCTCTTCCATTATCACATCACCTCCATATTTCACCATCTCTGTACATATGTTATCCATTCCTGCTGCTTTACTCATCTTCAACCTTTCTATCGCTGCCACACATTCCTCGTATGTTGGTTATTTTGTTACTTCCTCTTCTTCTTCCTCGTACCTGTTTCCTTTTTCGTAGCTTATGTTGGTTGCGTCTCCTTCTAGTAGTAATAGTTTCTCAAAATGGCTTTTCAATTCTCCTTTTCCTATCCTTTCATTCACTGACTTTCTGCTTTTACTTCCATTAACAATTTTATAAAATGCTTTCGGGTTATTAATTTTTCTATTTTCCTCCATCTCTTCCAAGGTTTCTTGTATCAATTTATTTTCCCTTCGCTTATACAGTTTTACAGATTCCTTCCTTTTCTCCTTGTAAGCCTTTCCATCTGATTCCTCTTGTCTTCTTAATCATTTCATTCTTGCGGTTTTTTTATTTCCGCCAAATTCTCACAGTCATCATCAAACCAGTTCTCCTTGATTTTCTTGGTTTCTCTTCCTACCACTTCTTCAGCCGCACTGCACATGCAGTTTTTTATTTCCTGCCATTCTTGTTGTACATTTCGTGCCACGGAATTACTCAGTTTCTCTTTAAATTTTTCTCTGTATTTGCCTTGTCCCCGCGTGTTCTTCGGCTTCTCAATATTCCATTTTGTTTGTAGTACTTGTTTGCGGCTGCCACCCGTGACTTTTATTTTCATTTTTGCTATTATCAGATAATAATTCCTATCCGCATCTATGTGTTCTCACATCTTGCACCATTGATAAGTTTTTCTTTGATATTAACTTGTCGTCTATTTGATTTCCCCTGTTTTGCCGTAGTATTCGCCACGTCTCTTTATGTTTTCTTTTGTGCTTAAATTTTGTACTAGCCACGTACGTTCCCAATACTGCAGCGATGTTGCATACCCTTGCACCATATTTGTTGGACTCATTGTGCAGCATATATTTTCGTGCTACATTTTCATAATATTCTTCCATGCCGATCTGTGCATTCATCACTAATAATTATTATCGAAACGTTCTTTACTCACCCCATATCTCGTTTTCGAAACATTACTTGTAAGGTTCTAAAAGCATCTATTAACATCTAAAGTCCATAACGATGGTTGTTTTCCTGAAATTCTACTAATTAGCGCCTCAATATAATTTAGCTTAAAATAAACTTCAGCCATATTTCGTTTTCTAAACACGTGACACAGAACGAGTGAAATCGCCAGATTCCTGGCGATTCGTGCATTTTACATCTTCGCTTTCGTATTCTGAAACTAGGAATACCGGTTCAACTTGCAACGGACACTACTGTCCGTGAAGAATTATGGTGGCGTCGCTATTCCGTACCGTTCGAGCGTGTTATAAATCGGCCATTCTTATTTAACACACTGTTACACAATGTTCATTGCGGTTACGGCAATTAGTTAGATTCCAAAGACCTTAATGACCGCGAACGTAAATACTGTAGACTGGAAACAGAATGGTGTACCAGAACGTTTCGCAATTCACGCTAAATTCATGGAAGCAAGCATATCCCAGCATCCCACGAGCTGCACTTAAACAGTAAACAAGGACAGATACGTTGAAGGAAAGAGAAGGGAAGGACGTCGAAGAGGGCGAGCGTTAATGCAGTTTTGGTCCGACAGAAAGTGCAACATGTAAATCTTAATTATTTTGTGGAAAATGGCCGCTTTCTCGTCGTATGCATGTAAGACTTCAGGTTTGTACGCACACACGTATACGTGTGGAGATATTATGTGTCGGCTAGCGCGTAAATATGATAGGTCTTATGGTCGTCTTCGTCGTCTTGGTGGTCAGGAAAACTCACGCGATCGATAGGTGCACAAACTCCCACAACCTGTTGCTCTAACACAGTGAAGTACGGCCGGTGGCGCGTTTGGCTCTTAACCATTAATTTTCAACCTTCGCCGTCCTAAATTCCAACCCCGTAATAGATGATGACACTGAGTTATCAACAACGGCAGTACTATGTTTGTATCAGAGGCATTCCTTATGTAAAGCAGTCATGCAAATACATAAGAGTAAAATATAACAACGCGTCAGTAGTGGATAATTAGAGAAGGAAGGTTTCTGCTGGAAGTATGGATACAAATTTTAAAGAGAGATATTCAACATCCCATATCTTATATGAAAACCGAAGTGACATAATAGATATTGCAGATGAAGCTTTACAATCATACATAATAAGCATATATTTGTAAATACATGTAATTAAAGGAATATGTTGGGTTTTGTTTATGTTCATTTGTGGAGGTGGGCTTCAGAAATTTGGAGCTAAAGTTTTATAAGAAACAACTACAATTGGACATTAGCAATGTGTATAGTTTATATATACCGTAGAGTTTCGTTCATCCGACATCAACTAACCGACAGTACGTTGGATAAGCGAAAATGTTGGGTAATAAATAAATCATCAATGATCATTAATACACTAATAACACGACCGACACATGAGTTATAGGCTAAACGCGTGACACACTTCTTTTGTCACCAATTTACACGAGTTTTTTATGGGCATCGGATAAAGTGGAATGTCGGATAAGCCAAGGCTGGTTAAACGAAACTCTACTGTAGTGAAGAAGTGTTGCATGAAAAATTAAAAGGATAAAACTATAACGACTTATTATCCCTTATTTACTTCCAGGCACTTATTTTGACAATCAACTTGTTATTAGTAGTCAAAATTGTGCTTGACTATTTCTTCTCTCCTGATTTCTGCTGATAATAAGAATGACAACATTTGATCAGAGTAGGAACTACTAATATTTTAGTTTAGGTTATTTCACAAACAGAATTCTCAACTTTCTAAATTGGGTTTCATGTTTCGCGTAACATTCAAATAATGTTTAATCTCCAATCCTTAGAATTGTATTTGCCTTGAACTATATTAAATAATATAAAAAATAAATAAATAATATTAATCGAAATAGTGAAGCGAAGAGTCTCAAACCTCTACAGCAGAATCACAAATCAACATATCATGGCAAAGTAGCTTTTTCGTTGCTTGACAACATATTCTCCTAACAGAACCAGAAACAACTTTAATAGAATGATGTTGAAAACTACTTGAACAAACATGAAACTTACAAAAATGTCTCCAACGACGGCGATAATCTGACACAAAGCTCCACATTGCTTTCCACATCTTATAATCTCATAATAAGAATTAAACGTTTAAACCAACACCAAAGTTAGTAGTTCTTTCGAATAAAGTTCCATTGAGTAAACGAAGATGTAGCTCAGTCATTTCCAGTTTTCGAGCTTATTTGTTAATATCGATCGTAACCCAATTAGGATCTCATAAAAATGTTGGTCACTTATCTTATTAGAACTGAGCACAATTTACTCAAATTTCCCACGGGGGAGAATATAATATTTCCAAGATTTCCATTTTATTACCGTTAATAAAGAGATAAACACCATTATTATTCCGATTATGCACTATTACGACCTGGGAGGTATATAAAAATGACGTCAAATGAACGTATGTATGTATATATTTTTATAAAACACATATCTACTCGAACAAATATTTGTTCAAGTAATTACTACCGATTTACAAGCGACATTTTGTATCGTTGCTAAATGCAGTGTTTAATGTTGGAGATACTTGTGTTTGTTTCTCAAATAGGATGTTATTAAAAAAATGTCGTGTTGTCTCTATTGTTAATCTACCGGAGTAAGAGCTGGGTATTGACAAAACTAAGGGTTTCAGATTATGTATATGTACATGTACATTAGAAGGTTGGTTGTTTTCCAAAAATCGCAAATAAATCAGGCATATAACTTTGTTGTTGCTTAAAATCATCTATAACGGAGTAGTGCGTTACGACGTGAAAGGATGTCTCACCACGCGAGACAATAATCAACGTCGGTCTAATCCCACAATGGTTATGGTGAATTGCACATCCAGTATATAGTATGTCCCCGGATTGACCTCAGTATAATTGATCAAACATTTTTGAATGTCATTCTAATGTTTTGGTATACCGCACTGGTTACATACAGGATATTTGTTTCTCTGTAGTTGCAAGAATACAAAACAAATACTGATCTAGTCAAAGTGGTCCGATATTTGTGGAAATATGGTTAGTCATAACTTCATATTTCGAAAACCTTTCCTCAATAAGGTTTTGCCGTATTATTGATCAAAATTGCACTTTGCATCAGCAGAAAATGTTTTTTTGTCTCAATTGTTGTGCCGGCCTTAATTTGATAAAAGTAAGAATTTGCTTGAAACTCATTGCAGACCAAACAGGGCCGTATCCCAAAACGTTAAAAGAAGATTAAAAAGTTTTTGATCAATTATACCTACAGTATAGGAGTAACAACGTGTTAGACTCTTGGGGAGTTCGAGGTGAAAAGATCTAAATCTTGCTAATATCGTTTATTGTTGCTAAATTATTTTTTTGCTACAAATTGCCCTCAGATTAACAAGGGCATCCTCAGTGTACCAAGGAAGACAGAATTTCTTAAGTTAAAAACGAAAAATAGTGAAAACAAGAAAAGCAATGAATTTTAAAACCATTAAATTTAAAAATTGAAGGAAACTCTAACCTCACCGCGGCCGACAGATTTAAAGTGATAAGTCACACGTGCTTGTAAGATAAAATACGATGGAAAGGCACATGACAAGAGACAGTCAATGATATCAACCCGATCAATGCCAACCAAAAGTGCCGAGTGCCGAGTGCCGATTCCGACGAGGAAAAATAAAATTGCACAGAGATCCGACCGTCACAATCACCGGGCAAAGCAGCAGTAAACGATATTAGCAAAATTTAGGTATTTTCACCTTGACCTCCACGAGAGTCTAACACTTTGTTAGTCCAGAAGTTTGCAAGTTACGTTATGGGACACACTCTATAACAAGGTAGTAAACTTAAACATGATTTTAGTTTGGTTTTAACAGTATATGTTCCATGAAAAATATAAAGTTGGTCTAAAATTGTGTCCTTATGGCGTTACTCATTTAAAGAAATATCCGTGGTCAATCGTATACTATTTTCGTAATAAATGAACACTGCGGGCCAAGTAGGCCCATGGCTCGGTTAACTATATTCTCTCTTGTTCTTTATTTTCTCTTCCCAATTGTAAATGTGTAAGTCCTATATATTCTTTACTACCTCGCTGAACCATCTCATGTTGGGTCTTCCCCTTCTTCCTCCTATTGTGCTTGACAAAATTATTTTTGGAATTCTACCCCCAACCATTTGCGTCTTTGTGCCTTAGCTATATTGGGTTCTTCGTATACTTCCAGTTCTTTGTTTGTACGTCTTACCCACTGATTATTTTCGATTTTTCCATCGAATATCTTTTGCAGTACTTTTCTTTCCCACACTAGCAACATTGCTTCTTCCATTTTCGTTGCTGCCCATGTCTTATATGCATATGCAACAGTGGGTCTTATCACCGTGTTATAAGTTCTTAATTTAGCCCCTCTGGATATGTTTGCTTTGGTTACGCGCATATACGCAACGGTTTCCTCTCGTTATTCTATTGCGTAATTCTTCTTTAATGTTTGGCCTGGTTCCGAATATGACGCCTAAGCATTCAAACCTTTCCACCTGCTCAAATTTGTACATTGTCCCGTTCGTTGTTGTTATCCTTGAACAAATTTCTGATTTCCCCATTCCATATATTTCGTTTTTGTTTCATTTATATGTGCTCCGTTTTCCTTTGCCTTTTCCTCCAGCTTTTTGTCATATTCATCAGTTCATTCTTGCTCCTGGTCCAAATTACTATATCATCGGCAAAGCTAGACATTGATGTCTTTTATGATATATTAGCCCTGATTTATTTATGCCGGATTCTGGTATTATCTTCTCTAATATATTGAATAACTATTTTCTGCTATTTTCATGTTGATGATAATTATTTTCTGAATTATGCAAAGACAAGTGCCAAATGGACCTATTATAAAAAAGCTTTGCGAGTAGGTTAACCTTTGGACGAAATTGTAAAGACTGCTTCTCGATGTGGCTGGCGTACTTTGATCAAAATTTCACCCTCTGAAAATGTTTTTCTAAGGACTGTCGTGTTTATCATTATATGTATACTGACTGTCTGATTATCAAAAGAGTTCCCCAGATTTATCTGCCACGATCTGCAATGTGCTTTTACTGCGGTGGTATTTCATTTCTTTGTATCCCTGCATTTTCTATAGTATTTCATCGTTGTCGTATCTTACTCCATGTCACCCCATAATCTTGCCTTTGATCTTCCTGTGTTCCTCGTCCATACTAGGGATTAATTGGTTGTTTTGCTCTGCATAGGTAATCTTCCCAATATTTGTCCAGCCCTTTCCAATCGTACCTTGATGTATTCCACTATATTTTTATTCCCAATTTACTTGTTACTAACATTTATGTCCTTACCGGAATACTTTAACCGTTGTATATTGTAGCTTTCAATATCGGTGGCTCAACAGTGTGTGTCTTCCGTTCACTTCAAACTATCATAGATCAATTGTAATGTAACTCTAATCTATAGTCAGATCCGAATTCCTGCTTTAGCAAAACTTTTCTAGAGTTTTAGAAGACGAACATTCTCCTGTTCGGCGGACTTCATACTAGTCTTTGTAAGCTATTTATATTTCAACGAAGCACGGCTGCACCCTCGTATAGTATGTGCTTCGAAGTTTCTAATGCAAAATTGGAAAGTCTACAGTTATCATCTGTGGTCTATCGTAATGGGATCCTGCAGTGGTGCCTCAAGTGATTAACTATTTTAACCCCTTCTCAAACTATTTAGAATCTTCTCTAAGTTGGTGATTTGAGCAACTTCATCTCAACTAATCTACATACATATGAATAGCCTAGAAATCAATTATTACCCACAGCTACTTACGTACATATGCATTTCAATACATCATTATAAGCATACATGAGTCTAGTAATAACCGTACATTTTAATTACATACGCATAACACTAAGGTATTACCACTAACCATACAGATAACCCTCGAGCTTCATTAAAACGAACTGATCCCATATCCTCCGGCTTCGAAGAAAAACCTTAATTTGGTATTGCCTTTCCAGTCTACACGCTTTTTATCGACAATAGAAATCTATTACGGAGGCGAAGGATCATTATTTTTACATAATTTATGTAAAATGACTCGAAGTCTTGAAGTTCATTAACTGCCTGAACTGGTTTTTCGCTCGCTAAACCGTTCGTTCTGTTTAGTAAGAGCAATTCTATTTGTTGAATACGTGCATATGACGATAATGAATTAAATTTTCAATGACCGAATACAGGTTACTGAAACAGAAACTATAATTATTAAGGGTCATGGTGTTTGTAAAATTGATAAATTTCTTTGGTCGTGTTGTTGAACACGTCAAATTTGTACACTGTGGAAATTGAATGGCATCTAAATAGAATGGATATTGATATGAAAATTTACATATTGATTGCTCCTAAAGAAGTAATAGGATATGTGGTGTTTTCGGAATGTTCTATAACTGCTAGTTAAAAAAGATTGTATCCAATCAAAATTCATGAATGACAGACGTTTCTAAAGAGGTAATCAAATCGATATGGTAACGGTAAGAATTATTTTACGTTCGTTGTAAACCATATGCATTTCTACCTCTCACAGTTTAAACGATTTACAAAATGAAGTCGTAAGTCTTCTAACAAAGGCTGAAAGTTCGTAAATTGGACATGTAAAGTTATTGTAAATGAAAAGGCCTCATATTTATGACATATTCCTCCAATTTCCTTCAAACACAGCATGAAATCGATTTAGCTTATTTGGACATCTAGTAATAAAAGGCGTAATTGTCAACCTATAAGTTTCATTACAGATCCCCTCAATTGGTGCAGGTGACACTAAAAAGGGCAAACATGCTATTAGATGCATTGATGAATTACGACATGCTAGCAACGTAATAAAGTAACGCCGTTAAGTTAAATGACAGATATTGAGGTATTACAGTCATTTAAAGTTTATTAGTATTGCTTGGAATTTGGGTTATTGCATCCACCAATCTCTTGAGTAGTGACCGCAGTGATTTGATGAGTTGCTGCTCAAATCTATATTTTACTAGTCCATTTGCGCTTTCCTTTCCTTAAAAACTATGAAGTATATCATTCGCTTCTCAAGAAAGAACGTTTTTCCCATTGGATTCTGAACTAACACTTATCGATTTAACAGTTAAGACGTGCGCACTTTCATTCCCTCCATTTTTCTGTTTTATAAGTTATAATTTAATAATTGAAATAATAGCAAAGTTTCTCCATAGACGAATAAGAATGTCCTAATTAAAAACTATATCAAAACTAACTTATTATTTCTCTCGAGATTAGAAAGGTTGGACGGATCTTTCGCGAGCGCCGAAAAGCCAAAATACAATTTAATCTTCAGTCAATGGGCGGGGAAAATGATGCGCTGCAGCGAGCGCGATGCGACGTGGAAATCAACCATTCAAATTTTAATTAAAACCTAGTCCTTTCAGCGTTAGCATTTCGCGCCGGCACAAAGTTGGTCGGAAGATAACAAAGTCGGTTCCGCAATATGAAATACCGCGCGTCGGTTTTCCTTCTCGCCGCAAAACAAAGTGATGCGTTTTTTCGAAGATGGGGTGCGCTGGCGAATGAGGATTCTTCTCTTTTTTATTTTTATAAGTCGCTGGCGTCACCACCGTCGCCATGCCGTCCCGTCCTTCCACAGAGATGCATTTACTTTAATAAATAGAAACCGGAGTAACACCGATGTGCGCTAATATCATATCATCATTATTATCAAGGATAAATACGGCGGGAGATGCAGGCATTTCTTGATTAAAAGAATTGGTACGCATTGCTTTTGTACTTTTCGGCTTTGCAGTTGCTTTGATGCTTTCAATCCTAGATTTAATAAAACGGATATGGAATGTAGAGGATATTTTAGGCCGAGTCAAAAGAAACTCTATCAGAAGTGCATAGCATAATAATAATAAAGAAGGAAAAATTAAGTTTTGGTTGAAATACGTTATGAAATATTTGGTTCCTAATTTGCTATTTGATAGCTAAAAGCCTTCCACCAGGAACCTTCAACTCATCAAAGAAAATTCGAGCGATAACTAATATTAGTCGAGAAATAAAACCGTACCTCATACGGAGCAATACAAAGTGACCCACTACATGAGTCTGAAACTTGGAAAGAGAGCTTCTTTAGAAAAAATGCAAAAAAGCACTTTAATATGACTTTGTGCCATACGCAGGAGGTTCTGTCCGGAAAAGAAGAAGGGAGCATTTATGCAAAACAGTAAGCCTAAAGAGAATTGAAAACTAATCAGGTACATACACTCTAAGAGACCTAAACACAAATCCAACGAAATAAGTAACCAAAAGTAACAACATATATGTTGTGCCCGAAACATTGAAGCCATACCGTGGATCCTACGTAAAACCTAGATAATAAATTGGTTGTTGTGTAAAATTTCAATAACGCTAGGACAACATAACGTGGAAAAGTATGAAAAATTTATTAAGAAACTTGTTGAACAATCCGAAAGATAAAACAATCACGCAATTGTGATACATTATGTATTAGTAATCTTCTGCAGTAAGATTTGCTGGATTGTATAACTTTTAGTAGAAGTAAAGTTTACGGCAAAGTTCGTTAACCTCTGATCTTGAGGATTTTGATAACGGAAGCTCTCTTTTGACTAATAGCCACTTTGAAAAGTTGATGTTTTATTGTTATGAATAAGGGAGTTATGCGTGTTCGGTACTTTTTGTCAAGATCAGCTAAACTTAAATTTCTTTTATTGGTTCTAAAACTATTTTAAAAATTGTATATCTGACCTTTAAAAGTAGTGTTTGTAACGATAAAGTACTAGTTTCTTTTTACAATGTTTAGAGCTTCTACAGCTCAATCATAAGTGAAGAACCAGTAAGTTTACGAGCTCGAAATTTTGCAGTCCGTGTATTCGTTACGATAGCTAAGATTTATCACCGAGCTTTTTTCTAAATTCCTTGTTCGTTGTTGAATTTAACCTCAATAAAGGAATAGAAAAATAATGAGCTTACCATCACCACAACTTCTGGTAATGTCTAAATGGGTGGTGCAGAACAGATCAGTAAAACTTGTGAAAGATACATATTCTTCGTCTTCTTCATATTTAGTTGTTACGGCCATGAGGTCTGTTTTATTCACCTTTAATCCATCTTTGCCAATTTTTACTGCAATGATTTTCAATTCCCTTATAGTACTTTTCTAATTCCTCCTTTTTTCTTTTATAGGTTTTTTGTCCATGATATTCTGTTTGTTAATCTTGACTTGGAACCGTTTTCTTCATCCCTTCTAAATATTTTGCGAAAGTATCAGTAGTAAAATTGCATTGTACATGCATTTCATTTGTTCACAGTGAAAGTACAAATGTTATACATTACATTGCTTCGCTATTGATGCTCTCCTTTGTATATACTTGTATATACTTCATGTATACTACGTTAGCATTTTATTTGATTATTTCTATCTATTTGAGCAGTGCAGGAGAAGAAAAAATATCTGATTAGATCCGACACCTGAAAAGGCGTAACGGCAAGAGAAGAAGACCAAGAAGATAATTTGGTTTAATTAGACCCAAGTCGGCGAGAGGGCAGAAGAGCAAGAGGAGAAGAAGGATTTGGTCAGATCGGATATCTGAAATGTATGTATATATATGACCAACTGAAGAAGACGAAAAGTCATTTGTACTTTTACCTCCGAGAAGGCAGAAAAGTAAGAGAAGAAAAAGGTCTGATCAGATTCGACACTTGAAAGTGCGTAAGGGCAAGAGACGAAGACAAAGAAGATAATTTGAATTTCGCCAGATCCAATACTACGAGAAGGCAAAAGAGCATGGGAGAAAGGAAAGCCATAGGCATACAGAACAAAAATTCGACCAGTTCGTACTGAAAGGAAATCCGCAGTAATTTTAAAATTTGAAAAAGTGGCAGCAGTTGGAGTTTTTGGGAAATGTAAATTTGATTTTGGGAGGATTTAGAGAAACAGAAATGTGTTTCCATTTGTGAGTTTTGGCTTGATATTGGGCAGCAACAATCGCTTTTTTTTAATCTTGTGAAGAGGGGGTTCTTCGAATTTGGGCAGTTCACACTTTAGGGAAACGACGATTGATTTTCAAAATTTTAAGCACAAGCTTTAGTTCGACTCTGGTAGCTTGCTTTTGGGGGAGGGAACAGGGGAATGTCATTCAATTTTTAAGGATTTTGAAGAAGGAAGAATGTCAGACACCCTACCTAAGGTATATTGCTTTCAACCAAGAAGCAGAAGAGAAAAATATTCAAATATTCAATTGCACTTCTTAAAGCGTTTATCTAAAGTAAAATGTAGGTTTTCAAGAGATGTTGGAACTAATTCTCCAAGAATAGTTTCGCGGTGATGCGATTTTTTTGCTGTCGAATATTGGACGAAAAGACCTTTTAAAAGATATATCACTCGGCCCCCATTTCCATTTAAAAATTTTGGGTCGTCCCTCTTCCGTCGCTCCTGGAGTAGATACAAAGTTGTACTTGATGTCAATAAAGCGTATTTTAAAATCTAATTCGATCCGATGATTTTTGACAGAATTAAATACTGTAACTTTAATTTTATTCAAAACGTTTTTTAGTTAAAACTGTTCTTTTTTCTATTGTAAGATTCGCGCGGTATTTCAACCAGTTTATAAATCAGTTTTACTTCTGAATTATTTGTTTCCCACATTTTCGACTACAAATTACTACATATTTTTTTTGATTAGAATAACCATTATAAGTCAATAACTCATTCTAATTTCGCCATTATTAGCAATAACTGTAAGTCGCGACTCACGCGCGTCGACCGATTTACGAAAATGTAAGTTATCGAATCCTTACTTGGATTCTCGTGAGAAAATATCCGAAGAGGTAAAAGGTATTCGTACGATCGGGTCACATCACTATAGGAAACGTGTCTATTTCAAGATATCTGTTCAATATATTATACTTCTGCTTGTCAATATCTATTATTTATGGCGCATCTTCAAACACGTCTCAGGAATAATTTATCGGGCGATTCTAGCGTTGATAAATACGGATACTTTTTACTTAACAAATACCGTGGATGGCAATAATTTATTACAATGCCCGGTGAAATGTGGAAATTTATAACATGGATAAGTTGTAAATAATTTTGAAGAGGATTAATTTGAAGTTTTGGTATTGAATTAACATAAGTCGGAAATAGTACTATGATCCAGACGAATGCTGCTGTCGCGTTTCAGTTAACTGGGAATTTTAGATGATCCTTTAGAAGTGATATTCTTGTGTAAACTTATATGAAGGACTTTGCGTTTTAATATAAAATTTTGGCTTCAATTTTCTTCAATACAGGGGAAACATTAGTGTTTCTCAAAGAACTGGGTAAGTAAATATGTGTGATAAGTGAAAAGTATCTCATAATTTCTTGCATTTAGTGAAATACAATCAAATAAACAACTTCATTTTTCCCTTCAAAGTAAGTGCCTTGGGAAGCCAGACAGCGTTGGAGACGGTTCTTCCACTCCTCGTAGCAATGTTGGAACTCGGATGCTGGATTAGCCTTCAGCTGGTCAGTTACAGCCGTTTTAATGTTTTCCAGTGTCCCAAAATGACTTCCCTCGTGGTGTTGCTTCAATTTGGGGAAAAAATGTTGCATGGAGTCAAGTCGGGCGATTAGGAAGGTAATGAGCCACATGAATGTTCTTACTGGCCACAAGACGGTGTACCAATATTGCTGTGTGACAAGGGGCATTATCGTGATCGTCTCACACACACGACCCATTTTCGAAGTCTTTAAACAACCCTTTGGTAAAAGCGCTTTTGATCTTCGACTTGTTCATTCTTTTTTTGGTATTGAAGAGCTTGAAGTGTTCCATTACACGTTCTGGCGCTTGGTCTCCGGGCCGTACTCAAGCACCCAATCCCCGTTATCGCTAGTGGCACGTTGCAGAAAATGGGGATCAGCTTCAATCAATTCCAAAATGTCAACAAACCTGTCTCTGCTCATGTGCTTTTGGTCCTGCATAAAGTTTGTCGGAACAGTTTCTGAGTAGATTTTGCCTCCCCAGTTCATTGGTCAAAACTTGATGAACGGTGGTGTAATTCAAATCCAACCCTGCCCCTATCATTTTGACTGTCGACCGACGATCTGAACGTACAAGATCCCGGACTCTGTCGACATATGCATTGGTTTCTGCGAGGTTTATCTTCGATCGCCTTTCTTCCGTCTGCAAATGCCTTAAACCGCCGAAGCACCTATGCCTTTGACAAGATACTGTCTCACTGTCAAAGTTTCCGTTGCACTGTGTCCAAGTCTGCCTAGCAAAATCTGATCGCACTCCGATGCTCGAAATTCGTGCCACACATTGTAAGAAGGCACAAGCAAACCCTACCTCACTAAAACAATCGCTACTGACAAACAAGGTGACTCCAGTGTTCCTCCAAGCTCCGCGTCACCAGTGTTGCCTGATCGAACACTATGCTACCCGTTTCATTGCTTTCTTTACATACTTCGTATACAGATTTGTGAAGCCTGTAGAAAAGCCACTGGTATGGTGGTTGTTTTTGAAGACAACTTCAGTCAGCTGAGATCAATACCTCTCTAAATACTTCTTTGTACGTCTTTCCCAGATTTTCCAATGAAATTTACAAAAGGATTGAAGCTGACAGATAAGAAGTAATCGTATGGGGATAAATCTTGACAGCGCGGGGGTGGGGGGCAGAGAATGTTACCACTCCTCGCTACTCTGTACATTTTCGGTGTTACGCACTGATGGTAACGGCCAGGCGTTTTCTTTGACAAGGATGAAGCAGTTACCTTGAACTAACTTACTAATGTTATAGTGCCACCTACATGCGATACACTACGCTGTCGCGGTAACCGAATCACTTCTTTTAAGAAAGCACAACTACAGCAAGCAGATGCTGTTGGCACAACCAATACTCCATCGTGACTAATTGCCCTAATTGGCTTAACTTTCCTAAACTCGCGTGATTTGTTAGTGCACAATCACTCGCGTTGGTCTCAGACAAATTATTATATAAGTGCAATATAGTACCTATATATACCTATTTAGTTTTATAAGTTTTGATGCTTAATTAGCATTATTCTAGAGCAGAAGAAACATAGGACTTAATTTGAAATGTGGTTTATTTTATTTTCTATAGTAAGTAATGCTAAACAGATAAACTAAAAATACCAACTTCATTTGCATAAACTAGAAAAACTAAACTAAACATACAAGTCAGTTTGTAATATTATCTATATATATATATATATATATATATATATATAATTTCCTTATTTGTGTGTTCCTCTTTTTTGTCTATCCAGAGCTTTTTGAAACCCACTGATGGGCTAGAAAGCTGAAAATTGGCATGCATATAGTAAAACGGCTAGGCCAAATCCTAACGTAGCCAGATTTCTTTATTTTTGGCCTGTGGGCGGAGAATTAAGACGAAAAAGCGGCATGGCAAAATTCAATTTTTTAACATTTTAGCGTATATTTTCCTTTTCTTCCTGCCTGGCAGGGACAGGCTTAACAGCTAGTATAGTATGAAAATAGGAACCAGTTTCCAAAATAAGCATAAACATATGTGCGTGTTCTAAGCAGAAGCATTTTTGGCATTTACGACAATTATATCTGGTTTTCTGATTCCTTTTTTTTTTTTGGAGAACAGTATGGACAACGTCCTGGTTTTGTATTTTGTTGTGAAGTGCCATCTTGTGGATCACAATTGCAAAATTGTATTAACTTCCTTTTACCGCTTTCTCGCATTGCCTTCGGTATAGATTATAAAAGCATTTATTGCTTCTTACCGCTTTCTCGCATTGCCTTCGGTATAGATTATAAAAGCATTTATTGCTGACAGATTCATAAGACTAGAAGAAAATGACCGTGTACCACTCTTGGTACCTCCAGCACATAATGCTTCCACTGTGTCATAATAATGTCCAGTTTATATGTATGTTTCGGAATCAATACTTGCGTCGTCGTGCATAGTCGAAATAGCAAATTTTTAGCGTTTTTAGGCACATATGATGCCAGAGCGCAGTTGTTTCCAAATCCAAGCAAACTAGAGGTAACTGCTCGGCCTTCATTTTGAACAAAATTTGGTGGTATCGCTGGTATATTTTTCCATATTGCTCCTACAATGGTTAGCAAAAGCGTTGCCAATTCCATTACTGGTAAACCAGTTGGCTGTGGTAATATTTCCTCTAGTTTCAGGTATAACTTGACACATTCTATCAACCGGAGCGATCGGTTTAGTATCTACAGGATATGCACCATATGGCTGCTTACCGACTTAAACTTCTATAGACATTTTATAAAACATTTTCGTATCCGCAAGCGCGTTCATCCTCTTGAATGTCTTGATCCACTTCGAACTCCTCTCCAACATCACTGCGTCCGTCCTGAATTTCTTCCTGATCTTCAATATCAGTGCCCCCTCTGTCACCAATTTTGTTCCCAAATCATCTACATTTTCCAACTCCTGAAGAAGGATACATATCCTCCGCTTTTCTTCCTGATTCATTATGAGTTCTAAAATTCAACAATATTACTTTATTCCAATATAGACACTAAGGAGCTGTTTCCTATGAAAGAATTCAATATAGTTACGGCCCGAAAAATATCACCATGCACTAATGAAGTGCATATCCATTCTTACGCGACTACTAATGCGACCACAAGAACTATTTAGGAAGGTCCATGGAGAGATGGAGTAGGTGGCTCACTGGTTTCTAAGAAATGACGAAATATCAATATTGATGGCCTGTAGAACCAACACCCGAGTTTAGGAAAGTTTACAGCATAGTTATTTGACAGTAATTTTAAATCGTATAATCAATCCTGTCGCACCCTGTATATCCAGACTTATCCGCTTAAACTTCCCTAGATGTTTCCCAGACTAGAAATGCAAAGTAGCCCATGTTAAATGCTATTCTTTGTTCGATGCTACGTCCAGAGTCTAGAGTATACAAAATTGGTTAAGGAGTTTCTAGTGAAAAATTTGCATTATCATCAATATCAATTCTTGCCAATGGTATATGTCTTGACCATCATATTTTAATTTACAAGAACTCATACAAGAAGAAAGATACTGTCGGAATTTTCAAATTACATTTCACATTAATTTACCGGTTTGCGAAAATTACTGCACATATTAGTCATACTTTTCGGTTTTCAGCGTTCAAAAAGCTGGTATAAATCAAACATCTTCGCGTCCCGTACAACCTATCTTTGTGCTCCGAAAATATCGTCTCAAGGCGACTTATCTCCGTACCTCTCGTAAAAATAAATGACCCGTTTCATTAAAAACAAAACTAAACCGACGACGACAAATTAAGATTAATTAATTGCATATTCGGCGACCGTGGACGAAATTGAACCCATAGGAGAGGATGCTTTTTTAAACTCTCGTCGGTTTGCACCCCGCACAACCAGCGACGACGTATCGAGCAAGTTCGGGAGAACTGTCGCCGTAAATTATATTAATTATCAAATTCTCAGACCTGCACTTCTTGCTCCTGTTGCTTAATTAATGGAATAGGTTGCATATTTTCGCCGGTTCCCGTAATACTAGAATCCCATGGAATGACGGTATTAATCAAGAACAAATTTCAACAAAACGTGTTCTTGCGTCGTCGACGAGACAAAGATGACGGCCACCGATTCTGCGTAAGAACGAACGAACGATCGGAGCGTTGTTCTTGGTAAATATTCGCTTAGAATATGCAACTGGATGGTTATTGACGATGGTAATGATAACGTTCGCTGAGATTTTTCTGTACATTGCTGAAACGAAATTCTTCGTTTAATGAACATTGATTGATCGATTGGAATTTGACTCTTGTTTATGCTTTCCCGGGAAAATGAAAACTCTACAGAATAGATCGTTCATTTATGGTTGTGGAATTTATTGAGTTATTTTTGCGTGGACGGAACGACTAAAATTAGAGTTTGCTCATCTGAAATTTGACAAATACTAATTTGAAAGCCCATCTATTGTTCTAGTTGTACATATAGCATTACTCCCTTTGGCTCAATAATTCCTGGTGAATTTTGACGTGTTCCAAGATTTTCTTGTGTTTGGAGTTGTAGCAGCTTTCCGCCATCTTCTGACAACTAAAGTCTCAACGATTTCTTTAATTAGACGTTTCCACCATGTTTTTATTTCCAATTTGTTAAGGACATTTTTACAACAAGAATTTTCCATTTCCCTATGTTTTCTGTCAAAAATCCTAGTTAATAGTTGGGCTTTTCAGAAAAGCTGCCGTGTTATTAGCATAAAATATTTTAAAGCTTATAAACTTCCCACGAAGCTTATAAGCTTCTCTAGTAATTCTCTCTTTTAAAATATGTCTTCCCACACTTTCCCAAGAAAAAACTTTTCCCTGAGTCAAACTTAAATTAAATTAAAGCTGCAAATTTCTACAGCCTTCCCTCCTCTGACATATGGACATCTTAACTCAAGAAGTCCTCCATGCCTTTTTAAAAGAACTATCCACTTCTTGGGTTTTCCAGACTCCTAGAAATGAGTGCTTAGCTTCTTAGTAAAGCTTCCAAAAGTTACATTGACAATTTCGACAATTTTCTTTAGAAAATCCTTTGAAGCAGTAAACCTTTCATGAATTAAAGTTAATTAGGCGGAAATCTTTCTTGCATTTTTAGAAACTTTTCACTTCTCTTCTATATGTTTTTAAGCTTGAACTCTTAGATGTTAGTTTGGCTTTCAATGCTCCCCTAGGAAGTCCTAAAATTTTTATGGAAAAAGTGTCCTCCAAATAAAGCTTCTCTCTCTCTCTCCCCTGCTTTTCTAAATATTCTTCTGTTTCTTGGTACTTATTGTTAGTCGGACATGTTACGAATGAATTAGGGCTGATTGACATAAAATGGATTGATCTTTGATGATTTTTACAATTTTGTGGACTTTCGTAAGCTATATTTCTCGAATGTTAGTTTCACTTAAGAAATCTTTCGTGTCCTTCTAAAAGACCACATATTTCTTCCTTCTTTTATTTCGAAGTTCTTAGCAATTATTTAGACTTCTAAGGAAACCTGCTGCAACTTGCTTTTCGAAGTGTTTCCAATTTTCAAAGGAATTTTTTAGGATTCTCTCGAAAGCTTGTAAGCTTCTGTAGATTAGGCTTTTCAGAAATTAGTTAAAGCTAAGGAGGCTACCATAGTTTTATTAAAGACCTTTTGTGTTTCTAAATCCGATATCTTAGGAATTAATCGAGTAGCTTAAAAGTCTCCACAATTAAAGTTCTCTTAAAAACACTTCTGCAATTTTCTTTGAAGTTTGTAGACTTCTTTAAGTTATACTTCTGAAATGTTAGTTAAACTTAAGGAACCTTCCATGCTTTTCTGCAAAACACCTTCCATTTTTTCTTTTTCTAAGTGGACGATTTTAGAAGTTCAATTTTTTGGAGAATCTTGTATAGTTTGTTTGGGATGTTTTTTAATATTCATAGAACTTTTCCTAAAATTTGTCAGCTTCATTAAATTTGGTTTCTTAGGCATTAGTTAAATTTCAGAAATCTGCGATACTTCTCTAAAAGTCTGTTCCTTTTTGTGGGTAAATCCTCTTTACATCTAATTAGGCCTCTTCGAAGCTTCAACAACTTGTTTAGGAAATTTCAACAACTTTGGGATATGTCTTGAATGTCATATGAAAATAAGATTAATGCTATGCCTCTACAAAAGTACTTCCGACATGTTGGTTTTTCTAACATGTCTGTTTGAAATTAGTTTGATATCTTATTGTTTGAGGAGCTTCCAATATTTTGATACGATATTTGGGCGTTTTTATCGCAAAATTTCTACAATTTCCGCCGAGCATATCCGTTATAATAATGGATGATGGTTTATGTTTTATTTTAATCAAATACCCCACCAGGTTATTAACGAAGAAACAAATTTCCAGCTAATCACATTTTTATTCAAATCTACAACGGTAATAACAATAAAAATCAATTTCGAATTGGACATTTTAAGATTATGCAACACCTTACTACAAATCGTACCGAAATGCAACTAAAGTCAATTAACCTGAAAGATATTGTTCGGTATCCTTATAGCTTCTATTTCTTTCCCGAAGATTTCGTCTCTAATTAGCTGATTTATACATAATGAAGCAATCAAATTATACAAACCGCCGTAATTAATGGAAATATGTGCCTGATGCTAATGCTATTAGCTTTAAGTCGTCGTAACGTAGCTTCGTAAAGATTACAAGTACCCTATAATGGGCCATCTCGATAGAGGAATTTGTGTTTACCGAATGCCGAAGAATTTCTTTAACGGCAGCGATGGTAAATAATGTGCAATTAGCATATTGGTATCTGTAATGGAAGAAATGCAATTTATAATAAAATTTGGTCTTGAAGTGTGGAAATATCGAATAGCCAGGTGCATTATAAATGTTGCCCCATATAAGTAACAAGATAAATGGATCGAGACGATGCTTCCTGTTACGATGAACACTATAATGTAAGTAATGTTTATAAAAGATAAATGGGCCAATGAATTTCTCTACATTGAAGCAACTAATGGAGAAACCGTCTCACTTGCTCTTTGTGCTTTTAGTTATCGGAATTTTAAGTTTGATTAATTCCGATTTTGCCCGCTTTACCAATAGTTTCCTCATTCCTCTGCCATTTTTTGTGTTCCTCTCTGGACACGTAATATCCTTGTGGTAATGGCTCATGCGTTTGCATTTATGACCATGGTTTTGCAGTTGGTGTTAGAAATTTGCGTTTTCTGGTTCTGATACAAGTTAATTTCGAGAAAAACAAAAATAAAAATGCCAAAAGGAATAGATACAGCTGGTATAATACTAAAATACAACCCAAGTTTGTGGAAGGGAATTACCGAAGTAGTGATCCATACAAATGATTTCCTCATTGTTGTATACGGATCTAGGTAAATTGTTCGAAAATTAGAATTACAATTGTTCGGAAATATTTCTTCGACGATATTTATTCGAAAACAGTTATTCGATGTAAACAATTGTTCCAATGCAGTTGTTCGAAAATTATTCTTTCAAGGAAAATAAAGTAAATCAGTTTTAGCAAAATTCTTAACTTATTTGTAATATTCTTGATGTATTTGTAACTACGATCACCCAAGGATTAGGCGAAAAATAAAAGATAATCGAGGGCTACTACCCTTAATTAGCACAGGAAACTATTAAATTAGTATTTTTTATTAGAACTTTTTATTTGAACTGTCTGAATATCTAAATAATTTTTTGTGGCAGACCCGTTTAGAAAATTGTATAGATAAATCGAAACAGATAAAATAGTGTCAGTTTCTTATCGGATGTTTAGTGAAAAGAGAAACTTGTTGTTAAATGTGTTGAGTGAGAAAGGCAACCAGAAGCTGGTGGCAGAGGGATTTGTATTTGTCAAGAATAGACAAAATGAAAGAAGAATTTATTGGTAACTTAAATTTGTAATTTCCTTTTAACTTGACTGATTGATTTTGATTAAATGCTTATTTTGAATTCTGGTATTCGATTGAAGTGGAAAAAGAAAAAGTTCTAATCCATGATTCAATCCCTTTCTTATCTTTTAAAATAATTTACATAAAATTAATATTATATTTATTTATTTTAAACCTTTTTATATACAATATAGTGCCCAATGTATAATAGGCTTCCACGAAACCTTTCTGTAAAAAAAACGATTAAATAGTGGATTACAACTTATTTCGTTTTTTTCGACTGAATTCAGCTATGTTAAATGTTGGTACTGCACTTGCTCCTTTATCTACCGGGTGTATGATAACAAATGGATATGGATTTAAAAAAACAAAAAGTTGACTTTCATAATACCAAAAAGTTTCGCGCTCATGCAATAACCGATGGGGAGGAATTAAGGAAAGGACTCACATAAAGTAATCATGGAGGAGACGTTGCTAACTTGAAAGTAGCAAAGTGTATAAACTAATTGAGGACATCGGCTAAGGAAACAAAGAATACACCACAATACATTATCTCCTCGCTGTCAATGATCATCAGCAACAGTTCTGTAGGGCACTTTTCGATTGTCAGCCGCATAAGAAGAACAATTCGAAATGTTCGAAAAACTAATCACCGGCTCTGCCCCAATTCAGGAAAGATTTGGTTATTCCTGATAAATATTTACAAACCACCAGCAGAGACAAATTTCTGCAGTTTGGCTCTGGCCAGAATCCTAATTTTTGCAACACCATGAAACTCGGAAAATTGGTTCATCGGTGGTACATTTAAGACAGTACCTCAACTGTTTGCGCAACTGTACACGATTCACGGATTAATGAAAAATACCGCCGTTCCGCTAGTTAATGTGCTTTTACCCAGCAAAGCTGAAAACATTTACTCGGAGATGTTGCGAGAAATTAAGAAGCTTCGTCCCACTGCTGCGCAAGCCACGCTTAACGCAATTGCAACGGAATTCCTAGGCACTGCATCGAGAGTGTGCTTTTTTCATTTTGGCCAACGCCTGTAGAAAAAGAAAATCAGTCTGTGGGCTTGAGTCACCATTATGGTAATGATTAATGACACAGACTTTTCATTGAAAATGAGAATGTTGAACGCTTTAGCTTTTGTGCCACCTGATCATATAGTAGAGGCATTCTAGGAACTGTGTGATAACGACGTTTTACCCGCAGAAGGTCAAGAAATTACAGATTATTTTGAAGACACGTGTATTGGTCGACCAGACCGAAGACACATAATATGTAGAACTGTGTTAGAGCTGTTACTACGGGTTTGGCAACAACAAACAATGCTGTAGAACAGGCATGGGCAACCTTTTTTGTAGAAGTTTTATGCTGTGAGTAATCTTGAAAAATATACATTTTTGTAGTATCCTTATGATTCATTATGAATTAAGTTTAGACGGGCCGTGCTAATATGCAACGAAAGAATTCAGTAGCGGGCCGGACAAACCTTACTCGAGGGCCGCATGTGGCCCGCGGGCTGGAAGGTTGCCCATACCTGCTGTAGAAAGTTGGCATCGAGGGCTTGAAAGTTTTTGGACACCATTCAAAGGGACCATGCTTTAAACCAATTAAAAATTGAGCAATATTTCGCAGGATTTCCACCGCCTGCACCCAAAAAACCAAAGATATGCTGAAAGGATTCTATGAATCGTAGAAATATTTAATATAATAAGTATAATACTAATATAATAGAGTATTTAAAGGGAATAGAACATAATATGAGTTAGTAGACAATATATGGTATATATATATATATATATATTTAGGTATGTATATACATATAATGTATTGTGTAATTGCTGAAGATTATTATTAATTGTTGTATATAAACATTCCAAACTATTTTGTTTCACTTTTTATTATTATATATGCTGCATAGTAATGAATTTCTTATTTTCCAGTAAATCCATCAACTATGAACGCCTATCACAAAGTCAATAACTTATCTTCGAATAACAATTGTTGAAATAATGATGGTTTCCAATAACTGCTTTTAAACAATTGTTCTTTCGAATAAGTGATGCCTTCGCATAATTGTTTTTGAACAGTTACATTCCAACAATTGTTTTCGAATAATTTACCTGCACCGGTTGTATGTGTATGGAGATGCTTCCGCTCAGTTCGTTCACTCTTTTAGATAAATATCTTGTAATTTTGATTCTGTTACTTCGCGCCCTATAATTGGATTAATAACAATTTGGGATCACATTGCATCTAATTATTAATTCCATTTGGATAATAGTCAACTATATGAAATCCATTGTCTGCAAGACATTCACCATTATATTTAAAACAGTTTGCAACAGACAACTCGTGGTATGTTATCAAAATTTACAAGTTTAGTAACTGACGTAACAAAGATATATTTCAAAACAATGACACATAACACAATCAATACTTGTTTCGCTCATCTTTCATCATCACTCGCATTCTTTTTCGGATAATAACTATGTGCGAGTACCGCTCGCTGGTAAGGCACGGCTTTGCCGACGGCAAAAGCACATCCATCTATAAGCAACTTAAAACGAACGAAGAAAATGCACCTCCACCTAGTTTCTCTTCTATTTATATTTATTCATAACAGCGCACGCGGGCGCCCGCTCTATCATTGTGATCTCGTTTGTAATCCTCCTACGGCTCTAATCGATTCAATCAGCATGTAGTTGGGAGTTTTTTTTCTTCGTCTTGCTTTTGTTCCGCGCTCTCTACTCCACTCGCTAAATGTTGAACATCCTCTTTCTACCGACAACAATGGTGCCTGGTGTGTAGCCGGCCGTGCGCCCTCGATATCGAAAAGAAAACTAATCGAGGCGCCATTCCTTTCGGTAATGACTGTCCGGAATTCGTGGTATTTGACCGTCGAAAGAACTATCTGGTGGAAGGAAAATCGTTATCTTCGGAAAATATGTGCTTATGTCAGGAGGGAAGTGTATCTTGATTTGGACAAATAATCCGCATATGCACATGTGCTTTATCAATTTGTAAACTCTGATATGACAGATTGCAGTCTAATCTGCTGGTCATTTGTCCGAAAAAATGCTCCCCTCTTTTGTATATTTATGAAGGTGGGATTCAAAGAATAAATACTTCGATTGTTTTGCTTGTTAACCTTCCTATACTCACGCATACGGTCTGTGAGACCGATTTATATAGTATAGTATACGTCTTTCATTTTGACGTGAGTATAGGAAGGTTAAGGATAACAAACGAGCACCTGTGGTGCAAATGAAATAAATAATCTGATAATATTAATAGATAATTGCGTGAGAAACTTCATGCAGCAATATTATGAAATAAGTTGTTTGTATAAAATAACAATGGGGGAAGTAGGCGAGTAGACAAAACGATGCCATTAGTGTAAGATGGAGAGTAGGAAAAGTTTGATTGAGGGAATAAAAATGTGGGCGGGCTACGTAAAAATCGAAGCAAAGGAAAACCAAACTAAAAATGTATAAAGCAATGATCAGATTTGTTGTGCTATACGAAAGTGAATTATCGGTGCTGACCAAGGAACTGGCCATAAAACTACAAACAGGGACGGATTTGAGGAGGATATTTGGTTCACAACGAGTGGAAGAAAACTGGATAATACAACTAAACGAAAAAGGTGATCGCTTTCTATGGAAAACCAAATACAGTGAATGTAGGCTGACAGAAATGGAAGGGACCAAACAATAGCAAATAATTGAAAATTGCAGAACGAAGGCTGAAACGATTTGGTGTTACTAACAGGATGGAAGCAAAAGAAAACAAATTAAACACTTTGGAAATATACATATATATATATATATATATATATACAGGCTGATCATTTGAAAACTTCCCACCTTGAAGAACTCTTTAATTAATAAAATTATCAAAAATCACTAAAACAGGTCAATGTTATTTTGAAGGGGGACATTTAATAACCTATTCCAATCAGTTGGGAAACGTTCACCCTCCCTTTCAGCTACCCCCATCCCAAAATTTTAAATGGCACTACCCCATATGTGATACATCATTTTAAAGGGTATAAAATTCTCAATATTTTAAAGCAAAGAAAATTAAAATCGGCCGAGCCGTTCATGAATTAGAGACAAAAATGTATTAAACCGGAAAATTAACTGACAAACGTTGACGATATCGATAACAATCACCTATTTATGAACACAACACTTATTTAATCTACCTGATTATTTAATCTATCTAATTACGTGTCAGATTACGTGTCTTGATAATGCCCATTTTGAGTGGTTGATCAAGCCATCTACCTACGTTTTGCTTTGAAACAAAAAGAACGTGCGTCGTACAAGTTCAAAGTGTCAATTGTTGTAGAATTCAGGAATTAAATATCGCCGCTTCAGATAACTTTAGATTCCTTTGATTTGGGGTAGCGTTTGTGCTAATTGTGTCACTAAAATGACATACACTTTAGAAGAGAGAATTGAAATAATTTTCATTTATGGAGCTGAAAGTCAGTGTGCTCGACGAACAGCCAAGGAATTTAATGCAAGACATCCAAATAACCATGTATCCCATCGATACGTTTTAGATTCGGTAGGAAAATTTAAAGAAACTGGATCAGTAGCAAATAAAAAAGGACACAACCTCGAATTGTGAATGAGGACTCTCAAATAGAAATATTAGGACAATTTGCTGCAAATCATACGAGCTCAATTCGGCAAGTGTGCAACATAACTGGTTTTTCGTATGGGTCTGTTCAGAAAGTTTTAAAACTTCATAAATGGCATCCATACAAACTTCAAAATCACCAAGCTCTAAATGAAGATGATTTCGATAGACGACTTCAATTTTGTGAACAAATGACTGTGATGATAAATACCACTCCAAATCTAATTCAAAATATTTGCTTCAGTGACGAATGTACTTTTTTTTTTTGAATGGCTATGTTAATCGTCATAATTGTCGTTATTGGAATGATGAAAACCCGAATCTATTTAGAGAAACGCATACTCAGCGGCCACAAAAAATTAATGTGTGGACTGGTATACTGGGGGACTCGGTCATTGGTCCGTTATTTATTAATGAAAATTTAAATGGTACTATTTATCTCAATATGTTGGAAGATGTCATAGATCCCTTGATTACGGAAGCAATAGAAAATCAAGTAGACGACGAAGGAAACTTAATTTTGAATGAATATCAAGTTTATTTTCAGCAAGATGGTGCCCCACCACATTTTGTGGTACCAGTTCGAAACTGGTTGAATAACAAGTTTCCAGAGAGGTGGATTGGAAGAAGAGGAGCAGTAGAGTGGCCAGCAAGATCTCCTGACCTTTCCCCCATCGACTTTTTCCTTTGGGGCCACCTTAAATCCGTCGTCTATAAAACTCCCCAGCCAACATCGACGAACTGAAACAACGAATAACATCCGAATGCCGATTGATTCCGCGGCGAGTTTTCGAAAATGTTAGAAGAGAGTTTGAACATAGGCTTTATCATTGCCTAGCAACCAATGGAGCGCAATTCGAGCATCTATTACGATAAATTTAATTGTTTACGTTTTTGAGTTTTAGTTTTAGGTAATTTGTAAACTCTTGTTAATTAATGAAAGTTTATTTTGCATTGTTGTAGTTAATTATTTGCAACTGTTGTGTTCATAAATAGGTGATTGTTATCGATATCGTCAACGTTTGTCAGTTAATTTTCCGGTTTAATACATTTTTGTCTCTAATTCATGAACGGCTACGCCGATTTTAATTTTCTTTGCTTTAAAATATTGAGAATTTTATACCCTTTAAAATGATGTATCATATATGGGGTAGTGCCATTTAAAATTTTGGGATGGGGGTAGCTGAAGGGGAGGGTGAACGTTTCCCAACTGATTGGAATAGGTTATTAAATGTCCCCCTTCAAAATAACATTGACCTGTTTTAGTGATTTTTGATAATTTTATTAATTAAAGAGTTCTTCAAGGTGGGAAGTTTTCAAATGATCATCCTGTATATATAAAGTCACGGACCTACGAAAACTGTAATTGTACCTATCACATCGTTCCGTTTCAATGAAATCCAATCTCGTCACGTTCGGTGATAATCTGTTCTTTTTTTGTATCACAATTTTTTCTCGGTTTTTCCCCTCAAATGGTGTGGAGGTGCTAACTTCTTACGAACCCAAAATTGATCGTATTCAAGTTTTGAACCGTAACTTCCTCGACCACACCGCCATATCCTATAGCACTAGCAATCCATCGATACTGATACGTGACGCTTGGAAACTCTATGTTTTCCTCTGCTGCGAACTAATATAGATCCCGTGAGAACGGCAACGCTAATTATTGACATTTAGACAAACCACCATTTCAATATTTTGCTTTAGGACGAAAGTTATTACAGATAGCATGTCCGTCCTTACAACGTACGATTTCGAACCGAAATTTACCTATTGGTGCTATAAGACCGTAAGATTATTTTGCCATTTATAGCAATTTTGGATGGAACTTTGTTCATTCAAGTTTCGAAGCCAGTTTACGTTAGGGACTAGCATCGTACGATCGGAATAAGGAACGCGTAGTTTTCGGGAAAAAGGGGGTTAATGAGTGTTCGCACTAGTCTTGTGTACGATTCTTCTTTTTACTCGAGATCTTTAACCAAACGAATCAATCGCGACTACCAACTGTTCAATTTGTTCAACGTCCGCGTGAATTGATGCAGTGGAGACCTAGGCGATACAAGAGAGCCGTTGGAGGACAACGAAAGAGGCAAAAATCGGCTGAAGTGGAAAATACTAAAGAAGACCTACGCCTAGGAGTGGGTAACAAATGACTGCAGAAAGCAGAAGAAGAATTGAGGTGTTGGTATCGTCGTCTATCAGGTAGGAATATTATTTTCTGTGACCACTACTTGCGCATAATCGAATTGGGACCTTTTCCGGAACAACAAGTGACTGCAAGGACTGTGGTGTAGTGTTTCTGACATTAAATCTGAACGGTGAGGTCTTCACCACACAATTCGGACCAGATGGGTAAAATAGGGTTTGAGATTGCATTCGAAATACGTATGCTGCAGCTAATAGACAATTATTTGACGAGGAGGCAGCCCATATGATCTGTTACTACTTTGCAAAATTCTTCGAAACAGAAATCCAGCATGTGGTGTTGTTTGTAGTATTTTGAATGCAAGGCACAATGCTCAATGTTTCATCACATTGTGAATCAAAATTAAGAAGCAAGCGTTTCTATGATATCTACGTTTCTTTCCCAATTATCTCCATATATATTGTATTACCTATCCTCACAGAAGAACAATAAATAAATTTTATGGTATGTTAAAGATCATATACATACATGCATGTCGTGTAGAGAGCTTCTCCAGTGAAGAGCTACTATTTCAAATAAGTAATTAACAATAAGTACGGAACACTAGCTCAGCTAAACTTTCCATTAAGCCTGTTGGTTTAAATCGCTTTTGTCTGCGAATTTCGCCCGCTATATTAAGGACACCATTAGTAAAGATGTTGCGTGGTCTGTTGATTCTAGACTTGTAACTTCCTCTATGTCTTTCAGTCTCTTTTTTAATTGATGGCGCCTGTACATCTTCGCTATGAGTGAATTTGGGACATACCATGGTGTGTTCTAATACACAAAAATTTATTGTGGAATCTCTGTAGTATTTCCAGGTTGGAATTGCTGGTTGATCCCCACAGTTAGATACCGTACATCCAGATCGGCTTCACAATGGCTTTGTACATCAGTGGTTTGTTAGTCAGCTGTAGTTGTGGTTGTCTACCAATGAACCAGTATAACTTTTGTAATTTCAAGTCAAGTTGTTTTCGATATGTTTTTTCAGGTAAGTCTTTTGTCTAAATGTGGTTCATGCTACTTTGCTTATTGTGTTTGTTTCACTGGAACGTTATTCAAGTATAATGACATCCGGTTATCTTCCCTCATTGTGAGAGCAACATCGATTACTTTTGTTTCATTACCCTTAATTTTCCATTTTATTAGCGATTGTAGAATCTTATTATAATGTGTCTGCAGATTTTGTTATGTTTTTCCTGAGTTGATGTTTGATGCTTGAACAGCAGTACCATGCGTAAATGTGGCCACTGTCTTGTGGTTGACAGGTCTGCTGTATGTATAAAATGCAATATAGGTCCCAGCACACTCGTTTGTGGTACCCCACTTTGAATTAGGTGAAGTTTCGTATACCATTTAGGTCCATAGCCTTGTAATCTCTCTCCAGCCATTCCTGTCTCTCGCCTCTTCCCTCCAGCTCTGGACTCTTTTCTCTTTCAGGTCTTGTTCCACAGCTTCCCTCCAACGTTTCCTCGGTTTTCCTCGCTTTCTTTTACCTTCCGGTGCCCACCATGCCACTTCTTTTACGTCTCTTCCCTGTTCCATTCTCTCCAAGTGTCCAAGCCATCGAAATCTTCTTGCCTTAACAAATTTAGCGATCGTTGCTTCACCAAACAAATCACGCAGTTCTGCATTCGTTCTTCGTTCCCACCCCAACTCCGTCTGCTTTTCCCCCAAAAATTCTTACCTTAGTACTGAATAAAAATTTGTGCAGTACAGTGTTTTTTAGTTTGTAGTATAATTCGACATGCCAGACTTTGTCGAAAGCCGAGCTGATGTCAAGGAAAGCTGCTTTACAGAATCTTTTATTTTTCAAGTTGCTACTAATTTCTTTGACCACTCTATGAACTTGCTCTATTGTTCCATGATTAGTGCGAAAACCGAATTTATGGTGCGGTATCAGCTTCCTTTCCATTAGAATTGTGTAAATCGTGTCAAGAGTAACTTTTCAAGAAATTTCGAGGAAGAACTGCCAGAAGACTTGTAGGTCTATAAGATGAAAATTCGTTTACTTTTCCCTTGTTTTAGATATCATAATAATTTCAGGTATTTTCCATTGATTAGGGCAGTAATTCTGGGAAAGCATTGAATATACAGGTATGTACTACTGCAGAAATACTCGTTTTGGTCAATTTTTGTTGAAGTTTAATAGCCAGAGGTTCGCATCCGAGGACCTTTTCCTGGGTCAATTGCAAACGAGATGGGTGTATAATTTGGTTAGAAGTAAATTTTGGTATTGACATATCCATTTGATGTGGTATTTCTAATACTTATACTTCTTTAAGTTTGTTTACAGATGTTTCTGTTTCGTGAGGCGCAAATACCTTTGACAAATACTGTGCATATAAGTTGGCTTTCGCTTCGTTGTTTTCTGGCCATTCCCCTGTTCTACTTTTAATTGGCGATGTAGGTTGTTGCAGTCTTTTCAACTTTTTTGTTGCTCGCCACAATGAACAATCTGTTGCTTCGTTGGAGGATACGTTTTCTAAGTAATCTTGTATATGTTGATATTTTAATATGTGAAGAAGTTTTTCTAGTTTTTTGGTTGCACTGTTGTAATTTCTTTTGTCGGCTGGTAATTTAGATTGCTGCCATTTTTTTCTCAGTAGTCGCTTGTTAACTATTAACTCTTAACGTCAAGTGGAATTTAATGTTCGTATTTATTACTGTTTGTTTCAGGTGTGGCATCCCAAGCTATTGTTTGAATATTTGTTGTTGGCTTTCCTTATTACTAAATCAATGTCTGGCACACTTTTGAATCGGGGACTCTTGTAAATCAATGAATTCGTCTAGCCTTTCTTGAAATATGTTCCATTAGATTCTTTTGTAACAAAGTCATTTTTTCGGTTTCTTTATTGGTCTAGAGAACATTGTTAATAGCGCAGGCAAGTGGTCAGAGGGTAACTCCAAGCTTGAGTTGTTTAGAGCTTTTTGATATTTACGCCTTTGATTATGTAAAAATCAATCGCATCAGGTATTTTTTGAGTGTCACTTGGACCCAAATGTGGGCTCTCCAATTGCCTGATGTTTTATTTTGTTATCTCCAATAGTTCATTGCTACTAACCTTGATCCTGATCCTCATTTGCTGTTTTTGGCGGTATACATCTCCCCCAGCCACCGCGCTATAAACTTGTTTCTAATCGTTTTGAAGATTTCCTCCTCAAATAAAGTTTCCTAGGTTTTCTATCCGTTGATTTGGCCGTATTCTTTCTGGTGTTCTTTCTGGTGTTCTCCCGATTTACCATCGAAATAGTATAATTTTATATGGGCTAGCGCTCCGAGGGAGACAAAGAAGCAGAGAAGAGATCTGTCAGAGTTCTAGTTGCTAGGTCACTTAGTGCCAAACCTACGGAAATTCTTTTTGCCAAGCGGTCACTTATCTACTTTCCGACTGTAATTACCTGCATGAACCACTGCTATAAAGACAAGTAAGGTAGAATTATTACTAATATTTCGCCAGCAAATAAGGGCATGCTCCATCCTCTGTTTTACGATGCAATTTTGTCACATCGTATAAGTTCAGTTTAAGTGTGTTGCATACCAAGGAATACGCGATATCGTGAAATCGTCGAGATCATGAATTGCATAACGATTGCAACGTAAATAAACTTGGATCCTAAGCAAAACTAACAAATCTCCTCAAGAACTAACAAATCTCCTCAAGATTTTGTAAACGAATTGTAACGAAATAGTTAATGTTAAATTTTTCTAAAATTAAATGTTATCTTTATATTTTAGAGGAACTTAGTGACCATTTAGCTTAATTTCAAAACGCTCAGTACTACCGACAGAGAAATTAACCCATTGGCGTTCTATGTACACATGCATGCGTAAATACAACAGATATATGCAGTCTCACGCAATACGTGCATCTATCGCTGAGTTATGTTAAATGCTCCGATTTGGGTGCATTCTATGTGTATTCAACTGTTGAACTACTCGATTCGATTTCAGCTTAGGGCCTACAGATACCTACATATACGCCATTCTAGAATTGCAGCATTGTCTATTGTAATTGTGTCCCGTTTTTATCCTGGCGTCTGCTGATTTTATGATTACAAGCTGGTCTAGAATCGTGTTAAAATTCTCCGACGATCTTAAATGTGCATATCGTCCTTTCCCTTTTATGGTATCGTCTTCTTGCTACACCAGATATAACTGCATATAGAAAAAGTAGTCACAAAAGGGCTGACCGAATCAGCGATCTTATGTACTCGTTTAGTGGCGTTACCGCGAGCATCGGTGATTTCGCTGTTGTTGCCGTTGCTGTTGTTGTTGTAACGTGTAACGAATGCAGGGCATTGAATAATTGAGGTCAGAGGTCGAACCTCGCTCACTGATTGCCAACCAAGTCGAAACAATAACCGAGAGAATTAGTAGACACGAACGTCGGAGTGCAAAGACGACCTAAGACCCCTCTTCGGGTTGGTACGACAGTGCGGCGGGAAACATCGTGTCCACGGTGCTCGAACTATAACGCTAAATTACAACGTGTGTGCTTTGTTTCGCCTTCTTTACGAGGGAAATAAAACGCAGTTGGAAATGTGTGAGCGCATATACGCTTTATTTTTTTCTTTATAGTTTTGAACCGCTCGAAAGCGCTTGCCCTGTCAAAGTAAAGTTTATATTGGCAAGCAAGTGCGACAGGTAAAATATACGATGATGTCACAGACCAGTTGTATAAAATGGAGAAATGCTAAATGGCGTATAAGCAGGTGCATACTATTTAAAGTGACCTTTTCAGTGAAAAATTAACACTTTGGACGAACAGGACCTTCTCAGCATTACATCATTGGTTCTTCGCGTGGTAGTCGGAATTATGTCTAGTGTTTTGTGGAAACCCTGCTTTTCTTTCTCTTGAAGCCTTCGATTTACAACTAAAAGTTATACAACTAAATAATCGCAGGAAAAATGTGTGGGTTTTAGATCAAACCACTAGTTCTAGGTTCTTACGAATCTTAGCTGCGTACTGGTCTGTCAAAGGTCAGAACTGTTCTTTTTGTGATCTACTTTGCCTTTCGTAGTGTCTCGCACTCCTTCCTCTTTCAAGATCCAGCATTGTTTTTTGTCTTTTTCCAATATTTTTGGTGTTGTATTTTTCATACAGTTCCTTGCTCTGCCACCGGTCACAGTTGTTCTTTTTTTGTGGTCTACCTTGTCTTTTGTAATGTCTCCTAATCTTTCCCCTTTCAAGACCCAGCACTATTTTTACTTTTTTTCCAGTATTTTTAGTGGTTTATCTTCCATACAGTTTCTTGCTCTGTGAAAGGTCGGAACTGTTCTGTTTGTGGTCTACTTTGCCTTTTGCAGTGTCTCCCACTCTTTCCCCTTTCAAGATCCAGCACTATTTTTACTTTTTTTCCAGTATTTTTGGTATTCTATCTTCCATGTAGTTTCTTGCTCCGTGAAAGGTCGGAACTGTTTCTTTTATGATCTACTTTGTCTTTTGTAGTGTCTCCTCTTCTGTCCTCTTTCGAAATTCTAGCACTGTTTTCACTTTTTGCCAATATTGTTCTGATTCTATATTTCATATGATTTCTTGCTCTCGCGAAGATCAGAACTGTTCTTGTCTTTGTAGGCGTCTTTGTTTTTTGTGCTTGTCTTCTCTCAGTCCCCCCTCTTTCAGGATTCAGCACCCTTTTCACACATTTTTCTTATTCTGTCTTTCACATGATTTCTTGGTCGGCTGAGTCAGGACTATTCTTCTTTTTCTGGCCTTCTTTGTCTCCTTCTGCTTTCCCTTATTTTATTCTTGATCTCATTTTCCTCGTCTCTACTTACCTCTTTTATCGTATTTTTCTTCCTTTTTCATCTTACATCTATCTCTTGCCGTGTGCCAACAACCACCATTTCTTCCAGTAACTTCAAAGTGACTGCAAAGCCTAATGCATTGTTTCTTAAACATCTGGTCGATTGAACCAGTACTAATCTGTATTGGAGAATTACGGCTGCGTATGTTTCAGTGTTAGAGCTTTGAGTGTAACCAGTGTTTGTAGAAATACCAAGGCGATGTAATAATCCGAAGCATTCATTCCCTTCATGTAGTACACGTCTCTTTGTTATATCGTAATAATTTACGATAATTTTGTGAGTATAAAGTAGCATTCCTTTGCTTCATAAAGTCAGCACTTTTCTTAAAACCTTGGCAAGTATTATGGACTTAGGAATTAACATAATCAGAACAAAACTGTCGTTACAAATCTTACATTTACGCAACAATGCGTATGTTAGGTTTCTCTAAGATTTAAGTAACTCATACAATACTGATGTCAACGCACAAATCAATGCTTAACATTTAAATTCAGTAAGCGTTCGTGAACCGGCGGTCTCTCCGTATAATTTGCCGCTATATATCCATGAATGCGGTCATCATGTACTTAAATAGACAGGAAATGAAGATGGTACGTTCCGATAAGTTTCATTCACTAAAGAAGCTGGTTACGATGTTTGTATGGAAATTAGGCAGATGCGTTTATAGAAAATTTAATAATTAATTGTCGAATATGTGCGCGTGCAGGTGTTCTCGATGAATGAAACGTTTTCCCACATCTTTCTACGACAATAAACGCAAACAGAGCGATAGTTCGGAATTGTAAGTTCGTGTTGTACGGGTAACGTAATAAATACCGTACATTTAATACAATACCAGTAATGAAAGTAGAAGACCTCCCTTGAAGTTTCAATTTGTCGTTGGTTTCGCGCATATAATTGGAATAGTTTCTAAATTTACACTAGTTTAATGGCGTTACGTGATTTACGATTACCGCCATTCTAAACTTTGGCGAGCAGTAGTTCATAATCACCGTAAAGTTTATTCAACCGCGTTTAACCTTGATTTTAATCTGTGCAGTTAGAGTTTTGCCAATATGTACGCTCAACTACTTAGTGGTCTATATTTAGCAAACGACGAACTGTAAAATTAAGGACCTATAACATACTCCACTTCGTAATGATGCAATGTATTGCTGCTGTTGAAAAGTAGACTTTGACACTTGAAAATTATTGGATACAATTTGAAATGATAATCCAGGAATTAAAGCGATTCAATAATGTCGCCTTATAACGACTTAATGACGGATCCAGCATATGTGGCTTGGTTATTTTTTCGTAACCAGAACCAGACCTGAATACAAAGTTCAGTGCACTAGAACCACATATCGTAAACCCTTTCACTGATTATATCGACCACATTTACGTGTGTCTCCACCAGGGTTTACCCAATGGCAAACTACATACATTGTGTATGTAACATGATACTTACAAATCGTTGGGTGAAGCATTAATTTAGTTGTGCAATTCCGAGACCACGCTAATTTAATTATTCTATATATTTGCAAAGGTTTCCACCATTTTGTCTCCCATATATTTTTTACAGTTACTAATTTGACCTATTTTTTCTTAATTTACGGCTTATGATATATCAAAGATTGAAATCGATGAAGAGTTTAATGCTCTTTCAATAAAAAGCTCTTATTAACTACAAAAGAAAAATGATATTCCTTAATATATTTACCAGGCTTTTTCTGAAGGTGTACTCTTAAAAAGTAACAACCATCACAGAGAATAGCTGACAATATTGATAATGTTACAAAACCTTTTACCTGAACGCATAAATTTGGTTCGTGCACGGATGTATGGTTCAGATTCAAGAATTTAGTGCTAGGGATGGAGAAATGAGGCACACAATACATTTCCAAATCTCTAAGCCAATCTTTACGTCCAAATTTTGCTATTGGAAGAAAGTCTTGAAGAAAATCCAAACATTGGATCAACGGTATTATATAATTTGAAATAGTACGGTTGTTGGAATCGACGCCCATTTCAAGCTCTGCTGTTTCACAACTCTGACATTAATCGATTTAATAGATTCATTGCTGAAAAATTGCTTCTTGCAGCTGAACGGTTTAGTTATCGAATGTATCTCTTAAAGTAATTTCTACTAGTTTGAGTAATATACACTCTCTAACCCATATCATACACTTACATAGTAATATTTGAGATAGTGTCGATAATAATTCTTTGTCATCTATGGTATCCCCAGAGGAAAGTCCTGAAAGTTGAAGTCCGAAAACTTAGGTTGTCAGTAATTTGCAATCAGCATTGGAACGAGCTTTCCATTTCTCCTATAGCTGTCATTTTTCTACATTTTTTTCTTCCCATGGATTTTTTATTGAAAGTTTTCATCTTGATGCGATCTCCATCAATTCTGACATATTCATAACAAACATTTCTCCCTAAGTCGAATTCTATAGCTGGGTTGATAACTAGAATGCAATTGTAATAACTCTCTTCAATCGAAACTCCCCTAAGTCCAACATATTTGGGTGGCAGATAAGTACGATTCAAAACGACTCAACATATGTAAACCCAAACACAGATCTAACGTTTCTAATAATTTCAGGAGTTAATAGCCTGTATTCCACAATAATAGCTTGGCATCTGATATGTTCCCAGAAATGTCATTGGTGTTGAATCTTGAGCATTTTGCTAGCCATTTACTTACGATTTTGATGGTACATTGTTATTATTTTCTTCCTTTCTTCTTTTAAAATGTGTAACTCTGGGTTATGAAATCAGACACCGTAACAAATAATACATAATTCATTTATGTTAAACATAAAGAGGATGTTTCTGTTCCTGTTAGTCTTCTGGATTTCACTACTCTTACATGTCAAATTACAACAGCTTAAGAAAAACGTAGAGCACGCAATGAAAACTCTGTTTAGATGAATAATAGTTGCCACCCCTTCCACAAGACTTAAGCTAACGATCAGTATGAATCTCAGCAGCATTATCCTATTTTTAATTGACTTAGTCCTGATGTTTTAGTTCTGATTCCTTGATGTCATTTCCAATTTTACCGTATTGCACAGGGCGACAGCCGTGAGAATTATTAACCTTCCAATACTCACGTCAAAATGAAAGACGTATACTATACTATATAAATCGGTTTCACAGACCGTATGCGTGAGTATAGGAAGGTTAAAATTGGTAAACATTACTTCCCTTTGATGTAACAATTGTATAGGATTTGTATTTTTTTCTGACTACTAATGTTTTATTAAGATACCGTGTGGAATGCTGCTACTGGCTGTAGCTCCTTGTCCTGATTCCACACGAAAGTGTCCAAATTTAAACATTGTACAGGTTTGCTCTTAAAATTAATAATGAATATAAATATAGTTGCAAAAATATTCTTATGGAAGATGTAGATAGATAAAACGAGAAGAAACTTTTGAAGAGATAAAACTGTAAAACTCCTTCGATGCTTCAACAGAATGTATATAACCTTGTAGCAGCATCTCGAGAGACACATATAGATATACATATAGATAATTAAATAATTATGTTTATAATACTCTTTAGTCCATCTATGAGATTCAGATACAAAGGAGAGATTGCGTCTTCTTCATAGGAGAATAAAAGCGAATATTTAATTTCACATCACCTATTATTGTACTTTACTTCACATCAGTACCTGCCCATTATCCGACTAAGCTGCTCTAACGCAAGATTACGTTAATCATTAAGCGTTGAAGAAACTCTTTCTTCCCCTTAATGATGTAATGTTACCGTCTATCTCGCGTTTCCTCCTTGTACGTTTCATCTTTTTCTCTCCTCGCAGCAACATCAGGTCTAAACATCCTCTCTCATCACGCTTAGACGAAGTAACGTCACATAACACGCATCGTTTGTAACATTTTTTGTTACTACGACACCTGTTACCGTTTACCGGATATTAGTAGTGACTTTTACGTAGAAAATAACGAATCGGGACGGTACGGACGCGCATTAGATAGATAAGATGGATAGACTAGAAAGATGTTGATGATGGTAGGTACTGGTTGGTGTTCTGCCGATATTGACTGCGGCGTTGACTTATTAGACTCGAGCTTGACACATGGGCTGTCGAAGGGAGTCGACTTTAAAAAATGAGTTTACAAACACGCTATATTACGACTGGTATTAGTCCCTTCCCTCGGGCATGCATCATCTGTTAACGGTGTTCACACTTATACGCGCGATGCGATAGGAGGACTATTTTTACACCCTCTCGGCGCAAACCTAGGCTTTCGGATTTATCCCCGGCGATAAAACAGATAAATTACATTCTGTTCGTTAGTCGGGAGAAACAATTACGTCGACAACTTGTTCTGCTGAGGAATTTTCGACAAGTTTACATGTGTTTGCGATCTGTTCTAATTGACAGGATTTAGTTGTTTGCAAAAACTATAATTTTAGAAAGAAATTTAATTAGCAATTTTGATACGATATGAAAGCTAGATATTGCTTAAAACTAACAACATGAGAAGTTGAACTTTGAGCCTTAGAAGAAGAAGAAAAACTACCCTAGATCATAACAAAATTCCAAAATAATTCAATAATTAACGACATGGTTCAAAATATTTTTAGAACGTCGAATATATTTTGAAGTAACAAGGAAAAGAAATAAACACTAAGAAAATTTAAACAGATTTAATTAAACAGATACCTACCACTTACATATTCTACATTAAACATTACATTCCTTGCTGTAAAAGGAATTCACAATCAATTTTATTCAGTAATATCAATAACTAAATGACGTCTCCTATTCATTAGTAGCGATTTATACGTTGAAAAACTTCGTTAGACGTTAACGGATGTGATTGGCGTATATTTTAAGACATTAACAACTTCTGGATTTAAATCGGTTTCAACATCAAAATCGACACTGAGAATTTGGTTTGCTTGATGCAACAAATTTAAACCGCTCGTTTTGAAATATCACTAATTTTTTATTTACTAATTGTCCTATTTTTGCAGGAATTTTCTGAAGTTTTTCCTTAAACTCATCAATCAAATAAAGAGACTCTTGTAACGGGAGTGATTCAGTTTCAATGATAACAATAGTTTTATGAACATAATTATAATTTGATTTAATTAAGCAAAGTTCCTTGTGCAGCGAATTATTTTCTAAAATTGATTTGCACTTTGAAATTGAACCAATATTTTCTTCTTCAAAATCTAGTATAAGTTCCTTAATATAGACAACATTTTGTGCATAAAAAATGACAGCTTTCCATCAGGTTCCCCATCTTGTGACTACAGGTTTCGGTGGTAAAGGAGTATCAGGTAATTTTTATCTGGAACACTGAATCCTCGGAGGAGATTTTAAAAATATTTTCTTCACGTCACTAATTAAACTATTAACTATAGGAAGTGAACTTATAAATTATTAATATTTTCCGCCAATCTGTTTAAACCGCGTGCTCAACACGTCGCGTAAATTAAATTGGAATACAAAACTTTATTAGTTGGAACAATGTGGGGAAGCAAAAAATTCAGTGTGTGAGGGTTGTTACTTAAACATAAATAAATTTATTAATAATTATATTAATAATTATATTAAATTATATTAAAATTAATTATATTAATTAATAATTAATAAATTTGCCATATAGTGTCCACAAGTATCTGTGATTTCATATGCTATAAAATATATAAAGCTGTTATTTACAGTTTGCTTGATTTCATTAATTACGTCCTGATATACATTTGTAACATATTTTTTCTTTAAAAGTACTTTCGTCGGGTACAGTGTTTCTGCAATACTTTGGAAAAACATTTAAAAATTTAGGTTTTCTAACTTATAAAGTGGAATATTAGCAGAAGGCAAAGGTTTGGTTAGTTCTGGATAAAATATTTGTTGTTCACTCTGATTTTGGAGATGAAGATAAACCAACTAGTGACTGACCTATAAACATTTGCACTAATTTTGATTGTCTTATTTTCTCTTACTTTCGTGTATGAGGGTCTCCCATGGAATCTATAAAAGAAGACAATTATAGTAGAAAATTTATACACCCTTTTACATATAAGATAAGATAATCATATGTAATTTGAATAAAATAAATAAAGTAGAATTGTTTTGTAAAAGTGTTAACTCACCATTTTACGGCACGCTTTGCAGAATAGTTTTCTCCATTCAAACGTAATTCTGGAACAGTCTTAATCCAGGAGGCTACTAGATCGCTTTTTACTTTTGGAATTTTTAGATAACACTCGGTAACACTTTACTTCATTTGGTATTTGTAAATGAAAATTTTTAAATGATTAATGCTAAGACATATACACTCAATTTATCAATTTCTCAAGCATAACAGACATTATTTCCGGGATTAATTCTGTCAAGTACTTCCCTCTTTAGCCTTATTTCTATTAAAAGCTGATGATCATCGGAAGAGTTCAATCTAGCGAAATAAATCTGGGATGTTCCACTTCCATAGACCTATCTAAATAAACTTCGACTATTCATTAACTGATGAACACCACTTCGACTAGCACGCGCATAAAATGTTTCCCATCTGTCAATCTGCGTATTTCAATTTAGGTTTTTCGATTACACCCCAAAGAACATACGCAGCAGATGATACACAACACTTTTCATCACAGAATTCGATAGAAGAGCGGTATAGGGAAATCCGAGAGTGTGTCACCTAGATAATAGCAGCATACACAGCGTGAATACGAGGAGACCCTCCGTAAAAATTACCCGGCGAATAATGATAGAGACGGGACGCCTCCGACGTCGATTCCCTTCACGCGTCCTAGCCTATCCAAACTCGCCGCACCAGGGGCTTAGTCTTTAATTCTACTTTATGGTTCGCGTTAGATTAAGCTCGTATTTTTCTCCGTCGATTTCTATGACGTGGCGTACCGGATAGGCGAAGGGAAACTAACGTTTTCCATTCTGCACGGTTGAAAAGTGCCGATTGTAATTTTCCGAAGCGTTTGTAAAAGGAGCTAAGTAAATGCTGTCGCCGGCGACAATAAAAAGACTTCGCTTCCGGTAATGGGACACTTGAATCGAAGGGTCGCGATTGTAAAAGAAAAATCGTGTATACGTCGCGTCGCCCGAGTGGGGCTTTGATTCCCAGTTAGTTAATATCTTACTTACGTTTTAAGAGGGGGAGAAGTCGCGAAAATAAAGAGTTCTCTCGAAAGCTAGGAGATTTCTTTTGATAAATATGTTAGTGGAGGGCGTTCGAATGGGTCTTTAAAGCTGGAAGACGTCACGTTACGACTTAAACTTATTCGGTGCAGCGAGGAAATCTATAATTCTGAAAAGGCGGAGTGGTCTTTCAAAAAAGTTACTTAATGGTTTTGTAAATGAGAACAAAATAGAATCTTTGGAGAAAAATTCTTTCAATTGGATTGTGGACTCCTCTGGCTCTTTCACAGTTTCAACTGTAACCAATCTTGTGCTTGACTGACAGGGTAGAATATTGCTTCTACGAATACTAAAAAACAAAATAATTATAGAAAGAGACTAATATACGAAATGATAAATATACAGAAATGTACTAAAACTATTTATTTCCGAACTGATGTTCAGAATTAAGTAATGTATACAGCAACTTATTAAAATGACATTTATATTTCTTAAGAAGGAAATCGTTGGCAAGGTTCTTGATTCGGATTTTCCCTGGTACTTGAACAGAATCGTTAAGGTTTCTAAAAAGTTCCTTTTTGGGTGTTTTCATAGTTTGCATGTATGTGTTTGCATATTAAATCAGTTATTTATGATATAAAAAAATCAGATCCTATATATCAAGAAATCCTAATCATTAGTTATTTGGTTGATTGTTCCCGAATGAAAAACAAATGCCTTTTTATACACTTATTTACTTATATTTTCACTGATGAAGGTGTTCCGAAAACGTTTGTAAACGTTCTGAAAAAATAACTATTATTTGAATCGCTCTTGTTTAATTGACCTAATTGTGGTAGAAAACTATGGTATAAGAGAAGTATAATAAAAAAGGTGACGAAATATATATATATTGTTGTCTAGTTTAAAAAGAAATACAATTTAAAATGTATCTGGAATACCGTTGATTTAGTGCAGTCAGAATCCATAAACATATCAACAATATATTATAAGATACTTTTGCAATTTTTGTTTCTTTCAACTTGGAAAGAGATTTTGAAGTAATAATCATGTTTACATACCAACTATGTTTTTATTATTATTATTACGCACTAGTATTAATATTGTAATTATAATAGATGCATAGACAACTAACAATGATGCTGATTATATATCTAGCAACCTATTGAATGTATTGATGGCCTGGTTCTCTGAAAACAAATTATCATTGAGTTTAGAAAAAACAAAGTATATGATCTTTCATACTAGACAGAGATATGCTAACTGTGAGCGATTAACCGTAAACTCTAATGATATACATACAAAACTGCGATTCTACCGCTTTTCTGAGTGTCAAGTTTGAGTCTGAATTGTCATGGCGTGAGCATTGCGAGGGATTGGTTAAAAAGCTCTCTAGCAAATGTTTTATGTTTCGCTGCTTGAGGTCCCAGGTTTCTATTCAGTGTTTGCTGTCAGTGTATTATGCGGACATTTACTCCAGAATATTGTACGGCATACTGCTGCGGGGAGCTTCTTCAGCGACAAAGAACCTATTTCTAGCCCAAAAGGCAGTACTACGATCAATGGTTGGAGCACACTACACCGAGTCCTGTAAACCAATTTTTCGCAAATTAAATGTTTTATCATTACCTTGTGTATATATTTTGAAAGCGCTTTGCTACATGTTTAAAAATAGAGCCGCCTTCAATACTAATGCTCAATTTCATCCATATTGCACTAGGGCTCGAGAAGACTTACATTTGTCAGGGAACACTCTTAATGTAACAAGTTTGGGAATTAAGTCTATAGGGATTAAGATATACAACTGTTTGCCCCCTTCCATTAAAAACAGTGCTTCGATTTATACTTTCAATAAACAAGTTAAACAATTGCTTCTTAAACATCAGTTTTATAGTGTGGATGGGTACTTGCAATTTAGATTTAGTTAAATTTCAGAAATTAGAGTATCAGAATTATATACCTACTATCTTGTTAATTTATTAGTTTCATTATTATATTTATTATTATTATTATGTTATTATATTTTATTGTATTACATTTTTCTTTTATTATTATTATTCTTTATTTCTTTTATTTCTTTTGGTGGCGGACTTGTTAAATACATATTTCAGGTACTTTTAACAAATAAAATTATTATTATTATTATTATTACAATAAATATTTTGTTCGAAACTACTACTTGCAATGTTCACAAATAAAACCGTCCTCATCTTCGTCGCATCCAGCACACGCCTCATGAGCCCACTTATAACAACCGGAACATCGTATCCATCCTTCGCTTACTGATTCTGAATAAATCTCATTACAGTAAAGACATCCAGTGTCACTATCTTCATCTGTTTCAACATTTTGTTGAAACAGTTTTCGTCGGGTTTGCTTCTTCAATCTCTTCTATGTTTTCTTTTTTTCTTGAGATTTTTACTTGTTGTCCTCTCCTTTTGCTTTTTACGTTTTTCTTCCATAAGATTTGCTCTATAGGGACTTGATGTTATTATAGCCCCTCTTTCGGGCGGTTTTTCTTTTACAAGTCGTAGACTTAGGCAAAGGAAAAATTGCACTAGGAGTAATTGCACTTGTTTATCTAAATATGTAGCACCAAACAAATCTTTAGAGATAATATAACTTACTAAAGTAATCTAAGAATTCAATTAAATCAGCGATCGGAGGCACTGGCCACTTTGCCCCATTAAACGCCATTGCATTGAACAACACCTGCTTTCAAGACAGAGCTTCTAATTCATCATATATTAACATTATTTTAAAGGTAATTAGTTAGAGTTTCCAGCTATCTAAATTCAAAGATTGTATGTGTAATTAATAGTAAAATAAATGAGAATAAAACGAATAGCTTACCCTGTATCAGTACTAGAAAAATGAGAAAATCTATCACAACTCGAACAATTTCGAGAACTGCTGACTATGACTTTTACTGAAACCTAATGGCTTCTCTACGAGTTAGCTTTCAATTTAGTCACCAGATACCAGGCGTTTCCAACGAATACACGTTAGTGGCCACTTTACCCCCACTGGCCACTTTACCCCCACTGGCCACTTTACCCCCACTGGCCACTTTACCCCCACTGGCCACTTTACCCTAGTCTTCCCTACATTTATTTAGATGTTAGTGGTGTAGTAGTTGTTCTTAAGGTATGAATACATAAGGAAAGTAACAGTAAATTTCTTGATATAGTGCAACAATAAATATGCTGCTAAGAAAGGCCATGCCTTTGTTACAAATTTCTTTCCATTTTTGTTTATACATTTTTGTCCTTCTCCAGTCACTTATCCCAATCTCCCTCAAGTCCCTGTCTATCACCTGCTTAATTCGGGGTCTTCCTCTTTTCCTTCTTCCTCGCCACATGGCCCAGCCACCACACTCTCTGAGCTCTCGCCATACCAATTATGGATGGTGCCCCATATAGTTCCATTTGTTCTTCGTTTGTCCCTCTCCTCCAGAGTCCCTTCACTTCTTTCCCACTATATATTCTTCTCAAGACTTTCTTTTCAAAAATTCCCAACGTAGCTCTGTCTATTTCATTCATTTTCCATGTTTCGAATCTATATGTAACTGGTCTTATTATTATTATGCTGCTGTGGCAAGCCACCATAGCTGCCATCATGAGTTTTGCTTAACAGAACATCAATAAAGGCTATTCTAATCAACATATTGTAGTATGAATTTTAGTTAATTTTATAGAAAGCAAAAATTATTACAATTAATATTTACATGTATATATATATATATTTCGTGACCTTTTATACTTATCTTATATGATAGATCTCTACCACTAATAGGTCAATAAAACAAGGCTGGTATGAACGATAGTTATATTTTCAGAACGTTTACAAACGTTTTTGGAACACCTCCATCCTCCAAGGAATCTTCAGAACTCCGCCTGCTGGAAAGGTACCTCGAACCGGTGGCGCGGGTGGGCCTGGCCAAAGGTTCGGACAACATATCGAACTGTCTGTCGGCATTTTCTTCCTATTCTTTTTGCTGTCGTTCCAATTCCTTCATGCGAATTTCCCTAGCTTCGGCGCGCGCTTGTCTCTTAGCTAGCATACGCGCCTCCGCCTGTTCTTTGGCGATCTGGTCCAAAGCCTGATCTTCCGCCGAAGATTTGCTAACCATCCTCCTTCTACCGCCCCCACCATCCATGGCAAAACGAAGATAAGATTAGGTGTTCCGAAAACGTTTGTAAACGTTCTGAAAATATAACTATCGTTCATACCAGCCTTGTTTTATTGACCTATTAGTGGTAGAGATCTATCATATAAGATTAATATTTACAAAAATTTTAGTATTATATTAACAAAATAATGAACAATATAATCAAAATATATTACCTAGTGTGTGTATAAATGTAATTTGTTTTCTAATCTTAACTTCTCTATCTCTCTTGAATTCTTTCTTCACTTCTTTTCTTTGGTCTTTTCCTTTATTGTACTTCTTTTTTCTTTGATCTGTTCGTCGTTTGTAAACAACTTCTTTTTTGATGTGGTCTGCTTCTTTTTCAACCCTGGTATTTTATATAACTTTTTATCTGACTTTTTTCGTCGACCATCCCATTCCGTCGTCATAAACAAACTTAATTTGTTTTTGCACGTCGTTATAGCAATTTGGAATTCTAGATTTTGAAATGTTTCAAGTTTATGTGTGTGGTAAATGTTTACAACGCTTTTCTAGTTCTTAAAAAATGCTTTCTATAAAATTTACATCGTTTTATTGATAATTTTACTAATGGAGTATTACCATACTACAATATACATAAGGTGACGCGGCTCTACTGAACTAGGAATCACCTGGAGTTGGGTCAAACTGTCAAGCAAAATGTGCGTCAGTTTCTTCATATTTTCGATATTGTATTTATCGTCCTGCTACTCCTGGTTTCTTGCTCTACATCTACACAAGTATTCTTTGCGAATAGTACTAAGAACTTTCATTTCTAAAATGCTATTAATTTACACTAAACCAAACCAGCTTTAGCCGCCGATATAGAAAATTATTGTTTATAATTCTACCCCCGTTGTGCAAGAATTGTAACGAAAATATATATTTTATTGCGTCGTTTCACATTTTTATTTCGTATTCGAAACCGAAAATTAGCAAGTTTCGCAAAAATCCGGAAGTTACTAAGCCCGGGAGGGATATTTTGGTCAACCAGTCTCAGTCGCGCGCACAACTCCGACTACAAAACTTTTGTGATTTTCTTATCTAGGAGCGCTGTTAGTTGTAATTGCATTAACGTTGATACTGGAGAGTTTAATTTTACTTCTTGGATTGCGAGCTTATCGGCAAGCCGGTACGTATAGACTGAGGGGGTTTCAAACGGCGCAGGCTAATTTATAGTGAATAACATACATTTTGGTGCAATTTGCTTTTCGATTCGATGCGATCCTTAATTTCTTCCAGTAAGTTTTGTCTATAACACTAATGAATGGGGAAGGTTATTAAGAGGAAGTTGAAACTTTTCAGTGTAATCGTGCGTGGTACGGCAACGTAATCAACTATAAAATGTGAGAAAAGTGTTGAGATCTTTTTTAGTTGATTAATCGGTTTCTAAGTGTCGATGTTCTATACCGTGGTTGCACAGACTTATGAAGACTAGGGACCACTCGGGCAAATCATGAACTGATGGCGGGCCGGCCGCCAGAAGTATAGGTAATTAAAGACAATAAAGAATTGATAATAATTTATTAAAATTCAAAAAGAATTTATTAATTTGAAGCGTGGCACTGCATAGTGCTTACAATCTTTTTATATTTGGCTCAAATTTACTTGTAGCAACACGTAAAACTGCTTCCAAACTTTCATTTGCAAGGCGGTTTCGATTTTTGTTTTTATTATTATTTAGTATTGGAAAAAGTTTGTTCACATATATAGGTAGAACCAAATAAGCTGGCACATTTCAGAGCGTTTATGCGCAACTTTTCGTACATATTTTTATCAATGCAGCGGTAAAAGTTCAGCAAGTCTCCTTCGTTGAATTTGTTGCGTAAATCTTGATCGTTTTGAATGTCGATAATTTCTAACTGCATTGACTCTGGCGCATTTTCAACTGAAATCGTGAAAGGATTGCTGAATATGTCCAACAGAGGTTTCACTTTTAAACTCCGAAAATCTGTCTTGAAAAGATTGAATCAAAATATCTAGCTTTTCTACATAACTGAAATTAATCGCAGTTTTGTTGAATTTTTCAGCCATTTTCTTATAATTCGGAAAATGATTGTAATTTCCAGAATTCAATTGTGATCTGAAAAGTGTCAGCTTGCATTGAAAGGATGATACATGAGCGTAGAGCTGGGATATCAGTTGATTTTTGCCTTGAAGCCGTGTGTTCAAGACATTCAAATGATTTGTAATGTCAACTAAAAAGCCAAATCACACAACCAATCAGGATTTTTAAGTTCCGGGACATCCCTTTGCTTTTCCGCCAGAAATATTCCAATTTCTTCTATTAAATTTAGAAATCGTTCCAGTGTCAATACACGGCTTAGCCACCTTACTTCTGTATAATACAGTAAATCTCCGTATTCGCTTTCGATGTCATCAAGGAATTGTTTGAATTGTCTGTGATTGAGTCCTCTTGATTTTATGAAATTTACAGTCGAAACTACCACTTTCATGACATTTTGAAATTCAATTTTTAGAACAGAGGGTTTCTTGGTGTATAATGCAGTGAAACTGCATGAGATCTTCAGCGTTTATGTTTTTCCTTGCAGATGCTTTTTCAGTAAAGTAACTAGCCCGGAATTGACACCAATCATCGAAGGAGCACCGTCAGTCGCAACTCCCGATAATTTTGATAAGTCCAAATCAGTTTTGAACACTCATCCAAAAGTACATTGAGTATATCAACTCCTTTGGTTTGACCGTTCAATGAACACATTCCGAATAACTCTTCTAAGACTTCAAAATCTTGAGTAACACCTCGTATGAATATGAGAAGTTGAGCTGTGGAACTAATATCAGTGGATTCGTCGAGTGCTAATGAAAAAAATTCAATGATCTTAGTTTTTTCAATTAATTGTTCCGCAATATTACCTGACAAAGACATAATTCGTCTTTGGATAGTCATACGATTCAGTTGAATTTTCTCAAACTTTTTGCTGCTTCTGGACACATTTTCTTAGCGGCAATTTCTATACATTCTTTTACAAAATCGCCATCATTGAAGGGGCGACTTCGCTTTGCTATCATTCGAGAAATTTCATAACTAACTTCTGTAGCTGTTTCTGAATCTTGAATGGGTTTTGTAAACATAGCTTGCTGACCAATAAGCTCCCGTTTTAAAGACAACATTTTTTGCTTTCTTAATTCGCCTGTAAACTTGGTAAAAGAAGGATGCTGCGTTTCATAGTGCCTTTTTTACATTATATTCCTTTGCAATCGCAACAGAATTCTTGCAAATTAAACAAACGACTTTGTTATGCGACCATACAAAAAGTATTTCTCAGTCCAAATTTCTTGAAACTGCCGATTTTCACCTTTAACCTTACGTTTTTACTAGGTCCTGGCTTCTCCATGTTGCGTTCTAATCCTGGCTAGGATTAACACAGCACCTAAAAACAATTACAGTACCTACTTAAATTACCCATTCTTTTTTAAATTATCAAAAATAATTGATTAAATTCCTCAGAAATTTTAAGATTTTTATACAGATTTTATATCTGAAATAATGACGTAATTATTACAATTAGAGAAATTCTGATAAAAATAGTAATTTCTTTGTTTTATTTTTAATATTTGGCCAACATTAAAGCTAAATTTGATTAAAATTGATTAAATAGGTAGGGAAACACTTATTAATAACTGAGTTTTACTTACGATTTCACAACACAATTATACACGGCACTTGACGGGTTAACAGGAAATCTACGTTGAATGTGGATCAAAATATATGGCACTGGCTAGTCGAGTTAAAATCTACACTAGAACTATTGCCTCCCCAAAACACTATTAAACTGCACTTATTCTCAATCACTTATTACTTCGCTTTGTATTTTCGCGCTTATTTCTTCCTGTTGACATTTCACTCAAATTAAAACCGAACTGTCGGTCGCTGCGCTAGGAACTTCAAGTCGATACTAGGGCCGGTGGGGATTCCTTACGCCCTTTAACTTCAGGTGTAGGCTGCTTCGATCACGCAGCCTGGGGAGAGATGAGGTTGGTTAGCGAAGAGCTAACTGGGGAAGATGACTTTTCACCTGTAACGCATACGAGGATTTCAGACTGAAAAATAGCCGTTTATCAGTCGTTTAGAGGACGATGATGGTCGTCGAGGACCTGTGGGAATTGCCTTAGTCCAGATCGATGACATCTGCAAGGCGACGGACCTTCTTTTTGGGAGGGGGTCGATCTTGGGACTGTCGGTCGCTGCGGTTAGCGTGGCTTTATACCGCGCATACGACTCTGGAAGCTTCGTGTATCTACTCGTACCTACGCGAGCAATCGGGAATTCGGGACTATTGCTATCTCGCTTGCTCACACCGCGCTAGAAAATTCTTGATTTCTCTACTATTTTGAACTTTATATAAAGGCAGCAAGCGATGTTACTTGACTTAGTATTTTGGGCGCTAGATTCAAACAGCGCGCGCGGATTCAAATTACTTTTCGAACATATTTTTTTTTTTTTGGTTTTATTCTGGGATAGAATTAAATATTCTTCGAATATACGAGAGTATTATTTTTGCTGTCGGCGGGCCACCAGTATTCGACAGGCGGGCCGCGGTCTGTGCATCCATGTTCTATACTTTCGAAGCTTATACTTATTCGTAAAGATCAAAAGGTCCTATTTCGATGCCTACCAGCTCGTTGTATCGTGTTTTACGCGTTAGAATTTGTTGTACGGCTACGAACAAAATTTAAAATAGAATAGATGCTTGCATAATCCTTATTGTATAAGATCGGAGTAACAGAGTAACATGGAAGTTACAATCCGAAACTAGCAATGTCTTAAGCTTGGTTTACACTACACGAACACTAACTACTTTGACGTAAAGAAATTGGATTATTACCGTTCTTACAGAATGAATCACAGAACCCGAAGATCTTTATTAGATATTGTGAATTTTATTGAAGGAAACTCACATTTTGAATGCAATAAGGACAGTCATTGAGCAATATCGTCCTTTTGTGACAGCAACATTTTGCCAGAATAGTAAATGAGTTATTAAATCTCAGTAATTTCGCTGATGAATTCTGCAATTACTCGTCTCGATACATAAATTTAAGTAATAACAATTTCTAGTAGGAAACTTTAGCATTGTAAAGAAATCACCAGGCAGTATTCGCACAGTGTAAGCTCCATTAAAGCGTTAATAATTCAGCATTCCGGCCAAATCCACGCCAGTGGTTTCTAGATTTCAAATCGAATCCTCTATAGAACTCTGCACAAGACATCTAGCTACTATTCGTTCAAAACGTTTACCGCTCAATATCTAACTGATATTGACTCCGTTAATCCTGTGAATCTTTACTTCATGTTTTGAATGAAAAGTCAGTTTAAGCAATACATTCGATAGTTTCTACCTCTCTGTCGTTTGATTGTTTACTTTTTAACTTTAAAAACCAATATCGTAGTAACAAATTAAACAATTTCTTTTACAACTCACAAAAAGGAGCTATTTGAGCAACGGTGCCAATTAAAATCTTTAGGGGTTACATTCCCAGTGCAGACAATTTTTCCATTAAAATGGATCACTACTGACAATAGGTTTGGCTTATTTTTGGATCTCTTTTTCAAAAGTTTTACTCTCCTGAAGTTTTTCATTAGAACCTCCTGAGTGTTGACTCCTTGCTTAATCACAATAGGAATCACTCGTGATTGTATTTAAAGCTTGATTTAATTCATAGATAAGTGGTATCTTTCCATTCTTTTATCTACACTCCCACAATTCCTGACTTGTTTATGGGTCAAATGCTCTTCTACCGCTTGCGTCTACTTTCTTTTCGTCCCCCCTTCTACTAACCGTAATTATTGTCACTACTATTTTCTTCACATTTATATTGCTACCCATTCTTTTTGAGTGATTTAACCAATAATATTTTGGATTTAATATATTCTCAGATTCTTGTATAGGTAACAAAGGTCCTAGTTCATTTTCTTCTTTCATCCAGATTCTGTTTGTTGACCCCCAAAAATTTTTCACCGGATTTCTCTTTCTCATGCTTCTCATATTCCCAATTTGATTTCTGCTTTTTTCCATATGTTGGTGTTGATCTTAAAATACTTTTATAAACTGGAAGTCTGATATTTTGGGACTTCTTTTTAGTTTTAAGATCGTGTTTATGCCTCTTGTACAGCTGTTACTTTTTGCAATTCTCGTGTCAATCTCCGTTTTTCACATCCGTTAAACTCCTAAGTACATGTAATTGTCAATGTCTTTGAAATAAAGCATTTCACCACTCTGTAGCTTTAACATAAAGTTTATCCGCACGTGTGATTAAATTTAATAATAATTGCCTCCTGGTTCTTTGAAAACACAACGATAACTAAGAACTCGCAATGAAGAGAATACAGTTTATAGTTTATTTTTATCGACAGTTACTAAATATTTCGAATGAAGATATTTTCCTAATATCACACTAGTTATGTCATTAAACAAAATTTCTTGATTTGAGTATGGAAGGTTCCAACCAACATCCTTCCACCAGCTTCCTGCTCACAGCCAAAGGAGAAGAATGTGCTCTGAAGTTCTTTCACGTCGCCTCAAAGTGCCATACTTCCTTGAGAAAACCCAGATCTGCTGGTCTGGTTGCTTCAGGTGGTACCTGGTACTGATTGAAAACTTTCCAATGCTATGCCTCCGTCAACTTGGAATTGATCTGATCACTGTTTGGTCTTAAGGTGATGCGACTGTGTACATGCTAGGTTGCAGGAAATACATCTGAGTTTCTAGTTTAATGATATGCTCTACCTTTCACGTTCGTCTAGTTTAACCTATATAATATACATAGATTTAGACCTCTCATTTCTAACGATTACAAGCATTTGCAACGTTTTGAGTAAGCTTTTGTTACTTCTTTCGTGTATTTAACTTGATGAAAGTAAATTTTCGATTTTCGGGAGAAAATGTCTTGAAGGTTGAAACTCGAAGAAACACTTTTCCGACACAAATCAATATCTTTGGATTTTTTCTTACAATAAGGAGTCATTTGACCAACGGTGCCGATTAAAATCTTTAGGGGCTACTAAAGTCATAAAGACGATTTTTCAAGCCAAAAATGGTCACCACTGACATAACTCTCGGCCTGTTTTTGAATACCATTACTCTCCTGAAATATTTCATTGGAACTGAGTGTTGACTCTTTGTTACATGGTCTAACCACAGCAGGAATTAATCGTGATTGTATATAAATATAATTTAAACCTTCTAAGTTCATAGCTAATTTATCTTTCCATTTTTTTTCTATCTATACTCCCTCAGTTCCTGACCTGTTTATGCTTTAAATCCTCTTCCTTTGCGGCTTGCATACACTTTCTTTTCGGTCCCGCTCGTCTTTCTACCATTCGAAATTATCGTCAGCAATACTAATTTCTTCACATTTCTATTGTTACCTTTTCTTTCCGACTGATATTAGTAATCTTCTGGATTTAATATAGGTAACAAAGTTCCTAGTTTACTTTCTTTTTCGATCCAGATTTCACAAAATTTCTCTTTTCCATGCTTCCCATATTCCCAATTTCATTTCTCCTTTTTCATATGTTCGTGTTGGTTTCAAAATACTTTTATAGACTCGAAGCTTGGAATTTGGGGACTTGTTTTTGATTTTACCATCGCGTTTGTACCTCCTGTACAGCTGTTACTTTTGCAATTCCCAAATCAATCTCCGTTTCTTCCTCACATCTTTTAAACTTCTAAGTGCATGTAATTGTCAATTTGTTCAAAGTCAAGCGTTTCACTATTCTATAACTTTACCACAAAGTCCATCCGCACGTGTGATTAAATTTAATAAAAGTTGCCTCTTGGTTCTTTGAAAACAAACAACGATGACTGAAAGCTCACGATCAAGAGAATAAAGTTTACAGTTAATGCACACGTTTGTTCTCTTACAACTAACCTAATGCAGTACACAGTTGACAATGCAACAACTATCCGGTTATTTTATGTATTTTAAGCTTCCATGAAATTCTCTCCGTGTTTACACACGAAGAGAAATACAACCCACCGCAGGAAACAAGATACACTTTGCTCGTAAGATACATACATACTACATGCTTGTACTACGCTGTTACTACGACATAATTGTATTGTTTCAACAAAATACCGCCGCACAATTTTGTTTGTCTTTGCCGTCATACACCGCGAAGAATAATAAAGTCAAGTATCCTGCTGCGGAGGAAACGATATGTTAATTACTAAGACGCCGTTCGACAAATTCTAACGCGTAAAATATGACACAACGAGCTGGTAGGCATCGGAATAGGACCTTTTGATCTTCACGAGTAGGTATAACCTACCGCATTGCTCTTCTGGAGGAGGAAATTTACGTTTTATATACATATGTATATACGTCGCCGGAGGTAAATCCACATTGTCGGGTAATTCGTTAATTTACTCGCGAATTTCGGTTTTCATAAATACTGAATTAAGATTTCATTTTAGTCGACGGGCCTTTAACGTATAATTAGGTTTTTAATAATTAATTTTCTAAAGAACGAAGGGAAATGATTGGCGGCATTACCCGTTAACTTCCTTTATTTCAAATTTAAACAGGCATCTAGGTACTTAATTTATAAACAATTTTTTTTTATGTATTAAACGAAAGAAATATGTTAAAGAAGTCATAGAGATCAACGTTAAACATGTAATATCAAAGAAAATAATTTTGTTCCAAGCACAGAAAGATTTACATAAATTGTAGGCCACAAACACGCAGATGAAAAGTACATTTCCTGAAAAATTATAGGAAGGATAGGTTCCCGATCAGTCTAAGATTTGACAAACGCGCGTCTTTTTCGCTGGAAGAACAGTCTATATACAGCGAACAAGACACGCGTCTGTCGAAAGATGGCGATAGCCTAAGATACGAGGTTGATATATGTTTGCTCCGTCACATACACTAAACTCGTATAGGTCTATCGCCTTCCTTCGACAAACGCGTGCTTGTTTCCTGTATATAGATTGTTCTTTCAGCGAACAAAACGCGCGTTTGTCGAACCTTACTGATCAGTAGGAGATATAAAGTAATCCGAGTTTCCTTAAAACATGTTTAAAATATTAGGAACATTGTTGTAAATATATGTACTTTATATTTAACGAACTTTTGTAACAAAAATTCCAAATAAAATACTACGTTTTAAAAGCACCAATTGTCGTGCAGCTACTATATAATGATGACGCGCCGTCTCCATTATTTGATCGCGACAGAATGTTCCAGACACGTTTTTCATTTTGTCACCGTAACCGACCTGAGATTTACCCCCTCAATCTTGGTCGCGTTAAAATTTTAAATCGTAATTTCATAGCGATGAATGGCGCTTTAATAAACAATGTCTCGGCGGTTTGTCGGCCATGTGTCCCTTTTATAAGAGCCAATTTAAATGTATAGAATTACTTGTATCACTCCCCCGATCGTATTATCTTGTCTGCAACCCTTACGCAAGCTTAAGTTAAACGCGTAAAATATTTCTCATCAGGGAGACGCGTAGACCGAGAGAACGCCACTTATTGAATTAATTTATTCATTAAATTTGTTTAGACCGCCCGAGGGTGCATCGATTGGATTTCGCGGTGTTATTCTTGGGAATTGTGGCAGGTGCTTTGGTTTTGATTCTTTACGGGGATGCTGTGGTATTTTGAAAATCGTTATGGTGTTCCAATAGACGTCAATTTCCTTGAGTGTTCACATGCTGCACTTTGGTCAACAAACTATTAATTCTATTATTGCTTCCAATTTAATTATTTTGGTAGATCCTTATTGATAAATTAAAATCAAAAGTAGCAGCTACCACACGTCGCGTCGTGTGGAAAGATCCAAATAAGTATTTTGACAACTAAACTGCGATTCTTCGTGGACAAATTCATGAGTGTTTATGAAAATGTCTACAACGTGAATCCCATGAGTTTGTTGAGTAGAGATAACAACCTACATAGTTGGCTCAATACATATCTGGATTTCTTATGGGATATTTTTAATTAATACAGTCTTTTAAAGTTGCACCGTAATGCCTTAAATGCATCGAGAAAACCTGTCCAATACATTTCTTGATCCCTTGCCAATTTATCACAAATTTTGAACGGATATTGTTAAAATGAACAAAGTCACGGGTTTTCGTTGTACGGCACACGAACGGGGAAGGATCAGGAAAGTTATAGTTCCTGACTATCAAGCGAGCATATATTTGTAGGAAAAATATTTTTCTTGAACAAGAACGAAGATACATTTATCTATTTTGGCCAAAATAGCTGAGTTTTGCTAACCACTTTTCATATGTTACGTGATGCTGGCTTTATTATTCCACTTTAATAAAAATTTCATCCAGTTTCCTCTAACCACTTAAAGACTGCTTCCTTTATTTCATTATCATTAACGAAAGGTACCCCTCCCAGGACTTACTTGAGGGTTAACAATGTGATATTCGCATTGCCTCAGACCACATCAGCGCTATAAGGTGGGTGGGGAGAGAAAGCCACATTTCTCACTTGAAATTCTTCAGTAACACCACCGGAATGAGAAGTAGGTCGTTATAAAGAAGAACAATACCATCACTCAATCTTCCGGATATTCGATCTTTAATGGCTTTACGCAGTTTTCTGGTACAGTCGTACTTGCGGCATTTATTGTTGGTTCACGGGTCATAAATTCACTGTAAAGGAATCCCATGAAATCGGGAAAGACCGTCAACGAAGCCATTTAAATTTGTGGAGTTGTTTTTACTCTCTTTTCCTCTCCATTCACACGATGAGCGTTTAGTCTGCTGAGTGTAATGGACCGCTCAGCTCTCACCTGATTTTTGTGGTTGTCAGTAACACGACGAGACACACATCTTACTGTAACCAAAGTGACCGTGAAAAGTCGCAACTACACCATCATAAGATTATTATTATTCACGCATTCTGCGATGTTGGCCGTGTTTGCAGTTGAAGGACGTCAATGGCGCGGTTTTTCAATCAAATTCGTTGGTCCTTCTTCAACCATTTGATGCCATTTCGCGATCATGGGGCGTGATATAGCATTTTTACCATGAATTTCACACTGATAACAATTTTTTAACGCAATTTGACGTCGCACGAAACCTTTATGCGAAGCACCATTTGGACAGCGTGGCTATACACTCCTTGAATGACGTACAGCCTTGTCATTTGGCGAGTGGAAAAACAGCACTATAAGCAGTGTTGCCACTACCAGATATTACTGCGTTTCTTCTAGTTTAGGAAGTTTCTGATCGTTTCTCGTATATCTTTTAATAATTTAAACTATTTGAACTATTTTATTCATGGGCTTCTATTATGAGCATTGGATTGTCGTGGTTCTCATGATATCGTGAGTTCTCGCACATACTCACACAACTAATACTACAACTTTTGAATATGGAAACGTGTACAGCTGAATATTTCCAGGTTTCGTAACAGGTTGGAGTCGAATTTATATGGGAATGAAAGTGCCCAAAAAAGGTAATTGTTTGAGGGGAACACAAGATCCGCAGACTTGACGATGAGAACTGGGTAGATAGCAGCTGGCTGTAGATTGGGATTTTAGGTATAATACAATTACGCGTAATATCAAGCTCAGTAAATATACACATATGTATATAGAGATGCATATCGAGCAGGATAGCTTAGATAGTCCACTGTAGAAATTTGAATTAATAAAAAGTTTTATTTGTCAAAGTATAGCTCGCCTACTGCCTAGACTATTTGGACACTTCCTTGTTTGGCTTCCTTCGTTTGTTTGCCTAAGATGTAACTCAAAGTGGAATTGGATTTTGGGCGCTCTTCTCCAGTTTTTTCATATTTTGTGCCTTTTTTATGTTTACAAAAACAAGATTCTTCTTCATCTTCTTTTGAATCTTTTACTCCTCTTCTTACAATGTCATTTAATTTTTTAAACTCTTTCTACGTTTCTATTCTATGACATACGAATTACATACCCAAATCATCGCAGTTGACCTTTCACTATCATGTCTTAACCTTTTCGTTCTCTAGTACCTATTAAGACCAGCACTATTTGGAAGTTTAGATTACAGAAGAAAATGTTTGTGGGGTTGTATTGCTGTATGCAGAATAAAGTGCTTACGACTAAGAAATGTAAAGGCCTTCTTTATATAAAGCAAATCGCTGAGAATCACAAAAATGTTCAAGGTTATAGTGAATTTTTAGGTCCAAATTTGTAATGCATGATTTCCCGAACTCAAAGGCTGTTGGATTAGTCATTTGAGTATCTGAAAGTTATTATTTGCCAATAAGCTTATGTCAACAGGTTACTGATGGGAAAGCTCGAGCATTTTCAAATAGAATTTTTCCGAATGAAACTCTGATTACGTAGTTTGTTGTCAAAACCCGTATTTAAAAATGCAGAAATCAGTGTGGTAAAGGTAAGAATTGTTTTATATGTCGAAATTAGATGGTCAGGTGAAAACAGTCAACATATCTAAAATAAGGATGATAATATGTCACTCGTGAACTTTAGGTTATTACCATCTTTGAAAGACCGCATCCGACCATCTGCCCACAAACGCCTTCTGTCCTTATTTTTTTATTGAAAAAAAAAGAAGTAGCTTAGTTGCCTGGTGGTGAGGATAAGCACTATTGAAAATAGGTAACAATTGTAGTATATGGCATATTATATGAAATTAGAAAAGGCAACTTAACATGCCATTATTTTTCTGCTCTTTTGACTATGCGACTGACATTTTTTCCACGATCCCTTTGGACGGAGAAGAGTCATTCTACCAAAATTTTGACATTTCGTGGTAATCGAACCCATTACTATCAAAGGTCGGTTATTCCCCGCTACAATGATATCGAAAATGATGAGATTTGAACCTGGCACCTTCCGTAGCAAAGACCGACGCCGACGTCTTTCCACATCTGGACATCAGTTAAGATTCTGCTCTTATCGCAGCGATTGTAGTAGAAGTACTATCTGGACGAAAGACGTATCTGACGATCTGATCTCTGCTACGACTTTCTAATATTTCTTATGTTTATATTTATCAGCCGGAAAGTACATCTACGTGCAGGACCCCATTTCTCCTATAATAAGTAAGAATTGATGTTTCGTATCTAATTTGGTATATCGCAGGTATCTTTTTTAATTTTTTGGTATAAAGTTTGTACCTATTTGCAGTATTTCAACGATTACGCTAGTACTAAGAGCAATCTCTGACGATACGATATCTCACACGCTTATACTCGTTTACAACATTGCTAGATTATAACATTCAATTGCATAGAGGAGGACAGAAATTACATGGATCCTGAGGACTAATGGGAATGTCTATGTTTAACTATAAATTGCTTTTAAGTAGTGGCTGGTAAAAGGTGACTGTAAATACTTTCCGCCGAGTTTCTTTTCATAGACGTGATCCCGTGTATTATTTATCTTCTATGCCAGATACATACTGGATCTTTTTGATTCTCTATAGGAATGTGTTGCTTGCTGTAAAGTCTCGCGTTTTATTTCTGGTCTTATTGGTTGTAACGAAATACCCAGATATACCTAATGCTCTCCATGAATGAATATAATCATTTCAATCGTGTTTGGCATCCCTCGCCATTTGCATACATCAAGGTTCTAAAATCTACCGCGCAGCAATGAAAGCCATCAGTGTCAAGGCCGTTTAGGAGACAATACCTATCCGAAATTTTAATTACACGCATACCGGTCACATTAACGGTCCGTAAAGACACTACCATCACAGAAGATAAACGGTCGTCTCGAAATCGCTGCATATCATAAGCGTCCATAAACGGTAGTAGTCCTCCGAGAAGGCGGAGGGGTGTTCTCATTAAACTTTAAAGTCTCTTTTACGATCAAAGACGGCTCTCTACTCAAATCATCGTTATTTTCGTCATTTGTGCCAACTCAGAGAACCAATCCCTATAATAAAGTTTTACGGCGTTGCTCTTATTATATATAGGTATATGGAGGGAGGAAGGGAGGGACGTTTCTTTTGTATGATTTTATTGCCTTTTGACTGCCGTATTGTGATCGAACGGGTTCTTCATGAGTGTGTGCGCGTTCGGGCTCCCATTAACCGGAGAAAAATAAGTGTGTTATAATGGCACGGCACTTCCGTTTTATTTCACATAACATTTTCTTTACGGAATGAACGCTGTAGAAGAACGTTCCGGCAACGATTTATCGCTCAATCCAATTTTTCCTCATTGTAAATTGGGACTTAATGCCTCGACAATAACTGTAAAAGATACGTTTCGGACGTAAAGTTAACAGATAGAGAGGTATCACTGTTGAATTACTAAGATTTATTGAGAGGCGTTGGCACAATTACTTGCGAATTGCTGGTTTTATCATTGGATTACGGATTTATGTCGGCAGAAGGTAAATTATTGCCATATCTTCCAGCGACAATTCGTACGGACACTCGAACATTTTTGAGCATTATCATTGTTATGGTAACTTTCTTATCTGACAATCTGGGTATATCTACGGGTCTAATAAATTAGTTACTACCCGTAGGAGACCCATCTGGATACTTTAAACACATTTCTCGACAACTAACTTGTTATCCTCAGTAAAGAAATGACAGAGAAATAGGAAACGTCAAGTGTAAAGTACAGTTGAAAATCTTAGAATACATGTGGAGTTTCAGGTATTACACAGTTAAAAAATGTTGTCCATTTGTCTTCTTCTTCTTCCTTCCTATCATCCTCTTGTATTTCATATGAGGTGTAGGAACCATCTGCCTTCAAGTATAGAATTACATGTACTGAAAATCAAATGCAAACGTAGTCACATCACCAACACTATTTTTATATAATTTTTTGGATGCAAATTCTGTCATAAATTTAAAAACTCTTACGAATATGAACAAAACTTTATTGCCTATTAGATTACGTGAGAATAGCGCACCTGTTGTATTTCTGTCAACACTGCATCCCCGTGTTATTTTAGTGGTGGTGCGTTTAAATTAAATTTATTTTACGTTAGTGAGGCGGCAATAAAAACGAATTTTACGGTCGTTACTAATCGCGGCGCGACGGAATGATCACTTAATCTAATTATATGCTGCGCGGCAATAAAATTAACCGAAAAACAAGGAATGAACGAATTATGTGATAGGTTGATGTATCAGCTAGGCGGTGTTGCGAGAGTATGTTTTACGACATCGCAAAGTGTTCGGCTGGAAATCGTGATAAAGGAAAAACGTAAGTGACAATTTGCAGGGTTACGGTGCTCGTAAAAATGGTGGAGATCATTTACATAATTTAAGCAGTCGATATATACAGCACTGTTGTAGAAATTTTCTTCTGTTTATTGACATCTGAAATTAACAGCCTGGTAACCTTGAGGAATGAATCTGGCCTTGGAAAGCATACGCTGTTTCTTTGACGCTTATGCTTTTTACTGTTTCTTATGTATTTCTCGATGATGATTTTCAATCCCTCACCAGAAATCGCCCATCAGGCACCAGCTTCCCGCACTTGCATTTTCCATTGTAGTGAGTTACATAATCTTTGTCCTGGACCATCGCCTTTACGGAGATTTGAAAGTCATTGCCATTGTACTTGGTCTTCAACTAGGAAATACCAAATTTTGCTGTTTCTTGTGCGAGTGAAACATCAGAAATGGACAAAACCATTATGTCAAAAAAACAAAGACCACCAAAAACGCATCTCCTTCCGGGAACAAAGAATATCGTCAGTCTGCCCCGGCTGGATCCTCAGAAAATCTACCAGCCACCTCTACACATTAAACTCGGATTGTTAAAATTATTAAAGGAATGTATAGAAACCGCGCCGGTTTTAGCTTTCTAAGAAACACATTTCCACAAGTCAGTGACGCAAAACCAGGTAAGGCATATTTGTTGGCCCTCAAATACGAGAATTAGTGAAAGATGATAAGTTCGATACCAACTTAAATGAGCAAGAAAAAGCAGCATGGATGTCATTGAAGAAAGTAATCCGGAACTTTCTGGAAAATAACAAGACGGACAAGTCATCGAATATCTTTTCGCTTTTTGAACTTTGCCTCGGTTTTTATCTACTCCGTTCTCTTTCTCTGTTTTGATTTCTTCTGTCAAACTTTGTAATTCCTCCTTCTTTTTCCTAATTCCTCTTAGCTCCAAATTCTGCTTTGCTCTTCTTCTCGTTTCTGTTGGACCAAAAGTTCTTTCCTCTTTTCTTTTGCTTCAAAATATTGTTGCCACTGTTGCGAAGGAACCACTGGTGGTACTTTTCCTCTGGTTTTATTTTTTTTTGATTTTCGTTGTCGTTTCTTTTGTGGGCCAAAATGGAAGGGTTCGGAACGAGCACAAGACGTTTCGTTAAATAATTATATCAGTTTGAGAACTATAGAAAAATCCATTCACAGTTGGGGAAAAATATCGTTATTTTGCTAACTTATTGTTGTCTGCTGTGTTGAACCATGACTGGGGCAAGCATTATATGTCGTGTCTGAGTAATGAATATAAGCTTATATTTACATAATATTATCTGAATATATCATAGATATACCTTAGAACGTTTGTTAAAGCATATAATAAGGTTTATTGATGCACCAAAGTATATACTTGCTTCGTAAATCCTTCAAGACGGAGCGAGACGTCAACGTCTTGTAACCTTACTTCAGTATGCCGCGTACAAAATGTCGCAAGCACAGCGACATCTCAACTTTAAGGATAGAAAATAAATATTCAAATTTAATTTGAAACGAAAAAAATGCTTTTAACAGCGAATGTTTCTTATGCCCATCAATGAGCTTCGGAACAAATAAAACGAAGTTTCAAAATACTAAATAACGATTTTTCTCTCATCAGCTATAACTATAACTGGGACATGATCCATTACTGGAACATTGACGTTATTGGTTTTTGATGTATCTATTATAGAAATAAACCATTGGTGTATAATAAAGTCCGTCATGAGGTCTTTTTTTCCCTTCGTTGATGGTAATACACTGTAAGTAACTGTACCCTGCGTGTTCCTGAACCATTTTAAAATCCATAAATAATGCGCCGAAAAACTGACCGACGACGGGGCAAGAGCTCGCCAATGTCCTCTCTCGACTCATACACAAACTGAGTTCGTAAATAGTTCTAATTATTCCGAGAGCGTATAAAATCGTCATTATTTAAACTGGACAACACATTTAATGAATATAAAAAGAATTTATGCGCGATACCGCGTCACGGGCGATTTGACAAATTGCTCCGGCTTCGACGGGTCGCGTGCTAAAAGGCATCTAGGCGGAGGGCGAACACCACGTGTGTGGTCCTCCGAAATGGTGCCAGCGCAGCCCTTCACCTTTTCGGAGTGATGTTTTGTTGTGTGTTATTTTTCCGTTGCTGATAACTTATCACGCCCTGATATTTTAAATACACCTTGACCACGCATCGTGACTGAATATTATATGGGAGTATAGTTCCGTTTTTGAGTGCTTAGAGGGAAATACGTAGATAACGGTCCGGTGGAAAATGTAATGAGAATAAGTGTCTAAAAAATTGGCATTAATAAAATTAATAAAAATTCCTGAAACGTAAAATTCATCGTTCAGATTTAAGTTTAGATTTCTTGAGAAATTAAATGCTACAAGTCATTGTCTTCCATAATTAATATTATAATAAGTTAATTTACTTAAGACTTTGATAATCTAAATATCTGTCAAAGTAGTACGATGTAAAGTACACTCTAAAGTGGACTCTGACCCTTGTAAACCGTTCGAAATGCATCTTCGATTCTCCTCAGCGAGAGACTCCTAAATAATCTCCATTATTTTAAATTTTCTAATACCATCTCGATTCCGAAATTTACATCAAAAATATCCTCAAAAAGATCTTTTGTTCTATAATATCCAGGTGTTCCCTTTACCAATCAATTGCGGATTCACAAGAAAGATGAAAGCTGCACGACCGCTGAGAGAACAATGAAGGCATTGTTCGTTAAATATAATCAATATATTACGTGGAAATTAATTCACAATCGTTAATTACATTATCATACAATATGAGATCGGGATTATTGTTCGTTGAAATTTACAAAGGTAACTTTGTATGCTTTATGCCTTCGGGATCTGGCTTCCTTCTTGTATTCCGAACGGATTCGCGTAATTAGCATGGCAAATAAATTCCATTCGAGAAGATTGCCTTTAGATATAATGAATTTACGTAGGCATTTGCGACGGCGACGCGTCGCGTCGTGGATGTATATCAATAGGTACTGTAGCTAATTCACTAGTGTAAGTATTTTAGTGCGTTTCCTGATGGGAATTTAGAAATTAATTTCAAGAGATGATTCAGTTTTCGTATCGAAATCTATGAAATTCGCATTTTCTCCTATATCGTCTGTTCTCTCTATTTGCAAAATAGCTCCATGAGAAAAAATACTTTCACTGCACAAAATAAACAAATATCGGCTAATCTGCCTTCTGGTATTTGTGTTTAAAAAATAATCCGAGGCGATTACCAAACTTACCATACCATGATAGACTGCTACAATGTTTTACGCTTTGGGTGCTTTGAAAATCCATGAAATTACGGTGTTGGAATTGAGAAAATTGCACGCTGCTTACTCTTGGAAATGTTTTATTAGGTCGTAAAGGAAGCAATGAAATTGAAGCGAAGAACACATGTATATACGCGACAAACTGCATTATTTGCAATCTATGTTAATTCACATTTCATATATTTCCGCATTCGTCTGTTTCTATAAAATTCAATCTATAGTCCTGGAAAAAATGTAGAAAAATAACGTTGGCAATTTCCAAAGAAATTGTCAAAAGGTCGAGCAAAATGGTGATAATTCTGAATTTAACACATGATTATCACCTGTTAGTTTAAATAAATAAATAAATAAATAAATTTATTGAAAGTCTATACAGTATATATTATCAAAGGTATCTATCCAGGATCTATGATTTCCGAAAAACGACGATGCATTGAGAAGAAATTCAATCAATCCCAAACGTATATATTTTTTGAAACTACAGAGAGAAATGTTAATTTCTTGATTTTATCGTCGTTCATATTACAGCCTCCTTCATTATTTGAACATATCCTAGAATTTCTTTAATGAACTAATACGGCAATGGGCTTCATAACAGTTAGAAGATGGTGGTCCTCCCGTGTCTTTAGAGGGAACTGGATTGGCACCACACCTTCCAACTTCATTTTGTAGGTGATAATTGGGCGTCTTCTAGGTCATTAATTTATTGAGGTAAGAAATAGTTACACATACAGGATTATAAGAACTAAAAACATAATTTTCGTTTCGATGTCACGCAATACTTAATCTCATCTTAAATGTAAACTTGTTGCTTACACCCATCCTCAACGAAGTACTGATTTTCTTCTATTTTCAAGAAATTTTTTATAATTGCTATAATTCTTCAAATTATGTTATAAATCTTTTGGGATAGTATGGGTCTATGGAAGATACACCGTACTTTTCACAAGTTTTACATCGAATTAAAGCAGAAGGAAATTCAAACAAAATAAAATAAAATGTGTAAGAGCTAATATTTCCCTACCATGACAGGAAAAAAATTGAAATTTCACGAGGAACAAACAGTGGATTTTGTTTCCATATACGATATACGTATTAATATTAGCCTAAAAATTGTGTTACATACTATCATGTATTTGCAGACATATTGTGCAATTTATTACTTCCCCATTTAAGGAGCCGCCCGATATGCCGCAAGTAAATATTCTACTCCAAACAAGCTGACAATAATACTAGAGTGACAAAATTGAAATTAACATCTACAAACATATTCCATACGTAGTTTAAACAAGAAAATTTGCAACCCACCGGAAAATATATTCTCTATTTACTTTAATGAAAATATGTATCTGCCATCATAAATGGTGGAAGTCCCTGGAGCTATATATCACTTTGTCAATATTGTTGAGAATTATTAACTTATACGTAAACAGACAATATTCTTGTTTGTGATAACTGAAACACTTGTGTGCACCTTCTAGTTAGTTCTAATTTTCCTTTCCACTTTTATGAAAATTTATTTAATATGTTGGTTCCATGAAAACTAGCAATTTCTCATATAGTAGAAGGCTATCTACACGCTCCACTTAAAATTTTTGCTATTGTTTTGAGTAGAAATCTAAACAGTTCTTGCGGGTTCAGTTTTGATCAATATTATCTTAGTACCAGTACGCATTAGATACAAAGCCAAACAAGAAATCGAATTTTCAGAAAGCGCGACCCCGATTAACCAAATTTCAATATCAGAAGTTTACTCCCCATCATTATTGCTATCAGAAACAATAAACACACTTATGATACTGCGATTGTAAGTATTTTCTCAACCAATTAGAGCTCTTTTCTATCCAGAAGTTATAGAAGTGGATGTGTTTAGACAAAATTGAAATTTTGACAAAGTGCTCTACTAGATAATCACACTGTGATTTTCCGGGATTGATGATTTTGACCTTAGAAAAGTAATATCCCAAATGCTATTTAGACAGTAGATTATGTCCGCACAAAGTGATACTATTGTGTTCAGAGGAAACTGAGACATTTTGGCTACAATGACACATTTAGTTGTGTGTAACATGTGTAAATCCAGATTTCTAACATCGCGTACGTGAGCATTGTGCAGGGCAAACAGAATACATTTCCGTCAGCAACTGTTAATGCGAGTGGATGTGTTTATAGAAGACGAACATCTTGATAAAGCGCTGTATTAGATACTGAAATTTGGATATGATAAGGTTAATTTTTCAAATTTCTGCGATCAGTGACAGTAAAATATGAGGACACGATTTCAAATTCCATTCCAGTTAGATGCAGTTCACTTCCGTTCACACTATGTGATTGTAAGAACTAATTAATGGAAATGTTACTAGAGTTCTATTAAAATAATTTTCTGGATCCACTGAAATGACCTGCTTAAAGGATAAGATAACGATCTACCATCCTTTTATATTCAAAATCGAAACACTTGGATGGAACCTGTGGATAAGATGGCACCGGTTATTTGGCCGCATTATTGTGAAAGGGTTGTTCTCAGCTAATTTTGAGTTAAGACGTTTCAAACTTTACTCAGCCGTTACACTTCCAAATTATAGTTTTAACATTACACGCAGTGCTGGGATTTACTGATTTTTTTAGAAATAATTGCCAAATTTTCAGTACATTATTAACTATTTGTTCAGAAAACAATTGATATTGAAAACTGGACTTAAAACACAATACTAAAAATACATACACTGGGCATTTCCCCAAAATTTAGATATACATACAAGAAATTGTCTAATATAAAATAAAATTATACACTTCCTGAAGGTACAGGGCAAATTTTGGATTATTCTGAATTCGGTATATAAATTTCTAAATTTCTATTAGTTTACCGGAGTCGGTGATACATGTAACAATGGGGTAAGTAGGCTTGACTAGATATACATAGTCCTCTACAGGCCTTCTTTCGATTATAAGCTATTTAAAGCAGTATATTTTCGACTTTCTGCAAGCACACCATTCCGGGTACAAGAAAAATATTTTACATTTACAATAGATAGCATCAGACTATATTTTGTAACATATGAAAGTCGTCGTAGCAACTATAACGCATATTTACATATAATTTTCAAGTGTAGTCAAAGAAATATTGAGCTAGCCTCATGTAAAGCACCAAACCAATAAGCACAACAAAACACCATAGAGTTAATGATATGATCCTAGGCGTAATAAGAATTGGACTCAAAATTATAATCCGAATGAATGCGAAAAAACGGGTAAAAGTTCAAAAGTTGAGCGCAGTACATGGTGGAGGCGCCAGGGATAATGTTAAAGTTGATTTGAGTTATGCATGCTTGCTTGTAACTATTTAGCAAAATACTTATAGTTCACCATAGAATGCAACATTTATACAAATATTTCCAATGATTAAAAGTGGGTAGTGTATAATAACATTTTTGTAACCGTCTAGAATATATCACATAAATTATTGCGGTTATCTCAAGTTTTATCCCTAAACAAAAAAGTAAATTATGAAGTAAGACAATCCTTACTAACATGTATCGACAGTGGTACAAGCTCCTTCGAGATATGTCTTGGGACTTTGAATATATAATATATTGTGTATTCAAAGTCTTACTAAACAATTTGTAGCTTATTGGGTACGTGAATACTTATTAAGATTTTTTTATATATCTTGCAATTAAAACAGGAATACCACATATCACTCCACGTTATGCAAAAAAGGAAATAGACCCAACATTCAGATATGCCGGAAATATCCAACCTAGCACTAAATATACAACCGAGCATGTGTGCGACTGTATGCGCTCCAACGATAAAACAGCTAATCAGTATAGTGCTGAGTTTTTACGAGTGCAATTTAATTGGTTAAACGTCGATATGTAACAGCAGGTAGGGCGACACCGGCTTGCTGTAGATAGGAGCTGCGATCATAAAACTGTCGTTTTGCATCGGGGAGGGTTGCTACCGTCGACGAAGTCGTAAACCTCGACTTGACACAATCGCGCAAACACGGTGAAGAGGATCCGGCGCTACGTCACAATCGTCAACTCACCTTCTTCCTGTTCCCTTCGACGCCCCTGTCCCCGTAGAAGCGCTAAGTCAGAATAAATTTGATTGAGTGATTTATTTGGCAGGTTCAAATTCAATTGGAAAGTTCTCGCGTTGTTTACGGGAACCCCAACGTTGGAGTTTTAGAATAAATCGGGTTGAATTGACGACGGATGGTAGATTGATAAAATTGTGTTATTAGAGTTAGAGCATAAGCAAAAGTATGTGGAATATTTTGATTTACATTGAGGAAAGTTCATGCAAGAAGGAATAAAGTTATGTTTATGGTACGCGTTAAAAACTAAATAAGAATTCTTAAAGGAATCTGTTATCTAACTGTTTACTGCGAAGTTACCTAATAATGGTTGCAGAATAAATCCAATCCTCCTCAATACTGTTTTCAACACTAACATGCTATGTTCATTGGGGTTGTTTTTAAATAAAATTTCCTGCGCTACTCCGAGTTTAGTTTTATTTTATGAATAAATAATCTGTCTAAAATTTCAGCTCAATCGAATAAAGAGGAAGGATGCTGCTGGCACCTTAAGATCATGGTAGCGCAGGAATAGATTAATTTTATTAAGGGCTAAATGTTCATTATATAAAAGAAAACATTGTTGTACAGAGCGAGTAAACTCAAATGGCCACTGGGAGAAAAGGAAATTAAATTGACAACAAGGGAACATCGACAGCTAAGAAATTCTGATTTCGATGAAACTGTACGGACAGAATCCCCCATTTCAGTGTTACAGCCTCCTCAAACTTGCACGATTATTGAATTTTTATAAATATCTCGGCAACTATCAAAAGATAGATTTTTAGAACATAATTTGAAATGTAAAACATAGTCTCGAGGACGACGCAAATTGTTTTCGAACAAATTAAATAACGACTGACCCGGCGCGCCCTATCCCATTTCTTTTAATATTTTTTTATTATTATTTAACACAAATAAAGTCGGTTTTCCGTAAAAAGCGGAGCTGAATAATAAATTTAGACAGTTAATAGTACAGATATTAAAAAACGATAATAAAGTTTCGGCTGTCATTGATTTATGTGCAGAGATAAGTGTCGTTCTAAATATAAAATGCTTTGAATTACTAATTATTTCGATATCGTTTGAAAGAAATAGGAAATCTATTCAGATAGATACGGATTAAGTACTTAAGGAATTACTGTAGATAGATATCATTAAACAAAGACGATAAAAGTGGTCCCTTTTGAATATGTAACAGGAGTTTGAACGATTAGAAGATGTAGCCGAAGATGAAGAAGACAATTATGAAAATATTGCCTGTGTTCCTGAAGAAGGAGGTAGTGTGACCTGGATTACAAAATTAAAGCTCCAGAATACTGGAAAAATGGTAAAACCAGACGACATTCTGTCGAAAGTGTCCAAAAGGATTTCAAAGAAGTGAAAATCGGTACCCCATTATATAGGTGGAAGCAAAGTACTAACAGAGGTGGCACCCATACGGCTAAACAACGATTTATTACAGAATATGCTCATACAAAATTTCGAAATAGATCAGCAAAGTACTGTTTCAGTATGTAGAATTTCATCGAAATCAAAATTTCGCTGTTGCCAGTGTTCCCTTGTGAGTAGTTGGTATGGATTTGCTGAATATTGAAGACAATTGGACAGCTCTGATAAATGCATAACTAAATCATGTAAGTAAGAAGAAAGAATAGAGATTTCATAATTTTGTAATGTTTATTCCCGCACAAAGTTACCGTAGACTTTACCTAAAAACAATTTACAAATTTTATTTAAAGTAAACAAAAAGTAGCCGCTATGGCAAGTATTCAAAATGACCACCATCAGCCTGTAAAAATACATCCACTTGTCTCCTCATATTCGTAAAAACGTTTTGTAATACGTCTACATTCATAGGATGCAGAGTGCTTCAGTTATTGAGTGCTCCCATTCCTCTAAAATGTGCAGCATGTTGCTAAAGACTTTTCAAGTATCCGAACAGAAAGATATCTAGCGGAGTCAAATCTGGAGAATTTGCTGGCCAAGATCTTGTGGCGATTAGTTTTTCATTAAAGAATTCTCTTGAATAACTTATTGGAAGTAACCGTTATGCAGCTGGTCTTCATCTAGATTATTAATAAATGGTTCTAATAGATGTTCTCTATATATACATATCTGCGCTAATTGTGTCATAAATAGGTGCTGGTCCCACAATGCGGCTGGGTGACAGCAATGCTCATGCAGGATTGAAGCGAGTAAGTTCACTTTCCATCTTGATTTTGCAACCCATTACCAAAATGAACCATTATTATAAACATATCCTGATAAACGGTAAACGGTATGGCGTGATACCTGTGAAAACAATCATAACACTGGCGCAAGGAGGTTGTGTTAACTTACTGTAAAACTGTATATATGTACACCGTTGATAATGCCTTGGTAAAGACAGATTATATATAATGAATGAAATTAGGAGGACATTGGTAAAAATAGAAGTAAATAACCAGATGTAAAATATAAATAAAACTCCAAATCATTGAACTACCCTAGTTTAAGGACTTTTATGCTACCACTAGGCGACCCTTGAGATTGCTCATTCTATAGATCATCTATTACTTTTTCACGACCAACGATCTTAGAAAAGAATATAGAAACTTTCCTGCTACAAATTTTAACTTTGTGGAGACTTAGAAACTCTTATCGAGAATTGGATACCTACAATCTGAAGCACATATTCTTCCTATTGCTCCCTTTTCGTGAATAACTTATTGTAGTCTTCTATAAGTTTAACCGTCATTTCCGCCTATTCATTTGCAACTTTCAATTTACCAACTAATTCTGGACCTTTTACAAAACCCTAATTATTATGCCATGTTAACGGTTCTGTGTTAAGAAATTCATCGCTCAAGCCAGATCTTTCGAGAATCTCCTAGTTTTGGTGGAAACAAATTGTTCAAATCCATTGATATTAATTTCTGGGGTTTTGTCGATTTCGCGAAGTAGAACATTGACCATTTCCATTTCATTTCAAATGAAGCTTATGCAACTTAGTTGAGTGTTTTACAATTTATAAACGATGCTCTGAATGATGACAAAATGACTGAGATGAATTTGTTGGATCTTAGAAAAGTTTGATACAGCCGACCATAATATATTACCGGAAAAGTTACAAATTTATGTAGTAAGAGGAGAACCACTAGAACTAATTGAATTATATATATCGCAAAGGAAACAAATGGCTGAATGGAAACGAAATTCTCGTTTAGACTACACAACGCATGGTATACCTCAGGTATCAATCTTGAATTCACTGTTAGTCATCATTTAATGATCTGCTTAATACCGTTTCTGGAGCGGAGGTGTGTCTATATGCCGATGATACCTTTATTTTCATAAAACATATAAATGAACAGGAACTCACAGCACAATCCCATGAAGCATTGGAAAAAGAAAAGACATGGTTTGCTTCCGTTAAGTTAAAATTGAATACAGGTAAGACCTAAACACTGGTCGTTAAAACGAAATCTGAAGAACATACAACGGTCAAGTTTTTACCCCTAACACTGAATGCTGAATTAAAATATAAAACTTATGTAGACGGGCTGGAAAAAGGAATTTACGCTATCATCCTTACCTACTATTTCGCATTCTACAGTTGCAAACTCCTATGGGGATCTGTTTTGTGTCTGTGTTGTTATACATATATCATGTGCTCAAATATATTTACGATCATTATAACGGATATCAACAAAATGGAACAGAGCATACGAGTACAACACCCGCGGTCGTCACAACTTGCGTATTCCCAAGCATAGGACAACGACGACAGAAAAATCCACATTATTGGGGCATCAGATGTTTCAATCATCTTCCAAACAATATAAAAGATCTGAAACCTCCGGGCTTCGGAAAAAAGCTTAAGAGGATGCTAGTAGAGAAAGAATGTTACACCCTCAATGAGTTTCTAGGTGATAAGGACTTTGGAGAAAATCACAGCCTTCTTCGTGGAGATTCCTAAACTTATTTATTTTTTCTTCCTCCTTTATGCTACTGTTAGTTCGTCTTTGTATGTGTTGCTTTAAGTTTGTAATATTTAGTACATGTTTCTATACTGACAGTTGTTTGTATCTTTTAATACATTAATAAATATCAATATCAACTCGGTATCTATAAATAGAAAATTTCTAGTAGAATACTCTGTGTACAGTATTAACTTGATATCCACCTCATATTTGTTTTAGTTTTTTTTTATAAAATTTATACTACCCGCTGTGTGTAACACATGCATTCGTATCAACCCCTACATACACCGCTTTAATAATGATAACAATAAGCACCCTAGGTGTGCTTATGATATACTATCCTTCCACTGCTCGTTTATAAAATGACCGGCGATAAATCACCGCCTAAATGAAATTCATTCCCTTTAAACGAGCGCCGTTCCGATTAAAAATTAACCCACGATTCGAGCCTCGAACGGCCGAACACGAACGAAAGTGGACACAAAAAGAGGAAATAAACAAAAACAAGAAAGGGTTTCGGGTGTCGAAAAGCGGGTAGCATGCGTGCCACGACCACCGCTGTCGTCCGGCATCTTTATGCGTGTCCGAGGCGAACCGTGCGTGAGCGTCGCCTTCGGGCGTCGGTCACCGCCCGACGCCCACCGATCCCCCATCAATTATAAGCAGGTTGTGTGCGTAAAAGCATTAAAATTAGTCCAAGTACTATTTGGTGCTGTTATCGGAGCTGATAAGATGCACGCTTGCGCATTCCTCACCTTGCGACGGCTCCCGCCGTAGGAGTTGCACCAGCATGATGAATTGGCCTACGGGACGGTATCCCATCGCTATCGGCTGAGTGTAAACTAATTGCTTGGGTTCGCTTCAGGACGAACGACAATATGTTGGCTTTGAAGATGTATAGTGCATATGGATGATATATGTACGTTGTCACTTGGTACACTACACAGGTGTCTGATCAAATTTTAATTAAGCTAGGTCTATAACACGACAAAGTTTTCTGATAGTTGCTTAATCTGAATTAATAGACAAACTTCGGAGTTTCATGTTTAATAAGCAGAAAGTCATGAAAACGTGCTTCATTCTTGCCCGGTCGCTTCCCCAAGATCAGACTTGGCGTTTCATAGTCGAATATCCAATAGTCTTTAGATTCAGCCGTCCACTAGAAGCATCCAATAGTAATCTTTTTCCGAGTAGTTTCGGTTTTCAGTCTAAATTGGGACATTTAGTCCATCGTGTAGCCAGAAGACGTAGAAATGCTTTAAGATATATGTAGTATTCCTGCTTCCAAGCTATTCTGAAAGTTATATGACACCAAGAAATCAAACCTAAGAACAAGTGATAGCCAAGGAGTGATGGTAGACATAATACAGTTCCAGTCTGGCTGATTTTAACTTGAAAAGATATAACTTCCCTTCATTTTCAAGCTATTTCTGGTCACCTCGGAAAAAAGGCTGCGCAAGAGATCATTGAATCAAATTTCAGTCAGTTCGCAGGTGACTGAACGGTTGTAGTATCAGGATCGAATGTGTAATAGTCTGTGTCCTAAAAATATGATAGGCCGGTACACTAAAAATTAATTAAAAATTAATCAGTCGAAGACCAGCCTTATATCATTTTCCTCTTCGAGGCCTAAATATAATCAGTCGCTGCTTGTGCGTTCAAACGGTAAAAGTATCCGTGGGGTTTCTGAGCTGTAAATTAGATCGATTGCTGTCACGGGAATATCATATATTGGGTCTGTGCTCAGTATTGTGTTACGGTGCATTTGTTACAACCGTCTGTTTCGCTACTTTTGGCACTTCACTTGTGACGTGTAGATAGCGTGTGAGGGCTCTGCTTGTAGCGTTCAGTTGAACGGGTCATTTTCCGCGAATAAGTTATTCCGTTTCTGTTTTAAAGTCTTGCTAGGCGAGGATATACACGGGAATTCGACACTGGAAAGTTTAATATTATCGTTATTTGGATCTGAAAATTTCGCTTCCTCAATTTTACTGTTCGAACTATCGGCCGTTGTGCCGTTTGCTTTTCCCTCAACTGCAGATGTTTTCCTTTTTTTTTTTTTGTTATTTACGGTGCCCGTATTTTCTCCTTTACGTTGTTGTAGGGTACTAGTATAGGATTAGGTGAGCGCTAAGATTTATTTTTGAGAACATCTTAGAACTTTACGAACATATGGGAATTATCGTAGAAGCTAGCTTACTCTTCAGTTTGTCGTGTCAGGCTGGATTCCCGACATTTTTACATCAAGTGCGAGAAAGCCCGTCATCTTGGACAGCTTCCGTCCCAATACCGATTACCACGCCGCACAAAGGTTCACAACCAGAAATACTTTGCGCTAAGTTCCGCCTGTATTTTATTTTATTTTTGACTCCTTGAGTTTTGGGAAAAATTCTCTAGAATCACTTAGTTAATTGAGAGTGAGTAAATCGGGGATTCGTTTTCGAGTAAAAAGGGGTTTTCTTACTTTTGGAGCCCTCATTTCTTTTAGTCTTGGTCGCCTCGAATTTCGCGATATGTAGATAACAATCCAGTGTTAGTATTGAATTCCTCTGTATCTGTTTTGCGCATGTTTAGTCACGATAGAGATATGATATGATGATGATGAGATATTTGTTTCGATGCTTTGTATTACAGAAAATATTAGTCGGGGATACCTTCTCTCTGAGTACAACTGATTCATGTGTGCCCATATTTAAAACATAGAAGTTACTTTCATTGGCTTTCCTGTTTGAGTGTGCAATAGTCTGGGCAAACAGCGCTAATTACGAAATAATTTATGACAGCCTACATATACACAGAACTACTCGCATACAGCGTACTGGCTACAGTGGGGAGTAGACGATTCTGTCATAACTTATTACGTAATTCTACGCTGTTACCGCTGTTTGCTGAGACTGGTGTGGAATGTTTGAGCATAGAGCGCTCTTAGTTTGTCCGAAATGACCATATAAACACGACGCACAGTACTAGGAATGCTAATCCATTGAAGCACCTTTACATACATCTTATACACCTTTTTTTCGAACAAAGTCCGGAATATGTACATATGCATTAAAGTGTTTAACAGGCCGCTATCTAATATAACAGAAGGACAGTAGAGTTCAGGTCTGCCCTAAAGGATTATTTCGTTGAGGGATGCACCTGTAATATATGCAATTTCTGTGTGGGTAGCGTCTAAATTGGTACCGGTAACTTGTAATAATTATATGTGTGTTGTGTGTGTATGTGTTTGTTGTTTTACGTGTAAATGGGATTGTATCTCTAAATGTATTGTATAATGTTCAAATTTATTATAATTGACAAAGCTAATATCATTTATGATCAGTTGTTCTTATAAAAATAAATAAATTGTACGTATGTTATGAACAATTTCTTGCGATCTAGCAAGAAAATAGATGGAATGTGGGGGATTTCACAATAGAAAATAAACGAATTTGTTACTTTGTGTATATCACTTTATTTATATCGCACAGTGACGGCAGTTTCAACCTAGAACGGTCATTTTCGAACTGTACAATACATCAATTAACAAGCTTCTTTATACCATCTGTAGAACACATGCACTCTTAGATAATAACATCAAAGAGGGGTGTATGTATCAGGTCAGTTTGGTCATTTAAGAGTGGTTGTCGTTGGTTTACTAATGCTTTGCGTATTTGTAATGACTCTAATAAATTTAGTTTAGGACCCTTCTCGGCAAATTGTAAAACTTCTGTATTCTCTATATCTGGAAATTTAATTAATTAATAATTAGAAATTAATTTGAAAGGAGGGATGACATAATGTTAAAGCATTGGGAGAGGTGCTGCTTAAGTTTTCGGAGAAAGTGGCTATGAAAAGAAAAATCTTTGCTAAGTGAATGGGATTTCTCGCTAACCTTTAACTGGTGGAGGATATTGTGTGTTGCCTTCCAGTGGTAACCTGGCTACCTGCTGAAATTTAGTTATCTGCTCTTCTTTTTCTAGAGTGCAAATATTTTATGGTATAATTATCACATCATATAGTTATTCTACAAAACTTGGTATGATAGATAGCAGTATATGAATGAACCAATTAATCATATATGCCAGGATGTGGAGTGTGAAAGATATGTAACATATTTCGAAATTTTTCCAATTGGCAATGTAGGGCGTAAAAAATTAACATCATCAGATTACAAGTAGCAAAATAAATAATGTAATACTTATCACTTTACTCGAAAAAGTTGAATTTCCAAAATTTACGTCGACACCGAGCTAATCTAAAATTCCAATTTCCATCCCGAGGATACGAATATCTACGCGAAAGTTAATTTACAAACGTATTATGAATACGTTCTGATTCGATGTGCAAAAGAGCTCGTGTCTCGTTCCGCGACGTTCGGCACTTTTTGATAACATTACATCTGAATTTCGTGAAAAATTTCCTCTCTCATTTTTAAAAGGTCGCCTCATCTCCTATATGCAGGGGCAATTATGGAAATTTGTATATTAAAAGTAAACATCGAGAGCTTCGTCGTTGAGGGCGCAAGTTCTACGTAACTCAAGATGGAAGACACTTTTCGGCCGGAATTTTCGACGACGAAATGTTGTCGCTTTAAACCGGCGAAGTTGAATTTCATTACGGATGATTTGGCCTGTTTTTTTTTCTCGAGAGAGCAAAAAAATGTTTGGATGCAACGCGATACCATGGCTTCCAGTGAATTATTAAAAACTTTTCAGGACTTTTCTTCAAAAAGAACTAATTAAAGACAAACGGTGAAACAATAAATGACAACCTTAACCTACTCGGTTATTTTCTGGAAAAATATTTACGTTAGGAGTGAAATCCACGCTTTTTAATTATGCAAATATTTATTTAATGAAGTAAACCACCTCTTAATGGAAGGGAACTAAAAATTGTTATTATGACAATGGAGAATGAGTTAAAGAACTCATTATGAATTCTATACGTTCGACTTCTAACCAAAACGTATTTCTTATTTCTTTTTAAGAAATCGTATAGCGTGAAATTAGTATACATAAGCAACGAGCGAATACATGCTTTTATGTTTGTAAAAACCTGTAACAATCAATATGCGAAACGTTACGATCTCACTATTATTTCGTTTTCTCCCATAAACATTATCGTTTTGAGGATTGTGTAGAAGAATGCAATGAATATATTTTACGCATGCGTGCGCCCTATTATATATTCCCAACATGTACATATTTAGTTCCTCCCGTGCAGAGCATTTTTATTTGTAAAATCTGCTACAAATCATCCATTATTTAATTATATGTACAAAGAATGTGCGGTAAAAATAATTTTTTTATTTTCAGGTTAGTGTCGGAGTTTAATCTTTCCTCTGTCAGATGCAGAAGCGTCAAATGTATGTGTTGGTATGTACAATTGTTCAATTATATATTGAAAGCTGTAAAGATCCGCGCTTCCTGTTTGGAACATTTTTGAATTTTCGCGTTGTACAAATCGCGTTTAATTAGTAAGTAGCTCCTAAGAGGTAGGACTACGAACATTACATTTCTTACAATTCACTTGCCAAAATTAAGGGGAATATCCATACAGGGGAACAGATGAAGATTGGTACAGATCGAAAAGTACACTGAGAAAAATGAATTAGTCCAACAGTAAGAGTGTTCGGTACTTATTTTCAAGACGGCTTAAAGTTAATTTTTTGGTCGGCCCGGAAGCTGTATATTTTAGCTCTAAAAGATGTATGTATAAGGATAAAATACTAATTGTTTATAAATTTAAGAGCTCGGGCAGGTCTAATCTTTTGTCAATAATAAGTGAAGAACCAGCGGGTTTGCAGGCCTGAAATTTTGAATACAACATGTTCGATACGGTAGTTACGACTTGTCAAAGAGCTTCTTTTTGTAAATACCTTTGTTATCGCTGCTTTCGTGAGGTCCAAAAATGACGGTAAACCCATGGTCATTTTTCTTAATTCAGGTTAAATTCAAGAACAAAGAGGGAATTTACAAACAATCTCGTCGATAAGTCGTAGCCGTCGAATCGAATACACGGTATGCAACATTTCTGGTTCTTTAGTTATTATTGGAAAAAAAAAATTAAAGCTGTAGAAACTCTTAACATTGTACAAAATTAGTATTTCATCGTTACACACATTACTTTCAAAGGTCAGATATACAATTTTCAAAATAGTTTTGGAACCAATAAAAAGTTTAACCGATCTTGAAAAGAAGTACCAAACACCCTTAAACAAACAGATGAATGTACTTTCTCTGTTAGGTAAATAATTTGAAATACAGTTTATCCAAAACGTAGATTTCAACGACCACGCTAAAATGGAAAATTACGTATATCTATAAGTTCGGTGAGACCCTTGAAAATGTTATCCAAACACAATATTTAAGTCGGTCAAATTAAACTGTGTGTTTCTCCTTTGAATAAGCGCAAAAGGTTGAATAACCCGCTCGCATTCTGATTGAAGCCTTTTCGTTGCTTCAATGTTATTCATAAATTTTAATAAGTACACTAGAAAGGGTAGATTTAATAGTGGCGTCAATATTCTGTTATCAAGGATGAAAAGTGGAATATGTACATATGTACTTTTTAATGAGGTAAGTTGAGAGAATTAGATATGGAGAATACAAACTAATCAGGAATTAATGGAATTATCCTGCAAAAGCTAAAGCTCACATATTGAGATGCTAAGGACATTTACATAGAATGCAATAAATGAAATGTATATATATATATATGTTTCGTGACCTTTTATACTTATCTTATATGCTAGTTTTCTACCACTAATTAGGTCAATGAAACAAGATTGGTTTGAACGATAGTTATATTTCCACGTTTGTAATCGTTCTGGAAATATAACTATCGTTCAAACCAGTCTTGTTTCATTGACCTAATTAGTGCTAGAAAACTATCATATAAGATAAACATAGAATGTAATATTAGCAAGGAGCAAACTTAACGGTGAAGGGAGAGACAGGAATGGGAAGAAGAAGAGGACGTCCGAGGAAAAGGTGGGTGCATGCAGTGTAGGAAGACCTACAAAGTATGGAAGTAAGAAGATGGAGGACACTAACAATTAAAGCCCTAGCCATGGGTCGAGAGGACCTGCAGAGCTAATTTATTGTTATCAAGCTGAGAATAAATACGTCATTAATTTCATACTGCCTGAATATATATGCATGAATGTTAGCATTGCTTTTATTACATCTATGTAGCGTTATTTTTACCAAATTAAAACACAAGAAATTTAAGAAAAATAGATCAAAATTTGTAGAAGAAATTATTTTCCTTTTGCCACAGGAATGCCGAAATCAATTTTTGATGTTTTGCAAAAACATTTCGGGAACCTTCAGCAGCATGCGATCAAGTAGGCTGTTTATTATTTAGACGTAGAAATCCAAACGCTAGTAAAATTGGGGTCACATATTTAGCAAGGTCAAGTGGATTGTACGGGTTTTATTGCTTTCGCCTGGTTTGAATCCGATCCAAGACTGAGTCATACGAGCGGTAAATTACTTGTGTTGACACTGCCGGGAAGAAATTCGAGCATGTGATTGAAAAATGAAGGCAAATGTTTACAACTTAAACCAAAAAGAAAGTAAACCCTATAAAAATTCGGTCTACGAGGCGTGTTTTTAAACTAAGTACCGTTTTTAAATTACGCCGCCGCAGCACTGCGGTCGCCGTTTAGCGCATGCGTCCCATGTAGCTACCTCTGTTGGGAAGCCATAGACGCCATTACGGAACCATCCGATCGAATCTACATCTGTTTGCGTGATTTTAAAATGCCTCCACCTATTGAGAATCCCGCCGACTGCGAAGTGCAAGATACGATAAGTGCCTCAATATTAATGGGAATTATGTAGAAAAGTAGAGTAAAGTATGACCTTTCAAGTGAATAAATTATTTTGGAAAAAATTTACTTGTTGTTTTTTATGTCAAAACGGTACTTAGTTTAAAAACACGCCTCGTATATATTGCTCATCGTCGCGTGGATATTTGAATAGGACGTGTATGTTAAATTTCGCGACCAGTTCGTTAGCTTGTATCTAACACTTTACATTTTTCTACACTCATTGACTTACTTTTGCCTCGCATAATCTTAAATCAATAAATTTAACGTATCAGTTAAAGAAGAAAAATCTTGTAAATTTTGAAATAGTAAATACATATGTATTTTTCTGCGAGGCCGATCAAGTTGCTCAACTGCTGATACTTTGGGGTTTTGATGATTCGGTTCACAATTTTGCGGTCTTAATAATCATCTGCACGCTCATGAAACATCAAAAACAACTGAAATAATTATTATTTGTTTTTTGTACTTTTTCTGATATCAATACTTACAGATATCATCATTGATCTTATGGGACAGTTTATGTTGTTTACCAATGTTAATAGAGATCTATCCATACGTAAACTGTCATTCTTCTTAAATGAATACCTACGTAACAAATACTTTGCTGCGGATACTCCTTGGAAACCGTAGATTTAGTGAGAGAAACGAAAATTACACCACCTACAGAAATTATACATAGTAATCCAATCTTCGGTGATGAGACACTTCAACCATTTTCAGTTTTTCATTTACGGATAAGACGTAGAGCATAACTAATGTATGTATTATTTCAAGAGATTGCCCAACATACACAGAACTTTCCTTTAAACCGCGTGAATTTCAAATCCAGTTACAAAATTTGGCATTTTATACGTGTCTCTTGAATAGTTAGAATGCACTTCTAACAGATGACTAAATTGTTTGCTTACCACAACATATTTAGCATGTATTCAAAGCATTTATTTTTGTCAGTGTACATGATATGATTTATTTAATAGGAACGAGATCCTAAGTAAGTTGAAGTCAGACCAAAATATATCTTAGCTAGTTCATTGGCACCAACAATTTCATCCGTTTTTATATATACCTTGCGATATACATACGTATTTTTCATCACTTCTTTGGTACCCTTTCGAGGAACCTTAATATGTGTCTTCAGAATGACATTACGGAAGGAATCCCATAATTAAGAAAGAAAATCCACACATGGTATATAATTGTCGCTAACAAATAATATACAAATTACTTCCGAAGATACACACTATATATACGATGGGAAATACATTTAGGTACTTACGTAATTATTACAAAATATTCCAGGCGAACGTGGTAATAATTTGCGAGCAGTGCTTTACGAGGTTACAACCCGCAATTTTATAAATATGTTCCTCCGCCGTACACAGTCGGCTTTCCGCTAATGGCTTCAACTTGTATCAAAGTCAAATTAGCATTGTTTGCGCGGTTGTGTACGTTACGAAACGGTATATGCGTGGGTAGATAAGATGGTTTCATGCTAATAACGTGACGGAAAAGCTCAAGTGCTAAAGCTCGCTCGCGAAATCGTCTTGAACTCTGGAGAAATATGGTTGGAATGATACAACGCAATAGTCCTCCAACAATACGTATAAGTATGGATCACTTAGTTCCTTTTCTTTAAATCAAAGCATAATTTTGGTTGCGTAGCCCTGGCATATTTCATGGGAACGGTATTTTCAATACTAACATTAAATACGAGGTTATAAATAAAATAATGAGACCGGCAGCGTAGTGTTTGATTGGGTGACACTGGTGACACGGGACTTGGAGGGGAGACAGGTGAATGCTAGGGTCACGTTGCTAGTTGTAAACAATCAGGTTTTGCTCCAGACTTAGACACAGTGCAAGGGAAACTTTCGAAAAACTTTGGCCGGCCTACGAAGATAATGTTTTGATAAGGGTTCAAGTGTTTCGGCGGTATAAGGCATTTCCAGAAGGAAGATGAACATCGCAGCAGAAAGTCTTCTGTTTCAAGAACCGATGGAAATATCGACGGACTCCGGGATCTCGTGCATTCAGATCAGTTGACAGAATGATCGGGCTGGAGTTGCATTTGAATTACACCACCGTCCATCAGATCTTCACCAATGAATTTGAGATAAGAAAAATCGGCCCAGAAATGGTGCCAATGAACCTTACTCAGGAGCAAAAGGACATGAAGAAGGACACATCTTCTGGAACGTCATTACCCGCGACGAGGTGTTTGAGTACGAAGCTGAAATCAAGCGCCAGAGCAAAGAATGGCATACTTCAAGCTCTCTAATGCTAAAATAAGCGCAAATGATCAAGTCAAAGATCAGAACCATGCCAGGGAATCGTTTGTAAAGAATTTGTGCTTCCAGCCCAAGGGGTTAATCAACACTTTTACCGAAAAGTTCTTGAGAGATTGTGAAAAAGGACCGTGCATAGAAGACCAAACAGCAAAAAGAACTGGGTGCTGCATCACAGCAACGCGCCTTGTTACACAGCAATTTCATTAAATCCTTCTTTTAGTCAGTAGGAACATTCTTGTGGTTCCTGAGCGTCCTTATTAAACACGAGTTGAGTCCTCGTGATTTTTTCCTCTTCTCGAGATGGAAACAGCATCTCAATGGACGTCGTTTTGGGGCACTGAACAATATTCAAATGGTTGTAACTGACCAGTTGAAAACTATTCCAGTATCCCAGTTCCAGCACTGCTATGAGGAGTAAAGGAACCGTCTTAGTTACTTTGAAGGGAAGAATGGTGAATTTCGATGTTATTGGAGTAACACAAGTGAGAAAGAATTGGTTTCATTACTTTATTTACAACAGGTATGGGCAACCTCCGGCCAGCGGGCCACATGCGGCCCTCGAGTAAGATTTGCCCGGCCCGCTACTGAATTCTTTCGTTGCATATTAGCACGGCCCGTCTAAACTTAATTCATAATGAATCATAAGGATACTACAAAAATGTATATTTTTCAAGATTACTCGCAGCATAAAACTTCTACAAAAAAGGTTGCCCATGCCTGATTTACAATCTCGTATAGTTTTTGTTCAGACACAGGAGCTGACCGGCTTGACGTCTTCAGTCGCAAAATGCTAAAAGCCATGGCAATAGCACAAATTTCGGTGATTCTTGGGACATTGAACACAGCCATAAAAAGGCAGTTAACTCCGGCAAGAGAATGAGGGAAGGATGCCACTTTAGGGGTTCATTCGCTCTCTACGGTATCAAATTACGTTTTATTTTCAATGCAAACGGGAAGAACAATTCCATGTGTAAATCAAAGGGAATCTCTTAAACGTGACCTAAATGTGAAATAAATACTGTTCAGTCTGGAGCTATGGGGTATTGAAGATGGCTCCATCTTGTCATAATTATTATAGATTCTTAGAACTTGCAGAGTAAAAAGTATTATTTGTTATTGTTCAATCTTGCTTCTAGGCAGTCTGCTACAACTAACATCTATTGATATATTCCTCCGCTAATGCCTTAATAGTTTAAATTAATATTAGCTCTAGCGTCGACTCGTCTGAAAGTCGTACTACGACATATTTAATTTAAGGATGCAATTTGTATGCCAAATTACTACTAATACTCCGTCGTTGAAATGCTGAAATAATTTAGCGTATGTCGTATTCATCGGAGTACTTTTTGAAACGTATACTGCGAATTACTCCGGAGAACTTCAATTAAATGACCATCCAGAGCCGTAACAGTTTGCAAAACGGGAATGCTTCATATCGAGCATAGCTTATGTTTTCTCGACGCTGACTCAATTTATAAATAAGTTCTGTTCCAAGTCGATGAAACGCACGGAATTAAACGAGTAAAAAGTTAAATTAATTTCGGAGAAACGCTAATGGGCAGAAGATATTGCGACGAGCGTACAGCAAGCGATTAAAGTCATTAGGGCAGGTAATGGAAGAAGCAAAACAAACACACCGACGAGACATGTCGGACGCTTTTTGCGCCCGCGTGCATGCCGTCATTATCACAACTGTAATATATTATTAATTCTACAGAACGTTCATTTACATTTCGCTCAACAAGTTATTGCTTAATTGAAATTATCCCAATTTGGAATGGTAGCGATTATTATATCGGAAACGTTATGCTTGCGCTTTAAATGCTCTAAGTATCTTCAGCAATTACAGTTTGCATAATGCATTTACTGCACTATCTCGGCGCAACTTCGAAATTACAGTCAGTGGATAGTGGCTGCTTGCTGCGGAGCTGTAACAAGATAGTTTAAATATGCATACGTTTCTTTAGCTGTTTCTGTTTAATCTAACGTAATATTCTAATCCCAATAATTGCTGGTGTGTTGGTATAATCGCGTATATGGAAAAAATATAAAATATGTGGAACTTGCATTAGGATTTCATAGCAAGTAGAAATTAGACGGAGGCGAAGTGTGTATCCTGTGCAGATAAAATAGAATTAACAAGCAGTAGATAAACTTAGTTGTTGTGTAGTGTGGAAAATAATGACATTCACTAGAGCTCCAAGAATGCAATATTGATTTTAACAAGAACAATAGATTTTGTCGATTGTAGTCACTTTAAGTGCATCTGATAAACCAAGCAATCTACAGTGCCACTAACAGCATTTACATTTCGTACGTTGCTTTTGTTTGCTCGAAGTTAAGGTATGCAGTCAATATGTGATTTTTCCATTTCCTATTCTACTCACTGGCCCAGTCCCTAGCCCACTGAACTGAAGCTCAATGGCTGATTATGCCTTCCTAGCTAGTTTATGGCATTAGATATCGGTGTTGGTAATGAAACCTACCACATTACTAATGGAAATCCCTAGTGCGCCCTCCACAAAACCCCAGATACCCATCTGTATCTTTTTTAGAATATCTTGCACGGTGATCCTTTACCTGCTGCGATACCCTAAACTTATGCACAAACAATTGCCAACAGTCTTGCGGGACATATCCGCAGTTCATTAATTAATATTTCTTTTAATCAAATGAAGACATTGGGACGATGCTCAATATTTTTCTAGTTTTTAATTTTTTTAAATATTCCTGTGTGTTCTGTCCAGATAAATTAACCCTTTGAATTTTTACAAAAAATCGAATAGCCCGAAATATGAGCTATTATGCACCAAATTGAAGCTTTCGATGCCTTCATTACGGGAAAAAATAGTGTCTTGGGCGAGAAAGAAAACTTGGACGTGTCGTAATAACTGGATGAGGCAGATTTCCTTCATTTGGACTTCGGAAAGATATCGGGACGTGTACTCTTTGAATTTTTCTAAATAAGACGGATAGTCCGAAGCATGACCTATTATATATACATCAAATGGAAGCTTTTGAAGCGGAGAGGAGTGGAAAAGAGTACTTCTGGTGGAGAAGATACTTTTCAGAAGATATCCCAAGGAATTCTTCGAGTTTAGGAAGATTGTCTTTGCAAAATTCTTTGACGTGTGGTAACGACGAAATGAGGCGAATTTCGTGAATATGGACTCCAAAAACATATTTTGCTCGTTTAGAATTCTGTCACACTAAAGTTTTCAACAATTTTAAAGATATTTATGTTTTGATAATTTCTTAAAGAGATGTACTCCTTGAATTGTTATAAAAAAATCTGTTAATTCGATGTACGATTTATTATAATCAAATGGAAGCTTTCGACGCGAAGATTATTGAACAAATAGCGTTTATGGTGAGGGAAATAGTTTTAAGGAAATATGCAACGAAAAAGTAGGGGCTGCTTTTTTGGGAAAATTCTTGAACTTGCTCAAACGACTGAATCTAGCGGTTTTCGTCAGTGTTGCCCTCCAAAATATATTATGCCCCTTCAAAATACTGTGACACTAAAGTCTCAGACAATTTTAAACATATTTTTTGCTAATATTATATACCTATTTACCAAAACACCTCGAAACAAGTGTTTGAAATTGTCGAAATCTTTACTATAACGGTAAAAATTAATTCGTTTCACTTAATTCTAAACCACAGATATTTCTGCCTTCTTGGTACAAGGGTTTTCAAGTTTAATTCTGCCTGTTCCTTTTGCATGATTTTATTGCTTCTCGTTATCCAACCTTTTCCCAAATGTCTTCCGGCACCAACCAACCCAACTTCGGCCTTGGAGTAATACTTTGCAAGGAAGAATGGAATAAAATTTTAAATTATTACTTAAAACTGGTACCAATTGCTTCGTATTTGTATAAAGGATAACGGTAGGAAATTAGTTAGAATGGAGAAGTCGAAGTCTGGTTTTTGATTTAAGGTTTTGGTTTCGGGCTTTGGGTCTTTCAATAAATTACTATTTAGGCATTGAGGAGAAAAATATCAAAATTATTGTCTGAAAAATAGCCAAGCTACAGCAGCATATAAAAAGATATGTAGTACACTTCAACGAGATTTTGCATTATTAGCATTCTGAACTATCTCCATCCCAATAATCCTAGTCTAGACCAATCAAACCATTTAAAACGCATATTTGTCAGAGGCATTTGCGCAGATATAAATATTTTCTATTACCCTTCTGTTTCATCGGCGGACTAACAAAGCCTTTCAAAAAAGCAAAATAAGCGAGCAATCAACCGTTTAATGGAGCGTTTCAATAAACGATGTTTTAATATGGTTTATCCGTTGCGATTCCGCTTCGGAATAGGGACGAGGAAAAATGCGAGGCGAAACTAAACAAAACACGACGACGGCGACGCAACAAACAACGGCAAGAGCAAAACGAAAATCCGAATCGATTCCAGTTTTAATTGCATTTCTGTGTAACTGGTTTACTAGATTAAAAGTTGAATTCCGAGTTCTTTATGGTAATTAAGCGCGCGCGACGCAAGGGGCGAAGTCGGTGGAGTCACGACGAACGGTGGTGCGTTTCGCACCGGACTTTTATTAATTGTAATATAACATTACCGGTAAGCGGGGTTATATTTTATTCGGTCGCTAGGAACTCGCGCGATTTTATTAATGAAGCGTGTCTCCCGGCTGCAACGAAGATATAATATTTAAGCATGCACTCGCTTTATCATTCGACCGTTCTCCCCTCGCATTTACGAGCTGAAACGATTCCGAATGCAAACCATTTGCATTTGTGGCGAGCGTATTGCAGGTGAGTGTGAGGGGGATGTATATATAGAAAGGAAGAGGGACTTAGCGAGGGAAGTTTTCTACCTGGTAAATCGCTAATAACAGTGTAAATATAGAATATACTTGAATTAATGAGTGGTATGCAGGTAATCCTCATTATATTTACTGTATCTATAAAAAAGGTTCTAAAAGATCAAGGACTCGTTTTCTTACTGAAGACGCAGAACTTCCAAGTGTAGTATTTTAGGAAGGACTGGTCAGTGCTTTAGAAACGTTTTTAGCGTTAACAACTTTTAATTTTATTTCTAGGGCCTATTGTCTCCTGTGATTCACCTCAAGCAATAGCTGCCGGTCTAGTTTTCATAATGATCTAGGCAGAAAACTTCATCCGTAGTTTACTTCCAAAAATTTCGGGATGCATATGTTCCATTTCTTGATCTCGTATGTTTCAACGACAGGAACTTTACCAATGAGGTCGGTTTACTCGCCTTAATCTTGGGACATAATTATTCCAAAATCCATAAGTATTCGTAAAAGACTACATATGTACGTATCTGCGCTGTTCTCTTTCCACCGAGTTTAGTAAATTAATACACATATTGATAAAACACATTTATTTATTATTTTCATAGAGCTATTTCTTTTTTCAAGTTATTTTTGCATCCTTGAAAACGAATTTCCAAATAATTTTTTCCAATCTTCCAACGTTTTTGTTGTTGTTTATTCAATTTTGAAATACGTTTACCGCTTCTTCGATCGCTGTAAAGGAGAACCTCCGTAACGTATCCTGTACACGTGGCAATGCCAACCAATCATTAGCTGCCAGATCTGGGCCATATCCTCCAGTGCTACAGTGGAAACTTATCCAATAATTCCAAAAACGGTTGTTTGGTTTCATAGTTTTTCACCAATAACCTTTGTTGGCGGTGACTCGTTCACAAAGTCCCAAACTGCCAATCATTTCTGATTATCAGGATTATAGTACAGAGATATCCACAATTCCTGTCCACCACGTGACTATAAACTTAGGCAACCCAAATAACAGCGTTTGGTAGTATACTATTGCTTTATGTAAAATATTGCAGAAAGTGGCGTATCATAAAGTTTTAATTAGGGTGCCCATTGTTAAAATAAAATGAAATTGTTTTTATTTTTTTAATTTACTTTTGACTTAATGCTAGATAGATCGTAAGTTTTTATTCTATGCCTCTCAATTTGAGACAGATTTAAGTTTAATAATTGCGGCAATTTATTTATTTAGTTAGTCTAACTGTTGCTGTTATTACATTAAGAGTGACTTAAATAAATTCTATCAAATTACAATAAATGTTCAAAATGTTATCCGTTCTGTTCTATACATAATTGTATCCTCCTTTTTAAATTGTCAGATGCTTTTCTCAAACCTTCTACAGTGATACCTTCAATTGCATGTCGTATAGCTGTTTCCAGCTCATTAATGTTATGTAAGCGGTTGTCTATATACTTTGATTTTTAGATAACCAAAGAAGTAAAAATCTAGAGGTGTTAAATCCGGTGATCTTGCAGGCCATTTTCCATAACTAATAACAAAATCATCTTAAAATTGTTGTAGGTATTCCAATGTATAGAATGCGGTATGAGCTGTTCCATCTTGCTGAAAATATCATTCTGTCCATTCATCATCGTGCAACGTGTTCGATAAATTGGTGTAACATATTATTCCGATGTCTTTCAGCAATTACTGTATCATTAAAAATATAATCCCCCCCTCCCCCTCCCCTCCAATACATCGTCTTGATGATGCCACTTATAGACCAATTTTAATAAGGTGTAATTTTGATAAAATCATGTCGAGTTTCAGTTCCCCATGTTCTATAACTTTGGCTATTCACATAGCCTGATGAATAGAACCATGCCTCGTCTGACATAAATGTTTTGTCCAATACATCGTTATTGTTTAAATTTGTTGCTTCTTAGATGACCAAAGAAGTAAAATCTAGAGGTGTTAAATCCGGTGATCTTGCAGGCTATCCTCCATTACTAATAACACGATCATCATAAAATTGTCGTAGGTATCTCCATGTATCGAATGCAGTATGGGCTGTTGCTCCTCTTTGCTGAAAATATCCTTCCGTCAATTCATCATCGTGCAACTGTTCGATAAATGGGTGTAAAATATTATTCCGATGTCTTTCAGCAATTACTCTATCATTAAAAATATAGGCCCCACAATATATCGTCTTGATAATGCCACTTATATACCAATTTTAATAGGGTGTAATTTCGATAAAATCATGTCGACTTTTAGTTCCCCATGTTCTATATGGCTATTCACATAAATAGAACCATGCCTCGTCTGACATAAATGTTTTGTCCAATATATCGTTATTGTTTAAATTTTCAACAAAGCACTGACAAAATTGAATACGTTCTTGATGGTTTCGTGGATGAAATTGTTGTACCACTGACATTTTGTATGAATGTATATGCAAAATCCTCTTCAAAGCCTTTCAGCAGCTTCTATAAGAGATACCTGCAAAATAAGGAAAGATTAAATTCTTTTGTAAGTAATGAAGTACGTTATCATACCTGCCTGAGTAAATAACTTGGGTAGAGATTTTGTAGGACTTTGCTCCATTTAATATTGAATGTCATCAATAACATCTACACTTAATACAGTTGGCCGGCCAGTAGATTTCCCTTTGCAAATACAATGTTTACATTTAAAACGTTTCACAGGTCTATTCTTGTGGCGAGAATATGTTTTGTATGAAATATTTCCACGTATTGCTCAGTACAAGACTGCAGTGAGTATATCCAAGTCCCATTTTCATTCCGAGTACCGCTTCGAAAATGCGCGATCAGAATGAATGTGTCTTGCTCACTTGTAAACATTTTAAAATTTAACGGAAATAATTATTTTTATTCTATATGATATTCCACTTAACATGGCTGTGTACTGAAAAGTACGGTTCTGTTACTTTAAATGTATGATAAAGGTAATGGAGCGAAAACGTAAAGAATGGCAACAAAAATGGTGAATAACGATTGTTCGCCTATGTCAAATGCTAGTATAATCCTAGTGATATGCAAATACAATAAACCTATGAACACAAGAATCTCCAGATTTAAAAACATTACTGGTCACGTGGTGGACAATCATTCTCGATAAGTCTGTAGTATATCCATGTTTTATTATCTACCCCAGATGAGACGACCCATTATCAAAGCGATTTAGTACTTTCAAATGCTTGTGTAAAATGGTGCTAATTGCATTCACGCCTACCCTAGTCTGAGTACTCCTAATAATAACATGTCGGTCTCGTTCAGAACATGATTATGTTCCTTTTTCGAAAAGTGCGGTTTTCTGGGTTAGGGGCTTGAAGACATTTAAAGAAAGACGGTCCCATTGAAATTACTTGGCCCACCGCAATATGGTATCTAAAAACTGAACTTGTCATCAAGTACTCGATTGATTTGTTCCAAACATTTGTTTATGCCGCCAGATTTGAAATTGTAAAAAATTACAGCTCGACAATGCTGTTTGTTTACCTTCATGATTTCTCATGCAAGGAATCACTTTAAACATATGTAGACCCAAAATATTCAACTATATTGATGTATTTAACTGTCGCAGTCATTAAGCATATAAACAGCTAACTCAAATGTCAAACAAGATTGGTGATGAAAACTAATATGGCCCGCCAGAGAAGCAGTAAGGGAACATCCTTCATATACACAGAGTGCACCATGACATGTCTCTAAAAAATTATTCCCTGATTATTCATCTCGTCCTAGGATGAGGAAAATTGGGGTGTGCTAGTTTCTAGCTGGAGGTAAGGTCAAGACCAATGCGTTCCTAAATGCTCTTAAATTAATTACTGGTTTACTCTGTGCTTTACTGGTCTTTCTTTTGGGCTTTGATTTATAATGCGCACTCGTCGATTTACCAGAAAATTTTCTCGGTGTTTTCTCGTCCACCGCACAGTGACTAACGGAGCCACATCATAGTTAAGACCCTACTTAACCATCTGTAATCTACTAAATGTGTCCCCTTAAATACAAAATTTATAACACTTTCTCTAACTAATATTCTGCAAGCTTTTGCTTATCGTAATTTCAATCTCTAAAACGGCGAGCATACCGTATCGAGTTACGTAAAGATATTATCGAATTTGTCACCTCGGAAGATATGATATTTTAGCATGCATCCACTTTATCGTTCGTTAAGCTCTCCCTAGCTCGCGCCGCGCGACTGCGAAGCTTTCACGCCGACACGTAATTTGCATTCGGCCGCTGACGCACCCGGCTGAAACCTGAAAACCGTCACTGAAAAGTTCTAAAACGATTATTTCGTCTCTACCGGCGTATATATCGAAATGTAAATCTCCACCATGTAGAAGAGTTCGGATGCATCCGATGTGATTGATATACGTTGTACTCTAGTGAGCGAGCTTGGAACTTTTAACGAGTATTAGTTCCAACGGCCTGTCGATAGAGCGCAGCTTAGACGACTTCTTCGCCTGAGCTTTCGGTATGTAAAAGACGGCGAGAAAACTAAATTCGTTTAGGAACTTTTGTTAGCACTACAAGTTTGCTACTTTTACATCATATCATTTTTGTTCGGGCTTATTTGATGTAGATGTTCGAGGAATAACAGAAAAGTAAAAACGTGGAACGGATTGTTAACGAACTGTAGAGATTTGACGTAGTTTATTTGTGCTTCCGTCAAATAAAATTTTCAATGTTTAAATAGTTAATAAAGGAAGCTACTTGACATTTCGCTTCTATAGTGATACTGTGTACATTTAATCATAATTACCGTATTATTGTTTGGCCTTTAAGTGCAAATTCAAGATAGTGAACGAGAATTAAAAGGCCGAAAATGAAATCTGATACTAATACGTACATTTTCGCCCTGAATTGTAAACTGATGTTAAGAACCGAAGAGCGCAAGTCAAACGAAGAAGCCTAGTCTTTTTAACGGCAAGTAAGCACCTTGAAAACATAGTTACGTAATAGGGGAAGGCAGGTGTGGAACCATTGGAGCAATAAAAGAAGCAGAACTGCTTTACATTTTGGAAAAATAAATGTAAAGCAGATATGGCATAAGAACAAAATAGCACACTGTCTTTATTATTATTATTGTATTACATTATTGTACCTGGAAAGAAGATGGGGAACAGAAACATGGAGGGTAGCTAAATTTAATGGAGATGGAACATGAAAGATAAACAGCACATAAATACGACATGGCATCAAGTTAATAACGGCAAAATAATAAAGATGATAAATTAACAATGCATGGCGAAGTAAGAGGCTATAATTCGGCACAGTAAATGGAAAGGAAAAAATAACAAGGAATATTCGATAATAAGCTACTTACTAATTAACCCCGGATACATGTTTCTCTGGTAACCAAACCAGCGTCTTCGCCACGTATACCACATTAATTAATAATTATTCATTAATTATAATACACCACAGCGCTTGCATTATTGCCAAAGAATAGACAAGCTGTATGAAGTAAAGGAGATAACGTTAAGAGTTCAATAGAGAAAGTATGGGTGAGGCCGGATGCCCAGTACGGTAGAATGATGAGAAAAGATGAAGAATATATCTGCTTGGTATATAATTATCGTTGGTTAAAAAGTTAGTCAATCCAACTCAAGATCAATCAAACGGCGGCAATCAAAATTATTACAAGAACCTCTTTTTAAAGGGAGGATCCATTCCAAAATTCAAAATGCCCAAAGCTACATATACACTTTATTGCGACCAAGGTACCAACAAGCATTGCTTAATATTGTTGACTTCATCATCCCAAAACTCCTGAGCTTTTTCTTAAATGTGTGAAAAGGCAGCCACTGGATGAAGTTTCTCGGAGAAATTTTCGGAATATTTTTACTACTTGACTTGCAGTGTTGGCCCAAAAATTATTACGCGGGGCTTCAACTTTAATGATCACCAAGCCCTATTTGTTCTTAGATAACCAAGTTTTGTCGGAATGTGACGACATGCATTGACATTAATTGATCTTCAACGATCAAAAAATGGTAAACGCCAAACTAAGATTGTCTAATCTACAAAACTGTCCACAATTTCTCTTCAAAAGTGTGCTTCCTTAAAATTTAGAAGATGAATGCTGTCATTGCATCAATTGTAGTTGTTCGAAGAGAAATTGAGGGTTCATGTTTTTGTAATAGTATGTACAAATTATCATCGCCGTCAGTTTCTTATTGCCAGAAGGATATACATGTAAACTGTGACGACATGTTTTTCTACGCTGGACGCTGATTCATCTAGCCTAATTTCTGTTTATTTTCTGTTAGAAGTTTATAAACTATTGTATCTGAAACTTCAGAAAACTTCTTATAGATAATGGTGAAACCTTGGAACGTGCATTCTGAAAATTGTCTATCATCACCCTCGGCTGGCCACTACATCCTCCATCATAAATATTTGCCACACTTTCCATTCGTTCAAGTAAAGGGCATGATGTAGTGGATAATATAGAATTCCTTTTGTTTATTTTAAGATCACTGCCACCCTGATTTAATTCATTCCACCCCTAAGAGATTGTTTCTTATCCACGTCATTTTCGTGCATTACATTCCAATTAACCGTTCAGTCCATCAACTTGTCAAACTGTCACCTCACCTGTTACGTTTCCCCATCGCCGGGTTCCGTTTATCCAGACCAAAATTTCATAATACGAAGTGGAGAAGTACATAGCAATACGGGGCCAGAAATGGGGTGCACGCCGACTAAGTTCTTGTCTACGCTTCTCCCGTTATGTTGACTGCGGCGTCGAAGACGGTAGCGGGAACGATGGGTTCAGTAATTATGTTCAGTGTGCCGAATGATTCTGTAATCACGGTTCTCGTTGAGGAATCTCGACCCTTCAGTCGGATGCCTCGTGAACCCCTTCGCCCATAATCGGTGAGAAATAATGAAATTCTTAGACGCAATCACCGTCGTTGCAATTTAAAAGTCTCAGATGCATTTAATCCACGCGATGCCCCAGACTGAGGCCTAACCGTGATGGACAATAAACTTCTTCAATTCCGGTATTGTAATTTAAAGTTTTCTCTTAGAAACGCAATTAAGAAGGAAGGAGAAGAATTAAGCTGCGGGTTTCGTGAATTGCATAAGAAAGACGTTTTGGAAGGGAATTCGTTATTCGTCATTTTGGGAATTGAGAGTCCCCATTCTAAATTCTTTAAACATGAATAAAACGTTCAGAGAAATTAGAATAGTTAATTTGAAAATTTAAATTCGTTGGAAGTCAACCTCAGCAATAGCTGAAATGAGTTTAGATGCCACACCGTTGCTTGCATATATCCATCATTTCGTTCCTAAAATAGTTTTCGAAAATCACAGATTTCCGCGTTGAAATATTCACTCTCTAAACTTCATCCGTAGTTTCTATATTTCCACAACGTGTGAACAATATGCTGATGATATATTTTCGCGTCCAACATCACCATCTACAAAAAGACAGACGCATCGTCAATCTCAGTTATGTCAAAGCACTGCTCAAATCTCTGCCATCATCGGAGGATGTGATGACGTTATGGATGAAAGAACGCGATTCAGCGATTGTCGGAATAAGACCCGCGATTCGACGTGCCTAAATATGCCCACTTTCCGCATTTCTTCTTTCGTTTTGTTAACGTAGAACGGCATTTGTTTCGAAATGAAAATAACGAAGCGGCGTATCCTATTTCGGCCTCTTTCTCCGGCGATATTAGATTTTTTACATTTACGATTCCGTATACATTCGAATCCGGGTTAGGCGGAGCGAGGTATACATGCATACCCTGTAAACAGGGACGATCACTCCATTTCGGATGTATTCTTTACCGATATATACGACCCTACATCTATATTCATACATAAACAACGTAATGTGTATTCGTCTTTTATGTTTTAAAAAATACGAGGTGATTTTTAATAATTCAGGAGGTATTACAGAGTGAAAACAAATGGGAATAGCAGCGAAAATAATATATGGATGGAAGTACCTGTGAAGCTTAGCGCGTATGTGTATGTTGGTTGTATACCTGAAATCTTGACTAAATTTAGAAACATTAAAATAATGCATAGTGTACAAGATATGTTCTTATAACATAAAAAATATCTAAAATTCGATATAATAATAATGATAATAATAATAATAACGTTTAATTTCCAAACAAGTACAACAACCCAATTACAGGAAAAACAAAACAAGAATAACAAACAACTAAAATTAATTAGCTACTGGAAATAGAAAACATAAGTAAGAATCAACAACTTAAACCTAATGCGCTACCAATTTCCCTTCTGCTAATGAGGGAATCAAAACTATGTTGGTTTAATAACTCGTCATACGAGCAACCGGGTGCAGGATAAGCACCAGTAATTTTAAAAGTTAAAAAGCTCAGGAAACGTTGTTGAACCCGCTCAACACAAAGCTGTTGAGACAAGTACAAAGAATGCCAAACAACAGATCCATACTCTAATTTACTCGCCACAAATGCATAGTACAGCGTTTGCAATACGAAGACATCATTAAAATACTTAGAAGTTCTGATAGTAGAACCTAAACGTGTAGAGTAGTAACCTGTAAAGAAAACAAGTGGATTCAATATGATCCGTAAACGACCAATTGCAAACAAATATGAAGTCAAGGTCTTTAACACTGTCTGCACTATTAAGTGTGTGGTCCTCCATCACATATAACTTTTCAAGATTGAATTTTCGGTAAAACCTCACAGTGAGACATTTGTCAAAATTGAGCTGAACTTTGTTGACTTCCTACCATCCCACTGGAGAATTTATGGCTTATTGCAATCTATCAGCATCAACCAGGTTAGATACTCGGGCAAACAATTTGACGTCATCAGCTTATGCAAGTGAATGGCAAGGTAAGGAAGGTAGAAGATAATTAACAAACAAGACGAATAACAGAGGTCCGATATTCGAGCCAGAACACCAGAAATGGAATAGAAATCGTAGGACCTGGGTCTATTATAAAAAAAAGTAGTTGCATCTGTATGTAAGGTATGACGACACTAAGTTAACCAAGGAAGGCGCAACACCAAGTGCGTCTAATTTCTTTTACAAAAATTTGTGATTTATCGAATCCAATCGCCTAGAAAAGTCTGGGTATATAACATCAACTTGATCTCGATCATCCACAACTTCACTGACAGACTGAGAAAATATTGCAAGAATGGTAATGTTGGAGCAACCAGGGACAAAACCATGCTGTTTAGGTGAAATGTACGGCTTGAAATTTGGATATGTTGTCGCTTGCAAGACTTGTTCAAAAATTTTGGAGAAGTTAGATAAGATAGCTATAGGTCTGCAATTATAAGCAGAATGTATCAAAAGAAGTGGTTAAGTGGTTATATGGTGGACATCATACATTAGGCAGCTGTCAGTATTACCCCTTGTTCACAATCTATACAGATACTCAATTTACTGGGACAGAAGCTGGGTCTAAACATCTGAAATGTGTCTTTCGGCATCGTAGTCGAGTCCTTACCCCGTTGATCACATGAGCCTAATCCTCGTGTACCTGTTTGGACAACTATAGCCCCATATCAATTTTGTTCAATTTTGTGCTATTTTACCAGTTTCCGTTAGTGTCATTTACCCTTGTATTTACCACAGCACTAAATCCTACATTTCACCGAATCAACATGGCTTCGTCAGTGGAACATCTACGGTTAGGAATATTTTGTCGGCCTGTCAATTTATTAGCGAACAGCTTGATAGTCGTGGCCAAGTTGACATGATTTATACTGATACATAATTGATCATGGAATCTTGATGAATAAATTATATCGGAGTTCGGATTAAGTTGTTCCTTGTTGTTACCTACTTCTAAAATCTTATTTAACAAGAAGATCTAGCTTTTAGTCTATAGTGGATATAAATCTCTGCAAACCATGCCTGTACCTCGTGTTCCGCAAGGATCGTATTTGGAACCTCTTCTATTCGTTCTTTTTCTATATGACTTATTTATTTCTTTTGCTTGACTTTTGCTTGTATTCGTTTACGCAGATGATTTAAAGAATTATTCGTCCATTGGGACGATGATGCGCTTCAATTACAACATAATCTGAATATGATTGCTCATTGGTTTTCTACTTGCAAATTAAAATTAAATATTAAGAAATGTTGTTGCATCTCTTACATGAAGAAACTTAACTTCATTGAATCGAGTTACGTCATCCACAACGCAGCTTTAACCCACTAGGGCCCGAGCTGTGTTCTCGTTAAGCTAGGATGATGAACTTTTGAAATTATTATATTTTTGCCTGTTCATGAAGGGAACAAAATTTCAGATAAATAGGATAAGTGGGTGCCCAGATATCCCACGTTGCGAAAACACAACGCTGGACCTTAACGATATAGTAATTTAACACATTTGTAAAGTTTTCCTAATTAGTATTTTTTATTGAAGTCTTAAGAAAAATTATAATGTATACATGTATATATGTAATGAATTTTATTCATGATAAGCTACAAAGCACTTTCGATGAACTGCTAAATCACATTTATGGTAATACATTTATAAATTGTTTGACTGCTACATTGCCTACATCGCAATCGTTTGTCTTGGCGAACAAGTTTATGATCTATGCGATCAGGTCGAATAACTGAAGCAGCAACACTAGCGCAGGGAGCACTTATTCGCTCAATGTTTTCTGTTCTCAGCATACATTCCATGATAAAGATCCTGAAATCCAGTTGTGACATTACAGCTTGTTTGTCGTGTTTTTTCAGTAGGCGACTTTGAAAATTCATTATCACTAAGACGCTTAGACCACTTCACTGATAATGGAATTTGTTGCACTTCAGGTGCATTTTGTTCATCTACATTACAGCTATATGACAGTTCCATGTCACCTGCGATTTCAGCTGTAAGTGCTTCTAAATTATTTAAAACTTGTTCGTTTTCATCAATGTCTTCTGTATGACTTATATCATCCACTCTTGATGGAGGCAAAATATATACATCTATTTCGCTAGCATTTTTAAAATCAACTTCATCCTCATCGGAGCTTTCATTTAAAATATCGTTAATCTCTTTCAAATTCAAAAACTTTTTAGTTTATAATCACTCCACCGCACTTAGAATCAGTTTACCGGCTGATCATCATAAAATAATTTTCTTACCAGTTGTAGTTATTTCTAACTACAATAAGCTCATTCATATGTAGAATACCGTTCCTTACATGGGACAGTATGACGCCCTTCAATTCCAAAACACTTTGGTATGTATGTTTGGTTTACTTACTTGACAAATTTATACATTTATATATCATTAAGGCCCAGCGTTGCGTTTTCGCATCATACATACTGTCAGTAATAAAAAGTCTAGTAAATGGATAGAAAAGTTGGATTATACAATAGGTATTACAATATGCAAGTGTTAGCTATCTCTACCAAAAGTTACCGATTGATGTATCATATATTACTACACTTTCAAATTTTTTGTAAAAACACCCAAAAATTATGAAAAATTAGAAATTTATTATAATTTCTTTTATCAGAAAAACCAATGTATTATACAAATCTTGAAATACGCCTATTAGATATGATATTAGTGTTTATTTCCTTATGTCTTGTTTGTTTATAGACTAATCTGAAGAAGTCTGAGAGAAGGTTAAAGTGTACGTTGCGAAAACGCAATGGGTTAACCAAAGGCAATAATGTGAAGGATCTTGGTATTTTGTTTGATTCTCGTTTAAGTTTTGTTTCTCGTATTAAAAGACGTCTATCTAGAACTCTGGTTTTTGTATTGGACACCGGCAAATCCTTCAATTCTTTATTTCTGCTTTGTTATCAGTAAAGTAGAGTATGCTTCACTTGTCTGGTTGCCTCATTATCTTCATCAGCAACTATCCATCGATAAGATACAACGTCGCCTTCTGAAATACTAATCTTTAAAAGTTGGTGGTAATATTGATTATGGTTCGTTACTAAGAAGATATGGTATACAATTTTGAAGTATCGTCGGGAAATTCTTAGAGCAAGATTTATGTTTTATTAATGGTTCGATTGGCTCTCCCCTTTTTCCTGTACCAATTTTGTTGCCCCTTGTTCATCCTCCTAATCTACTTTTGCTTTACCTTTTTCTAGAATCAACTTATTACATAGCTCTCCACTTATATCGATGTACCATATAACATATTCTTATTATGAAGATATCTTTTTTAATTCAATTGGTAAATTTTGTTAATTTGTTTCATTCTTGATTTTTTTTATTTCACATTTCATTTTTTGAATTGTTTCCATTTTATTTAAGTTGTTCTCTAATTTGAATACCACCGTTGTATATTATTATTGTTAAATTATTATTATTATTATTACAATTTAGAGCGGCGGAAATAAATAAAATGAGTGATGACAATAAAATTGTTGCAGTGCGTTTTCGAAGTTGTCCAAACTGCTACGGGACGAAAACCGTTTCGTTCGAATTCATTTAATACCATAAGCTTTCTGCAGGTTTTTGCTTTCCTAGAACGATCGATACTAACTTTAGTTTCGGTTACCACTCTTTACAACTCTTTCAGTACACTCACTCCAAACCGGAATTAATTATAACTTACAGCAACTGAAATAAATCAGAGGCATACTCGTATATCCGAAGCGTGTTTAATTGACAGAAAACTATTTAGTCTGAAACTTTTCGAGAACTAATCTCTAATCTTTTCATCCGGACGGCTTTGGTATTCAAAAGATTACCTAATTAAGAGGACCGAGTCTCGACTAACTGCTGGAAATGATTTTATTGCCCGATATATATAATACGGGAGGAGTGTAGAAGAACAAGAAGCAGCGGCGGGCGGCAGTAACAGAAAGACTTTCCTCGGGTACCGTTCGTTCAGTCAAAATTCCGCCGCGCCGAATCTACATTTTAATTTAAGCTCCGCAAGCCTCAATTAAAGCATTCGGCGTTTAATTTTACTATTATTATCTTCGAAATTAGTCGGGAGAATTTCGTCGCCGAAGATGAAAAGGGGGACGGACAGAGGCGGAAAAGACGAACGGGATTTCCTCGAATTAAATAAATATGATTATTGCTAAATGGGATATTACTTTCTATATTTAATTAATCTGACGAAATCGACGAGGGGAAAGTTTTAATTAATTCTCCGCTTATATTTATGTCTCTACGAATGCGTTCATTAAGATTGAACTTTTAAAGATGTAAATCTAAAGAAAAAAGTGTTACTTATATTAAGTAGTTTTTTCTTCAATATCATAGCTGAAAACGAATCGATATTAACTTACACTTCACAAAATATTGATTAAAACTACGTTTCAATTCAGTCTCCCGTACAGAATTTCCTCCAATACGCTCGTATAGTTAATGATATCTTCGTGCTACTACGGGAGTACATGATATTCCTTTGATCTATTCAGTTGAAAAATATCTATCAACAAATTTAATCAAGGAGCGACTTAGAAAGTCCTTCGCTATTTTCTCTTAAAGCTGGAAAAGCTGTATAAAAGCTCAAACGCAATGGGCGTCGAAGACGCGAAATGAATTTCTAGCGTAGGCGATTTTTAATTTCGTTACAGTTCGAGGAAGATCTAGTAGAATCTAGCTTGATTGAAAATTAATTTTTTATCGTCGACTTGATTTAACAAGTTCGTCACCTAAAACCATCGAACGTTGACGGATAAAATTCTCCTCGAATCTTTATCGAAATCTCGAACAGCTTTTTACACTCAGACGGTGTAGCGATTGAGTGAATGCGGCCTCTTCGACATTATCTTATTTAAATCGGCAGTTCTGGAAACTTACTGCCTTCGCTAAGAAAGCTGAATGACCTCCAGTCAATTTATAACCCGGTTTGAGTGACCGTTGGGATTGCAACGACGAACACATACACGTCCCTAAATAATGGATTTCTGCATGGCCGGACACTATTGACTAAATTGATCTTTTTCTTTAAAGAGGTAATTTGTCTACGGGAAGTTTTTAACATAAAGGGAAATAAAACTATAGTAGTTCGAGTATTTTCAACAAAATTTCATCGACATCATCTGACAAATTTCTTTATTTCCTTAATTGCTTTTGAAACAGTCTACTATCCCAATGCAGTTCAAGTTATTCAAATTGTAAATTCATCACATGGAAATGAAATCCAATACAGAATCCCACGACGATCTTCTTGTTGAACATTTTTATTTTATATCTCATACAGAGACGACGCGAATTGAATCGAGGAACTCGCATCCATACATACATACATACAATGTGTCCACATGTGGGCGCTTTGGTAAACTTTATTTTCTTCGGGCATTAACTCGACGACAATTGTAGCAGTGCACCACTCGTATTAGATTTGCCTTATTCATGGTATCTCCGCGGTACAGCTCCTTCCGAGCCGACTGGATGCGAGTTTTCAAAACATAAACTTTATGACTTTGTCATTTAATAGAATTTTAGATTGCATAACGTAATAAAATATTCTCGTGCTTTTTATTTTGGATGCCGGCGCACGCAAGGCCGAACGAGATAAGTTACATGAACGAACGAACGAACGGGAAGACCTTTCAGTTATTGCGATGCATTTTCGTAAATAATATGCAACGAAATGGGCTGGTTTTATTCGCCATAAACTGATATAAATCGCATATTACCAGCGTATACAGCGTTGCTATGCTCGCTAGGGCGCTAAATTATTTGAAAATAACTTTTCATAGGAAATTACAAAAGTGTCGCTGTATGCGGTAAGAGCTACATTCACTCGGCAATAATATTGGAAAATTGCATAATGCTCGAATGCTCTCGAGCGGCTGAAAGTTCTTTTACAAATTGTAGAAGTGACTAGCAAGTGCTTCAAATATCTTTCTCTATGTTAATTCCACTTTTCGATTCACTTTACTTACTTATTAACTAATCAAATATTTTCCTTTATACTCTATAAATATCCCCAAATGCTTACTCATTACAAAGTTGTGATTCTCAGTGACTAAAGCTAAAGATGAGAGCGATGGTAAGTGAACATTGCAAAAAGTTTATAATATTTGCGTTCTACATTTTCAAATTTTGGGATTTTTTCGATTTGAAGAACTGTTTCTAGGGGTCTTATGGACCTAACGCATATGTACACCTGTGATTGGCATTTAACCTTCCCTAATTTGTCCGTATTCCACCCATTTGCATCCTTTAACTTTGTAGCGTGCCCTTATCCCGTTTACTTCTTTTGGGTTGGTTCTTGCACCACCAACTCCGAGTCCGAGTCAAGCCGTCACGTATACTCTACTTTTACTTCCATCTTTGAGGTTATGGGCTAGCGTTGGCTTTCATTGTGTTTTCGGGTTAATGGATTTTACTTTGGTTCTTTTAGCTTCGATGAATCACTTGGGTTGTCGGATTCACATCGTAAATTTGCTAGAAAGATTTCATTACCGGGAAAGGGGGTAATTGTTACGACCACTTTGTCACAGTGTTCCGGTATTGTTGTAATTTTGACCTCTCGTTCCACTTCTGATATGTATATGGCGCCCCGCCCCGCCCCAGCCGCCTTCGTAGGTTTTTAACTGGTCGTTTTCCGTGAATAAGTGGTTCCAGTTTCGCTTTAAAGTCTCGTTTGTCGAGGATATGCATGCGAACTCGACTCTGGCAAGTTTAATATTATCTATGTGTGTATTTGGGAGTTACGCTTCCCCAAGTTGACTGTTCAAACTACCGGCCACGTTGTCCGCTTGCATTTCCCCCTGTTGGAGCTGAGTTTTCGCTGTTTATTCATTACGATGCCGTTATTTTCTCTTTCACGTTATTGTACGGGACTAGTATAGGACTAGTATAGGACTTAGTATATGCTAGTAGACAACTAGGATTTATTATTTTAACATCTGAGAACTTTACGAATATCTAAGAATTATCGTTGGAGCTAGAACGCGATTTAGTCTTCAGTTTGCTGTGTGCGACTGGATTTCCAACATTTTCACACCAAGTGCGACGAAACCCATCATCTTTGACAGCTTTCGCCTCGACAATGTCGTACGAGAATTAACAACCGGAAACACGTCACGCTAAGTACCGCCTTTATTTTGTTGTTGTCTCGTTGATTCACTAGAGTTATTTAATTAATTTAGCTTTAGTAAGTCGGAAATTTGTGTTCAAGTAAAAAGGGGTTTCTTCCTTTTGCTATATTATAGTTAACGATTAAGTCAGATATTTGCTGAACGAAAAATTCAATCCTGTTTAGTATTTCAAAAGGGGGGAGGAGGCACGGTTACTTGTTACTTGCACGTACTTTTCTAATTACCTTCTGTTTAGTTATTTGGAAATAGAGTTTTTGGGCACCCTTGTTGATCGCTTCACGACCGAATAGAAGAATCAGTAACGTAGACGGTTCCGATAACCTTGTCTCATTTACCAAAGAAGCTGGAGGGTCCCTCTGACTTCAGAAACTTAGATGCGATCCAGTGTTAAAATAGGAGAGTGGGGCCTAGTTACTAATAAATTCTCGAACTTGAACCTACGTCGTTTCCATTGAGCTAGTACGGCCTGGATCTCCATCTTCATAACCAATTAAGTGGGTTATTCGAATGGTAACGACACTATGTCCGTATCGGTCACGTTTCCGGCTTTTCCTTTTATTACTACCGTTTTACCAAAAGTTTTGGAGTCACTAATACCCTTTCGTATTTGTGGTCATTCACTGTCGATTTCCTATTCATGATAATCTTATTCTATTAGCTGAGAATAAAACTGTTTGCTTTGTCTTCGATTTCTACATACTGGAAATGTATACAGGCAGATCTCCCATCTTATCTACGTGATTTCCATTCTTCTCTTGTTTTATTGCAGACTCCTGACACTTTCTTTAGGATTTTCATTTTTATCATGTTTACTTCCTGTTTTATCCTCGTTGTTTGCACACGTGTTTATACGACATGAGTTAGTACTGGGCGGACCTGAGCTCTGTAGATTCTCAAGTTGCTTCGCAAATTCTCACATTGCTTTTTCTACTCATAGTTTTGTCGTACGATACTGTTAGCCCCATAAACCTTCATAGAATGCAGGGGTTAATTCGTGGGTCTTCATACTCTGTTGGTCAAAAAACTGTGCGCTTATCAGACATATCGTTCGCAGTTGCAGTTAGCTGAATTGATGTGGTAGGATTAAAGACCAATTTAATCCAATTTTGTAAATTGTTCTTAGAGGATGTTAATAAGCCTAAGAAAAGTGCCCCAAATTAAAATAAAATAGAGGAAAAGTCATCGAGATTTACGAGTGACACTTTCGTTTCCTTTTCCTTACTCCATTGAGGATGATGCCCAATATATAAGAAGGGGGATAAACAGAGATGTGAAAACTACAGAGGCATTGCATTGCTGGAAACAACTTATAAAATATTGGCACAGATTTTGCGTTCAAGATTAAACGAAGTTATGCAAAATACTGTAGGAGAGTACCAAGCAGGATTTAGGAGAAATAGATCAGTAATGGATCAAATTTTTACATTTAAGGAAATACAAGCAAGCTGTTATGAATATAAAACTGCGTTATATGTGCTCTTCCTAGACTATAAGCAGGCGTATGACCGGATCCGGAGGAAGCAAGTGTATCAGGCTTTGGAGGAGTTGAGGGTACCTAGCAAACTGATAAGTTTAGTCAAAGCGACTTTAAAACAAACAAAAAATCAAATTCTATGGAAGGGGAAAGGTCTAGCGAATTCACAGTAGAGCAGGGACTGAGACAAGGAGATCCAATGTCAACAACAATATTTAACCTAGTTCTGGAGGCTGTAATAAGAAAAAGTGGGATTAAGATGGATGAAACAATAATGAAAAATGATCACCAATGCATAGCATTTGCAGACGACCTAGCTATAGTAGCGAAAACAAAAAGGGAAGTACAAAGAACCATAAGAAAAATAGTAAATGTATCCAAGAGTTATGGACTGGAAATTAATCAAAGTAAAACAAAATACATGATAATGGGGGACACACAGAATGATATGGATACACAATTAATAGTGCAAACAAAAGAAAAATGTCTTACCTTCGAAAGAGTGGACGAATTTATTTACCTAGGTGTGAAGGTTAAGGAAAACGGCCAGGAAGGATCGGAGATAGAGGCTCGGATAACAAAGGGAAGTATGAAATTCGGGATGTTAAGACCACTAATGAAATCAAAATTTGTATCAAGCAGAACTAAGGAGAGAATATACAAAACGGTAATTAGGCCAACAGTTACGTATGCGTGCGAGGCATGGGTTCTAAAGAAGGAGGATGAGGGAAAGCTGGAAAGATGGGAGAGAAGAATTCTCAGAGCTATATACGGAGGAATAAACACGAAGGACGGATGGCGGCGAAGGACAAACGAAGAGGTGAAGAGTATATTCAATGAACCTAGGATAACAACAGTGGCTAGAGCACAACGCATAAGATGGCTAGGCCATGTCCAAAGACTTAATAAGGATAGAATGCCTAAAATGGTGTTAAGCAGAAAACCAGTTGGGAAAAAAAGGAGGGCAGGCCTCGCAAGAGATGGTTCAACAGCGTCGAAGAAGATATGCAGAAGATCAGCGTTGGGGACTGGGGAGAAAGAGCAAGGGATAGGGTAATATGGAAAAAAATAGTAGAAGAAGTCTTAGAAAAGTTGTAGCTATTTTGTTAAGTTAGGCTAGAACTATGATTAATTTTAATAGCTGTAAAACTGTGTAGCACATGCCCAAAGTTTGCAAGGCCTGTTGAGCATTATTAATAATAAATTGAGGATGACAACTTCTTTTCCGCAATACGTATTTCTAAATTTCCATGGAATGAGGATAAAAGTTATCTTACTTAAATTCATTATAAGCCGTCGATATTCCTACTGTTCTTTGTTACCGTTAGAATGACATCTTATCTGTAAATTGTTGTTGGATGTGGATATTACATCAATTAAGTAAATATGCATAAAAAGATAAACTCCTACAAATGCTACAATCGTAAATCGTAACAATCAAATATAAATACTCTTATCACGTAGGATAAAACATCCTACTTATCTATTACAGTACAATACCGGTAATTCATAAAAGCGACGTTATTCTATGCATGCATTAGATACATTTGTCCCGACAGAAGCGACAGCGATATACAATAGATCCCCGATACGTGTACATTGTACATATGTACATACATACGCCTGGTAGTTGCTGCTTTACCGTAGATATACACATACACATACACACAACATATTCATGGTGCCTACTATACCACCGCGGTGGTCCTTACACAACATAAAGCATTATCCGTAGTAATAGTAGTAGCGGAGGCCGTGTATGACGATATTGATAAGACGTTCGGGATCCCAAGAGAGGTCACGATAGAAACGACAGCAGCCTTTGACCCGCGCTTCTTCCTTTGCTATGTAAATGCTGACGCTGATATATTCCCCGCTTCCTTTCTTTCATTCTCCGTGCCATATGCATACCTCTACGCGGATGTGCGCTGCCGAGCCATGTAATCTATCTAGAAGGAATGTTGTTGAAAATGAAAGAAAGAAAGGAACTCGAGAAAATTTGAGTTTCCTAATGAGTTAATTAATTATCTTTGCTACTTGGAGACACTTATATATACGTACTAGCAAAACAACTTGAATTGCCAGTTCAACACTTTTCGGAAAAGATCTTTTATAGTGCTCTAGCAGTTTTATACAAGAACCATTGGAACAATTATCGAAACAATGCTTGCAGGTTATTCCAATTTGCAATCATTAACAAAAGTTTGTTAAAATGTCACCCTTTTAATGATTTCTTTTTCAATCAACCGCAAATTCTTGGAAGAAATGTTAGAAATTGCTTATTAAGTTTTTCATGTTCCCTTCTTACCTCTTCAATGTTGCAAAACTGGATCCTTTCTTAGAACCTAATTTTCAAAAATAAATGATAGATGAAGGTCGTAATACATAAGGTGGTACGTGGAATGTTCTCAAAATCGCATTTCCAGTTCTAGCTGTCAGTTTTAATAAAGTTCATCCTCAGGTTATTTTGAGTAAGTAGATTCCCTTTCCTTTACTCAACCGCACCCCTTGACAGTGGAAAAGCTATCTCAAAACTTCAGCTGTTTTTCCTCGAACTTCTTGGAAGAAACCGCTAAATATAATACTAATAACAATAATAACGAAAACGTTATTGTCATGTAATTCAGAGAGTATCAGCATTGTCATACAAATAGGTTACAGAAAATATATACATATAGGGAAACTAGTTTCAAAATGATACTTGTGAGAGTCAAAATTACAAATGAATAAAAAAGTAGAACAACTACATAACTCTCCAATGAACGACCTATCATTGAGGTTCGTTTGTTAGGCAACTCTCACAGAAAGTTATGTAATGGCGAAGGTCGATTCTTTGTCTGATTCTTTTCTATAGTTCCTGCAACCATCAGCTTAATTGGGATTAACGCATTTCTTTCCATACGCCATCTTTCCGTGTTCAAGTGTTCTTTGGTGTCCCTTACCTTCTGTTCGTCGTTTATCAGTCTTATCGTCTACAGACCTCTAAACCGATCAATGCTTTTTGTATATCATTTCTCTTATACCGTGAGGTGTCGGGATAGCACTCTATATGTTGTGCACAAACTTGCGCTATTCTTTTTGTCCATTGCCAAAGCTTTTGCTTCACTCCATCTCAAATTCTTCTTTTGCAGTATTTTTGTGATCACTTTGTTCCACTTCTGCATCTCCGATGCAAAGTTCTTGCTTCCCATATTTTCTAACTGGCCTATAACTATCTAGTCTATGTAAATGATGCCATCATCCTAATTGTCGTAATTCGACTATTTCCAAAGCCGGTACAACTTTCAAATCTTCTCTTATTTGTTTGTTTCTAATTCGGTCTCTTCTTGGTACGCCATTAACATCACGTAGATACATCATTTTCACCGCCTGGGCTCTGCTTTCAATGATGTTTGAGAGGGTCCACGTTTCACTGCCAAAGAGCAAGCATTTTCGTCTTCATGGATACTTCTTTTTTCAACAATTGACATACACATGCTGTAATATACTTTTGAAGCTGTCTTTGTACGCTGTTTAATGTCTTTTTCTTGATTCCCTTTGCTGCGAATTATTACTCCTAAGTACTTACATTCTTTAACTTGCTCTATTTCCTTTTCACCTATTCTTATCTGGATTTCCTTGCTTTCATTGTATGTTATTTCCATTACTTTAGTTTTACGGGTATTTATCGTTCTTATTATACAGCGCTTCTTTCCATATAGTAACGTTACGTTGTAGGTCCTTCTCATTGCTAGGAAATATAACTACATCATCTGCGAAAGCGCATTCTGATATACCTACTGCCTGTAAATTTTTATAGCCTACCCACCTTCTTTGTTTTTGTAGCATTTTGTTTAATTATGTCGTTCATTAAAATTACAAAGAGAATAGGGCTCAAAACTCTTCCCTGTCGCAGTCCATCTTTTACCTCAAATTCATCGGACTCCATATTTTGGGTTCTAACATAGTTTATGCTACGTTTTTTTATCCAATTTATAAATATGAATTCAGTACTGTAATTGCTAATGCTTCTACCATTTCGTTCTAGGGCGAAAAATGTGTGCCTGTATTTAAGTTTTCCAAGATATACTCCCATTTATTAATTTGTGCTCTACCTAAAACTTTATCATCCTTTTCCATTTTTGTTAATTCTTCCTCCTTCCTATTCACTGATACATTCATGATAATTCTGATTACCTATTGCACTCCTTGTAGCACTACCTGATTAAAGCTTCAAACACAGAAGGGATTTGTTTTCAATACTATTTTTAACAATTGGTTTCTTGACACTATAAAACATCGGTAGACTCCTCAGGACACAATTGTTTAGTAATAAAATTCGGTGACACGTGTTTAGCTAGCGCAAGGCGAGCATTACCAAAACCGTAAAACCGAAATCGGCAAATTATATATATGTATGTACTTTTGTATTTTCTTAGACCAATAAACATGTAACTTTACTGCACCTGCACTGTCCAATTTCCTAAACGTTGTTTTTCCAAAATTTATAAAGGTTAGTGTTTCGAAAAATTGTACAGTGATGGTGGCGTAGACTTGCATGTTTAGTACTTTAAGAAAATAGAAAATTCGTTCACTTCGACTTTACGGTTACGGTAATGCCTAGCTCATGCTAGCGAAGCACGTGTCATCAAATTTTATTAAACAATTATGTGGTGAGGATTTTACCGGTGGAATGTAATGTCAGTAAATACACCACAGTCCTTGCAATCACTATCACTAGGTTTCTTGGCTTTGCTGTCTACGCATGCCCAACCAAACCCTCACCTCGACAAAAAATGTGGATTTTAGGGTACAGATCGTTTGCCAATAAATCAAATAATTCATTATCAATCTCTCCCAGAATGCTTTAATAAATGTTCTACTACAATATTTTGGGTCTTTTTACTATACAGTTCAAATACTACAGTAGTGCATACTTTCGTTACAGCTAGTTTTTCATACCACATTTGATTAGGAATGTGCCTGTAAATATCGATTCTTCCAGAAATATTTTCAATGCTACAATGCAATTTGGACGATTTGAGAGTTTGTGTAACAACATTTTGGTCTATAATTGAAGTATGTACTAAAATTTTGCTTTTCTTGTCCTCATCCCCCACGGAGGTATTCTGCTTGTGCTTTCAGCTTTACAGACACCCTCCGCCTTCAAGTTCGATTCTCGGACCGCACTCGTCACGACTGGACAAACCGAGTACCTTTAATACCAGAGACCTACGCCGGTCTATAGCTGGCTACTGGTGCTTTGGGTTCCATTAACTTTCTGAAGAATTTGGTTGAATAATTTTTTCGATCGAACAGGAAGCTGTACGGATATGCTTGGCGGTGATGTTTTATACTCAAATGAACAGGCAAAGGGAAGTAAGAGGGTGTATGAAATTAATCTTTCGAATATGTGTATCTATACTAGATATCATATACTTTTCATGATGGTTTGTCCGTTAGGAGTCGGTAAACCATCTAAAAGAACGAATTTACATCGCAAGAAAACTGCTAAACTTGTTATCCTGATCATTTTGAAACCTAGCGTATAGTTAGGGACCCTGATAGCTATCAATAAGTAAATTAAACGATAATGAAATATCACATACCTACATATACGTATGTATTTTGCATAAGGAGTGTTTCAGTGCCACACAGCCCAAAGACAACTCACTTTACATTTCTCTGCATTGCAAAGTCATCTTTCCTGTATATACATACATACATTCGCACATGCATTCACTTCTCACAAGCAAAGCGTCAATGGAATACATTATTATTTCAAGTGCAGATACACACACACGTTGGCGCTGCTTTATTGGATATAGCTAGATAAGTTTACGCCTGATTTATGTCCACGGAGACGGCGGGTCTCTCTAAAAATAATGATGTAACACCGCTTGATTTATGACCGATTTTGCTACTTTGAAGCCGGGCAACATGTGCTGCTGCAACTCTGTATTCGCGCAGTAACGAATCTGTTACGGGAAACGTGTCTGAATTTTGCCTTTCGCAAGTTTAACATTTCGAAGTTCCTGCGTTGATTTAATACGGCATACACATATATGTATGTATGTTTTGCGTAGATGTCTTCGGGTTAATATACATAATAGCAATTATTAAATGAAGTAACTTCATACTTAAGCTTGTATTGTGATGAAATTGTAACAGGAACTTGTATAATGGGATCCAATTAGCGTGAAGGGCAATTATGCGTTCTATTAGGTCAAGTTGTCGGTTATAGTGTCATACAGTACTATCAAATGGGTCGTATGGAAATCTAATCACGGGAGTACAGCCGCCAATTATGTTGAATTATCGTGTGATGAGAATAGTATACGAGATATACATATCTCATGGGGAGACAAAAAATATTACCGTGAATAATGTACCTATATTCTTGTATTGAAGATGAATACAATGAAGTTTATGTTTTAAATCTATAATTTCAAGCAAGGAACTATAACAGTAAAGAGTATGCTGTAGGAAGAGAATAACTTGTTACCAGCTCCACGCAGTTTCCATCAAAAATAGTAAATAATCAAAGTGGGGTGATAACACAAACCTGCAAACGCAAACCTTAAAGCTTGCCCTTTATTGACCTATCTGGTTTTGGGCGGCCCACAGTGGGGGCGGGATGGGTGTCCGAACCAAAATGCACCATGGAAGATCAGCACCATTACGTTCTTGACCACTTACGCCCAAGAGGTTAATCCGAATGTAGAATATGCAGGTGTTTCTGGAACAGGTAATCGTAAGGGCTATATTGATTCATAATATGAAATACTTGGTACCAAATTCCCCAATGAAATGAAAGAGTTAAAACGACAATATCGATTAAGTGACAAGAGAGTAACATTGGTAGCAAGAGAACAAAATTATCAAAATTTAAACAACGCAGCTAAGCGGCAACTCCCCAATTTTAACTGTTAATTATAGTCGCTCAGATAAGTACATTGGACGAAACATATCTTCCTTTCAAATGAAGAATCAAATAACTATTCAAATTTAATAAAAAGTTAAATAAATTCTATTAACCCCTTGCACTACGCCGAAATTCACAATCAGCCGTGCCAAACTCGGGCGCCTGAGTGGTCCCGAAAAGAGTCGAAGCGGCGAAGACTGAGTGTCGGAACTTTGAACACATCTTACGACCATTCTTACGACTGACAATGAATGCGAGATAGGCGTGCTCGTGTTGACTTCACGCGGTGGTGCTCTTGTAAAATTCAAAAGACAACAAGATACAAGATAAAATACCCAATCATTCAAGAAAAGGAAAGAAGAGATAAGACCTCATTCAGGCGTTCCTGGTGGCCCGAGATTAAGACCACGAGCACGGCTCGTGATATTCATGTTTGGCCCGAAATGTCGATTAGGAGCCTGACTCGTGATATCCACGTTTGCCGTGAAATTGAACAACGAGCCTGACTCGTGATATTCAAGTTTGGCCTAAAATTTTCATCATGAGTCAGACTCGTGAAAATAGTGCAAGGGGTTAAAGATATAAACGGAGTCACTAGATGACGTCAATGAGCGATTCTATTCAAGAGTGTAATAATATAATGATCGGAAAGGTTACTACGTAAATCCAAAATTGGAACTAAACACTGAGAGATATTAACAATCTATTACAAAATCTTATAAGAAAAAAAAAGTTAACTGGCTAGCATTCCCAAAATTCAAACAAATTCGTAAGTTACTACATTAATCGAATTAACACAGATTTTTGTCGTTGAGATGATACCGTGACGTTGCCGATACCGTCGTTGGGATTCGGTTAGTTGGTCAAGACAGAAAAGAGGTCTAGGTGACAGGTATAGCTTTTTCAGCCAGTTACCACGTCAGCAAGGCAACTGGAAGCAATACTGCAAGAGTAGGGTAGTCTACACTCGAGGTTAACCAAGATAGTAGTCCCATTAGTAAAGGTATCATCAAAAGGGTCTCAAAAGAGTGCTGATAACTGGTAACAAAACGGTATTCATGACGGCACTAGAATACTGAGATGCAAAATGACATATAGCAACCGTACTTATTAATTTAATTGGCATAAGTAGTTGTAGTTTGGACTAAAGAAGATGATGTCGTACCTTTACGTTCCACGTCTGCAATCCCATAGGGGTTATATACGAAAATATTCGTTCGCAACTAATAGGAGTTTGTATTCCGATTTTATAAATCCCCAGTAACCTTCACAATTTTCAAAAAAGACTCCGGGTTTTAACCAATGAAGAGATTTCCTAAGAAAATCCAAATAGCTAATAGGGCCAAAGATTCCACGAGGTCGAAGGTTTTAAAAGTGACGATACAAGCGTCTTTTTGGAGAGATGAAACCCTGGAAATCCGCGAACACATCGCACAAACATTGTACCCACCTCTGGAAATTTCCAAAACGAAAGTGAGTCCGAATAGCAGGTGTTTAAAAATCAGGAGTTATTGGGTCGTTCGGATGTAATTTCGTGTTTTCCCTGCAGAGGACTTAATTGTATTTTTTCACAGCCAACTTCACGCTTAAGCCGCATGGTCATTACATGTTTTTAGAGCTGATATAGCACGGCTTGCTTCTGGAAAAAGTTCGATCGTTTCTAGGTAGAAGTTCTTAGTTGGTGCCCTATCAAATGTGGAAAGTAAAAAGCACAATTTTCGGCATATTTTACATTTTTAACTATCGAAAAGTTATCCGATGTCTGTCGAGAAGATGTATTGACAGAACGCCAGTGCCAAAACTGATTTACAAAATTTCGATCCGACAATTTTGATGTTGAAGGTGCACCATGTTGTGGAAGGTCAGTTGAAGCTGATGAAGACACAATAATAAAGGGATCAATTGATGTAATTCGGCGAATAACAACTTGTGAGGTCACTCAGAGATTAAATTTATCAAATTCGACCGTTCATGATCATTTGAAGTACCTAGGTTTAATCTCCAACCTCGACATATCGGTTCCTCATGTTCTTACAGCACGAAATTTGTGCCGTTGCGTTGACGTCTGTGATTTGCTTCTCAAACGGACGAAAAATGGGTTGTTTACAACAATGTTAAACGCAAGAGATCATGGAGTAACAAACATGAAGCGGCTCAAAGCACTTCGAAAGCTGATATTCATAAAAAGACATGATGCTGTCTGTTTGGTAAGATTTTAAAAGAACCGTTTTTTTTTGAATTTCTAGCGGACAACACAGCGATCAATTCTGAAGTATACTGTCACCAGATGGACAAATTGAATGGTTCATTTAAACAGAAAAGGCCAGAATTGATCAATAGAAAAGGTGCAGTGTTCGATCAAGATAATGCGGTACCCCATGCAAGTTTGGTAATTCGCCAAAAGCTTTTACAGCTTGGATGGAATGTACCGCCGCTGCCACTATATTCTCCAAATCTGTCACTTTTTGATTATTACTTGTTATCCACAAAAAGAAGATGGCACCGAGTTGTAGAAAGTTTCTCAGAATTTGAGCAGTACAAACCAAATTCGCTAGAGACAATATTGTCATGTAAGCATCTTACAGCGAAAAAGTGGCTGTGCTACTAATTAAAGTATACGAAGCTAACTGTATTGACCTTTACATATCTCTCACGCAGTTACGTTAACGAAGCCGAGCAGTAAAGGAATAGGCAACAGTAACGAGATTATCGCGAACGACGTAAACGAAACGTCTTCGGATAAAATGATACGTGACAGATTTTAATTTCGTCTGCGTAATTCGAAAGCCGGCAGCGATGCGACACGGTCGTTCGGAAAAATTCAAATGACATATTACGCGGCCCTCGCCGGAGACAATATAATCTACGAACGCAGTTATGTTTATAAAAGAACGCAAAGCCGTGTAGCTTTTCGAGCGCGTGTTAGCTTTGCTGATGGACGGTGCACACTGGGAAAATGGTACGTGACAGACGGCTGGCTGTGTTACCGCAGCTCTGACAGGTCCCATGGGCGAACAAATGCAGTCGAGAAATGCGCAGGTAATTTGATTTGCACATCTAACCGTCGCCCTACTGGACACCTACAGAACACATTATGTACCTAATCATACTGTGGTTGAACCGGAATACACACTTTACTTATTTATGATTTAGGCAGGAAGGGTTATAATTAGTCGGATGTAGAGTTGACCCTACCTACCTGGACTTTTCCGGATCGATTTTGGGATTCGTGGGGTGATGCAATATTCGTATCTTTGAATATAAAGTTTCTGGTGGTGCTGTATACTGTACTGGACTGTTATGAAAGAAGATAATTTGGAAGTTTGACATGAACGAATCGATTACACTGGTTAACACTTATTTTGCTGCCGGACTTCTTGTAATTGTTCTTAACTAATGTTGGTGCGCTCATATTTTCTCTATCAGCTGGTCTTTAAAATGTGAGCACATATGTGTATTTATCTAGATTCCTGCATATAAATATTGGTTCCAATACGACCTATAAAAACGCAACAAATAAATAAAAAAATAAGCTTATCATAGAAAACGAATATTTACAAATGTCATTGCCCAAAATAAATATTTACTGTAGTTGGTAACTAATTTAAAAACTTTTTTATGAGCGCTATTCTTGCGTATGTTTGAAAGGGTTTGTGTCTTTTAATACTCCGGCCGTAATCAGCCATCATGTATGTGTCCCATCTGCCCTGGTCCGTTCTTTCATTATTCTGATATCATGGTGGAATCGTTCGCCCTACTCCTCACTAAAGTCGCCAACATTTGCAGGAAATCTCTCTAGATGACTGTGGAGGTAATGCTCATATGGCAACCCAAAATTTGGAAGTTATTAAGCATATCTTCCACCATTTGTTTGTAGTTTTCAGATTTATAACTATCAAGAAAATTTTGCACAACTTTAACAAAAGAACACGCATTGGACTCAATTTCAATCATGGATTCTATGAAGTGCGGATCTTTTATAAGGTGCCTTAACTGAGGTGCATCAAATATTCCTGCTTTTAATTTTTCAGTGCTGATTGCAAGGAATTCATTTAGAAGGAATTGAAAACAAAGACCATTTTGATCTAAAGCTTTCACAAGTTGTTTCATTAGCCATAGTTTAATGTGCAAAAAAGGTAAAATGATTTTTTCTTGTTTTACTAACGCTTCATTAATAACATTGGCTTTTCCCTCTACTAGAGCGTCTGTGTTAGGCCAATTTCTTTTTATCCAATGTTGATCTTTCGCTCTGCTGTCCCAAAGACACAAAAACAAGGATATTTTGTATACCCACATTGTTATCCTAAAAGGAAATTTACCATTTTTGGATCAACACATATCATCCACCCATTTATGCAATCATTAATATTTTTCAGAAGTAGAAATATTGTTTTATAATCCTCTTTCATCTTTGTTGAATGCCCAATTGGGATACTTCTACATTTGTTTCCATTGTGTAGAAGGACACACTTTAGGCTTCTTTTAGAACTACTAATAAAAAGTCGCCAATCAGTTGATGCTAACTACTACAGATATACCCATTTTTTGTAACAGTCCTTTTATGTCGTTGCAAAATACCAAGTTATCGTCGCGAGAATAAAATGGCAGTAGATCTTTTTCTATGTTGTGCTAATACGTAATTTTTGTTTCCGGAAGAAGAAGATTTTTTCATTAGGTCTAGAAGCAAGCATCTCCGAAGAAAGGTTTAAATCTCTAATTAGGTCATTTAATTCTTCCTGGATATACCTTTCTGGACACGTAGAGTCTCCTTCAAAGTCACTATTGTCATGATCACAAGAAGATATTCCATCATCATCCTCTGCTAATATACATAGGTTACTGAATATTGGAACTGATATTTCTTCTAAATGTGGAATAGGTCTGCTCGCTGAATCCAAATTGATACATGTCCACTTATGTCGATTGTTCCGATAATACCCTTTATACTCACTAGACAAAAGTGGCAATCGTCAAAATGGTTTCGCGGTTCCCTCCATACCATTGGAATCCCAAAATTCAAACGCTTTCTTTGTCCTTTTGTCCACTGGCGTAGGTTCTCAATATATGATTTGCAGCCAACATATGGCGCCCAAGTTTTATCTTGATCTCCTAGACGAATACCAAAAATAGGCCATGTATGCCTTTTTCACAAACTCGCAAATTGGTTTTATAACCTTTTTTAATATGCATTCGCCAGAGATATAGCAAAAAGCGTCTGGATGATTAACAGAACTACATACGTCTATTCGACGTAAATTCTTGAAAACTGTTTATTATATAAACATATTAAAGCCGGTATTCTTGGAAACCATTAGGGGTAATTAGGAGAACTTAAGATGATAAATAAATAGTTTCTTACCTAGAAAGGTTAGCGATGTATAAGACAACTGTAACGAACAACTAGAATTGAAAATAAAGTCTGTTCAGAAGGTTTATTTTAGCAATATGAATGAAAATATATGAAATATTTAATTTTTGTCTATCTCACCAAGTAGAGCTGATATAAGAAATAGAATTTTTGAATCAGGGTTCTTGAAATATTTAAAATCAGTTTTTTTTTTCTTGATGCAGTAAAAAGTTTTTTTGTCTGGGTGTGTTATACGTTTGCATATTTGAAAATACCCTCCCATACTGTATTTTCATTTCCCATTTCTCGTAAATCACCACCCACTTAAGCTGTTGTTCACCCCGTTGAGAAGGCCAGAAGCTGTATCATAGGACTAGCGAATTAGTGTGTGGTTTAGATTAGGTTCTACTTGTTTGATTGTGGCTTTCACCACAGCAATTTACAAACATTGTACCACTACAAATTCGTACGTTATTCATAAGTTATATAAGACGTGCGAACATCGCAAATGCATTAATTGCATTTGGATTCAGCGCACATCCAGCTGCCATTTCGCTTCGACGCCGCAGGATTTGCGACGAAATTTCGGCGCGCAAACTTCTCCCCGTCCGAAATAAGTCGACTTTATTACTGTCGAGATCAAAGCGACGGTGCGTGCCGTGTATCGCCTCGAAGATCATCCGCGGAATACCAACAAGAGACGTCTTCGTCCCGGTGTGTTCGAAACAACGTCATCTCGCACGGTAACAAAGAGAGACGCTAAGAAGCAGATAGGACAAGGGGTTGGACAAACGCACATGTATATATTTACTTATGTATAAAGAGAAGACGATAATCGTATTTCTCCTGTGCGCCGTTTCTGGAATAAAGCCGGAATTTGTATTAGACTGCTTGTAGCATCTTGTCAATTTGGCAATATTTCAAGACGAGGGATGAATGCTTATTTCGATATTATAAGTAGGTAGGCAATTTGCTTCTTGAATTTACGATGCTGACACCCCATGATGTAGTTGTGGTGCAATGGGGTGGAAATTTTGTGTTTTGTTTTCCCAGAAAATGACGACTCGATTCTGAAGAATAGGGAGATCATATCACAGAACATCTGAAATCGAAAACATTAAAATATAAGTGATGCCATATGCTCTAGTTTCAAATGTTATAAGAATAATTGGAGTAACAGAGATCCGATATACCAAGGTTGCCCTCTTTCCTTTTACATGTGAAAACAAAGGAATATATAAATATGACGAATTATTTCAATGTTTTGGGCATTCAAATACTCAATCGATCGAGCGGCAGTGTAAGCTCGAGCATTATCAAAATACAACAGTCCTCCAGGAATACAGTAGAAACATGTCCAGTAATTATAAAAAATGTGGTGACCACCATTGCTTAGATTTTTCCCCGAATAGCCTTTGTTGGAGTCGATTCATTCTCAAAGGCACAAATGACCGTTTTTTGTTTTCTCGTTGGTATTATAACAATATAAGCATTTTTTTTTGTAGTGGTGTACATCAGATGAGACGACTCATTTTCAAAGTGATCTAATGTTATCTGCGCGATTTTACACGAATTTTTCGATCTGCGGTCAAATCTTTAGGAATTCGATGGAAACAAAGCTTATGTATCTGCATATGCTTGCCCAAGATGGTGCTAGTTGCTTTTACATCAATATTATTAGGTTCTTGACTACTTCTTGCAGTAACATGTCGATCCTCTTCAATTAAATTCGGAATAATACTAACACTTTTTCGGTAATCGCTCTTTTTGGCGTAAGAGCTCGCAGGAGGAATGCAGGACCCCTTTCGGAAGGAGAATTTTAAAAAATTGCCACAAATAAATTTCTTACTCTTATGAAATATGAAAATGTCTCATAGGTTGTTTATCAGTTGACTTGCACGCACAAGTACGTAATTTTTATGGTAGGCAGTAACCTCTGTTGAATGTGCATGCATTCTTGCGTCTTATCAGATAGCTTGTGTCAGAGCATTGATTAATCTATGGTAAATTCAAAGCTAGGTCTACACTGAAGCATTCTCTTTCGTTAAAACCAATTAAACATGGCATTAAAATTGGGCAAAGTTGTAACGCTAAACCTTTAACATTGACGCTAGTAAGGAAAATAGCACCCTCCGAAATTTTTAGGAAAAGGGTGGTTACTCAATTGTCTAAAAGTAGTAGTAATCCAGCTCCGATTTTGGTTTTCGTTCGCTTTTCCATCTCATACAATCTGATGACAACTTTAACATTTCCTTACGTCGGAATATGTATTCAAAACAAGAAAAACAAGCCAATACTAAATGACCGTGTGAAAAAAAGGAGAGCCAAGATTTCGCATTAGTGATGCAGGTATAATGATAACAAAATAGCAAGCCTACAAGCTCTACAATCTTGAGAACGCAGAAAGATGGTTCTAGGATTGCGCTAATGGTTCTGAAGCTTTGACTTTCTATAACCAAACTATAGGAGGAGTGGAGTTGTCTTATCAAGAAGCCCAAACGTATGAATACGACAGAAAATCGACAAAATGGTGGCGCAAAGTATTTTTCAAGCTTCTTATGAAAACTGCTGTAAATGCTCGTGTTATGTATCAGTTAAATACCTAGAAAAAGATCCAATTAAAACAATTTGTTGTGCCACTGACAGACCACATAATTGCGCACGGCAGAACTATGACAAAAATTAAAAGAAAACTTACAATAAATAGCTCCAGATAAAAAAGAGCAAAAAAAGTTAAATGTAGGAGACCATTTGCCAATAAAAGTAAATCAGCACAGGCGCTGTGTTTTATGCAGGTCAATGAAAAAGAAAAACTCACTTCTTATATTTGTTCAATGTGCAAAGGGACCATTATGTTTTGAATATTTTGGTAAATTTCATATATAAAATCAATAAAAAACAAGTTGAAAAGTACAAAACAGCTTTTCTTATTTTCAGTTAAATACTACCAAGGGCATATTTGGACCCAATTAGGATAATTAATGTAAATCAGTAGAATATATTGTCCTAGGACATCTTCCTTCCGGAAGATATAACACTTTGTGATCTCTTTTAAGTATTCTTGAATTTAGCAGCTTTTCGAAAAATGCGGCTAATTTTGGGTGGTTTCCCTGCACATAATACAGTAGTGAAAGGATTAAGGAAACTCGACCACGTTGAAATGCATTGTGTCACCGTCTTATGTCAGCTGAAGAGCACCAAACGCTCTATTGATTTCCTCAACACATAGCTAATGCTTAAACCGCGTTTGAAGTTGTAACAAGTTACAGACCGGTAATGGTGTTGGTTGAATTTCATGATTTCTCATGCGAGGGATCACTTTAAACTTACATAGGTACTTCATAAATAAAATAAATAATATAATATAATATAATAAAATATTCAAGCGTATTTGTCAGCTGTCACATTTGTTAAAAAATGTAATAACCCATTAGAGAGGTCCAGTTGAAAGAGGACTTCCTTCATTACTGTCTGCTTCAGCATAGTTTTATATTCAGGAAGACTCTTTTAGGTTGAACACCATTTTTTCCAAATGTACGTAATTAGTTGCTCTATATATTTCCAAATTTGGGAGTTCTAAGTATATACACAAAGTTGAACAAAATATTTAAAAATTTGGCGTAATAAAAGACTGTGACGTACATTATCCAAATAATTGTCAACCATGAGAATATTTTGAAAGGACTGACTGTAGGAAATAGCCGGAGAAGGAGACGCCAAATATATGGTAAAGAAGCGAACAGCCTGAAAATACCAAAGTACGTATTTAAATATGTTCATGTGTCTATCATCAAATTACCAAGTTATTTAAATATTCTAATAATTTCGAAAGAAAATCGATTTCGGATAGATGTACATGATCTGTAAATGTAAGCGATTTAAGATTACTTTCGGAAAAGTTTTAGGCGAGTGCGCGCGTGCATCGGAGAAGGGAGAAAGATCATTTTTCATAAACACACATGGAATTTTATATTGTCCGGATTTAGGGGATCGAGTAAAATACGAGAATTTCGTGGTTCGAGAAACAATTCCTGATTCCAGGATATATTCGACCGAAAATGTATTTTCCACAATGATACACGCGAGGAACGGAATAGTTTCGATATTGAAATGTACGAATTCTGTCCATATCAGGTGCATACAGGTCTACACCTTGCGATTGAGAGATACTATGAATGAAAGTATATTTTAATTTTTTTTTTTGGTTTCTTCAACGACGAAGTTAGACATTTAGAATTGGTGGAGGTGCCTGTTGGAATTCAACATTTGAAGTGTATCGGTTTAATGGATAATGTTACGAATGCGTACAAAGCAAAAATCTGATCGTTTCTGCAAACATTTTACCAGCACATTAGTCCATTTTTAATATGAATTTTCCGAGTATTCTTGCAGTAAATTGTTAAGTTTTGAGATTGAGTGGCCGTTGAAAAAATTTGTTTTCTTAAAGTTTAAACAGAGCTGAACGATGCTTAGAGATGGCTATTAACAAATAATTTACAATGTTATGTTCAGCTCTAAAATGAAAACATTTTGTTTTTGAAAAAGCTGTTATTCCAGTTAAATAAATCAATATTTTCAGAAAGAGAGTTTCTCATTACCTCCAGTATAAGCAACTAAACATTAATTGATCGTCTCAGCTATACATACGATAGCTGATGGCAAGAAGTGTTACTAAGATACAACGTTTTCATTAAATATTTACTCACAAGAAATTAATACTTCGCTCTTTAACTGTATTTTTAATTCTAATTGCGCAAACTAGCGAACAAACTTTGAAATTTAAAGAGCTACTAACTTACATACCGCGCTTTAAGTACACAGACTCCGGTCACTAGGATAATAACTTACATAAAAAGAATCTTTCCAAATATTTCCGAACTTAAATTTAGTTAAATAAAACAAGCAAATATCCTTAGTCCATTCCCATTTATAATCATAATGAAGGCGATAACAAAGAAAATAAGGCAAAAGGGATAAATACTGAATACCGTTATATGATATAAAAACCGTGAACCGGCAAATTAGGCGATCTGCTCTACGCAGACAATGTGGTACTGATATGAAACTGGAAGAGCAAGATGCAGAGACTGTTGAGCTTGTGGACGGAAGAAGTATAAAATATAAAAATGGAAGTAAATACATATGAAACAAAATTAATGATAATGTGCAAGAAACAAACACATGAACAATTGGAAAGCCAGATAAGATGGAACGGGAACAAGTAACAACCTATGAATATCGTGTTAGCGTAGTGACAAATGATGGAAGCTTGTGGAAACAGTAAATAGAGGAAACAAACTTACAAAAACTTACTACGCACTCAACAAGACAATATTGGGACACAAAGACATTGATAGGGAGGTAAAGCTGCAGATCCACAATGCAATTGCAATAACGCTGTTAAAAATGGACGATAAGTAAAAAGCAAGAGGCAAATGTCAATGCATTGCAGACAGAATAAGAAACGATGATTATAGAGAAAAAAATAAACCAGAAGCCAAAACAATTAGACTGGTACGGGCACGTGGTGAAAATGAATCGAGACAGACTGGCAAAGAAGATATTTGATATGGGACGATCTAGAAAAGAAATAAAAGACCTAGATGAAAATGGATGCACCAGATCGAAGAATATGGGAACGAAAAAGTAAAAGCCCTAAAAAGGACCTAAACAGACTATGAGGGGACAGGATAGAGTGGAAGAAATGGACAAGAGAGAAACGGAACCCCAATCCGATGCCTGAAAGGGTACTAAGGATCTGATAAGGAAAAAGGAGAAATTTATTGAGCTAATACATTGACCCTTTAAGTTTAGACTTTCTACATCGTATGTGTCCATGTAAGGTCACCAAAAAAAGTACTTGCATCAAACATGTATTTATAAATAGTTTGCATAAACATAAATGCATTTCCTCACTTCGCATTTAAAAAAGGAAGTAAAAGAGAAACTGCTTTCACATCCCACTAACAGTAAACAGCTTATTTTGTAACGCAAGTAACCAATATACTTTAGGATATAACACTCTATTGAACATAATAAAGTTTCATTGGCGTCAATGTATACCATTAATATTTCTGTAAAAAAATCAAATTCCTTCATCGCAGTAACTTACAAATTTATGTTCGCCGTTTTAATGTTATGTGCAGCAAGTTGCAGATGTCAGTTATTTCTGGCATTGCATAAAAAGCGAAGTGTCAGAAGGGAAGTCTCTAAATAGTCTCTGTATACGGCAGTAGTTGTGAATATGGCATGTATGCATGTATTACGAATGGGAAGTTGTTTTATGCTTCGCATATTTAAATATTTATGCCGCAGATGTCAAAATGCTTAACCTTTAGCTGAACGACTTATCCGCGTGTGTTTTTCTCGCGCAGTAAAATAATTCTTCGGACCACCAACGTGTATATGATAACAGTAATAATATTTACGCGCATTTTTTCTGTCGTGGTCGAACGCATGGTGGTGTAAACATGTGGAAGTTATGTTAGTTTTGTTTTAAATATCAATGCAATGGTGAAATACAATTTCCTTAAACCGAATATTGTGCTGACGTATAAAATTGTTGAAAAGTTATTTTGTAATTTCTGTTTAAATTGGGAACGTTCCCGAATGGTACATGCAAGTGCGAATCTATTTACCAATTATTTCAGTTTCTACCTGCTGATATTTTTGTGCCAAGAAAGTGAAACAAAAGTCTCCAGAGATTCGGTGAAACAATGGGAAATTAATGGTTGAGTGGAATAGTTGCAATTTCGTTATATATTGTTGGCGACATAAATATAATGAAACCGTCTTACACTTTTAACCTTCCTATACTCACGCATACGGTCTGTGAGACCGACTTATATAGTATAGTATACGTCTTTCATTTTGACGTGTGTATAGGAAAGTTAAGCAAGTGAACGGGGTAGTTGAAAATAGTCAGTGGAAATGATCGATTTCTAAGAACCCAGTATTGATGATTTATAACTAAGAGGCTTACTTGTTTGTAGAACCTCACTTTTTTCAAAATAGTTAATGAGGACCATAGAGATGAAGGCTCTGATGATGATAACTGGTGGTTAGTCTAAGTTAATGGAAGGATATTGTGAAATCAGTACGAAGGGAAACACTAGAGAGACTATGAGCAAATGGTTGATGATAGACTGGCAAAAGTTGTAACGAGGAGAATATTAAATGGCAGACGATAACTGGGATGATCCCCTAAAAGGAAAAGAGACAGATGGAATACGTCTTGAAATGAAGTTCCTAATAATAAGAAAATTTTTGGGCACTTTTACGCGATGGCTAGATTTCCGATATTTCACTTTAGAGAGGGTAACTCAATCGCTAAGAGCAGCTTAATTTTAATTAATGATCGGTAATCATGGTACTACTTTAGGCGGATGGCTAACTAAATTTTGGGAATCCGTAGCTAGAAGGTGAGTCGATTCCTAGTCCGGGGTGTAACTCAACTTTGAAAGATTCCTCCTGGAAGGTATTTTAATTTTGGAATTGTGGATCCTTAGTCAAGAAATTTGGCTCACAATCAATTTTAATGATTTGTAATATTTGTCTGAGGGCTGCTTCAGTTTTTGTAATCCGCAGTGGCATGATTCGGAAGGTATTAATGCCATCGAAAGCTTAATCAGATCAGAAGGGGTTCCATATTGAAGATTGTTAGTCGAGGAGACTGATCCAGCTTTGATGATTCGTTATCACGAAAATAACTTGCTCCTGGAGATATTTACGAAAAAGAGCGGTGTCCTACTTTGATTACTCCTACTTCAAAGGTGACTCCACTTTCATGCAGTTGACGCAAATGAGTCAGCTTTTTTCCTCTTTTAGTTGTCCTTTTGTCCTGGAAGTAAGCTTTAAAAGTTGATATACGTCATTTCTTGGAATAAACCACCCTGGTGGAAGGGTCGAAGGACAATTTTTGCTATTGCTGGTAGACAGAGGCTCAGCTTTGGATGTTCCTAGTTCAAATGCCTTCGAGAAATCAGTAGAAAGGAAGAGCAGCTTAATTCCGATGATTCGCAATCAAGGAGCTAATTTACTTTTCGAGGTATGTACGTATTTCTCCAAACTGGCTAATTCAATTGCAAATATACTTAAGAAAAGATGGCTAAATTTCGAGAGTTCATATTTAAGAAAGGGGGTACAATTTTGATCAATTCACTCAATTTAGAAAGTCTCTTTGAACGATGATCTAATTCTGGAGATGTCTAGTCCAGAGTTACGCGACTTTGGAGATTTCTGATTAGTTTACGTTTCTCCACGACACCGCGAAATGGTTTACTCATACAAAATCGTTCGATTTGAAAAGATTTTTGATTGAAAGAGATTTCGTAAAATACGAACTGGCTTCTGAACGTACTTATCCAATTTGGATCACTCGGCTTTAGAGATTCCTAGTCAGAGGAGGGCTAAATTCTAGAGATTTCTATTTAGGAAAATTAGCTCAAGAATAACTACGCATGACTTAACTTAAAAATTTTTGGGGGTGGTTCAGTTTTAGATATTTCTACGCCGTATGGTTCTGGGCCGGACATTATTAGTTTATTAACCGGGAACTTTTACGTAGTACCTAGTAATTAAAATTTTCTGTCTTACGGACGGTCTAGTTTTAAGGATTTCTAATCGAAATGTCGCTTTCTGCAATTTTGGACATTTCTAGTTATAGGATGATTCCATTTTCCTGGTTTTTATATCAGAAAAATAGGCGAGCTTTTAACATTATCCGCAAATTTCCATCAATGAAGAGTTGCTGGACGGTTAACCACCTTATGAACTTTACTTACACAACAATCTGTTCTTTTTCCTTCGTTATATCAGTGAGAACAACTTTCCTCTAAATTTTAATCATTGATGGGACAAAATGTCTTTTAGCAATGAAAAGCGTGTTCACGGCGATAAATGCACCTTATATTATAATTTTTCAAACAACTTCTCATGGGGAGATTGAATTCTCAAACTCATACTCTAAATGCCTGCGTTAGAACTGCCACGGAAAAGTCTAAAACGTCATCACGAAATTCTCCCCTAAAAGTAAATTTATGCCTCCGAGCCGATTCCAATTTTTCATCAAACCGATAGCCGAAAGCTCGATATAATTTTTTCCCGCAGCTCGCAACGAAAATCGATTCGAAAGCGTATAATCACGCGAATCTAATGATGTCACAGTAAATATTTGGGCCGTCACCTGCCCGTTAGTGAGCATTCCGCATTTGTTACTGTCAGCGTCGGAATTCGCCTTGTTTCACGAAATCCACTAAATATAGTGCGAGCTCATGTAAATATACGTACGGGGCGTACGTGTATTGCATGCAGATGCGTGCCCCGCTCGACTCCAAAAATCTTCGCATTAAATTACCGCGAGGCCGGCAAATTTATACGGAATTCTTAATTGTCTAACCCGCCAGCGACAACATGATTCGTTATTTCAGTTCGGAACTACCACAGAATGCATCACCGTCCGTTCTATTCGGCGTGATGTCTCAGTTCGCTGAAAGGTTTCTTTGTTTGAGATCTTTGATCTGGAGATATTTAAGTAGAGATGTACTACAGTTTATTTCAGGCGGTACAAAGAAAATCTTTGGACAACAATAGAAGAAAAATGTGTTTGGTAACTTGCTAGGAAATAGGTACGCCACGGTAACTAATTGGTAGTTTCAAAATTTTTTGCTCAACTCGTTGTTTTTCCCCCTACAAACAAATATTTTTAAATCAAACCAGGAAAAATAAGCTAAGGTCTTGTCAAGGTAAATTTTGTTTTAACTATATAAAATTCGGCTTGTATTAAATTTTCGCGCTGTCGGAATTGGCTTCAGAAGAAATTGGTTATCTTTAGGCATCTTCCTTGAAATATTTAAATCACTTTAAAAATCGTAAATAATTCGAAAGTATGTTTCAATCTGACATCAAAATTATTCCATTTTATCTTGAAAATCTTCATTACGACGCCTTCCATAAATTCGCTGTAGGTGAGTTTAGGTATCAAAACCAGATCCAGTATTTCCCGTTTGTACGCAGTTTGTTTCGAAACGCACATCATATAACTTTTTCACAAGCTTCGGGCGATTTTTTTTTGTACATCAATACAGCATCCATGTAGATTAACCCAATAACACAGGAGTGCTTCCGCCGATTTTATACTGAACTGGGTACGATACCGGTGAAATTGAGCACAAAATAAGCTCGAGGCGCACAAACTGTCCAAAAAAGAGCCATCCGATTTATGTACCCCATCAAAATTATTCACAGCATTAAATTAGCGCCGAAAAAAGTAGCAATAAAACGAACTGAATGTAAGTTCAAACGTAATAAGAAAGGGGATATCTCTGCGGATATGATGGCTGTCAAGTGTTCTATACATTTGTTTTGCATATGTACGCGCATATCTTGCGAGGAACGTCAGCTGTAATTATTTCGAATGCGATTTTCTCATTTATTTGTGGGCCATAAACAGCAATTTCTGTCCGGCGAAAGTGGTGCTTGTAATAAGGTAACGGCTTTTATTGGTGAGGCGAAAATTTGCGTTCCACGTCAAGCATGTGTTTTGATTACATCGGGTATTACATTATTAAAAGATACGTAGATGTACATATAGAATAATAAGTTTTTAAACCGATCAATTTATTAAAATGCTATAAACTTTTTCAATAATAACAGTGGTAAACAAAAACTTCAAAACATCACTTTTTTTCACGTTTTCTTTAATCAAGTAGGGCCACTCTTATGTAGTTTTTCTCGCTGATTCTGAATCTGCTTCCCAAAATGTATGTCAGGGATAGTTTTTGAGTAATACGTGTCCAGACTTGTGAAAAACGTATATTTTTTACTAACTTAAAATAGCTTAAATCATTATATTAGTGGCAGTTACAAGCTACATTCACATGCTGTACTTCTGTCAATGTCCAACAGCAATCGGCGAGCACGTTTGGGGCTAATTTGCCTTGAGAACGCGATTCCATGGTGGATATGTTTTGGTGGAATTGTTCACCGTGCTCGTCCCTGACGTTGCCTAGGTTTTCTGGGAAAAATCTAAATAGAAATGAAGACAATGTTTGCTGAGTGACGTATTGCAACCAAAAGCTTTATAGCTCTGAAGTAATTTCTCCACAAGTTCCTTACGGTTGTCGGTTTTATTTCCAAGAAAATGCTGGAATACTTTTCTGCACGACTCCCATGCTGGTGTTTCTTGCTCACTTAAGGTGGCATCGAACTCAGGATCGTTCATTATTTCTCTAATTTGGGGCCAACGAATATTCCTTCTATGATTTTGGCGTTACCAACCTGTGAAAATTTGTTTTTTAGAAGGCTAACAGCGTCGGGGTTTCTATCCATTCCTTTAGCAATTTTTTTATCAATCCCAGTTTAATGTGTAAGAGTGACAGGTAAGTGTTTGGGGATCCATCACGACATTCTTTATTTCCGGAACGAGCTATTTTCTTGGTGTCCATTGTTATTTTGCATGATGGTTTTGTCTATATCTGCTATCTCGCTCGCATAATAAACAGTAAAATTTGATATATCCTAGTTTAAGACCTGGTGCAAGGGCAATGACTTTCAAATCTCCGCGATGGTTCCAAGCGTGTCTTAAAGTACGCGGTGTGATGCGCGTTGGTCGAGGAGCAAAAGCTAATCCGCAACAATGGAAAATGCAATGGCGGAAAACTAGTGCCCGATCAACGATTTTTGGCAGCGGATCCAAAATCAGCATCGGAAAACACATAGGAAACAGTACTCAGCGTCCAAGATACAAAAACATTGTTTACCAGTGTAATGTAACAGTAATAATTATAGGAAACAGTTATTTATTACCAGGGTTTGGCAAGAGCATAGAGGATTACTCATTTCATTGACTCTTAATCTTGGAAACCTACGTTCGAAATCCAACAGTTGACCCCATCTGGCTTGAAATTTTTCAACTCAAATTTGCCAATACCATCGAAAAATCATTTAGTTTGACAGTCTGTTTTTCCCCGAAAGAATGGATCAATGTCATACCATTCAAGAAGGAATGGAGATCCAATGTAGAAAGTTTTTAAACCCAATTTTATAATTCAAAGTGACTTTGATGATACGTAATCAGGGTCTAGCCTGATAGTATTTGCCCACGATGGCTAAGTGAAATCCTTTGGAAATACCTGGCGACTCGAGTTTGACCGTTTCTGTTTAAGAACAATATCCCAGTTTTGAAGAAATCTACTCAGAAGGGGTAACTTACTTTCAGTCGAGAATAGGTCAATTCTACGATTCCTGGTAAGTTAGAATTGATCAGTCATCCAGAAATAATTTACTCAAACTGTATACTTTGGTTTAAAAGATCTCTTGCCTCAATTTTAATAATTTGTAGTTTTCAGTGTGAATATACCACACTACTAGAACTCAGTCGGAAAGAGGCTTTATTCCAATAGTTTCTCCTTCAGTCACTTCCCACTTTCAGAAATTGCCGGTACATCCAAAAAGGCTCAATTTCTGAAATTTTCGTTTTCAGGAAAAATGACTAAACTTTTAAAGTTTTTGTCAGAAGAGAGAATCAGTACTCTATCCGTAGCATTTCCAGGAGACTGAAATTCGATGTTATATTCGATTTAGGCTCCAGGCCCAAAAAGTTTTCCAGTGGTCTAGTGGCTCCCTTGTCTTCTTTCTTCTGCAGGTGTTCCATGTGTTTTTTTCTGCGAATTTATCTCTGTCTATTTTCCGCATGTTTTTATTGTAGTATCTGTTTCTGTATTTGTATCCAACTGTTTGTTTTGTACGCCACACATATGCCTTAATTTTTAATTTCTTATTATATTAAGTGTGTGAAGTGTAGCCTGATATCATTCTTATGTACTTCATTGTTAGAATTCTCATTATTCTTAGCGTGCTGCGTATATCACTCACCATTGGTTACACTGATGTGTGTGTGATTTGATCCTAAATAATTAAAGCTATCCCTCATCTATTGTGTCATTATCTATTTCTAGGGCGCAAACGGTAAATCTAATTGTGGATGGCATCGAATTATACTATGATTGACAATTTTGCTTATTCGTCTTCGTTTTCCTCACATTGAGTAACAAAATTTGCAAATGAATTATCACTTAATCGGATATAACGACATCGACGTGTAATCATTTAATGAAAAGAAATCGGAATATTATGTTTCTCTGGAAGTAAATTAGATAAAAACTGTTTCTGAACACCTACGGCTACATTACCATTATTCCGATTCTATTTGGTAAAATTAGCGCCTCTAATACTTATCCTAGGATACTTAATTCACTGGTTAAACTACTTCCAAACCTGGTCATTACTTAATAAATTTATTACACCCGATTATTAGGACCCAAATCTTATCTAATAATAGGGGTAACCGCTAAACGCCGCGAAAACCGGTAAACTGGGCGATTATATACATACGTAATAAAGAAGGTTTATAGAAAGACCATTATTTGACCGGAAAGTAGCTTGCCACTACATTATTTCCAGCACATGAGACACAAGGCACATTACAATTCATTCATAAATCATAATCATCGGTTTATTTGGACGGATGATAATTAAGGAAGGAAGCATATGGATATTCAAACGATGAAATTACCAATAGCACCTGTTTGCTAGGCGGGCATACCTACATATGCACATAATTTCATTAACTATGGATGGAGACTCTGTAGGAAGGGATATATTCGTAGTGCATTTATAAGTAGCCTAATCTTGTGGAAAATACGTCAGGAGATAAAGGAAAGGTGAATGCGAAAATTTCACTGGCACGCTCTAAATCTCACACTTCATTAGCAAACAAAGTAATGAGAGCTACAAGAACTTGTGGTCGAAATCTAAGAAAATGTAAAAATTTCTTTAACCCTGCGTATTTGAAAACTTTCGTAACTTTTGTAATTAGAGTCTATTTCTTGTTAAAAGCTATGTATTGGTATACAGTAATCCAAAATGATTGACGGCCACGTGATGAATAATTCACATTATAATATCAAAACGACTTTCCGCTGAAATAAAAATAGTTTACTTGTGCGGGCACTGCTGTTCTCATTGGCGTGCGGGGCAAGCTACCAGCCGTCATGTCATTGCTCCTATCGTTCTCTGCTAGTTTCTCTTGTTTTATCACGAATAACCATTCTCAGGACTACAACAAAATAGTTGTGAAGTTGTGAGCCTTAGGCAACATAAGTTACTGTAAATTGCATGGCAGATACGAATTAAGAATGAAACGCCCTCACGGCTATGAAATTTAGTACATGATATGACATGTACATATGTAGAGTGGTAAATATCTGTTTAGCGTGGTTGGTACACGTCAATCGTTTTGAGTGAAGATACAATTATTCGTCACTTCACCACACTTCAATGTCTCCATCCTAATGCACGTGATACTAACACTAATACTTCCTCGTGATTTATCTATTAAAAACAATAATTGTGAACGGTACAGCTCAGTATTCAAAAGTTATCATGTTCAACAGCAAAATCTCTCTCACATTTCCACATCTTAGAGTAGACACCGTAAAGCGTTGGTCAGCCAAACTTTACACATGTTGGTTTCTAGATTTCTCGACTGAAGACGACAACAATGGGAATGAATATTTCCTAATTGTCATACTTGACGTCAACATCTATGAAAAGAAACGTGTGGTGCCACATTTATCCATTTCATATACAGCACATGTTAATCAAAGCTCGCATCTGACATTCATTTTTTATCGGGATTTTTCATGCAGGGAAGCGATTGTGGGGACCGCACTTCTACATTCCACGCTTGTCTTGTTTAGTGCCGAAGTGTCGAAGGAAAGACATATTACCCCGCATTTTATCCATTTATCATCATGGTTGCTACTTTAGAAAGTAAACACACTCTATTCTTCATGATTTATCCATTGAGCATGAAAGCTTGGAGAGCGTACTTCACATTTCACAATTGACGCTAAATGTTAACATATGACTAGGGTAAGATAATCGTGTCGTCGCACCATAGCCGTAACAGCTGGAGCAGCTAATCTTTGATGAGTGTGTACGAATTTGAGCACCTTTGCCACCCGGCATATGTTTAAGAACCGCATCAGACAGGCGCCTACCAAGTTCCGTTAGCTGCTCCAGCTATTACGAATGCTGGGACGACACGATTATCTTACCTTATACTGTATCTTTAACATTTGCTCATTAATGTGCTGTTTACCAGTGAAATCCTTTCTTTCATTTTACAATTCTTGCACCAAGGACCACAAGATCTAAAGTTTTGAAGCAAAAGTAAGAATATTTTCCTTCGAGATTTGCAGCATTATCTAAGGAAACCTTTCTAATTATAATCGATGTGCAATATTTAAGATGACATAAAGAAGAAATTTATATCATGCATGAGTTGTTTGCTTTTGATGAGGGTGACAAATGTAATTATATCAAGCACGTACTTGGAACCTTTCTAAGCTCGGTGTAAGCATATTCTTTTACCTATCGACCGTGAGATGATTATTTATAATCTTATAATAATGCACTACAACGTACAGAAATCCTTATTCTGAAAAAGAACGTATAGAGAAGGAGTGCAAAAAATGATGTAGTAATCTTTATAACTATAATAATAATAATAATAACGTTTAATTTCCAAACAGATACAACAACCCAATTACAGAAAACAAGGCATAAATAAAAATTAACAACTTAAACCTAATGCAACAGTATACCATAAACAGTTACAAAATACACTAAATAAAAGTAATCATCACAACATAGAAAAAAATGATATGCTAACGTGCCATAATGCGCAATACAAAATGGAATGGTACATTTAATTTGTTTTTAGTTTACCAATAAAAATATCGCTATAGTAAACGTCAGCGTTTTATATATACATATATATTTTATATATAACTATGAAAGCCAAAGCTATTTGTTCTTTGGATTGTACTACAATTTCATAAACTAAAACGACAATGTAGACAAGTGAAGCAAACCGTTTTCGTTAGCCACTCTATACAATTCAAGACCAGGAGCTCTTTTACATGCATCTGACCTCATTTGTTTTGCCTCTCTATCTACCCTTTTATTGTATAAAGTTTCTGTTAAATTACTTTGTTTTGAACTACATCTAATTTATCAAACCTATACAACTTTCAATTATATCTACAAGATATTCGCCAGAGAATTTTATAGTCTCGGATATATTTAAAAGTGCTCGCTGGTATATTCCAGATGGTGATCTGTACAGAAATTAGCAAATTGGAATCATTCTGGATTAGAATCTCATAATTTGCAGAGAAAGTGTACGTGGTATAGGTATAGGTGCTGACGACGAAGTAATTATTACGACAAATATGGAAAATATGATATTAATTTGGATCTCACCAGTTTTAATTACTTGCCACTTTATAGATAACCTCAGTATCGTAAACAAATATTTCAAGGGTATACATATAAGCAAAACACACCGTTCATATATTTTTTATTTTGAAAACTGCAAAATTATATCGAAGCATTGTCCTTCATATTATGGGTTCAACTTTTAATCGAAATTTAACTAAATTGTTTGGTAGAAGGATGCCATCAAAAGCGACCAGTTTATTGACGTGCTTAGCTGTAGTTTTTTTTTTTGTGTGATCTGTGTACACTTACGAAGGAAGACCGATAACCCACATTCCCCAAAAAATTGAAATTTTGTAGATTTGTAGAGGGGTGCAATGTATGTAAGATTATTGCAGTTATTCTTATCGGCGGAATCCCCCATTTGTGAAATGGAGGGCGCCCTAATGAAAATACTGACACTTGAAATTTATGCAAAAATTTCGAAAAGTATTGGAGATATTAAAAGTTAAGTATATAGTTGAATTCTGTATAAAACGACCCCTTATTTGCGTTACGGAAAAACTAAAAAATTTCAAATGGATTGGGGCGGGTGTAATTTCTCGATTGAAATTAATAAATTTTGAAATGAAGATTATGCTATCGTTTAGTACTTTTCAAACAATTGGAAACCTGTGTTACCTTTTTCTTTGATATTTCCAATAGTTTTCGAGATATTTGCACAAATAAAGAATCATGGTTAAAAATTTAAGTGTACTGATTTCATTCCGACAAACAACACACGTGTATCCAAAAATATTTCTAAAATTCTCAAATTTCAAACTGATGTAAACAGAAATGTACGTTACATACGTAACTACTGTATGAACATATTACCAACTACCAAATGGTCCTCATCTCAGTTAATGTGTTTTCACTTTTTATCATTACCAATTCGACATATTCAGTCTGTTCACAAGTCTTCAACTGTTTTATAAATATAATCTACTGTAAATGGAACACGTAGTAGATACAAACAAACAAAATTTAACTTTCCTCCATCTACCATTCTGCAATTCTTACTGATTTTACGCTTGAAAATACCGAAATGTCCAAGGCTGTAATAAGACAGCAATACAAGAAAAAATATTTTACGACACTTTCCCACTACCTACCCAATATTCTCCTTTCATTTTCGACCGCAACTGTAGCCACTATATCGGCGATGTGCGACCATTAATTTGCCGGAAAGGGTGCATTAGGTGTAATAATCGCCGAATTTCTATTACGACTCACGTCTTCGGTAAATCTCGCGTAATAGTTTATTGTCGGACACGGCTCCGGCTAAGTATGATTTAGAACGGGGGAAACGGGACATCTTACGTGATACAAGCGGGCTATACGGAGCGCTTTTATTGCGGCTTATTTCCGTTGTATTTTCAGCTTACGATCCTTACGGACCGCTATCTTCGAACGGTCACAATGAAGATCACCCTCTCTGTGAACCCGAGGGACATACGTTATATAACGAAATTTTTTATAACTTTTCAAAAATTACATTGGTTCTAGTCGATACCGGTCTAGTTAATTTTCAGTTTGTATTAATTTCTCATCGAAAGATTGATGAAATGTAAATGGTGATAAAAATACGTGGAGGCAGTTTGGACTTTGGTGAACTAAGATTGGCATTTCGTGCCCTTAAGGTAGCACCCAAAAGAATGTGCATTCGAAATGTATACATACGTTATACATGAGCACGCTTTTAATATCTTTTGTTTGCAATAATCCGTATCACGCAAAGAAACAGACCACCCGTATATCTACCTATAAATCCGAAATCTCGCTGAAACGGCATCGACATTCGTTAACAATGTATAACTGCGTACGACTGAAAATTCGTACCTTCGCCTCATTTACGTCCACGCTTCCACGAGCGCGGCGAAGGATAAACAGATGCGGAATGAATGACGGGGCCCTCGCTAAAAATACCCTCGGTGGTACCGCGACCGAACACCGAAAGACAAACAAACAAATATCGGGAGGCGAACTCTGCAAGAAAACGAGATGAAGTAGAAATTGTCTTACACGCGCCAGTAAAAGTAGTGGCGGTTTTCGTTACTGGGTTTCTGGATGGGACGAGCTTAAAGGGAGCGGTGCGCGAGTGAAATGTTTTGGAATAATGCAATTAGCTGCATTTTGGGAGGGGCGCCTGAAACACCCTCTGTTAAATTTTTTTGCTAGCGTTCGGATGGGTTTAAACAGATATTGACTTCGAACCGCTTTAGGGAGAGAATTCCCGCCTATTTCGTTGTTATTTTTGCTTAACAACTTAGAAACGTTTTAAAAATACGAATATGTGCAGCACTGACATATTTTTTTTACTTCCATCAAAAGCGTTGGTTTGCTGAAGCGCGAGGTGGGAGTGTTGAACCTTCTTATGGACTGTGAGCCACGTCTTACATTTCAACAATAATTTCATCTTTGTAGGCCTTAAGAAAAACACTGTCATGTACCTTACAATTTAATTAAATTCTTTGCTACAGTAGACTTAAAAGCACAACATTACAACTTGAACATTAGCAAGTGTACGGCGCACTTATCGGCTACTGAGTTCGCAAAGATTAATTTGAACGCAATTGAATTGACTGTAATGTGCCAAAAGAAGTCTTGCGTGTGAATATGTTGTAGGGTAACTGGGGGAATACGCCATAGTTAAGGGAAATTCCATTTCCTTGTCAAATATTGTCATGTATGAATTAGTTTTGCACATTGATCTCTTATATCACATTTATTGTAAACTTACATGCACTTTCAGTATAGGAGGAATACACCTTTAAGAACATAAGTTATAAAAATGGTTGAGCCTGCAAAGTGGCATATTGCCCAGTGGCGTGGGTAATATGCCATACCAATCGGAGTAATATGCAATATGGAATAAAACATGGAGGTAAACTTAAATGAACAATTTATACGTGAACATTATAACAAAAATAGTTGACCTATAGTTCCTAAATTCCTAAATACATATCTTAGTAAAAATAATGTTAACCAAATTTACTTAAGTACAACATAAAGCTTTTCCTGCACAGTTCTCGAGTATCAACTTACTACGACATTCAGAAATTTTCTAATCACATTTTGGACCGTTTTCGGCATAATAGTATTCATTGCATGCAGCACAGTAGTCATTATCCTGTTAGCTCATATCGCTGTCACTGTCCTGATAGGTAATATCTTATGGCATTTTATCGTGACGTTAAACTGGCATTTTATCTCAAATGCAGTTATACAGTAGATGTATATTTTACACAATATGGCGGCCCTAAAATAAAGCGGTGAAGCATACACTAGTCCTATCCTGACTTATACAGTTATAATAACATTCCGCTAGAGCCCCTGCTTTCATAAATTTTACAAAATTGCTTACTATATCCATTGAGAAAGTTGTAAATAGTCTGCTTCAGTCTTTGCTTACCGTATTAACAAAATAAAATCTAAAATATAAGCTACGAGCAGCACTGCCAATAAACACATAAACAGTACTGAAGTGCATCAACTACTTACATGTGCAATCCTAGCGCCAGTTTCGCTAAATCGTAGAACTGGCGTTTTGCCCTAACTGGCGTATTCCCCCAGATTACCCTACGTACCCGAATTGTGTGTGCTAGACACAGTCTTGTACTTGAATCCAAAATGTGTGTAACCGAAACATTTAAATGAAAAACTCCTACTCGTCAACTAACAATAATCTGCACTTACGGAAGATTCGGAGGGTGGTGCCAAGAACGACAGGTATCTCCTTATTGGTGCAAAAACGAAAGTTCGTGATGCACATAAAATAAACATTTTATAAACCGAAATTGGAGGAACGCATATGGAATGGAATGGTCTAGAAAGTTAGAGTGACAAACAAGGTAGTAAAGTTACGATTCAAGGTAAGGTAATTACAATCGGGAAAATCTAAAGCTCCAGCAATGCAAGGAAAATTGTATCTATTAATTTGACAAGTAAGTTGATCTCCAGGAAAAATTAAGTTTATAAAGTTTCATAAAAATTTAATTTCATTTTTTCTATGTAATATGAGTCAATCTCACTTGGAAAAGTGGAGTAGAAACAATTTGTTTCTTTTAGTCGATCTGTATGAAGTGTATCCAGTATTATACACCGTAAATTATCTACAGCATCACAATCGACAAAGAAAGGAAGCTGCAATAAACCACACCAGAATGCAATTCAATAAAATTTAATAAAAATGTCAACAAAGCATACTCACATGTTGAAATAAAAAATAAAATCCAAAAATTAAGAACCCAATGCATGGAGAACGTTAACAAAGTTAAATCATCTATCTGTAGTGGTGCAGGTATAGATGATCTATACAAACCAACTTGGCTTTTTTATGACCGGCTAAAATTTATAAAGCCACATATTATACATCAAAAATCAACATCAAATTTGTAAATAAGAATAAGGAGACTGTGGCTAAAATAATTTATAAAATAAATAAAATTACCTTACCTTACCACACCCTTCCGAAAAATCCAGATACGCATTTCGACTAAGTTGCCATCCTCAGTGAAAAGCTTGGGAATTCAGTATCATTAGCGAATCCAGCTAATGCCCAAGACGAACACCACACAACGAACACTGTACAACACCAAAACACTGCACAATCAACATCACACAATGAACGCGCGAAACACACCAATACACTGTTGGCATTCACAACAACAGAGCGCGCGTTCATTGTGTGTGTTATATATTTGAGGCAAAGAATAAGAACGTTTAATAATGTTGTATATGGGAAAGCTAATATAAATAATTCCTGGTTTTATTTCAAAACAATATAATATAAAACATGCGGACAGATTAGGGGTACATTAAAATCTAAATTATGCAAACAAGTTAACTCCAATTATTAATTTAAGCATATTGGTCTTGCCATGGAACCTTACCGACAGTATTTAAATAATTCCTATACTGTTTCCTAACTGATAGTGCAGTTGTAGTTGGTCTTCTATGTATATTTTGTATACTAGATAAATCTGATGAAGTGTTTCGTCACAATCCAGAAATCAAATTACCATGTCCGTCTTCTCTATCTACACTTTCAGTAGGTGCATAATTGTCGGTTTTTGTTAGCAAGAAATTGTGCAATGCACACCAGGCTAATGCTGTACCTTCAACTTTTTCAGGACAAAGTTTAATAGTAGTTGAAAGTACTCTAAAACGGCTAACAAGTATTCCAAACGCATTCTCAGAAACACGCCTAGCGCGAGAATGTCTATAATTATAAATGCGTTGTTTGTTTGTTAAATTACGAATGAGAAAGGCTTCATTATATATCACTGCAAGGCAAATGCAGCATCTACAACAATAACAAAAGGTAATGGCTTGTTGGTATTTGGCAAAAGTGAATCTTTGGGAATGTTTATAGAATTATTTTGAAAAGCACGATTTAGATTGCTTTCCCTAAAGACGCTACCATCACTAACACGTCCATTTACGCCTAGATCAATGTATAAAAATTTGTATCTGGAGTCCACTAATGCTAGTAATACAATACTATTACTATGCCTATAGTTTCAGTAAATTGATCCAGCACTGGTAGGCGCTTCAAAGTTGATGTGCTTTCCATTTAGGGCAGTTAGGAAAATTCCAATGCATATAAAAGTTAGATGCCCTCGTTTCCCATTCAGTTTCAGTTCTTGGAACCTAAAATGACTTATGTATTTTTCATATCGAAACTGCTTTATATAATATTACATTCAAATAATTTCCCTTGAGAATAGGATATATTGCTGTACAACACTCTGGTACCATTTTTGCGATTGTACAAGGGGGCAGGACTCTCTAGATTTCTGTAACTGTCTCTCGTTGCTAAAAATCTTAAAGTCACTCTCAATCTGTCTTGAGCAGAAATACCTTTTACCAAGTGCGTGTCTTGTTTTGGAATTAAGGGTGTGACAAGGAATAATAATTCTTTGACACAGTCTTTGTTCATTCGTAAAAAATTTCTGTATTAGGGTATATCATCAAATTTAAGTTCATCATGGACCAAAATTAGTGTTGTTCTCTCTGTGTCTTTAAGCTCTATCCATTTCCGCCGACACAATTTCCAACGTCTTATTTTATTTCTAACGTCCACAACTTTAATTACTGATTCAACTATAGCTGAAGCTATTACGAGTTTTAAAGTTTTTGAGAAATCATGCATACCGTGTATTTGTTGCGATAGCTACGTTTTATCGGCGAGCTTCTTGTAAGTTCCTTTGTTATCGTTGCTTTCTTGAAGTCCAAAAATGACGGTAAGCCCATGGTCATTTTTCTATTCCTTAATTGGGGTTAAATACAACAAACAAGGAATTTACAAAAAGCTCGCCGATAAGACGTCGCTATCGTAACAAATACCCAGTATGCAAAATTTCGAGCCCGCAAACTTACTGGATCTTCACTTATCATTGAAATAATATTAAAGCTGTAAAAGCTCTAAACATTGTAAAAAACTAGTATTTTATCGCCACACATACTACCTTTAAAGATCGGATATACAATCTTCAAAATAGTTTTGGAATCAATAAACAAAAATTAAGTTTGAACGATCTTGAAAAAAGTACCGGACACCCTTAAATTAAAATTGCTATCAATGACGTACACTATTCAACAGAGAATAATTCAAACATTTCGTTTGAAAACTTATACCTCTTCGAAGAAAATCTGAGAATGAAATAGAGAACGGTAACCTATAACGATTACTTCGCCTGCTCCATAACATAAATGTGCTATTACTGAAATTAGCGTGCTCGTTTCTGGTAGAGATTACCAGTAACGCCACGTATTCGTGTTTCCAAGTCATATTTCAAATTTTGGACACGTCAGTGTTGACATCCGCTGAATTAATGGCTTATGGAAAGATATTTGTCGAAATTAATTCGTCGTTTTTCTATTGTAGTTGTATTATTAATACATGTGTGCTGAAATATAATTTATTTTTTGCTCCAATGGGGCAAAACGCAACGATATTTTTTACCAAAAGCTTTATTTTTCCTTTCAAAGTTTTTACCAAAAAACAAGCGAATACGTTACAGTCTGAATTCTTGTTCCAAACAAGACAACATTGTTTTTCTTCTTCTTGCTAATATAGAAATCACTTGAATTAATCTTATCCGTCGGGCAAATTAATTACTACACACTCCGAAAGTAACGGGCAGCCAGCGAACGAACATTCGACCAAAGTTATGCCAAGACATCGAAAATTCCGCAAACGGTAACTGAGCGCAGTTGGTACAAGCTTTGAATCCGGTGTACCAACGCAAAAAGCGGCAATCTTTGGAAATTCCACGCCATACATATTATACTGTAAGAATGTTTCATATCCGGGAACAATCCCGGAATGTGGTTATGCATTCCGGTTTGGCCACGACGCGTTTAGATTAATTTTATTCCGGCGGCGAAGTGAAACCGTCTGCGTTGGGCGAAAAAAGAACGAAAACCCACCGACGACGAGAAGGACGACGACGTACCGGGCCAGCAACGTGCGGCCTTCTAATTGGGAGAAAAGTACGTGACCCGATAAGGGGAAAACGACGACGATGCGGTTCTCCTCCCGCGTACCCCCTAAAGTTAATATCGGGTAACAACTTTGTCTTCTCTTAGGTTTTTCGCGTTGCTCTCTGTTTCTTATTAGATATGTGGTGCTATCAAAAGTTCGCAGAAAGTATTAAGGGATGATATTGATTAATTTGTTACGTTATTAGCAAGGTAGCTCTCGCTTCACGACTTTGCGATAAATAATACGTAAGTGGCAGATAAAAATATAAAGGGAGATATAGAAGTTTTTGTTATTGCAGTTCGTTGTATGAGAATTGAAAATGTGAGATAGGTAACCGATGGGAACTCATAATTATTATCAATTTCCGGACACATCGAATCCATATTATATTCATAAACTTCATAAAAAGATGACCCTGATATCGATAGAAGTTTATGCGCCCTCAAAGCACATTTTTGTAACAGTAGTTGTACAACCCGAGGAGGTCACGACCTCTTTTGACTTCTACTTTTCTAGACTGTTCCAATGTTAATGGGAAGTACAGGCTCTGTTTTTAAGTAAATTATTAATTTATGGAATTCGAAAAGTCACAATTCTTGAACAGTGAACTAGGAGTAACTGTAAAGAACAAGAACCAGAACGCAGTCTATTCTTAAGCTTTTGTATAGTATCCAAGTAAATGCCATTCATGAGCTTTCATATGGTATCCAAACATCAACTTATGTGAAGATGGCAAGGAGAGCTTTGAAGCCATGTCATTTAGGGAAAATTAGGCATATATTTCAGCATAACATATAAGAAGAGTTAAATCAAAGTTGATGCAAACTGAACAAAAATCTTCCAAACGGTCTTATAAATAGAACCACAGTAGCGCACATAAAAGTAGCTTAGATCTAAAATAATTATGTCAGCTAGTTTCACTATCTTTGCTGCTCTTGAATAACAGCGAAACAAAGAAAATGTAAGGAGATTTTTAATCAATGACACTTATGTGATTTGGAGCTAAAATAGGAATTTCTTGATTCCAGAAGTTTCATTAATTTGTCACTGTACATACATTGAACCATTACTCTTTAAGAACTATACATCTGAAGGATATATTTTAGTAAATATCAAATCGAAGCCAACAAAAGCAGATGGAATCCATATTCTCCCAACGACTTTCTATGGTACGTATGGCAATATGCAATGTATGGGTAACACATACCTTAGCTTGATTACAACTCCCTGCCACGTGTTGGACCAACTATTTATAGACTGATGACGATAAAGGAAAAGATATGGTCGGCTACTGGTTTGTGGAAATGTGGAAACTATTCAGATTCTAAAAAGGAAAGAAGAAAAACAGACGAATGATATAAGTGCAGATTCTCGGCGGAAAGTTCACTATCACTTCTCATATACTCATAATGTATCCCTTTGAACAAAGAGAAAATCATTAATAAACAATAAATTTCGACTAAAGATTGCGAAACAAACCTCAATGTCAGTGAACTTGCCATTCCAACGTCCGTACAAGCGAGTATTGTTAACGATCGACATTCTGACATTAACCCATATTTTTATTTTCCCCGCTAAGAGCGTTTAATTTTTTTCCTTACCGCTACATGACTCTTATTTACTGGGCCATAAATTATTGTCAATTATAGTATCCATAAATATTATGACACTTTTGTGGTCCGTAAGCTTTTACGACATATAGATCTGTTTCAGGCGATGGAAAAAGTAAATGTGCGCCGTACACACAACACATATGTGCTTTTATTCGTCGGCGAGATTCATATTTTGTTCGATATGTAAGAACGTTCGTTCCCTCCGTTTGGAGTTCAACATTTATACATTGTACAACAATGTTTGGGCGCCTTGATTTATGTATATCCTTAACACGGCGTGATGTATCAGAAAAGTTTTATGTATCGCTTTAAAAGAACCGTTTCGTATAAATCTAAATTTGTACGACCTTAAAATAACTAATACGGCTTCGGAAATTTGGACGCGTACAAAATTTTCTAGTCCGTTCCATTATGTAACCTAAATAATAATATCGCTCTCCTAATTATGCACGGAGGTAAGCAATTTTCCTCAGTAATGTTTGAACGCCGCCATCAGGCGGAGTTCAATAATGTCAAAGCAGCTTTTGAAATCTAACATTTATAATGTAGCAGCGCATAATGGAGATTTCTCGTCACAGAAATGGTCCCATGAATTACAAATTCGACGGAATAAATTATTGATGCCATTTACATTTGCCGCTCTACTTATGCCGGGCAAGATATCTGTCAAATAGTTTATTAAAAGGGATTGTTCTCCGCCACCGTGCTCGTCCGGCCATTACCGCGCAAATTATTAATCTGTCGCTGCATTTGCCGGCGTTCTAGGAAGATTCAGTGATTCCCCGAGAGTTTCGTCAAGGTTAACGGTGTATATTAACTGTCACCTTGGATAATTGTGTTAATGGAATTATTAATTTTAGAGAATAGGAATTGTTTCCCCTGATCCTTTCGATTATATATTATAATATATAGATGTATAGTTCATAGATGAAATTTTAGATAGTAGAGATCAAATGAATGTTATATACACAGACCAATCAAAAGCATTCGCTATTATTGACCACTCCCTGTTAATACAGAAGCTTGACTCTTGTGGATTTCCGTATGATCTTAAAAGGCTTTTCTTGTCTATCTTGTCGGATAGATTTAGCTACGTCAACTAGAATGGCTATATTGCGAACAACTTCCATGCCTCTTCTGGTGTGGGCCAAGGGTCTAATCTTGGTCCACTCCTCTTTAGTATCTTCATAAATGACTTTGATTACCTCGTTACATTACGAAGTATTGGTCTATGCAGGAGACATGAAGATATTTAAGGAAATTAATAGTGATGGTGATTGCATTAATTTGCAAGAATATCTTACTCATTGTCAGATATTTAGGTGGTGTGTGGACAATCGTCTCAAACTCAATATAGATAAATATGCAGTTGTGTCGTATTCAAGAAGAAATAATTCAGTAGAGTATGAATATCATATCCATCATATTCCCGCCTCCAGAAAGTTAGTAATGGATGACTTGGGCATTCTCTTCGATTCTCAGCTATCCTTTTCCGAGCATATCAACTCTATTGCAAGATTAGCGTCAAGAAATTTGGGGTTTCTGATTAAGTCATCACGTAGCTTTCAAAATATTCCAACGCTCAGATTATACCGAAACGCTGCAGCTTTGTTTCTTTGAGGCAGCGTCGGGAACGTTGCAGTACCCGATTTCTTCTGCAGATTGTGTATCACAAGATGGATTCCCTAATTAATTGATAGCACTAATTCTTACAATTAGTGTCACACACTATACAGCTATATTTTATAAATTTGTCCTGTAAGTGGTGTAAAAACTGTTGGACAATAAAGATTTATTATTATTAGTTATTTCTTTCATGTTTAGTATTTACAAACTCATTGGGTGAATTGTAGGTTGACCAAATCTATTGGAAAAGATGACTTACAAAATGAAGTTGTAAGCAACAAATTATTTGTAACTGCGATTCCAATTCTTTCATTTGTTTTAGGAGTTAATCTTTTGTAATTTCAAGGGAATGTGAACCTAAGGTCGTATCTGCTTGTTGGCGTCAAGTTTTTAACTTAATTGCTTATCTAATACTAATACTACATGATACGATCACCCTGGCACATGTAGAAGAAAAATTCCGCTTCTACATTACTCAATGTAAATTAGTTGTAATTTCTTTTATGAGTGCACCGAAGCGGAGATAAGTCACACAGGAGATAAATTCACCCCATTATCTCACAGCCTGTACTATCAACTAGCTGTCGGTGTTTGTCTGTTTACATTCGCAGCCTAAATTTATTCTCCTTGGCGCGCGCTATGGTGGCGCAGCGCCGCTTTCCGGATGAGTAGAACTACGTAAATAAACGGTACGCGGTGTACTTTTGGCACTTATATTTATTGGTTTTTAAAAGGCACCCATCCACTTCGTGAATGGCGTCTAAAAACGGCCGGCCCGCAAATGTGCGAGCTACCGCTTCTACTGCCATATGTTTCCCATGCAAACAGCTGTCAGAATATCTCAACACTTCGGGCATGAATATAAGTCGACCTGTTCGCCGTAAAAGACTGCTTACCTAGTGGCTCTTTCTCGCGAATTTTTTCCCGTTGGCTCTGTGCCCTATTTTGTGTTTACGCTTGCTAGCCATCGCTCAACGTTAACTGGTAATATCGGAACTAAATGGTCCGACGTAGAAATAGTGACGGCGGCTTTAAATGTAAATTTTGTATGGCAGAAGGTGTTCTAACGTCTCGTCATGGCGAAATCGTTTCCGGTTGGGTACCCCAGTGATGTAATGAATGGTTTCATGTGCAGCTGTAAATGATTTCCTTGTTAAATAAGAATTGCTGTCATCAGTTAACTTTTCCCATATTTCATTTCATAGAAGGAGATGTCCCCGTTAACTGAAGAGTTCTAATGCTATTGCTGATGAAATAGGTCTAAAACATGAAGTTCTATAAACTTTTAAGATTATAACAACTTCCATGCTGTTTATAATGGCGCGAAGATAGTTTTTACCCAGACTTAATCAGCGTAGATGCCCCAAATCCCAACAGTGATTAAAGCACGTCGTTTCCAAATGGATGGAAGTCAACCCCATAGTCTTTGAGATCTTTCTCCTGGTTTAGTATTTCTTTACAAGTTCACCTGGAAATTAATACTTTATTAACCTATTTCGAGCGATTTTTTAATTCCTTGTGCAGTTACTCACATAGTTCTTTCTCCTAAAATACCAATTCGAATGACTCCAAATGCGTATTTCATCAACAAATTGTAAGTCTTCAAGATGGCAGTTGTTAATTAAGGAATGGTAACCCTTTCTAATAATTGCAATTGCTAGAAATTCACATAGAACTGCACTGGCTAAAAATACTTTTGGAGGAAGCATTCTCTGCTCGGTAAACCCTAATTTTATTCCAACAGGGGCCTCCTGATACGACAATGACTCTCCTGAACGAACTGTTTATTCCGCTTGATTCTTTTCTATACATCTTGCAACATTTGATAATTATTGCAAAGACTATGGTGGATCATTATTAACATTAGACCAAATTTGTGTAAAGAATTCTAACGAATCTGCACACCTAAAGAGAATCAGACTGTAAGCTTAAATAAAACAACAGTACGAGAAGATCTCATCCGTAAAGCACTCACCATACAACTGTTTATTAACTTCGCGCGATGTGCTTTGCTGGTAATCAGATCCGTATTATGTTCAAATCGTATTTTGACCAGTTAAAATGTGATTAGAAATTGCTGACTTCGTTTCCACCGAAATACCTGTCCCGGTACTAATATAAAATAAATAATAAATTATATATATAAATAATAATAAATTCCTCTGTTTCTGGAAAATGCGATGGCTCAAAAACTGCCTAAATTCTTATAAAGATTTCGCATAACCCACCAATACGTCCGTGTTTGTTAGGAGTGCATTAACCGAACCTAAAATGAGTAGACACGAGAACGTTCAGCTTAGTTCGTCCGAGGAAACGCAAGGTAGATGACCAGATGGAAATTCAGTTCTTAAATGTAGGGTTGCTCTGCTGGACCTAAAACCCTTTATCGTTTTTGGGGAGTTACTACAATTACAATAAATGGGAATATAATCGTCATCATTATTATCATCTTATTTCAGGGCTTGATGATCGTTGGATCCGTCACTCTTAACAAGTTTTCATGTCAAATATGTCTTCCTTGCTAAATGTATCCTTCACAACATTGTTGATATCTTGAATCATCATTTTCATAATTTCACTATTGTAGATCCCAATTCTCTTTATACAATACATCTTCATCTTTTCAGCAAGCAATCCGTTGTGTTGCACATTTTTTCCTATTACGTAATTACCGTTTTTTACTCTTTTTTAAAGAATAGGTACGCGTATTAATACTACCCTTGGTGATTCGTTTACAGTTCCTGTGTGTATTTCTGTTTATACCTACATTCTTCTACTATTTCCCACGCCTAGTTGAAAATATCCCCCTAAATGACTTCCAGAATTTATAGCTTATCTTTAAGGTTCGAGGTTCAAGTTATAAATATTGATCCTCGCAGTTTCCTCGTTCGCTCTTTTGATACCTATGTAGGTCCCAAATCGCTAACCTTTTTGCTCTGATGTTGAACAATCTTCATCGTCCGTCAGGATTTTATATATAATCGCTTATAATTGAGCTAAAAACTTGATGCTACTGTTTAGTTCGATTTCTAATGATTTCCATGGCTGGTGAGCGGTTTCCATCTCTAGTATGTATTTCGATTGATAATTCCACTAATAAATCCGATGTGGTGTTTGGTAGCCTAATAATCTCGTCTGGAAGTGGAATTTACCAGGTTCGTCCAAATTCTAGTTGAGTGTCAAATAGTCTCACGTCTGTTTATCATTTTCTGTTACTTCTCCTTCAATTACCATCACTTTTAAGAAAGTGAGCTACTTTAATTCTTCTCTCACTGCAGCCGTAAATAGCTTAACGGAGCTATATCCATACTCACTGCGTCAAGTGATTCATCCAAGAAATCCTGCTTCTTCCTAAGCTTGTTTTACCTTGTATTTACCCTGTATTATGATCCACAGCAACACATATTTGTTTTCCCTCATCACGTGAACCAGGTAATGCAACTTTTTAACCTTGACGGTAACTCTTTCCTTTTTCTCCATTCTTTTGGGCACCTCGTTATTTGATCCTTCAATATATCCACAACTCAAATGTCTCTATACGGTGACTAATATTCTTCTTTAATGTCCAAGGTTCTATATCATGAACTAGTACCAAAAAGACGTAACACCTTAACATTCTTATTTTTATTTGTAAACGCTCTGCAAGTCTGCTACAAAATACCTTTTTCATTTTCTTAGATACTATTCGAGCCTAGTCAAATCTTGATCTTACTTTCATGTACCCATTACTTTCATTCACTACAGTTCCCAATTACTTGTTTAACATTAACTTTGGCTAAGGTTGACATTCTTAATTTTCAACTGATTACTGTCGCATTACTTTCTTTTGTTTGACTTAGTTTTAAGATTTATTATAATTGCCAATGAGTATTTTGTACATAGCATAAGTTTTTGGTTTACTTGATTGTATGCACCGCACATTTCTTGTTCTGGTATCTTCGTTCCTTTTTGGTTTTGTCCTTTAACTGGTTTCTTCTGTTGGACAAAAAGACCAAAAATATTAACCTTAGGACATTCAATGTTAGTCCGCTCTCTTCACTGCACCCCACCAGCCGGTCCACCAACTCTTGTAAGTCCTATATTGATTCAGTAATCAAACTAATTAGTATCGTATCGTCCGAAAATGCCTCTTACTTAAAGTGCATTAATTTAATAATATAACATAAATTTTCGCTTATTACACAGCGTCCAACGTACATTATTAAATACCACCGAATTTTAGTTTCCGTTACTGCAGCATCAACCGTGTAATTTTCGTATAAGCGAAAAACGCCGTGCATTTTTCGACCACTACATCGCTCAACTCGTAATTACCGTACGTACGTACCAAGAATTCGAGTTTTTCCCGTCCAATTGGCACGTAAATAAAACAAAACGGACGCTGCTACATAACCGAAAATAATGCAAACGATTTCGCGAAGAGAATAATGATAAGCGGAGACGAAGGTAAACACCTGCGCGGTAGTAATAATTCTCTGACGAATAATTGTCTTATTACATTTCGTGAATTATGTCGGTAATTAAGATGCCCCGCGACATATGGGCTTGTATGGGAACCGGGGCTCTGAAGCGAAAAAATGCGTCCCGGTTGATGATGAAGAGAGGATGAGGCAGGCGCACAAGTTGAATTTATTCGCCTTCGGCGTTGCAATTATATACCTCAATTTATGTGGTCTTGTCAAAATTATTCTTCGATTGTGTGCTTTTTAATGCAATTTATTTCGTGCGGGGAAAAAGAAATGAAAACATAATGATATTTCGGAATTACCTTCATTATTTTTGGAACGAGTTCAAAACAGAACGTTGAACACGGTGTAAAGAAATGTTTGTATCCATGTTCGAAGTTGCATAAATGCATTGTCAATTATTGTAGAAACTAAATCTATAGATCTGTTGTTTCCTACGTCAACTTTGTCCTTTATTGCGAAAGTTTCTCACGTATCTCAATTTTCTGTGAATGTAGAAGAGAACTGCACCACTTCATTATTTTATATCTCAATGCGCGCTATCTATCGAACAAAGTGAATGGGTACATGTGTATGTACACGGAACAAAACAAACGGTGCACGTCTCCATAAATTTAATCTACTTGCTTTGTTAGCTCTTACGTTTGATACAGGCGGAGTAAATAATCTATTAATTTGGCAGTTTATCACTTTAGTCGCTTTCTTGGGCGCTAATTTAAATACAACCCTCGCAAAGACGGCGGCGGCGGCGGTGTCTCCTCCCGAAGCTAATTCGGAACTCCGTAAAGCCTACGGAAGACGTAATCCCGCCGAGCCCGCCTTTGTTCGGAGATTCCTTTATTATTAAGACTATAGTAATTGAAGCAAGTCTTCACTTGAGCGTGTATTGTCTCGGTAATCTTACAATCTCTGTTTTCAATTTATATTTTCTTTTTCCGACATCCATCCGGCCGCTTACCGAAAACGTAATAATTGCCTCGTCGGCGGCAGCAGCCGACAGTCGCTTCTTCCTTTCGTTGAAAATTCCTTGATCTTTAAATACGCCTCTTCATAAAATTAAATAAACTTGATTTAGCTGATTTTATCATTTTGTTAGATATATATAAATTTACGCGAGGCTAAAGCATGATTTTACGGTTTAGTTCGGAAAATGGAAGTTAAATTAGAAAATTAAATTTTGAAATGGAACAAATAATTTCTGTTTTACGATTAATGTTACTACAATATCTTCCGCTATTCATCAGATTACCTTCTTTGTTAATCTATATCTGCCACCTAAATTAAATTGGTACTTGGGAGCATAAGGAATGTCTATACTAAACCATTTCTTGCAGGATGTGATATCATCTTTATACTATTGTCTAACAGCGTATGACATCGCTTACGCAGTTAGAAAGAAGGAAACAGTTTTTCTTTGAAGTCACTTACAACAGCGCACACTGAATCGAATAATGTACTCTCGAGGGACAAAATTATCTTTCTAATTATTAAGATCGATGTATACACATTTATTTACAATACCCCAGGTATTATAAAACCGTAATGGATTTTTCGAAACACCTCTTAATTACCTGCAGGTAACAAGATTCCAAAGGCATTTCTTATGTAGCCCTTAGATAGCACATTTACTACTACTAATCTTACAATTGCAGTGATAGGTTCTTTGAAAGCGTTTCTAAGTGTATTGTGTAATAATTATTATAATGAATATTGTAGAAGGTATGTACTATATTTCTATGTATATCACACACGATCTTTCGTAGCTTTTTGAAATTTGTTAGAAATGATGGTTTCATTTTATCTAGAATAAACATTTTGCATATTTCCATAGAGATTTTGTTGTATTGTAACGAATAGTACCGGTCTGGTCTTCTAATATGTTTTAGTACCCATTGTTTGCTTTCTTGCTGTATGAAATTTATTTTGCGTTTCTTTGCTTTAACCCGAATTTTTGTGATTTTTCAGAGAGACTTCGAAATTTCATGGCGGGAATTTTTTGATGAATGGATTACACAGAAGAAAAATGATCGGGTTACTAAATTATGGGATTATTTATCAAAAAAATTCAATGTAAGTAACCTAACTTAGCGCTCTTTGCAACAACTAAACAATTGTGTTGAAATATTTTCTTTGAAAATTTTGCAAAAATTTAATGATTCGTCACAAAAAATTTTTTTAAAGAAATAGTGAACAGTGGTTGACTACAGAAAGTTGTATTATTAAAATAGAAATCTTCCCGGATGTATCAGACGAACCACAATATTCTAGTTTCACAGGAGCTGGAAGGCCCAAGTTGGAATTTGAGGACGCTTCACTTAAGACGGAAAGAAAGCGAGTACAGGAATTGTTAGAATCTCACACAACAAGGGTATTAACTTTCGCCGCGGAAATGTCCGTTCGTGCTTCTGGCCAACGAGACACAGAAAATTTAATCAAAGAAGTAACATGTACATCACCTAAACGAGCTAGCAGAATAAAACAAACTCGTATTGATGAGAGCATGAGAAGACCTCTAAGTAGTGATGAAGTTTTGGCATCAACTTGGCATTCCTATAAGGTTACTCGAGAGTAGATGCAGAAAACCGCTTAGGTTGTGTTTCCATCATACTACGCTTTTCAGAAGTAAAAATTGGGATGTATGCTAAACAAACAGTTTTTGTCAGTTACTGATATTAGAGCACAAATTAATCTCCAAGCAATTTTAAACTTAACGGCTGAATGACTTGTAACCGTTCAAAGAGAAGTTCTTAAAAGTTACACCTATGACCGAATACACATTAATAAGCAAGTGGAGATGTGATGGGGGCAGTGGTCATAGTAGATATAAACAAAAATTTGCTTCTGAAGATGCTGATGACGAATATCTGTTCGTGTATTCCTTCGTCCCTGTTAAATTGTATAAATTTGATGAAAACGAGGAGTGCGTATGGCAAAATCCTGCGCTAGGTTGCACAAGGTTTTGCCATCCTATCAAGTTTATGTTTATCAAGGAAGACGATAAAACTACAAAAATAGAAACAAGCAGTATTAAAGATCGAATTACAAGTTTGCAATCCACCAAAATTAAACTTAAAAATTAAGAAATTATTATAAATCGTAAGTTATTATTTACAATGGTAGATGGTAAAGTATGAAGTGCAATGACTGAAACTGAATCTATCGAGACGTGTTATATTTGTAAAGCTACACCAAAGTTGATAAACCAACCATATCCTAAATTTAGAGATTTAGAAGAAACCTATGGGTTTGGTCTATCTATCCTACATGTCTGGAATGTTTTCTACATATCAGCTGCCAGTTACATATTAAAAAAATGGAGAGTTGCGACCGGATAGTGATAAAGAAAATGTGAAGAAGAAAAATTGGAAAATTCAGGCTCGTTTTAAAGGAGAGATGGGGCTAATTATAGATAGACCAAAACCTCCCTTTTGTTGGTTCAAATGATGGCAATACAGCTAGAAGATTTCTCACAAATGCTATAACTAGCGCCAATATAACTGGAATAGATGGAATATTAATAAAAAAATCTGCGTTGTATTACAAATTTTGGTATCAAGTTATGACAAAATCCCAGCAATTTACGGAAGAAACCAGGAAGCTTTATCTACATATTTATCCATGGTATTACATGCCCGTTACTCTACATAAATTTTAATGCCTAGTACGAATATTATAAAACATAGTTTGCTTCCTATAGGACAATTATCCGAAGAAGTGCAAAAAACGCGTAATAAAGTTTGCCGCAGATTTAGAGAATTGCATACTCAAAAAGAAAACCGTATTGCCAGTAATACACATTCATCAAATATGTTGCTTATTACATCTGATCCCGTCATAAATAGTCTCCAAGATGTTCTCCGAAAGCTACAATCAGTATTACCTGTAGAGTTTCTATCTCCATTAGCATCAAATGAACCTCGATACATTCAACCAACAGCAGCAATTTTGAATTTTGAAGAACATGGTGAAAATGAAGATTATATTATCAGTGACTCCACAGAATATGACAGTAACACTTCAGATGCATTTGAGTGATAAAATGAAGACAAATATTGAATATTATTTTGTTTAATATATACATTTTTTATAAAAGTACAATACATTTATTATCTTAAATATATGTCAGTTTTTATCTTTAATTTGGCGTTTTATTTCTTACTGTTGATGAAGATATTACCTCTCATATATCTGGTAACATTGCAAAATTAAGTACAAAACATTAGACTTGTTACAGACAATCTTTAAATTATAATTCTTTCACATATCCTGTATAGTATGTTTCTCATACTTTGAGTAGCTCCCTTCCCCGTCACTTGAACATTTTTGTGCCATTTACATCAATTAGTTCCTATATGGGGCACTTTGAAAGAGAAAAAACAAATCAGAATTTTGTTTCTCTAGCCCCTATTATTCGATTCGCTGTGTAGCGACGAGACGTCACACTTGTTGATATTTTATTTTATTGTTCTTATCATTTTCTTCTTGTTCTTGTTTTGGGCATTATTTCATTTTGTTTTATTCTTGTCACCATTTTGTCTCATTGTTATTTTCTTTATGATGTATTATTTTATTTTCATTTTTTGTTTCTATTTTATGTATTCATTCTGTCACCACGCGTTTCAATCTCAAAAAGAATTTTACTAAAATTATTGCTATGACCACGTTCATCATGGTTTGTCAAATCTGATGCCCTTTTGAATACTAGAATGATATAGCTAACCACTTATTCATCCTATAATTTCCCTTTATTGAGTGTGAATACAGTATGACATGTTCTATATGTACCATTGTACCTGATCTCGACAACAATACCAAAAGTAAAGATATCATTATTGTTACCACACGCATATTCCCCATCTATCCAAAAAGCTATCGTCTATCAAACGTCCTCAACGGGATTAATTAATATGGAAAATACATAGCAACTTACCGAATGTCAGAAGAAAAATCCTTTATTCCTACATCATAGACTTTTACAAGCCGATGTTGTGCGGCTGTGCTTCCCCGGGCCAGTCGACAGGCCTCCGGTTTGTTTGTAACCGATATTTACATGCGGTAAAACTGCAACGTTCCATACGGAACACGAGCGAAAGGGAGGGAAAACGATACGTGAAATATCTTCTTGTTACTGCGGCTGCGGCGACGGCTACATTTAGCTGCTCCAGGACGAAACACACGTGTTCCGCGTCTGGACCGGTGTTCGCCGACGATATTTACACTACCGCGAGCGTAAACCTCGTAGGTTTATTTACAATTTCGTAATTATTAATTAGATTAGACCCTCGTGGAAAATATGTAATTAAACTCGGATGGGGTAATTGGAATTTCTGGAGTAGAAGTGACATCTAATACATCTTCGATAGCGGTTTACATATAATTTTCAGGTTCCGTTTAAAACAATTTTGAAAAATATGTAGTAATAACACAGTACACATAAAATGCGGATACGGAAACGCGATGTACTGTATTCTGTAGGTTTATTACGACTTGCCAATCTTAAATTAGTAACAAAGTTATTAAAGTTTGAAACCCAAAATTATAAAGGACAAAAAGATAATTAATAATTCGTTTGACGATGATTTTGGCACCCACTGAAATCTGTGAAGGTTGATAAACAATACAGGGTGAGTCACCAGCTTTTCCACCTACAATAACTCCAAAGTATGATAGCAGTAGAATAGTTTTTGAAACAACAGTTACACGGGACAACGAGGGCAATTATATGACGTTAGTTTGTTGTTACTAGGTAGAGTCGCTTCAGAGATTTGAAGGTCAACTTTGTTTTTTTTTTTAGATAGGATGCTATATTTTAGTACTTATTTTCTGATAGTGGCTATCGAGACAAATACAATGATGTTCAACATCTTGGAAAGTCAACGAAAGTCAAAAAGGTGAAATGAACCTACATATACGGAAGGTGTTCGAAGTGATGACCATTGGTATCAATGCAGTGCTGCAATTTCCTTATCACGGATTGAATGGTATTCCCTATCACTTCGGCACTTATCAAAACACCTGCTCTGACAATTCTCTCTCGCATATCATGCAAATACAGTAAATATTCACTAAATATGCGTATTCATCAAACCTAACAAAGACAAGTAAACACTGTTCCAACGATATCGCAAGACAACTATAATAAGAACGGTAACACTAGTATCGTCGAATCAAGCGAATGTGAATGATATTCCTTCGAAGAACTAACCGATATGCTTCTCATTTACGGAGAAGGCCAACAACATTCAGTGAGAGCTAGAGACTTATACGCTGAAAGATATCTTCAACATTCTCACCCTACACACCGTACATTTAAATATTCGTACGATAAATTCAGAACAACTGGATCCTTAACCCAAAAGCAAGTTACTAACGAAGAAACGGAAATTGGTATTCTTGCCACTGTGGTTCGAGATCCTTGTGTTAGTTCGCGCCAAATCACAAAGGAATCCGGCGTAAGCCAGAGTGGTGTTGTTCGTGTTCTACACCGCGATAAATATCATCCTTACTATATCAGTCTTCACCAAGAATTAACTGGTACGGATTTCATAAATCGCATTGAATTCTGCCGATGGGCTCAAATTCAGATTGAGAGAAAAAACTCGTTTATTAAGATGATTTTGTTTACTGATGACGCAACGTTCACGAATCATGGAAATATTAATTTGCATAACACGCATTTTTGGTCAACTGAAAATCCATGTTGACTGCGGCAAGTTGCATACCAAAAACCGTGCTCGGTGAATGTATGGTGTGGAATTATTGAGGACAGAATTATAGGCCCCTATTTCATCGAAGGAAGTCGTAATGGTGGTGAGTATACCGCAAGAAACATTAGGTGCGTCATTGGAAGAAATACCTTCAGAAACAAGGAACAGAATGTGGTATCAACACGACGGGTGTTAGGTATATTTCTCTCTGATGGCTAGAAATGAGTTGCTCGTTCGCCAGACTTAATGCCTCAGGATTTTTCTTGTGGGAATTCTTAAAAACATTGTTTAAAAAGAAGTTCCAACTACGCCCGAAGATATGCGAGAGGGAATTGTTAGAGCATGTGCTTCCATAACTGCCGAAGTGATAAGAAGTATCACTCAATCAAAAACAAAGATTGCAATACAGCATTGATGCCAATGGTCATCACTTCGAACACCTTCTGTAAATGTAAGTTTATTTGACCTTTTTGACCTTTGTTGACCTTCAAAGACTTTAATGTTGCAATCATTGGATTCGTCCCGATAGCTGCTATCAGAAAATAAGTACCAAAATATAGTATCCTATCTAAAAAGAAAAAGTTGACCTTCAAATATCTGAAACGACTCCATGTAGCAAGAAGGAACTAACGTCCCATAATTGCCCTCGTTGTCCCATGCAACTTTTGTACCACTATCATACTGTCGGAATTATTCTAGGTGGCAATAGCTGGTGACTCATACCGCATATGGGGTCTATTTTAGTTTGGAACAATTAGTCTCAAACACTTTGCACTTCTTGTGAATTTATGCCAAATCTCGTTGAAGCTGATTCAAAATAGACAGTCTTTTTTCGATTATATCCTATACGTCCTTGGTTTTGTTGTAAGAACTTACCTGGTTACGGCAAAAATTGATTCCAGCTTTTTCATAGTAGATGTACAATGCTATTCAATCGAAGGTGTCTCTATTAAGCCTGATTCCTACTTAGCTAGCTCGTACCCCGTGTTAGACTTCTATTCCCAATTTATACTCGAGCAATTTTTCGAATATTTTACTTAGATATTCAATAATAATATACTTCTAGGTTTTTTTTTTGCGTAGAAGTCATTGTATTACTGTTGTTTTCCTTCCTCTGGTATAACTTGGATAGATTGAATTTCTTCAACTTCTTCGTAATAGCTTCTCATACGTTATTTCGTGCTGCTGGTCATTGATAAGGTTCTTCGTCATATTTTCTCTACATTTCCATCTTTCAAGTACTTAATTCGTCATACGATCTACTTTTAATGTCTTCCGATGGCATATTCCAACTTCTACTTCTATTCTAAATAAATTTGAAGTTAATAGCTCTACTATCCTTGAGGCTGTTTACTGTCATGTATGATAATTTCGAATTATCGTTACTGGTTGTTGCCTCATTCTAGTAGTAAAATCTTTGCGTACCACTTGCTTTGTTTTTTTCTCTTTGAATGGCACTTTCTCCTTTTATTCCGCGTCTTTGTAGAATTCATAACCATTTCTTTCATATATCTATGTTACCAAACCGTTTTGGCTCTTATCAGCGAATGTAACAACTCCAGATACTATTGTAGCTGATTTTGGTATGGTAAATGAACCTTCTTTAAATTGTCTGTATCTCTTTCCTGGTGTTTAGGCTCCTTCTTATTGTATTCAAAGTCATTCTTTAGTGTCAGTTGATATCTTGGGTGGTATTTTTCCATTTTTAGTTTATAGATCATTTAACGATTACATTCGTGTTCTATGTCAAGCAACTCTAACTACAATATTTGTTTTAAAGGCACACTCCATTAGGGAAATACCAATAACTAACCTACCCTCTTATAAGAACTGATATGGAGCCCCACAACGAAACTGGAAAGAAACGGAGGTTCACAGAAGAACGAAAACTACATAATACACCTGAACACTATTAGAGTATATTAAGAACTCGATTATGTGTATTTCTAAGGCATTTGTGACTCAAATTTGGAATCTCGCGGAACTAACTTCCTCATAGAATAGAGTTGAATAAAAGTTGAAATGATATGAAGAGCTACTTTATGAGCAATCTATATATGCATCTGTTGAAGTATGCACAAAATTGGTCATAACAAGATTTATAATCAAAACCATCTTATAAATTAATCATATACATTCCAAATATTATTTAAAATTTGGAAATGAACACAAAATATGTTAAAATATGTATGCTTGCATGGGCTGTATATGTATAAGCATGCAAATATTATGACAAACAGAACTGTAAAAGGGTTTTCAACTTCTGATTAAATTTCACTTAAGTTTAAAAAATATCAAGTGTGACAGAGATTTTTATGTCCTGATTGTTGGGTCAAATATTGTATTTTGTACACGATGATGAAAAAGAGGGCATTTTACATATTATGTTGCAGAAATACTTGCAGTACATCATTTGAAAAAGACATTTTGAAAATTAATCTCAATACCGATGCAAATCTCACTTATATCTACATTTTTAGTTCTACCAGAAGAAAGAATCATTATCAATCATTAAAGAGACCTAACCGCTGTCTACATACAGAGCACGTCTACAAACTGTGTTAATTCGAATGAAAGGGATTGTTTAGGAAAACCTGACCCTCAATAGTAGTTTCCTACCAAAATTCAAGCTGATAGCTCACATTTTCTCAAATTGATTCTATATGACCATATATATAAATGTATCGTACCCTATTTATACTTATTCTTTTAAATATTCACTGCTATTTTTAGATCAATCAAGCAATAAACAGCTATATTTTTAGAATATAATTATATGTATAAACAGTCAATTGTTTTTATTTGAGCATTATCAAGAAAATATCTAACGACTAAGATTTTTGATTTATAGGATCTCTAATAAATTATAAATCTAATATTTTTAATAATTTTTTATGTGCGTCTATACACTTATGCAGAACATAAAAACAAAATAAATCCTTATATCAAACAATCTTTGTCGAAACCTTACCAATCCTGTCCCTAGCCAAAGGTTTCCTGCTTACGAAATGTAAATGTTTTAACATCTTTCTGTGTATTTATCATTTCGTCTTTTTATAATTCTCTTCTTGTTTTAAAATACTAAAAACCTTAGCAGTAACCTGAATGGCTATAAAGTTTTGTTACAGCAGTCATTGCACCAAAATCACTGTTTAAAGTATAATCATGATTATATAATATTTTCTTTAAATATTGATTTGTTTGACCGACGTAACATCCATCACAATATTTACAATTTATTTTATAAACTACTCTGCATTGATTTTGTTTATCTATTTTACATTTAGTGTTAGTCAAAAAAGGTTTATTATTGCACTATGTTGATTTTCAATTTGTTGCTTGATTGACTGAAAAGTGGTGGCCGATATTTAAGGGCTAATTGATTCTTAAATACTCTACTATAATTCTTTCTGTTCTTTTATTAGAAAATATAGTTCTCGCACATTCCCAACTTAGCGGTGGACCTTTGTATATACATATGTACACCCGACTAAAGAATGAGTGCGGCTTTAGAATAATTAATATGCGTATACTTATTTGTCCTGACGGTATCTTTTATCACGGCATTTTTATTACCTGCACTTGCTTCCTTTATTCACCTGTTGCTGTAATATTAATAACATAAATCGCAGGAAGTTACTTCACACAAACCGTCGTCACTCCAAGAAATGAAGGTTTTGCAAGGAGCATTGCAAGCGTTTTTGTCTTAATGAACATTAAATGATTTATAATTACGTTACGTAAACTGGGTGAACAACTAGTATTTACTTTCAAAACGCCCAATTAGTAACGCACCTAAACAGTGTTTGGTACATGATAATAAATCAATTGATTTATGTAACAATACCATGTCTTGCGACGCAGGGAAACATTAATCTTAGAAATTATATAAATAAAATTACCTTCAGGATCAACCCTACCGTGAAGAAATCCAACTGTGCAGTAATAATATTATGTCAGACCGATGGCGGTATTTCAATAGATATTGACACATGGATAGTCGTACGTCTAATACATGAAGTCATCCTTTCACGGATACCCACATAAATTCTGTTAGGAAGTTGGTCAAACACAATGGACAATTGTTATTGATGTAATTGCGGCGTCCCTTCCTAGTAGTTGCGGTTTTGTGTTAGCTAACAACGTACAACAATAGGATCATATTACTCAGAGAGAGGTTCTCTATGATGTATGTACGAGTATGTATTACTTTAGAACGATGGGAAGGGTATAGTCTTATTCATTTAAGTTTCGGTGGATATTCATAAATCTGGATTGGTTGGGACTAAATTAAGTCGACATTTTTTATGTAAAGTTACAACAGGTGGACATTATAGTCAATAGGCAATTTATCGTTTTCAAACCGCATTTCCCAAATTGGAACATAGCGCGCTACAATGGATCTTAGCACAATTAAAGCATCTTGAGCACTTTCTCAAATCAAAATAACTAATATCCTTTTATGAGGTAAATAGGTTTCAAAGCATCATATGTTGATTCCTCTTCATGTATAACAACTTGGTTGTAGCTAGGTGTAGGATCTTAAAAGGAGACGTACTTTAAACTTTGTTCCGGGTGCCTATTTGAGAACTTTCAATGTTAGGGAGTTGAATCAGAATGACCTTAGAAATCTCATACTTCTAAATCTTAAATAACAGCCCCAGCATCGGGCAGACCGCTGGAAATGTTTTGAATAATGCCTGTCATCGATACCATACAAAAGATAATTTTGGCTAAAAATAAGTAATTATTAACCAGTTCGGAAAAACAGTGTGTAGGTATTATGTGAGCTGTGTAATTCTATTAAACAACGGCATACAATTGCTTCCGATTTATTACTGCTTTCGCATTTAAACGAAAACTTTTATGAAATAAATTGAGCCAAATTTCCACATTTCTTCTGGAATATAACTGATTTTGCAACTCTGTTCTCATATTTTTAACGTAACCCTCGCAATTGAACGATATTGTCCAATGATTTTCTTAGGTCCTCGAATGATTCCGGTGGAGTTTATTCTGAAGGCGTCAAATCTGCCGTACTTGCTGGCAATTCTATGAGATCTCTTCTGCCAATTCATTGGTGAGGAAGCTGAATCATGCGCATATAGTATATTTGTATCATGGGTAGGTACTGGCTCGACTTGTTAAAAATTAATTAGGTCAGTTTCAGCTCATGCTTCCATTCAAAAACCTGCTGGTTCCCACCTATGCTATACAAAGTTCCCTCGCGTTTTGAAATAGCTTTAAATAGACTTTTGCATTAAGATTTTGTTAAATAAAGAGAGAATCGATAACATCATCTCCAAAAAGGTAAGGTATTCTTTGGGTTTGTTAGGCACGTTTATAGTTGCTAAGTTTCTGAGGCTGTTTGGTATGTTTATTGATACTAAGTTTCTGAAGATGTTGTATGTCTGTATGTTTATCGATCATTCATTGACGAAAAAGGCGATTAGTGTCTAAAACAAATATTTTTCATCGGTCCCGCGATAGTACGATTTTTCTTGGGCATTTCTTCGCTAAATTGTATATACTTACCTATCATAACCATCCTCAGCCAATTTTTCAACGATTTGTATCTGGTGCGGGCAAAGTTTTTGATTATGGACAAATTCCCGATGCAGCAGACGCTTTACGATGACTTAATATGGGAGTTTTTGCTAGCTGCTCTAAAACATTTATCTCTGTGCCCTCATCAAAGATTCCACCGTCTTGTACGCTTTCTTTCTTTCCTAGCAATCCAGTTCCTTCAAATATCGAGATTAATTGACGAACGTCCGTGTGACTGACAGTTTTTCGGGTTGTCTTGCATTAAAAGAAGTAGCTACCCTTAGTTCACAGTGGTTCTCAGCTCCGCAGATAAAAGTTACTTCAACCTTTTCGGCAAGGCCTAAACCATTATAGCGATTAACTTCACATACTCCGCATGAAAACTCCAGAAGGGCATTAGACAATCGAGTGTAGCGAAACCGTCAACTGCTATTTATTTGGTTTTAGAAACAAGTGATTTCCCATGAACGAACCAGTACTCTCAACAATACTGTTTTCTTCCTTTCCCTTCCAAAATTCTTTTGTCCTTGTTGAATCAGTTACACGAAATAAACTTTACATGGTATCCATGAAATGCATTTTTCAAGAGGTCTCCAAATATGTCACCTACGGTGGGTTAAAACTTTTCAGTTGGGATGGTTGAGAAGCGAGAGGTTCTGGGTGATACAGTATTTGCGATGCCTTTTTGATCCCCCTCCATGTTACTACAACCGTGTTGAGCACATTACAGTACCTTCGAAAAAATGACACCTGATATTCCCTGTTTAGTGCTGTTTATCACTTACAAAATTGGTCCAGTAAATAATACTCAGGTACAGCGGTCCCTAAGACCGTTATGCATCTGGGAAGGCTTTTTACTCTAAAAGGAAGTATTCAAGTTCGAAAATATATCATATCTAAACGACTTTATCTCATTGTACAATAAAATACCATTTTCCATATCCTATTTCTATCCAGGGAAACGAGAAATCTCAACTCCGAGATTCGTAAAACGATTCAACATAAAGCTTCAACACAAAATGAAAATACATTACACTGCCACGATGTCTAAATATTTATCTTTCATTTTTACAATTATGTCAGTAGGTCTTTTATACGAGAAAGGAAAAATCCATATTACTACGGCAGCGTGCGGATACAGACGGAGCGCCGGGCCCCGGATGAAAATGAGAATTCCTCCAAGATAACGTGCGTGCTTTTTTTTTTAATATTCGCTTTATTTTTCCGTCGTATCCGGAGCATAATAATCGTGACGATGGCATAGACTGACGGCCAGATCGTAAACATGTACAATAAGAGTAAATATCTTCAGCCGCGCGCCGAGGAAAGACTTTAATTTTCTAAATTAATATTTCGTTCCGGGCTGCCTCGTCATCACTATTAACTCTCGAAAAGCCCGCACCCCCGAGAAACGAAGCTTTTTGTATGTATGTACATACATACGCTAGTCTATACATAAGGCGAGCTTTTTTCGTAGAAAGAGGCCCGTGAAATTGTTGACTGAACACATTTTTGTGGTGTGTCTTTGTGTACAAACGTACACACGTCCGTCAAACGCGAAAAAGACAAAGAAGCGTCCCCGTCGCGAAATAAAAATGACAAAAGGACTGTCATACGTTGCGTTCGTCCAAAATTTTCCCCGCTTTCACGTTTCGCCCGCCCCTTCACCGGCATCGAAAAACCTCGGAGAGTAATTCATTTTAAAACTTAAAAAAGCGAAAGCCGTTATTAGAAACGTGAGGGATTTTTTTACGTAATAAATTGTTTTCGTTGCTTGCTTATGTTTCGTATTACTTAAATTTACATCGAATCACTAATAACGGCATAAAAAATTGCTTTGCTAACATTTTTTCCAATTATTATTATTAAATGTATATATATATATATATTTCGTGACCTTTTTATACTTATCTTATATGATAGATCTCTACCACTAATAGGTCAATAAAACAAGGCTGGTTTGAACGATAGTTATATTTTCAGAACGTTTACAAACGTTTTCGGAATACCTTCGTCAGTGAAAATATAACTAGATAAATATATAAACAAACTTTTGTTTTTTATTTGGGACTATCAACAAAATAACTAGTGACTAGGATTTCTTGATATAGAGGATGTGTAACCAACTTTTATATATATATAAATTATAAAAACTAAATTAATGTGTAAACATACATGCAAATTAAGTAAAACCTTATATCAAAAATCTTTGTCGAAACCTTAACAATTCTGTTCAAGGACTAGGGAAAACCAAATTCAAAAACCTAGCCAAAGGTTTCCTTCTTAAGAAATGCAAATGTCATTTTAACAAATTGCTATATACATTACTTAAATTTTGAATATCGGTCCTGAAATTAATAGTTTTAGTGTCTTTCTGTATATTTATCATTTCATATATTAGTCTTTTTTTATAATTATTCTCTGTTTTTAATATAATTGTGTTTTCAAAATCAAAGTAATGCCCAAGATCTTTGTAATGTTTTGTTACAGCGGTCATTGCACCAAAATCATTATTTAAAGAATGTATTGGTAGATATCATAATAGATTAAAATTTACATATGAGAGAGAATCTAATAACTCATTGAATTTCCTGAACGTGACAGTCATGCATAATAACGGCATTGTGAAAACAAATTGGCATATAAAGTCTACCAATACAGGAAGACATTTAAATTATTTTTCAGAAACATCAAAATTACATAAAATTAATGTAGTTACCGGTTTAGTTGATCAAGCGGTTAGATTAGCTAATCCTGAATTTAGGGAAAAGAATTTAAACAAAGTTAAAGAAATCTTAGATAAAAATAATTATCCAAATAGTTTTTATGAAAAATAATAAAAAATAGAATTAACAAATTATATAATAGAGGAATTAAAATTAATAACAATAAATGTTATAGCGCTATTCCTTATAAAAAAGGTTTAAGCGAAAAAATAAAAAAGAATTTAATAAAAACAACATAAACATTACTTTCATTCCAAATTATAGTAACAGATCTCTTACTAATACAAAATCCAAAATAATTAAACAAAATCAGAGTAATGTAGTTTATAAAATAAACTGTAAAGACTGTGATGGTTGTTACATCGGTCAGACGAAACAATATTTAAAGAAAAGGTTGTATAGCCATAAGTATTCTTTAATAATGATTTTGGTGCAATGACCGCTGTAACAAAACATTACAAAGATCTTGGGCATTACTTTGATTTTGAAAACACAATTATATTAAAAACAGAGAATAATTATAAAAAGACTAATATATGAAATGATAAATATACAGAAAGAGACTAAAACTATTAATTTCAGGACCGATATTCAAAATTTAAGTAATGTATATAGCAATTTGTTAAAATGACATTTGCATTTCTTAAGAAGGAAACCTTTGGCTAGGTTTTTGAATTTGGTTTTCCCTAGTCCTTGAACAGAATTGTTAAGGTTTCGACAAAGATTTTTTGATATAAGGTTTTACTTAATTTGCATGTATGTTTACACATTAATTTAGTTTTTATAATTTATATATATATAAAAGTTGGTTACACATCCTCTATATCAAGAAATCCTAGTCACTAGTTATTTTGTTGATAGTCCCAAATAAAAACAAAAGTTTGTTTATATATTTATCTAGTTATATTTTCACTGACGAAGGTATTCCGAAAACGTTTGTAAACGTTCTGAAAATATAACTATCGTTCAAACCAGCCTTGTTTTATTGACCTATTAGTGGTAGAGATCTATCATATAAGATTATTATTATTAAGGAGAAGCAGCCGGAATATCTCGTGAACTCCACGAGGTTGATCTCAAACTTCAAGAAATATCAAATAACAATCGGATTCCTTTGAAAAGTAGAACAAATTTCGTTCTTTAAAATTTTTATAGGTTGGTGTACGAATCGAACCGTACTTCTTAAAAAATTGTTACTTAGGAAAATGTCCAAAATGTCTTAACTAAATTAACATCCAACTCACATAACTCAAATTTCTCTTTAACCCCTTGCACTATTTTCACGAGTCTGACTCGTGATGAAAATTTTAGGCCAAACTTGAATATCACGAGTCAGGCTCGTTGTTCAATTTCACGGCAAACGTGGATATCACGAGTCATGCTCGAAATCGACATTTCGGGCCAAACATGAATATCACGAGCCGTGCTCGTGGTCTTAATCTGGGGCCACCAGGAACGCCTGAATGAGGTCTTATCTCTTCTTTCCTTTTCTTGAATGATTGGGTATTTTATCTTGTATCTTGTTGTCTTTTGAATTTTACAAGAGCACCACCGCGTGAAGTCAACACGAGCACGCCTATCTCGCACTCATTGTCAGTCGTAAGAATGGTCGTAAGATGTGTTCAAAGTTCCGACACTCAGTCTTCGCCGCTTCGACTCTTTTCGGGACCACTCAGGCGCCCGAGTTTGGCACGGCTGATTGTGAATTTCGGCGTAGTGCAAGGGGTTAAGACGAAGTTTTCAATTGACTGTACGTATAAGTTACTCCCGTTAAGTCGAACATCAATCTTGAGTGGTTATATTTGGCAATAATCGCAGTTGACATTGACCCAAGTAATTTCCCGAATCAAGCATATTTCTCATGTAAATAGTTCCTAGTTTTCCGATAAAACACTCTATACATAAACTAAATAACGTTTTATTCGGTTGATGTGCCCTAATACGTCGTTTTGTGGATAATCGGGCAGTTTTCTTCATTTAGCTCTTTTTCTAACGTTTGTCTCAGAGAATTAAACATCGATTTCTATTAGCTTTTACCTTCTTCTTTTGTTTCCTCAAAGTTATATAGTTGCCCCAGAAGCAAGAGGTGCCCAGTGATGTTTCTTGTGATAATGAAGTAGCTAGTCCTATGTATAGGCTTCACCTTACTGTACCAATATATATTCATAAATCATCACGATTTAAATCTGCTTTATAGATTAATTTCTCATATTTCGTAAATTATATGCTTATATTTTCACAAATTGCTTTAATGTTGGTTTAAATCTGTGTAGTTTAGAATATCTTTTTCTCTACAGTAATTTAGGCGTCCACGCCAGACTAATAAAACTGTTTTCGCGATTATACATTTCGTATTAAATTGGTAATAACAATACAAGGGTGGAATTGAATAAAAATGAACAAAATGCACAAAACGAAAGTAATAAAACTAACAACAAGATAAATAACAATGATAAATAAAATAAAATGTGAATAACTCTTCATATAAAGACCTAGGTAATACAATACGTTAAGGGCAGGTACCAAGAAGTGTGCAAAAGTTTGCTAACAATAAGTAAGCACAATTTTCATCTTCATCCATGAAGGGAATTGTGTTTTGTCAATTGCGGACATGGATTATTGGCATATGCAAATTATGCTTACTTAGTAAGCTTTTGCAGTTATTTGGTGGTTGGGCCTTAACGTAACTCATTTAATTAGATCGTTATATGGGGTCAGGATCATCCAGGTTTTATTTTATAAAGAATTTGGCTCTAGAAAATAGCTTACTATTTTTAATAATGATAAACACAAAATATATAATAAACAACATCTATATGCACAAAAACCATAAAGCATTTGTTGGTGTTCACTTGTTCCAGTTGTCTTTTTTCTTTCATTGCATTTTAGTATGGGACGGTCCAATTCTACAAATGGTTTTGTTAACTTTTCGCTTTTATGGGATCCTCAAACAACTAAGAAGAAAGATAATGATGAATAACGAAACGGAAGTATGGAAATATAATTATAGAGGAAAAGAAAATAATGGAAAGACAGAGACAATACTTCAAGAAACTGACAGAGTCTGAAACAGACGCAACCGATATATAAGAGAAGACTAACACACAACTGAAGAAATACCGCAACTACATATAAAAGCCTAAACTAGGAAAAGCGCGCGGAATGGAAAATATAACACCGGAACAATGAAGGATCAGGAAAATTTGAAGAAAAAATAGGCGTTATACAGGAATGTTCTGATCCCCTCCCCTCGCCTTCTAATTACAGTAATGTTGGATGAAGCACTAAAAGAAGCAAAGAAAGACATGAAATCACTAACACTGAGACATTGGAAAATGAAAGAAGTGGAAATGTACTAATTATTGTTTGCGGTTATCATAGCGGATTGAGAGAAGAACTTACAATATAATATAGAAGTGAACAACTAGGCAAGGTAAATATGAAGATAAATACAGGGAAGACAAGAGCATTATAGTGTCAAGGAGGAAAAATGTACATAATATATGACTGCTGGGAAAGCAAATAGAACAAGTTGAGAGTTTTAGATATTTAGGATCCACAATTGAAAATAATGGAAGAATTGAAAAACGAATTAATAGGAAAAGCAGCAAAGACGTTCAATATAATGAAAATTACATTTTTAGGAAAAGGGAAATACATAGTGAAGTTAAAACGGAGGTAGTTAAAAAGGTGGTAAGACTGACACTTGTGGACGGCAGTGAAACATGGGCTTTGACAGAGAAATATGTCGGAGGTAAGGTTCTTGAGACGTATAGGAAAGAAAACCATAAGCAACAAGAGGAATGACATATTCAGAGAGGAATTTCAAATAGCACATATAGACGAAAAAATTCAGGGGAAACAGTTTAGTATGATTTGGACGTGTGTGCCGTATATGGAATGACAGACTAGCGAAAGAGGTGTACGAAGCGTAGTGTTGGGGAAAAATTAAAGGGGAAGCCCATAAAAACGTGGAATGACAATGTACAAGTGTAAGCAGAAAGACGGACAATAAAATGGAAAAGAATTAGGCAGACCGCACAAGATAGAAACCTATGGAGAGAAGTCTGGACAGCAACATACACCTAACGGTAAAAGGCACATTATTAAGAAGAAAAAAAAAATGTTTCTCTAATTCTTCGTGTTCTTTGTGCTGTAATAATAAATACACATTTATTATACAGACACAAGCAGTATTTACATCATACTATCTTAGGGTCTTTCTTTAAGAATGCTTTGCTTGAATCTAAAGTATGTATTGATTTATAATGAAATAAGGATGTACTTAAATTATATGTTCAAATTGATAATTAATTCTTTCAATCAAACATTAAAACGCTTATTACAAATTGTTGTAGTGTAGTTGTAGTGTTGTATTGAAATAAATGTATTGAAACTGTTAACTTAAACATAGCAGTGTGATCACAATCAACGTACATGCTCTATGCATATACTTGATTTGAAAGTTATATTAAAATAAAATACATACAAACTGACGATGCGGGTACATTAGATAATCTTCAACGACTTTCTCTAACTCAAACTCTCCCTAATTCGAACAATTTGCACTGGTCGATAAAAATTCCACTTGCAAGAGTTTTACTGTACTAACTTCATTTTCCTATCATAGAACTAACTGGTGTTCTTCCTTTATTCCTGTTGGGACGACGATCTCTCACTTGGATTTCTAACATCCTTCTTCCTCTCAGTTGATCCCTACGAACCCGTCACCGAAGTTTAAAACAAAACATTTCGGCCGGAAAATGAGAGAAACGCTTAGGGTTAAAGAATTAAATTTAGCAATCGTGAGTAAGGTGACGTAAATAAGGAGGCGTACAGATGAACTAAACATTATAAGGATTTCAAGTCAAGGAGAAGACGTTTTCTTATTGGGGAAAGCGACGAAGTAAGAGGGTAGGCGCAGGAGAAGGAGTGGGCGCAGATTTGGGTTTTGGAGAACGTTTTTCACTGGGATAGAGCGAAGTTACTCAGCAAATTGGAGTACTAAACAAGTGGAAGTTAGAATAACGACCTAAGAAATCGAGGACATCGCTAAATAGCACGGAATTTAGATCGTAATCACAATGAGTACCACCAGCGCGTCTTCTCCTTGTTGCCGTTGTTTCGGTACTCACTTCCCAAGGAATTCGTAATTTACAGATTTTCCTTTTCGTCTCGTCGCCGCCGTTGCGTCGGTTGGTTTTTCATAACGAACGACTTTTTAAAGTTATGAAATATGTCTCTCCCCGGTAAACAGTCGAATAGGTCCCTCGTCGTCTTTCCTCCTTCTTCCACCTACGCGAAAAAAAAAAAAAAATATAAAGCAAATACACCGACAATGCTCTTTATGTAACTTGTCGCTGCTTATTTTTAGTTAACGGGAAGGCAATTTCTGTAATGGCTTGTTTCAAAATATTTTATTTATTTTTCTCTGTCTTATACTTCTAGCATGAAATAATGACTGTTGAGACGAATAATTTTCGTTTTTGTTCCAGGTACGTTTTGTGGATGCTTCTTCAATGGAGTGCAAGTAAAGGTAGAATATTTTGGTGATTTTTTCCTTCTTAATTATCGCCTTATAGAAATACACTGAATTCATCCACATGAAATGCATAACGAAATGAAAATTTCCTGTGGGGTGGCTAGTGTTAGAATTAGTTCATTTTAGAGCACACAATCAGACATACCTACTTTGTTGCAAAATTATTACAAATAATTTCCTTATTAAATAATCTCTAGTTTGTATTCATGGATTTACTTATACTTTCTAGATGTGTATAAGCTATAATGTTTTGGATAACTTTGTTCTGCACCCTTTCTTTCCATTTTCACACATAAATATTGGTTTTGTCACAAAAGTAGTCAACCATGAACATTACTGAACTATTAAATATAGATATATAGTAAAAGCACAGAGAATAAATACGCGTGGCCCGAGGGAGTATAGGTGCATGTAAATTTTATATATAAATATCCATTTCCCCGTAACATTTTCTGCTCAATCAAATCGGGTTGTTTTTTCCCGTATATCAGCAAATATGCATACCATTTGTACCTGCATCATTTCGTTCATTTTTGGCAATGTATACTTTATTATCAATAACAAAACAATACTAATAAAAAAATTCAATCATTTCGATTCTAAATACAATTTTAAACACTCCTATAAAAACCAACGGAATGCTAAATACGGATGTATACAGAAAAAATATGTAAATTTTTTGTTTTACATCAGTATACTAGTCTCGTAGACTACAATTCTCACGCACATATCATATGATCTTTTCAAACCCTTCTGACGCATTTTGATGTGTTGCGTATTTACGTGAATAAATGCTAGTAAATGGGAGAAGTTTTCGCATGCGAATGGAAGTCGAGAGGCTATGGCATACATTGCGATGTGAATGCACAAAGGAAATAGAAGAAAAGCAGAGAAAAGGTTGAGAGAAACGGCCGGCATTGTTCACGACATTCCCGTTTAATTAAGTTGAAAATAGATGGATATCGAAGAAAACTTTCAATTGTGTGACTGAGATCATGGTGGTAAAGTAAAAGAATAATTAGGTGCTATAATACAAGTCGTTCGTTGTGAATGGTATTTTATGTGCGCTGAAAATTAGGATGGAGATTTTCTAAAGTTCTGATATATTTTTATAAAAGTGAATTTATTGGCATTGGAAAAAAATATGTTTTGTTATCCTAAAGTATCTTTATCCCAGAAGCCATTCGATTTCAATTAGGGAACTTGAGAAGAATCGGTTATGTTTGTACGTCTAGGAACAGTACCAAACAGGTCTATACAAGAACTTGACAAATTAACAATATACAATGAAATTTAGAACTACTTTTTGCAGCCAGCTGTTGATCTACGTCTACATGTCTTACTCAACAGGTTCTCAGATTAAGACTAGTCAAAATGGTATCCGATTACCCTTAGTTTCTCGCCATCAAATCCATGAAAGAATTAAGAAATCGTTATCAATTAAGTAGGTGGACATTTACAGAACTACTAGCTTGCAGAGGACCAAAGATTTTGTATGTTATTCACCTACAGTATTGAGAAAGACAATTTAAATCTTGACTCCACATTTGAATATATTTATATCATAACATTTCCATATTCGCACGCGATCGATAAAATTATCTAAAAATTCAAATGAAATCCCCCAGAAAGATCATTTCAGGAAAAAAGAGAAAGAGAGGAAAAGTATCTCCGAGTTAAATTGCTTCGAAATCGTCGAGCCGAAAGCATCCTTCCTTCGAATCTCTTTTAACATCAAAGTATGCAAATGGTATAGATTAAGAACGCCTTCTTCGCGAGCATTAGCAAGTCATCAGGCTCGTGTAAGGACTTCGAGAAAGTACCCTTGTAGAGATCCTCAGATAGTCAAGATAGTGGGACAGCCTAGAGTGGAGTTACGCCGTCCCCGCGTGATCTAATATAATCTGATCGCTTGTTGGGTAGGAAGGCGTTGTAGTTCTTGCTTACGAAGCGAACTTGTCATTAACGAAGTTGTTTCCGGCCGCTATCGATGTTAGTTTAACGCTGCTATAACGGAAGTAAACGTGTTCGGGGCTAGTTAACCGCGAGCGTACGTAAAACTAACATAAAAGTAGCAAAAGGTCAACGTACATAAAAGTCTAGTTTAAGAAGTTATTTAGTCGTAAATTTGTCTCTAACTTTAAAACGAAAAAGAAGAAGGAAAACAGGAAATATCGACGAAAACGAGGGCGACACTTTTCAAAATGATTATCCGCCCAATTCTGACAAACTAATGTGAAACGTGTGTATTACCAAGAAAGGATAAATTGAAAATTCAAGTTACAGAGATGAAATATCTAGGATGATTAAACGATGTGACAATGCTTGATAACATGAGACACGATATTCTCAGAAGAGAATTGGCAATAGTATCAATATTGAAATCCACAGAATAAAGACAACTAGACCTGTGGTAGCCTGTACAAAATATCAGACCAGCGACAGATAAACAAGATTTGGAACACAAAATTTAAACTAAATAAAAGGGGAGGAAAACAAAAAAACTTATTGTATGGCCCATATATATGAGAATTAGGTACATTTAAAACTTATGTCATAAAAGAATTTTTGATATAATACGATAAACAGCATGGGAATAAGGAAATGTGACTCGCAGTTTCAGAACTCCTCAAAATAATAGAATAGGAGCAAAAACTACCAGAATGGACATTTGAACATGTAGATTATAATTTAATAATTAATCTCGTAATTGTTGTAAACGCACAAAGTAAGGAAACTTGTGTAAAAGGACTGGATTAGGACAGATTATGTAAACACAATACGACTTTATTATACCCGAAGACAGCAGAAATTTGATTTAGATGTTCAAATTAATGTTAAGAGCTGGGGAAGACGATAATCTTAAGTGTTCTGTAGCGTTAACATCTAGTAAAGGTAAAATAAGGAATTTCAAACTTCTTAAAAATATCGTTCAATGTTGACATAATATTTCTCAAAGCTTTGAACTTTGCCTCTGGATAAGCCGTCAAGTGGACTATTGTTTTTGATGGCTTTTGTTCTTCGAAAGCTAAAAACACAATGGCATTATATTTTGCGAGCAGTTGATCAGCAACCACGAAAAGAGAAATATGCTCTTCTTCAACTCTTTGATTATTTCGAAATTTTGTGTTGTAATTAAACGGAACCTACAAAGATTAATTTATCATTAATGATTTTAACATCCAACACCCTTACACCGAAAGGTAGAAAGGGTAAAAGATTAAGAAGAGAAGAAGAACAAGATTTTAACATAAGACTAAAGTAAAGTATAGTTTATCGGTTTGCAAAATTTAATTCAAGTGTAAAGCGAATAAATTCTGTTCAAGAATTAGCCAAAGAATAATCATCTGGAACTTAGATATTTTACTGCCGAACTGTATTACAGTTAATATACAATTTAAGTTGTTCAACTTCTAGAGGACACATGATCAATCCATTCATTTAAGTTAAATTTTATCCCGTTACGCGTTTATCTCATATTTGCCTGATTCTGCCATAATTTTAAATCGATGTGCTTGTAGTACATGGATTGAATACTCATTTCATTCAATTTGTATGCCACAATATTGATAAGATACATTAGAGGACTCATTGAATATCTCATACGAGGATGAATTATATAAGATAGGAACCCCGACGGGGCCGTAAAATGATTTCTATTTATGCGAAACTTTAAGTACGTATTATGGTTTAATTTCATATATATTATTAACAAATACCACAGAAATATATATTTAAAGTAATATGTATAGGTTTTTGACCAGACCGAGGTTCAAAGGAAATTCTGTACGTAGCGCAGTAATAAGCTGCAGCGCAAAATAAATAGAATTACCCTTACTAAACCTTTTGGATTTTCTCAAAAGCTGTGGTAAAGGTAATTTTATTTATCTTATATATTTTTATCCACAGTCTTCTTATTGTTATTTGAAACTGCAGCGCAATACAAAGCACCGTGAAATTCAAATCATACATTGAGACATGCACACAATTGAATCGATGCTCAGGAACTGATAGATATGAAGATATGACCCTCATAGTGTCATGTGAAAAATCAAATGAAATGAGATAGGTTGTAGAGGTCCACGAGTTTGGAGATAGCCAAATAATTCAATATCGATCATAGTTAAGACTTAAAAGACTTGCTCAAAAGAAATCATGGTTGAACACTGGATATGCAATCCTCTACAACTTCAGAGAACCTTCGAGGAATAAGGTGTATTATGTATAAACCGTAGTAGACCTGGGCTTATACCAAGAGAGACCATTGCGGCAATGTAATAGTGGCCGACTCGAGCTCTAGTGCCTTGTCTGAAGAAGAGTTTTGTATCTCTAAACCAGAAGAAATAAGGAATTTGTGTTAGAAAGACGATAAATTTAATGAAGGGCAACGGGTGAATAGCACGATCTCTCAAGAATAAAAAGTTGTGAAGCCTTCAAAATGTACCCAATAGATATTTTCAACAGTAATATTGTATTATTAATACCGATGAGGAAATGACGCATACAAATTGTAAAGAGAACTAAACCAGCAGTTTAGTGTAGTTAAATCAATGCATAGAATGCAATAATAAAGATTAGAGTTATGTCTGGTAGTCCAATAAGTTTCTTTTGTCTTTTTTTAGTAGATAAGAAATATACACTCCAACACTCCGTAAGGACAACGTCGAGACAATGAGAAGAAGAAGAAGAAATACAATAATTTTTGTAGTAGAATTCACTGCATGTATATATCCATACGATCCACCGATATTTATTACCTTATAATTAGAGTTGCTCAATTTGCGCCAATAGCACTGCAACTATCCTAAACGACTGTACTAGAATAGCAACATCGCGCTATACGAATACAGATGGCTTCATACCATACGTTGAAACTATTACGAATTATTTATTCTAATAGCGCAATGTTGCTATTCTAGTACAGTCGTTTATGATAGTTGTAGTACTGTTGGCACAAATTGGGCAACGCTACTTATAATACCAAAGATGCATTTGCCTATCATTTGTTAGATTAAATCTTTAACCACAGAAATATTTTTTTATGAAACATAAACTAATAAGCTGAAGGGGTAAAATCTGGAAAGTACGAAGAGCACGGAGAGCAGTCAAATGAAAATAATTTGTTCCTGATTGCTAAAGATAGTGGTACGTGTGGCCGATGTTATCGTAATGGAAGACAACGTGACATGTTTTCGCTAAGTTTGGCAACCGCTTTCTCAAGTTTATTTAATTGGTCACAATATTTCGTTGAATCTACCGCTCCGCTTTGGAAGGCAGCGAATAGTAAACTATTCCCTTCCAATACGACCGTATCTATAACATTTCTTTTTGGCGAAAGTCGCGCTTTCCTACATTTAAAGGCTCATCATGCTTAGTCCAAGAGCGTTTACGTTGAACATTATGCTAAAAGTTTTGAAGTTTCGTATCCAATTTCCAGTTTCCTCAAAGAAAGTTTGTGTTTATGCGATTAAAGAAGGAAATCGAAAGTGAATACAGGTGGAAGAATATTCCGTTCCGCAAAAATGTCAAATAATTGTGGACCTTTGCTTGCAACATTTCTAAGGCATTGGATACTTCCGTGGTTTTTGTTAGCCATGGCTTATTGTTGGATGAAGTTCATATCTGTGATGAATGGGCAACCGCAACGTACTCTACCGTTCGGACTAAAATTATTGTCTCTGAACTATTTAGAACAACTGAAAACACCTGAACACTCGTCTACCACAGTTACCATAAACCATAAAGATTAATTCATTCATCATTTACTATGTTTATAGCTATTGTGTTTCTCAAATTAAGGCAACACTACATGTCTCAGATATATCTTTTACTTTTCTATAATTGAATAATAGAGCGAGGAAAGAGTTATAACAATAAGATGTAAATAAAGACATATGTACATATGTACATCTCTAGGTAAAAGCTCCAGCGTTTCCTCTGAATTCACGAAAATATAGATTTTACCGTTATCTGTAAATACTGATTTTTAGTAATTTGAATCACAAGTAATAATGGTCTTGTAATAATTGTTTTCGGCAACTCCACCCACCTTGGTCGATTTTTTCTTTTAGCATTCCTATTACTATGGTTCCCACTTCTAACTGAAATGCAAGTTTTGATGTGTCAGGTAGCACTTTTGTATTTCAGCAAATCTCAACATCAACAGGAATGATTAAGAACCTAAAGAATCATATACAAACAACTGCATAAAAACGGTTAATAGTAAGAGTAGTAATGCTATACCTACGTTTAAATTTAAATTTAAAAGTAGTACCATAGCGATCTGACTCCCTAACACTTTATGCGTTCGATTTTAACGAACGCACAGACAAGTGAAAAAGTACGTCAAAAACACTTTCCACGAAGCGGCGTCGAGCACCTCCATCTACCGCTACGTCGATGATTTCGACAATACTTCAATTAAATAATGTAGCCGAAGCACCTTTCTCCTTCGCAACGAAACAGCGCGCTCGACCAATTGGCTTCGTTTACCGTCGAATTCGTAGCACTTGCATGCAGCAGCACTAGTAACGATCTTCCGAGCGTCTCCCGTGAAAAATGTACCACGCGTCCTCGATTTTCTTGCTCGGGACGCGTTCCAACGCTGATGATGAGCGAGGAAGGGAATCGGAACGTCGCGTATCTGCCCTGACTGCTTAACGTTGGAAGCTCAGAGGATTAAAACGAGCCAGGTAGGAATATGTGTCTGTATCTAGTCGCTATCTCCGCGCGATAGTGATAATGATGCTATCGTTCGGATTCATTTCCGGGGCTTGTTTAAAATCCCTCGGTCTATTGTACGAGTCTTAAGAGAGAGAGAGAGAGAGAGAGTAGGGGATATCTTTCGAGATTCGCGTTGATCGCTTCCTTCAACGGAGAGCGGGGAGAAAAAAGAAGTTGAAGTGCTTTTGTAGTTAAGAGACCAGAATTGTTTACATCGATGTTTCGTACTTCAGAAGGAAACAGCCGGTATGTATAGACATAAAGGAGGAAACGTGAAAGAAGGAAAATGGTACGGACAGAAACAAATAATGTATATCCGGTATTATTAGCATATCTCCTCTTAATTGGTATAATCTGGATATTGTTTCAGAATCCTTATGAAATAGTTTTCAAAGACAATTAAGATTTTGAGAAGAAATCACACCTTCAACAGATACTACCTAAATGTGGTGTTACCATAAATTCCATAAACTACTTATGTCGTTTTTTAAACAGCGTTTTAACAATCTGTGTGACACCTTGCTGGCTGCGATAATTCCATCTCAAAACTTTCCAAATTTCAGACCACAAAATTGGAATAAGACTGCTAGCGCAACTGCGATGGATCAATTTTCTCCAATTCCACGAACTCTCTGTTCTACCAACATGCTAAGCTCTGTGAGGTTGGTACCTCTAAATGCGAATTTTGGAAAAAAGTATGTCATTCGTTTGTCCATCGTTTGTCCAACGTTCGTCCAGGATTGTCAAGCAAAGATATTTATCTAAAAAAAAACTTGTTTTCAACTTTTTTCCCTTTTTGCGTCTATTATTGACTAGACAATAGAACTGAAACATGCACAAACTAATTCGCAGGATGAACGCACGAAATAACCAATGAAACATGAAGAAACACAATTTTTTATAACAATATAGACTCATAAATCCATGGATACCTCGAAGGTGCCTTTTTTCATACAATTATTATTTATCGAACATAAAGAAAGAATGTACAAAAGAATTTGGAGGATGGACAAACGAAATAACCAATGAAACATGAAACACCGCAATTTTTGATAACAGTATTGTCTCACGTGTCCATACATACCGTTGAGGTGCCTTTTTTCATATAATTATTGTTTGAATTCTTTTTGAATCGAAATGAAGCATTGACATATGAATTCGATGGATGGACAAACCAAATAACCAGTGAAACATGAAGAACCACCGTTTTCATAACAATATGGTTTAATGAATCCATACCTACATCGGAGGTGCCTTTTTTCCCATATAATTATTGTTTAAACACTTGGACAAACGAAATAACCTAGGAAACAGGTTATTTCGTTTGCCCATCCTCCGAATTTGTTAGTTCATGCTTCATTTCGATTGTCCGGTCAATAATATATAAAAACGGGGAAAATTTCTTTGTAAAGAAATAATTTTTCGCGAGTGGCCAAACGGAACACTTTGCTGGACAATGGTGGACTAAGGTTGGATAAACGAATTTGTGTGATAAAAGCGCAAATTTACTTTTCGTAAAAATTTTTTTAAATAACTTTCCAACAAAGGATGGACAAACAACAATTTTTCCAAGACAAACATGGACAAACGAACGACGTATTGTTTTTCCAAAAATTCGCATTTGGAGGTTCCAACTTTGTAAAGCTAACGTGGTAGCCAACATGTATAAGCACTGACCAAATCAAATCATCTTGAGTTACTCAAGAATAAATAAAACCAGCAGCACCACCTAATATTGGTTGAAAGCACTAGAACAAAGAGCAATTTGAAACAAATAACATAATGACCTAAAAATACAGCATAAAAATGAACATGATGGAATTGTGATATTTATACACAAGTTGTAAAGTTTCAGCATCCGCCTTTTTGGAAAGAAGTAAAGTTACAGAGTGCTGAACAATATAAGAATAAGCTTAGAAGTAAAGATAAGTGGAAAACCATTAAGTAAATCGCCTAGTTTTTAACACGGAAATAGTCTAAAAAAGGTAAACCCTACACCTAGTTTATCCCAAATCAATTTATCTAAATTTAGATATTCATCAACCAATAAAATTCAAAAACATGAATTTCACAATATTCTTTTAATATCCACCCGTTTAAGTACAACATTTGTGCAAATCTAGCTAACACCACCTCAAACTATCTAGTTTTAAAATTGAGAAAATGTACCTAGTTCTACTCAACGTACATAACTGACAGATTTTAATATCACTCGAGCTCTTCCTCCAAGTACGTTGCTTTCTCTAGTCCGTATTAAAAAAGACTCCTCTTCCCGCCTTTCCTGCTTGCCATCATTATTTGATTTGCCCGCACACATGAGAAGCCCGCGCTTTAATTTAAACTTTGTTAATAAATTCGACATCCGAGTAATATTTTGGAAAGTTTTTATTAATTTTGTTTCGCTTGAGGGGTCAGATTATAAGTTTTAATTATACTATCTCGCGAATAGAGACGCTGGTTTAATCGCCAAATCAGGATCTAGGAAAAATCTGATGATCAAGAATTATCGTCGAAAGTAATAGTGGTGGTAATAATGAAAGTTGTTTTGTTGTTTACTCTATGTTATGTGTTAGTGATTAATAATTCTATTCGTAGTTGTTATTATACTAAAAGATATTTACTGAAATATTTGCTAATTGTAACAAATAAAACTTATTATAAAATTATATTATAATTATTTTCTGTCTTATAAACCCTAGCAAGCTTTGCTTAATGTCCAATAACATTTTTTTACGTCACATGCACGACAGTATATTCTTTTCTTCTGTTTGATTATGCTAGCGCATACAGTTTCCCTTTCTATTTTCTTCATTTTGTCTTTATTTAGAAATGCTCGTGCTACTCAAGAATATATATTCTCTCTTTATTGCAGCCTTTGCTGTAGAACATTTACGACTTTACAATATTAAAATAAAGACAATGCATAATAAGTTTGATGTACTAATGGCTATTTTCTCATTTCATTGTATTGAGGGTTACTAGTTGATTCAGTAAGTTCACCTTAACCACGTTTTTCTTATAATACTGAACAGAGGAAAGTCTTGAAATTTCAATAGCTTTTGGGTAATAATACACCACCTTCTAGTTTCACTTAGCATATTAACTCCAGTACGCATAACTCCAAGCAAAACAAATAGAATTATTACTTGTCCTTGCCATAATCATTATTTTCATATTCAGTACGAATTAGGAATCTTCTAATAACTTTTCTGAACTTTTGAAGGAATGAAACTGAACGAAATAAATTGTTAAAAGAAAGCAGTTTTTATTTGATAAATCGTCGTTAAGGTTGGGAACAGCACCAACACTTGTTTCCCAGAATAAGTCACGTCGAATACGCTGCGAGCTTGACACACACCTCCCGTAGCCATAGCCGTACGCACTTTCGAAAATCTGGCAACTTACGCTTGGATAAACCTTCTAAGATGACCTGACTTCCTAACTATTCCCAAAATAGAGGTACTTATATTAATGAGGATGCTTTCTCAAGCAAAGATATACTGTGACAGTATTGGGCATGAATATGAAGCCTATACATAACTATAAGGTCCTCGAAGATAATGGCTAAAAAGCCTACCTAGAAAAAGAAATAATATCCAAGAAACTACAGAAATATAGGCAATACACCCCCTTACGCCAAAGGTTTATAGTCTATGCTAAAGGTCTAGAAATTTGGTGCTGAGTATAAGTTAGGGTTGTATCACACAAGATGATATGATACCACCCTACGGGTGTTAGCTTCTTATTTAACTCCAGCCAGAGACGTTTAATGGGAGAAACAAATGTAACAAGAAATAAAATTAATAATTATTATAAAAAGCATATATTAATGGATAAAAAAGCATTGTAAACATTGAGATACATACATACAACACTTCCACATTACAAGAATTCGTTAATTACTGGAAATAACCAAGGATACATCGACATTCAATACAGGTTCCTACAACTACGATATGCCTGGATGAACTGGAGTCAAGGAGAATTAAAGTTTTCGTTTCGTGGACAACGGAGAAATAATGTAGTGTAGTCCTGGTTTCCAAAAATAAATAAAAAGTTTGTTTGGTTAACGACGAAGAAAATTGACAAAATAGATAAGTCAACAAATAAGTCTATAAATATATTTCGAATAAAAGGGTTTTAAGAAGAAGTACCAGCGAATAAAAGAACCTCACCACATCGGAAAAGAAAGAATTTAAAAATAAATTAGCTCTTACCCTTACCATACCGATTTTCTGAAAAATTACAAATGCGCATATTAACCGCCACATGGTAATTTCAATGAGATATACAAAGGAAAGGAAGCATCACTTGAGTAACGATTGCGAGATGAATTTTCAGGAATGGTGCTCGCCATCCTTTATGTTCTTTATTGACGATGATCATTTGATGGTTGAAATGCATATTTGGAGTTTTTCAAAGATTTGGTGTGGTGAGGGTAAGAGCCAATTTATAACTTGTAAAAATCAAAAGAGACTTTGTGAGTTTCAAATTTTTTAATAAAAGTGTCACTACAAATTTGTTTCGCCACACAGTGGCTTCATCAGGTGGATGAAAACTAAAGATAAACGATCGATTAGTATCTACTTATATACAAAATAATAAAAGGTAATTATAAAATTAGAAATTTAGTGCTAGGAGGGGGAATGATAAACATCTGTTTGGTCGTTTAAAATTAAGCCTAATCTATTATATCTATTAATTTCCATTGATTCCAAAATATTTAATTTTTTCCTTTTTCTTGAATGTGAAGCATATCAAAATTACTATTAAAATTATGGTTATTTTCTAGACAATGATTAGCAAATGTTGAGTCAGATTTTTGTCTAAGAAACTTTTTGATGTTCGGCAATCCGGGTAGTGAAAGTTCTTCCTGTTTGGACAATATATATTTTATTACTCTCACATGTCAACCTACGTCAACCTACCTAAGAGCTAATTTAGTTTAGAGACCATTTTGATAGAAGCTAAAATTAATGTACAATGAAGTGGACGCTATATGTGAAACGGTTGATAAATTCATTTAGATTTATGTCTATGCAAATCATATGCATAGTTGAACGAATTTTGAGACAGTTTCTCAGATTTTACATGAAAAACGTATTCTGCGTTGTTCCTATAAAGCAGGTATGGGCAACCTCCAGCCCGCGGGCCACATGCGGCCCTCGAGTAAGGTTTGTCCGGCCCGCTACTGAATTCTTTCGTTGCATATTAGCACGGCCCGTCTAAACTTAATTCATAATGAATCCTAAGGATACTACAAAAATGTATATTTTTCAAGATTACTCACAGCATAAAACTTCTACAAAAAAGATTGGCCATGCCTGCTATAAAGTGTAGGTTTCTGAGCAACTGAAATTATTATATTATTTAGATTTTTCTTTAAATCACTTGGAAGATGCAAATGATATATGCGAGGAGAAAAAGATATTTTATCCTTCAATAAAAGATATTAAATAAGGATTGTTTAGTAGTCAGTTCCCCAGAAAAGCTGTGGAATAATCTCTATTATCTTTTTCCTTAAACGCCATTGAATGAGTGTGAGTCGCTATGCGTCTCTTCTTTTTCTTAAGGAGTTTTGGACCCTTGTTTTCACCTCTACTACATCGCTACTCTCTGGAAGTTATTTCTCCTTCCGAAGAGACTTTTCAGCGCTTGTCTTCGAAAAACTGAAGACAAGCTCCAAACTTTCTTTGATCTTTATGCGTGATGCTTTTAGGAGACAGGTCCCACCAAAGAGACGTTCGGTTTATTCCTCGCATTTCAGTTTTTCTTTTTTCAAAATCGGTCGCTACTGAGTGGATCAGTTCATCTTGTTCATCATGTAAGTGAATATCACAATGTCATGCTGCTTTTCAATTGACGTCTTGTAAAATACTTGATCGTTTACAAATCTCAATGCTCATAATAATTCTAGTACTTTTGCATTACACTATGTAGTTTCTAGAAAATATGGAATAGACTTTAATGTGTCATATATATATATATATATATATATATATATATATATATATATGTATGTATGTATATCAAAGTTTTAAATCAAGTAATGACGATCATTATAATAAATTTCCAACCGAGGACAAAATTTTGGCCGACAAGTACGCAATTTACTGTTCGTTAAGGTCATTTGAACTTGTGAAGCCTTATTTGAGCATACTGCCAGAGTAGATAAAAGCGACAAATAAAAATACTCACGTTACCTTTTACGAGTACCCATCTTACTCTCTCATTACTTTCTAGAAGCATAATAACCAGGTAGCTACTACGGTAAATAAACAACCAAGTGACACACATTCTACCTAACTGCCATTCAAAATAATTAATTTAGCATAGCCGTGAAGAAATCTCGTCCTTTCATCGCCTATTCAGCGGGACCCTTTCGAGCATCAAACCTACTTCCAACTTTCCTCGTTCGGCTGCGCACCGGCTGTCGTTCCGTCGCTCTTCTCGTCTTCTTAATTGCGAAACCCTCACAATAAATATAATTAGCGCTGTATGTCCCATAAATGAATCTCGGAAAGACTAAATTTTAATGAACATTTAGACGTTCCGACGGCCTCCGAACCATCATTACTGGAACGCGCTGGATGCCGACGTGTTTATATGTGCGGATGTATGTTTATACTGCCTACGTCGTGCCGTTGCATCGTCAAGAATACGTGATGTTATTACATGATGATAGTCGAGTGTGTTACTCCACATATTCGTTTTGTTTTGTCCGTGTTAACCAGTAAACTTTGAGTGAGATTTGAAAAAGTACAGATGCGCATGTGAGGCGGTAGAAGTAAAAAATTGCAAATATTTTATCACGAGCACACTTCAAGTACACTGGCTTAGAGTACATAGTTACTATCTGTGGTTTATGTTCAGTTCCATCGAATGAATTTGTAAGAAATTTACGAACTAGGCGTGAGAGTACTGTATGAAATGGATTATTGCATACACTGGAAATTGTAGAACAGATCTCGTGAGAATTGCAATATTAGGATGTTGGCATCATCAGTAGTCTGGGCAAACGGCGGTAGGGAAGAAATAAGTTACGATAGCCTACATATACACCTAACTACTCACATAGAGCATCGATTTAGTACTGACTCGGGTGAGAAGTCGCCGATGCTGTCGTAACTTATTTCGTAACTGGACGCTGTTACCGCTGTTTGCCTAGACTAATCATCAAGTTGCAAACTGTTGTTCTGAAAAAGGCGTAGAATGTTACACGTAGATACTTGTCTTCTTTCAATAACTTGCCTAATTTTTATGTTAGTGTATCCTTTATAGGTCAGGATTCGTACTGATTACAAATTTTCAGTTTAGGTCTCCCATTTTTGTTGCTCCTTTCTGTTAATTCTCATCCTGTTCTTTGGGGAAGATTAAAACTATTTTTCCTATCAGATTCCCCAAGCTCGAGGGGCCCGAAAAACTAGTAAAGGCTATCTCTATCATAGCAAATAAGAACAAGGAGATTGTAGTTAAAATAATATATAAAATAAATAAAACTACCCTTACCACACCTTTCGGAAATAATTTCAGATACGTATTTCGGCAACAGGGTTGCCATCTTCACTGAAAACTGGGGGCAATTTCGTTTGTTTTATATGTCTCTTATCATCATCACACCCAAAGAAATATCTACCTTTATGTTACAATTATAAGAAAAAGGATTTTGTTACAAAACAACGTTTTTCAATTGAAAAGTTAACACATTTTATTCGTACGTAATTGGAAGTACAATGTTAAATACATTCATAATAAGATGTTCCATGTTTTGCCCAAAGTCTGTCGAGAAAATTTCTTATATTTACGGATGAAGTTATTTGCTATGAAATTTTTTTCTGGGTACATCGCTACCATGAATCACGGCGAATCTTTGACTACTCCAAGATCCGTTGCAATTCTGTTTTATTCCTATCAGCTTTCCTTCATCTTTTGGAACGGCAGGGTTTTAAGGTCTTTATTATCAAGTTCTTGACGAATTATACTAAAAAATGTCGAATTCGAATGATACTGAATTGAAAAATGAACTTTTTCCGATATGCGTTTTACGTTGGAAATAGCTTGGGAATGTATTTCTGGCGATAAAAATGCCTTAAAAATACGTAAAAGTCGAAGTCGAATGAAACCAAATTGAAAGATTAAGTTTTCCCGATATCCGTTTTGCGCTGGATATAGCTTGAAAATGCATTTCTGATGATAATTCCGTTAAAAGTGCCTCAAAAATATGGAAAAAATCGAATTTGAATTAAACCGATTTGAAAAATTAGCTTTTCTTGATGTCTGTTTTACATTGGAAATAGCTTGAGAATGCATTTCTGATGATAATTGGACTACATTCATTTATCTCGGACGTGGTTATCTGTGCTCCTTCTTCGTTCTGAAATGACCACAGGTTTGTATTGCGCGGTTTTGGGATTCTGTTGAGTCTAATCTTTGAAATTTCTGATGATCCTTAACCCTTTCCTATGTCTCGTATGGTTGATAGTTATACTTTCGGCACACTGCTTTCAATACATTCATATTCTTAAGAACTATCCTCTCAAAACTACTTAAGAAGCTTCCATTACTTCGCGTGAGCATCTACATATCCGTCCCGGTCTCTTCAGATTTGTTCTTTGTTGAATGTTTTGTCCTAAATACGAGGTATCCAAAAATAAAAGCAACTTATTTTATTCCAATAACATTACAATTCAACATTGTCCCCCTCAAAGCAACTGCCTTGAAAAGTCGCACAGCGCTGGAGGCGGTTCTTTCACTCCTCATAGCAGTGCTGGACCTCGGATACTGGAATAGCCTTTAACGTCTTTAGAGGTATTGTTTCAATCTCGGGAAGAGGAAACGGTTAAAAGGAGTCACGTCGTCGACTGAATAAGGGGATTGAGGAACCACCAGGAAAGTTTTTACTGGCCAAAATGCGGTTTACTGAAATTGCTGTGTGACAAAGCGTATTCTTGTGATGAAACACCCACTTCTTCAGTTCTTGTTGATGTTTGATCTCACACGCATGACCCCTTTTTGAAGTATTTCAAGACCCTCTCGGTAAAAGTGCTAATCAACCTTTTGGGGCATTGAAGCACAAACTCTTTGTGAACGATTCCATGGCTAGCAAAAGCAAATAAGCATGCTTCTGATCTTCGGCTTATTTTTGGTTTTTTCTTTTTGACTTCGGAGAGCTTGGAGTGTGATATTCCATGCTCTGGTCATAATCGAAGACACAAGTCATTGCTAAGAAGCAAAATCTTCTTCACTAAAACGATTGCTACGGACAAACAAACAACTCCAGCGAGTTCCAATCACGCTGATGACGTATCACATGTTCACCTGCTTCCCCTCCTAGTCCCTTGTCACCAGTTTTGCCTGATGGAATACCACGTTACCAGTCTCAGTACATTATTTACACAGTTCGTCCATTTTTAGGAATCAAGAGATACAAGTTCTAGCTTGGATTTTAAAAGCGTTCGTGTCTATTATGTTTACTAAGGCGTAAAGTGTGCATACCGGATATAGCCTGCAATGGCGTAGTCTCCATATAGAATACCCTCTTGAGTAATTATCACCACACTTTAAGTTAGCAGTGTGTATTTGGTGTCCTCCTGAGTTATCTTCATAACTTTCTTTAGTTGCTTATGTTAGAAATATAAGACATTGTTCCGTATCACTTATGTTTCGATCTACGATGCTTAGATAATCTGCTTATCCTAAAATCTGGGCTAATTTGCATTATCCTGTTCCGTTTTCCCTAACAGTAACATCTGAGTCAAGTATTAAGTGCATAACACGCCAGAGCGATTCTTTTCATTGAAGAATGTTGGAGTTACACCCACATTAATAACCATACCATCAAATCAAATTTCATGCCTTAGGGGTAAGTACATCAATCGGTGGCCAATTCTTAAACATGTAAACGTCCGATCTTTTCACTTTCACCGAACGAAATTTGTCGGGGGTTCTCGACGTTTTCGTACGAGACACGACATTGACTGCGCGCCATTATCGGGGTTCGGTGTATGACCTTTGACCGCCAATTCAATGAAGCACCGCGCCACAATAAGGGTCGCGACGCCCTTCAGAATTCACATTCGTCATTACGCCTCGCTAGGATCCCGTCGCCTCCGTTCAGCCTTGCGGCAAAATTACATACGCAGATGCTTTTTCGCGCCCGTCGGTCGATTTAATTGTTAGCCGGTTGACCGGCTTCGAATGACACTCGAACTAGAGCGGACGGGAAGTTTTCGGTCGTTTAGTAATCCGGTTATTTGAGATTTAGGGTTGGGGTTTTATCGTTTTAAATGAATAAAATACTTCTATAGAGACGTACGTTTTTCCAAAATTGTCCCGCTTGGTTTATAGAAAATTGCAGTCTGTTTCCTGGTAGATTTAAAGCAGAACAATTTATAGCTACCAGTTCAACTTATAAAATTTTCATTGTTAGGAACATTGGATTTACCTTTTTGCGGTCCACTTCCTCGAGGTTTTAAAATCTGCATCTATCCGGGTGCTTTAATGATGTTGAAGTACCCCTTCCATTTCTATCTAAAGGGTTTTTCAATAAAAACTTTTAAAATTGTAATAATAAAACATACATTTTGGATGCAAGCTCGGAATATTGTAATTGTGAATATGTGGTAGCGACTCTATAACTTATGCATGAAAAACGATATCCAATAACTGTCCACCACGACTACGTTGGCAGACATCAATTCTATTGACAATATGTTCAATCACACTTGTGCATGAGTGTGGGTCAATCTCACGACTTACATCCTCGATGTTGGCTTTGTACTAAAAAAATTATTGTTGGATTATCCTTATAGATTTCATCTTTCACGTAGCCCATAAGAAACAATCTAACTGTGTTAAATCGCATATACCACTACGCGAAATCAAACGTCCATCAAATTTAGTTTTTAATAAATCGATTGTTTCTTGAGCTGTGTGGCAAGTAGCCCGTCCTGTTGAAACTACAAGGCGTCAACAACTATACGATCTAAAGTAGGCCATAAAAAACTGACGACCGTAATGGCAGCACTGGTCTCATTCTCAAAAAAAAAAAAAACGGTTCAATGACACCGCCAGCCCAAAAAGCACCCCAAACGGTAACACAAGATGAATGTAACACTTGTTCAACTGCCCTTGGATTTTCAAGGTAGGTAACAACTATGTTTGTTATCGTAGTAATTCAAATAAAAATGGGCTTTGTCAGAAGAGATGATTTTGTCTAAAATTGAGCACCTTGTTGAATGATGAAATCAGTAAATTATCGACGTTGATCCCGATCTGGTGGCTTTAATTCTTGCATCAACTGAGCTTTATAAACCGTTAGAGGCAAATACTTGAATAATATACGCCATGTCACTGCCCGCGGTCAATTCCAATTGTTGAAAACGCCGTGGAATTGATAAATTTGGACCCCCTCAATACTATCACTCGCAGCCCACATATCAAGAAGCAAACAAAACAGTGACACAAGATGAATGTATTTGTTGTTCAACTGCTCTTGGATTTTCAAAACGCCGGATGTGTTTATTAACGTAGCAATCCAAATAAAAATGAGCTTCGTTAGAAGAGATGATTTTGTCTGAAAATCCAGCATCTTCTTCAATGATGAAATCAGTAAACTGTCGACGTCGATCCTGACCTGGTGGCTTCAATTCTTGCACCAACTCGACTGTATAACATTTTAGAACCAAATTCTTTACCCAATTGTTGAGAACACCCTGGAATTGATAAATTTGGACCCCTCTCAACACTATCACTCGCAACCCACAGATTAAGAAGCAAACGTAACAGTGACACAAGATTAATGTAATGATTGTTAAACTGCCCTTGAATTTTCAAAACCCCGCATACGACAATTATGTTTGTTAACGTAGCAGTTCAAATAAAAATGAGCTCTTCAGAAGAAATGATTTTGTCTGAAAATCTAGCATCTCCTTCAATGGTGAAATCAGTAAATCAGTGGCTTCAGTTCTTGCCTCAACTGGACTTTATAAGACTTTAGAGTCAAATTCTTGCTCAATATACGCCATGTTGTACTTGCGGTCAAACCCAATTATTGAGAACGCCCTGGAATTAATAAATTTGGACCCCTCTCAACGCTATCGCTCACAGGAGCAACATTTGCTTGGGAACGACCTGTTCGAGTATGTTTTGGTATTGTTACGTTGTGTGCTGGCCCAGTTGATATATACTTTTCCACTAGATTCTTAATTGCGGCCTCTGATGGACGATTATAATGACTAAAAATATCCACGATTTTCTGAAAGGTGATTTTTACAGGTCGACCATTTTCATAATGGATTTGAATTATTTTTATGGGATTTTCGAGCGAAACTGTTATCTTCGCGTTTTCATTTAACAATGGTACTTCTCAATGGGAGTAAACCTTTCCCAATCTTTTATTGCAAAAATCAAAAATCTAATTGCTTCTAAGGACAAAATGGGAAAATTTGTAGCATTTAATAGAAACTGGGATTTATGGGAGTATATCAGTAAAACATTTGGGGACAATTCAGGTTTTGAGCTCACATCAATTCGTGATCTAAAGGTGCCATAAAGGACTTCCAACTTCACAACATGAGGTCAATAGTTCTGTGTCTGTGGGAGCTTGGTTCCTCGAAATTATCCAACTTCAAAATGGTCTAAAATAGCTGGAGCTACTTCTTTGAAGTTCGTCCCGCGAGTAGCGCTATAGACCAAACTATACAACACCTAGTACGTGAACTTGAAGCAAATGAGCATAAGTTGCTAGTAATACCTTTTGGGTCAAATGATTATAACTTTTAAGGTACGATTGTCTGAACTACATGAATTTAAGCATATATGAGTGTGGGTAACACCTTTTATTTTTCTTCTTCTTCTTTCTCCTTTCCTTTTTCTTCTTTTTCTTTTTCTTCTTCTTCTTCCTCCTTTCCTTTTTCTTCTTTTTCTTCTTCTTCTTCCTCCTTTCCTTTTTCTTCCTCCTCTTCTTCTTCTTCCTTTTCTCCTTCTTCTGCTTTTCCTTCTTTCTTGGTAAATGTACGGTGTGTTTTTCCATCTTTCTGGCTTGTTTTTATGAGGAAACGATATTCTTCTTTTAGCAGAAGCTCAGGACCTAGCTAGCTTCTCCCGTCATTTGATAATTTCAACCAAATTTTTTGTGTATCTTGATCGTATACGTCTTCTTAACTTCCTTTAAAGATATATATCATATAAATTTAACCCTTCTTGATATGCGCAAGCACCATCTCCATAATTCCAACCGTTTCTAAGTAAATGTAAAATAATTTGTAGAGGAAGCTCTAAAGTTTATATCCAGCATTCCCTTTTAGTAATTACAACCGCTCCTATGCATCGATAAACACGTCGTCCAAATCATTATATTCACGACAAACCTAATAGGAAGAAAACGGTCGTTGGTACGACCCAAACGTTCCTAAATACGCACATATCCGGATTGAGATGTTACGGTAGAGCGAAAACCGCACTTCGATATTCTGACTTTGATCGTACCGCGACCGAGACGTACATAAATGTGTCCAACACCAACTTGTTGACACTCCATTAGTATGTCATTAAAATTACAAGCCGACGACCAAAAATAGTACAGGTACGCCTTCAGTATCACAACACTAGTGTGTTATGTATACAGGGACGGCACGTTCTATACAAATACACATACGTAGTGCCTACATAGGTACATTCGAAGTATACAACAGTGGTGCGCAGTGCAAGGATCCAGCAGTGAGCGTAGAAAGCAGAAGGGCAGCAGTTCTAAGTGTGCTGTCGATTCAGTTGCGCGTCTACCGTCGAAGCGCAGGTACCGTCGCGACGGCCAACAGACTCATTACGTCGGACGCGTCGCGACGTCCGACGCGAGAACATGTTAATTCAATCCGATTTTTTCGAGCGAAACGGTCATTTGTTGAATTTCACACGTTGTTAATCGTTCAATTTTTTGCGTTTTGCTCTGTACGTTAGATTTTATCCGCAAGCAGATTTTATATACCGCGAACGTTTTATAGGGACTTTCCACGTTAATTTTTCACGTTACTTGGGTCACTGTGCAATATTTGTTACCAAAAAAACAAAATTAAATTATTTTCGAAATTCCCTAAGACTAAATTGTAATAAATGATGGCTTCCTCTACCAGCGAAAGCTTGCCAAGGGATGGAAGGTAAAACATTTTCTTTTAATTGATTCGAAATAACTACGCACATATCCCAAAAATTTTTGTAAGAAATTTAGAAAAATATGAGAGAATACTGTGCCTTGCACTAAACTATCCCTAGAATTCAAAATTTGAAGTTAACCCGTCCACAATAAATATCAAATTATCTTCAATGAACTTGAAATTTTACCAAATCAGATTCATTGAATTCAAGTAGCGTTAATAAATGTACAATATTTGTTCACATACTAGTTCAATTTTGTTCAAATTATACAAAATAAAGTCCACATAATAGATTTCTAGACCACCTAGAAACCCATTACTTCAACTAACAACGGCATTAATCATAAAAATTCATAAATCATGACGCAAAATTTTCATTGTCATTGCCCAAGTTCAATGTCTATGTTTCCATATGTTTGGAGATGTAACAAGCCGCAAGTTACTTGTTGACATTGAACTTGAAAATGTGCCGTTTTCCTTCCTATTTATTTGGTAGTTGCACGAATAAGTTTACAATTTTTTGTTTTTGACGTCGTTTGACCCCCTTCTAGACTGGTTTAAACTTTAATTGTTATTTTAATATGAGTATTATCCTGTTTTAAAAAAATTCGTTGGTCCAGAATATATTTCATAACGGAATTTTTCTGGCGAAATATTCTTTCTTGTTGTCGCAGATATCAACTTTCTAACATTTTTAACATACGCTCGGAGTCTCATCTTTGTTTACTCCAAGTCCTTCTTCCTGCATTTGCCCCCATTCAATAAGGATTATGATTCTTATTGTTATTATTATTATCTCTATCGCTATTACTGCTCGTGTTGCTGGTATTATTGTCCTTTTTGTATTATTCCTTTCTGATTACTACTACTTATTTGTGATGTTGCCCCTGAATTAGAATTTTAAATTGTACAATAAAAACTAAGATATTAAATTATATCCATAATTCAATAGAGGTATTTAGGTTTTTCCTTCATAAACGAGGTAAGTATTATATTCGATGTATTATTCTGGCCTCAACCGGTACGTACAATTTTATTTGGAAACAAATTTCTATATTCAGTGCATTAAATTTAATAGCAATAATGGTACAAACCAAGCGAACATAGTCAATAAGGGAGAATATTTGGATTTTCCTCCAGAACATATCGCATCCCACTCTCTTGCTAAGCAATTGAAGATGACAACATTATTTTTACTGGTTTGAGAACCAACGACAGGACTCAACGTTAAACCTTAGTTATTTAAATAACATTGTAGTATGAAGTACGTTGTTTATTCAGATCGTTAAGTATTCGATTTTTCTTCACTTTCACCTTTTACGAGCATGCATGTGTATTTAGAATATTTCAGTTGAAACCATATTTCCTCTAGATTTTAGACGAGAACGTCGACTTGCTTTATATCATTTTTAATTAAAAATGAGACCATACCTGATTACCTGATCTCTATCTGACTCCTCAAAAAAATCTTACTATAAATTTTCATTTACTTTCTCTTCCTACGTCCATCTGTATTTAGAACGTCATTGCAATTCCTTTCGGACAACAATCTCTGTGCCTTAGAGCGCTTTTTCAGTGGAAATCATGAAAATTTCCATCTAGCGTTGTTGTTTAAACGGATTACAGATTTTTATTTACCCTCGTTTTCTACATGCATGCGTATTTAAAACTTAGATAAATTAGCTCCTACACTCGTCAATTAAGTATTTCGAGCATTAATTGGACAATTTTATATTTGGAGTTTCCTAAAGCCGATATGATGAAGGCACGGTTAACCCTAAAGCATTTCAACTTTTATCATGTTTGTGCATACTTATCATTTAAACCATTAGCGCCGAAGATTGTTCATCTTTTAACTGCTTTCAAACTTCACATCCATGTTTATAATAAAGAAAGAAATTAATAATTAATAGTTAAGTTTTGTTTCCGATCGTCTCAAAACTCGGACTCAGAATTGAGATATGCTGTTAGAAAATTCAATATCTCGGATTATAAATGAAAACATTTTAAACTTCATGATCGTTTTTTCACAATGAAATTGCACAAATATGGGAAATCTCGGTCAACGATCGGTGCACAAAATTTTTGATTTACAGATTTGTTTTCTTATTCATGTTAATGGCATTCCAAAATAGCGGCTTATTGCAGTAGTTATTCGTAATATTCACTAAACACAGTGTAGAAAATACTATGTTTGTGATGACAATGAGTCGTTCGATTTGATAAAAGGATGATAGATCCAATAGAAAAATAGGCATCAAAGATATATTATCTTAAAGAACATAAAATTTGATCTGGTTCAACGTTTCTTCGGATAATAGATTGGTATACAATATTGGCACAGAAATGTTATTAACATTAATATGAAATAAATTTCGTTGAACTTCAAAAATCGTGTGCACCGATGGTTAATGGAGATTTCTAATTTTTTGCACAATTTCAATACAGAAAAGATCATAAAAGCTGAAATTTTTTCATGTTTTTATTTTGAACCCGCCATATGTAATTCTTTGGCAGGGGCACACGTAGAATTACTCGGAAACGTTCCTTTTACTCATTTATTTCTCTATTATCTTCCTCTTTATCAGATCCTTGGCGTCGGATTTCATTTCTCTATTATAAGCATAGAAATCAAATTTGGCCAAATAATTACAAAGTCAACAAAGGGCGTTAATGGCTTAATTTCTTTTCTTCTGAAAATCAGAATTGTATTCTCAGTATAGTTGGTGAAAATATCAACCCGTTATATAAACGTGTTTGCCTTTGGAGTTTTTTCATTGAAAAATTGAACGCTGTAATACTCTTACAGTATATATATATACTTGATTTCCGTCTGATTTGAAACGGAAAATAGAGATACATTTCCTACATGAAAGGAAGCCATGAAATTGACTTCTGATTAATCTACTATGAGCCACCGTAACTCGTAACCCTGTTAACCTTCCTATACTCACCCATACGATCTGTGAGACCGATTTATATAGTATAGTATACGTCTTTCATTTTGACGTGAGTATAGGAAGGTTAAAAGCACGGCCACAGTATTCCAATTCTGAATAACATGTTAAGAGTATAACCGTACTTTGCTTACTTTGTTTATTTAATTTCTATTTGATCTAAAGAAATACACAATTTCTGAACGTAATATAACTTTCTTGTGACCAAGAAACCCGTAATCCAATTTAGAGCAGTTGAAGTAGTAAAATGAGTTAATGCTCTTGCAGACCTTACGAACTACAACAATGGAATATCGTTTGTAGAAAGTTGCTTGCATGTGCAGACGTGTCCGCGAATGTCTTAGCCAATAAAATTTGTTAACAATGTGTCCAGAATTACACCAACGCGAGTATTCACTGCATTTTTTTCTGTTTCTGGGATAATTCAATTGTTGTATGCAGACAGCTGTTTATCAATGATTTTTATTAAACGTCAGTCAACATTGGAAGTTTACTGTCGTATTGAGAATATTCAACTTAACAATGTAATATTATCATATTTTACTCCATTCTCATTTGGTTTCAACAAAAATACAATTTTGTGAAATGCAGATGGTAGTTCAACTCGTTTGTAACTAAGAAACTATTCATCCATTTCAAGCATGGAAGAAGTTACAATACTAAAATAAATAAAATGATCGGTGAACTGTTGCGGTTTCCGTTTAATGGAAAATTTATAAACGACAGGTCTCTTGCAGGTTTCCTACATTGTAAGATAAGTGCCACAGCATTTGATTGATAATACGAATGCAGGTGCAAATCGCTTCCATAAATTATAGCAATTTCTCCTCACGACAAATACGGATGACTTGAGGCTAGTTATGAGGTGTAGTTATAATTGTTATTATTCAGGTTTACATCACAGATTGTACCTAGTACATTATTGCGGATTGTTTATATAATCGTCAAGTCCTTATACAAAGCTGCCTTCATTTCAAAATTTGCTATTGAAAATGAGTCATTGTTCGTAGTTTAGTACCAGGTTCAGCATAATTAGCTCAAAAACGTAATCTTTTATAACTTCTTTTCTTTCTTTTCTGGAATGATTAAGTACAGTAGTTTATCTTGCGATCAAGAAACTGTTCGTTAACTTTAAATGTTGCACTACCACGATTCCAAAGTAAATCAGGTCTAGGACTAAGAAGTGCTCAAATTTGTGCCAACGTCTGAGTATACTATTACAGTGGAAAACATTTTATCTAGAAGCATCACTTCTTTCTGTGTCGTAATAGTTTGGTTGAAATCACACCTAGATCACTGAGAATTTAGCACAGAAATCCTAATATATTTTCAAAAGAGATTAACGATTTGCTCGAAATCTTAATTGCAAAGAACGTTCATTTACTCATCTATTTCTAACCTAGATCTAGGAGGAAGTAAAAAAATGTCAAGTTTAAAGCAGGACAACAGGAGTCCAACATCCAGAAAGTGGAGGAATTTACGTTCCTTGGAGTAACAGTGACAAGCAAGGCTCAAGAAAAATGGTGATAGATAAAATAATTTGAAAGGGAAGTACAGCACTGCCCCACAGCAATTATAAAATCAAGGAATGTATCAAAAATTACAAAGTTGTGATCATATGAAACGCTAATAAAACCTGCTGTACTATATGCTAGCGAAACATGGGTAATGACCAAGCAAGAAGAGAACAAACTACAAACTTGGGAAAGAAAAGTCCCGAGAGAGGTATTTGGGAGAGTCAATACAGTTGAGGGCGAATGGAGGAGAAGGACAAATGCTGAAGTAATGAATTTGTTCAGAAAACCAAGTATTGCAAACAAGATTCGGGTTCCAAGATTAAGATGGGAACGACACATCATTCGAACGCCAAAACAGAGACTCGTGATGATGGTACTGGAGGCTGGGGAAGGTGGCAGGAGGCGAAAAGAGATTTGGAAGGGCTCGGAATAAAGGACTAGAGGGACAGGGGCACAACATCGAAGAAAGGGAAAAAACTCTGAATCTAGAAACCAGGGGCCTTCAAGGCATGTAGCGCTGATGTATATATATTTAGTTTAAAAATCTCTTCAATTCCGTATACGATTTTAATGAGTCGATCGGGATTGGTTTCAACATGACTTTCCACTTATTAGTATCCCTTTTGTACAAATTTATATGTTCTAGCTCATGTGGGGAACACACTAGTGGATTCGCTGATTCGTTTTCTATTCTGATTTGTAAATGTTAATGGTTAAAAATGTAATTTGATCAAAACAGTATCTTATCAGTATCTTAGCTTTTGTTCATTAGAAAGCAATATTTTTCAGAACTGATTTTGGGTATACTTCAAGAGGAATTCCATGGCGTAGTATCAGGTTGGACCTATAGCTCTGAAAATTAAAGCAATTAACGATGTATTTCCTCTAACCTATTACCCGGGATATAAAAAGAAAAGAACTATGGGCAACCAATTTATTGCACGCAATGAAGGACAGGCTTCCTACTTAGATTGAGAATAATTTTTCTTCGAAATTTTCTGCGAAGTTATTAGGCAATTTTACATTGATCCGAAATATCAGACGACACTAACAATAATTAGGTATTAAGATCTTCAGCATCATGCTTTCTTTCTATGGATCTTAAATAGTAATGAAATATATTTTCACATCAAAATACATTTGTGCTATTGAGTACAACGACGTTCAAACCTGGATTACATCCTGACTGCCTTCCTCTAGTAACTACTTTGAACTCTTCATATCGATACCAAATATTTCCGAGGAACGTTGTCTGGAGCACTATTTGTGTAAACAAGAAATTCTCGGCGCGTCTCCAGTAAGTTACCTGATTTTCTAATCAGATTGTGTCCTAAGCCCGCCTAAAAGAACAATTACTACCCAGGCACAACTTTCAACGGTCATTGTATTCTATTTAGGTCACATCAGGTTATGTATAATTATTGTGCTTTACCACCTTAGATGATTCAGGCAACTATAGACCTGGGGTCGAAGTGCATTAGATTTGGGTAGGTAGAATGCCTCTGGCTGAAGATTCGCAAAAGCAACGAAACCGGTTCGAAACCTTCGCCTCTGCTACATTGAATGCAATTTCCGCCCTAAACGAAGTGGACCATGCCCCTGTACTTGCTACACTACAAGTTGGCGCAAAATTATCGAGCTAGATATAATGCAATGACCGTCAGGGCTTCTACCCGGGTAGTACTTGTTTTTAAGCGAAAATTACCAATCACCTAATTACAACACTAAGTAGTTTTTTGAAGATACGCTGTAAATTCCATGCTTATATATTGTTCTTTGAAAGGTATTACCTGGTAGTTTCGTGTGTAACAATATGTGATAGCCTTGTTGTTGTTTTCTTTTTTGATAGTGACCATATCTTTCCAAAACCAAGTTAACAAGTTCAGGCGCTCTTCATAGGACTAGAGACGAATAATAACAAAGTTGAGGAAATCTCCAACCGAACTGGGAATCTACTGATTTGTAATAATCACAATTTTCTGTGTCGAGCACGTAATCATGTTAGCACATTGTTGTTCTGTATCGTTATAAATCCGTTTTTGTAATATTAACCTTGGAACTCTTCTCGGAATACGTCGAGCTATTATTCCACAGCTTTCAAATTAGATGTTTTTGTTTCAAGTCATATCAACGGCACAGCTTTATATCCTTTTTAAGCCAGCTAAACGTCACAAAATGCAATACTAATCTATTTCCTGAGTAAATCCTGGAAAGATGAAATCTCAACGGACGCACCCAGATCCTTTTTGTCTACTTTTCCGTTACAAAGGACGATTCGGAAACGAGCGATCCTTGGAGTAGTTTGGTGCTTCGCAGAGGCACCCACATGTTTGAGGTCCTTTTGTGATCCCGGTTTGCTATTTGCACAGTTTTGTTGACGTTATACGTACGTACTGCTGGTATATCCGTTTCTACACATTATTACGTATGTATGTATATGTACATACAGACATATATCGCGCGCATACTTCGTGTATGTTTAATTTACTTTACTCGTACTTGTATTTATTCGGTAATGCGGGCGAACTATTGTAGAGTAATATAACCACACGTGACGGGTAAATACATCCTGGAAAACTGGAAATATGGATATTGTGTAGCGGTGTTGTAAATGGATGTTAAATTGTGACCAAGAGTATTGATTAATATTACAGATTGTTATTCTGGTAATAACAAATATATGTAATTACAATCACTCGGAATTGGTTGTTTGAAAACTGTCATCCTCAAACATTCGAAAGGCAAATTGGTGAACTCCACATGAACAATTCTTGCAGCTGTCAGTAAATTCAATAGATTTGTTGACGAGTAAATCGGATTCAATCACAATGTTTGCTTTGACGCGGGCAGAAAGCTTTTCTCGTTCTAACAACGTAAATGCTAGTTGGTAGTGAATATATTTCACCGTATATTGCCATCACATTTACCTCTATTACCCCTGATGGATCGTGTCCTGCTCCGAAAGTTATGCAGCAGCTTCCGTCTATCCTGTTACACTTAGGATTTTAACACTAGATTTACCAACAATTTGACTCCACGTATTTCTACCGACACCGTCAAAACGACTGGTCTTAGAAAAAATGGTTAGCGGAATTTCCTGTCTTTAAATATTTAAATAAAAAAGATAAATTACTTCATTGAGGTTAATTATAATATATCATATTAATTATAAATTCATTCCATAATTAATTGAAAGATAATAATATTCAAATTCCTAAACATACATTAATTGTCCTGTGATTCCAGAGTCACAACATAATAAAGAGTACATTAAACTTATAACATAAGTAGCAATTCGAAATTTTATTTCAATTCTGAATCAGAAACCTAATTAGTAGCATTGAATTTGCCACAATTTTTACATAGAAGTAGATTTTGCTTTTTGTACATTTTCCGCATACATATTTTTTGCATATATTACAAATAGTCGTTATTATTATTGCAATGTCCTATTTGACACGTGCATGAAGGATAACTATTTAAACTTGTTATATCAGCTTCTCGTGATTTTTCTCTTGAAATCTGATATTCAGAAGCAAGTTCCTCAGCTAGGCGAAACAAAAATTCTTTTCATGATATATATTTTTACCTGTCGTGTTTTTATACAATATCCAGGCAATTATTCCACCTAAATCTAGAACATTGGAAAAAACTTGAAGTGGCCATCCTCTGGAACCTGATTTGACACTATATTTCAGTGCAATTTGGTCAGTCACATCGACGCCAAATTTAGTGTGTTATAAGAGGACACAGTTGCTGTTCATTTCTTGTTAGTTTTATCAATAATGAGATGTTTGTGCTTTGAATCATATATCTCCACGTAACATTCCTTGTCCAATTATCGGTTAAAAGACCTTGTAGATGTTAGAGCCAAGCATAAGTAGACACGTTACACATGTACCAAGTACAGTTGTTTAAGAAGATATTCCAAAGTAATAAAAGCAGTCGAAGAATTTAATTGCTCTACCTACTTGAAATGGCAACGCCACATTAGCAATAATATTCATCCCAGGACTACCCAACCGCAAAGAGCCTTCAAATATGTATTTGATGTTTAGATGAAAATATCATTGGAAGTAATGTGGTCTTTAAAGAGAAATAACTTCCACGAGACTGAAAATAGAAATAGCGATCATAAATCATTCTAAACGTGAAAAAATCGAGTCCAATTTCGAAACGTACAAATTATGTTCGGACTTTTTCAAATTCTACCACCGATGACGTACGACGAATGCACTTGAAAAGTATCGCTGATTTATGAGGCTCATTTGTTATCGGAAACTAGATGTTCTTCACGCCAACGTAACAGCATCTATTAATTACCGCGTGAAATATTACTTTGTAAATGGTTCGGGTTTTAACGGGGCGGATGGACCACGGACGCGGAAAGTAATAATAATATTACGTTATATTTGCCTGTGTGTTTACCAATTTACTACGTCGCTAACATGACGCTCTACTTTCTCATAGCTTTCGCGCCGTTCTCACGGACGATAAGGCTCGCCGACTGGAAGATAATGAATGAACGAATGAATGAACTAGTATGCAGTTTTACGAGTCGCTCCGGGAAAAAGGATTAAAATTTATGGCCCCATCGCTCGCGATGTCAAAAGTTTTAAAATTTCCAACGCTAACGGATTCGAATTTCTTGCTAACGATTTTAGTTTAGTTTGCCTACTTTTCATTTTTTTTGCGCTAGAATAAATGGCTTGTACTTTGACGCGAAACTTTTAACTGATAAAATCTACGAATACCTACGCTATGTAAATCTGAGAGTTACGATGTGAAGTTTAAAATTCAAATAAACGGCATTATAAACAACGTATAAAGTAACAAATTTTTATCCTAGTTGTTAGAATATTTTCTGTATTCTCCTTTTTCGATGATTACCCAAAATTAACTTTGGCCGGTTGCACCGACCGTGGCAGCCTACAAGAATAAAACGTAATTACGAGGTATGTTACCAGAGCTCTAGAAATTTGACTACAATTTTTCTATTTCATCAATCGTCATCAAAATTACAATGTAGGTTTCGAATATAATTTAATTGAATATACTTATCTCAACGTTAAACTATTTTTTAAATCGTCATCAAAGAATTTTCCCTGCAATATACAGTAGGATCTCCGTATCCGCGGCGGTTTCGTTTCGCCGTTTTCAGCGGATACCTGAAACAATGGATAGTAGTCGAAATATGAAGCAAAATTGAAACAAGAAAGAACGAGCTATATAATAATAATTATTATTATACAATAGTGCATACATAACAAGACAATGAACTACGTAGGCGGTTTGACGGAAGAGTGATCCTTCAAAGCTTGTCAATACTTTCGCTATGGTGATTAGGTTGTTGGCTGTCGCCATGTTTTTTATATCTACCGTCCAAATGTCACATAAGTCTAACAGATAGGTTATGTTTGATACTCAATTAAGGAAAACTCTTTTCATTGTATAAATATGGAAAGAAAAATTCGAGTGTTCATGAAACATTATCTTTTACCCGGAAAACCGATTAAAGGGACGGAGGGAAAGTTACGTCAATATTATCCTGAATGTGCTCCGTTCCATGGAATGATTTAAATGTGGTATTATGAGCACGGATGATGTAGAACGTCTGGGACCGTCATTTACTAACTACTCCAGAAATGGTTACTAAAATCCATGCCCTAGTAATTAGCGATCGTCGATTGATTGCAACTACGTGAGGTCGCTAATGAAATAAGTATTTTAACCGAACTGGTACACAGTATTTAGTATGAACGTGTGAAAACGCTAACCACGAGATGGGTGCCGCGTTTGCTTAGTGCTGATCAAATGCCCGCTTGCAATAAAAATTCAGAAGAATGTTTGGCTACCTTCAAACGTAATCCAACGGAATTTGCCGTCGATATGTCACACTAAATGAAATCTGGGTACATGATTATACTCTAGAAACAACAATACAGTCGAAACAAGGCAAAACATTTTTTTTTGTTTGGCCAACAAGGTCCTGGTCATAGATTTCTGAGATGCGAAAGATGTTATCCTTATTAATTATTTACAAAGAGAAGAAACGATAACTAGCAAATATTATGCCGATCTTCTGACATGTTTTGATGCCAAACTTAAGAAAGAACTACTGCATTTATTGAAGAAGAAAGTATTCTTCCGTCACGGTAATACGCGCGGTTTCATTTGTCCACTGTTGCTCTAACAAAATTAGTCGAATTGCGTTACGATTTGCTGCATTATCCGCCATATTCACCAGATTTGGCTCTCAGTACTTTTTCTTGTTGTTACTGGCTTCTACAACTTTTGGTAAAATGAAAATAATAAAAAAGTCGGGAGCGTGACCGATAACGGACGACAGACGTTACAATTCGAATAAGCCACTTAGCTGGTTATAGAAAGGGAGATCCAGGCTGTACTAGCTCAATAGAAATGGCGTAGGTTCAGGTTCGAGAATTTATTACTAAGAAGGCGCCACTCTCCTATTTTAACACTGGATCGCATCTAAGTTTCTGGAGTCAGAGAGAGCCTCCGCCTTCGTTAATAAGTGAGATGACGTTATTTTATTCGGTTGTGAAGCGACCAGCAAGGTTAGTCGAAAATTCTATTTAAAAATGAAAGAAAAGATAAATTGAGGTGAGAGAATATCGTTTAACCACACTTTATTCGTCATTGACAGCACTCTTGGGATGTATAAGGTCTAGATAAAATTTCAATAAGCTAGCGTTCTTAAATAATGTTTACACAACTCTCCGTAACCATTGGAATTCTAGAGCTTTTACAGACACATTACAGCTAAGTAGAACGTAATCAGAAAAGTATGTGCAAGTGACAAATAAATGTGTCTCCTCCTCCCCACTTAAAATACCAAGAGAATTGAATGTTACGCGCAACAAATATCTTACTAAATTAGCAAAAGTAATTTACTCGAAAACAAATCCCCGACCTACTAAATCTAAATTAACTAAATAATTCCAGCGAATTTTTCTCAAAACTCAACGAGACAAAAATAAAATTAAATGAAATAAAGACGGGACGTATTTCCGGTTTTCAACTTTCGTACGCCGTGGTAATCGTTATCAGGACGGAAGTTGTCAAAGACGGCATGTTTTCTCACACTCGGTATAAAAATGTCGGGAAGCCAGCCGAATACAGCAAACTGAGGTCCTTTCAAGTTCTCCGATAATTCTTAGGTCTTAAAATTCTCCGATGTTGTCAAATAATCTCTAGCCCTCTACTAGTTTCTACTAGTTTTCTACAACAACGTGAAAGAGAAAATAACGGCATCGTAAACAATCAAATGAAAGACTCGTCTCCAATTAAAGGAAAGGCAAATGCTCAACGTGACCGATTAGTTCGAACAACAAAATTAGGGGAAGCGTAACTCCAAAATGCACACAGCGATAAGATTAAACTTCCCAGAGTCGAATTCGCGTGTGTATACTCGACAAACGAGATTTTAAACCGAAAATGGAATAACCTATTCACGGAGAAGGACCTGTTCAACCTACAAACATGCACCTGTACACGTCAAAAGTGGAGCGAGAGGCCAAAAGTGACAATACCGAAACACTGTGACAAAGTGACTGTAACATTGTTTCCAAATTTCCAAATTCTGTCTTAAATGTCTGTAAGTAGCTGAAGTATACAAACAATATTCCACGGGATGGTTGAGTAAAAGTGTCAAGACTTGTCTCTAACTAATAGCGTGACCTATAAGATTTGCGCCATTGAACTGGGGCCAAATTTCTAGATCATTCGAAACATTCCTCGTATTAAACATTGGTACATTATATTATTATTATTATTATTATTATTATTATTATTATTATTATTATTATTATTATTATCATTACAGAAAGAGAAAATAGGTATTGTGATCTCCGTTAGTCATTTATCATAATTCGGTATTGGCTAATTTTAGCAGTTCCAAAGTGCATAACAATGAAGTCATCTCAAACCCAAGAACTAAATTAAACGCAACAAATGTATTCATTCGGTATAAAACCGGATTCATTATTAAAAAGTCGGAAAACAGGCGTCGTGGTAATTAAAACGACTTCATAATGTAGATGCTATCAGTCAGCATAATTAAAAAAATTATATTATACTAAGAGGGTTGTAGAAATTTATTGTTTAACGGTCGCGAATGCGCTGGAAACAAAGCGAACGGATAGCAGCAGCAGTTCTCATTGTGCGAGCGAATCGAGCATGCGATAAAATTTATTAGAGAATCCCTAAAAGCAACAGCCGTCGGAATAAAAGTACAACCAGCAATTACCTTCTGACATACATACGTGCGTACATGGCTGAATAGAATCCTATAAACGCCGTATTCGGTTTCGATGCAGATACCATTCGGCCGTAATGGTTCGCTGGAATTGGTCGGCGCTTTTTGTAAATTGCTTTACATTATCTAAGAGTAAGCGTAGCGTGAAATAATATTTTAAGCTTTATTACCTTTAATTAAGTATGCGGATCCTCGTAAACATGTGCGCATACATTTATTACCCACAACGCGTAGGTCATGAAGGCGATTTGGTAAAATATAAATCGTATTTAAACGCGGCGCTAAATATTCATGTTAGTATAAATTATCCCTCATTACGAAATCAAATGCGGTGAATAAGTAAATAAATTTTATAGCTTAATATTCCACAGAATTCGAAGCACACATCAACGTGGTCGTGCGAAGTAAGCACATTGAAATGTTTCTTGAAACAGTGATTCTGACCATACACAGAACGTCCGGTCTTAGAAACCCATAGCTCCAATTTTCTTATTTTCCTCCAAGTCATATTGCTGACAGCAAAACATCGAATAATTATATAAATAGGTAGCAGCGCCTACAGGTCTTGTAGAGCCTTGGCTTCAAATCTCCTTATGACTTCTTTCCATTCCATTCTGTTTCTTGCCCTGATTTGCCGCTCCTCCACGCCTACTAGTGCCAAATCTGTCTTTACAGCTGATAGCCATTTCCTTTTAGGCCTTCGTCTCCGCTTCTTCTCTACACCTCCCGTCGTGAGTACCCTTCTAACACGACTGCTTTTCGCCATCCTTGCAATATGTCCCAGCCATCACAATCTATGTATTTTTACGGTCTGCAATAATTTTGATCTTCTATACTGATCTTTGAATTTCTTGGTTTGTCCTCCCCCTCCATTCCATGCCTATGACGTGTACTCCTCCGAATACCTTCCGCAGGATTTTCCTCTCCCATATGTCTATTTTTATTTCCTGCTGCTTGTTGGGAACCCATGTTTTGCACCCGTATAGTATGGGTATTGTCGGTTTGATTATTGTATCATAAATTCGTATTTTTGCATTTCTGGAAAGGTGTTTAGATTTTATTAAACTTGCAAGCGCTCCTACAGCTCTACTACCTCTAGCTAATCTCTTATTTATTTCGGCCCCTTTCTGGCAGGTGTTTCTTAATAGTACTCCCAAATACTCAAACTGTGTCACCTTCTCGAAACTATACTCCTTGTTTGCTGTTTTCCATCTGACTCGCTCTGAGACTCGCTCATAGACATTGATTTCACTTCCATATACTTTTACCTTCGTTAGTGGCTAATCCATACTCTTTTGCCTTACTCTCTAGATTCTCGAACATTTTCTTCAACTTTTTCTACTCTTTGCCATCAGCGCTACATCGTCGGCGTAAGCGATGCGTTGTTTCCTATTATTATATATTAGACCATTTCTCGGTATTTCGCTTTCCCTGGCTATTCTTTCCAAGGTCAAGTTATCGACAGAGGATCTCCCTGTCTAAGTCCTCTGCTCACTTCAAATTCCCTCGATAACCTTTCTTCTACCATTACTTTGTTGGTGGTTTGCTTCAACGCCATTTTGACTAACTTAATCAGTTTCTCTGGCACACACAACTTTTCCAGAACTATTTGTAATTTATTTCTTTGTATGGAGTCGTATGCCTTTTTGAAGTCAGTAAACAATATTTAAAGCCCAAAATTTTGTTCATATGTATTATGTACTATTTGCCTCATTACAAAAATTTTATCTATTGTCGATCGTCCTGTTTTAAAACCACCTTGGTATTTACCTAGCTGCTTCTCTTGTATTTTATATAACCTGGTTGCAGTTGTTTTATATACCGCATCTAATAGTGCTATGCCCCGATAATTATCACAATCTGTTTTATCTCCCTTCCTATATACAGGGCACAAAACGGTCGTATTCCATGACTTGGGTATCTCCTATTATTGCCATATGCTTCACACCAGCTGTGCAATTCGCTGTTGGACAATTCTCTCACCTTCCTTCAGCATCTCTGCGGAAATTCCATTTTCCCCAGGGGTTTTATGGTTCTCTAGTTTCCCAACTATTTCTATTATTTCTTCCTCCTTTGGTTCTTCAAGTATTATCTGCGTTTGGGATTCTTCTTTTATATTTAATTCTTTTCCGTTTTCTTGCATTTCTATTTCTCCTTTTTGCTCATCCAGCAGCTCTTCATAGTACTGTACCCATCTATTTAGTGTTTCTTGTTTTACACCTACTAATAGGCCATCCTTTTCCCTCATACATTGTGTTATTTTTGTGAATCCTTGTTAATTCCTCTTTATTTCTTGATAGAAATCTCTTATTCCTTTGTTGATATGATACTCGTCCATTCTCTGTGTTTGTTCTCCATACATTCTCTCTTCGTTTTCTGGCATAGACGTTTAGATACTTTCCTCATTTCCTCAAAATTGCTTTTATTTTCTGATGTATTTACCATATATTCAGCATCTTAATTCTTGCTTCATTTCGCTTTACCTTTCTTATTTCTTTGGCTTCGATATTTCTCCACGGCCTGTGTAATTACTTTCTTCACATCTAGTACATTCTTCTTGTATGCTCTCTAATTGCGGGTTCCTTTCCAACGTATTTGATAACTCCTCTTTAAAACTTTCTCTCGCTATTATATTATGTAATTTATCCACGTTAAACCTCTTCTGTCTTTTTGCTTCGTCTTCTTTTTTATTGGGGCTTTATTGTCTCATTTTTGCTGTAATCACATGGTCTATCTGATTCTTAGTCTTACCATCAGGTGATATTCACGTTGCATTGTGTATATCTTTATGATCGAAGGTTGTACTCATTACTTTCATATTCATTTCCATAGCAAATTGTAATAATGTTTTACCATTATCATTATTTTCTAAGTGTTTGCCTGTCCCTCCATTATACATCATATATACTTCTTCTCTTCCCACTTGGGCATTAAAGTCTCCTATCAGTACTTTCATATCATAGTTTGGTATTCCTTCGATAATGCGTGCTATTTCCTCGTAGAATTTATCCTTAATCTTATATCCCTTTTCCTCATCGGATAATCGCTCATCATTATTTCCGGGACAATTACAGTTTACCAATGTGTTAATAGTACTAGGCTGGCGTCCTTTCTTTTAGCCTTTCAATCCATTGCTTTGGTGTCCATCATCTGCGTCGTCCTCTTTCCCATTTCAGAAAACATTTTTGCGTACCAGTTATTTATCAAACTGTATCCTATAATGTGATCTTCCCACTATTGCTAGAGTGAAATTATTTCCTTAATCATACAACAATAGCTGAAGTACTTCAATCATTGTTTTTAATTTGGTCGTATTTCAGGTAAAAACGATTTCATCCGCAATTGTCAATAGAACCGCGTGTGTTATACGCACATTTATCCTCTTCTCTTTCAAATTCAAGCTTTCACGTTGCAAATCGTTTTGGGAAAACTGTGACATGTTATATAATGTAATTTTGTTTTTTTCCGGTTTCTTTGCCCGATAGAAATGCAATCAAAAGGTAAACGGCCTAATGAAATTAACGATTTTCGTAGGTCTTCTTCTCCCTCTTCCACTTTCCTTCGACATTACCTGTTCATTGTATTCATATCCTTTTCGGACTTTAGAGATCACTTTTGAAGGCTGATCATTTTAAATCTACCCGTGGCGTCTCTAACAATTTTGGGTGGTCAATCGCAGTTCATCTCATTTGTGTCAGAATTTCAATTCTTGTTTCTCAATTTTATAAACATTGTAAAGCTTTCAATTTCACATTGCTCCTTTTTTGCTAATTTGATACTCCATATAGGTATTTCTAGTGTGTACAAGTTCTATCTGTTGGGTACCCATATTATTTACGTCAGAACAACGGAAACGATTGATATAGTGACAAAGTAACTGTTACTGCAATTTGTCTGAGAATTTAATAGGTTACGTTCTATATACGTTACGACCATGCTCTGCACAGAAACTTTACCAATTCTTTTCTAAGACTTCGAAACAATAACATCAGTTAATATAGTTTAAAGTGTTCTCCTCTCTATTCTGCATCCTCTTACATCTACAACCACCTTTATATCTTCCCGAACATCGAATACATTTCCCGAAAAGAACGACGGAATGTAAAATTGGTGCCTATATAAACCAACAATATTAATGCGGACATACCTAGGAATTCATATCTGCATACCGATACACGTGCTTGTAATGGTGGCGGTGGTGGCGTTGCGGCCGAGGGGATGGAGCAAGCGTACCCACGGATGTCCCATACCCCGACCGAGTCGTCGAGGGGAAAAGAAAGAAGACTACGCAGAAAATTCGCAGCCACCGTTCCCGTCTCTGCGTTTTCTATCTTTGCCTTCGGGTCACGTTTTTTCCGGGCACAGAATCCATCTTAGCGGCCGTCTCTCCACCGCCGTACGCCCGTCCACCTCCAGGACTGCCACGGTTGAATGCGCCGTTTCACTTCCAATTTTTCATCGATTTTCCTTTAGTTTAAGATATTTTCGACAGTATTCCATAAGCGAACGGACGACGTTCACTTTGAATATTTGATAGGAAGACGGACTAAAACGTCTATTCCGTATTATAGGAAATAGATATGTATATACATAGGTAAGTACGTCGGATAGGTGGTTATGTCTTTATGGATGCTGCCGCGTGTAACATCCGATCTCTCTCTCTATAGGGTTACATATAGGACTTTACTTCCCAAATATTATGTCGTCTGTGTTGGATTAGGAAAAATTTGCTGTTACAGTACAGTTTTGATTATCCGGATTAATTAATGCAGGCTTTAATCCGCACAATCAAATTCATTTATTACAAGTACTCAAAAAACGTTGTTGTACATAAATAACACTACATATTTATAATTATACATACTTAGTTATTAAAAAAACGATAGATCATTATAAGCAGGTAATAAGAAACATAAACACAAGGAATAAGAAACTTAACATTGTAATTCTGTCTATACTACATACGTATTTAATTCCAAAAGTGTGTAATTTTTTATTGACACTTTTTTCCAAGATTTTATTTCTTATTTCTTCTTTGAAGCGTCCCGAGGCTACTATTCCTTTAATTAAAGCGTTATTCTCTTCTGCCCATTGGAAACATATACATAACCTGATCAGATATCTTCGTGTTTTACGAGCATTTGGGAATCAGTGATAGTCTCGTGTGCCTCTTTGGAAGGTAGGTTGTCATCTGCATGCAGATGATCATTATCTCCATCTATCCACTCATTTACTTCTAGTTCTGTAACATTATCACCAGTTTGTACGAGATTATTTAACATGGTTGCGATGTCTTCATTCCCTCCTGATTCCAATGATGTCGCGATCAACTTTTCACTTAATACGCTTAATGGAATACAATCCTCTGAGTCTTCCGGCCGAGGCTGTAACGATTGGGAAAGAATGTTGTTCCAACACTTTTGTAGAACTTTTTGGGATACGTTCTCCCAAGAATTATGTAAAAAGAACAGTGCGTCCTTTGATGCGAAGGTTTTTAGGCATTTTGATATGTATTCTTCTTCAGGTATTAGCAAATGTTTCGTGAGATCTTTACGATATCGCACGTTGGTTAACGGAATTGCATTCTGGTCTATTGGCTGGATTAATGGAATGCAATTCGGTGGTAGGTGAACAGTAGAAATATTATCATCATCACTTCGTAGCTCTTCCTCCTTCGGGTGTGATAGAGCATTGTCTATTATTAATAATGCTTTAGGTAGTTAGTTATTGTTTCTCGAAAATGCTTTTACCTGTTTTGCAAATGACCCATGAAACCATTGAAAATACAATGCGGATGTCATCCATGCATTGCTTACTGCATATTCAAGTGGGTGTGACGTCTTTTTGAATGAACGAGGAGCTTTTGATTTTGCAATAACTAACAATTGGACTATGATATCTGTTGGCATTTGTACAGGCAAGAAATGTTACTGTTTCCTTGCCTTCCTACCAGGTGCCGTTTTCTCCTTGGAGTATGTTAATATTTTATCCGGCAGTATTTTCCAAAAATAAAGCTGATTCGTCGGCGTTGTATACTTACGATGGTAAGGGCCGAAGGTTTTTTATTTGACTTGCAAGTTTATTAGCGAAGGGTTTGAAAGCTCGTTCGTTATTAGAAAGCTTTACCCCATTAACTTTAGGAAACTCAATCCCTCTGGGTTGCCATGCCTTTTCTGAAAATTTGAAACCCATCCCGTGCTTACTATGAATTTTTTATTGCGGTAATGCTTCATGTATAGCTGCTTAACTTTATTAGCTAGAATCTCGGAAGAGAGTACAACGTGATGGCCTTTTTGTTTCACAAACCATGAATACAGTTCTACTGCCATTTCTGGGTATTCTGCCTCTCGTAACGTCCTTCTCTTGCTAGGTCCAGAAAAAGTGTTTTGAATAAAACCGCAAAAATCGCACAAATTGCTTCGAATTGTACAACAAACTAAATATAAATCAACCTCACCTTATGATTTTCTTTTTCGCTCTTTTTAAGTCGAAGCTTGTTGATGTCCCGACGCCATACAATTCGACCAACACTGGTAACGTTAATACCGTCCTTTTACCAAGCGCTGCCATTGTAGTTAATATTTGCAAAATAGATTTCAAGATAAATTTGCAGTCCTTCTATAATAACGTTTCTTATGCAACTCTAAAACGGAACTGAACACTAAGTACGTACGCAAGATGTAAATAATACGCGCAAAAATGGTACACAGTTACAGGGAAATGACTCACACAGTTTCAGAAGAATCCCCCAAACACTTATGTATAACAAGTAGGCGAACTAAATTTAGAATGGTGAACATGATCCGGACATATTTGATCCGGATTACCGCTGAATCCGGAAAACCAATGGTTCGGATAATCAAAAATCTACTGTGTTTCGATTAGAATTTTGCACAGAAGTAAATCCGAAATAATGACTGAAGTAAAACATGTTAGTATTTCATCCTGCTATCCCACAATACGCAATTGCTAGACCTATAGCTTTCGTATGTTGCTTCGCAGATCGATCTTTAAGTGTTTGAATTTCACAATCGCTGACGAATTCATATTTATCCGTATCAGCACAACGGTAATAAGATGCTATTAGTACAACACGATTGTGCAAGATCCTTTATCAAATCTAATAATGACTTAAAAACAAAATAAAGACTTTCGATTTTCAACTCATTTACATACGTTCCCTTTCGTGCCACCATAATTGTAAAACGTAGATTTTATTAACGAATAAAACGCATACCGTACCCCTACGCTATGCAATTTCGTTTTGGTTCAACCTTCTTTTACACCGCGACAAGCTGACACGTATCGAACGTTCGTACTGCATAAAATTTATTAAATCGTCACCTTTATCCGTACAATCGTAAAATATTATTACTCCAGCGTATATAGTCGACGATAAAAGCGAGAACGAGATGTAACAATAGTTCGCGACACATATTTTTTCCGACTCTTCTCTGCATTCGCCCATTAAAATCTATAATTTCTTCGGACATTCGATGCAACTTCGTAGCGATAAATGTAAATATTAGAAGTCGTTTTGCCGAAACGACCCTCCGGGAGAATTTACATTCGGAATTATTGTAGAAAACGTTCCGACAGTACCAAACTGCGCTACGTGGAAGAATTTACACGTAGAGAACATTAAGTACGTATATTTTTTCAAGTCGGCGGCTAGGAGTAGAAGTGTTCATTATGGTATTTCACATCCGTTGGTAGTGAGGCAATTTTCTAAACAGATTACCTACGTGTTAATTGCTTTCTAAATGGTGGAGGCAAGCCCGTTAACTGCATTCGAAGACTTCCCTTCGTCGAAGCGATGTACTAATAAAACGCAGGAGTTGACACCTGGGCCGTATTACAAAAGAAAATAAATTTTAATTTGTACGTGATGTCGATATAAACATCAAGTGATTGCGTTAGGATTCAAACGTCAACTACTATTCTGTTTAAATTTTATTTTATATTTTCGGCGCAGAAAAAATTTGCATTTACTCTCGTAAAAAACTAGGCAACAATGAAAACTCTCAACCCTTCTACACACGTATAGAGCCAGATGCAATGCTCACATGGTTACATCTGAAGCATTTACATAAATAGGCTCGAAAGTTTTCCATGCCTATTTAGACTTGAAGTGGTTAGAGAATTTCTTTACACTTACTAAACCAAAAGTGGCGATGCCTGGATAGGGGCCAAGAGCTGTTCTATATTGAAAATAGTCCTCGAATTAGCTTGAGTTAGCTTTGCCGTTGCTGTGGGGGAGCACAAGAGGATTGAGGAAATCTCTAATATCCTTATAGGAAAATAATATGCAAGCAAACAGAAGAGAGCTGCAGATACAGCATGCTTTAGTGTCAGCAAGACTAATAAACTAAACTTTAGTTACTCGCTTTCCTTCAACGAATGAAAGGGAAGATGAAAGCTGCTTGACAAACATCCATTCCCCTAGGAATCTCTCACAGATTTGTACCATGAAAGGTATTCCAAAGGGAATTACATCTTCAAGTATGAAAAAAGCAAAACAGACTTAATAGAAATGCTTTTTGCATGGCACACTAACGAAGATAGCTCGCTTTGGAATCGCATTTGGGTGTCAAAATCCTCGATAATCAGTCTTCGTTAGTTGAAATGTGATTTTGCACAGGTTTCTATTGACAATCTTTCATTTCGTCCTGTAAGCTGCACACGGCTTACATATAAGTTTTACAACACAGTAAAGAGCTCACTACAAAAGGACAGAAGCTCACTAAGTGCTGGGATGAGCAGCTATCCAATTGGATAAAGGAGAGGTGAATGTATAATGGAAAACCGACAACTTGAATATATGTACTACATAACGTGTTTGCAATCCTCCTCCAAAATTTTCGAAGTTTATAGGAGGTAACATTCCTCTCCTGTCTCTTTGATAAAGGAAACCTAAGAAATGTTTCCAAAATCGATTGAATGTGTCTTTTTCTCCAAGTATTTTGAAGCCAATTCATTTCTCTTCGACCTGTTGAAATACCAATTTATAACTCCAAACTGAACAGCATCCCAGTAGTTCATATTTTTTTAACGTTACTTGATGTTTGTCCTCTTTTTATTGCTGTTCTACTCCTGGTGAGTACTGCTTATATTCCCTAATCTCTTTCCTAATCCAGTTGCATTTTCAGCTCTTCAAGTTTCTCTTTTGACAAATCTGTTGACCGATTTTCAACTTGTCCTTCTTCATCTTTTCCAATTATCTCTACATGCAAATCGTTCCCCAAGAACTCATTTTATCTAGTATATATATGAGCATTTTCAGCAGCAAGATCCTTAGCAGCATCTTCAGTATCTCTACCACTAAAATCTGCACTTCTTCAGAATACGTATTTTGTGTAGAATTTCTTAGAGTTTGATATGGCCTATTTGCTCAGTGGGTTGTAATATAAATGTGGCGTTTGTAGTAGAAATTTCGATGAAGTTAAATTCTACCCTCAAATCATCTCTCAATCCAAGATAAGCTCTTAGAATTGCCTCACCGGTCATCTTTGCTGCTGTATGTTAGGGCTTATACTCACTGGGTTCGGCTAACAAATGTTTATTAGCCGAATCCATATTCATTATCTAAACGCGAGAATCATGAAAAAGTCTTCGCTGATCGAAAAATTAGTTAGAGGGCTCACTTCTTGGCTGAGGTACATATGTATGTACATATTTTAACGATTGAAATGTTACCATCAATGAAAAGATAAGGAATAAATAAAGTCGTTAGGGTAAATATCTAGTTAATATTTGAGAATAAGAATATACGAAACTAAAATGGTTACGAGGACAAGCTTTTGGTCCACATACCTTTACAAGGAAAGTCATCACCTGCTCGGTTTTCTCTTTTCCTTATTCTTGGTCTCGATCGTTTTCTTCTTCTCGATTTTCTCCTTCCACTTGCATATATTCGTCTCCTTATTTTTCTCCTTTTTCTTATTCTATCGTTCCTGATTCTTTTGTTTACTAAATCATCAGAATATGAAGTAAATCATCACTTGGTGTCACAAGGTGTAGTGTATAACTCGACATAAAGTGATCGTACTGTTTGGCCTCCCCTCTACGTCTGTTAAACGTTGAATGTACAACATTTTAAACAGTCTATTGCCATCCTCAAGATAGCCGTTAGATTAAAGACTGGTTATCTCCAAACTACGTCTTTAAAATTGTCTTTGTGTGTTCTGTATAAGTTTTGGTTCCTAGGAAAATTGAAATGATAACCAAAATCAAAATCATCAAAGTACAGATTGAGATTGCGCTCAAAGGGGTCGATGTTACACGTCCATTATGAAAACAATATAATCCAGATTTTCGTAGGTCGTATTACCTTTGAGGTAAGACTGGTGTTAACTCTGGGGATAGAGTCAAACAGGGAAAAGCAAGAATTCTAAGTATGTTAGGAATGATTTTTTTGTTTCCATTACAGGCAGCTGGACACTTTTCAGTAATAATTACCTTTCAAATCCAGAGAATACAAATAAAATAAAACTTTACAGATATATATTTCTCGTTAAAGCAATCGTTTGGGATAAAGCTGGCGAAATAGAAGACAATACCTCAAACCACACTAGACTTATGTTCAAAGACGCAGAGGTATAGTCTTAATCTTCTTCTTTTACCCTCTCATACTATTAAATACCGACTAGGTAGACACACCAATCCGTAGTGATAGTTTCAGATAATCAACACCTTTATTTCAAACATTTGGTGGTTTGAAAACGCAAATTATGACCCTGTGTACATATTTCTAAAGTCCCACTGTGGTCGATGATGTAAGTGATCTTTCGGCAAAATATTTATTTCCGGGTTGATACCATTTTAGGGGTTTTTCTTCAAAGAATTGCCAGAATCCAGGCTTCACATCCTCGATATTCTAGAAGTGCTTACCACGAAAAAAGCGAGCCATCGGACAAACAGGGCGCTAATCAGAAGTTTGACCACCGATTCGGAAAGCTGAATCCGACCCAATTAGCGTGCTCTCATATAGATACTAATCACTTTACCAGACTTCTTCAAATTACGAACCATACTGAATCATGACACATAAATTGCAGAAAGAAGCTAGGGTTAGTGATCATTGGAGTTGATTCCACTGCTTGGCGCAGAGCATCTGAATCAACAATGCTTTCCAGGACAAGAAAAATATTGACGACTGATGCTTCTTGCAGAGAAACACTTAAAGCTTGCACGTTCAATCCAGTGTCTGATGTATTGAAACTATTTAATTTTCGATATTTTCATTCATTTCCAGAGACACAAATAGTCATGGTTGTTGGTCTTAGAATTTTCAATCGCTCGAAATCGATGATATCTCAATTCATTTCCTAAAAGATGGATCCGATAGCGTTGGGGCTCAGTTAGCTAACAATAAGTCAGATCATATACATATAAATGTGTTCTTTGAAACATCATACGTTTATCTACTCATCGGTCAAATAATACACTGACATGAATTTACCTTTAAACGGTCATCATTTATGATTTGACCTCTATATCAGAGTAACTATTGGCTTTCGTAATAGTAATGAATATAAATTATGTTGGCAACGATAGTTGCATTATCCTGGAGGAAATATTGATGGATGCTTTGATGCTTATAACATAATTTACTTCCACCGTCCTTAAGACCCGAGGTGATAAATTTTGCGAATTACTGGTTCATTTTGAGAGGTTTAGAAATCTAAAGTTACTATAATAACTTTCAACTTGAACCGTATAAACTTGCTATGGATTGCAACACCAAAGGAATTAAATTCAACGATGCACTATTTGAGCGTGACTATTTCAACTAGAAAGTACGCTTTCGAGTCTTAGCGTCATTCCCCCAATCTTTAAATACGGTCCTGAACTCGTTCGCTGCAACAGTGGCAAGCAGTCCGGAAAAATTAATGAAGGGAAATATCGGACCACTTAATCGTTAAGTTTAACTGCGCCGAACTCCCGAAGTTTCGTAACGACCCTCGCCCATCGCGCAGCTGACTTAGAATATGATTTATGAAAAGATATGTCACTTTTAAGTAACGGCTCCAAGTACGTTTTCGTCGTTCTGAAGAACAACAGACGGACGGACGGACGACTGCCACGCACGCGGACCCGTCTCGGGGTTGCGGTAAATGTTTCGGGGGTAACACGTGGGATCGCTCTATTACAAACAGATCGTATCTCTTCTTGATGGACTTTATTTATAGAAGATGGAGGATGGATGCGGGAATAAAGTGTTGACTGAGTGTTTACTAATTAGATTTGTGTTTCAATTCCGCATTCTTTATTGGTCGAGAGCCGTGGTAATTGAAACCCATGCGTCAGTTGTTATTTTAAGTCGGCATCGAAAATGGAAACGTGGTAATAACGATAAATGTATTGTTTTTAATTAATAGTGTGTTGAATTTAGATACAGTTAGGTTCCTAAAATGACTTTTCGTTTTAAAAATAACGCAGTCGTCTTCAGCTCTTGAAGGCAACCGAAGTGGATGATTATGTTCTAAGAGTACATACCTTACCTCTTTCTTTTATTTAGATAATCTGATACTTTGTAGTAATTGCACAAAAATATATATATACAGTGTGTGTATAAATTGACAGAAGAGCTACACGCTGCGACATCCTTCATTCGGTTCTGAATCAAAAATCTTAATCTTAAACTGTTGTATCATGCTTCGTACGTTTTCAGGAAGCACCTGAAAGAAACATACAATTGGCAACATTGCACTCACATACTACTGTAATAGTAGACATTGTAATATTTTCTGAAATACAATTTCTAAAACATTTTACTCGTCATTAGTAGTATCAGTTGGGTGAATTTTACGTTTCAAATTCGACACATTACGCAAGATATAATTTGCTGTTGAAATTATTTATTGTCAGAATAATACATACGTACTGAAAACTGCAAAATTATAGTGCATTTTATAATAGGATTAATTCATTTTCAATATTTATCTGATATTTAACGAACCAGTTTCCCAAGACGTTGATCCAACTTTCAAAATACATTTCCCTTAGGGTAACGTATGTGGTATTCTTGTTCTGCCATGTTACCATTTTCGTTGCAGAAATCCTACACCATGTACATATCGGAATATTCATTGGATGTAGAATAATAGTAGTAGTAATAATAATAGTAATAATAATAATAAAAGATCTGAAAACACAGAAACACCAGAATTAATCAAGACTATACAAATAATGACAAAAAATAATTATATAAAATTATAACACGAAAGTTGAATTAAGTACATAAATGTCAAAATTTGGCAATAATGCCATATTATTGACAGAAATCACATTCGAATACAATCTTATTGTTCTACAACGTTGAAAGTTGTGTTTTTCGTGAAAGTATGTAATAATGAATACGCGTTAAAAAACATCATTTAAGCTTAAAAAGAAAACATTTACCAACAAATAGTATCAAACATTCTCTTTACTCTAAATTGCAGGTATCTCTATCGACAGATATCGAACAATAAGGCTTATTTGTGGAATAAAAGTACGAATTTCTAGAACCTCGTAACGACATATGAAGCGCTGTACAATATTATGACATTGAGACTTTCGATTCAAAATTTCATAAGGGGTTACGTCACGAGTAGATTTCTTGCTAATTTATACACACCCGATATATACGAGGCTGTTCTCTTTTCAACTTCCGATAGGCTATAGAGGAAAGGCGGGCGAATATAAAAAAATTATTTGATTAGCAAAAATAATATACAATAAAGGTTACTTCCCTACATTCTTGATGATTGAGACATTTGTCTCTGTGAACAAACTTTGCAATACCCTCTTCATAAAATGCTGCCGTCAATGTTTTGTCCTGAGTTGTGACGGTTTCTTTGAGTTCCTGGTCAATTTGGAAGCGCTGGCGCCAAAACCATTTCTTCAGTTTCTTTGGAGAATTTGTGTGCATCCATTGTTGTGATTGTCGTCTCGTTTCGGACGTACCATATTGAACCCATGTCTCATCACCTGTCACAATGGATTCTAAAAAATCTTCTTCGTCAGTATTGTAGCGGTCAAGAAACGCTAAAGCTGTAGCCATTTGGCGTTTTGTTGTTGTCAGTCTTTGATTTTCCTTAACCACTTGGTCAACTTGTTAAACAAAGTTATCTGTAGGGGCAGACTTGCATCCTTGATCCCCTTGATCATGCACATCAATTCGGCCATCTTTAAATTTTCGGCGCCATTCACGAACAACACCATCACTCATAAAGCTGTCTCCATACACTCGACTCATTCTTTGATGAATTTCCGCTGCACTATTCCCTTCTGCCTGCAAGAAACGAATAACACTTCACAATTCACACATCGCGGGAGAATCGATAGAGATAACCATGTTTACATTACTGCAGCTCATCTAAGAAATGGCCTGTTGAACTTGGCAGTGACAAAGCGTGGGGAGGGCGAGATTCGCAGCTACCAATACGCTCACCAGCCACCTGCCACATGCCTGGTCCTCATACTTTGCGATCGGAGGCTGAAAATAAACAGCCCTCGTATATTCGGCACTGCAAGCCAAGTAGGTCCATCGCTTGGTTAAAAATTCCTTTCCATTTTTGTTTATCCATTGTTGTCCTTCGCCAGTCACTTATCTCCCTCAAGTCCCTCTCCAGTGCCTGCAGCTACCTAATTGGCCGTCTTCCTCTTTTCCTTCCTCTGATACTCCTCTCGTCAACACTTCCATTGCTACCCTTCCTCCTCCGTCCTCGCCACGTGCCCCAGCCATCTCATTCTCTGGGCTTCCGCCATACCAGTTATCCGTATAGTTCCATCAGTTCTTCGTTTGTTTTCCTGCTATAGAGACCCTCCACAAAATATATAATTTCTTAATTTCAATGCTGTTTTCTGCTATTGTTATTTTCCACCTTTATGACCAGTGCAACCTAAAAACTTCACGCGCGGGATACAAATCATTTTCCTCCGCTAATGTATGGTTATAAGTTTTAATTTAGAGTCGTGCGTAGCGCCTCTGTTGATAAAAACAAAAGCAAACGCGCATCAATACCGGCATCAAAGCACATCAGAGACCATTTATTATTGGTTCGAATTTAAGCTCTCCTTTAAACTAACGCCACTGTCAATTTGAATAATAGTCTGGTTTAATGGCACATGTATTCATTAACTAATGTCAATTTGCCATTGGTCGCCGGATCGCACCGTCATAAACACGGACACTGTCGATAATTAAAAGTCCGGGGATCCGGTGGAAACGCGTAATTTTTACGACCCGGAGCTCGGATCCGCAGTGTAATTAAACGCAAAATTCGTTTATATATTGTTTCTTTCTTTCTTCCTTCCTTCCTTCCGCTTTCGGCGACGGCGGCGGCTTTCCTTTCGTTCTCTTAAGCAGGTTATTAAATCAAATACCTATAAAGCATGAAAGGCGGCCTTATCAAACCCGAATCCCGGAGCCAGCCGGCTTTTGAAGTCGCGGCTTACTTTACGACGTTTTGCGGTTCGTTTTCGCGCTCGTCCGGAACATTTGCGGCCGCCTGATTGTGTGGACGCGATTTTCTCTCTGCGAGACTGAAATTTGTCGTTCGTGTACTTTGATGGAGATTGAGGAAAATATTACGGGTAATTTCTGACCGATATATTAGTTGATTGGAGTGGTATGTCCATACGTGAACTCGGGAATAGAAGATATTGCCTTTGGGAAGATTTTTCTTTCAATTTAGTAACCACGTCCGGTTTTTGATTTGCTATCAGAATTCCATCTAACGTAAAATGTTTGCAGAGAAAGCCCTTACCAGTAAGGAGGAGATTTTATGTCCTATTCTATCCTGATTCTAACCCTTATACCCTTTTAGGTGTCGGGTACGTTTGAGTCGAGTTTCTAAGTCGGAAGTTTTTTTTTTTTCATGCTTCCCTCCACGCCTTCCTCCATGCTTTTCTATCCTGTACCCGCGTCTTAATCTCCTTCCATCTTATGTTTCCTCTTTGAGCCACTTCACGCACTATCTTCGTCCGGCTCTTTTTAGATTTCCTCCTCTGTTATTTTGATTGGTTTGGTTTCAAACATATTCTCACCAGCTCATCTCTTCCCACTCGCATTGCATGCCACAACGAGCTGAGCTGACCATCTTCTATTCTGTCTTGTTTGGGCTCTATTTTTATGTTTTTCCTTTGATTGTACTATTTCTCACTTTACCCATTTCCATTTTGTTACATATCCTTCTTGGAAACCTCATTTCCGTACTTGGTATTTTCCGTTTTTGTTTTTTTCTTGTTGACCAAACTTCCAAACCATAAATGAGTATTATTACTGCTATCCTTTTGAACATTTAAGTTTTAACTCCCTTGGACATCTCCTTTTTATTTAGAGTAGTGTTCTAGATGCTATAAACTAGTCTTCGTGTCCCTTCATTTCTTCTTTTTATCTCTTCATGGGAATCCTCAGTCAGAATTGTCCCCAAGTATTTGAAGGTAGCCTGTTCCAATTTTCCTTTAGTTAGAGATATTTCATGTTTTTCATTTTCTCTACTTATAATCATGGTGTTGGTCTTTGCTCAATTTATTTTCAAATTAGCCTTTGCCAGGTATTCGTTGTATCTTTTAAGATTTTCGTGCAAGGTTTTTCGGTTCTTTTCTATGAGGACTATATCATCAGCATAGGGTATTCCTGACACCCCTATCATATCCATGGTTCAGACTCATATTGTACTGCCTAATCTGTCTTTTGGCTCCTTTTAATAGCTCATCAAGAACTACTGTAAACAGAATTGGTCTCAGAATGCATCCTTGTCTCACTCCTTGTGTCATCTAAAAGTATTCTAATTTTTCGTGCATAGGGCTTGTCACATGTACTTTGTTGCATTGTGTAGTTTATAACGCGTCGACTAAATAAAGCATATCAGTTACGATGAATAGATGTTTGTTCTAAAAACAGATAATTGGACAAATAAGTAACTACTAGAGGAATTTTATAGTAGTATATTCGCAAGTTTATTATGTGTACAAAACATATGCCGTCAAACTTGTAAATATCTTTGCAAACTCAAATGTATTTGAGTAACTATTCGCCCTATCGATAGATTCTGGATGGTCAAGCTGTAGGATATCTCTATTTGTATGCAATTCAATGACCAGCGGTGCATTTGTACGGGTAGTAGTTGTTTCAGAGGCGATAATTTCTCATCTAATTACAAAATTAGGTGATTACTAGAGGCATGTGAAATCCATCTATTCATGGTGCAGTCCTCGAGGGAGTCACAGCAAGTTCATCGTGAGATTCCACATTCTCAACGGTGTTAATTGTTATTCCTGGATGCATACTAAACTTTTATTAAGGCCTAAAACACATGTAGTACAAACGCACTAATAGTAGTTGATCATCCTACATGAATAACAATTTATACGTTGTCGCCGTAGTAAAACTATAAATTACAACATTCCAAACAGAGTTCGACACTAATAACAGCCCACGTACATTTCTATCCCTTTCTGCTCGCTCGTAATAGCTCATCCCGACTATTTTCCTTCTCCAACTGCTCGTGAGATATGTGATAAAGAAAAACGTACCAAATCTTTCCCGAATGCCCGCGCGTACCCGAAAAGCCCGCTTTATTGGGGCGGAGCGAAACCCAGTGAACACCTGCTGCGCCAGTTTGAAAATTGTCACAACGAAACGCCGCATAGGGCGCGCGCTGTGCGTGTCTCATAAATATATGATTAAAGTTTATTACCTTTCCGGACGTTTCACTATTATCATAATGACTGCGCGGTATCATACCGGAATAGAATAAAATTACAATTATAATATCGTTTCGGTGATACCCGGGGCATATACCTACGTGTTGTATTTTATTGTGAAAAACGTTCCAATAAATTTTGATACCGGTGGCAGTAGGAACAGATTCGTCGTGTTGCTTTTTTGTGTTAGAATGTGTTTACTTCTAGTAAAACAGGTCATAGGGTTTTTGGATTGTACAGTGTATGTCGTAAGAGAAATCCGTTCCTAAAATGTTTAATTAAAGGACACACAACGGAGATGTCTATATACTTTTGGTTGGTTATTATTTACTCAAATAGTGGCTCTCATTGCAGCTCCTCCACCAAATCTGAGAATATCTTCAAAGTGAATATATTCTAGATAGATTTTCTTTCTTTTAACAAAATCGAAAATATTGTAGTTCCTTTGCTTAGAGAAAGTTTTCTTTAAAAAATGTACAAAATGTTTATTTTTTTCAGATTGTTTTTCTAAACGAAATGGCCACATTTTTGACACATATCCCAAACATGGGTTGAGCATCTGGCGACTTCGTAAAATGAAAAGGAATAACTCACCCGGTGTCAGTGTATACTTCTATTTTTTAATTTCCTGTTGACGTTTGAGCTATAAAAGTTAGGGTTAGACTGCCACTGTATATACAATGAGGTGTTTCCTTCTTCTTCATACATCTAACTCGTTTCACGTGTATTTTAGAAGTAGTGGTAGTTTCTTTGTTGTTTCCATATATAATTGATTAGTGTTCGATATCTACTTCCTCGAAAGGTAACTAAAAGCTAGTAACCTAGCCTAGGGGAACAGTTATTTCAAGCAAATAGACATGGCGAGATTCAAACCAAGTTTCTTTCATTGTAATTCCGGCTTATATCAACTGAAAACAGCATCGAATTGTGCAATACCAATTTAAAATCATGCAATGAACGATAATATGGTTTTGTTCTTCTGATTATTTTTTCTACTAGAATATTCTTGTTCCTAGGTGACAAATAGTATCAATACGGGAATTCGTCGTTACATTAAGATTGCAAGATACTTTCTTTCAAGATCGGTTGAACTTATAATTTTTATTGGTTCCAAAATTATTTTGAAGACTGTGTATCTGGTCTTTAAAAATAGTGTGTGTAACGATAAAATATTAGTTTTTTACAATGTTAAGATCTTCTATAGCTTTAATTTTGCTTTCAATAATAAGTGAAGAACCAATAAGTTTACAGGCTTGAAATTTTGCATACCGTGTATTCGTTACGATAGCTACGACTTATCGACGAGCTTTTCTGTAAATTCATTGTTTGTTGTTGAATTTAACCTCAATTAGGGAATAGTAAAATTAACATCTGACCGTGTTTTTTTAGACTTCAAGAAAGCAACGATAACAAAGGAATTTACAATAATGCTCTTTGACAAGTCTTAACTACCATATCGAGTATATGGTATTCAAAATTTCAAGCCTGCAAACCTGCTGGTTCTTAATTTATTATTGACAAAAGATTAGACCTGCCTGGGCTCCTAAAATTGTATAATAAACAATTGGTATTTTATCGTTATACAGACAGCATTCGAACAGACCAAAAAAGAAAAACTTTAAGTGATAATAAATACCTTACAGCCTTAAAAGAGTATGTTTATAGTATGCATTGTGTGTACTCCTCTGCTGCTGTTTTGGTGACTTGTTAGTAGTTTGGAGAAATAGCGGTAATTACAAAAATATTTACGACAGCCTACATGTACACAGAACTACTCGCATACAGCGAACTGAGTAGAGTGGGGAGTCGGCGATATTGTCGTATCTTATTTCGTAATTGTGCGCTGTTACCGCTGTTTACCCATACTACTTGCTAGATATTCCAGCGTTTGTTCAACAGTTTAGGTATTAGTATGGATTCTAAAATCTGGCGTTGATGATCCCTAAAACTCCGTTCATCGCAAGTGAGAAGTTACTACCTTTCTTTAAACGGTCGTATGCATCCAAACAAAATTTATACGTATTGGTAGTTATGCTTAGTCTAGTTAGATATGCAATCTCTCCTGGAAGGAACCAAAGCATGTGATTTCCTGCTAGCTTTTGCTGAAGCTAGTACGAGCTTTCTATCTTTTACAAAGGTAACTACACAAAACGGTTGACTCATTATTTTGGTCTGTTCTACTTTTTCTTCTTCCCTTCCAGATAAACGGGCTCACCTAATCCCAGGTTCCATGAGAAACAGGATGACTTTTGTATTGTTAGTTTATCACTAGGTCTTCCTAGAGTAAAACGGTAGAGGGGAAGTGCACACAGAAAAATAATTCTTGGTCTGCTTAAATACGTTGGAATGGTGTCCAAGACACAACTAGTTGATTCATGAATCATTCTTTCAAAACCACTATAACTAAAATTTAAAAAGAATTATGACAACCACCACCTTCAGCCCCCGTAAACTAGGCAGCCCAATCGAACAGTGTGAGTGAAAGCCAGACATTTGCTACCAGGAGTCATTTGCAGGAAGTTTTTGTTCAAAGAGCTTTGGGTTCACAAAAAGAGTGGTTCGTAACTTTGCAAAACGAAGGTTCTTCAAAATTGGATATATCTCTGCTTTAGCTTTTATTTTTATTCAATAATTGATGATAAATGTGCGGGAGCTTCGGCTAACATAACGAAAGGGGTTTATATTTAATCTAGTTTGCTTGCGCATAGTACATGTCAAATATATATAGGAATGGAGGGTATTTATCGACCGATAAATAGTTAGGAATCCGTATGTTTTATATCAGGGACTTCGGTCACAAAGCAATGGAGTATTAAAGGATACTCATTTATTATTGCTCACTATTTCGGTAATGTTTATTGCCTTCATGAGGAACATAAAACTGAGTTGCTAAAAAACGCCAAGCGACAAAGAAATCCCTGATATAAAACATACGGATTCCTATATATATATATATATATATATATATATAAAGATATAATTTTCTTACCCCTTATAGGCGTTTCCTGGATTTTTCTTATTTGTTACATATCCGAAATCAATGTATATGTATTTGCTTTTTAGTTCTTTCGAGTATGTTTTTATATAGGGGAGGATGCTATGTACGTAAACAAAGGCAAATGTGAATGTTTTTCAAAAATATTTTTGCTTGTTAAAAAGTATTTTTCCTTATCCCTCCACTTTTGGTGCGTATACTCTAAAGATACTAATATTAAGGTCTGTGATCATGGCCATTGTGGAACATCCCAAATATACGACGCAGGTCACAATTTAAAATTTACTAAATCGCTACATCCTATTAACTCCACCGTTATAAAAATTTTAATCGCTCCTAAAAAATCATGAAAAATATTATTTCTCATCCGAAAATATAATCGTAAAAGCGGAACGGGCGCCTTTAACGCAAAAAGCGAAAAGAAAAAGCAAGCCGAGTGAATAACAATCAAGAGCGAGCCCGGCGAGGGGCGCGTAAGGAGACGTCGAAGTCGTAAAGTCCGCCACTCCGCCCCCTTATCTTATCAAGTATTCAAATGCAAGGCAAACACCGACGAGGAGCGAAGGCAGCCGCTAACGCGCGCATAAAAAAGAAGTTAAGCTATTACATGTTAGCATCTTCTTTACATCTCCGCCGTTTATTTCATATCCCATTTACCTCCCTAAAATCCGTGAAATAAAAGAGCAAAAGCGTTTCACGCACACGCGATTTATACTTTGTTTGCCTTCTTCGTTTCTTCTTTCTCTTACTCTCGCTTCGGTTTAAGGGCCACGCGCGGGTTTGTATAGTGCCTGTCGAGCACGACGTACTCTGATCACTATCCGTTAAATCAGAAAAGCCGAAGTCGTATTAACGTTTATATTACCGCCATAAGACGTATTGCTACTGTTTGTAATTACGTCGGCCTTACGATGTCTACTTCGAGAAAAATTCGTTTAAAGGAGGAATATTATTGAAGCTTTAAAGATATTGTGTATACGTATTTACATTTGCGAAGAGAGAACTCTCCTAATTACTAGCAGATACGAGCTTTATACATACGAGGATTTCAATGGAAGATATGGGGAGGCAATATGTGTAGGCCAGTTAACAGTTCATACGATGTCGATCTTTAGACCCTCGGCTATAAAGGTTATGTCCCTCAGATTCCTTTTAATTTACATTTTCTAGCAATTGCTAAAATACTTGCATGTATGTGGACATTACATTGCGGAAGTATAGCACTGGGAGTATCTTGCAACAAGTAGGAAGGATTGAATTCAACGCCTAAATATACAGGATGTTCCAAAGGAACTGTAACTACTTACAGAGGACTGTCTCCTTAAACACTGACTAAATCAGAACAGGATGGCGAGGAAGCAAGTAGCTGACCGGTTATCTCCTTTCTGAGATTTGCTGACTACAGAAATTGTCCAGCTAATTGTAAGTGCTGCGCGAGATTGTGGATCAGAGGTTAATTTTCCGGTAGATGTGCAAAACCCTAACGGTTGTTGAAAGACACTTGATGACAATTGATATACTTCAGCATTTCTACTCTTGCTTGGATAAGAATCAGATTATTCACCTTTGTCTTTGCCTACGTGTGATCTGCTCCACGAACGTGACCTGCAAGAGACTCACTTCGTCCAGAAACTAACCTAGTACCACGTGGATTAGTGAGCAAAGTAAAATATGTAACAAGTGTAACAAAAATTCAAAATACGTTACTGAATTGAGACGTGAATTGCATTTATCTGGATAAATTAAAATTTTTCAAGGAAATGATTCACTGAGAATACAGATTTCTGCAAAACATGAGTCACATATATAGAAAGAAAATTTAATATTAAATATTGTATGTAGAGACGAAACAAAGAATTAAACAAAGTTATGGACAACATTGATTAAATTTTTACAATTGCTATTTACTTAAATTTTTGGAGCAAAAGTAGCATAATTAATCGGTTAAAGCTCGAGGCTGATCGACGCTGAAAGGCATAAGGATTAACGAGAAGAAGAAGAAGAAGAAGAAGAAGAAGCTCGAGGCTACTTGTTCGTTGCGGCACATTGTATTTGACGCGACGAATGGGCGCGTAAACACTTCGCACACTGTGACGTAGGTTGGTTGAACAAAGAAAACGCATTTGCGTCCAGGTATGGATTAACCAAAAAGAACAAAGAAGGGGAAAGTCCTACTTCAACTGGAAGTTTTTGAACAGGTAGGTAATTAACGTTGTGGATTTGTCTTTGATCGCCCAGCCTGATTGACGGCTGTCAGAATTCTCTGTAGGGGCTGGCGAAGAGAAATGCCAAACGACTAGGCAACAATGGTTTACTCAGAAACAGAAATCTCTATCGGAATCGACTCTCAATGGAGGTTGTGTAAGTCTTAAACCGGACTTAAAATGGAGTTTGATGAAACGCGCCCCGTGAACAAACTTTAGACTCTTTAGAGCATAGAACGACAACAAAACGGGGCGGGGGCGTATCTGATGCAACTTTGTCGATAACTTGCAAAATAAGAGCGAAAGTTTCAAATGACTTACATGCGTTTGAAACACAATACAGCAGTACAAGAAAGCCTGAAAATATCGATTAAAAAGAAAGAGAAAGAGTAGTTTTGAAACAATAATAACTTTTCTATAATAAAACTTCGCTTTGCTGAAACTTCAATGCGCTGTTGGATGCTGACACCATTTAGTCAAAACTTGTCAATTGCTAATGGTTATGTTCGTGCTTGCACCGAAATATTGAATCCCGAACGAATTAAACTAGTATGAAGGATTTCATACAATCCTACAAATTTTCAGCTAAATTCGTATACCCTGATTCTTAATCGAACTTCTGATTACTTTCTGCAATTGTAATTCGAAAAATAATACTAATAAAAATGCAAATCTATTGCTTTTTTGCTTTAGTAGGTCATAGACCTCTAGGTGTAGACTCCATCTCGACGTAGTTTTTCATTTATGATGTACTGAGCTTAAAATGTTAATCACCAAACATCTAATATCCGGAAAGTTTGCATCTTCCGATGTCATCATCATTCAGTGCTGAATGAAACTTTTCACCTTTCAATGTTTCTTCATTCAAAGAATTGTATTTTTTATTCTAGATACCGTTTTCAAATTATTGGACATCTTAAGAATGTCGAACTTCATGCCCTACTAATAAATTTTTCACTCAATCAAGCCAGAGTTTCGATGTCGAAAGCTGAGAAGCTAATCATAGCATATCTTGCAGACGAAAAAGCTTGCAAAAAGAAATTGTTATTTCCGAATATTTTAATGGAAACGTCTAGTTATTTCAGCTCCATAAACCGAGTCTACATTTATAGAAGTATTAGGATTTTGCATTTAACATAACACGCTATTAACTAAACATTAATAATTGTTGGTACCGATCATTAAATCGCAAAATTCAACCTCCCACATTAACGTTTCTATTACGCGATAAGACCTACCCAGCTACAGTTCGTAATTACGCCGGCTTTATTATGTAGTTTGGCAGCGGCGTACTTAATGTGCGACGCGCACATGCAGAGCCCAACGCTTAATGGAATCTGGTGCTTATTGATATTACCAACGTTAGTAAACTATAAACGTTTGTTTATGTAGATTTCTATGTCGACAGCATAATTATCATCGAGATATGACAGTATGAGTAAGTGCGCGCTCACGCTAGAGTTGTTTGCCGGTGATCTCTGGAGATAGTGAGGCGTTCAAGACTAAATCATCTTAATTTACCTCGTATTAACATGTGCAAGTTATTTGAGCTTATAATTCACGATTCAATTATGATACGTTTATGTAAGTAGCTACTTATCTACGCTGAATCCAGACGTCGTCTTAGTCGGAGGAAGGAAGCCATATTCTATAGCATATCCTCATACTAAAATTGTTTCTCCATATTTATTCCAGCAATTGATCTAAGTTTAGTTTTTTAAGGTTGTAAGGTACTTTCTTCCAAAATCGGTTAAACGAATTTTTTTTTATTATAACTATATTGAAAATTGTATATCTGACCTTTAAAAGTACTATGTGTAACGATAAAGTACTAGTTTTTACAATGTTAAGAGCTTCTACAGCTTTAATTTTTTGTCAATAATAGATGAAGAACCAGTATGTTTACAGGCTTGAAATTTTGCATACCGTGAATTTGTTACGACAGCTACGACTTATCGGCGTATATTGTAAATTACTTGTTTGTTGTTGAATTTAGCCTTAATTAGGTAATAGAAAAATGACCATGGACTTTGATGATGACATGATTCAAGGAATTTACACAAATTCTCTTTGACAAGTCATAACTACCGTATCGAATATATGGTATTCAAAATTTCATGCCTACAAACCTGCTGGTTCTTCACTTATTATTGACAAAAAAGGATTAGACCTGCCTGAGGCCATAAAATTGTAAGCAATTAGTATCTTATCGTTATACATACATCTTTCAGAGCTAAAATATACAGCTTCGGAAATATGTAGTTTTCGAACCGACCAAAAAAATTAACTTTAAGCGATTTGTAAATAAAGACCGAACACCCTTAGCTGCTCTTGTTTTGAAGATTGCTGGCGTTATTAGCTTTCAAGCATCTAATAAAGTATGTTTATTTTTACACACATATACTTGTATGTAGTTGCAAATCAATAATAATAATAATAACAATTTATTGTCCAACAGTAATAACCAATAACATGATAAGGATATAACAGTGAATACGTACATTTTATAAGAAAAAACATGTATATACATATAGACTAAAAATGAATTATAAATCATTAATTTCATCAACAAAAATGTGTGTGTGTAATGCAGATCTGTAGAGCGGCAGATTGTAGCAAGTGGAGACACACTAAGCAAATTGGTACAGATAATACGATAATGTAGGAACGTTATAGCTTAAGTTGAAAAGAAGAGACAAACAGTCAATGGCCATGTACCAATTTGCATATCAACCGGGCGCCATTACATTCACGTCGGACGGCTAGAGATTTAAAGCCATGCCTCCCCAACAATGAGTCGTAATCAAACCCCCGATCCCAATAAATACCATCCATCTTGAAGGGCAAATACTTTAGGAAGTGATGCTGTATTTTTCTATCGATAACTGGAGGTAGATGTAATGAGGAGACCAAACTTACAATGCGTATTCCAATTGACTAACAATAAAGCTAAAATGGAGGGATTTCAGCAAGTGGGCATTATAAAATTACCTGGAAGGGCGGATAATGAATCACAATGTTTTGGAGGATGATGAACACTGGTGAGTTATATGAGATGAAACGCTCATAGTATGATCAACAGTACTCCCAGATCTTTAACCAGATCCAGTTTATGAGTTCACCATTCACCATATAAGTAGAGGCAATGCGATTAAATTTACGAGTAGAGAGTAAAGCAAATGAGTTATAAATTCTTCTGATGGAAAAATCGATTAGTTCTTTTGATCATTAAAAGAATTTGCTCTATATCCTCGGCGAACAACTATCCATTTACTTTTTACTTAGGGTAATTCCGGGACAGGTGCCTGCGTCGGGACATGCACCCCACTTTCTAGATCTACAATACATGTTTAGTGTGAAATGAAAAAGGTGAGTGGAAAAAGTGGTACTTTGATGAGTTACCCGTTCATAATTGACCACTCTTCCGAGAAAGAAAGCGGAAACAGACTGAAATTGTTTCTAGCCGCTCATAAATGATACATCAATGTCATAATACCAACAGATATTGGTTAAAGCAACATAACCTCCTAATGTTAGGAAGTTGTTTGATATATGATCTCTTGGACATTGACTGTAAATGAATATTTTTTAAACAAAAGGATTTACATATATCTTGTATAATCGGGGCCTTCGCCCCACTATTTTTCGGAGACACACGCCAACAATCTGGATCGGGGAGCTTATTTTATAAATACTGATTAACATTTACCACTGTGAATTCAATATTTATCAATTTAAGTTATACTCGATCGGTATTTACTACAGTTGGAAATGGCATCAGCGGTTTTGCTTCAATTGGAATTATTCCATTGCATCGAAACTAGATTCCTGACCATTTTTCGCAATCTCGAACACCATTACAGTTGCAGCCCTGGATCGGGGAACTCCAAATCGTTCGCACTTGTTCCGACCTTGCCAGCTTCTACATCTACCAGAAGAAATGCACAATCTGCTGTTGTTGACGTCAGACGAAAACAGAAAAAAAGTTTAAATGAAGAATCTGAAAGAAAGAATGGGCCACTATGAAGAAAATATTGTCCCAACTTTTACACATACCACACGATGTGTAACGATTGAAAGGGCCCTCATTAACGTATTCAGAAAGTGTCAGCTTAGATTTAAAAAAGGTGGGGCACATGTCCCGGATTTACTGTGAATATTGACACAAAAAGACCAACACTACCAAAAACATTCACATTTCCTTCTCGCACTCTCTAAAACTGCACACTGACATGCGATTTATTTGCAAATACACGTATGCTAGTAAATCCAATCCAAGCACTATTTATGCATCGCATCCGTTGATGGATGTAACACGAAATCTGCAATCGAAAACGATCGACGCAAGATTTATATTCGAAAAAAGATGCATTTTTGTAGGTTTGCACATTGATAGTTCCCAGATCAACTCTGCGCCGAAATAAATTCTGATTTATTGTCCGATGACGCGAACCGAAAAGCACACGTTAGTATCGACGGTCGTGCTATGTTTTCTATCCGGGGAATTATGGCTGTGAAACCACATAAAATGACATTTACGTGTTTTTCCTTTTAGGATTGGTAAATTTCAGATGTCCTGTGATTTATATCCTACAGCTAAATGATGGTAACCAGAGTTATTTTGTTACTTTTATCATTTGTAAGCGTAAGGAAATCAAGCGTTATTCGTTTCTGATCTTCAGCGTCATTCGGATCTGATATCCAACGATTATATACTTATTGTACTTGAGTTGGTCATTATAGAAAAACGAAACCCAGAACTATTAGCATATTCGGAGTCAATATTTTCCACAATTTATGCACTTTCAATAATGTCATGTTTTTATGATGAATGCATCTTACTCGTCCACTTAAAGTACCTGCAATTGAATTTATTCTGTGTGTTATTTTGTTTTCCTAATTAATAGCATTTATTTTCATCCTTCGCAAAGTCTTCCTCGTAACTGACATTAAATTGCAACAGTAATCCTTTACCATTCACCGACACAATTGAGTGTCACGCAAATTGCATGACACTCCCTGCAATCATTGTAAAGTTTTGTTAATAAAATGCCAATACTTTAAAAATAAAAGGAATTTACTTCTTGGTTTCTACAAGAAAAACGATTTCAGTCTTTAAGTTTCAAAACTATAAAAGATTCAAAAAAGAAAGAACAATACTTCAAGTTTCTACGAGGAAAAATCTTCTCGGATTCGCTGCGTCGTATTTCAACTCGAAAAATTTAATATACAGTAGGGCGAGCTTAATGCGTCGCGAAGTTTTGTATTTATAATCTAATAAAGTGGCACCGTACATCATTGGATCTGTCCTCAGCGACATTTAGAACTATTACTAGAGGAACGCGGGGATTACTCGACCGACGCGCTTCGAGCAACTTTCGAGGAAGCGGCAAAGATGTCGCGTGTGCCCCTCACTTTATTACGGAGGCGAAAGACAGTGCTTATACAGCGATATTACCTCGCATATTGGGTCATTTAACTCGCGATTTATTCAAATTCCTTCCATTCTGGCCAACTACCCACTTATTCGGCGCCCCCTAACGCAGTACGCCACTCGACTACCTGGATAGGATAGAAAGCTACACTTGATAAATCTGGCGAATTCCCGCCTTCGCTGCCAGATTTACGCGTCCCGAAAACGTACCTCCTCAATGGCATTAAATTCTTAACTAAATGCCGTTCCGTTGGATTAGAAAACTTTGGCTGAATTTATGGAATCGTATTATTGTAAGCAGCGCGACCGGCTGTCCGCCATTGTCGGATGCCTTATCTTCGCATTCGAAATGAATCGTTTTCCTTTTTTGCTTTTCTGGCGATGTTTCTCAGTGCCTCGAAGCACTTACTTCGAACGCGAACGCTTGAAAACTTCTCATTCTGCGATTTTTGTCTAATTAAATGAATGCAATTCGTTGTTGAAGGAGGTCGGGACCGGATTATAAGGGAATGGAACAAAATGAATAGAAGGATTCGGATTTCATAATAAAGCGAATATGAGATTTATTTCTCTTCCTGTCTTAGCAAAATAAGCGAACGATAAAGATTTCAAAGTTTCGTAGGAGCATATTGTTCTCCTAGAATAATAAGGGAAAATATGGAGCATCCTAGTACCACAAATAATCTTCAATTATACTAAGATCTACGTTTATTGGATTTTACGAAGAATATTTAATTCAGTTTTTGTGATCGAGAATGCGGAGGCTTTCTTTGGAAACCGGAAGAGCTTTGAGTGCTTTGTGCTTTTGGATATAGGTAATTTAATACCGTGAAATTTTGAACGATTGTCCTGATCTTACACCACTTTCCACAGTTCTCACATCAATATTTACTTCCACTTTTCTATCTGAAGCTAGCCTTTTAGTAACTTCTAGTGGATTTTCCCATATCTACTGCCATGGCTGTCACTTAACCTTCATAGGTGTACCATGTTTCTTTTTGGTGTCTTCTTCTTTACGTTTGCTAGTTTCTTTCTTAAGGCTAAACGTGTTTGCCGGTTTTCATTCCGTTATATACTTAAAATAACCGTAAAATTGCAGATTCTATAGTAGTGATATTGATACATCATAGATTTTACACAGGCGTTGTGTATAATAACTTGCATAATCATGTTTAATCTAAGAAACATTACGGCACTACAAAACGTTGCATTTAAATAGAAGTGAATATTGATAGGAGAACTGTGGAAGGTAGCATAGGGCCAGGACGATCATTAAAAATCACACGGTACAATTAAGCTCTCCCTGGAAAGATTGAAAAGTCAAATTGTAGTATGAAGCTGTTAATTTATCATTAAAAACATATAGCTTCCAAACTACTGGGTTTATAACTTGCAAATGAAGTATTTACAAGAGATGGCGTAAGTTGCAATGTTATCTAATAGACACCACGGCACTGCAAAACATTGTATTTAAATAGAAGTAAATATTAGGGTGTGGACTGCGGAAAGTAGTGTAGGATCAGGACAATCATTAAAAATTGCACGGTACTAGACAGCTCAGAACCATACTCTAAATACTTTTATGGCGATGCTTCATCGTATGGCTTTAGTAGTCAGTATGTCGCAAGTCGCCGAAGTATAAATAAGCATTTTAATTTTTTTCATGTTCAAACGTGTCAGCATACGTGCTTAAAAAACAGCATTTGCGGGAGGTCTTGCTTCTCTTTCTCACTTCGAAAAAAGTTCGTCGTTGAAAACATGCGAGTTCTGGTTTCGACGCTATAAAAGTGGTAATTTTGGCACAGAAGACAAGAAACGGCCTGGGCAAATGAAGAAGTCCGAAAACGAAGATTTGGAGGCATAACTCAGTGAAGACTCGCGCTAAACGCAAGAAGAGCTTAGAGAATCGTTTGGGAGTGACATAAACAGCGATTTCCGAGCGCCTGAAAAGTATTGGGATTCATACAAGGACAAGGAAACTGGGTGTCATATGAGTTAAAGCTTCGCGACGTTGAAAGGCGATCTTGCGTGTCAGAAATGCTCATTGTACGTCATTTCTGCATCGAGTGGTAACTAGCAACAAAAAGTTGATCTATTATGACAACCCTAAACGCAGGAAAACATGTGAAGCCTGGCCAATCCTGAACATCGACTCCGAAACCGAATATTCATGGTACGAAGGTGATGTTGTTGTTGGCGAACTTATCATGGGGCAGTTGTACCGTCAACAATTGATTCGTTTGAAGAGAACACTGCCAGAAAATCGATCAAAATATGGGTCTAGATACGAGTGTGTAATTTGAATAACAATGTTTGGCTTCATGTTGCTACACCTATTAGAAGCTATTTACAAAACGGTGGATGGAAAGTTTTATGGCACTCGCCGTATTCACCAGACCTGGGCCCTTCTGATTTTCACTTGTTTCGATCAATGCAGAATACTTCTTCAGGAATACGATTTCCTTCAACTGAAGGTATCAAAAATTGGCTTGATTCATTCTTGGTCTCAAAAGATGAACGACTCTCTTGGCAAGGTATCCATAAATTACCAGAAAGATGGCAAAAGCGAAAAGTTATAAATTCCAAATGGACAATACCTTGAATAATGTACTCATTGATGTGTAATTAAAATAAAGCCATGTTTTTGCAAAAATCCCTTATTTTCAAATAATAGACCCAATATATAATATATTTAAACATTTAATGATGAAGTAGCAGTTGGCAGTTTAAGTTTGAAATTAGACGAAGTCATTCCTGAAATACGAAAATTTCGAAACTCCGAATTTGAGTGCAATTTGATATTTGATCGACTTGATATAGGATCTGGAACAAAATTCTTAGGTTTCCATAAACGAAGAAAAGATTTCATTTCAATTTATTTCTAATTTCAACCATGCTTATATATGTATACATTGTTACCACGTTCTTCAAGCACTTTATTGTATTACGGTACCTTTATTGAATGCCATTTTAAAGCTACTACTTAAGTCGGACATCTCAACAAAATATGTATATCCCTAATATCGAGCAACATTTATTTTAAAATCGAGGCGATAATAGCCAGCAAACGTAAGAGCTATCCAAACATTCACCACCTTCACGTAAACATACCTAATCCTAGGGAAGTCTCCCTCGAACCGAGTGGAAATCTCCCACACTAAGCAGTAAGGCGCTTAAGGATAAGATTCGTGAAATCTAAAGAGAAGGGGTGTAGGTGAGAACCCATGCATCAAAGACGGCTGTGCGTCGAGGAAATGTGCGGCGAAGAAATAGGAAGGGCACGCGCTTAAGGGGCGAGGAAACGAAGTAGGGTAGCGTGGAATTGTAGAAGACGGTAAAGGCATCAGATACTCCGTCGGAACCTTTTGCATAATGTCTTCGGAGACAGCAGAACGCCGCTGCCCATAAATCAAGTGTAGCGTTCGTTCGCTCGCTGCTGCATTCTGCCGCACTTAAACTTCCTTCCATTGCTATCCGTTATTACCGACCTGCCGTCTTCCGTTCGAGAAAGACTTACTTTCGCGTAAAGGGAGACGGGGAAAAGGCCCTATACCCCGGAATTCGCGATTTTATTTATCTGATTGTTTTATCACGGTCTTGCTCAAAGAATCCGGTCGATGTCTTTTTTCGTCCATCCTCGTTTTATCTCTTTTTTGCCCGTGTTCCTGTTGCCGTTCATCGCCGCTGCCTGCCGCTCGTCGACAACCTGACTTCGAGCTTGATGCAATCGTTCGAAATTACCGCAACTGCAGTAAAAAACTGCACGTAAATTTAAAACTTTTTGTGCCTGACGATTCTCGTTTTATTTCGTACTCGATTTACGCCTGGGTATTGCAGAATGTCCAGAGACTTTTATTAAATGTTTCGGAAACCAGACTAATTGGAGTAATTAACTATGTGCAGTAGGTACGAGCATACAAGGAATGAATTCTATGCAATACCAAAATAAACTTTTAAGTATCGTGCTAGATTCTTACTAGTTAACTTTTCCTGCTACATTAGATTATATCAGCTGTACTTTTCCGACACCTTTTGCTATATATAGATTCTGTTAATTATAAAAGCGATTAACGGTGTCATTGCTTATAAAACTAGTAATACTTTGGGCAAAGTCATAAAAAACAATAAGGACAGGACAGAGTAGGATTGCCCTCTGGAGTATAGAGCTGACATGTGAGTGCAATAAAGTATAAATAGGCCAAACAGGTAGAATTTTTGCAACCCTAATGTCCCAACATCAAAAGAGCTTTGTAGATAAAAAATCTGTCTCCACATTTGCAAACCATTGTTTAGAATATAACCACAATTTTAATAATAATTTTTATATACTTCATATCTAAGAAAAAGGCAAAAAACTGAATCTTTTAGGCTCAATGGAAATTAATAGATTTAATAACTTAGGTTTACCTTTAAACGACCAAGCAGATGTTTGTCACTCCCCCTCATTTCACTAAATTTATAATTACCTGCGCGTTATTGTATTTCATGCCTTTAGTATTCATCCACCTGGTGAAGCCACACTGCGGTGAAACACTATTGTAGTGCTACTATAGTAAATATTTTGAAACCTACGGAGTCTTTCGACTTAAGTTATTTGATATGGATTTTTCCTTGTTGAAGACTTCGTTACTGAAACATGCATTTTGAAATAACTTCGCATTTGCTTCCTAATTTACCGCTTTATTTCGACCATACAAAATAGATATGCATGAAACTTTTAAGTAATTTCCTAATGTTTGTTCTAAATTATGTGCATTGCATACTAGAGAAGAGTAAGGCGTCTGTTTATTAATGGGTTTCTTAAGATATAGTAACACGTTTCGAGCTGTACTGGTTTATTTTGTCTAATTCTTCGGGACATCAAGGATTTGGTGACATGTGAACCCTTTTTGGGATAATTCTACAGAAGGAGGGAGACGGACATTAGGTTTAACGACCACACGTCTAGAACATGAAGGTTAGATGTTACTCAAACTCTAAAAATGTTTTTTTTTTTTTTCATAAAAGAATTAAAATGAGTTGTAGATCATCTATGAAATCCATTCAACGTAAATGCTTTAACCGTTAGTTTAATCCCATATAGGTGTGTATTAAGTAATTGATATGACTCGTCATTATCATTATTATCATCGAATATTAATGCAGAAGGAGTGCAGTGTTAAGTGTAGTAAAGGCGGATCCTAGGATAAGTGCTCGCCAAATTGCAGCGCAATTAATTTGCCTCGTTCAATGGTACGGGGAACTTTAAAAAGAAATCAGTTGCATCCTTAATATTTTCAACGCGTACAGGCTTTATCACCAGATAATTATCCCCATCCACTGCAGTTTGATAAATGGCTGTTAGAAAGAAGTGCAAGTAAAGATAACTCCGCAACTCCCTGACGATTCAGAAACTGATATTATGGTGTGTTGAAACGAACATATGGAGAGTTCGGAAACCTATAGTCAACTTTTGACGATGATCGTGGTTCCACCGTGACCAGTATTAGCTCTACTAAGCACTATAACAATATTATATCCAGGCCACTTAAGATTTCACACCTTCAGGGTCCTCCCACACAGATTATATCTATGCCATGCTAATTAGGAACGTAAATTACATTGAATCAACTATCAATGAAAACTTCAAACCTATTTTGCCAAGTTGTCTGGAATATGGATACTAGCACATGAAATAATTTATACGATGCCAGCTAACAGCAGAAAGTGCACGCCCTTGTACACAACAGCAATGTGTTTAGTTGCCAAAAGATTCGGTCTAGAGCATGGTACATGAATGCATGGATTTTGGTGATATGGATGTAATTCAGTAACAAGTGGTGCATTGTACGGGGTTTAGTTATTTTTTAGACGGGAATGGCCCATTACCTAACACAAAACTGACTACATGTGAAAAGCAATGTATTTAACTTTGCATTCTTTAGTTCTCTTTTGAATGCTTGTAAGACCACTACAAAAATCGCTATATCATTTGGAAGTCATTCAATGGATAAAAGTTGGGAATATATTTATCCAGTTTGACTTTCGTCTCGGCGAGTAAGTGACGACGCAGAAGAAATTATTTAATACGAATTACGAGACATATTTTTAAGTAAACACCGGTATGATATAAAGAGAACACAAGTCCAATCTTTTCAACAGTTTTATTTTTATAAAAACGCGCATACTCTAATGTACGTTTCAATATACATAATTTCCCCCAGTATTCGGGCACTTATATCGTGAAACTAGCTTCTGAATTCAATCCTCATAGAAATCTGCCGCCAAATTTATCAACTTCCGATGAAGGCCGTACCAATGTTCGTAGTGAGGAGCGTAGTCGGTCATAACTAAAGATTTAGTCCAGAAAGTTGATGCAAAACTTAGAGAAAACAGAAACATTTTTCAACACTGAATTCCCCAGTGGAAACTGAAGATGGGAACTTAGTTGCCGAAATACGTACCTGGATTACTTCTGAAGGGTATGATAAGGGTAATTTTATTTATTTTATATAAATTTAATTTTTATAGGATACTCTGTACCTTAATCTACTTATCAATATAATTCCCACCAATATTAAAGTACTTATCATATCGTACAATCAGCTTCTGAATTCCATCCTCAACTTCAGATAATTTAAGGAGCGCTCTGTAATATTTTCAACTTATCAGATAATGACGAAATCATAAAATTAACCTTAGAGGTCAGGCGAATACACCAGCAAAATTGTTTTTTTAATGCAGAATGGAGGTAGCAATGAAGGACAAGCAACTTTCTCTGGCTAAAAGTTTGATAATCGACATCTCTTTCGACTCCTTTCGACTCTACTTTAGCACGACGAAAGTCAAATTTTTCGCATTGCCACTTCTTATAAAATTCGACTTCTTTTTATGCTCCAAGATCGATGAAAAGTCTGGCATACACATTACTAATTTGTACCAGTTTTCCATATTCCTAATTGACTAATTCACCAAACTCCTAAATGCCCTTCTTGATGACTGAAAATTTTGCCAGGTTTCCCTGTAACAGTGCCTACGTATGTATGTATCTATGTATTCATATGTATGCTTTTCCAGATTTATTGCTTACGTTGCTTGCTTTACGTTGGAGAGAGGAATTTAAATTAATGAGATATTTCATTACGTTTCATCTAAATCCATATTGAAGCTGGCGCTCTACATTTTAATTACTTTAGAACTGCAGAGGATCACAAAGAAGCAGCATCGAGTATTCTCATCGGAATAAAATTCCTGGGACATGTTTATTTCACTAGATCAAATGTGCGCGCAAACTTTAATTAATCGTAGAAATATGTAGGAAAGACAATTTTCACTAGAATATTCGTCGTCGACGAATTAATTTCGCTATTTTTAATCAACACACGAGACTGCACCCTCGAATTAATTAACGACGACGACTGTAGCAACAAAAGTGAATTTAACAGCAACTCGAACGGCATACACAACAAAATGGCAAAAATCCCGAACCGGCTTACCGTCCTCTCACTGTACGAAGAGGATGGATTTGCGTGCAAGTGGGAATTAGAAATTATTAACATCAGATTACACCCTCATTATACCGGGCAATGATACGTATAATTAGTATCATTAGTATACCTCGCGGCAGTAACAGAACCTCAAGGATTATTTGTACTGCCGGCTTATAGCAAAACATATTACGCACAAATACTTCTCGGCAGACGAGGAAACAATGAAATCTGGGCTGTTGTAACCAAATACGCGGGCCGTGCCTCGTAGCAAGAGGATTGAAATGTTAAATCGCCTATTTAGTGTTGGTCGAAAGTTTTCAGCTTTCGAACCTTGTTCCCTGATGGTATTCGAACGGTATTCGGAATTACTAGAGTTCGTTTTCATTAAGCATCTTGTTGACTCCCTTAATGCGACTCACCATATTGAAATAATCTGTGTTTATCAAATCATATGATATTTACGCTGCAGATATGTCGCAATATTTTAGTTTGGGATATGTTTGTACAAATAATACAGATGCGCACTCGAAAAATACTTTTAGATATCCTAATGTGTCGACTTCAGGAACATATATCTTCAGGGCACCCTTCAACCAGTCACCCGTTTCTTAATTTAAGTTTTCCTGAAAAATATCCAACGTTACATCGAAGGCACGTACACTTGTGCCACCTCCCATAGGGGTACCCAGTTTTCTGTGTGGACCCTTCAATTTCTATCTTTTTCCAATATTTTATAACCGACTTATATGTAACTTCTATAAGTTTGTTACATTTCTTATTTCTACCGTCGTTTATAGCTCTTCTATAAAAGACGTTTTGCCGCGCCGTTTCCACGATGTTCATCCTCAAATATCGTTTCACTTAGACATAGCATAGGCCTTTGACAAAGTTTGGTGTGACGGTCTGCTTATCAAGCTCAAAAACAGTGCTGCTAAGCAATTATTACATAATACTAAGGTCATATCATGAAAACGCACATTTATGTTAAACATGGTCAAAAACATCCAAACCACAGGGAAGCGTATTGGGACTAATTGTAACACATCACTCAATAAGTTCGTAGGATGACTGATAAAACCAACTTTTAGACAAAATTCGACTTTACTCATTACTTCATGGTCTCCTTTGCGAGTGATACATTCTCTCCAACGCTTCCCTAAAATTTCAATGCCTTTTCTGTAGAAGGATTTATGTTTGGCCTTGAAATACCCTTCACTTTCGGGAATCACTTCTTCATTTGAGCCAAATCTCTTTCCTTGGAGCATTCTGCTCAGATTGCAAACAGGTACTAGTCGCTGGGAACCAAATCCGAAGAATGCGGTGGACAAGGAAGCAGTTGAAAGTGCAATTCTTGCATTTTTGCCTCTGTTACGATGAATTTGTGACACGGTGCATTGCCATGGTGAAAGGGCAGTTTTTCTGTTCTTGATTTGGGATCATTTTTTCGCAATTTCTCAGTTCAAACGCACCAATAGCGCTTTATAATATTCACTGTTGATGGTTGCTCCTTTCTCAAGGTGATGGATGAATAAGAAACCCTACGCAACCCAAAATACGGAGGCCAAAACTTCCCAGCTGACAATTGCGATTTTGGTCGCTTTGGACGGTTTTCATCCTTTGCTGTCCACTCAGCTCACTGCCGATTTGAGTCTGGACTGTAGTCATGGATCCATGTTTCATCCATTAGCACATACCGCATGAAAAAGTTCGTTTTATTGTGCAGAAGCAGCTCCAAACAACGCCCTGAATCGTGAACCCGTCGTTGTTTTTGATCGACTGTGAGCAAGCGCAGTATCCATTTCGTACAGACCTTCCTCATGCTAAAATGTTCACGCAATTTGTCTTCTGATATCTGTAAGGTGTCGACTACCTCACGCAACTTCCATCTACGATCGGCCAAAATTACTTTTGTGCACTTTTTATGTTTTCTGGAACAACTGCCGAAATTGGGCGACCAAAGCGTTCAGCACCATTGGTATTTATACGGTCGCGTTTTAAAATCAGCAAACCGCAAATCAAAACTTATCCTAGAAAACAAACTGCTGATATAAAAGAGCATAATCATACGAATCTGGACCTACGAGGTGCAACTCTGGGGAGCTGCCACAATAACCAATATAAATATTTTACAGAGATTTTAATCAAAAATCCTGAGAATCACTGCGGATGCACCCTGGTGTATCATGAATTCCTCCATCGAAATCTAAAAGTTCCAACAGTAACGCTAACAATTGCAACTTGCAGTATAGAAGAATACCACAAGCTTTGATAAATTGAAGTTCTACTTGGAAACGGGAACGAGAATAAAAGGGTGTTTCACTGGATGCACTCCTTGCAAGTTGCTTATAGATGTCCAAAATATTACTAAATATCTCTATCTACATCGACTGTAATAAATAAAGGATTTAAAAACAAAGAATATCGTTCGACGTGTGTAATACGTTACCTTGTACTTAAGTCGTGTTTTTTTCATTCCATATTATTATTATCTTCCGTTAATTCCTTGACCAAATTGCGGTTTTCCTGTTGGTCTTCGGTTTCCGTTGACGTCAATATAGACAAAAAGGTTTGACTATAATTCCATATTATCTTTCGAACTCTTGAATATCGAACGGTTTTAATCAGTTATTCACCAATCCACGCGTACTTACATCATCTACATAGCGGAAGAGATCGTTTTCAACGTAGCAGGCGCCTTCAGCTTATGTATGTATACATTTCAATCAACTCCGAAGTGCGCATGTTAAACGCACGAACGAGCTGTGTTGACTTGAGGTACGGAGTGGCGCGTCAACGGGCCAGGATATCCACCATGAAGTAAATGATTGCTAGTGTGTAAATACATTTCTTTCCGCAGATGCATGATAAACTCTTGAAATATGTTTTCGACTCGCGTCTATGTTAGACACAAAATGTTAATAACTTTCGGGCGGGACCCGAGAAATGTATGGTAATTAGAACATGTGCAACACGTTCTCTGCGGACGGGACGTCACTACAACGTCGTACATATTAATTTATAGTTCGTACAAATTTTCTCGCGTCAACGAAGTATGTATTTTACATGTATATGTGGACCGAGTAAACTAAATTAATTTTTCGCCAAGTTTGCTGGTACGTGTTAAAAGTGTGCCGTCGGAATTTACAATGAAATTCAAATATTTTGAAGGGAACGCTTTTTTAATTTTAGAACATACCGACACACAGCTTAGAACTTCGTTCATCATATTAAGCTGTTTAGCGTTGAAACTAGATAAAGAGAAGAAGGTAGAAAAAACATAGAGGCAAAATATGAATGATAGAAATTAGTCTAAAAACTACATTTCGCAAAACTTACACAAATTCTGTATAATTTTGTTCACTTCAAACTCCATGGAAACCGCTCTTTAGAACAAATATCACTAGAAATATTAGACTTAGGTAACTTCTCTACTGTTGGTGCGGAATATAAAAACTCAACAGAGTACAATGAGATCTATCAGAGTCTTGATCATCGACGCGCATACTGTTTTTTCCAGCGACACCTAATTTGGCAGCTGATTTTGGTTACTTTATTTTTGTCATCTCACCATCAATAGATTTAGGCCGAAGCAGCACTTGCAAATTGTGCAAATTCGTTTCGAAAACCGTGATTCAGTTCGCAAACCGTGCGCTACGTCGATTTTACGGTCGACATAATCATCCATCCGAAACAGTAATTCAAATAATCACCACGTATACTCTAATTGATAATATGCATCCCCAGAGACGTCGTACATTGCGCGCCGAAGAAGTTATTGCTGCTGTGTAGCATAGTATTGAGGAAGACCCGAAGGAGTAGATTCGTCATCGTGCACGACAATTGGAGCTGTGTTCATCTATTTTATAGAAGATTTTGCGGAGATATTTTGGTGTACGAGCTTACAAGATCCAGCTGGTGCAAGAATTGAAACAGGTTGACCATCGTGTGCGTTATACGTTTGGTCAAAGGGCCAAGAACAAAATTGTTCTTGATTCCCTATTTTCAGCACAAAATTTGATTCAGCGATGGGGTTTATTTCTGGTTAAATGGCAACATCAGTAAGCAAAATTGCAACATTTGGAATGAAGAAAATCAACAAGCTATGATTATTGACTTCTTGACCCCCAATTGACTCGTATTAATGTGGAAGAGCTGTGGTTTCAACAAGGCGGCGTTAACATCCCACACAGTAAGGGCTATAATCAATTTATTGAAGAAAAGATCGTGTGATTGAACAGTTTTAGATTATTTTCTATGAGGATATGTGAAATCGCTAGCCTACGCCGATAAACAAGCGACAATGGACGATTTCAAAGCCAACATTCGCCGCGGTATTGCCGATATGCGGATCCAGCTGCTCAAAAAGATGGTCGAAAATTGTACTTTCAGATTGGGCTGTATTCGAGTCGTCCACGGCACCCACATACCCGATATCATATTTCAACCGTAACCTTTCCAAAAAGTGAAAGACCATGACCATTGTCATGATTTTTGTATTATTTCATTTTAACTCATTGACTACCATGCTCGATAGCCAATGATGTTTCCGTTGAGGCTTTGACAATGTATTTACATATCAGGCCATAGCTATCAAAAATTTATCACTTACACGCAAATTTGAGTGCTAGCCTCCCTGCGATGTGCTCAAAATATGATAGCCATGATCTGTTCTGAAAAACTTGTGTTTAAGTGTCACGGGGAGCGGCGATTATTTATTTATTATTATTTTTTTATGGTCAGGCAAAAATTCATCATTACCATTCAAAATTTAACCAGATTAAAAGAAACTCTTCTACTTAAATATAATGTTGGATACTACGTACTACGAAAAAAAAGTATGGTACCCCCGGTGAATATTAGCAAAGTTGACTGGGCAGTCAACGTGTTAAAGTTCTATTCCTCTAAAAAGACACCCGATACTAGAACCATTTGATTACCACTTAGCCCCTCATTGCGCGTGCTGCATATGTCAGAGCGACTGGAATCTACTGAAAGAATTTGAAATCAGATCTTTATCTTTATTAGAATTTGTATCTTCAGCTTGCAACTAGAAGGTTGAAAATGAGAATGACCAGTTAGATGGCTTACAGTTATATCTATATATTTCATTTTGACAAAATTCAGGCTGTAAAAAATCACCGTTAAAGTACTTTTCTATTTCTGGCCGTATACTTACAATTTCCAGTATACGTAATCAGACGTCATTTGATCCAAATTATTCAGCTTTTGCTGGTGTTGGAGAATTACTTCTTACATTTTTCCTTAGAGCCCACCAGAATACCTATAGTGAGACCGATGTCTTCTTTGCTAAACTTCCCTTTCCTTGCAAGATTTCTCTCGTAATAGATACTAGCAGATTGTCGCTAATTTGATCAGATTCTTGTAATATAAAACGATGTTACGGACATTTAACCTCATTCGTCCTATAATGCATTTTCTTTTCGATTCAACTCAAAATCTTTCATGAGCTGACCCTTTGATATACATATCTCTACAGACAGCTATGTGACGTAGTATGCTACTGCGTAGATCAGGGGTCTCCAAACTTTTCAGCCTTGGGGCCATACTGATTACTTCAGTGAGTTTTCTGCGTATTATACTTGTCATTAAGCTTTACATAGCAAGTAAATAAATCCGAGTTATTATCATTCTGTGTTTTTATATCCAATTTGTCACAACAGCAATAAGCTATTAGCTGTCGCGGGCCGGATGGATGACACTGGCGGGCCGTAGTTTGGAGACCCCTGGCGTAGATGAACACTTCTCTAAGAGATTTTAATTTAAGTGTTAGGAACCTGTTAGGGACAATTTAGATATTTAGATTAGTGAAATTAGTTATTTCATTATCTTTTTATTATTATTTTTTGTTTGTCTGAGGGTCTTCTTTCACACTCTGCTTTCGTGTCTTAACCTTCCTATACTCACGTCAAAATGAAAGACGTATACTATACTATATAAGGCGGTCTCACAGGCCGTATGCGTGAGTATAGGAAGGTTAATACTTTATTTATTGACAGGTTCAATGTATTGAAATTTTATGATTGAATTAAATAAATCTAGTTATTTATATCTACATGTATGTACCATAAGTAATTAACGGAGCCTAACCAACTGAAGAAAGATGGTTTTATATATTGTTTAGAATTTCCAGCTTTAAAGATTTTCTCCTTTGTGTTATCAGATTCTTTTGCTCAAGGTTGTCACCTCTTCAAATCCCATACCGAAACTCTTCAACTCAATCGATGTTCTTCCATGTCTTGTTAGATGACCATTGGGCATTAGACCAGATTATGGATTCCATAAATTTCCACCATAGTTTCCACAATCAACCTTAAATTTTACATTATTGTCTCCTTACTTACTTTTCTTTAATTTTTTTTTCTAATAATATGTTAAAGTAACTTACGAACTAACTAATTATGATTTTAAGTCGGATTGTGCTATGTGCAATGGCTAAAACTGTTGGTCATTTGCAATTTCAAATTTAATTTCTAGATTTACTACTTTGGGTAAGAAATACATCAAATCCTGAACGTCAAGAGGGGTAATGAGGGAAGACCTCTGATATCAAGAATTTATCTTTTTGATGGCTAGGAGTTTGTTACTGCAATTCTGTGGCATATCTACGAAATTACTATAAGCAATTATGTTTTTCCTTAAATACGTTCTCACTCCACTTAAATTTCAGTTTCCTGGTATTGAACTTTATTAATAATTTTGCCACCCACAAACACCCATACTAAATGGAATCTTGCATCATTCTAAGTAGGAAATACGGTTGTTCGTCATTTCATTCCAAACCCTCCTGTACTTTATTCCTATGTTATGCATTGTAGTTTGCTTGAAGTCGTAGTATACATAATTGTATTAACTGTATGGTAGCTACGAAAGATTTGTGATCGGTATATATTCTGTAACTTTTAAACCATTTTTAGATGGAAGGTGGCAGTAATTTAGAAGAAAAGAGAAAGAAATTACCATACTATCTTTTTGCAATTAGATCTGTACTTCCACGCTTTACTACGCTATTTTTATTTATTTATGTTACCTTAATATTTCCAAAGAAGTGTTTATAACAAGAAGCTATGCTTGTATAATATTAATCTCAGTTTATCAACATCAATCCACTCTCATATACAGTTCTTCTTCGAGGTATAATTTAAAGTAAAAAAATAAAAAGTTTTCAAAAGCGAGCTTTACATGTTTTCCGCAATTTAAATTTAATTCAATTCCGTACCGGCTCGATAACAGAGCAGCAGTCGAAAATTTCGCTGTCAAAATAACTTCCATTTACGGGACTCGCTTCCGCGTTCTCCAATCATCTTAATCACATTGCGTAACTCGGCATCCCATTATAACAAATTGCATTTCGGACGCTATAGGTTCTTCTCGTACGCGCTTACATAAGGTCGTCTGAGGAATCGATGACAAAAACACAGCGCCAGGAACGCTGCTTAAGAACGGGGAAAAAACACGATCAAATACGGCCTCTCGTATCCCGCCTCGTCTTATTTTAACGATTTGTATTTTAAGCGGCTCCGAAAGAGTTCAGCGTACTTTATATCGCATAATTACAAGTTTGCTACGGTTCCCTTATTTATGATGATTCCCTTCCTTGAATACATTAAAAATGTTATTACGCGAAATTACTGGTAGCACATTCAGAAAATTGATCGATTGTTGCATGCGTGTATGTACTCGGAGTAATAAAGCCAATGTCCTTATCGACCTACATGTCGAGCTTGATATATACGAGTACATACGTGTGTATACGCAAACGGTAATCATTCACATGATCTGCATTCCAAACTTGGCATGAGACGGGAATTCTACGTATTATATTTCAATATTGTGTAAATGTGTATATGTATATGTGTACAACCTGTTTTCGAATTTACGTTGGAAAATTCTAGGGGGACACTCCTCGTAGCAGTTTCGATTTGGGATAAAAATGGAGTTACCGGAATGTGATGTACCTGGTGAATTCCATGCAATTTGATTGGGGCGGAAAAAGCGACTCGTTTTAAATGGAAGTGAGAAATAGTCAAAAAATGCAATTATAGTGCTTCAAGCTTGGTTTATAACATCGCTATAAACGACTTCGATTTATTCGTATGGGCCTGAAACTAACAATCGATTGTATGGGTAAAATAATATAAATCGATTCCAGCGAAAATCGTCCGTTGACTAAGTGTTTGCAAGCAAGAAACTCTATCCTTTTCCGTCGTTACTGTCGATGTTGCTGTTGTCGTTTAAGACAATCATCAAACGATTAATGCCGCACTAAAGATATACATACATAGGTCTGATTTACTTGCTCTTGAAATTTTCTGAATTATAATTACCAAGAAAATATTACACAACTTTAACAAAAAGAGGCCATGCAAGTTACCTTATCTGAGGTACATCAAATATTCCTGCTTTTAATTTTTCATTACTGATTGCAGGGAATTGATTTATCAAGTATTGAAAACAGAGACCATTTTGATCTAAAGCTTTCACAAATTGTTTCGTTAGCCCTAGTTTAATGTGAAAGGGAGACAAACAACATTTCTTGTTCTACTAACGTTGGCTTTTCTCCTCTACTAGAGCGTCTTTGTTGAGCCAATTTCTTCTTATCCAATCTTGATCTTTCGCTCTGATGTCCCAAAGACATAGGGGAAAAAAGAAGGATATTTTGTATATCCATATTGCTGTTCTAAAAGGAAATTTATCATTTTTAGATCAACACATATCATAATAGTTAATTCTTTCAGAAGTAGAGATGTTGTTTTAAGATCCTGTTTCATCTTTGTTGAATGTCCCATTGGAATACTTCCATATCTGCTTCCATTGTGTAGAAGGACACACTTCAGACTTCTTTTGGAACTATTGATCAATTGATATATTCTCTGATATAGCCATTTTTGTAACAGTCCTTTTATGTCGTTGCAAAATACCAAGTTATCTTCCTGAGAATAAAATAGCAGATCTTTTTATCTGTTACAGTAATATGTAATTTTTGTTTCCGGAAAAAGAAGATTTTTCATTAATTCTAGAAGCAAGCAACTCCGAAGACTCTTTTGAAAGGTTTAAATCTCTAATAAAGTCATTTAATTCTTCCTAGGTAAACCTTTCTGGACATGTTGAGTCTTCTTCAAAGTCTATTGTCATGTTCACAAGAAGACATTTTATCATCATCATCTGGCAATATATGTAGGTTACCAAATATTGGGACTTGTATGTCTTCTGAATGTGGAATAGATCTTCTCGGTGAATTCAAATTGGGATATGTCCCCTTATGTCCATTATTCCGATTAACACCTTTTATATTCATCAGACAAAAGTAAAAATCGTCAAAATGGTTTCTTGGTTCCCATCATACCATTGGAAACACGTTCTTTGTCCTTTTGTCCACTGGCGCAGGTTCTCAACATACGATTTGCAGGTAATATGGGACTCCCAAATTTTATCCTGATCTCCTAGATGAACACCAAAATGAGCCATGTATGTTTTTTTCACAAACTCAGAAATTGGTTTTCTAATCTCTCTTAATATGTGTTCACCACATATATAGCAGAAAACGTCTGGATGATTATTACAACTACGTCTGCGTGTAGAAGCCATGATTTTATTAACACGTCCTGAACAAACACACTAGCAAGAAAGCTTAAGCTGAATCAATGGTTGCCACCTAGATATCCTTATAGTTATTTATGCAGATATTGGAAAGTAAACCTTAAATACCAATTAGACCGCTATTTTCATAAATCCTTGATGACGTAAATTCTTGAAAACTGTTTATTGTACAAACACATTAAAGCCGGTATTCTTGGAAACTATTGGGTGCAATTAGGGCAATTTAAGATGATAAATAAATAGTTTCTTACCTAGAGAGATTATGGAAGTAAAAAACAGCTGTAATAAATGACTAGAATTGAAAGGAACTTCTATTCAGAAGGTTTGTTATAGCAATGTGAATGAAAATGTGTGAAATATTTAATTTTTGTCTATCTCAACAATTAGAGCTGATACAAGAAACAAAATGGTATTTTTGGAATCAGAGTTCCTGAAATATTTAAAATCAGCTTTTTTATGCTGCATTTTTTTGTCGGAATATGTAATACATAGACATAATGCAGGAATTGCGAATTGTTGACCATATTTCAAAAACGTTGATGATCACGATTGTTTTTGAAAATAGAGATTCTTATTATTATTATTATGGGGGACTCAGCCAGTAGTGTTTGTTAGAATTTATGTGTACATATATTCGATATGATGACATTAAAAATTGTATATTATATACCAAATTGTTACATTATCTGCACCAAAGTACTGTTCCTACGGCTTCAAGTACGACATCGATGATAGCACGGATATTACATTCACACTCGCGAACTAGAGGTCTAAGTTTTCGTCTGTAATAACGGGTTATTACCGGGCAGCCAGCTTTAATCCAGTTGTTAAAATTACATGTTATCGCAACTGTAAGTCGTAATTCAATATTACGCACAAACATAAATTCGCTTCCAGAATTACTAATGCGCCTCTGAGCCAGTAATTAGAACTATAATTAATGGGATTAACTCGGATATTTCAGCGTCAGAGGAATCTCTATCGTCCACTTGGCTGTCGCGACGCCGGTCTTCGCCATCGTAATCGTCATTTTTCTCGCTCGCCCCTTTTTATTCTCTCTATTGAATGAAAAAATTGCCATGTTTGTGCCCACGGTTTAATTAAATTTAATTAAACGTAACCATCACGGGCTGAATTCCCTGTTTCCTCATTTTTCGACGGATGCACGGCGAATTGCAAGCAACAGCTCCCGCGTAATTTATAATTATGGTTTTTTAAGGTGGGGATGAGGAAATTGGATGGCAGGGCAGATTGAATTAGTTTGCGTATAATTTTGTCTAGACGTGTCATACACGTACATAAATTTGAAGTAATGTATTATTAATCAAACCTTTGTGTTCTATCAAAGTACATACAAATAGTTTAGTAATGGATCATACCTACTTTCTTTAATTTTTGTATTCTGTCGATGTTAATGGGCTTCTGGCCTGTTAGGCAATAAATTATTAATATTGTTCAAATCATTTAAACATGTGCGACTGCTACAACATCAAGTTGAATTAAGGATTCTATGCATAAACACAACCTGGAAATAGGGTTCCAGACGTTAGAAAACTTACGATCCTCTGGGCATAACCCGATAGATCAGACAATGAAAATAAATATCACAAAAATAATCGCTTTCATCATTATTTCCGACAACCATTCAAACAATTTTTTACAATTACCTTCGTTACAAATATCTACCCACAATAACGACGCCTTCCAAATTTGCCTTTACGATTAATTAAAATGTTTCCCCCAAATAAAAATCCGTTAGGGTGCGCAGTAAATCAACGAGCAAAAACACACTCTCGTAGTCCCCACTTTACAAATTCGTGAACTCATCAAAACCGAACGGAACTTTTTATTTATGGAACGTGTTTCCCGAGAGCTGCCCTACATTACACTTAACAAGTCGTTCTGCGTTCCATGCGGTTTTACAGGCGTAACCGAAGTTACGATCATCACATATACGTACACATTTAAGCGCATGTACTACACACCAGAGAAAAAATATACAACCCCAGAATAGATCAGAATAAGTTCGTGGAGTGAAACGAAAATAAAAAATAGAAGAATAGAGCGAGTGTAATGGTTACGTTGTTGTACGATACGTATTATGTAGTGCAAGCAACAATTGTCTTAATTTACGTAAACGTACATGGAATTGATAACTAAATCTAAAAGGGGGTAATTATAACAGGACTAGAAATCTATTGTGAGTAATCTAGGTAAATTAATTGAACATTTTATCCATCTCCCTGGATGGAAGGTCGTCGGATTCGCAAACTCTGCGTTCGCATCGAGATTGTGCAATTGGAGAATTCATCTGATCATACAATGCTAATTGAAATATTTGGACCATCGAAGTGAACTTTCAATATATCTGCAATTATAGCAAGCAGAAAGAAATGACTGTATTTGCCATACTGAGTTAAGTCAGCGTTGAATGCAATCGAGGTAGTGAAGTCAATAATGACATCAACAACTGTCTGTTTCTCTAATTAGATCTTCCACCGATAAGGAAGCTTACGTATTTACGACCGGATTGCAACCATTCATTCTGTGGCCTTCGATTGTAATTAGATTTACTTCTCTTTGACGGATAAATGAAGAACAAGTTGGACGGATGGTGTTTGTTGTTAGCTATTACGCTATCGAGAACTGCATTGCAGCAATGTGATTTCACTTTGCGTGATATGTTACTTTCAGAAATTACGGACCAGTCACCAGCATCCGTTCGTTAACCATGAGTTGTTTCTCTCAATTAATTTGCGAATTTAAACTTACGTGCCAGATGTCCCCTACATACACTTCTAGCAGCACCACCTGTCCACCAACTGTCACTGTTATCAAGAATTTCTCGAAAATTTTTACACGAAATTATTTCCACCAGTCAGATTATTGTGCTTTCCCAATTTGTCTCCTGATCGTTCCCAGCAACTGTCACATTCTGGCAGTATTTTACATGGAATAATGAACCAGGATTAGTTTGATTCAGCTTGTGCACTGCGGAGACTGAACGAACCAAAGAGTTAGTCCAACTTTTGACGGAGCAACAATCATCTCCACACGCTACTGGACGAACCAATCTGTAAGATCTATTATGAAGTGGAAGAAAAATACCAATATGCCCACTTTGGGCATCAGAACAGATTGGTGTAACACTTAAACACTTTGGATATTGCTTTCTGCAGCCGGAAGAGATAAAGAGATTTGGCATTGGCAAGACGACCACCAATCTGGTGCAGTAGATAGGCTTAGACACGCAATAAGTCATTAATGGGCCAGACCAATATCTTTAAGAAAAAGATATAAAATTAGAGCGTAGAAGGAACAAATCAACACCTACATTTCGTTAGATATTAATCTAAAAAACATTCTAGGTAATAATTTCAATGATTATTTGGTAAACGCAGTCTTTATTTAAATGAGCTTTCATGACCTCTCTTAATCTTTTTATACTTAAGTAAGCCTCTCAATGTAACGGAAGATGATTATGTACTCAACTATATCATGTTTGATGCATTTCTGCGTTGGTTTGAAAAGTCTGCAGTCATGCAATTGAAACAGTTCCTTCCTGTGTCTGCTTTTATTCGTACATCGTTCCATCTGTTTCGTCCCTAATCGGTGGCCAGAACACATCAATTCAACTGTCAGCATCAACTTCTATTCTCAACATATGCTACCATATTAGTAATAATAAGTAATAATACTAACGAAATTTTAGGTTAGTCCGGCTAAAGATATCTTTAGTGCCAAAACCATTTGTTGATTGGTATCTATATATCGTATGGGGAATTTGTTTTTTGAAACTTTTTCGATTTTTATTAGTTAAAATGGAAAGATAAGCATGAACATGTTAAATTAACCAAAAAATTAATGTAATGACCTGCAGAGATGGATCCGCTTATCAATAAATAATAGTAATATGTTCCTTTTTACGATCCATGAACGGTGATTGGGTTCGGCTTAGTACGTTATTAAATATCGCGCACGTATGCAGTGGTATTTTAAATATAATTCCCAGTAAAATTTGATTACAACATATCATACTGTGAAGTACTTGTGCAGTATCATTATTACCTTACCAAATAGATTGCGTAAACGTATCTCGTTTATGGGCTCCACAAGATAGGTAACAGATCATTACTTTATAATCAGATAGTAGTAATATCCAGCGCATCCACCAAAACTTGGATAGAAGACTACTATTGTGTATCCAGCAATATCCTGAAATAATATGGTTTGATGATAGATGCACATAGGTAATTGGTTCTCTTCTAAGCCACATGAAGCCGTAACTTTTAAAGTAGGATCATCTTTTGAAGTAATACCGAAAAGATGTACATAGGTGTGGTCCCTTTCCCGCATCGTTTTTGCGTCTGATCTGTATATGCAATTCCATCACATTTCAGACTAGCTTTATTACTAGATGGGTAGTTCATGAGACGAACATGTATTACGCATAATAAATACAAAAAGAAATATATACCTACCTATCCTTTGTCAACATGATACGTAACTTTGTTAAAGCGACATAAACTAGTATCCGATCATAAACACCCTATTCTGTTAATCTTGTAACTCAGCGTGTAATTATATCACAGGTCGTATAAATTTTAACGTACATACGTGCAATTTTCAATGCAATTATGTAAATGAATTAACGCGTGGCGACGATTTTATCACAACGCCTAACAACGGGAGCTCTAAAAATGATTGCATTAAAATATCATAATACGCCATGTGATAATTACCACCGCAAATACATCTACGACAGATCGGAATTAGCATCGGCGTTGCAGTCATTATTGTCGCTACGTTTTTGGATGTGATTATTTTATTGTACATTAAATGAATGACTCTTTGCGCGAGGGCTTTCAGAGATAATGAAAGTTATTTATGCATGTCCGTGTCGGATGGGGTGGTCGCAATCGAAATGTTGCTGTAATCTGAAACTGAATATTTTGTATACTATTGGAATCGATATAATATGTATTGAGATGTATTATTTGGTAGAAACGAATGTAGCAGTCCATAAACAGTTCACGAATATGCGATGGAGGTCTTATATAATCGACCGTTTATTTCCCTTAAATTTCTGTTGCCGTATTATGTCCAATTCCCTAAAATTAAATGAAAAGTTTGTAAGTAACGTCTAACAAGACGAACCTCCAATAGTTAGCTCATCAGTCCTTGCTTGCCTTCTACGTAATGGTAAATTGGAAATGGTTTTCGCAACGTTATAGATGCTCCTGTTGTATAGTACTCTTGTTTTGTTTTGTGAAAAGTAACCATATTATTATTATTATTATTACTATTCTGTCCATTGAATCGTGATATATTTGCAATAATGCAGCACACTCTAAATCAGAACAAATGTAAATACACAAAACCAATACTAACCATTTACAAATAATCAAATTAAATACAATTAGTAACAGTAGTTTAAAACATATAATTTTGTTATTGGGACAAATATGCCGTCAAAATTTGCTTCAATTTAGAGCGCAAATAGCGGACGTATTATTAAATAAATCCCACAATGAGAAATTACCTGTCAAGAACTAGTATTGCAGGACAATGATCGTTTAAACGCATAATAAACATTAATTTATAACGTATTTTGATTGCATCATTGTAATGATTAAACGCCCTTTAATGGAAAAAGCAGGAAAGCCTTCCTGACATTTATCTGAAACAGCATGTGCGTGTTGTCGGAATTCATAATTATATGGTCGCATGCACGTGCTTGAAGGGTACATAATTATAATTACGGGTATTTTTTGTTTGGAGGGTTAGTAGTATTAATTGTTGTGGAAAATATCGATTCAAAATTATATTTCACCAGGATTTTTGTTTTGAAAATAACCTAAAACTGCACCTCTTATCTTAGATGTGCCATAAATGAAGGAATTTTGAGGAAAGGTTTTTGTGAAGGACAGTAAGCTGCTTCATGGATATGACTAGATACTTATGAAAGCTGTCCCCAACGATTCATGTAATTGAAACATGGGGAATTAATGTGTGTTAGCCCAGCTATTCTGGCGATACAGCAGATGTGTTGGCACAATCTAGACAGACATTAAAATTAAAACATAATTAAATAAAATTTTTAAAAACCCTACTGCTTATGGTGTCTTATCGATGTAATTGGTGAACGCACAGATATAACTACAACCGTACTGGGCGAAGCATTTTGATAGATGCCTGTGGACACTATGGCGTCAGAAATTATTTGTACAAATAACCTGGAACTATTAAGAAATTCCGACGAAAGGATTCGACAAAGAACCACTTAAAGGATCCGAGTACCAGTATCTGGTTTACGGAAGGATCCAACCAGGACAAGGGGCTGGTATTTATTGACTCTGCCCTAGAAGGAGAATATCACTAAACCTGGAAAAACATGTGATGTCTTTTAGGCTAAGCTATTTGCAGCAGCAACCAGTGCTGAAGGAATCAGAGGGAGGATTGATGCACAAATTGAATAATAAACATAATGACTCATAGTAAGGCGACTAGTAAAGCCGTCATGAAGCCTATTATCAGGTCAAAACTGTTAAAACATTGTGAAAGAGCCCTCAATGAACTTGCATGGGATAACATTGTGCCCTTGATTTGAGTTTTACAACATGAGGATATTGAAGGTAACCAAATTGCCGATAAACTACTCAAGGAAGGTTCAAAAGGAAACTTCCGAAGACCAGAACCTGTATGCGGTATAAGAAAGGATTCCATCAGACGCCAGATGCGGTTATGGCTAAAAAGAGAACATTGAAAGAAGTGGAGATTGACTGAAGGTGAATTGCACACTAACAAGTGTAACAAGACAAGGCTAGATGTTAAATTCTCAGCTAACCTGATCAGAAGAAGCAGAAGAGAGCAGAGGAGGATTATTACCGATCTAGTAAATGAGAACCTGTCGTAGGAGATGTAAACTACAATAAGAATCCAGTATGCATATTATCTGCGTCTCTCAGGAACTGGAGGAACTCAGGCGGAAGCATTTCGGTAAAGATATACTGGAGTCTATGGGAATATTGAAGTTTCCTTGGGCAAGATAGTGGTTTGTGTGAACGGAAGTGAAAGTATTGGATATACCTAACTTCAGCGATCTCAGTGTAAAGATAAGAGGGAACAAATCAAGATCTTTTAATAAATTGATGCTTCTACTCGGTGCTATTTTCTACTTACTTTGTTAGTTAAAGAACAGTGGTTTCCTGAATAATTGATCTTCGACAGATATAATTAGGATTACAAAATTAGGAATGTAACGACATAGAGAGGATATCGCTTATTCACTGTGATTAGTATCGAGAATAGCTTCGTTTATTTTTCTCCAGTAAATTCTCCTTATATTACCGTTGAAAAGGCCATTCCTTTTGTGACAGGCCACATAAAACGCCTCACATTTCCTAAACAGTACGCACTTAAATATTATTTCAATTTCCATTGAAGTTCTCCACCGCTGTTTACAGTAATGCAAGCCCGAAAACTTCGGAAAAAACGTCCAAAAACAAATAAATCCCTTCGAACATGAACCGCAAGAAGTCTGACAGCGTAGACAAAGAAAGTACGAACCGAGACAATCGGTGTAAAGGAGGAAGAGAAAAAGTCAAGAAAAAGAAGTAAGAGACGAACAATAACAACAACAAATAATTGTACAAGACAATGGCGTTTTTGTATGTGCTTCTTCTTTTTATTGTTCCGGCGGCGTAGCGACCGTCGGTGTCAGAGGCGTCCCGACGCGCGTTTGACGTAAACCGGTTGCTCATTTGACCTTACGTCTTAAGCATTCGGAACGCCTAAAGGGCGTGCGACTGTAATTTACACCCGACCATACGTTTAACCTTTCACTCGAGACTCTCCTACGTAGGTACCTTTATTACTTCCTTTTGCGTTTCTTTTTGCTCCTTTTACTAGATGCGCCCCTGTCACGGCTTCTTGTCTTTCTTTTCTCTCGGTGAGCTGCGACGCGAGCTAAAGTGCAGATGACGTTAATTCCCAACGAACAAGCACGAACGTAGAAACATTAGGACGCGTACTTTTACGTACTGCTCGATGTTGGTGTAAAGGCTAGAAACTGTAGACTTTGCGCAAACTATGTTACTCATTTCTATGCTTATGACCAATTCAAGAAAAATAATATTGAATGTTTCATGTTTTCCTTTTTTGATATCTTACTTATGGTACATAGTTTGCCGAAGTATACTGTGAAAGATAACTTTATAAAATAATCACATTTAACAAAGGGGTTATTACCTTAGCTTTTTCCATTTTATTATCGGAAATTCTAGTCCATGGTGATGAACCGGCGTGATTTAATTAATCTCGTACCACTTTTGTTAAGAGAAACACCAAAGATTAGATTATATGGTATCCCCTCAATACCGATGTCACAACAAGATTTAATACACTCTCTTTGCTTATTGTATTCTGGTGGTTGCTGCAGCTAACGCAATTCTGCGTCTAAATCACAGCTACTTTGTCTGGCACAGGATGATTGATTAGCATGTAGCCTGTATCTCCTTGTTACCATTGTTTCCATTTATTCTAAGATGACCTGGTCGAATTCCTTTGTTTTACCTTTTTTCATTCCTTCCTATTTGGTATTCGCTCTTTCCACCATTCTATTTTCATCTCCTTGATATTCTCCTCTACTCCTTCTTTTCGACCTTCTTCTGGGTCTGTTGATATTTAGGATCCCATTCTGTAAGAGTTCTTATAGGTAATACCTTTTCTCGTCTACAAATATATTCTCCTTTATTCAGAGCTTAGTCCTATTAGAGTAATTACGAGACTCAAAGTTTAATAAACATATAAAATAGAAAAACTATACCTTTATTAGACAAAGTTCATGTACATACTTTAACAAGTATGCTGTCATCACAATTGTTTGGTGTTCATGGCGAGTTAACTGGTATAAGGCATAGACTTTTCCAAGTAAAGGTGTGGTAAGGGAAAAATTTTTTATTTCCTCGAGGGGTTAGTTAGGATTATGGTTTTATTTCATTTCCCCGAGAATCTAGCTCTGTCAGATCTTCTGTTCTTAACACCTTTGGTGTCCTATTGTGATCTATTCTCTCAAAATATTTTTAGGCCTCCTGCCCCTGCTTCTTACTCATCTTACTACATCCGATTTAGCATATTCTTATTTGGTTTGTTTTCTTTTTTATATACATATGAAGTAAAGCGTAACTGGTAACTGATCGAAGCGTCATCACTTTCATTGTGTTCAAGTGAGGTATTTGAGATAGAAACTTCTGCTTAGTTTACCTCTGGTCGGTACACATTACCTTCTTCATATGTTATTTCTTATGAAACCAGATTAATATCTACTTAATAGCAGCTTTGGTTGTTTCGTTCTTCACATCTTTTGTTGTGGTTGCGCTGATTGTAATATTGTTCGGATATGTTTAGTATTTATTATTTGATTTGGTCTAGTTGTAGATGACCAGTTCACAGCGTCAAAGTTCTTTAGAGAAGGTGAGAGGTTATGTTTCCTACAGATACAATCATGTGAAATTTCCTTGCTGTTGGCTAAAATGTATACACAATTCTCTGTAGGTCATCTTCCTTTTTGGCTACTCTTACAGCATTGGTGTAACTCACTCATTGGACTACTTCCATGTCCACTGGATATCTTCTGCCATCTATGTCAGCTTCGGTGACTATTTCGTCCATGATCAAGTTTTATGCCCTCCCTCCAAATTTGAAACTTACTGGTTTTCCTCTTAATTGCCTGTACCATCCTTGTATTGTTGGTGTTTGCTACGTTTGCTACCACCAGAGTTGTTATAGACTTATTTGGGCCAAATTCTTATTATTCTATATTTATTCTTATTTTTACGACCTCCACTGATATAAAGTTTGTCACTGCCTGCAATGTAATAAATCAGCTATCACTTTCACCGCGCTGGTTCTTTGGAAAATTTCAAATACGATTTTCGCCCACCAAGTGGTCATCAGTGAAGAACACAGAAACCGACACGTTGATTATGAGGTTATGAGGTATGCCTTTTTTGAGCATCGTTTACTTAATTTGCACAAGTGTCGCTTTCTTTCCACTGACGGTGACTACTTGGTAGATGAAATACGTTTGGCGTTTTTCAAATGATTGACTTGCTAACAATAAGAGTTAATTGTAGTCCTCAACCACAGACATGCCTGATATCTTCTTCACTCTGGAATTATAAATCATTCATGTATCTCCTCCGTATTTAATTATCTCGTTGTTTATATTGTTTAGCACTGATAATTTTCAATTTTTCTTTTTAAAAGCTGTCTTCTCTATTATCTCTTCCAAAAATTAGATATGATACTTTGCTTGGTCTATGTATTCGTCGAAATCTTAGCCACTATTTGATTTGTGTTTTCTTATTGCTCCGATTAAAGGAAAGCAAACTAAATATAATCACTGTTTTCTTATCCGCACACTTCCCCTGTTCCACACCCTTTCCATAACAACCATATCATTCCAAAAACAAGCAGATATTTTATACTCCACAGAAGTTTCTTTATTCAATTAGGCGGTAAAAGTAACCGTGCAACGTTGACATAGTTGTATAATTTTAACATTATCCGGGCGTTCATGAATAATAATGCCGCGAAAAATGCAGTTATAAATTACAAACGTACAAAGGCCGGTCGTTATATTATAAATGATTACGTTGGAAGGGAGGTATTACAACCTCATTTAGCATGTAAAAGCGGTAAACAATATTTCATTACATAATTTACTCGAACGAACCTAACCGTCATGCGAGCCGAATTCCACAGATTCCCCAGCATAATGATAAAACCCCATTTATTCATTCCTGTAACTTCGACCATTATTCGTTGATAACGCTATAATGAACAGACGTTCAGTAGTTTCCAGTAATCGCATAAAAATTGAATCCCGCGCAATTTCAGCGAAAATATGTGACTATCAAAAACCGCGAAAGTTTTAACGAGTTTATTATCCAAAGAAATAAAATAGTGCTTTATGACCAAAATCCACTGAAAATGCAGCACTTAATGTTTCCTAAATAAACGATAAGGAAAAACAAAATAATAATACGTCAAACTTAAAGATTAGTCTATATACTTTCCAGTTTAACCCTCCCATTCCATCGCTTCAAAATTGTACAGTAGAAATAAATTAACGTTCATAGTGTGTAGACGTTAACATACGGCATAGAAGAACTAAGCTTCTAATTGCACGCTTATAGTAACCGAGGATATACCTATACCTATACATTTTAGCCGGAATAAAGCACAGCTTAGGTGATCCATCAGTCGCATTGACATTATCAACACCTGAATCGTGGCACGTGGGTTTGGAACTACCGTTAGAATGGAGGGGACGTTGTTGTTGTACCGCAGGGGTGAAACGTTTAGAACATCGCATGAGCTCGTATAACCTCATGACTGTCAAAAATATCAACATATATTAATTCCCTACGCGTACCTTCATACATCAACGCGCGTTGGTTTTAATATCTTCACCGCGCGCTGAAAAGGTTTATTTTCCGATATGAATTGATGATGAACAAACGTCGATAATTTGGTAAGAGTTTCACTTTTGCTTTTGTTTCAGGAGGGAAATATGTTTGGCTTTGTTGAAAGGTGATATTCTTGGTTTATTTAAAACCGTTAAGATTTACAAGCCAAACAGATATTTTTATTTCTTTTTAAGATAGCTTACTACATACATATGTACATATGTACATATATAGGGATATATAACTAGAAGATGTAATTAGAAAACTACTTTCACCATTCGCAGACGCGTTTTATATATATATATATATATATATATATTGCAATACTGAAGTTGTCTTGCATCATCTTGTAACATTCAAAGATTTATTATGCATACAGAAAATATAGTTTCCTTACCATTACAGAGAAAGTGGGATCTCCCACAGGAAGAACTTTTCAGTGTCATGTATTCCGTGAAAAGTAATGTTATTACATCAATGAATGTCTATTTAAATCATTAATAAATTGATAGTAATGAACGAGCTTACTTTCCGACGATAACAATCTTCGCTCTTTGTAATTAGTGCGACAAAGTGAATTGATGCGAGAATGGTTTCATGTGAACTGTAAATAAATTAAAGCTGAACATAGAAGAAGGCAAAACATTGATAAAAGGTACCGGGTTGCAAAGTGAACGTATAAGGAATAACAAGTTAATTTATAGTACGTATTCCTTAACTTTTGACAATTCTAAAATTAAGTCCCTTATGTTCTTGCTCCTTGTTAACTTACAATCTGAAAATAAAATGTTGCTCTATGTAAAATTATATTTAGAGTTATCAAGCGTATCTGCAAAAAAATGATAACGCTACCAAAATATAGATATCATCAAGATGTTGAAAGTTGCTTTTGACTAGAAGTCCTTCTACAAGATTTACTTTAAGACAGATCAAAAGATGATTCACAAAGATACAGAAGGTAGTATAATACATCTGGGAATAAATATATGGGAGTGGAGTTTACAAATTTTGTACGTTTATAATTGCTTCGTGTTTTTTTTTCTTTGACTTACATATGTCGATAATCATTAAATATCTACGTTAGATCCGTTTTATTGCATTTCATAATACTATTTCTAGCTTTATTACCTAATAAGAAACTTTATGTTTTTCTTTTTCTTGTTATAGACATATGTGAGATTGCATCACATTTATCTTGTCTTATTGTTTACCTGAAAGTCGTATTCATTGCTATTAGTTGTTGGGTATTAATGACTATTATTATTAATTTAACATTTATATGACGTGGAAGCATACTAAATGTAAACAATACAGGGATTAAAATATCAAATATGCTAACATTGTATCACATGGTAAACGTATATGTATGTACATATACGAAACAGTATCGATCTTTTAAACAAAGACGACGGTTCCCTGGGTATATCTGTCTTGATTGATTTATTGTTGGAAGGAAAGATAGAGAAGTAGCTTGCCTTTTGCATGAATATTTAGTAAATAGAAGAAAAGAAGATGTGATACGTACTTACGAGATCTTTGAAGACCTGGGTTACTCTTCTCACAAATTTCACAGTTGAAACGACGCTAAAATGAAAGATATTTGCGGAGCCCCAAATAAAGAAACTAATGAAAGATGCCAGAGTCAACAATACCTTAAATCAAAGAGAAATATCTGTTTGGTAGCCTTTTGAACCTGTGGTGACAAACTTCCTCAGGAATAAAAAGCTGGAAATTATAACAGCTGGTTGATGAACTGCAGCAAAATTACAAAGATATGGGAGCAAATATGTCCCTGATGGTTTATTTCATTGGTTCACATCTCGAGTTTGTTCCAGGTGAACTTGGTGATGTGTGTGATGAATGTGGTGTGAGATTTCACCAAGGTATCGATATTTTGTCATCTCTTCTTACTGAATAATCTCTTATAAAATGTAGGGGAGGAGGTTGGGTTGTGAACCGGGTTTTGTTTTTGGAATGTAACTTTTCACAGAATCAAGCTATCAACGAATTGTATATAATGTGAGGAGAGTGGACATCTAACGCAACTATTTATTGAGGTAGTTCAGTGTTTTGATGAATGTGTAACTATAGAAGGTCAATTTTCTGAGCACGTCTTTTTTGGCTCGTCCAAAAAAGTGGCTGGGTTGTGAACCATCTGGCAAATCCTGGTAAATTTGGAAACGAAGTAGTAAACACCTATAATTTCATATAAAGTGAATATTTTATTAATTCACAAGGCTTTAAGAGTCAAAACAAGTAAAAGATAAGTATTAGTTGAAAGTAATAAAGTAATGAAGACAAGTCATTACTTGGTGTCATTACACCACTTAGCTAAATAGCCTTTTGACGCTTAGCTGGTGGTTGTTGTGCCTTTTTCGGTGTTTTCTTTTGCTGGTGGTTTTGAGTCTGCTGCTGCTTTCTTCTTCTTTAAACCATCGATTTTTTCCGGAGAAGTCAGCTCGCAGCTCTTGAATGCCTTTCGGCCACGAGTCAGCGTAATTCTATCGACTCCATATATACGGGAAGCCGCTCGTATGGCTTTTTTATTTAACAAATTGTCTTTGATGGGACCCAACAACGCATCAAAGTCAATTCCAGCCTTTTTCGTTGTTGCGGCAGTATCTTTTCGGGTAGACATGGCTAAAAATTCGAATGAATGTAAAATTTATTCATGTACGAATCAAGTAAAGAAGCATACAAACACTTCATTCTAATATATCCGACGATATTTGACAGTTATAGTAAAAATTTAGTATGACAAACGGATGGTTCATAACCCAGCCACAAGCATGGTTCACAGCCCAGCCATAGTCCAATTTTGCAAAAGTCAAAAACAACAACACTAACAATCTTAATTCGACACAAACAAATATTGGATCGTGAAAAAGAATCAAAACACTAAATGAACATGCAATAGACTCACCTTTTTCAGAAGGATTCAGTCACTTGAATGCTATTTGAAAAATAGTCGCAAAAGTTTTCTACACTCGGTCTATGCGAAGTCTGCAGCTGACATAAACAATATGCATATATTACACTTGGGTGATAACACAAAAATCTGCATTATATCGAAATACAAACTGACCCAAACAGATGCCGCTATGTGTTAATTGAGTAGACAAAAAGCTGATGGTTCACAACTCAGCCCGGTTCACAACCCAACCTCCTCCCCTACTTTATTTCTTTAATTAATTAAAATCAAATGTATATTTTTTGTGACCTATTTTATGCTTATCTTATGTGATAGTTCTCTATTGCAAATATAACTATCATTTGAACCAGTCTTGTTTAATTGACCTAATTGTGGTAGATAACTATCATATAAGATAATTAAAATCAAAGGAAAACTTTGTATCCCTCTCAATTCTATTTCATATAATAATTAATTTATATGTAATAATTAATTAAGGCGGTAGAAAACAACAGGGACTCTATGAAGGGCTTGAAATGTTCATTGCAATCTTTATTTCTTTGTATTTTTTTCGATTTCTTTGTCGTGAAAATTGAAGAACTATTACGTATAAGGAACCGCTACTAAAATGCTGTTATTACGGTAATATTTCTGCATCATTAAAATGAGCACAGCTGTACCACGAAAGCATGGGGTATATGCCAGACCATGTGAATGTAAAACCTCAAGCACCTAGAAGCAGGAAATTCTTCGAAAAAAGATGTTGTGCCAACAAACATATTTCAAGAAGGCAATAAAGTTTTTCCAATACTAAAAGAGAGTAGAATGATAAGGCAAATCGAAGTTTGCCTCAAAATTTTCTAAGATACTCTTACTTGAATTTTCTCATTATATTCCTTCTAGGTTCTACTTTAAGCAAGCTTTTTATTTTGTTTAAATAATAACCTCTGTTATACTAGTCAACCAGTAATTATAATTCAATCTGTTTTGAAATTAAGAATAAATTGCCTTTCTGCACAACTAAAACTCCATGACGATTATGTAACCACCGCCATTACAAAGACAATATATCTTTGGTACATAGCAAAAGTGTCTTCGATGCAACGCTTTCGTAACTTCATAAATATTTAAATCATGCAACATTCGTGACAGTAATTCATTCTCGAGAGCCGTTTTAGAATCGCCATTGTTTCCAAAAGCTCGTGCAGAATGGATATTGCAAATCCGACATCCGTGTACGTATGTGTATGTAAAACGTGTGCCAGCGGTATTACGTTACGTAATCTAATTTTATTATTGTGAATTATCATTATGGGTACGCACTCTGCTCTCGTTTTATTTAATAATGAAATCATGCATGAAATGGAATATCTACGATACGGGACCGTATACATTTCATATTGGTGCGGACCGCGGTATCGGTTTGGTTCGTTCCGATTTTCAATATCTCCGAATATGGGAAACATGCATAGATATCGTTTTTGATTATCAGATACACTTTCCGAATGTGGGGTTCTTGATATGAAAATGTTATATACATATAGAAAGGTAAGCACAGGTATTGTATTCGATTTGTGGTTTTCTGCTACGCAAATTACAAGCTAAACTGGATACATCGAAATGGATAATAGAAAACACAAATTCGCTGTTCTGTAGGATCGGAAACTATACCACGAAAAAAGCCCAAACGAGTTTGAAATCAAATTGGAAATCTGATTCTGGCGTGCTCCTCATGTCCATATTTTTTCCTTTGGACTTGCATTTTCTCTACCAGATTGCATTCACTTTTATTATCATTCTATTCCTGCTCTCTTTTTCTATTTCGGCCTCAGCATCATAAGCCATTTCTTGGCAGTTGGTATAGCAGTAATTGGACAAGATACAAGTCCTTCCCACCTCACAGCTCCTTCACGTCGGTGCGTTTCCAATCTTGTTTCTTCTTCTATTCTTCTTCCTTATCTAGATCACCTAATTTGATTTGTTTTATAGAACGACTTGTTTATCCTAAGTTGGAGAATGGTGGATAGTGTGTGGGAAAAACTCAAATTCAAGTAGCATATTCAAAACACATATTACCTCTTATTTCCTGGTAAGCCGTGCCGAAAATCGTTACATCTGAATTCTAAAATTTGCTAGATTTGGGCAATTTTATTCATAATTTCGTTAAACACCATCACAAGCAACTTCTAGTTTGCGACAATTCTCGACCACTTAATGACTTAACGTTCCGTGCAAATACGAGAAAATAACAAAAGAAAGCAAGACTACATCTTGATTTTCCAATTTCACACGCTTCTGACTACGAAACGAACGCTCCTGACCACGTGACAAGGTACATTTTAGCACGCTTTATGTAGCTAACACCGTCGGATAAAGCGGTCGAAGAGAATCTGGAGACGAAGCTGCAAGTTTCACGAGGGAAAGATCGAATGCAGAGGGTATCGCTCCTGATGGCCATACGTAATCCTTCACGAGGAACCTATTTGGAGAGGATCTTGTCAAAATATAACATTTTCCCGAACTACCGGATGTATTATTATAAAGGCTTTCGAGGCCATTTATTCGGGGCGTAAGTGCCGATCGTGTTTTGTTTATGTTGGACTTTTGTTTTAAAATCGCGGGCCGTGTTTCCTTTATTTTGTCGCGGCAAGTACTGCTATGCTGCCGAACGTAAGAAACTTTTTGTGGTGCTGTTTCTGTGAGCTTAATTTATTTTAGGAGAAGCAGATTATTTTAATTCATATACGTTCGTAGTGGATATTTTATCTGTATTCTGCTATGAATTACTAGTTGACTTCGACGTGTTACTGTTCATACTGCCAGCTTCTTCCAAAGTGCACATACAGCAGCAAATCACAGCAGAACCTAAAATTCATTTTAAATGCTACTAAATGTATATATATATATATTGTGATTTTTTAAATTATACTTATCTTATATGATAGTTTTCTACTAAAATTAGGTCAATTAAACAAGTGTGATTGAAATAATAATCATATTATTAGAACATTTACAGACGTTTTCCGAACACCATCATCAGTAAAAATATAACTAGATAAATGTATAAACAAATATTTGTTTTTTATTCGGTAACTATCAACGAAATAAGTAATGACCAGAATTTCTTGATATATAGGATCTGTAATAAAAAATTCGTTATTTATATTAGAAATAACCGGTTTTTCTGTGCAAACACGTACACGCAAACTATGAAAACACACAAAAGAAGAAAAACCGTATATCAAAAAATTTTTGTCGAAACCTTAACAATTCTGTTCAAGGACTAAGGAAAATACGAATCAAAAACTTAGCCAAAATTTTCCTTCTTAAGAAATGTAAATGTCATTTTAATAAATTGCTACATCTATTACTTGAATTCTGAATACCGGTTCCCGAATAAAAAACAAGTATTTGTGTATACATTTATCTAGTTATATTTTCACTGACAAAGGTGTCCCGAAAACGTTTGTAAACGTTCTGAAAATATAACTATTATTTCAATCGCTCTTGCTTAATTGACCAAATTGTGGTAAAAAACTGTATAAGATTTGAATGCTACGAAAGCTATATAGGAAAATATTTGGGAAAAGTTCGACGGCACGAATTTCTCAATAATTCCCATTTGGTGAAATGCACCACTTCCCACTAAGAACGCCATTACGGTTATAAGTTTCCCCGGAACCCCATCCGGTGTAAGATATGACAGTTGGAAAATAACAAAAACTTTCGGATTATATACGAACACGTTGACTAGCGCCATATATCCGGCGGTGTTCTTTATAAATCACACTTTATTACCCCGTAAAGCATAAGAGAGGGAGCGGAAATAGGGAAACGGTAAGGACACATAATTGGGCATCAGGTGTAAATGTCAACTTTTGTCAGAGAAAAATCATCAAATGCGTGTACCGCGCCGAACTCCTGCTAGGGGAGAAACTCGGCAAAAACTCCAGATTTTATCATTGCGGTTGCGCCTATCCATCATGTGTGAGAGTGCGTTTGCGGTAGCTATGCCCGTAGGCAAGCTTCCGAATTAACTGCGCAGATGGAATCTTCGCAAGACATAACGTTTACAGAATGACACGCAATGCATTCTATTATGAGGAAAAACTAAGATAAATTTGTGTTTGCTATCGAAGCTCGTATTTCTCGTGAATGCAAACACACGACGCTTTAAATATTAAAGGAGATTGCGTACCGAGTATCTTTTCATGGGACAACAAAATATTTTGCGTTTAAGTACGAAGGTTCGACAGGCGCACAGTAGAACTAACTAGAATCTAAAGAACGAATATTTTGATTGAAAGCGAATTTTTGTGTTCTGCTCCAGTCTTCAATTCTCCCTGCCTAGAAATTTCCTTCATAACAATTTTTTGCATAGAAAGCAATTAAGTTTAAAAAGAAACAGTAAGTAAACTACCATCCGTTGAAATTAAATTGTAATAAAATAACTATGAAGTCAAAATGTTTGCTTCCATGATACTCAAATCAGATTATGCATTAAAATTATTTCATCCACTGCCGACTTACCCAAGGTTTCATACAAAACTCAACATATTTGGTTCGCCATATAAACTGCACTTAAGAGATATAAATAATTTAAACCGCGAACTAGTGAAGCGCGTGTACTTCATTGAGAAAACAAACAAAATTAATGCAATTTCGTTTGTCTACGTTTCCAGAGCTGCCCAGAAGCTGAACCTGTCGTCCTCACCGCACAGACGGAAAAGGCATAACTCAGAGGATGCGGAGCCTTCGGGATTCTGCGGAGTTCTGCAAAGGTCACCGCCGCCCGTTCCACCGGCGCTCCTGCGAAGGATCGGAGTCAAAGAAATCACCGGAGTCGGCAAGGTAAGGGAGATATTCTTATTTGTCCTTTATCTTCGTCCGGATCTTTTCGCAACACATAAATTTCGAAAAAGAATGTTTATCTATAATTCTAATCTGCCGAGGAGAGCAGAAGTTCGCCATCCTAACAGTCATCTTTCTTCTTCCCTGTTCGCCCTTTTCCGTTACCTACCTGCCTGCTTGCCATCCCACCTTTTCCTTTTTTCCTTTCAATTTAAATCTGCGCTCGTCGTTTGCCTACGATCAGATTTATCATCTTTAGTGCGACTTTTATTTTTTTATCTCTTCGGCTTTCGTTTTCAAAGAAGAAAACGTAAAAAATGGGAATGTGCGCGCGCGATTTTTATATTCCCAATTTTTTATGAAAAAGAAATGTTTTATTGCGTTGATAAAAAGGACGGTAAAGGTCAAAATATGCAAAATTTATTCTGATTCGTTTGTTCCTTTTATGTGTTTTTGTGTTCGTTTGATATCCGGAATCTTCAATGACATTTGAAGGAAATGGAATAGGATGCTTTTTCGTATTATCGTTCCTTCTAGGGAAATGGCGGATTTGTAACAATTTCCGGATTGGTTTTACGATCGCTTTTGTACAACATAAAGGAATTGTTTTCGTGAAAAACTATTATTTCTTCGAAGGTATTTAACCAAAAGTTAATTTAAAATTAAAACTACATAGTTTCGTTTAAGCTGACTAATTTGAACCAACTCCAACTTTACATGCCCAGTGTATCACGGTGAGGATGACAAGTGTGAGGAATATAATTCAAAGTATTGAGCTGAAAGTTGGGAGTTGCAATACTCTGAATATCCTATTATATGAGACAAAGAAGTAGACTCAACATCATGGAGGTAATTTTAAGCGGACTTTGTACCAACGGATGGATACCGCGCGTTAAAACGAAACAACCCAAGAGTCATTGATCTCTCTGCATGCTCATCACAATGCGAAGGCTTTGAACATGAAAACAGATGTCTTTGTGGATCGGTGAGCGATTCAGACTAGGTTTTCTGAAGACGGCTTCAATATAGAATATTTTCGAGACATATGTATATGCTGCCCTTAGATTTGGTTTAGATCAAGGCCCTGCTGACTAGGCAAAATCAATGTACTCAATTGTATAATTGAATTAAAGTCATAAATTATGGCGAATGACCCCCACGAACGCAATTTTATTAACTAGATGCTGGTGAATCAAATTATTGGTTTCTACGAAAGTAGTTCTAAGCACAGAACTTTAACCATAACGTAAATTACAGTATCTACTGGCGACATAGATTAAAATTTCGGCTTCAGTCACCAATTTTTCTTTAGGTATAATGTAGGGAAATCTGCACATTATGTTTATTTTAGTATAAAAGTTGATGACCAAGATAAAAACTTGGCTACCACACATTGTATGCAAGGTTTGCGTAGAAACTTTGCGAACTGTACGAAAGGCACAAAAAAATAATTTCGGAATACTCATGGTATGGCGTGAACCAAAAAGAACCAAAAACTCAAGTGACGATTATTATTTTGTTTCTTGTAATATAAAAGATATTAATGTTAAGAATAAAAGAAATGTAACATATTCCAACGTCAGTTCTGCTATTAGACCAATTCTTCACGCACCTGATGATGTACCAGTACCTCTTCCAGCAAAAGAAATAGACGCTGTGGTTTCTTCTGACTCTGATGACCTAGACTACAATCAAGAAGTATGTGATAAACCAGAACTTTTTCTCAAAATGAACTGACTAATAAGAGATTTGGATCCTCCGAAGGATACGTCAGAATTGTTGACATCCAGACTTTGTAAGAAAAATGTGTTGGTTCCTAGAACATCAATAACTTTCTATATGAGCCCAAAAAAGTTGGGAACTGTTTGGTATGACAAAGAAGAATGACGTCTTTTCATTGATTCAGGCAAAAGAAGCCTAAAGAGTGTGTTACTATATAATGGTAACGGTCCATTCCTGTTACACATTCAGTACGTCTTAAGGAGACGTATGAGAGCTTGGAGTTCGTTATAATAAATAAATAAAATTACCCTCACCACACCTTTCACAATTAATTCCAGATACGTATTTCGGCAACTAAGTTGCCATCCTCAGCAACAAACTGGGGGAATTAAGTATCACCAGCGATATCCAGCCAACGCCCAAAACGAACAGTACGCAACGAGCACTGTACAACTGTAAAGCACTGCACAATGTACATCACGCCAAAAACCTAGCCACGCCTGCGAGGAACACCCCAAAATACTGGGGATACTCACGCACTGCTTAGTGCCAAAAGCGTTTTGGTATGTTACAATAACGTAATAGATTGGTAGATCATACAAAAATCGTTTTACCCCCTATCCGTATTAAATTAGGATTAATGAAACAATTCGTTCAAGCTCTTGAAAAAGAAAGACTTTTAAATATATTTGCACCAAATTTCCAATTTTATCTGAAGCAAAGTTAAAGGAAGAAGTTTTTATGGAACCCCAAATACGATCGCTTTGCACAGATGAGGATATTCTCGAATGTATGAATCCTATTGAAAAAGATACGTGGACTTCGTTTAAAGAGGTTAGTGAAAATTTTTTGGGGAATATTGTCAACAACATGTTGAATAAGTTTTTGCACTTGACAATATGAGTTTGAAGGTACATTTCCTGTTCTCACCTTTGGATGAGTTCCCAGAAAATTTGGGTGTGGTGAGCCTAGAACGGTGAAGGGTTTCACCAGGATATACGCGAATTGGAACGGCGTTATCAAGGTACGTAGACCAACTCAGACTACTGCTGGATGTTACAACGCGATAATCCAACAGGAAAACTAGTAAACGCAGTCTTCATACAAAACGTAAAGGATATTAAGTTGGACAGAAAACAAAATCAGATATGTAATAATTTTGGAAATTTATGGCCATTTTCGTTTTCTGCAATAAACGTACATTACGTGTATAAGATGTTTTCTTTTTGCAATTTGTAAGTAAACCTCACGTGATACATAAAAGTGTATAGAGATTCATGATCAGCGGCCCGAAATTGCATAAAATTAATTGTTGAAATCAAAACATCTTAAAAAGGTTTTTGTAGGACTGGTTATTATTGGGAATCATGTCTCGTGACGCTGCTTCCTAAAAATAAGATATAATTTTAAAACAAACTTGGAAGTATTGAAGTGCATTTAATCGTAATCGGTTCAATCACAATTCTTTATTACAAAACTCTAGTTGATTTCTTGGACAATCGAATAATTTCTTTGAAAAGAGAAAGTAAATAGAAAGGAAATGAATCCAACTGGTTTAGTGGATTATAGTTTCTGGAAGAGATTCGTTAGTTCCATTTTTCATTTGGGCTTTATAGTTTGGCTAAGAAAGTTTTCTTACGTCAGCGTCCGCGTAAAGTAGATAAGTTTTTGTAGCCTTGTTCATAAAATTTAGGTCAATACCACAATTTGAAAGATCTTTTCTTCCTCCGCTTTGACAAGGCTTATTCCTGTTTAACCTACTTCTTTCCTATTGGGGAGCAGATGATCACGCCTTTCCTTGGCTGGTTAGCCCGGATGTTATTGACATGATTCGTCTAGTTTTATCTTCTTTATCTTTTGCAACATAATATATCAGTGTCTTTTTATATTTCTTTCTTCCCAACGTACTTGAAAATACTATAAATTAAATTTGTTAATTCCCTCATTGCTAATGATTTACTGCTTTACCGACGGACAACTTGCATTTACTTTGATTCATTTATGTCTTTATCACTGCTTATCATAACGATATTTAAGCCGATACTGTTACGACTAATTTGACTTCAACTAAATTATTAATTCTCAACCACCAGTACTTTCTTAAATCATAATTTATTAACCGAAACCTCTTCAGTTCCAGTCCGATTACACTAATAAAATTCTATAGATATTAATAATTCCTCAGGCAACTGCTTTAAATAATCCGATTTCACTTGCACGCCTAGCTCTTAAGAGCCCTTCCGCAGCCGCTATTAATGATACGCCCCCTCTTCACATCGACGACCACACAAAAATCTCAATGAAAAGCGTCATCGACTCTCTTCTACTTTGTCGAACCGTCGCCTCCGCCAAATTCGAAATTATTATTGGGCGCGCCGAGAGGGTCTCAATTTCAAAGGCAACGGTAAATTGCCATCAATCACGCTCGCCTTGTAATAGGTACCTTTCTATTGCGACCGACCTTCGAACTAGTACTGTAGAACGTCACAGTCGTAAGCTCTGATTGTATGGGAAGTTGTTGGCGATGCATTGACACTACGCCCTCCCGATTTCCGACGTTCCCGCACCAATGAAACCCCAATCAACCTCAATTATCATACTCGCCACAAGGAGGAAGGCCCGGGCGTCCCTTCCTGTTCGGAAAGGGTGCAGTCCTCGTTAGATCTCCTTTATGTTTGGGCGGGCTGGCTTTGCGGGCGGATAAAAACCTTTGTTTTTCGTTTGAGGTTCTCTTTTTTCACGCTAATGAATATAAAAAAGAGAAACACCCTCCCCCGCGCTGTTTTTATTCAAAGCCGGTGGGAGGGTATTTTCGAGTAGTTGGTTAAAATCTGTTCGATAAAGGAGTTCGGATAAAGGATTTTGCTTTATACTCTTTTGATGTCGAGCAATCGGAAATACGAGTTCATTTCGATTGAAGCACTGCTTTCTAAAGGAGACACATTTCTTGAAAGAAATATTTTATGTCGCTGTTAACTTCTGGATTACAAATAGAAGTTGTTTGGCTTGGCAATTAGCTACGAATATTGCTACCATCTGATCTATTATACATCTTTACTCAATGTACATTCTTATGTTGCTTTAGTTTATTCGGTACCATATGAGAGAACTCGTTTTAAGTATCCTCACAACTTTTGTTTTCTACTCTGTAATGCTGCGAAGAACCAATCTGTAAATTTATGAAGATTATTCCATAATTTTGGAGATTAAGTATTTTATCAAAGAAGCACTTCCAAAACTTATACTAAACGAAAAACAACAACTTCTACAATATTTCAATCAAATCCTAAATTCATCTTCTACCACCCATCGTCCTGAACGGAATTGCATCTGCAATAAACGAGAACCGATATCTCTCTATACCGGTGCAGACACTCGATAATTTAACTCGGAGCCTATCCGTAGATTAACGCTTGTAAATGTTGCATGCGTCGAGTGCGGATGAGCATTTATTATTTAACCCAAAAACGAACTCGAACCCGCCTCATTGACAGATCGAGTACAGCTGAATTATAAAGTGACATGTCGGGCATGTCCGCTAGCCAATTAACCGGCAAAAACAACTCCGACTTGACAGCGCACGTTTCCGGGCAAAAGCGCACGCAAAAAACTTTTTGGCGTTCCTCCATCGCGTTTTCCCTATCTCTCTCTTTCTCTCTCTTTTCGTAGCGTCTGTATCCTTCGCGAAAGTCAATCAATAACGCCAGATGTATGACAGGACTAATAGCCTTCAAGGATGGCGATATTAATTCATCCGGATTTTATGAATCTGAAGGAAGAAACTCCGTTTCCGATCGTCGAATAATTCTGTTATGGGCGGGTTTGTAAACCGCTGGATACATGAACGTTTATTGATTCTTCTCGACGGGGAATTTGAATATAATCGTGTCGTATTTTTACCTACGCAAAATTAAATTTGACTGCAAGATGTAGTCCTGATTCTTTCCAAAATTTTATATTTTAAAAATAAGCGAATTCACAAAGTACTTACTATAAAAATTAAGAAATAGTATAGGGAAATGTACTTTGTATCACACCAATTTAGTTTACCCCAAATTAAGCGCTTTGGCCGTGTCTTTCTTGTGAAGATGGTAACGTGCGGGGCATGTTTTCTTAAATAAGTACGGCTTTGACATAAATAGAAAGCAATTTTTTCAACAATATTATTTTTATAAGAAAGGTTGTACATTAATCCAGTTTTCAACATAATTTCCAGTAATATTAAGGCACTTATCATATCCTACAACTAGTTTCCGAAGCTTCTCATTTTGACATAATCGTAATCGTCGTGGGTCTATACGCTTATTTATTATAGATAATAATCTTCGCAGGATGGAACACCGTAAAACTGTACTTAACGTGAACGTACCCATACCCGCTGTTGCACTATCATACTGGATACAGTCGTTTACTTTCAACGAGAGAAACGCATTTATTTCTACCTCAAGGCATAGAAATTTTGTCAGTTTTTCGAGATAGCATAATTTACGTAGTGGTCCATTTAAAGGATCTCCTTTTAATCTATGTACACTACGTATAATAATTTCATGGATATTGTAAATGTGATGAAAACGATTCCCTTAAGAAAAGTATAGTGTTATTAAGGACATCGGTAAGGAATCAGAGAGATCTGGAGGATAGAATAGAGCAAATGATATACATGGTACAAATAATGGGAGATACGTTGAATCAAATGACAACAGATATTACGAAAATGAGACAAGAATAGGGAAGAAGTTTCACAACTGAGAAAGGAAAACAAATGCGCTTTAGATCCTAGAAAATGACAAAAGGAGAAACAATTTAGTCCTACATGGATAAAAGTAAGCATAAAAGATCAATTAACGCTGAAAACTGCAATGCAAAACTTCTTGTAAAGATGGAAGTTCCGAGTGCTATCAGATTGGGGGAAATTACATTTTTAGTACAGTTGCCAAGCCAAGAATAGAAGATTAAAGGCTTACTAAACAAGAGTAAATTAAGAATGAAGACAAGAGAAAAATATTCATTCAGAATGACCTCTCTAAGAAAAATGAAGAAATCAAAAAACAAATCAGGGTCAGACCAAAAGAAGAGAAAGATAAAGACAAAATAACGAAAATAGGGTACAGGTAACTATACATTCAAAAAGAATAGTGGAATTAGAATAAAAAAGGAGGAATTATAATAAGAATAGATAGACCCATTACTTAAAAAAACTGTATCCACCTAGTTTTTCAAGTGAAGGAACAAAACGAAACGTCCATAAGCAACACCTCTGTCTATTCCAAAAGCAGCGCACATAATTTTGGGTGCTGAAATTGTTTACTTGAATTTCTCTTTCTTGGGTGATGTTGGATGCCACCCGTCCATGGATTGCTGTTTCGATTCTGCTGTCACATAAGCCATCTATGTTTAGTTGCCAGTGACAATTTTACTTGAAAACTCATCACCTTTATCACGATACCGCTCAATCAAAGTCAAAGCGCTGAGTATACGTTTGGTTTTGTATAGCTTAGTCGGCATTTTTGGTACCCAGCGTGAGCACAACCTCCGACAACTTAAGCGCTCTGCCGCAATTGCTCCTTGAAACGGCCGCAACGTCAAGAAGGCAGTGCTGCAGCGGTTGGCAAATCCTACGACAGATTTTAATGAGGGATGGAATTCAGGAGCTGGTACGATATGGTTGGTGATTGGTGGGAAAGAATCAGGAATCGTTTTCAATATTTTTTTTTTCGAGAACCGATTGGTGCGGACTAATTTGTGGCTCTTCTTAGAACAAATTAATTATAGCACTTTAAGCAGCTTTAATCGAATAAATTTGACTTACATTTAGTTATCACTCGCCCCCCTTCATACCTGCTCTGTTTTCTACTCTTTTTATCTGGTCTGTCTCTTAGAACGCCGATCCAAGTAGTTCCCTTTCTAGTTCTTCAATACAGATTTTTACGACACTATCCTTATCCATTATTTCAATGTTTTCTTACTTAATTTTTTTTAGATTTCTTGATTATATGGGTTGGATGTTGTTTCTTGTTTTTCTGTGGTGGCTTATGAGCCAAAAACCATACGTTTAAATTGCGGCAACAATTTTATTAAATATTTCTTTATTAACGTTTATATACAGGTACACTACTATGATGTACAGGGTGCGACAGAATTTACTACACTATAGAAAAGTCTCTTCTGTGATGGTTACTTTTTGAAGACAACCCCATTCTTCTGCATTGTGTTCCCCCAAATTTCCAGTGAACTTTACAACAGCATTATCGTGACAGATGCTTTCTACTCGTCAATTCTATGAGACCGATTGTCCTAGATCGTGTACTTCAACTATCCCCAAAAGAAATAATCGCATGGGGATAAACCTGACGCGCCGGGGGCGACGTGATGTTAGCATTTCTCTGCACTCTGCCTATTTCCGGGGATAAACACTGATGGTGAGCGACCAGATTCGTTTTTGGCAAGGACTAAGCGGTTATCCTAAACTGACATACCCATGACAGAATGGCCTTACATGTCGATATCTTACCATTCCTCCTAAGTTAGAATGTCACATAAATTTACGGTGTTTTGGTAACCGAATTATTACTTTTAAATAGGCGCTTCACAGCAAACGCGCGATGTTTGCAATCAGTGCTCCAACGTAACTAATGGGCCTAGAACTGCACTATACAAAGTCGTAACAATCACCATGCTATCTAACGGCATATGTGTTTAGCGGCAACTTAGTAGTAAGGTAGTTAATTTTGCCGCGCCATGTAAAAGGTCTTCATAGATTGAAATTGCAAATTATACCAAACATTCGGTTTGAATTTTGAAACTTTATCGATTAGTTTTAGTGACAATCTACATGTAAATGGTATCAAATCAACAATTTTGTGAAAAATATGTAGTTCCACAGGATTCGAAACTAAACCGTTTTTTTTGTTTTTAATTAATCCCAACTCATTACTTAATTAAATTGACGTGTGACTGGGATATTTCATCCCTACGGCTACGAATTACTCCTACTATTATATTAACTATTATATTCAATTAAATCTATTCTCAAGCAAAATGTTAGAAAAGTGCGTTTGTAAAACGTACGTCAATCTTCTCATAATTGTAGACTAATATTCCTTCGTATTAAATGTTAGGGAAAATGCAAACTTCCTATTGTGTGTGTGTTTGTGTTTGTATGTAAGTTCGAAATTCCGTGAATTACAACTGCGCAGAGCGGAGACGTGTGGAGGCCCGCATCTTCAAAGCATAGCGAATCCGGAACTAATAAGTAATTGTGTACTGAGGAGTTTGCTGATGTAATCCGATATTATTTTGTTTGTTGGGCACTTCAGCTCGGAGTATTCCTAGATCTGAAATGCCCTAGATTTAGAAATGTTTAAAGTATATGAGAAGAGGTTTTAAGTGATGAACTTACAAGATAATCACATTGTCACGTCCTAATTTGCTAATTGGCCCTTAGAGTTCTAGGAAGAATAATACCTACCTACGTGTAATTTTAATATATTTTACGCCTAATGTAACTTTTCTTAGTACATCTTTGCAAAACGTTCTATAGAATAGGTCGCTAATTTATATTTATAACAACCAAACATTATTTTTCGTCGCATTGCTTGTAACTTCAAATACGCAAAACAATTTTCTTCATGTGCAAATTACAATCGAAATAATAAAAGATACATTTCCAACTTCCGCTAAGTTAAATAAACCGAGAAGACCGTTTCCCATACGCGATACGGTTTGAATAATTCAATGTGACATTCCCGAGCGGGGCACGTCCTCCGTTCAATCAAAGGTCCGAGCCGCCGAAAAATCGCTCCAATCTAAAAATCGATCAGGGCTAGGTGCGTTTTTCGAGCTAATAAGAAAACTAGAGAGAAAAAAGCGGAGCGGCGGCGACACCAGCCTCTACCTACTCCCAAACCAAATCAATGGCGCATAAGATTCAATGAAGCGAGTTAAACAGATTGGATACGAGACTGGGATATAGAAGGAGGATCCCGGGGCGCCGTGATTGCCAATATGCGACCCCTGACCCACAGCTGATGTGAACTGACCATGTGTTTCATCCGCACTTTTCTATCTCTGCAATTCCTTTCTATGTATGTACCATATATACGTATGTACGTGTCCGTATATATACATACATACAAGTGGAAATATAGGTGCGGAGCGATTCCCTACTGTACTTCGAAACTTTTATATTAATGTTCGAGGAAGTATTGACAAGTTAAATTGAATTTGCAAAACATTTGTCACCGTTGGAGGAGCGAGTTCGGAAATAAATATCTGAAGCCAATAAAATTTCCAAATTTCATACCTCACAATTGTAGTGCCAGCACTGACTAGGAATAAAGAACTAGGATTTAAAAAATTCAAACTAGCTTTTCAGTGGTTATCTGCGTCCGACATCAATGCTGTTTGCTCCTTTTATAAGGATTCACAAACTTATTCGATGTTTGGCCTGGTATGTGGTTAACCCTCAATTTCAGCAGTCATTAATTTAGTGCATATTTTGCCCGCTTTCATAATGAACCTTAATCAGACATTCATAATTAGTAGAATCTATTTGCAGTCATTTGCATTATAATTGAATAATTTTATCTAACGGAGTAATTAATTATTTATTATAGCTGTATATATTCACTTGTGAGTAAAATATTCATAATATATCGTCATAGTATATTCGGATGCAACTACATACTAGATATACTGCTGTGCAATACAATTTAACCTGAATATCTCTTTTCATATATATGAATTATCTGTCACCGTCATACGGTCAAGACGCATTTTAGATCGCTCTGGAAAATATATATTCGAAACCTAAAAGTTATATTGTGTAAAGAGTAAATAGCTCAGGGTGAGATAAAAATTTATCTCTTTTTAAATTACAATAATTAGCGTTGAGTAGAGTGTACCCTTGAGAAGTGGGCTCGGATTAAACTCTGAACACGAAGCTCAACATGATGCCAACCGGCAACCGGCCAGGTCCCTTCTGCAATACAAGTAGCCAAATGCCAAGTCAGTTTCAGCTAAATCCCCAAGTGGACTAACAAATCTACCAAATCGCAACCAATCAGCATTTCCATCAACCAGTGATGCAAATGCTACAAATGCGGTGACCACACAATTCATAACTACAAAATACAAACTAATCCTACAAATGAAAACAAAAAACCGAAACGTCCACCAAAATTCATTTATGGAGTTGTGAACTACAAAGCCATGATAGATTAGAGCATTGGCAAACAATACTATTAAAATAAATCCCATAACCCTAGAAACGTATCGAAAATTAGCACGTCATCTATATGATGAAAATATTACTTATCACACATACCAACTAAAACAAGAGAGAGCTTACCCGGTTGTCATCCGAGACCTACTACATCATCCACTACCTATTCACGAGATAAAGGCGGAGTTAAACAAGCAAGAACAGAAAGCCAGAAATGCGACATAAATCATCAACCTTAAACCACAGAACAACAATAAAATTGTTTATTTTTAGTTGCAATAAGCAACAACTTAACAAGGTTAAAGCCCCAAGTAAAAAGAACAACATTGTACAGTGCGCGAGATGCCGGGCATTCTAGATTGTACTGTCGAAATTCCTTTAACTGCGTCAAATGTGGGCAATTACATGATGCAAAGAACTCCTGGCAAGATGTATCCTATGCAATTGTAGACACTCTGCAGGCTATAAAGAATGCGTGATCTACAGGGAATTAAAATAATGGAGAAACAAAAATAAACTCCCAAGCCACCACAAGAGAAACGCACATCAACTACTCGTAGAAATATACATAGATACCGCAACCTACGCAAAATTCAGACAAAATTCAAGTTGTTATGAGAATATCAGTGTCACACTATCGGCTTTTCTCAATAAATTTAAAAATATCTGCAGTCAGTTGATTAACCAAAAACAGCATGATACGAAACATGCTCACTACAGTGTTTAATAAAATTGAAAATTATGACTTCTAAATCCATAGGAATTGCTGCCTGGAACACGAATGGGCTGACAAATTACGTAAAGGAAATAGCAATACTCCTGAAAATCAACAGAATAGACATTTTACTAACCTCGGACACCAATGCTATAAATACAACAAAGATCAAAATACCCCATCATAATATCTACTGTGCCAACTATCCAGATGGCAGTGCATAGGCCGGTTTAGCTGTCATTATCGGAAAAGCACTCATGCACACTGAACTTCAGCCTTACATCACTAACAAAATCCAAGGCATTGTAATAACAGTAAACACTTTACTCCAACCCTTGACCATAGTAGTTGTCTATTCATCTTCAAGGCATCAAATAACACTAGAAGAATACCAGGTTTTCTTTGATTACAATGGAGCACAATTTCTAATCGCAGCAAGCTGGAATACCAAAAACACAACTTGTCGCTCCAGACTTACTACGAGGAAACGGCGAAACCTCACAAATACGATACAAAATAAAAAGCTAAATTACATGTCAACCGGAAAGTCGACCTATCGGCCAATAGACACAAATAAAATCCCTGGTCTGCAATTCGGCATCACAAGAAGAATGGCCCATATCCATTCTCACACACAATGTACATAATTTCGGCTTAAACTCTGGCCACAGTCCAATTATAATGACAATAAGTACCTGCATAGTCTAGCAGCGGCCAAGCAGCTCTGCTCAATTAAAGCGAATTGAAACAAATCGAAGGAAAATGTTACCTACCAATATAAATCGTAGTTTGTGACTAAAGGCGGAAAGAGTCACCTGAAATTGAAGAGGCAGTAGAATACTTAACAGGTCCCTTACAAACGGGATCATCATCGAGAGCAAGTCCACACAACAGCATCCAAGCACCTGAAACACACAACATACTGTTATACATCAAAGGCTTTGTAAAAGAGAAGCGAAGAGCGCGCAGAATATAGCAAAGGACAAAACACATTCAAAGCAAGACACTAAACAATCTAACACATTGACTCCATGCGGCTATAGATACATGAAGAAAATGACACATATCGCTACTACACTACAAATCTTTCTCCAAACGACCAGACGCTATGGAGAGCCACCGGAAAATTTAAGAGGCTAACTACAACCATACCACCAATAAGAAAATCAGACCAATATTTGTTAATTATTTGTCTGCAGTATTCACTTCAGTACCGCCTGATTTAAATACAACTTATAACGATATTAGATATCTTCTAGAGGCAGCGATCGTCACAAACCACACCAGCGGAAATTTTTCAAGTAATAAAGACAACTGAAGATTATAAAACGACAACATACGATCTCATCGTCAGTCAAACATTGAAGCACTTACCCAGGAAGGCACTTGTTCTACTAACGACGATTCACAATGGTATGTTACTTTGCCCATACAATGGAAACACGCTCATTGTACCGAAACCTGAAAAACCTTCAGGAACCAGTACCATACCGACCAATAAATCTGATGCCAATCATGGCAAAAACCTTCGAAAAGCTCATTCTCGAAAGGATTAAAAATACCACAGAAGAAATTATTCCAAAATACCAGTTTGGTTTTCGGAAAAAATCGTTCGAGTATACAACAATGTATAGAATTATCCCCAATATCATGGGGAGCTTTGAAGGAAAGAAGGTATGTATAGCTGATTTCCTAGAGATCCAGCAAGCCTTTGACAAGGTTTGGGATGAAGAATTATTGTATAAGCTTAAAGAAAAACTAACAGATCACCTCTATTTAATAATTAACTCATACCAAAATCAATAACAATACTTCGACATACCGAATTACCGCTTGTAGGAGTACGCCAGAATAGCGTACTTGGACTACTTTTAAATTTACTATATACCACAGACGAGCCAGAAACTAACATAAACTCACGCAGCAACGTTTTCTGACGATACAGATATCCTAGAAATTAACGAAAAACCCCTAGTCGCCTCTAACAACTTACAGAATCATATAAACCACTTGCAGCTTTGGATGAACAAATGGAGAATCAAAGTTAATAGCAGAAAATCAATTCAAATTAGATTTACCACAATACGAACCCTATGCCTGCATATAATAATAAAGAATGCAGTATATCCGGTTGTTAGAATGCACCTTGACCAGAGATTGACATGGTAGGCACACATAAAAAGGCGAAAAGCAGTAACTGGCACTGAAAGCTAGACGGATGACTTGGCTAATAGGTAGAAGGTCCCAAAATAAACTTCTATTTTACAAGACAATTTTGGTACCAATAAGGACAAACGGTATTGAGCTATAGGGGACACATTACAGAAAACGAAATGCGAATCCCCTAGTAAATCAACTACTAACTCTACACAGAGGAATTTCTGGTACTGGGAACGTGATTATGTATAGTTGAAAATGTCCTCAACTACTTTTTATGGTTGGACATACGAAAAGTGGCCATTCGAACGAGAAAATCTTGTCGCAGTGACTAGGTTACAAGGTTACCTTTGTCGCAGCGAGACGTATGCGTTGGTTGTTGTGACAAGGTTGCGTGGTTACGATGACCAGATTTCAAGCTTTGCATTGACGTACCTCTCGATTGCAGCAATATGAAATGAAAGTTAACTATTCTGATATCAATACTCATCACTGTAATTTTTGTTATTATATTATTATTTTGTGTATCTATTCAGGAGAAATGATATATTTCAAAAATAAATTAAAACACGCTCATAAAAATTTCTTTATTCTTATATACACAAAGTTAGTAGAATAATGGCTTATTATAAATAATGTATAATATTACTTTAAGGCGAAGGAAACCTTTCTAAGGCGAATTAAGCACATGGGTAAAATTCATTTCACGAAAATATTGTTGTAGCTGTTTATACAGCAGAATGTATTAATCAACTATAATAAATATTAATACAATCTTTGTATCTTTGAAACAATCTTGATTTATCAAAAAGACTTCTTCGTGATGAGAGTGAACTATAAAATAATTATCATCAGACTATGGAATACAGTTGAAAGTCTTAAGACTACGCAAAGCGTCATCATACTTATCGGTATATTGAAGATTATACGCTTGATAGTGAGTATGAAAGAATGACGTTTCGATCAACTGATCTTGAAAAATAAAATCAATAAAAGTGATAATCCCTTGGGTAGTATGGGAGGAAGACAGCATGAAGGGGGACAATGTGAAAAGATTTACTGTATTTTTATACACACACACTAGCATACCGCTAATCGAAAAAACAAGACGTTCCCACCCGACTAGACGGGAGCATACCTAACACAATCCAACTCTTTTTCCTAATCACAACGACTACTTCATTCAAGTAGTAGGAACGCCGAGTTCCTTGAATCCACAACGTGGTCATAAAGTTAAGGATATTTTTAACTGCGTCCACTAGTTACTGAAACCAGAATCTTAAAATAGGGGACATATGACACATGAAGATTCTAGTCACAGCAACCAGATTTTCTTGTACCGACCTCAACTACATTTTATCTAGTCATGGTAACCAGGGCCTATTTTTCTCAGTGTACATGCAGATAGAAGGCTCAGAAGACAGTGGGTAGACTTACTCGAATAATAGTAACCGTCAATGGACGGTGTTCTAACACCTTTCAATCGACCGTCAACTTAACTTTACTTACTACTCCTTTATCATTTGAGTAGATTTTAAATAAGCAAATAGTAATAACAATTGTAACAATTGTTGTTCGATGTAATTGGTTTAGGATATTAAAATATGCTAGTAGGAGACCTCAAAGAATCGTGGAAAATTTCAAGATAAAGGAAACCCTCCAATTCCATATCGTACCTCAAAAAGTTACGAATAAAAGAAACCGCAAACCGTATCTATACTTATTGAAAAATCTTCGATTTTCCTTCTATTATATTCGTTTCACTAAATCACCGAGGACTGTTTGAGACCCGTCCCCGGCAATCTACATATAAAGATTGCTGCTCCCGGGCTGCAATAATTTTTGTTTTGCAGTGGATGACAATACGCGAAAGCGGTGGCGTTCAGTAGCCCTCTATATTATTTCGAATACACGGTAAGTGTATGTGTGTATATGCGAAGAGAATATTGGGAGAAGAGAAGCGTAAAACCACTCGAAATGAACGAACGAAAAATTCCATGCATCGCGAATGACCGGCTAGCGCCCGTACATACGTACGTATGTTTTACATAATGTTCATGCACCGGGTCAGTAACTTCGAAAACTAAGTACGTATTGTGGTTGTGTTGTCTAAAATGAGTTTTAGGACGTTTGATCCGTTTTTGGGTCGAGCAATAATGTCCGTAATAGCGATATGATGATGCCGAAACTTGTTTGTTTAATAAAGAGATGATGTTGGGAATGTTTGTGTATGGAAGAATTCTTTAGTATTGGATGTACAAACCTACCTATTGTACAGAAAGAATTATCGAAAAAGAAATTGGAAATATGATCGGAAGGGGGAGTAATTAGTAAAAATTATTTTAGCCTTGCTATAACATAATAATAATAATAATAATAATAATTGTAATTAAGGACTGTATAATTCTCAAACGCTTTTGTATGTATATAATGGTATTTAGTTATAGATTTACATTATTCACTCTTCAATTCTTGGACTTCATATTTAATATAGTTGAATCACGACTGTTTAAGCACTTCGTAATGAGGTAATGAGGTTCAGAGGTGTTATTTTGATATTAGTGGTCAGATTGACTAACAAGCTTAAGTAGTTAGAGAAGACTAAAGGCTTACTTCTGTCCAAAATTACGCTTTCACTGCCAAGAAGCAATTATACTTAGCGCTACTTCTTCCTAAGGGAAAGTACCCCGAAATTCATTAATACAAAGGTAAACTATTGCATCACTTAGTTTCTAATTTACAAAAGGGCCTATCAACCAACACTCAGACAGTATGATAGTTCGGTCCGGAGTCGCGAATAACATTAATTTTAAATCAACCATCATTTTACTTACAATTAGTTAGTCAGTGTTCCGGTAGTTTCCGCGTCTGTAATAATATTCATTAGTGATTTATCTTAAATTCCGCGTTTGTAGGTGTAAGTTTAAAATAAACTGCTTTTCAAATTTGCAACATTGCGCGTTTTTCATTACAAACTGCAACCGAACAATTAAACAATTTATATGTATACGGCCTTACAAGCCGTAGATGGTGGTTCGTCCCTAACCAATAATAAATAATAATAAACTTTATTTTCTAATCACACAAAGTAGGAAAGCAAACCAAATTAGGCTGGAAATCACAAGGCAAAGTTTAACAAGTAATATACTACCAGCCATTCCCCCACTTAACCTCGAATAATTAAAATAAGTTTATACAGATTTACAAGTGCCTAAACTACTTAGACTAAACTAAGACTAAATTCTGTTACAAAGGTATTACAACAATGCAACTTCTTCCCTCAATGCTACTTCTTAAACTTGTTCCCATGAGCCTATCCAATTAAGAATTTTGCCGTTATGTACCTATATGCGCGTTTTGCTTCTACAGAAGTGGACTAAGTTGCCACAAACTCCTGCAGTAACTGCATTTTGAAACGAAAGCTAGATGTCACAAAGCCGCACTGAAGATCAGAACAACCATAAAACGTGTATACTGATGGTGACTAACTTTCTAATTGCACTTTTTAAGCTGGTCATAACAGAGCAAGTGTATGGAGTGTAGCAGTCCCATGAAATTGGCTGAATTTGTAAGAATATAATAATTCATCGGAATTCCTGGTAGATATGAAATCGTTCTAGAGTACTTTGCGGAAAATTTCTGCAAAATTGAGCGAAAAAAATTGAAGGTACCGAAAATGATGAAATGTTGTTTTTGATAGTACACTGAAAATTTCATAGATCATCCCGTACTCTTAGGGTTCTAGCAGGAATTACGATCAGAACTGTTGCGTGATTTTGCTTATTTTCACCATTTAGGTGAGCTTCTTCGAATGTCTATTTAATTTTCAACTTTACAAAAAATGTTATCAAGATTTTCGATAGAACTCTTAGGGTTCTAGCAGGAGCTACATTTCGAAATGTTGCGCGTTTTTTTTCTCTTCACCATATACGCGAGCTTTATTTCTTAGAATATCTTTTTAAGCGTTATTTGTTCGAATATCTTTTCAATTTTCAACTTTACAAAGAAAACATTATTAGGATTGTCCATAGAACTCTTAAGGTTCTAGCGAGAACTGCAATCAGAACTGTTGCACGCTTTTTTTCATCCAGAACTATGGGTCCCACACTATTGCAAGTAGTTTCATGCTAAGGTTTTGATAAAAAGGTGTTGTCGGGGTCTTAGGGTGCTATTCAGATTCGCGAATAGAACCGTTTTTGCGATTTTCAAAATTAACAATTTTTTGGAAAATCTCAATTTTTGCAGAAATTTTCGCAAGATTGGCCAAGAACTCTAGAAATATGTCCGAATCGCACTGTTTTTCTCGGAAATGGTTGATTTTCGAAATTTTCCATTTATTCGCGAAATTTGCAGAACTCTTTAAATTTCATATCTACCGAGAATTTCGATGAATTATTATATTTTCACGGATTCGGTTGCCAGCTTCACGAGACTGAGTGTAGCAAAGAACTACACCTGCGGGAAAATACTGCCGGCTGTTATTGATGAAAATTCAATATGACATATTCCATAGATTTAAACAAAATAAAACTCCAAACTGCTAATTGTGAATAGATATATGTATTTCTGCACCTAACCACGCACAAATAATGACTTCACGCATCACAAATCATTAAGTTCCTTCAAAATTTTAAACATCGAACTAATTCAATTAGGCAACATGTAATCGCGATATAATTCGTGTCGGTGACCCCTCTTAATGACTATTATTATTATAAAATCGGGCGTTAAAGTGGACAATTTAAAACAGATTTACCGGACGAAGGACAAACCGGAATCACTGTGACGGAACGTCGTTGAAGACTGCTGGCGTCGACCCACCGACACATACAAATGTATTTCGTAACTGCTGGCTTTAGATAAAGGACGAAATGACCGGGGACCGTACACATCTGGACAGTATAACAAGGAGTCGTCGACGGTATTACTCAATCTGAGGACTCACTAAGCCGGGAGGTCAGTTTTCTGGTCATTGTCCGCCGGTTCGACCTTTCATTGTGCGCCCAGCCACGGCCCACGGCCCCGTTTTACCAGATTATGTCGAATCATTTGCTTGATGCGATTAAGTTGTTGAAAAATGTTTGATATATTGGATAAGGGCGTATACTATCCCTAGAGGACGTCGCAACGAGTCAGTAGATTATGAGGAAAAGTGACGGTAGTCTTTTATTAGCGGTTAAATGTTTTCGAAAATAGAGTAACACGGTTGGTTGGAGGACAGTGATTGCGGTAGCGCATGATGTTGACGGAAGGGGGTTTTGTGGCCTGGATTATGGAAAGTTCAACTGGAGGCGAAAATTAAACATGGTGGAGATATATTTGCCCTAACTGACGTGGATTTTGTACGATTGATTTTTAAGAGAAATAGATAAAAGGCACAATTACTTCAACTTAATTAGAGTTACTTATTGAGGAGATTAATATTAGATTTAAAAGTTATTATAAATGTATCACAAATTGTATTTTTGCCATTAAATACGTAGGAATATTTCATTTGAACGTAACGTAGACACTTCAAAGGTAAGATCGTTTTTCTTAAATTGTGACTCTGGGAGACTCTTCCCGCAAAACTTTTATTTAGATCATTTATCACCCTTTACGGTGATAAATTTTTTTTTGCGAAAATCGAATGCACCTCGTGCCTAAGTTACTCCGCACCTCGTCAAACTTGGGCGTACCGTAAAGGGTTTTTCAATAAGAATATCTTTTCAATAGGCTGGTATTTAGTTAAGATGACAGATACATCATTGAGTTTGCGGTTATGTTTACAGTAGTAGTGCAATTTAATAAGATAAGATGCAATTACCCTCGAAAATCGTATAAAAAATAATTCAAATCCATTATGTAAATGGTCCACATTTCGTAAAATCGTGGATATTTTCGGTTGTTATAATCATCCATCAGAGCCCGCAATTAGGAATTTAGTGGAAACATTTGAATCAGTCGGCTGTGTCAGCACACAACGTAGTAACACCAAAACGCCCTCGTAGTGGTTGTTCGCAAGAAAATATTGCTGCTGTGAGTGATAGTGTTAAGGAGGATCCAAATTAAGCAATTCCAGCGCGTTCTCAACAAGTGCGCTTGACCGCAACCACAACCTGACATATATTACGCAAGGATTGGCTCTAAAGTGCGGTTGGTGCAAAAACTGAAGCCACCAGATCATGATCAACGTCGACAATTTGCTGACTTTATCATTGAATAGGGTGCTGGATTTTCAGACAATATACTTTTTTTTTCTGACGATACTCATTTTTATTTGGATGGGTACCTTAACAAATAAAAATCCAAGGGCAGTTGTTGAACAACCGTTACATTGATTACATTGATCTCGTGTTTGGTGTGCTTTTTGGGCTGGTGGTATCATTGGACCGTATTGCCCCAACAATGAGACTGGTGCTGCCATTACGGTCAATGGAGGGCGCTGTAGAGACAATATAGCCAACTTTTTATGGCCAATTTTGAATGATATGGTTGTCGACGGTTTGTGATTTTAACAGGACTGGGCAACTTGCCACAGAGTCCAGAAACAATCGATTTATTGGAAACTAAATTTGACTACCAAGATCATGCAATCTGATAACACCGTTAGATTATTTCTTGTGGGGCTACATGAAAGTTGATAAGGTCACTCCAACAACAATTATGCACGAATGTAATTAAAAATGTTGTTAACAGACTCGATGTCTGCCAACGTAGTCCTGGTGGATATTGTTTTTCAGTCATTAATTGTAGAGTCTCTACAACATATTTAAATTAAACTATTCCGAGCTTTTATCCAAAGTGTGAGTTTTATATAATATTTTATTTAAGAATCCTGATCGGAAACCTTTTACAAACTCCAAAATTTTGAAGAAGTTGGTCAACGGTAATTCTTGTCTTCAATTTGATGATAACACACGTATCCAACTAGAGCACGCTACAATTTCCTAAGTTGTTGTGGAATGTAGCATGAAATATTTATTACCTCCATACAAAATCTACATTATATCTCAGTCTATTGAGGTTCAGTCTACAGTGTCGTACAGAGAAGCCTACTAGAATTTTAGTTGATATCTGCTAAAGATGGGACTGATACAGGCTTCCGAACTCCAATGGCTGTAAGTCTTCAAGAGATATTTAGCTTGTTCCGTCTTCAACAGGTGCATATATCCCACATTTTGCATGTTTCGCACTTAGCATTTTCCATCTCTATATAGCCATCCTTTTCTTTATTTACCGGTTGAACGAGAAATCCGAGGAATTGGTAGATTGAAAGTCCCTGATATCCGATATTTGTTGAAAGAAAGGGAGTTTCTTTTTCCTGGTTCCAACAAGGAGTCTCGGAATTCTGGCGATGTAGTTTGTGAGAAATAGGATAGTGATAACATTAGCATATGTTTCTGTATAACTTTAATGCCATTGTAATCATAATCTCAAATTTGTTCATAGTGGGTGTTAGAATCTTCTGCAAGAATGTTGGAGTTTGTTTCTCTTGTACTCTTCATCAATCATACCTCTGTGGACAAAGTAACTTCCAAAAAATTGGCGTCGGTGGTTATTAGATTACTGTTGTGTTATAACAAATTTCCTCTTGAGATATGATCTGAGACTTTCCGAAGAAGCTGGCGGTTTTCCTAAATCGTGTGCATCATTGGCTGATTGTTGTGTGAAGATTTCCTTAAATACTAATTATTATTCTTCCTTACTATCGCAACTTACACTCGCACCAAAATGCACATATAAGTTCTGAAATATTGTAGTTCACTAACGTCAATGTCTCCGATTGAAAAATACGCATATCCGCCCTCTTCGACGACTAGTGACTCCATTTTTACGCTCGAGCGTTTCCCTTCCATATTCTTCGACTACTTGACAAGTCATCTCTCAGTCCATGAATATACTTACACAGAATATTGTTTATGCATATGTATAGCGTGCCCTGTCGACATTCTTTGTCGCGCGTCTTACATTTTAAAAGAACTCGAGTTATTCGTTTATTGTCAAATATCGCCGTCGAGATAAATATATACGGACGGGTAGAAAGGGCCTCGCACGTGGACTCGAAAGGAGCTGAATACGAAGAAGGCGAAAAGACGAAGGAATGAAACGAAAGACGGACGACCGACGTCTCTCGCCTGAATATTCTACACGTGTTATCTTATCTGCATCTGAAACGACAATGACTTGCCGAAGAAGAATAGAATAACGGGCAAAGATATTGTCGACGTCGAGACGAAGAAACTGTAATCGATTTCGAGCGACGTTGAGTGGCTGTATTTGCATGCATACGTGCGGGTGATGCGCACAAAGTAGGCTTTACTTAAAGTCATACTCCGCTAAGTGCCTTTCATAATATTGTCTGCATGAATACATTGTAACTTGCTTGCGTTTGCTGACGCCTGTTTCTGCCGTGTACGGGCAATGTAATACATACATATGTTCGTAGTAGTTCGACGGCGCAATGGTTGAAAATGCGGGGGAAATTTTAAACCCAGTTATGACATCTTGAGAATTTAATTTTCCTTTGTAAGCGCTTAATTTGTTGAACATAATGGTTTATATATGGTATAGAATAGGCGAAGCGAGTTAGAAGATAAAACGTTTATATCAGTGTTAGTGGGATATGGCGTGGATATGAAACTCGTAATAGCTGTCGCATTGCTACATATTTCGAAACAAAATCGTATAGTGTAAAGTGTCCTAGCGCAAGATAAAGCGTTTGTTTTTATGATCATAAAAGTCGTTAAATGGTGTTTTAAATAAAATGCAATTTTGAAGAACAATGAAAATACTAACAAGATGGAAGCACACTGAGGACTTTAGCTCAGAATGTATGTGCAAAAATATAATCAGTTCTTCAAGGACATCGCTATTGGCAATTTTCTAAAATTTCACTCGCTCTTCATAAAAGCTTTTGGTATTATTTTTTAACGTTCAAAGGAATTATTAAAGGAGTAGTAATCTGTGAACTCCTAAAGCACTATTTTTTTTTAAATTAAAGATTCTTTGGGGATGAAACTAACAACGGCGTTAATCTACTGATTTCGTTATACCTCCTTGCTTTCATTTGGGTCGGGCGAGAAGCTTCTTTGGAGATACTTTTGATAGGAAGGAATGCCGTAGAATACAGGTAATAAAACTAGAAGCAATGGCCGGATTATACGGCAAATTTTCCAATTCTTGAAGCCGGCATTTGCGGATGGCAGCTTGTGACATGCTGGCAATATGGACGGGGGCATTTTCGTGCAGTAATCCAACACCTTTTGTCAACTCTCCTCCACGTTTGGCACGAATATTATCCCTCAATTTATCCAAAAAAGACGCATAATATGTGCTGTTGACAATTGTATTGCGCTCTTTAAAGTCAATGAGTAAAATGTCTTCATAACTCCAAAATATCGTGGCCATCACCTTTTTCGTAGATTGAACGACTTTTGCCCTTCTGGGACGAGGTTCATATGGTCACCACCATTCCATCGATTCTCTTTTGGATGGGGGATGATAAAACAGAACCAGTGCTTCATCTCCTGTGGTAATTGACTCCAAAACCGGTTTGTTGTCTCCACGCCCACATCCGACCCGACGTTAATGTTGAATAAGACTGTAGCCATCTAGCACTAAACTTATTCATACACAAATGGTCGTGGAGAATTCGGCGAATTCTTGTTTCTGAAATGTTAGACATTACTGCTAATTCGTTCACTTTCAAACGGTCATCTTCTAATTCCATTTCTTCAATCGTTGCAATTTTATGAGACGTTATCAGCTCAGTTTGCCGACCAGGGAGCTCATCATCTTCTAGGGATTCTAGGCCCAACGAAAATATTTTGCCCACTTTTTTACAGTGGAATATGACGGAGATAAATCACCATAAACGCCGCCTAAACGTTGTTTAATGTGATTAGGTGTGTGCCCTTCTATTGTTAAATCTGTAATAATTTCGCGGTAGTCTGTTTTCTTTAGCTGCGAGATTTCCATGCACTAGTCACGTTGTTTAGCTGGCTACTACAAACTACTACTCTACGCATGCACAACTATGACACGACGTAGCTTTAAACACGCTTGAATCTGTATAAGCATGTCAAGCCAAAAATTAATGGCGCCTACCTCGTACTACCGCTTGAGTAAAGTAATAAATTACATATTTCCCCAACCAGACCGCGAAATATTAATTTTAATTCCATATTACTTTCCGTTAAGGTCACAAATATCCCTTTCTTGAAATATATTCTGCGAGAACTGAATACAAATTCTGAAACGAAAAGGGGAAAGTTATGGATCCACGTTCCTTTTATAAACGCGTGGGATGACACACATATATGTTCAAAATTTACGTATTCGAACTCACTCATTACGCCCCAAAAGGAAAACGAACGAAAATAACTGGGCGAGTCCAATTACCGACGATTGTAAGATCCTCTGCAGTCGAGGAAAAAGCACGGAAAATGGAAAAGAAATTCGTATTCTCATCCGAACAATTCTCGGGTCTCATCTGCTCGCCTGTCAGCTCTCGATTCGTATTCAAGGAGCGAAGTGGAGTCCAATTATTGGACTCCTCTTTGCTTCTCCTTCCACGCGCGTACGTCTTATGTCGTCCTCCCGTTACGTCGCAGTCGCGCTTCCAACATGGTCCCTCCAGACGTCAGGGCGACTACTTCACTTCGCTACCCCAGCACCGATGCAGTCGCGTACATCTCTACTCTGCAACTCTTCCGACGCATACACAAATCCCAGAGCCTCGCTCCGTCGCCTACGGAGGCAAGAGTCTGTGTAGATGGTGGAAAATCACAAACTTCATTTGGGAATCGTTTCTAATTTCGCATGGAAATTGCATTTTCCAGTATGAATATAATATTCCAAGGATGATATTGTTGCCACCGAGTAAGCGTCTCGTACGTCTATTTCGTTTTCTATGCATGTATAAGCAATGAAACAGAAGAATTGAGATTTAAATACGATGCATAAATAAATTTGTCAACAGAATTTTATAAGGATGACACATAGAAACAAAATATTATCTGTCATAATAATAATAATAATACTCTTTATTCCTCTCGACTCATGAAGAGTATGGGTGACATCAACAATCCAAAATCAGATAACATATCAAAATATAATAATATACAAAATCAATAGAAACACACCAAAACCTCATAAGGAGAACATTACAATGTATCATTTAAAAATATAGTTACCGAGTAGTAGCCTTTTTTAATTAGCAATTTTTTAGTTGTATCCTTAAATGTATCAATGGACATTGTCTTAATATTATTTGGCAATTTATTATATCATTTAACCGGCCACTACTGAGGGCTTTTTCACTAAAACTTAGCCTATACTAGGAATCTCTGGTGTGCATGCATTTCGGGTGCAGTAAATATTTTTATTCAACTTTGACCATTTATCAAAATATGCCAAATATAGGCGCACGGTAGACTCTGATCTTTCCACAAGTTTCAGCAACTTGTTCTTGAAGAATTTCTTGTCAAAATGTCCATAGTGCTCTCTTTTGGATCCTAAATATGCGAACCATATTCACGGATGCTCCCCATGCCAATATGGCATACACCATTACCGAGTGAAAACAAGCAAAATAGAAGATTTTTAATATTGCAACATCAATCTTATCCCTCAGTCCAGTTAAATCAAAACATATGGGAGTAAGTCTTTTACATAAAATTTCTATGTGATCTCTCCAATTACATGAAGAATCAACCGTCAACCCTAAAAGTTTGGTATTGTCCACCTGAACGATACCATACTGCTTGAAGCTGCTCTAAACTCAATGAACACCGTTTTCATATTCTTTTTTTGTATTTTTTGACTTTGACATCTAGGCCATTAGTCCCGTCAGTATAAATAACTGCTCATGACAAACGAATGGGATAAACAGGGACACATGCTTCACGTAAAGTGGTCCATCGTGACGCCTTGGCTGACACACAATAATTTTCCTATTGTTTAAAACAAGATTGTTATTAGTAAAATAATTGTTTAATGCACTTAAAGTATTAGATGCAACTCGACCTATGTTTTCAGAGTGTTTAGTGTACATGGTGAAACCGACATGGTGACACCATCAGACAGAACATCATTTACATATATAATGTACAGAGGGGGCCCCAGCACGCTACCGTGAGGTGGACCACTACTTAATGCGCATTTACTTGATGTCGCGTCATTAATTTGTACATATTGACTACGGTTTTCCAAATAACTGTAAAACCATTCCAATGGTATTCCTCTAAAACCGTATCTACATAATTTCTACAGCAAAAATTCATGATCTGCAAGATCGAAAGCCTTACTTAAGTCGACAACAATCCCAACACACGCGTTGCCCTTAGATCAATTAGAAATCCTCCAATTGCAGAAACTGTGCTACGACCACTCCTAAAGCCAAGCTGATGATCATTAACTAAGTTGCATCTTTACATAAATGTTATTAATCTATTTGCAACAAGCCTTTCCAAGATTTGAGCAAACATGCTTAGAAGAGATATTGGTCGATAATTCTCAACCAATTTCTTGAACTCCTTCTTAAACAATGGCCTAATCTTTATCAACTCCAACCGCACCGGAAGAATACCCTCAATAAACGAATTATTAATTATTGTTTGTAACGACAATCTGAATACAATGCAGATGAACATTGGCCCAGAATTATCCCCCGTAGTTCTCGTTCATCCACCGGGCTTAGGAAAAATGCTTTATTTCGTGTTTGTTTAGGGCATTCTGATTTATATTAATTTGGGTTTGGAATTGAGCATCATTTTGTTGTTCTGCAGCAATTTAGCATTTCTGATTACTTTTCTATAATTTTTTACTGTGTTTTACAGTAGGCAATTATTTCAACATTAGCGTCAGATATTAAAGTATGTAAATATTTCAAATATATTAAATATTTTCCCACCCTTGTTTTGATTAGGACATATCTTTTTACTAATTGTAGGAAATGCCATCTCAAAATTATACGTAATTGAGCCGGAAAAAGGCATCATATTGATCTGAACAGTTGGAAGCAGCAAATGCTTCCGATCAGTTCTCCCTACCCAATAGTTCTCCAAAGTGCATAATACTTCAACTGTCATTCACCCTTTTATACTGTATTCTAGTCTTGTTAGAGCCATCTTTAAGAAAACAAAACTGTATCTTTGTGGGGAATGATCCGATATACCATTGTGAATTACCTCACTTTTATAGTTACTAGCATTTTTTGAGTACACATATTATCTAAGCAGTTATTTCGGTGTAGGTTCTTTAATGATTTTCTGGAGACCGTAGCAACTGTTTAAATCAACAAATTTATTTACATTATAACAAACATTCAAGAAATTTCCATTGAAATCACCACAAATAATTATATTCTATTTTTTGTATTTATTTACAATTTCAAGGGCTTCCTCCAATTTATTCAAAAAAATCGTATAGTCATCACCCCTGCTCCTTTAACTGATGACTACCATAAAGGGCTGATCGGCAATAATAAACACTGGAACCACACATTCTAAATGCAACTCCACAGGCAACTCACCCAATGCATTAATATTACTCGGGCTACCACTCAATAAACTTTTAATAAAAATTGCTGAGCCTCCATAGATACATGACTGTGTACCAAAATTTTTAACTAAAATATATCCATCACCTTTTAGGTATCGTATATTCACTGCCACCCCATAATCATCCTGATTCAGAGATACCTCCAGTACTCCTATTTTGTTCCAGATTTTGAACATTCTGGTGCATGATGAAAATCTTGCTTTGTCCCCTGCGGCAGTGCATTACCCCTCCATAAGATAATCCTCCACCAAATGTGTGCATAAATAATTCTTGAACCATGACCTTCCGTGACTATCACTTAATATAAGTACATTATGATTTTTCAGATTGTTACAAATCTTATTGCAATCCTTGATTTCAATCACTTTCTCATTACTTGAAATAATATCCCTTGCACTGTGTATCTTGGGAAGCTTGTGTAGGCTTCTACATTCGTTTACGAGGATGTCCGGACATCTCGTATAATTTAATAAATTAAACTAATTTAAGTTGAGCAACAAACGAAGGAAAAACTGCATCAAAATATGAGATCGCGAAAGGTCGGTCAAGCGTTTCACCCGTCCGGGTAAACTTGAGTAATTTACGACGTCGGTTTATATTATTAATTGTCGGAAAGCTTGCGGTACGATTCATTATTAAATAAGAGTAGCCCGGTCCTACCCGTCCCGTCTGGCGAGAAAACCAGAACGACGCTCGAGAAATAGTCGAACGGCTGCACCCACGAACTGGAACTGTTACCATTACTCTGACTGCTAGCGATCCATAACTTGCAGAAAAACCCCCATTTTTTGCCGACAGCTCGCGTTCGCAAAAACGTTAACAAAAAACGGAAAATTGTTGAATTATGTTTATGGATGTTGCGAGTCGTCGCGAGCGAGGCATTTTCTCCTTCCATCTGTTGTCGTAATTTAGTTCGCTTTCTGCTTTCTAGGGAGAAAATAGCAACAGGCACATTTCTTCCTCGCGGTAACGATTGATGAAGTTGACTGTTCAACAAGTTTGCGATATTGAAAAATATGTTTTCTCTTATTTAGTTCGTTTTGGTTTGACTATTTGGATGGGAAACGTGAAACTTTATAACGTAGTTATGAAATATTTTGCGAAGAATTCCTCCGACATTTTACCATTATTAGATATAATAATTTAAAACTATTTAGAAAACATTCCATTCTTATATGTAAACATTGTTTTTTACATCGTCTTTATTGGACGTGCTTAGTTCAATCTTAACTAAGTTAATTGATTACTATTGATGATACTGTACCTATGTAAGTATTAGTAACTACAATACGATAATACGATAAATAAAACATAATTAGCGTTAAACTAGAACTAGAAAATTTGCTTCACTTGATGAGTTCATAAGGTTTAAGCTTATGAACGGTTTAGTTCGTTTTAGCCTTCTTATGTCTTGACCATTGTCTAGTAGCTGAATGGCATTCATGTTAGTATGACGCAGTAGTCTTCCTTCATGCTTGACGGCGGCGTAGCCTTGAATTACTTCATCTACCGATTTGATGAAATAAACCATATGGGTTTTAAAATGGAGTGGTTAGATCAATTTTTTTTTTTTTTGGTCTAATGCTGAACTTGGATCTAACTTGGCCAATACATGTCACGAAGTTTGTGCCGTATTTGGATAACTTTCTGCCGGACGTAGTGCTTCCAATTTAGCCTTCCGTCCAAATGTAGACCTAGATATTAAGACGTTACCAATTTCGATTAGTTTCACCATAACTATCAAATGGAGGATTACTGCTATTTTTATAACAATATGCAGCGTATTTCAAATTTTGTCCTTTGGCGGTCAATGCAACGCAATAAGTTCTGAGAGATCCATTATCATATTGTTAGGTGAAATTTTCAAATGAACAAAATCGAATTGTTCTTTAAAAAAATAAATTCAAGCCTTTAATAAACCAGTCTTATTATTTCATGCGCAAACCCATGTACTTCTTGTATGCTGCAAAAACATATCAACAGGTCATTATACATATCCATTTTCGGCTCGAGTAGCGAACAAACTCGCTCTATCTATTTAGCGATACGACCTTACGTCGCAACATCTTTCTGTTAAGACGAACCCGAAAAGGAAAGACGAAGCGCACGACGGATATATAACTCCTCCTCTCAGTAAGGGGAAGGTTAATTGCATGGTACAATTAGTTACGCGGTCTGCACAGCCTTCTAATGATATGCCGGTCTACTGCACGATACGAAGCCCCAGAACTTCGTGAAAAGATCACAATTTAAATTTTTCAGGTTTTGAAGACATTTTTCAATGCAAGATGATCATTACGGATTATTCAATAGGAATATTTTGAAAAAATCTGGCTATATCTAAGTGTGCCAGAAGGCACCTTGATTGTAATACAAAGCGCTAATTATATGAAAGATTGATGCAACACCATGTACTACAAGAAGTATAGGGAGATTTCTGCAAGTATTCGAAGCAAGAAGTAACAGAATCAAAAATGATCATTTTTTAATCATATCTATTGAAATTTCTAACGATAAAGTGAAAGCAACTTGGAACATGGTACAACAAATAGAATAAACTTTACATTGGTGATATTAGAAATAGTGATGCAGATGATAAGGAAACGTTATCAGCCTTAAACTCATATTTTGTCATTATTTGTACAACAAATGGCTACTCATGTACAACCGACTATAGGGATATAAAATTAGTACCAGAAACATATTACTTCTACCCCATGGATGTAAATGAGGTTGCAAGTATTGTTTGAACCCTTAACAAAACTAACGCAACTGCTTTTGATAAAATCCCAACATCACTTCTGCAACACTATGCAGAGGAATTGGCGATCATTTAATAAACAGGTCCTTCCTGTTCGGTGAATTCCCGACCTAAGAGAGGCTGTAACATTACTTATATATAAGAAGGGACTGAGCAACGACTTCCCCAATCAGCAGTTCTTGTGAAGATGTAAAAATGTAAAATACCAGCATATTAAACAACGCTTAAAATAGCTACATAAATGCTAATGAATTATTAGAGCAGTTTTCCAACTTTCGGAATTATACATAATTTAAACAGTAAAGTATATTTCGCCTGTATCTTCATAGACCTCTCGGGGCCTTTTGATAGCAAGCACCATAACATCTTGATGGAAAAACCTGCAATAATGGGTTTCCGTGGTTTGGTGTTCATGGCTTCTTTCTTATTTAACTAAACAATGTAATTTATTCGGGGACTGCCTTGCAAGACATCAGAGTCAGAGGCGGTTGAATTGGGGTTCCTCAGGATTCCACTTTCTAATCATTGCTGTTTCTGCTGGTGGACTCATCGTTACCATGGAAGCCTTACATTAGGACTTTTCATCTAAATTTTCCCGCTTTGGCTATTATTTGAGTGTGATTTCGCAGAGTGTCGATCTGCATGACGGTTTTTCTGCATACTTGGCGTATATTCAGTCGCTACTCCAATATGGAGTCATTTGTTGGTGTAATTCAATGGATTAGTGATGAATTTTTACGCTGCAAAAGTCATATTTTAAGGCTATACACAACATAAAAGTTTCCGACAGTTAGGTGAAGTGTTTCGCTTTTTAACAATACTTTAACTAAGCTGTAAAGTTTCAAAGACGAAATTACATACACTTGCCAAGTAATCTTGGAAATACACTTCTTGTGCCATCTCGTCTTCTACCAGTACATAAGGGTATATAGAATCATATTCCTTTTGATATCAAATGCTAGCCGTTAGCACGTTCTAACAATCTCTTTAAACTGTGGTTGATGGACCAGAAATTTTATGGTACAAGAGCCTACTTCTCTGCAAAAATAAATATTGCTGGTTGAATGGAACAGATACACATGCTTTCCTTTAAATTTATTGTTTTGTATATATGTATGTAATGAATAAAGATATCTAATCTAATATATTTAAAGGAGCAATTCTTGTATATATATATATATATATATATAGAAGTGGTTTCTCGAAAACGGCTCTAACGATTGTGATGAAATTTAGTACATGGCGGTTTTCGGGGACGAGAAATCGATCTAGCATGGTCCCGGTCCCGGGAAGATCCATTTTGACTCGGTTTACACACATTTTCGGTATTGCGGTATATGAAATTGGTTATCGAAAATGACTTTAGCAATTTTTATGCAATTTAGTATCTGGGGATTTTCGAGAACATAAAATTGATCTAGCATGGTCCCCGTCCCAAGAATTTTTTTGTCCCGATTTTACCTATTTCTGCGGTACATAAAATGTGTTATCGAAAATTACTCTCAAGATCTGCGAGTTTTTGGGGACGAAAAACCAATTTAGCATGACCCCGGTCTCGATTCAATCCATTTAGTCCAGGTTCTCACCAATTTCGGCCTAAACGTGGGTTAGCAACTATTTTTAACATCATGCAGCCAACCGAAATTATAAGTAATTAAAACTTTACTACTAAACTATAGATGGCACTGAAAGTAGAATGTTAATAAAAGAAAAATATCTACGAAAACTAACAGCAACATGTAAATTCACATACTTTTAACCTTATAAACTTTTAATATATATGTGCTACTATATATACTTGAAATATATATATATATATATATATATATATATATATCAGTCATACAGGCCATGTAGGCCCATGACTTGTGCTTTATTCTTCTGCCATTTCCGTCACTATCGTTCTCCATTCCATTCTATTCTGTACCATCCGCTTCCAGTCTACAACTCCCCTTTCTCTCAAATCGCTCAAAACCGCTTTCATCCATTCTCTCCTTGGTCTTCCTCTTCTCCCTCTTCCTCCATGTCCCTCTGTAAGTACTTTCCTGCACTGCCTTTCCTGCCCCATCCTGCTAGCGTGTCCCAACCATCTTATTCTCTGAGCCTTGACGTGTTTTAGTATACTACTATGTCCATCTAGTTCCTTTAATTCCTGGTTTGTTCTTCGCCTCCAGATTCCATTCTCCATCTTCGTCCCTCCAAAGATTTTTCTGAGCATTTTTCTTTCTCATATCTCCAACTTATCTTCCATCTTTTTGTCAGAATCCATACCTCACAGCCATAGGTTACTGTGGGTCTAACGGTTGTCCTATAGGTCTTTATCTTTGCAGTTCTTGATATCTCTTTTGATTTAATCATTTTCCTTAGCATTCCCATTGCCTTACATCCTTTTAGAATTCTTCCTTCAATTTCGTCATCCTCTTTACACTTATTCGATATGACAACACCATACTTGAAATATACAATATGAATTAAATATCAAAACCAAAATAGTTATTATTTGGCTCAAAATTATTCAAAAAATCCTGGGAACTCCGAGCAAGGCTCGGTCCACCAGGTACTTATTATTATTACATAAAAATATGTTTAGAGATAGAGCTGATGATTTTAACCATTTTTTATGTATTAAAATCGAGAGTCACTACGGATCTCGATTCCTTAATAACTACACAATAACAGATGGGCCTTACAACATTTATAAAAATTTTCTTCTACTGAAAATTTTGGTAAAATTACAGCTAAGAATAATTTCTACCTGTTGGAAGGTTTTCAGTTTTTGTGCAATGCAGCTATTTCACTTGTTATCACAAAAATACACTACATTTTCAACCACTAAGTTGACACGCATATATTTCCCCGTCCATTAAAATTTGCATAAAATTCAAATAACCTTTCGCGAAGCTTTGTTTCAATTTCTAACAAAAACTAACTCATAAATCAAATTAAAATCCGTCATATGCATTTTTCCGCTCCATTTGTACCAGAACACGTGAAGAATGAAAACAAAACGTTGCAAATGTTCCTATGCATTTCCAGATGACCCTTCATTACGCTAACAAGCACCAATTTTTTTATTCAAATTTACATTTAAATTTATAGAGGGAAACCATCAACTTCTCCTCGCTGTCGCACTGTTCGCGAGACACAAAATTGGCGTGTGCGTGCCCGGGTTGAATACCTGAAGTTTTATACGCCGTAAACGGCGGACCGCTATTGAGGTGAGGCTCCGGCTTGAATTGGAGCTTTTAACTCATTTTTCCTCTGCATTGTTTCAGCGAATAGGTCGCGTTCAAAGCGACTATCACAATGTTTGTTGGGGTATTGGTTAATGACATATACTGGGTGATTATGTTTGAATCTTATCACTTCATTAATATAATGGATGTGTACGATCGACAGTCTGATAAGATTTAAAAGAATGTATGTAACTGTTTCCATATTGTTTTGATGGACACCTCATCATTTAGATATTGAAAAAGTTGTTTGAATGTCGGACGTTGATAATAAGCTTTAAAATTAGAAATAGTACCTTGATCCATGAGCTGTATAAGAGCTAGGCGGCAGAAAGACAAATTTGATATTTTCGTAGATTTCGTCTAGATCAGGACGATGGCTGAGCGCGTTATCCAATAGAATTAAAATTTGAGGATCTAGATTTTCTTTCAAACAATTGTCTTCAAGTTCGGCCGCAGCAATATTTCTTACCCACCCTCGGAACAGAGTTGCTGTCATCCACCCTTTTCGGTTCCATCTCCAATGAGCTGGTAATAAACTTCTTTGTGGGTTCTTCATTGCTCTTGGATTTTGACTACTCTGTATTAACAGGGGCTCTTTAGTCCATGTTCACCTGCTGCATTAGCCTCGAGAAGCAGCATTTATTAGCCTTAAAGCCCAGCGCATATTTTTCTGATAATGAAACGTAAGTTCTCATTGCCATCTTATTCCAGTAGAGACCAGTTTCATCTACACTGGAAATTTGCTTAGCAGAAAACCCCCACCATGTGCAATATTGTTCTTGGAAATATTCTTAAAATCTTCGGTCGCTACTGTATCTCCACCGGACGTTTCTCCCTTCAAGGCCAAATTGTGAAGTTTGGCCCTTGATTTAAGTTTTCGGAACCAACCTCGACTTGCGTGAAAAATTTCATCATTGTGAATATGTTCTGGTCTTAACTTTAATTTTTCAAATATAAATATAGCATTTTCTTGTATGAGGACTCTACTTAGTGATACTTTACGTTGATTTTGTTGTTCTATCCACATAGAGAGGAGAAATTCCGTTACCACAATTAAGGAACTTTAGCCTTTTACGATTTGTTGTGCCATCAATGGGTTTGCATTTTTCGCAACTTCTGTGAATTCTTCTGTATCACAATTACGTATAGATCTAATAGAAGTGACGGGAATATTAAGAATTCTTGCAATATTTGCTGCTTTGTCTCTTACATAAAAGCGACGCAATATTTCTATCTTTTTAACTAGAGTTATTATGTTCTTTCCTTTCTTTGAGATTTTCCGCCAAATTTTTATCTATAAACAAGAGGTATCCGTAAAAAATCATCTATATAAACGCACGATTACGTAATTGTTCAATATATATAATTTTGGATTTTAGATCTTCAGTAGTATATTGTATTAATTTACGTTTTTATTAGATATAAACATACACGAATAAGGAGAAGGTAACATAATATGTATTTCATATTTACCTCTTGGATAATGCGTATTCATACTTTGACACAGTGTATGTGAGGAGAATCCCCGATTCATTTCAGCAGTACGCGTGCATATCGAATCATGACAATGCAAACCAGATTTACCGTACTATATTTCTGATTCAACGCAAATCGAAACAACGCAAACCGAGTCAAAGAAAATGGAGACTCAAGCGTACTTTATATGATCTGCTTGAGGAGAGAACATCGGTCCACAATCTTTCCGCCCGAAATTCACTTTCTTCTTCTTGGCTCAGTTTAAATGCTTATCCAATTATCTAATTAAGATTCTTCCGTGCGATGTACTGAATGTCTTTGTCACCGATATGCTTCTGTAGGTACGAAAAGGTAGCTGTGACTATTAAATTAGAAGGACACCGCAGAACTGAGACGTCTTGGACGAACTTATACAGCTCGAAATTTGCCAAGTAAAAGTATTAGGGAAATTAATTTAGTAATTTGGATGCAAATAGTTTGAAATAGACGGTCCGGACTGCACGAAGTATAAGAGCCGTCAGAAGCAATTATACAGAAAAAGAACTTCCAACATCACACCCCATTCAGATTATCTGTTCGACCGTAGCGAGTGCGGTTCGCCAAATTACTACTCGATCCGAATTTTAGTTATTCATATATTCGCGAATTCCGCCATACCCAGATATATCCGCGACTCGCCTCGCCGTAAAACAATAGATCTACTTTCGACCGGAATAATACGAAACATGATTTTCTCACTTTCGGTTTCACGACACCGCCGCGCGTTGCAGCCACCGGCTCCCGCTCCGGGTGTTATTCCGGTGAAAGGTGTCTTTCTCCGTCTACCATTACCGTTACCACCGCTGAGCGCATCTGACTTGCAAATATCTCACGCCCAAGTCAGTGATACCGCCACCAACCCTCCACCTTTCTCCACTTTCTCGACAATCTAGTACCTTCGTTTCGCGCCTCTCCGCTTCGTCTCCGGTACAAAATTCACGTTTCAATTCTACTCACTGAATATGTAATGCGGTTTCATTCGACTCCGGCATCGTGGAGGCGAGGGAACGCGAATCCGACCAGAGAGACGTGATTTCTGACCATTTCTGTCGGAGTCGGCTCTCGCAGTGATAGTGATGCTCGTCCGAGGAGATTGAATTTTAACTTCATCGCCGTCGACATCTGCCTAAAAGAAAGCCGAAGCTTGTTTCTTGCATTAATAATAAAGGTTTGGACGGTTGGATGCTGGTGGAGTAATACACTTTTTCGTTTGCTACTTTGAGTAGAAGGGGCTTGTTTGAATATTTATTGGTTGCTTTAATATTAATAATTTTAAAATTTGAATTTTTATTACATCGATTTTGTTAAAATTGATTTCTTAAAATGAAGAATCTATTACATACCGGGATCTTATCTCTCAGTGATAAATTTCTTCTTCTTCAACATTTCTCTATGCCCATCATAAGGTCGGAGTTATTAATCATTGACTTGATATCCATTGCACATTTTCGCATTTGTTGTTAGTTCCTTCATATTAAACGGTGTCTTTCCATTTCATTCTCTAATTTCCATTATTTGCTGTAGCCATCCTTTCCCATACCTTCCCTGTCTCCACCTCCATGTACTCCTCGCCTTCATAACCATGACGCTGAAGTTAGCAGAACATTCGAAGCTAGACATTCGGGAAAAGAGAGACGATCAATGTCATTACTATTTTCGTAATATAATGCCGTAAAACCAGAAATTTAAGAACAAAATACAAATGTAGCGACCAGCAACAAATAACAAAAAGTAAGAAAGTATAAAATTGCACAATCACTTGCACAAATAACAAATCCTACAACCTAAACAAATAAATAAAATACTGCACACCGCACAGCACACGAGCTAGGTGTGCCTAAAATTTTGTAGATGTCCTCCCTAATGATCCCCAAATGCAGCTACCAAATTTCGTAGTGAAACGCGCTGTAGTTGCAAAATAGGAAATGTTTAACAAGAGAGAGAACACCAGCAAACTAAATACTATTTTGTATACACACTCCTAAAAGATCATCTAATACAACCAAAAAGAATTCGAAATGAAACGCGCCATAGTTCCTAAATGGCAAATGTTTAAGTAAATAGTAAGACATCTCTAGAGTTAAGGTGCTACACAAGACAAAGAATACTAGCAAATCTATACACACTCTTTAGTGATGATCTAGTACAACTAAAAAGACGCGTATATTAAAGAAATATGTGTGACAATACCGAAATAATTATTTCTGGCACGAATGGTTCCCAAACAAAATGCCTGAAAGAGAAAAAGTAACTTTTTCCTTTGTGTACAACTGGAAGCTATCCGGAAAATTGGAGACAAATTAGTTTATAAATTTCAGGAAATAATAAACAATAATTAAATTCATTTGTTACCGCATATGTACACTGACGACAATATCATCAATTCTTTTCTGTTGTTAATTAAAAATAGAACAATGGAACAATGGAAATTTTCGATTTGCATTTCTGCACTACCTTGCTAAATGAATTAGAGAAATTTGGCTTTATGACGTGGGCACAAAAAGTAAGAGCATGTACAGAATGTGACTCATTCCAAAATATGAACATTAACACTGGGCATTAATATTTATTATTTTCCCCAAAAAATCAAATACTGTGTTTAAACTCTTTGCACGGCTTACCATCGAAAAATATTATCGCAAGGCTTTGTGGTTTTATAGAAAAGGTATTCATAAGAAAGCATATACCAGTCCTTTGTTGGAAAGATTGGTTACTTTACTGTCCCCGAGATGTCAGAAACCAATTAACCAACGCAGGTCCTGAAACGAATTGCGGGATTCATTTGTATGTTTGGGCTTACATTATTTGTACAGAGCAAGTACATATTTTTGAGGAAAAACATGTGGCTGCAGCCGGAAAATGTATTTTTAATGAACTTATATCTGGAAAAGATAAAAATGTAACAAACACGGTAACAGTATACCACACAAATGAAAACCGTTTAATTAAAAATGTGACAGCCTAACAAATCAGAACAGGCAAATAAAAGCAACACCAGTGTTACAGTCAGTAAACACTATTGAATATTTGGCTTGCCTAAAACATATGGTTTTGTAAAGCTCTTTACACGTATTAAAAGCGTTGTTATATTTTACAATTTTGGCATCTTAATTTGTTTAAATTTCATAATTCTTCAGAATTTAATAGAAGCGTTAAATCTCAATGAATTAACCCCCTAGGATTCTGATGCGTAGAGCGTTTGTACAAACATTGACCACGTAATACGCAAACACTTCGACTATGATCTTAAAGATGTGCATTTATTTATTGCTATTTAATAAAAGAAGGGGGAAATTTTTTTGAAAAAAACAAAGTTCTAATTTTAACGAATTATGATCATGATGGAAATAACATCTTACACAATCTTAAACTCAGTTTTATTTTATGACTACCTTGATCCGTAATTAAATATCTAAAATTGCAAATCAAGATAGAGGCATTGCTGTTTAAATGTATCTAAAATTACGCTTTCTAAGAGTATTCTGTCCCATTTTGACCACGACGAATTGAACTTGAACACCTAACTCGTGTCTTGTGTCTTGTGCAGTATTTAATATTAAAGATAACTTAACTAACTAATTATTTATTTAGGCATCTGCAATTCTTCAACTATGGCGCGTTTCACGGCGCATTCTTTCTATTTGTGTTAGGTGATCTTTAAAGGATGTGTGTGCAAAATGTTATATAGTTTGCTCATGTTCTCTGGCTTGTGTAGCACCTTAACCCTCGAGATGACTGATCATTTATTTAAACATTTACCATTTAGCAATTACGGCGCGTTTCATTTCAAATTCTTTTTGAGTGTATTAGATCATCTTTAGAGAGTGTGTGTAGAAAAGTTTATTTAATTTGCTCGTGTTCTCTAGCTTGTGCAGTATTTTACGTTAGAAAGGATGTAACATATATTCATTTAAACATTTCCTATTTTGCAACTACGGCGCGTTTCACTACGGAACTTGGTAGCTGCATGTGGGGATCATTAGAGAATACACCTAAAATGTTTACACCTAGCTCGTGTGCTGTGCTGTGTGCAGTGTTTTATTTCTTTGTTTGTTTATATCGTAGAGTTTGTTATTTGTGAAAGTTATTGTGCAATTTTATACTTCATTCTTGTTATTTGTTACTGATCGCTGCATGTTTACTATTCTATTCTCATTCTCATTCTATTCTCTTCCATTCTATCTATGTCGCCGGTCAACTCAATAGTCGTTTTTGTATGATGCCTGTTGTTCCTTGTTGTTGCAGCGTTTCTCTTTTTTCTCATTCCTCTTCTTATCAAGTCTAGTTTTGTCTGCTGTTCTGACCAAATATTTCGGCAACATTCAGTATAATATCGTGTTTAGATTGCTTAACCGACATTTAACTAGCATAGCTCAGTATCAGCAAATTTATTGCTTTATGTACCAGTGGCTCAAGGTTTAAAAATTTGTAATGCAGATACTCGAATGATGAAGCTTGGCTTTGTTTTTGACGATATCGACGTTTATCTTCATTTTCTCGATCTCCTCAGTCTCGTTGTTTTTTCACCTTACTGTTCGTTTCCTCCGTCAGTCTATATCATTTGTGGAGAGTAGTGCTTGTATATCAAGAGCGACCATTTTTTCCGAATCGTATAGGTGTTTGTAAACTTTTAATTCTTTGCCCAGCATTCTTTACTATTTTGTCCATCACCTCTTAGAAGAGATAGTAGAAGCTTGTGATAATACTGAGATGATGGAATTAACATGTTGTGACCTCACAAAGGCTTTCGACACAGTACACCATCCCATACTGTTAAGGAAGCTCGAATATTATGGCATTAGAGGAACGCTATTAAAGCTTCTGACCTCATATTTAACTGGCAGAAATCAGGTCGTATATTGGCAGGGATCTACTTCTGAGAGCAAATCTATTACACAAGGCGTCGCACAAGGCTCAGTGTTAGGGCCCATACTTTTTATCACCTACATAAACGATTTAATGCACAACATATCAGCGGACGGAGGATGCCTGTACGCAGACGAGACTTTGTTTTTGATGCGGGGTGCAAATGACGTGCTGGTGAGGGAGGCAACGCAAAGGTCGATGGACAGGGCTGTGGAATGGTTTAACAGCAACAAACTTAAAATAAATGAAAGCAAGACACAGTCTATCGTGATACCATCCAAATCATCAGAAACAAACAGCATGAAGTTTTTGGTACTCACGGTAGATAGCAAACTCAATTGGAAAAAGCAGATTGAAGACAAGTCAGGGAAATTATCACGAGCTGTATTCGCAATAAGAACTCTTAAAAATGCTCCTCTCACGAGATAGCCAAGACTGCTTATTACGCTTTATTTCACAGTGTCGCCACATATGGGATTATTTTCTGGGGGTCTGCTAGTGCTGCGGAAAATATTTTTAAACTTCAAAACAAAGCTCTTCGCGCATTGTGCAACTTAAAACCAAGGAACAGCTGTAGGGAATATTTCAAAAGTAAAAGTGTACCCACCATCCCATCTCAATACATACTTACTTGTATTACGTATGTTATTGACAATAAATACAAGTATCTGCAATGCGCGGATCATCATAACTATAACACCCGCAATAAGAACTCACTGGAAATACCCTATCATAGGCTGGACAGAACCCAGAAATACGTAGACTATTGGGGCACGAAGTTCTACAACAAACTACCAAGCCCATTAAAAGAAGACGTACACTGCATCGCCAAGATAAAAGAATCTTACTTTGTGGGGCCTTCTATTCACCAGATGAATTTTTTTATATAATTTCTCAACTTGAGTGATCTTTTATTTTATGTACATATATTGTGTGCATATATATATATATATGTACATGCACGTATTTTATTTTTATCTTATTTATATTTGTATGTTTAATGTTTGTTTGTCTATTACGCATTTCGTATTAGTCTGTTTTTGTTTGTTTTCTTCTTTTTTTTGTATATATAAATATTTTGTTTTCTTTTTAAAAATATTGTAATTGACAACTCTGTATAACTTATTATACTGAGGAATGAATAAATATCAAATATCAAATAAATATTAGGGGAGTTGAGATTATCATCCCGTTTGATGCCTTTTTACGTGAAAGATCTTATTTCTCATTAATAAATTTCTAGATGAGAAAAAGTACGGCTTCAAGATGCAGGTTACCATCTCACCATAGGCAGTCAGACCTTATCAGCATATCCCACTGAAATTTGTTCCCAATAACACAAAATTTAACATTATTTCAAATTAAGTAATACGTATATCCGTATAAATTGGGTGCTCTTCATAACATATACACGTTAAAACTTACTGTGAAAGAAATAAAACTGGGAAATTATGATACTCATTGCATATACACATTTTTAATAGATACGAAATATATAAATCGGAAATGCACATCAAACCAAGAATACGCGGTACGACTTCAAAAGCTTTAATCGGTTAAAGGTTAATCGAAATTCCCGCTGAAGTGGCTTGAATTATCTACGTTAATATTAATAATAATTAAAATGTAAGACACTTCTCCATTGTACTACTAATTTCCGATACTCGAACACGACAGAGCTCTTAAAAAGTTGCTTCGCTGCATTCAATTCCAAGTACTCTCCACCTACCACTTAGTTTCATTTTTTGTTGCTCTCGACCAATTTACATGAGAAATATTTTGAAGTCGTGAGATTTACGTTTCGTATCTTCTGATATTAACACTCCTTAGCGGTTACTTAGAATCTCAAATAGGTATTGTTAGTTCCGAGTGGCATTCTTTCGAAGAATTTGTCCTGGTTTCAACGGGATTTTTATCTCGATTAGATCGGTTTGTGGAATTATTTTAGTATTTCTAAATGATTTTATTCGTCTTAGATGTAATATTCGTTAGATATATGTGTCCTAAAGGTCAATATATCTCGCATCGCTTTTATTGTCAGATTCCCGCCTCATCTCTTTCGACACGCCATTATTTATTTTCTGCTATGACTGTCCGTCACAACTTCGCAATCAATAAGCCACCCTGGCTTATTTAGCTTCAGCGCTTTCTGTCAACTTTACCCACCTATTCAGTTCGTCGGAATATATAAGGATTTTCCTAAGTAATATAGAAAATCCGGAAAATTTTTTCCACCCGAAAAAACTTCATTTTTTTACGCTTAATTCGTCAAACACGAACAACAAAGCAACAAAGGACGGGGACAAAGCCTATTACAACAACTTCCTTTCTTTTTGCTTCCTTACAATATCATATTATACCTATCTGCACCAAGCAACGTTAGCGTGTAACGGAAACATATTCTACGGCATAAAATGTGCTTTTGTTGGTTTCGCCGGAACGGTAATGGATCTCTCGTTTACTGTTTGCTGGAATAGAGATTCAATAATTCACTTATTTAAACAGAGCTCCGGATTATAACTATGCTGTTTGTCAAGTTTATTGCGTACAAGTATGTGAATGGATTCAGGATATTAAGATAAATAGCCAATTGCGAACGACCGTGCAGTTTGGATATAGTTTCCTCGCGTATGCATTTGGTGTGTATGTGTGTAGTATTGTTTATAGTTATAATCTGTTAAAACAACAAATAATGAGATATGTTGTGTTTTCGTGTCGAAATCGTATAATCGTGTCGCTTTGGGCGGTCTTAAAATGCACAGAATAAAGCCATAATTTCAATAACAAGGAAATAGAGGAGACGTATTTTATGGAAACGATCTTAGGAAATTGATGATGTTAGTGTTAGATAGATATTTTCTCGATTCTTAATTTCAGAACGTTATTATCATAACAAACATTATCTGCTGGTATTAAACAAATTCATAGCCGTCGTTTCGAAGTACATATTTATAATATAGTTTAAATGGAAGATAACGAAATAGTGCGTACACCAAGACATTACTACTACATTACCAATAGAATTGGAGCGTTGATCATAAGTCAGTGTGAAATAAAAGAATATAATGCAATCTTATTAAAATGAGTATTCTAAGGTCTATAGCTTTTGTGTTGACCGTTTCAATTGAGGGAACAGGAAGATAAGGAGGATTGGCTATGCTTCCTAAGTCCTTTCTTCTTTTGTTAACTGGGAATAACTCAATTTGCTCAGCCTTCGGTTTCTGTATTATTCTACGAAATAAAATCTTTATAAATATCAGTCCTACGTCCTAGCTATGTAGTTGTTCCATTGTTACCTTCCTCATTTTCTCCTTTTTCCTACAACCTGTAATTCACGTCTTTCTTTTATTGATGTACCAATTGATAGGGATCATCATTTAAGGAAATGTGATTCCTAACATTTATTTAAAGATTTTTCTGACCATATTTTAAATCTTCCAATATTTATCTTTCAATCTTGCTTACGACGAGCCTCAATATATGTTTTACAATTTGCACTAATGTATGTAATCAAAGAACCTTACGATATTTTGAGCATTATGAAGTTTGATAAATGTAATTGTCAGAGAAGCTCTGGTCCAATCAAAAAATCTATGCGACAATCTTAAAGCTCCAATACTAATGTCTTCGTACTATAGAGAATCTACAACACATTGTAGTATATATAGCTAGACCCAGGCTATGATGAGTGAAATAAGCACTCGACTTCACACATCGTAACCTTGTTTCTTTCTTTGTTATAATGCACTTCCAACTTCTACTAAAAAATTGTTTGTATTATCCTTCAAGACAGTTGAATGAAAAGATATCTAATTTCCAAGACGTTTTATTCAATATATGGATAATAAATTTGATGATCTTGTTCAGTATATGTAACCTTTCCTTGTGTTGCTTTGTTTATGACATATATGAACATTATGTACGAACACATATATTGACTATTAAATCCAACTCACTTCCACCCTCTTTTGTCTTTTATCTGAGACTTTTCTAAATTCTCTTCCTCTGCTTCCATTCTCCTTGCCTGAACAATCTAATCTGACTTCGCTGTAATTTTCTGCTTTTTTCAGAATGCTTGATGCCATAACTGGTCTGGTCCAGCTTTCGATTCAATTTTCCTATGGAACCGCATTTCAGTACTTTTCGGTCTTCAATTTTGTCTCTTGGGTAACAGGGACGACTTGCTTCTTAACCCCTTTTGATATTGCCTTCATGGCTGGCTATGCGATACTACACCAGCCAATAGTCTAGTGCTGTTAAAGGTCAAACAGAAGTTGGTCGGAACATTACACCGCTAAGCAAAAATTATCACTACAACTCCGTGCGTCTAGCCCCGTCGACTCTTAGGAGTATAAAAGGATAAAAAATGGAAAAATATCTCTTTTTTACTTAAAAAATTGACCTTTTAACTTGTTCCAAATCAATTGTTTTTCTGTAATGTTCCTCGTCATTTTCTTCGTCTAAGTTTCCTTTCATATTTCTTGACTTAGGCTCTTCGTTATAGATGCTGGGACTGTTGAAATTGTATTTCATGTTCCCTAATAATACAATCTATATAGCATAGCACAAATACGTCCATTTTATCCATTACTTAGTATCCAAAGGTAGAAAATTTTACCTTTGTACAACATTTTTAATGCTTTGTCGAATAAGATATTGACGAACGTGGGATTTGTAATGCACCCCCGAGTCAGATTTTTCTTCTTGGTAGGGTATTCGATACTTCATTCCTCACTCAAACATAATTTTCCAGATTGCATAGAAGCACCTAATACAGTGAATTAAGCCCCTTTTGAAATCGTTCCTCTTAGCACCTTCCGTACATCTTTTGTAATTCCTTTGAAGGCGTGTCTCATACCTTAGCAGTACATGCATTCCTCTTCCTGGTCTTATAACTTTTTCACTTGGTTACCTTGTAATAAAGATCTGGTCCCTCAGCCCCTAACATTTCCTTCTAAAACTCCACTGTGTGTCACTTAAAGTGTGGTGTACCTCTTTTGCGTATATGGTATTCCAACATTTGATTGTCTTTTAGTTACGTTTTCTTCTTACAGTTGTTAGTTAATCACCGAGTAATTAATCTGAATCAACCCAACAATTTCGAACTTACAATATTTATGATTTACTTATTTTCAGTTCGTATCTGCATGCTTTCCAGTGAAAAAAGCATGATGTAGTATGCAACTTCGGTTATCCTACGTTATCTTTCGAGATAATGGAGACATTCAATTAATCTCTGGTTACCATTTAGTATCACACTATTCTAAGCATTGTTTTACAAACTATTTTCAAATTCCTCGAAAACTTTTGTTTACCAATCTAATAATGTCTTCTTGCCTGTTGGAACTTCTTGACTGCATTTTGTATCCACTAACCCTCCCTTAGCTACGTGTTTCATCATTTCTAAAATTACTTCATCATGCTCTAGTACCTTGCCTATTCTCATCTTCTATGTGATTTTTACATGCACTTTCTTGTTATGTATTCTAAGATAAATATTGAAGGCATATAACGAAGTAGCCCCAGACAGGAGCTTGTGACATCTTGTTTTCTCTACTTAAAACGTGACAAGAAGAATACCATATTCCATCAGCGGTGTTTCTGAAGTTAACCTTGCAGCAAGTTTACCATCTTTACTTTTAGATGAACTCTATTTATTTTTGTTAGAAACATGTTCATACTTCTCGACAATCACTTGTGTTGGTGGTGTGAATATGTACACTTCAGTTTCATTTCTGTAAAGGTTTACAGTTGACTTTTGAACATGCCGGTCGGGACTTGCTCGGAATAACATGTTCTTATGGAGCTGTTCGGTTACAGTTACAACATCGTGAATACATCCAAGACGGATGTAAAATCAATTTCCGACAGCTTCACAAAGAAAGAGTTAATGCACCTCACCAGTGCAAGAAAGGAGATGTATTGCAGACCGCACGTGGATTAGAATGATAAATAGGGGTTTTACTTACCTCTCCAGCAAGCTGAAGGGCATTTGGGGTCACAACCAAAAATCCAAAATTAGTTACAATTGTTTTTCATACTCCTTCAAATAACTGAATAATATTGTCACACCACTTTGCGTGCTTCCTAACAGGCGTCTCGATGATTGAATTGTCATTCTCAATGAGACACCCAGGAATAATGAATTGCGCTATGTAGGTGAAAAAATTACTTGTTGGCGAAGCTCAGTCCTTAGATTGAGTATATTCAAAAGCTAGCAAATAACTTTAATGAAATACTGATTTTGGTGATAGTGAAATAAACGTCTGTAGGAAATGTGCTTAAAAATATGCCTACCTACGCTCACCAATAAAGTATCTTTAAAAGGCTTTAAAGTGAACGCAATTCTCGTTATCTACAATTTGGTTTTTACATATTTCACAAAAAATTCTACCGAATTATCTATAGCATCCATGAGCGAACAAACGAACGAAAACTTGATGTGAAAAATTAGAAAGTGGGAGTAATTGAATAGAATTGCTTCCATTTAGAGAAAAATAATTTTCCTTGCCATATCAGGCTGTAGTAATATTATTAAATTGATACTATTGCAATTTTCCTTATTTTCTTTACTTACTTGTCTTCAATCAGTAGCAAAATCAGTGATATAAATTTTATTCCGTACAACTATACGCATTTGCAGTTGACAGCAAACGTCACCTATTCAATGCAGCAAGAGAACAAACCGCATACTCATTCACTGCATGAACGAATTATTATTAGACGTTTCGCTTTCGCTCAAAACGAACCCGCCGTATACAAAAATTGATTTCTTTGTGTAGACTTCGGAAACACACATTAATAATAGAGTACGCGATGCGTAAAAGAGCAAGAAAAAGAGAAATAGGAAAATTTCAATTTCTCGATGGCTTTTCCTTCTAGGCCGTCGTCTCGCGGGAGTAATATTAGAGTGACCCCTACCGTTTATAGAAAAGGTTAAAACTCAATAAAGTCCCTTTCCTTCTTTTTTCCCCATTCGGAGAACGAACACATACACAAATATAAAAAAGTCTTTATCGTGAAATTAGAACGAGAGAAACGGGTCACAATTTTTCCCTCCGCCAAGTCGTTCCTGTCAATTTTGGCAATTTAGTTTTCCCTCTTCTTCGTGAATTTCCTATTTTATTTCCGACCATTTTCGCTCCGATAATATCGCTCGATGTATTATTTGTGTTTTATACCGTTTCCTTTTGGGATGATCTTTTATTTTTGCGAAATGGAGTCCCTTACGACGGAATTAGGATTCGGAAAGACAACGTTTCTCCTTTACTTTTCCAGTCCGTGCTTATCACCTATCTTTTACCCTTGACGCATTCCTCTGAATTACTTCCTCGAGATTCTTCAGACGTCTCGTCGATAAGATTGTGAAATGCATGGATTGGAATTTTTAATGTTAGTTCGGAGAAACTCTTTGTCAACCTTTTTCCTCTGATAAACCTCCTCTTAACTGAAGTGGATTCTGGTACTATAACCCATAGATAGAAGTGAATCGTTTACGCCTTTAGCGTTAATGGTATTAATACATTTACAGGATATAAATTCAAAGGAAACATAAACGTGTCAGTTAGTTTCTTCACAAATCAAACTAAAAATAGGCAAACTGAGGATTCTATTGAATCGAAATCTTCATTATGCTTCACAGACGATGCGGACCGAACTAATTAATGTGAATAAAGCGTAGCGAATAGTAACAAGTTTGCTCGGACAAGTTTTTGTGGACGGGAAGGATTAGGTTCGGGTGGACAAAGAGATTTCGATTCATTTACTTCAGTTGATTGTGTGTAACTCTCTTGTTTGTCCAACTTGCGCAAACAGAACAGGTAATAACGAGTTTATTCTTGCGAAATTCAATATCTCCTCTCTGTATCCGTCGTCCAGGTCTTTATCTGTTTCAGGCTCCCCTTTTATATAACGCGGATTTTTCCTCGTTGATCTCGTGAACTTCATTTCATTCTGTTTCTTTCCTCCAAGGCTATCATATAAACTTTCATTTTGAGTTTGATTTTGTTAGCTCTAAAATTTCCAAGATATAAATTCATGAATGAAAGATATTTATGTACTAGATTAACACTTTTAATAGATGCCAAGTTTGGACAGAGTACTGAAATATGATATATACAATGCGATTTTCAAATGATTCGGACACTTGGTTGTCAGGCTTATTGACGAAATCATCAAGGAAAGAGAAAGCAATTAATATTGACTACACGCAAATCACGTGGAAGTAGGTTATTCAGTTGGAATGACAACTTAATTGTGAAAATAGGAATCAAGAAATTGCCATCCTGGGGAGCTATTCAGGCACCAAACCCTCATACCATTTTCTCGAATGGTTTAAGAAGGGCGCAACAGATAATATAAGTTTTTGGCTACCAGTTGATATGCAAGTCACCCACAATGATGTAGGTGACAGTCTGGCAAAGCAGAAAGCATTAACCCCTTTCGTAGGAGCCTCTCCCTTTTGTGGATTAAAAGAGTAATTTTTTGGGAAGGCGCTAGGAAAGGAGGCAGATCAAGACATCAGCATCAGGAACAATTGACTGATTTCAAAGCTGAATTGTCACTTAGAAAGGCTAAGTATAACTAGTAGGAACACAGACCCCATACCATCTACCAAAAGGTTGGGGCAGTTTATACCATATACGGAAACAAGAATGTACCGCATTCAAGATTTTTGAGGCTTTACGAACATGGACTTATATCTAAGCTTACGAAATGCTAAAAGAGGAATTCATCTCATCACAATTGTAGTAGAGAGGCACAGTACAGACTTTGAAGCCAAAATCTGATTTTGGCGATGGTGAAACTAGTATATCAGATTTTATTTTCGTGTCTCTCAGTACAAAATTTAACAAAGTCTATACTCATATTAATTTCCAAATCATTGCTAGGGCTAAAAAACTATTTGGGGAAACATGATGATCCTAGATTATGTAGCTACCGCAATGGAACAATAGGAACATTTCATTCAAGTATTTTAAAACTTTGTGGAAAATTCTAGAAAACTATGAATATGCTGTTGCTTTAAAGATCTTTGCACTAGGATCTTAGTTGGTAATGCAAGCAATGGACTTTAGGCTCGCTAGAACAGAAATCATAAACTAGTCAGAACGAAAGTGAATGGTAACAAAATAATCATAGACAGTTTGCAAACCGTTTTTCTTGAAATTCAGTTGATGTCGATTAATATGCGATTCCTAATAGAACAAATCTAGAATTAACCTTAATGAAAATAAACCCCGTAAAAACTAAACAAATTATGGGATGGGAACACTGAGACTGAGCCCATTTTTAAATTTTATTGTTAATGATGTAAAAGGTCGCACCCGAATAGTGTTTTGACTGTTTAACGAAGAAACCAATTGCCGTTTCAATAGGGTGTGTTACTTCCCCTTTCTCTTAGTACCTCATTTACTTCACTGTAGTCCAGCGATGATGTGTTGGAGGAATCAGCTCCCACTACTGCTGTACGACATTGTTGGGTCCTATTAGGGTTGAGGGTGCAGACAGTGGAACCCTAACCTCCCTTTTAAGACTATCCCACACCTGCTCAATAAGATTCAGGCTCTGGCTTTGTGCTAGCCACTAAATGCCTTGAACACCAACACCGTCGATATATTCAAAAACTGCTGGCAACGTGCGGACGAGCATTGCCATGTATTAACACGAAATGGTTGTAAATGTATAGAGCAACCGAAATCTTCCAAAATCTCCTCCAAGTACTTTGGAGCTGGGAGAACTCCTATCAATTAGCACTAGCTCCGTACCCGCATTGTAACAGATCCCGGTCCAAACCATAACCGATCCTCCACCTAAACTCATCGTTTGCACTGTGCTATTGTGCCTTCTCTCAGAATCATCGGTACACTCGGATTCTTCCATCTGGAATTCTTAAACAGATTCTCGAATCTTTTGTGAAGAGAACAAAACGTGATATTCGATGCTGAGTGAGGAGTTGTGAACCCCAGACTGGCCTTTTGGCTCTAGTTTGCCTATCGCCTAACCTTTTTCTAACTGTGCGCTCACTGTCATTCACATTCTTCCAAGCGGTTAGGACCCTCAACCGTAGTTGAAATAACCGATTTCGGGGAATAGTATTGACAATATATCAATCACGGCCTTAGCCAGATGGTCTAGTATAAGAACCAGTCCCACGATAACGTCGGGTAACATATTTAACTGTTGAAAAAGCGCGCGCTTAGAGTCAATGCCACAGAATGCTGATTCCGTCCGCTTTCTGCACAGTTCTAACCACAGTAATAGCACCCATAGGCGTTGTCAAATAATTTTACTCTAAACACACTTTTACTGATAAACAGAGTAGGAATGAAAAAGAGAACAAGGTGAACAGATACGTAAATAAAAACTGGGAAAAGTTACTTCCTAAAAAATGACATTGTTTCCAAAAACTTTGTGAGACGTTCTTCCACAAATACAACTCACTTCAAGTGGAAACTGTAAAATGATAAAAGACAATACAAAAATATTAAGCTTTAATACGGCTAAAGAATAGGGGACAGTTATTTCTGCCGGTGAGTGTATTGTGAAATAGAATTTTTTAAATTGCACTCCTATTTGAGAGTTTGAACGAATCCTTCCATCCATTCACAATCTATACATTATCTTGGTGACAGAGATTACTTGTAATACTTCCTCTAGTAATCACATTTGAGCTTTCTACAGCAAGGGTTCGTCTTTTAGCGGATTTTAAGCGCATTGGACAAGTAGTTTTGTCTCCTAGCACCAGGCTTCCGAATGAGTGGTTTGAGGATAGGATTGTCATAGAATTCTCGGTTTTGGTAGGTTTACACCAACTTTGGTGTAACATAGTTATTGTGCACATGTTTTATCTCGAACGTCAGATGCTAATTGAAAGTATAAAGAAAGAATTCCACTTGAATGTAACAAAATTTATTTAATTCTTCTTCGCAACACTTATAAGGTACAAAGCCAAGAAATGTTGATATTTTCCATTTACTCTTGTTCTGAACATTTTATCTGTTAAATATAATTCTAATATAGTGTAATGTGGCAAGAGATGAAATTCTTTAATTTCCTACAGCAAGCTACAATACCAAACTTTATCAAATTCTTAGTTAAAATCTGTAAAGGCAACTAATCTGTACCTTTTCTCTTCTTGTTTATTACGTGCAGCATACGGTGATGATATTGGATTATCGAATGTTTTTGGCAGAAACCGAACTGGTCTTTGAAAATCACATTTTGAATGAGATTAATAGGTTGCAATACTAATTTTTCCAGAAATTTCGAAAGGCCAGATAATAAACCATGAGGCTACATGAGGCCTAATTAATTCAACATTTGTTGGGATCTGGTACTCTGATGTTTTCCACAGAGACGAGCATTGAATCCTGCGTGGAATCTGTAAATCGACATATAGTCCTTGCTGGTAATTCCTTCAACAGTTTAAGAGTTTCCTTATCTAATTTGGCGCTTTCTTGTCATTTAGAAGTAAGACTGTGTTTTGATATCTTTGATACTCAAATGTTTGGTATTAATATGTCAATGCATCGTTGTTTAAACGATTTTGTGACTTTTCCTCGCCCCGTAATCTGAGATATTGATAGGAATGAAAATAATAGCTAAGTATTGAGGAAGTAGTCTGTTTTCCCTTGAATGCTTTTAGGCCATGTTGTGTTTGGTCTATCTTATTCAATTGGGATAGAAAAGTATAGATGTTATATGTATATCAAAAATGTAATCATGTATTAGCACTTTTTTGATTTTAGATGTTTCAGTTCATCAAAAACTTGGCCATATCCCTTAAATATGTAGATCTTTAAGAATTCTTCCATTCCTCATAATACCCTTAATCATATACCTCGTAATCAATGGATGGTCTAGAATCTAGAATATGAGCGGTCGACTTCTAAGGCGGATAACTCAACGAGTTCGCGTGTGACGGCAATTTGTCGTCGTTACAATACCGTCCTAATGATATTCTCTCCAATTTCGTCTAAACTACTAGTTACACACATACCTAACAATGACACACTAACAATATATAACAATGTTAACAATGAGGCAGCGAAAAGGAAAATTGCGATACGATTCTCCGCGTGCAAGTCTCCGTACTCTCGAGCTCGTCGGTTGAACTCTTGTGTCGGTCGCTTTGTTCGTCCGTTCTCTTTTTCTCTTGACGGGCCGTTAGTTACCGAAATGAAAAATCCCGATCGATATTTTCGCTCTCTAAAACCTAAAACGTGCACGTTTTCCGAACAAGCAGTCGACGGTCTGTCCTCTTCGTTCCTCTTACGCTCGGTCCTCTTTCTTTCGCTCCGCGGGTACTGTGTGTATAGGTCTAATGAACTTGGCATCGTTCACGGATTACCAACTACCTTCTTCTTCCTCCTCTTCTTCTTCTTCTTCCTCTGACTCGCCTCGGTCTCGGTTTCCATCTCATCCGAACTCTCTCGCTTTCGGTATGGACTACTCCGTTCGCCTTCGTGTCGATGGCTTTCCTTTCGACGAAGATTAAATTTCTTTATTTGTCTTTGTAATCTCCGTATTGATTTCTGTCTCTTGCTTAAATAAACAATCGATCCGCGTAAGCTCTCGTATCGAGATACACCGTGCGATATTGTTCTGGAGGGTTAATATGTTTAGGATTTTCCTTCTTTAAATTTTGTGCTATGGTTAAACATGTAACGCCTTCAACTATTCGACAATTCGTAATCACGCGCCCAATAATAGATTCATCCCAACACACCACAAAAGCCAAATTTTTGGGATGCCAAATTTACCCGTCACAACTTAGGAAGCACCCCAGTCAACCAGCAGATTTTGTTATAAGTATAGAATAGAGGATACTGATTTTAATTCTGGACATGCTCGAATTCAGCTCTTTATTCTTATGTACAAAAAATAATCAAGCTTCGAAGGCTTTAGGCACCGAACTCATAATGAATAAATAGTGTAATTTAATTACACTGGTTGGTCATTTTCGATTCAAAGAAATTTTCGCAAACACAGAGATAATATTTGCTCTTCAGTGCCCCAGGCAGCATGAGTTTTATTTTTGTGCGCCAACTATTTCATCGTTTATTCATTTCGATTTGCCGGATTTCTATTCTCATCGTTTTTTCTGTTAGAATAGTACACGGTTCTCCGGAAACACATGCATATTTCAAAGCTTGTAGTAGTACAAAGGAATAGTATTGGACGGAATATATGTATGTAATTTCAGGAGAGAATATTCGGAAATAAAACGTCAACCGTACATATCCGTGTACGTATTCCAGCTCAATTTGATTAGATTCGCTTATTGTTCCATTTAAAGTATTCGCGGATATGTAATTTGAAATCGGATTAATTTTGAGATGGATAGCGAGCACGGATATAAATTCTCTTTATTCCTATTGTTTATGTGCAACGGTCATATATTGAAATGATGCGTTTTGTAGCGTAAACGTGAAGTTAGGAAACGCTATTTTAGTCCTCGTTATAAAAACATGATCAAATAAATACTGTTTTGTATTTCCAGCAAAAAGCTTTATAGTTTTGTGAAATTACATATCGTTGACAGATATTGTTATTGAATACATGCCCTACTCAACCGATATTACAAAATACGAACGTAAGCCTATATGTTTGAAATGTGAGTTTTATGATATGCATTATTTGTTTATTGGTATTTTTATAGCATCGGAGCGACGGTAAAACCATTTCAAATTTTTATTTTAGAATTTTATAGATGGATATCTTACTTTGCATATATCTATATAGCACCAGTGCATGTTTTACATGGACGAAATTACAATCTGAGCTTAAATAAAGGAACAGAGCTCATCTGGAACGTCATTTTAGTCACAGTTATTATGGCTTATTAATTGGCAAAAACCTGGTGCAGATGAGATTTGACTTCATAGTTATAGTAGAACGCATTACCTCATCATCATCAAGTGCATTATCACTAACAGAAGGACGTAATTTGTTTGGTTCATCCGAAGACCTTTTCGCGCTTATCGGATGTACGGCGGGTGAATTGAATTGATCAGTCCTTGGATTGCATCTCTATGCTTCTCTTCATGCTGTTCTGTCGTGTAACATCGGTCCAACTTCATTCCGGTATATCCTTTCCTGCTGAGCCGCTGTTCCGACTTCTTCTGTTCATGGTTTCTTGGGGCTCCACTTGTGTTTTGTGCTGGTGGTTCTTACTTCCTATAGTCTTGTTGCTATGATTGTTTCTTTCTATTTGCAGCAGATACAACAGCTTCTTTAGTTGTCGTTCCTCTATGGTGCTTAGTATATATTTTATCAGTCTCTTGGATTGCGTCTCCATTCCGGTTTATTCTTCCCCTCTCAGCCGTTTTCGACTTCTTCTGTTCATGTTTTCTTGGGCCTCCATCTCTGTTTGTGTTGGTGGTTCTTGCTTCCTATAATCGTGTTGCTATGATTAGTTTTTTCCTATTTGCAACAGATGCCACTGAGCTGTCCTTCCTCTATGGTAATTATAGCGTTTGTTCCTGGAGTTTGTCTAAAGGTGGTAATTCTTGTTTTCTCCATTCTGATTCTTTTTCAATTTTACTTGGGAATCTATTCTTCTAGTTTTCTGTTGTGGCCCACAACACACACAACTTTGATCCTAAGGTTTCCTCTGTTTTAAATACTTCGACTTCGGCTTTGGGATTTCTTCTAATTTAAGAACCTTTCTTTAATGGATTCGAATAATCATCCCGTCGCTCCTGTTTCCTCCGTCATTTCGTCTTCTAGGGATTCGGTTTATGCTATTTTTATGTCTAAATATTTGAAATTGTTAATTCTTTCTGGATTATTATTTTCAGTTTAATAATATGTCGTCCTTCTCCTTACTTCTCCTGCTTACTACCATTGTTCCTGTCTTATTTTCTTTCATCTTCATATTCAGGGACCTCAAATGTTCGCTGTAGATTCTAATGTTATTCTTTGGAGTGTTTTCGTACTACCTCTTAAATCTTCTCGTAGCCGACGTGATATTTTTCGATATATTTTGTCGCCTTCCGTAGTTTCAAATACCTCACAAGTTTCCTGTCTAGTTCTTACATAGTTTCTCGTTCCTTCATATAAGCATTTTATTCCTTGTAGTAATTTTTGTTGTGTGCTTTCCCCATATACCTCGTTTTTGTTACTTTATGAAAAGGCTTTTTCAAGATCTACAAAACACTGTTGGACTTAATTTACTTCCCTGATTGCCTCTTTACTAATTTGTCTCGTGATAAACATTGTATCTTCTACCCTTATATTAGGACTAACATCGAACTGGATCTGTACTAGCATGTTTTCTAGGTTGTCTCTTAATCGTCTTTTTAGAACTGGAGCGTATACTTTTCCAACCGTGCTGGGAACTATATTTTAAGAAGTTTCGTGCCTAGTTCTTACATAGTTTCTCGTTTCTTCATAAAAACGTTTAATTTCTACTGGTTTTGTTCTGTCTGTCTCTCTTTAGCCTTCCCCATATACATACCTCCTTTTCTCAGCCTCGATCTACAAAACACAGTTGGACTGCATCACCTTCTCTCATGGCTTTTCTACTAATTCATCTCATGATCAACATGGCATCTAGAACCTTGTACCCCATTATTAGGTCTAAAGCCAAACTGAGCTCTTCTAAGTTGTTTCCTAGTGTGGCTTGATATATCTAGAACTCCGGTATATATTTTTCCAACCACGCTCAGTACTGTAGTAGCTCTATAGCCACTTTCTATTGAATCTGCGTTTTCCTTTTGATTCCTGATTTCCGCTATATTGAAATTTTGATTATTGGACAAAACACGAAATAGATATCATACGAATGGTGCAAGGACATGACTATGCGGTAGCTTTGGCAGTATATATCAAGCCAGCTCCTGTAATTTATACTTATTGTAAGTAAGCAACGGTGTGTAGTGTTGTACTTTATCGTATATCAAAACAAATTGACGATCTGATTTACCAAAACATCACCCCGCGATTACTCATCTACCAAACCAATATCTGGACAATCTTGGGATACTAGATTCATTTGTAATGAACAATTTGAGTATGTATTTTTGTAGATTTCACAAATTTAATTCTTCGTAGTAAAGATTTGTTCCTTAAAATCCTCCGAGGATAAAACAATTACATTGTATTCTGGCGATTGCATTTTTCAAAGAATCTTTTTCTCCGTGAATTAACTATCTCGAACGAGCAGGCATTATTAAAACGCCAACTCTCGTAAAATAGAACTTTATTAGCACTAGCGAGAGGAGCACGGACACTTTTAATTGTCGACCATTTTTGACGGAAGCGAATTTTTCAGCTGCCATAATAATGCCATCTCGCCGAAGGGAGAAATCCTAAAAACGACTCCAATGTAGTTCCTTTCATTGCATTTACTGCCCCGGCACTAATTAAATGACTTTAATTTCTAAGTGCTATTTTTTATAGCGCCTCCGGTGTTTTTCCGGAACGGTATCTCCTATACTTCCTGCAGAAAGCGGCTCGCTGAATTATTATTTTTTTCTTTCATAATCCTCCTTATAGCCACTTTGCGTCCGACTAACTAACGCCTAATTAAAATTGGCAGTTCTTCTCTCTACACGCCTTTTTCACGGCGAGGTACTTATTTCATCGCGGCACAACTGCAACATTGTTGATTATGCGGCCCGCATTCATTCGCTTTAGTCTTTAGAAGAGAGGAGAGTCTCGTTTCTTTTCATGGTATTTAGTACGGAAACAAGCGCTAAATAAGAAGTGGAGAAATTATATTCGAAATGTGAGAATCGCGAAATACAAATGAGAACACGGAATAGTAGAGGAAAAAGAAATCCTAGCTGATAATGAGGTCCTCAAGTTTCTTCTTCTGGCAGCTGCGTTACCGCTATTAAGTGTTGAAGGTATTGTTCCTCTGTTAATGGTCCAACGGAAAATGTAAATTTATATTTTTGTAAATCAGGAATTCGTTCTCCTTTTGTATAAATCATATCGTCTTTCAAACACAAGATGAAACTCGAGTAAAGCTAGATGATAATTTAAGTGAAATTCTTTGATAAAGATTTCCAGAAAGCATTACAAAAAGCATGCGCTTAAAGGGGGAATTTAAAGGAGGATCTTTATCACCTTAGAAAAGATTTAACTCAACAACAATGAATAAAGCACCTACGTTTGACTGTTGTGGACTAAAAATCCTCCAAAGCCACAATTTCGGTTTCGAATTCAAATTTAGTCGCCGGAGTCCATTCAGTAATTGTACTTCAAGAAACGTCGATGCTATGCACCGGATAATTGTGGCGAACCAGTACGTCATACATCACGAAATCAATTTGACTCTAAGCATTGGCGTGAAACGTATATTACCAATTCTACATAAACGTTTAGCTGCTAAAAGGTCATGGACCTGGTGAATTTCACACCATTTGATCTAAGCTCCAATCGAAGCTCGAGTTAGATGAAAGGACATTTTTGCAGAGGAACTCTGTGCCACAATAGTCAGGTTTTTACTTCTGATGCACCGAAATATCAGGCATTTATTTTTTATCGGTAACTTTTGTATTCACCAAGAAACCCTTGTAATCGATTTAGTACGCCCATACCTCCCCATTCTCCACTCGAAACAGTTTCGAGGTTTTTTCTTTTTTTAAAAAGCGCATATATCCAACTTAAATGCCGCTCTATTTGCCCCTTTTTGCCTTTTTGAATAAAGGGTCGATTGACCCTCGTAATAAAACGTCTCCTCGGTTTACTCAAAATCACTGCCGATGTTGTTACGTTTTCTGCGATTTTCTTTCAAGACTGCAGTTTGCCGTTGTCCCCTTCATTTTATTGCTCCCGTTCTGGAAATCCCCGGAGCGGCGGAAGACGATAATGTTTACTATTACGTTTATGTAAACTGAAAAGAGCTACTCGCCGAACAAAGGAACGACTTCGACAATTAGTTGTACACGATTACTTCCGATAGCTTTAACGACTACCTGCAGGAATTGTGTAATTGTAAATTCTTATGCTTCATTGCTTTTTACGTACTTAAACTGCTTGCGAAACGGCTATGTTGTCTGTTAGTAGTAGCCTGGTGGTAGTATGAGTTTGCAAACATCTTTTATGTGTTCATTATACCCAAAAGTAAAAAAGAAAACTATATAAACAAACCCATGACTTTGTATCATATCTGTCTGCATTTGCATCTGCCCCTCTCTACTTTTCCCCATTTTCTTCCTCTAATTTCTCACAGCGCAGTCATCCGAAGTTAGTTTTATTATTTCCGAATGTAATTCATACGAGTTCGTTCCATAAACTGTTTGCCCACGTGTCTCAACTAGTACATAGACTGTGATTTTGCAAAACTCGGTAGCCTACGAGCACCCATACATCTTCATCATATCCTTCTTTATCTCCTATACTATTAATTGTCAACTCTAAAATACCGGAGCGTGGTTTTGTCAAAATCTTTCTTTCCCATGCATCCAGCGCATTTCTCTTTCTTGAACAATCCCCACAGATCCCATCCGAACATGGCCATCAGTATTGTTTTATACTAGGGCTATCCAATATACTTTGAGATACTTACCAACTATTACGTGGTAGTATCGGTAACAATGCATTTCTGGAGAGAACAATGAAAACCGTTACAAGCATCTGATGTTTATGGTTTTGACATTATTGTATATGAGCTATTATTACTTTAAAGTCGGTATAACTGCCAATACTAACCAATGCATCAAGTGGCTGCAGCAGATAGCTGCAGATAATCCATTCCGAGAAAGTGCACTTTGTTTGTACAATGAATTTAAAAAGGGCGGTGTTCCACAGGAATATGCTCTGCAAAAGTCATATTCCAGCGTGATTCCTGAAATCTTTTATAGAAAAAAATGTGGCGAAATACGTTCCTCACTCATTTGTTCTCTGGTTCTTGTCTCTGGTCGTCTTCCAAATTAACCCCATTTGTCAGTTTTTAGTTCTGAAACGACTAGATTGGAAAATTAGTATATTGGTTTTGTAGAGTATCTGTTCAGACTTCCAAAGTAAACCAAGCATGTTGAACTTTTGGTATTCCCATATAACTATCACTATCGGTGTCTTCCTTTTCTGTTGTGAAACTTCCAAAAGTAAGTAAAGTCGTCCACATTTTCAACTAGTCTTATATGATAGAGATCTACCACTAATAGGTCAATAAAACAAGGCTGGTTTGAGCGATAGTTATATTTTCATATAACTATCGCTCAAACCAGCCTTGTTTTATTGACCTATTAGTGGTAGATCTCTATCATATAAGATAAGTATAAAAAGGTCACGAAATATATATATATATACATTTAATTTTCAACTAGTGAAGTGTTTATAGTGAATAACATTATTGCTTCAATTCGTTCTCATGGACTTGGGTTTAATGATATTTATATTTAAAACGATTTAATAGCGTCGCGTCGGTTGAGAAAGTCAGTGATAGTTCAACAACATCTTCCAAATTTGGTTGCAGCTTATTCCTATCTTTTTACGACGTACCTACTCGTCAGGAGAACCACACGTAGACTCATACTGATGAATCTACGAAAAATAGAGAAACAGAAAACCACGAAGGAAACTGTAGTAAAAACAGTTAAGCTCGGCAGTGTATTATGTTGAAAAATGCCGGCAAGTAGGAATCTGAACAGATGCTTGCCAGTTTTTCAAGTTGTGAATATTAGGGATGCAATCCTGCACGAGGGAACCACCACGGTATAACAAGCAAGATTTCTACACCAGTAAAACATCGGAGTATTGGAGAAAGCGTCTCACACGAAGAGTTCGGCAATGTGTGGTTCTTAGTTGTCTTATAATTTGAAAAAGAACCTGCAGGAACGCAAAAATTTTTAGAAGGCCAACTTGTTCTCTAAGATGTTCCACAGAATTGCTGGCTGGGTTTGGATTATAAAAGTGCATTGGTTTTAAAAGATTCTATTTTTTATCCTGCTTAGTTTCTATTCTTTCTTACAATTTTATCCCTTAACTTTCTACAAGATCCCTAAGAAGTTTTTGACAATAGAAGCTGTACTAATACCCAGCATTGATTATCTTCAAGATATTTTGGAATACATGTATACTCAAATAGTTGCAAGTGACCATCCCTAAAATACAGATACTTCTACTTTTAATGGCTAATTCTAAATTCTGCCAATTTTATAGACGAAAATGCTACGCATTGAAATCCTCGTAATAATGATGGTAATCCCCATATTGCAACCTGCCAAGTCAACAGTTCTGTTTATGTAGGCGGAGCCTACATTTGATCCGAACAAGTCCAAAAAGGTTTACAATTGGTAACTTTTAGTTTTTGATAAGGACACATCAATCCTAATTTACGTAAGCTGATGTTTTAAGATTAACAAATTCGTTCCTTTTACAATTGAAGTTTCTGATTTGACATATGTATGTATAAGGGATAATAAGGCAGCCCTAACGATATACTTATTTTTGCATTCCTCGAAAGCTACGTACGTGCAACTGCATTATAGATAACTTTTTATTTCCTTTCGTGCACCGTACATAGTAGTACCCGTAGTTACTTCGTTTGAACATACTAGACATGAAAGCTGAAAGCAGCAGATACCAACTCGCGAGTCTTCTGCAAAACGACTAGTCGATTCCAAAATTTCCATCGCATATAAAAACGCAAAGCCGGAATATATCCAAGAGAAACTCAACTCAGCTGACGTCGCTGAATCTCTCGAGATTTCTCGTATATTTTTCTGCGCTTTTCTAGGATTGTCGTAGATGATGTGGTGATACGCAGTGACTAATGGGATACGTTGTATGGAAATCTTAGGTACGTAGTTGAATAAAAATCCTAACTGGGGATCGTTAGTTTTGACATTATTTTGCCAAATATTTATAGAGATAATTGATCGTGATTGCACAAATGTGTGCAATGTGTAAGTTAGTTTTCCCACCTGTGTATTTAGATCATACATAGGAATTAGCCAGTCATAAATCACGAACCAATTATGCAGTTACCTCGAGTATACGCTTTGTACACGTTTCATATCGGTTACTACCGGATTGCAACGCAAGGAAACGCTACTTACCGTTTCAGCATATGCCCCCTGAAGTTATTACAAATTAACAATCTTAGGTATCACGTACTCAATGTCTGGAGGCCATTCTAATTCCACCTGTTCCGTGTACGACTGTTAACTATTAATATATTCGGAGCCGTTTTATATGGCGAGGGCAATACGGCCCGAAGGTATCCGGCAACGCGGAACGTGGTAGGGGTAATAACGTCTAATCTCTCGGGCCTCATTGATAATTATTATAACACGAGGGGTGGCAACCGTCCCGCTCTGCAACGAGGGTTAGTTCAAAGGGCACTCCTGGGCCTCTGGGTTACAACTTCGTCAACTACAATCACACACGTTTTAATGATTTATCACTTAAAACGTATCATTGTTATGGCAACGCGATTTGTTTTCCGACGGACCGACCCAGTTTGTGTTTATTTCGGTTTCGCATGTTTGAGTTCGGCATTAGTGTGAATAAATTAAATAGAACGTTTACCTTGCGGTTTTTACGTACTTCCCGATCAACAATTCGGTGCGGTTTAAGCTCGGGGATGTATAAATTGTTTAGTGCTTACACCTACAGCGTTGAACAGTTTAAAGCCATGCGCACCTACCACAGCATTATTATAGATTATTAAATGTAAAATTTCAGCAATATTAGAAGATTAACAGGAAATTGTATTCCTAACTACGTATCACATGATTATTAAGTCATCCGGGACACATTTTAGTTAGTAGTACGCCCAGCATCTTCAACTAAAATTGATCGGCAGCTATATTACACCAAAATCCTACCAATCATCATTCTGAATTGAAATATGAATGGATATAAGTATACATATGTAGATGGCACCAACTTTTCTATTCCATAACCCTAAGTACTGAAGTTTGCACATACCCGATCGATGTATTTCAGAAAGATAAAACTCTTGACACATAAAGTGATCTACAAAACTAAACAATAGTTTGAGGGCCCTGGGACGGTCCCAAACGATTTGATAACTTAGCAACAATTTCGGTTTTCCATAGTTTCCTCGCAGTATGAAGGCGTATATTGTTATGTTGAAGACGAACTGCTCGCAGCCTTGCCACACCGATTCCCTAGACAAGTGCAAATACATTTGGTTTTTCTCAGCAGAGAGCACGAATGAAAGAAAGTATGAATTATGCCCAGTTAAGGTATCGTTAACCAATTTTCACAAGTCGCGCTTCCTTTCCTTTTTTCTTTGCGCTGAGGATGACCACTTTGTGGTCCAAATACGTACGTACGAGGAGGGTTAGATGGAAGAGTGACCTTTCAATAGAAGATTATTTTACTGTGAACAATATAATAATAACACTTAGCCCAGCAAGTTTCCAATTTTTTCAAACCATCCAAAAAGTCTGGCTGAAATTCTTCAAAATATACGTTTGTCTCGGAAGTCTTTCCACCGAACCATTTTCTTTTAAATTTGGAAAGAAGAAGAAATCACTGGATGCAATTCGACTACTTTTGTTGGAGTAACAATACTTTTTCCTTAAAAAAATGCGCTCGTTTTTTTTTTTTTTTTAGTTCGACATCAAAACATGTCAGCAAATCAGCATAATATTTGCAAATTATCGTTTTTCCTTTTTGTAAATAATCAATAAAGATCTCGAGAAGCCTTGCCCTTGATCCTATTGTCCGAAAAAGAAACTGCTTTCACCTTTTTGGTGGTACGCTCCTCGGGAGGAGTCCATTTGTTTCGACTGTATTTTTGTTTCTGGATTATAATGGTCTACTCAAGTTTCACCTACTATGACATATGAACGGAAAAATTCTCGTGGATAACATTTAAAGATAGCCAAACATTCTTTTAAATTTTTAACGAGAGCGCGTATTTGATAAGCATTAAGCAAGCGCGGCACCCATCTTGCGTACAGCTCCTCCCTATTTAAACGTCCATGCAAAATATCGCATAACCCTTCGGTTGAAATATTTATTTTATTATCTTACGTACTTTCAATCGACAATCGCTAATTAAAAGGGCATGGTTTTAGTAACCGTATCTGGAGTTACAGTAAATGACGGTCCCGGACGTTCTGCATCATCGGTGGTGATATTGGCACTATTAAAGGTAGAAAACCATTTACAAGTCATTCCACGGGACGAACCACATTCAGGATAATATTTACGTAACTTTTTCGTGTTCACGCAACAACGAAAATATATGTTTAATGAGTATAAACTATAACCGATGTGTCGGATTTGTGTCTAATTTTCACAGTGGACATCAGAAACGTGGCGGTAGCCAACAACATAATTACCACAGCGAAAGTGTTGCCAACCTTTGAAAGATCACTCTTCCATCAGATTTCCTCGTATCTGGGCTTTTCAAAGAATTGCTCATCTGTTTGATTTCTAAAACATAAATATTTTTGTTTTGATCTTAATGAAAGCTTGGTTGAATGGCCACACTTCGAGTTCAAACTAACTTCAGCATGAACTTAAATAAATATAACAAATAGAAACATGAAAATTTTGTGTATAAATCGTTGAAGCTCTTTCTTTTCTTAATGAAATTTTGACTTCTAAACAATTCAAGCTGTTTGCTTTTCGGTTCCGTATAAGTGGAAGAAGTTAATAGCAATCCTGGATTTAACCACTTCCATTTAGGTCTACGATTCCTCAAGTACATAAATTTCTTTCTTGAATACACACCATGCAGCTAGTCTTTCTAAAGAGGACATAAACTGGCCAAGAAATCAACTATATACAGATTATGTATTGACCTTCGTCATTATGTTGACTGTAACGCAAATTGGCAATCTTCTTACAAATTATAGTACATGCACCGAAAGATTTAAGGCGATGATTATAGATGGTGTTTTCCAACGAACCTCAAGAATCTCCAGTAGTTTACGAATACTTATTTCAGATTTATTATTACTTCAATGTTTCACATAATGTATTTTATGACTGTTTCTTGGTTTCCTACCTTAAGTCGTTCCTTCGGAAACCTTAGAACTGGCTATTATCCTTCTTAGGACAATTTTCCTTAACTTTTTGTCGACAAATTATTCCATATGTTTCTCCATTTATTCTATCTCCCATAATAGTCGTGTACTCACGAAGCAGAACACATTTATTGCGGAAATGTGGTTGGAAATCTACCAGGAATTCTTGCACCTTTTATTATTCCCTGTATCATGACTTTTTCAAGTCCATTCAATCGATATAACATAATATTTGGTCTGTTAGATGCACTCTTAATCTTCTATTCATTATTGAGTTGTTGTGATAGTGTATTTCCTACTCGGATGATCAAAAACTTTAAAATTCGCCTTTGGCAAAAGTCTTGAAAAGAATGCTTTTGAGGTTCCAACATTGCAATGCATGGAGAGAGATTGGGAAGGCTAAACATTTGACTAATTTGCTTTTCGTGGCTAAATCTGTTTCATGGCTTTCTATAGTTTAGTTAACTCAGTTTTAACTACCAATGTGTTTTTATCTCCTCTATGCAGCCACCAGTACTGACTAGCGGAGACCAAGGATGTAGGGCGCAAGTAGTATTGACAGTCGTTAAATAAGTTTTGGATTTTGGATAAAATTGAAACATTCTCACAAACTTTATCCAAGGTTTTATAGGTGATTATAGGTGGTTTTTACCATTCCATAGAAAAGGTCCATTCTGCTTTAAACTGATATTTCAAGAACGTTGTTATTAGACTTCTGCTACACAAACACACTGTAAACTATTTCTTCTTTACATATGTATTTATGAAGATGTCTAATTTTGTATGTTCTATGTATGTTTGTATGTTCTATCTCTAAGCAAACTCTCAATTGTATACTGTCTACATCTTCTGGGCTAATTACTTAACACAAAATGACTGTTGTGTAGATTGCATGAAGTTTTGTATCTGTATTATTCATTAGTTACTTTAACAGGTTGACTGCCAGTGGTCGTATACGACAATGTATAGTATGGCCGATTACCTCGATATTTTATAAGTATCAAGACTGGTTAGGCAGATATGTCGACTCTCTTTTGCACTGGAGGAAGCTTCTCACATTATTATAAGTAAAAATTTTTAGAACACCTTCACATTCTTCAATCGTCTCTGTTTGGATCCAAAAATGGCGGTATAGGCTTTTCTTTTGTAAGACTGATAGGTTTATTTCCAATTATATGACAGGTTATTTAGGATATTTATTCACTTAATAAACTTTCCAAAATTATTGGAATTCTTTAGCACATATTTCTGTAAGCGTCAGCAGAACAATATCAAACAATATCAAAATATTTCCCTCTGTATTACACGTTGTTGTTCCGAACCTTCCGGTTTATTAAATGCATGTTTTTAAACTTTTTGGATATACACCTGCAAAAACACGCCCAATGTTTGATCTGCGAAATTGAACCTGTTTTAATTAAAATTCCACGCAATATTTCCGTATATATCCGGCGAACACGAATAACAAAAAAAGGTACGCAGGAACAACAATTCCGGTTCCTACGTCTCTATATAGAGCGTTTGTATATGTTTGAATACCTTGGAAGCAATATGAAAGCATCAGCTGAATTTCCCGCCTAAAGTTCAAAGCTTCCAGAACTGAAGCTGCGGAGAGTGCGGTGGTCGAACGAGGTGACTGCGTGTAACCAGTTAAACGGACTCTCCATTATTTTCACGTATAATTTGAATGATGACCGTCGACAACATGCATTAAAGATAATGCGACCAGTGACGACAATTACGTCCTTCATATATTTTCATTAAAAACGACTCTCGACCACGGAACTTAATTAGTTTTTCTAATCAAGCAAGGTTATTAATTAAGCAAGGAAATGGGACGTGCGATAATATTGAAGGGGGATCGCTGTGTGTTGTAGTTTTCGTTCCACCCATTTTGAGTAAGTACAAAGATTTACGAAAGTGACTGATGTTGGCATTTGTAAACTCGATGCTTGATTCAGTGCATCGAAGAATGTGAAAAACATCCAAATCGACATCTTGTACTCTAACTTCCGTTTATTTTGTGTAGACTTACTTAAAATGCTTTGTATTTCCTCCAACGTTCATCTCGAATATCTTAACGAAGCCACATTTGTGTACATCCTCGACTGAGGTCTAACAATATATTATTAAGTGGAGTACAGTCGTCACTGATTCTATGAGAAACTATGGATATCCACTTCACTTTAATCTACCTAACATTTTAAGCCACGTGACCACGAGTAGCTTGTCACGCACTGCTTTTACTTTTCTCTATTTGTTAGCTCTAATTTCTCCCAATTTTTTCTCGTCCCTATTTCATCTTTTAACATTTTTTCGCACCGCTACGGATGTTACACATGCTTCAATATCCGAGACTAATTGGCTCTTCCGAGCCTTAATTAAAACCCAACGCTGGTTTGGCGATCCGAAAACAATAACAAGGCAACGGAACTGCGAAGTCTTTTTCCCTAATATCCAACGAAATGTCGAAAGTTTAAACGAACAAAACTCTTGGAAGGAAATTCATTTCACGAAACAACGTGTTTACTCTACCAAAATCTACGATTTTCTGAACTAACACCGAAGACACGTCAAACGGAAAACGGAAATTAATTATGCATGTAGGTTCACTTTACCGTGAAAACCGATAGGCTATCGATAACGTAAGGATATCGACCGCAAGATGACTCCCAAGGCCACGAACAAAGATTAAATAAAAGCAACAATTGTAACGACAGAAATTACGGTACGCACGAAGAGAAAAAGAACTTAACACCTTTAACATTTAACTTTCCTTCTTTTAAAATGCCAGCCATTCTATCTCTTTAAACTTACTGTCGACTTAGTAATTTAGCCTGCAGTGCTTCGATTTCTTCGTTTTCCTTCTTCGATCTTCTATAGTAGCTCCTTATTTTGCATCTTGCACCACCTCATTTCATTTGCTGCTGATTTCTTTCGAACCGGTTTTATTTTTTCATCAAACTCTCTTAACTAACTAATAAATGGTGAAGAATTCATTTGTTGCCCCTTTTATAACAAGTTGGAAGGAGTCACTTACTTTTACATATGTTGTGAGTTGTAGCACTTGATCAGTGGAGACATAATCCCTTACAATGGAATCATTCTCTTCATGCTCTTGTTAGGAAAGTCTGGTGAAAATGTAATTCAACCTTATGGGCATCACTGTGGCACAGAAGGACAATAGCTTACAATCCCAAAAATCTTAAAACCCGATTATCTTGTTTCTTATTGATAAATCACTCAATCAACTGATGAATGCCAACCCTTATAGAGTCCGAATATTCAATGAATGACTAACTAAATTTGCAGTTATTTAATTTCCCCCTCTATTTTCTTGTTGCTTCTTGACTACTTCCTTCATTTCTTTGCACCTCCATATCCAAGCACTAAATTTTGAGGCAAATATGGAGATTGTGGATTTCGCTGGAAATGAAGTAAGTTAGTATTCGGGGCATATCCAAACAAAGTAGCACTGACTTCTGAACGATGTTTTTTTCTTTTGTGCCTTCTTCACTGAAGCTGAGAGCTTGTTTGCTGAAATATGTATTTGGAGGTATCAAAATCGGTGTGGTAGAGGTCAAAGTTATTTTATTAACACTAAGATAACTTGTGATTGGAAGTCTGCTGGGAGACGTCCACCACGAGTTATCTCGTTTTTGCAGAACTGCTTTGGGATGCCCACCACGAGTTAGTACGTTGGAATTGCGGGGAAATTTTGTGAGCTGGACATCCGTTAAATGTTTATTAGCAGCAAGAATTACAGAAGGATTTTATTTATTTTTCACACAAAACCTTAAGAGTATAAAGAATGAAACTGCACAATATTATAAGCGCAAATTTCGATTATCTCTAAACCAAATTTTTCACAAGAGCCTTGGCAGTCTACGTGCTATGGGATTTACAGACAATCGAAGAAATATAAACGATGATACTCTAAGTTTACAATAAAATGGACACAAACGAAACCAGCACATATCTGAAGTTTGTGCTAAGTATTTTGAACTAATTTGAGTTCATCCTAAATCGCAAACGTTCCTACTGTTCTTATATTGATTGATACCTACGTTTATATCCTATATCCACAAAACTATGCGAGCTAATGCCTCTAACATATGTTCAAAATACTTATCTCATGTTGTTGTCATAGGACACTCATGGAACGAAACGGTTTGTAAGTCTCCGCGTCACTTTCATAAATTAACGTAATAAATTTGAATTCATCGGATCCTGTAGTGTAATGGTTTTCATTAAAGCTGCACGCTTTGCAAGTTGCCTTCTTAAAGTTGATATGTTGACCTGCAAACATGGACATCTAGTACAAACTCTACAGAATTAATTTTGTAGGATGCGGAAACACAGTTTAGTGTGAGTTTTGTTAATCATTGCAAGCTAAAATTTTAAATTCACGACAGCCTAAAATCGCGAGAAATCAGAAATTCGGGTATTACTTGTTTCTACTGTACACGTCATCATTCCGTCTCTGATGCTAGCTAGAAAGCAGATATCTGCATCCAGCGCTGAAATATTAATGATTGATTAAGTCCGTTTAGACGGGTAAGCTTGTAATCCGAGCTTCCCAGCTAGTCCACATGCCAAAAGGGCTTAATCTTCAATTATGGGGACCGCCGATGTTCACGCACCGACCAGTCTCCCGCACGTATTGTTTCAAAATTTATAACGGAAAAAGGAAGGTAAATCCGAAGATTATGGACTTGCCGGGAAAATATCGAACCGTTGAAGCGCAGAAGAGGCGGCCGTCGACGGGCGATTCCAATGTTTGAAGCTGCATCAGGCGCAAGTACGGGATGCAGTTGATTAGTTTATGAACTTTACCTTTTCATTTCATGTACTGTAGTATTTTAATCACTCTTCTATCTCTTCGTGAATTATGATTATGATTATATAATGTGTACGGAAGAAAAGTTGCTGCAAGTCTGTGAAGTTTACACAGCAAAATAGAAACAAATGCTTCAAAATGACATATTTATTTTAACATTTTTTGACCATGTTTGACCATAAAATAGTTTTGTTGGACCACCCTTCATTATCGATGATAAAATATCCCTCGCGTGTAGCATATCGTTTGACCACGTTTGACCACTGCTTAGAATCTTTATTATAATCAATATAAATAATTTATTAATAAAAATTATTGGATATTGGATTAATGGATATTTTCAGATTGGTAATCAAAACCGGTTAGATCATCATTTGACCATGTTTGATCACCTCATGAACTTTATCCTGATGTATAAAAAGCATGTATTTCTATCACTTGTTCCACCAAGTAGATATTTGAAGCCCGAAGGTTGATAATGTACAGAAAATCGTTTGACCACGGTCGACCATCGCTTGAAATTTCATTAGAGTATAAAAAAATTATTAATATACCAAAATTATTTAAGTCATCACAGTATTTGTTTGATTAACAAATAATAATGTTACACTTAATAAAAAATTTACATGGTCATCAAACATAATCGAACGATTTCCCGTGCAATAGTGACCGCTTATTCAAAAATGTTCATTTGTCTGAATGATTTTTATGAAAAATAGTTTGTGTTACGCTTGAAAAAGTTTCAAACGTATTCAAACAATTTTCTGTGCATTATCGACCTTTGGACCTAAAATATCTACTTGGTTGAACAATTGTTAGGAATACATGATTTTTAAACATCAAGATAAAAATTCATGAGGTGCTCAAACATGGTCAAACCTTGTTTCGCTTAGTATCGAAGAAATACCTTTGGTAAATAATTTTGGTATATCAATAATTTCCGTTATGGCTGAAATGAAATTTCAAACGATGGTTAAACGTGGTCAAACGGTTTTGACCTTAAATCCTTGAATATCTACATTGAATAACCTTTTTCAGTAAATAAGTCATTTCTGTTACTCTTAACTAAAAATTCATGATGTGGTCAAACATGGTCAAATAATTATCTAAACGGTTTTGACTACCAGCCTGAAGATATCCATTTTACCAAAAATTTTTTATGAATAATTAATATTTATCAAAATTCTAATCAATGGTCATTTGGTTATTATCGATTATTGAACTTTTTTCTCGATAATGAAAGGTGGTCGAACAAAACTATATTGTGGTCAAACATGGTCAAAAAATTGTCAAACAAACATGTGATTTCCAAAGATTATTTTCTATTTTGCGGTGCCAATTTCACAGACCTAGCTGATTAACCAAATTTAAAGTCAGCTGTTGAAGAAATGATATAATGGTAATGAGTTAACAGCTTAATCAGAATATGCTTTGTAGTCAATAAACCAAAACATCGAAAGAAAAATCATAAGAAATATCACCATGAAGGATCAGCAAATTTTCAACTCGATAGAAATCCCTCCATCACGGCCCGCTCCCCATTTACAAATTGCTCGACGACATAAACCCTTCCTTATAGAATTTTCTATCTTCACTTTATAAATTTCACCCGACTGCAGGTTACGTAGTAATACTGAATACACACCGTACAATAACATAATGGTTCGGTAATAATACGTTTCCCGACGCCCAACGCAAGGATCGTTCACGGCACGTTCATAGTCGAATTAACGTCTGCCGGGGATGGCTTACCGATTCCTGCGACTCGCTTTAATAACTTCATTTCGGAAGTCTTCCGTGGAATTGTTTTAATTCCTCCCAGTACGGCAGTTAAAACCGAAATATGTAACGCCGACGAAACGAGCGAACAAGGAAAAAAAGAAGTCGGAAAATCTAATTACTGCAACAACTTTTTGGACCATTTAACCCCTGGGAACCTCGCACCCCTTTTTCTGCGGTTCGTTTGCTATAATATTCGTTCGAAAAAATATCAGCGTGAATATTACATTGAATAATTAGTGGTGTTGTAAACGTATTAAAAGTCTATAGGAAAACACAAGTTTATGCGTTTAATTATCTTTTTTATAATAAAAAAAATTACAATCAGGATGTGGTTTGTAGATAATAAAAACTCTAAATATTCCTCGATTATTTTAACTTCGCTTATTAGTTTATTACGATACATCATATCATTTGCGATGGCAATAGGAGCCAGTCAATTCGAATGAAAATATATCATCGCGGTGAGTTGTGTTCTATAAATACTTTCAGCAAAATGAATACTAGGTAAACAATTTGAAAACACTTCTAGAATATTGTAATATTGTAAAATAATAATGCACGAATTGGAAACGAAGCAATTTCGTATTTTACTGCATGATATGCATACATGTCACCTGTCGGCCGCTTACAGTTGACAAGGTTTTGCAATAAACAAGTGCACACCGAAAGGGAATCAACGCAAAACAGAGGAAAAAAGTTCAATCAACGTGCACCTACCTATGTGTGTATGTATTTACTAATTCCATTTCTCTTTGCTGCAGTCCGACGTAGATGAATGCCTGTATATATGTAATAGGAGGTGCGAAATGCGCTCGATGTTTAATAAATGGTAGATAAATGGAAATGTCAAAATCTGCCGTAGTAGGAGTTTTAGTTGGATTTAGCGTTAGGTTCATAGTGCCGAAATGTTTTATGGGGTTTATGTCTCGAATAAAGTAGTTAATCACATAAGCTCGTAAGCTTTTATAACGAGCATATGATAGAAACTTTTTCGGATTCCGCCACATATTACTGGTTGGTGTTGACGTTTTGCTGTTTATACTGCTGGATTCTTCATGAATGCCGTAATTAACTATGGTAGAAACTTCTCCCCAAGTTTGTTGCATGTCTCTAGTAGTTAGGAATAATCGTACTCACTTACTTACTTAATCCTCAGGCCTTTTCTACCTCTTTTTCTGGGTTGTAAGGGAGTGGAGTTCTGTATATTGTCTTCTTACATACTTCCCTCCGTCTCCTCCTATCTAGTATGGCTTGTTTGGCTTCCTCCCACGGTACTCCCCTTTTACCCAATTCACCTCTCACGTTCTCTAGCCACATTCGTCTGGGCCCTCCTCTCGGTCTCTTCTTGTTCGTCCTGGCTTCAAATACCTGTTAGACTACTCTTCGTTCCGGCATCCTTTTAACATGTTCATACCATCTTAGCTATGCTTCTTCAATATTTTCCTCCATTGATCTCAGTTTCAGACTATATCTGAGTGTTACGTTTTTAATCCTGTCCTGTCTTGTTTTATTAACCATTTTTCTCACAAATCTCGTTTCTGTAGTTGTTATTTTTCTTTTCCGTTTCTCAGTCGTCGTCCATGCTTCCCCACCGGATAAAAGTATTAGCATAGCTACTTTCTTAAACACTTGTACTCTAACATCAACGTATTATTATGAAGTTTATAACCAATGAAAGGATTAACTTCTCGGAGTTTTTAACTCGTTTGAAAAGAAAGGTTGGAGACGCCACAGCGTCCCAGAACCGGATATTTAGTTGGGCCAGACAATTTGAAGGCGACCAAGAAAGTATAGTAATCGAGAGTCATGATCTACGCCCTAAGTCAATGCGCTCAGATGACAACATCCGTGCCATTCGAGGGCTTGTCAAAGCAGAACACCGTCTCAGTGTTGCAAAAATCACATCAGAAGAGAGTATCAGCATTGGGAATTTTCATGCCATCAATAAACATCTTCGCCAAAAATTTGTGGTCGATGTGTTGTTGTTGAGGTGTCGAGGTTGTTAACTGAAAAGCAGCATGTTTTGAGGCGCATCATCACATGTTATGAGACACAAGTTCACCAATACACTCCGGAATCAAATGTGGTGAGTAAGGTGTCTTGAGGAGGAGTTTTACTCATTGATTTTCTTCACGAGCGAGGTACGGTGAATGTGACTTATTATTACCAGTTATTAGAGTCGACTAAAGGCGATGTATGCCCATACGAGAAGTCATCCTTCTCCATGACAAAACTAGGCCTCACACTCCGATTTTGACAAATTGGAGGAAATGCACTGGAAAACCCTCGATCACGCTCTTTACAGTCCAGATTTTCCCCCTGTGACTATTTTTTGTTTACACCCATTAAAGAATCGCTTGGAGGGGAACGATTGGAAAACAACCAATAACAATATTTTATTTTTATTATTTATTTCATATTAAAAGCACACTTCTTTTGAACAAGGTATGTACAAGCTTCCCAATCATCGGCGAAATTATGTAGAGCGTAAACGAGCCAATATAGAGGAAAACTGAAGGTTCCACTTGTGTAGGTATATTATTAATCAATAAATGTATAAAGAAAAATACCGTCTCTATTTGAATCACCATCGTATCTCACTTTCCAGATTTAAATTGTGGTCGCCTGAAATGGAAAAATTATTCGTGCGCCCTCCACCGTTCTTGACTGAAATTTAATCCGTCGGGACGTTTGTCCGGATAGCAGTTGTTTCCTAGGCCTGAAGTTCCCACCGCCTATTCCAAAATTAGGTACATACTGGGGACACGCCGAAAATTTCATATTGACGTGAATAGGGCTGCAGGTGGGGTTTCTCGGATCTATATAACCGTGAGTTTTCTTTAGACCCGTTATGCCTTTCGGTTGAAGCTGTGTGTGCGGGTGCGTACAGCTTTCCTACACGCTAAAAATAAGCTGTGGTGTGCAATTCTTGTCCGGTTGCATTATTTTAGCTGTCTCCAGCATCTGCTGGATGTGAAATATTCAACTCTTCAGTGTCTTCTCATTTGCATGGTAACCCTCATAAACGTTGTTTGTTATCAAACATTGATGTTTCTGAGGTTTCGCAATAAACAGTTTCTCTCGGAATATTCTAATGACAATAAGTTGTCTATTGAAGTATGGCGCATTTCACATCAACGATGGAATTAGTCAGAACAGGATCGTTTCTAAAATCCTTCTTCTTGTACTGCTTCGTATCCTTCTTAATCTCTTTTTATTCTTCTTCAACTTTTTCTTTATGGATTTATTGTTTCCAAAGTTAACTGCTGATGATCACTGTGGTGTCTATCTTCAAGAGAGTATTCGCCCATTATATCCTGTACATAGGTTTTCCATTTGATAACAGATTTTCTTCTTTTGTTGTCATGTAGTGACCAATATCAAATATTTTTCTGACTATCGTCCTACCGGCATTCTGTCTACATACCCATACAATTAATTGTGTAGCTACCTAATTTTCTTATAATGAAGTTGTGTTCACATTTTCAGTCATATCTTCTCAGTCTGATATTGTCTTCTCAAGCGCTTTTTAAGAAATAATTTCTAGTCTCTAAATTTCGCTGTTACAATAGCTATTGAAATTGTATTTTTCTTTGTGAGAGAACCAGAGCTTTCACCATAATTTCTGATTAGACTTTCCTTTAGTTCAACTTTTGTGAGGTATTTGTGATTTCATGCTGAAAATGTTGGGATGTTACAAGGGGATGGATAACGAAAGAGATAGATTGGGAGAACCAGCGGAAACCTAGTCGGCTTGATGAGGAAATGCTTCAGGTTTTTTTTCTTTTCGTCTTAATTGATGGAAACACTAATTTTTTTGAACTACAGGAAGTTGGCTAAGTACACTGTAGTGCACTTTTCAAAAGTTTCTCACAGCATAGTACAGCATTTTACAAGACAATGACTAGTGGTTTGTTGTAAGGTTTCTGCGGGTGATTGTTTTGCAGATTCTCGAAACTCGCAGTGTCCATTTTTTTTGTTTTGCCGTGGTTATAGCCTTTCGTAACGCTATCAAGTTCAAAAGAAAAACAAGAGCCAAATATTTATTGTAGTTTGCACTGAAGTTAGCAATTATTTGCGACGTAAGACGTACATAATACATTCTTAAGAGCAATATCGAACAAGGAAAAGCCCTTTTCTAGAAAATAGTAAAATAGCATGTAAACGCTACAAGTTCTTTCAATTCTGACATTAACATACTGTACTGCGCCCTCCGACTCGTATCGTATTGACAAAATTGACATTCTGGCAAATTTTACAAACAAAATATTTTGTTGTAAAAGGGATTAAAATAACAGAGTTGAATAGATGAAATCAACTTTCTGAAATGTTATTTCTACTCCGTCATATCTAAAACATAGATTCTTCTTTAGATTTTGATGTTAAGGGGGTGTGATACACGTTTGAAGTAACGAATTTTGTATTGATTTCTAGCATATTTGATATTTTAAACATTTTAGAAAGGTGGCCCTTTAGTAACTTGGATTGAATTTGGTTTTACACAAAGAAACCTGGGCAGGATATGAGAATAAATTTGATGTGTTCTACAGTATACTAAAAATTAGCTCTTTCTCTAATCCAATGAAGAATAAAGCTACCTATTTAGTTCTCACTAAACACGCCAACTAAATTGCTAAACAATACTTACTTCGAATTTTAACGTGTCAATTGTTACTGAAGTTTGACCTACAAATACCTGCATAGCTTACGTACTAAGTGGAATCATTTCATCCTGATCACCATCATCATCAGTCCTGCAGAATTAAGTACCTTTTCCATCTTCTTTTACAATTGGATTCTTTAGACCCTTTCATTAGTTCCTTACGTTTGTTGGATACCACTTACAATATTCACATTTAGTACATAAAATTCCTTACCATTTTTTTGTTAAGAACAAGCCCCATCCAAAAAAGGAAATCAGGTGTATATATATATATATATATATATATATATATTTATAAAGGGTACCTTCCCACCTCCGAAATAGATACTGAGCGTTCCTTGTCACCTCATATAGTAACGTTGTCACCTCCAAAATCGGAGGTGACAACGTTTCGCACTGTTTTCATCGAATTCAGCATGTATGTGGTGTCTAAAGCACGTATTCAAAAATTGTCCTGGAGGTGGAAACGGTCCCCTATACTCACAAAAAATAGTTTAGTTCAACTGTATACCGTTAGCGCTGGTGTCGGACGCTGTACACGTTAATAGTATGCTATCACCTCCGCATATATCAACTTACGTTTTGTATCACACACGTTTCGTGTCCGCCTCCGTGAAGTGGCAACGCTGTAGCGGATTTTATCGTGTGTATATGAGGTGGAGATATGATTTTTTTGTCTCTTAAAAATGGAAAACTAACCAATTGCGCTGCGTGAGAACAAGTTAGCAGCGCAATTTTTCGAATTTTTAAAATCGAATAGATGTGTATTAAACGAATATTGCGATAATAGAAATCATTAAAAGTATATCTTTTGAAATAAAATGTACCACTAATAACGGTACATGTAAATTACTTGGAAATTTGAAAATAAGATAATAAAAATATGTTATAACTAAATTTAACTTTGGAAGTACATCAGGTATGAATTCTAAACCTAATTGTGACGATTCTTGGATAATTTAGTTTGTTCTAATTCAATATGATGATCATATTTAATTAATAGCAAAAAGTTACTAATGTGAATTGTCTTTAGATAATACACACATAAAGAAACAATACTAGTTATTTTCCACTTACTTTATCATACCGGCTAGCTACCTGTACCTATCTAAAGATTTTATAGGAAAATTACCATTAGCATAAATTGAAAACAAGTAAGCATTTATAATATGTTTTAATTTACATAGAATAAAATACACAAAGCATGTCATATACATACATATGCTGTCAGATGGCGGTGTTCTTAAATAAAGAAAATAATCCATTCATAATTTATAAAATGGTATATTCAATAAACCAAACTGAGAAAAAGACTTAATTCATTCAAAATAAAGAAACGGCATTTTTAACAAAGAATTACAAGTGTATTTAACAGAATTTGAACAGATTCTACATTAAATTGTAGTTTATGTAGCTAACGCATGTGCAGCATATGCGAGGCTTTCCATTTTAACGGAAAGCTATGATCATTCTATCTCATAATATTAGCTTCACTTTTCATCCTTCCATGGTCGGTATATGAGTGTGGTATTAGAAGTTTGGGACACTTTTTGACGTATTCGAAACTGCTAACGTCCGAGAAGTGAGTTGTGAGAGTAGTTTATGATTTTCTAGTGTCTAGCGAGCGTACTTAGGATGACATCAAGATCTAAATTGATGTTACAAATGTGTATTAATGATTCTCGTAAGTAAATTAAAATCACTATACCGCTCGATTCATTTGAAATACAACTACTGAAAACAGTAAACTTAATCCAATTTATCTCAAACCATTTTAGAAAAGAAATTTATAATAAAATTGACCATATCCGTCCCCAGAAACAAGTAAAAGCAGCATAAAGAACACGCTGAAGGGTGTAATGAAAAAGTTGACCATTCTAATCAGTCAAAAATATTAAGGTCAGTACTACTTTATGTAATGCTTAAAGTGACCCTTTAACAGCCTACTACCTTTGCAATTATAAAATCCTTACAAAACGCAATGTTAAATCCGTTTCTTCTCATCTTTATACCTTATTTCAAAATGCATGTTGCAAAAAGACTAGTTATTTGCACATCGCACTGCACCACGCGTGTTAAGGGGGAATATACACCTAGAATTAAAAAAACGATTTTTTTGATTTTTGCGTTTCTTTGACGCTCGAGGTCTTAGGAATGTTTGGTGAAAATTCTCAAGGAAAATTCGAAGAAAATGAAGGTACACTGCCTTCTTCAGCGTAAGCGCATCACGGCCGCTTGGCGTGTCGCCGAATAAATGTAGTATTGCTCAATTTTGAATTGCGTTTCTCTCGAAACCATGTTTTCCAAATCGGTGACCAAAATAACTCGACAACTACTGTACCGATCAACTTGAAATTTTTTGTGCTTATTATATACATAATTATCTAGTCTTTGTCGTAGGATCTTTTTCTTTAGCAGCTTAGATTTTGTTTTATGGACAAAATAAGAACGAATTTTTGCCTAAAAATCGCTACTTTGAGTTCAAACGCCTGCCATTTTGTCAAATAAAGATATTTCGAAAATCCCTACGACAAAGACTAGATTATAGTCTCGACTTTAATAACCTTTTTTGGGTTTTTCATTCTGATGATTACAGATGAAATGAGGGTGGTCACCGCAAAGTACTTCTTTTTGCGGTAATTGAAAAAATCACGCATATACTCAGCTAATATTGTAAATTAAATTTTAAAAAATGATTATAATAATATAATTCTTATAGGTTTCCTAAAAAATTCACGAAAATTGCCCTTTTTCGCGCTTCCAGCTACATATTCCCCCTTAATGAGTGGCCTAAGTTGTACGTATCAAGAAAAACTACGCTCGTTTTAGCAATTTGTTATATAAATAACTGTTTAACTGTTTCCAAATTTTGCAGATTCTACAAAACACTCTGATAAGTACTTTCAACACTGATTCTGATATAATCTCTGAAACTGACTGTGATGATTCTCGTGATAAAGATTTTGATATCAGGGATTTTACCAAAATAATACAAGCATTAGTTTCGATGAAATTAATGACTTGGAGATGAGTTGTTTTGAAGATGTAGGTTTAACAGGCAATCAAGGCAGGACTTTTGAAGTTAATACCGATAATGATGAAATTTTTGAACCCCTTTCTGACCAAATTGAAGTAAGCATTTTTTTCTTAATCAGCCATACAATTTGTTTTTAACCCTTAGAGTACGGAGTGGGGGACTTTAGGTCCCCAGTATTAGTTTCTCTTTTACTATAATAATAAATATATAATCTTCGAAAATCATTTCTTTCTGTCTTTTTTCCCTTTAGGCAGTCGAGTTTTATTTCAAATACTATACAGCCTGTTTCAGAGTAAGCGCCTTATTTTTTTAGCAATATTATGGGTACTACTTTCAAAATATTTGGCAGTAATATGTTTCAGGACATTCTCTACACCATGGTAATATAAAATTTTCAATTGGATGAATTATTCCAAAATGGCCACCTTCAACTTTTTTTTTCTCAAATGGAATGCCGTATCTTTTTATTATTATTGAGACCCTAAAAACATTCTTTTTACGATAGTATTTCGTTTTTCTTAAAAATTAATTTCTTTCCCTATTAAAAAGCAAACTAATCTAGCAAATTAATCTAGTAGCGCGTTAATGTTTTACACTTGATGTTATTTAGTCCAAATATCAAGTAGCGGTAGACACAAAGGAACAATTAAACTCTATTTTGTAATAAACATCTACTTGTGAAACTCAAAATTAAAAGTTTACATCAAATAAAAATTAGGTATTTACAAAAAGTGCTCGAAATGTTTTCCTTCTTTTTCAATACATAAATTGAAACGTCGTCCAATAGAGCCAATAGATCGAAGGATAATTTCCGGAGATATTTCGTTTATCTAAGTAGGAATTCTCTTGCATATTTTCAATAGTTTTTTTCAACGATGTACATCTGAATTTTACATACGCCCAGAGAAAAAAAGTCTAACCAACTGATCTTGGACGTTTGACTACTAGATTAAAGGTTAATTGTTTCTTTTGTGCCTACCGCTACTTGATATTTGGACAAAAATAACATCGAGTGTAAACATTCATGCGCTACTAGATTAAAACATTATTTTGCTTTTTGATAGGGAAATAAATTATTTTTTAAGAAAAACGAAATACTATCGTAAAGAGAATGTTTTTAGCATCTCAATAATAAAAAATTATGGCATTCCATTTGAAAAAAAGTTGAAGGTCGCCATTTTGAAATAATACGTGCAATTGAAAATCTGATATCACCATTATGTAGAGAATGTCCTAAAACATATTCAATTATTTTGAAAGTAGTACCCATAGTGTGGCTAAAAACACTCTGAAACAGGCTGTATAAAAACTTATAAGTGGCATCTTAAATTAATTTATTTGTAAATTGAAAATTGAAATTGAAAAAAATGTAGAAACTTTTTAACAAAGGATGGAATAAAACGTGGTGGCTGCTTTCTATGTCCTAGAAATAAAGACAAAAAGTCTAAAGTGAAATGTTCTGCATGCTCTAACTTTGTTTGCAATGAACATAAAACTGAAGAAAAGAAAAACTTTTGTCTAAAACATTATGGATTCTTGTGACACTGAATAAAGAGTTTGGTGATAACGGAGGAGTTGGAGCTGAACCAATAAATTATTATATTTATTTTTTTATATTTCTTATGGTTTAAAGTAAAATTGAATTTCTTAGTTTGTGCTTCTTATTTTAATTATAATTATAAGTTTACTTTATGTCAAAACATCAAATGTTTGAAAAATGAATAGTATTTGATTTGATTATTAAAAATAAATGATGTAAATTTAATTGAATAATCGTTTTTTACTTTACTAACAATCTTTATAATATTATTACGCCAACTTATAAACAAAAGAACCCATTTTTGTGTGGGGGACCTTAGTGACCCCACTCCGTACTTTATGTCATAAACTAGACTTCGTACTCTAAGGGTTAATATCTATCTACCTACTGCACAATCTATTTTTATGACAGAGAAGAAAAGCTAGCGACAAGGCCGTAGCTAGATGTTTATTTTGTCAAGAAGATGTGCTTTCTAACAATTTTATGCGACACCTGCAGAGGCACCATGGCTCTGAAAAGGAGGTAGCAGAGATATTGAAACTTCCTATTAATAGCAAAGAGAGCGACGGGCACTTATATTGCTCCGAAAAAAACACAAATTTTGATCTCTATATATCAGGTACAATGCGGCCCTGCAGGAAATTGAAACAAGAAACCGTAGATATGTCCGATTATTATCCTTGCGCTTTTTGTAAAGGCTTGTTCCGAAAAAATATTTGAAGAGGCATGCCAAGGTTTGCATTACTAATCCAAAAAGCTTTGGACAAATACGTACTAGAACAGACCACATATCAAATTCCCATACAATTGTGGCTTGTGCCAGTGACCCCACTGATACTATATCAAAATTAAATGTAAAGGAACAGGTGTGTAGAATTTTAAAATAATTTTTGCGCCAATAAAAAGAATGGTAATTTTTTTCAGGTATTTGACAAGATGAAAGGGGATGAAATTTCATTCGTAGCTAAGAAGGATCTTCTGATAGCTCATATTGCGGAATCGTACCTGAAAAACACAAAAGAGAACGCATGGTATATGCTTGCAGTAATCGAATGAGAGAACTGTCCAGATTGCTCATTTGCTACAGAAATCTAACCAATGGCGCGGAAATTAGTTTCAAAGATTTGCTTCACCCAAAGAATTTTGACACCGTTTTATGTGCTGCTAGAAGTATTGTAGGATACAACCCAGTGAAAAAAACTTTCAAATCACCTAGCCTTGCAATGCATCTAGGTACCTCCTTAAAACTGGCTTATGCGACGAATTAACTCATCCTATTTTAAAAGAAAATATAGGATTTCAGTGTAAAACAACAGACCAGATATCCCATTGGTTGAAAAATGTGAAAACTTTAAGATATTGGTGGAGTCCCGATGGAACAGTGAGCTAGCCTCCTGGCTAACAAAGATCTTCAAGAGAAAAGGTGGAACAAACCTTTGCTTCTACCACTAGTAACTGATATTAAAATCTTCCGAGATGAATGTCTGGAAATTGCTGAAAATTGTACAAAAATATTTAACGACGGAAAAGATGACGTCCAAACCTACAAATTATTGGTAAACTGCAGTTTAGCATTGCTAATTCTTTTAACAGACGAAGAATTGGTGATGTACAGTTTTTGAAAATCGCGAACTATAAAATGGACCAACGTAGCAATTTTGTGGACTTTGAAAAAGCGTTAACAGAAACGGAGAAAATGTTAACCACCAAATACAAAACGTGTTGTGAACAGTGGAAAGGGCTCTCGAGCAGTAGTTCTTTTAATACCAGCTAATCTACAAAAACTATATCGACTTGCTGCTGAGCAACAGGGAGAAATTTATTTCACCCGAAAATAATTACATATTTGCTATTCCTGGAAGTAAAATCCCATGGGGAAAGGAGACATTGCCATTCGATCCATTGCAAGTAAAATTAATTTACAAAATACTCAAACAATAACAAGTAACAAACTGAGAAAACATATTGCAACAGTTATGCAAATATTAAATTTAACGAAAGAAGAAGGCAAACAATTTTCACAATTCATGGGACACACAGAGAAAACCCACCAAGAATTTTATGAGTACGTGCACTGATGATTCATTACAGCTTGCTCTTCTTTTGGGTTTCTGGTGTAAATGGTTTTTATTGTAGATTACCTGTGGATATATATCAAACCGCCAAGGTGTCAAAGATTTTACTTATGATTGAAAAAGGAATTCCAGTGGAACACAAAGGGAAATCGTTGGCAGATATTAATTTTGACGTAAACCTAGAATATGCTGAGGAAAACGACGGTAAGCTTCAAGATTTTTGTTATACATAAAGCACAGTATATAAACACAGTACGTGTTGATATAGATGATGATAATGGAGCAGTACCTTTCAAATCAAAACACACATGTGAATCCTGAAGAAACATTTGTGTCGGAAATCTTTTCTGATAACCCAGCTGAAAGACAAGATTATAGCAACACTTTGTGTAAAATGACTTTCAACCACATATTTTAATATGCTACCGCTAGATTCATACTTTTGCATGCATGAAGACCGTCAATACGATGAAAATGAATTTCCACAAGAAAACCCAGCCCATATTAGAAGCCGCAGGGTACCTGTTACAAAAGAACGTACTAACATAACTAATAATATTGACGATCATAATGGTGGTCATATTCTTCCTGAGACTCTTTAAGAAATAGGATGCCTATAAATAAAAAGCAAAACAACTATAATAAAAAGAGGTAAATTAAAAACGAATAAAATTAGATGCTCATTTACAAAAATTTCAGGCTGGAATGCTGAAGAAATTGCAGCTTTGCAGAGAGAATTTGCACCTTTTTTAAAAGAGAAAAACTATCCCTCAACTCAGGAAATAAAAGACTTCCTAAAGAAGACAAATATAAATCGAAGCGTGCCAGTTATAAAATCAAAACTGCAACATCTATTTAACCTTCCTATACTCACGTCAAAATATAAAACACATACTATACTATATAAGTCGGTCTCACAGACCGTATGCGTGAGTATAGGAAGGTTAAACTTACTAATAGAAATTAAATGTTAAATGTATACAATATTTGTTCCTTTAGTTCTTTTCAGTCAATTTAAATAAATTATATTTCTTAAAAATTTAAAATTATTTGCAAGAAACAAGAAACCACACATTAAAGACAAACGACAACGCCAATGTACAACGATAAAAATTACAGCAGCCTCAGCCGAAAACCGATAAACTTAGGAGTGAACTATAATCGCAAAAAAATTATCCATCTGACCAAAATCGCACTATTGAAAGAACTCATCTCCTATGACTGACATTTTTTGGTCAAAGGCTAAAACTAAAATATATAAAATATATTAATCCAGTAGGAGATTGTGGTTTAAAAATTATATTAAATATAAATTCCTTACCACACCTGATTTGAAATAATCCAAATACGTATTTGGACAACCAAGTTGTCATCCTCAATGAGAAAACAAATAAAAACCCACCCACAATACCATGGTCTCTTTGTTCAAAGAATAATCTAGCACTACAAACGTGTTTTACATTAACCAGCGCGTAATGCATTATGATTTATCGAGTTGGAGTGAATATAATATTTTTTGTTTTCCACTGAGGATGGCAGATTAGTTGTCGAAATACGTAATTAGATTATTGAAAATCTATTTTTCTTACAGTAATTACAAACATTAGAGATTTTCCTTGTTCAGTAAATTTATAATTATTATTAGAACAAAAATTACATTTTCCATAAGTTCGTGCGACATAAACAATTAAGTCATAATTTGAGTAGCGCTCAGTTATAATACTGTAAATACAAGGTAGTAACTCTCTATTATATATGTAAGTATACGAAACGACATACGTCACCTCCGAACATATGACAACGCTGGCAGAGTCGACAACGCTGCCACAGTACCTGTATATATAAAGATTTCGGAAGCTACAACGTTCTTTGCGTGATTTTTATATATGGCCATTTTCAATTCAAAATTCTTTTCCCTCTTTAGGAATTCGGATTCCAGCTGCTCCCCTCGCTCCATATATACAATTTTTTTCAGCTAACCCTACGGGAAGATGTGGAGGTCAGGTCGCCTTTTGTACATACCGGAGGCGACAACATACCGCGTATCAATATATATATATATATATATATATATGTCAACCTTGCTAACTTGCGATTTATTCATCTTTCCAGCAAATGTGATACAATAGAATTAAGAAAGCAAGAATGACCAAGTCAAAGATCAAAAGCATGCTGATTTGCTTTTTTGGTAGTCAGGGAATCGTTCACAAAGAGTTTGTGCCTCCAGGCTAAGGCGTTAATTAACACTTTTACCGAAAGGTTCTTGAAAGACTTCGAAATGCGTGTGAGACCAAACATCAAAAAGAACTGGGTGTTGCATCACGACAGCGCGCCTTGTTACACGGCAATTTTAGTTAACCATTTTTGGGCCACATTCCTGTAGCACCTCAGCCTCCTTATTCGCCCGATTTGAGTCCTCGTGGCTTTCTCCTCTTCTCTTTATTAAAACAACACTTCAAGAGACGTCTTTTTGGGGCACTGGATAACATTCAAACGGCTGTAACCGACCAGCTGAAGACTATTCTCGTATCCGAGTTTCAGCACTGCTATGAGGAGTGGAGGATCCGTCTCCAAGTCTGTATGGTTTCCTAAGGTACCTACTTTGAAAGCGACAAGGTTAAATTGTAATGTTATTGGAATAAAACTAGTGAAAAGGAAATCGGTTTCATTACTTTATTTACACACCTCGTAGATTTACCGGCCTTTTATTATTGTTATTACCCTTTTCGTATTAAACCATAGTCTTTTATAAATGTTAGATCAGACGTTTTTATTGCTAATCTGCGATAAGCACACTTAAATATGCACATATGTGCCATAGTACAGAAAGAATTATGTATTTTTATTTCACACCAGTTTGTTCTAATTTTATTTTCCCTTGGGTGGCCAGAATTAAGACTTCACATTTAAAATAAAAAGGCGGAGGAAGCGATAGCAATTACCTATTTCCTCCCGAATGAAACGCACACGTTGAATTGTTCTCATTTTGATACTTAACTGCGTAAATGATAGAATTAAGAGAGTTATTTAGGATATGGTATCTGTTTTATATAAAGCAATATCATCACGCTCCCCAACTTCGACAAATAGACCGTTCCCTTTTCAATTGGCATTCCTCTGGATGCATACGGCGCGCTGAAAAAACAAATCGATGGAAATTAATTTGACGTAAATTATTTACATGTTCGTGCCGCGTTACGTCGATTACGCCTTCTCAATCGTGATTTATTATGCGAATTATTTTTCTATAAGTTCCTTTGACGCGAGTCGTGCGCGCCCGCCCGCGTGTGTAGTACAGAAACGTTTTGTTGCCTTTGAAAATATTTGCAAACCGGGAAAGGTTATGAAATGGAAACGTGTTTCCTGCGTCGCTTTATACGAAAGCGCTGTATTAAAAACAGATCCGTCCGATTTAACGTAATCCATTTATATCACATGCTCGGTTCGACTAATACGATTTCGTTATCTGCGGGATTTGTGCGAAAAATTAAATTGGAAATTTCATTCCTTTCCTTCAATTTTTTTATCTTATCTTATACAGCATTGGTATGCATATAGCAGAAGATATATTGATAAATAAGGAACAGTATTGCGTTCATTGCAGTTTTAAAGGACAACTTTCAAAGAAATACCCAGTCCAATCGTAAGTGTTGAGTGTGTAAATTTGATCTATTAACGCTTCTGCTCAAATCTGTAGTTTATTTGTAACATCTTCAAGTGCTGGTCAATGTCGAAATGACTAAATATCAAATGAGGGCTACTGAAAGAAGAAATAACCTTCTTTCACTTCTACAATAATTCAAATAATTACAGTTCATACACAAATTTATTCCAGAGCTTCTTGTTTTCGGCCGTTTTCTTTGCTTCGTTCCAAATATTCCCTTTACTGGTCAGTATTGATTCGTTACTAGTCTTACTTGCCATATTGGTTTGACTTGTCTATCGCAACTCATTCTTTGTAGATGTCCCCACCATGCCAATTGTCTATGCTTTACGAATTCTTGGATTGATTCTATTTCGAAGTCTTCTCTAATTTTGTTGCTTCTTATTCTATCCATCAACGTGGGATCTTTTACTTTTTTGGAAATTTCATTTCCACCGCTTGTATTATGTTAGTTGTACTTGTTGAGAGAATCCAGGATTCACAACCGTAAACTAATGGGTCTGTATATTGTCTGATATACATTCATTTTAGTTTTTGGTGATATCTCTTACTTGTTGAAGAAGTTCTGGTTCAGCGAATAGAATGTCTTGTTTGCTTTTTCAATCGGTTGGTTTATTTCGACTTCTTCGGACCCATTGTTTTCAATTAATACTCCCAGATAATTAAAGTTGTTTACTTCTTCTAGTCTTGTGTCATTTATTCTGATCTTAATATTTTCTTCACGTTTTGAGAAGACTATTACTCTTGTTTTCATTAGATTTAGTTACATTTCGTATTTTTGTAGGGTATATTTCCATATCATTGGATGCTTTTCTAGTCCTTTTTCGGTCTTAGCTGTGATAGTGGTATCATGCGCAAAAGGGCATGTTGATATTTGTATGCAGTTCAGGTTCCTGTATCCTCCCTTTGTTTTTGCTTTGTATTCTTTAATGATGTTGTCCATGAATATTGTAAACAAAGGTGGCCTTAGCTTTGTCCATCCCCATTCTCAAACATGTCTGACTTCATGTTGTTAGTGCTCACATACCTATAGTTGTTTCTGTATACAGTTTTTATTGCTCTTATTAACTTTTCCGGGATTCTCCTTTCTTTTAGTATTCTCCAGATTTGAGCTCGTGGGACTCTATCGAAAGCTTTTTCAAAACCCAGGAATGGGAGATAGGCTTTCCCTTTTGATGCCCTTATCTTGTGTTCAATTTCTTTAAAAGAGAATATGTAGTCTTGGGGGTTATAGCCTTTGCTGAATCCACTTTGTGGCTCGTCTAGGGTAGAGTGAGGGGTCGTAGTCTGGCTTCATTATTTGTTCGTAGATCTTCAACGCTGAGCTCAGCAGTGTAATTCCTCTGTAATTACATTGTTTCTCCTTTTTCATGTATGGAGAGGGTAATTCCCTTTTGCCAATCGGACGGTATTGTCTCCTCATGCCATGCTTTATTGTATAGTCCCAGTAATAACATTTTCCCTGCTTCACCTAGGTATTTAATCATTTCTGATGTTATACTATCGTATCCTGGTGCTTTATCTATTTTCATCCAGGGCATCAGATGTTATCTGATCATTCTCCATTTCTAGTTCTGGATTGTGTTTCTCTTCCTCTTTATTGATTGTATTGTGTAAGCATAGCAATTGTTGAAAGTGATCTTTCCAACGTTCCATACTTTCTTTCTCTTCTGTTGCTATGGTTCCATCTTTTTCTTCATATGCTTGGGTTGAATATTTTTACCTTTTCTGGTCATTTAGGGCACTCTGTAGAATAATTTAATATTGCTTTTACTATTCTTTTCTATTGTAACTGGTAAAAGAAAAATATTTATAAACATTGAGTGACACTGCAATTTCAAGAAGATAACGATCGTAAGAACTCAATTAGAATATGTGGAAATTATTTGAACCAACAAGATGAAAGCGGATTAATAAAGAAGAAAAGTTCTCCCCCATTGAGCTAATTTGGGACGAACTAGGTCATAAGGTAAATCTATGAATCAGGTGAATGCAAATGACTTTTGGTGTGGACTAGAAGAAGCTTGGCCAGCAATACCTTCAGGATTACTAAATTCTTATATGGAAAGAATGCCAAAAGTGTCCGCTTCCGTTATTCGGGCAAAAGGCTAAAGATTAAAAAAATTGTTTTATTGCAATGACGTTTTCTAAATCTACTGTAAGCAATCGTTCCCACGATAATACATCATTAAATCATATATCTGGCATTATTATTTCCTTATATGTTGATTTTCTCACATCTTCTATCGTTCCCACATACGCGGTGAGTAGTGAATGTAGCAATCGAATGTACCAAATATTTTCTATAATCCTTGATGCCTCTTCCCTAACGGAATTAATATTGTAACGTGTGTTCAACAAGTGCTTTCAGGATTGTATTATCACAAAACACATTGCCAGCAAAAATATTACACACAACGCGGCAATATCTCCGCAAACTAATAACGCGTATTAAGGCGAGAACCATTACGAGGAAAATTCGAACATAATAATCCGATGTGATTATGGGATCATCGGATATAACAGACAGAGTTAATGAGATTTTAAACCGAGACAGAGGACGCGACGATTGTAGTGCGGTACATACCCCAACGAGAACAACGGGACCCCGGGGGAAGGGCGCACACGTAGAAGAAGAACTTTCCGAACTCTCTAACGATAAGATCATCGGCGGGGATGTAAGTAGCTAATTAGCCGACTATTCTTGTTCGGGTTGAACCGCACGCGTGTACACGTGACGTATAATCAGATTCGTAATAAATTCGAAGACGACGTCAAAACAGGGAACAGATCAGATTCTGTTGAAACAACGAGGAGGTATACGGAGCACCGAATGTTTCTATGTGTGTACGTGTGTATATGTATGTATGTATGTACACATATATCGACGTATACACGGAGGAGGACACGGTACAATATCTGGTTCTAATTAAAGTCGATGTGATACAGCGGTTTCGATGTTTCCGAAAAGCGGCGTCGGTTCAACATGATAACAAAATAGCATCGCATACACCCTCCCTCACGAAACCCCTCTTCTCCTCCCGCGTTATTATTCAGAACCGCTACTTCGGTTTGTCGCATGGTTGGTTTTAAATTAGAACATATTTAAATTCTGTTATGGTTAACAATAGATGAGATTTGGTATTTATACTTTAGCAAAAATTTCTTATTCTAAGAGGATGATTTGACTGGAAATGGTGCTCGACTGCTAGCACCTTCTTTCAGAAACAAAATTGCATTATATTCTGATTCTGACATGTTTTTTATGGTGACTGGTGAAGTGTGCTTAATTTCTGACATTTGATTTGGTAATAACAGCAGCGTGAAAAAGTGCATAAACTCGAAGTTCGTGGTGCAATCCAATAGATATTTTGAAAGATACATCTGAAATTTTGGATTATATAAAAGGAACATTTGGACGACAATGCTGCTTTTTGATATCAGCATCGATGATGATGTGCAACCAGGACTATCAAAATTAACTCTGGAAATCAATATAATTAACCATATTGTTCGAAGCTGCCGCAGAATTGACTTCGTGAACATATCGACTGAACGTGCTCATCATATTTTACACCTAGAGTTTTGCATTTCCAAGCTGTCAGCAAAATGGATGTCGCGAATCTTAGACTGTGATCAACAACCTAAAAGAATGCGAACATCAAGCGATAATTTGAAGCTGTTTAACAAAACCCCAGCTGAATTTTTGCGAAGACTTGTTAATTAATAGAACCTGGCTTCATCACTATGTTCCTGGGTTGTAATCTCAACAGTGGAGACATCATAATAGCTCCCTCCCCTCCCCTGTGAAGAGAACCAAAACCTTTCCATCAGCCGAGAAGGTAATAGCCACGATTTTTTGGGGATGCGAAAGGGGATACTTTTAATGGACTATCTTGCAAAGGACCATGGTATTAACGGGCCGTATTGTTCCAATCTACTGGACAGATTGAGGAAACCAATTTCTGAAAAACAACCTGCAATGCCTCATAAAAGACTTCTCTTTCATGAGGACAACGCACGTTCTTATACCAGTCAAGTTATTTGCAAGAATTTGAAGCGATTGAGATTGCAGGTATAAGTATATATAAGTATAAGTATAAGTAACTTCCACTTATTCCTCCAAACTTAAACTTTTCCTTGCTGGAAAGAGATTTAAGACGGATGACAAACTTAGTGCAGCAACGGAGCAGTATTTTGGGGAATCTTGAGGAGGGTCATTGCAGCCCTCCTCAATGCCACTAGAAAAATGGCATAACGGCTCTTCAGCATAGTTACTTCAATCGCGTTAAAGTTGAAGAGAATTTTTGAAAAATAATAAAAAACTTAAAACTCTTCCTCATTGTTTCACATCCCGCCAAGTCATCTTCATAGATCTGAGAAATATAAATATGATAACGTATCTTCTACGTTGGCTTGTATTTAGGTGGATAAGATTTGTTTTCATCTACTACATGAAATATAATTCTACAAGTTGTAGAGTTATTAACATCATCAAAGTTGAATTTCTTTTCCATCAAAGAACATATCAACTTTAACTCTACAAATCCAGCAATACAATTGGATGCACATTTGCAACTAGAAAAAGTAGTGGAGCTAGATGTGTTTTCCCCTCCTTCTATACACAATTTGGTTTACTGCGACTTGTATGGGGATGTTTTTGTTGATGAGCACGGCAAACGTTGCTTCTAATTTTTGGTGATCTTCCTCTGTATATTTCGCACTACTCTTTTTGAAAGTCAATTCTTTCCCATTTTCTCTGCATGTTGATTTCAAAATTTCTTCAACGTTTGCTTGCGACAAACAAACATTTGTCTAAATTCTAATAAAATTATTAGCATTGGAAACAAACCTATAATTATTCTTATTTGCACATTGGAATTTATGTTTTGTTAATATTAGTCCGCTTGGGAGTTAATATTTCTGCGTTTGTTGCTCATTCTGAAAATGAAAAATCTTTTCTTCCTTCTTTGAATTTATATCCCAATACACAATCTGCTGTTAACCTTCCTATACTCACGCATACGGTCTGTGAGACCGACTTATATAGTATAGTATACGTCTTTCATTTTGACGTGAGTATAGGAAGGTTAAAAGATTCAAGTTTAACTCTTTCTTTTGCAAGTTGAGGTGATCAGATAAGATCATGGAGTCCTTCCGAATAAATTAGTAAATAATTCAATAATTCAATGATTCAATTAATAGAATTTGAAAGAACAGTCAAATTGTGACCGTGATTTCTCCCCATTGAAACAGAAACAAGGCTCGTGTCTCTGAAGTTGATATGTCCTTCACTGGGATGGTGAAGGGATATATTCCGGTGAAGCATAAATTAACTTCAGATCCCCAAATGAAGGAAACTCGGGCCCTATTATCTGTAGCCAACAAAATTATCACAACAATAATGTTGAAAAATATCCATTTTGCCAAACAATTTGTATGAATAAATAAGGTTTATTGAACTTTATCCACATTCTAAGCAGTGGTCAAACATGGTCAAACGATTTGCTACACGCGAGAAATACCTTATCATCAATTATTGATGTTTGAATAATCAATTTTCTCGAAAACAAATTTTCTCAATAATGAACGGTGGTCAAACAAAACTATTTTGTGGTTAAGCATGGTTAAGAGATAGTCAAACAGATATGTCATTTCCAAGGATTTTTTCTATTTTGCGGTGTCAACTTCGCAAACCTAAAGACCTGACAGTAGTTACAAACATTTATTAAAGAATATTTGCGATGCACACTTCAATTTTCTTTAAATTGGCAATGTCAAGTAAGGTTGTGGAAAATTACAAACGTAGAAGAAAATCACCATGGAAAGAACGTGGAAATAAATAGGACACACCCTCGGAAAACCAAAGAAAAACTGAACTATAGGCACTATATCCGCAAGACGCAAGACTGGAACATCGAAGAATCTAGAAAATGCTAGTGTAATATGAAAGGAAGCCAGGAAGAAATGGAAAATTTAAGTAAGAATAATCGCTGAGATGGACCCTCGTGTGTCCACAAACATATTTCCCCTATCGATATAACACGAGAAGAAAGTTGTTTCGAATTTTTGGAAATGCTCATAAATATACAATCAGGACGTATTATTTGATGTAACGACATTATATTACGCCTACCGATGTCACTAAAAGCATACATACACGCATTCGTACCCATGTTTATACTACCAACATACTCTCGTATTCATAACTTCGAAAATTGTACGATGGACCGTGAAGCTTCCAGCACGGAAATATTGGCGGCGCGACCGCCAAAACGCCAAACATTTCGATAACTCAACTTCCAACAATTACCCTATCGATTGCATTTTTGTTTGTCTATCCGTTCTAAAAATATCGATAGAGCAGACGTCGACACTCGATATGCCGAACACAAATGGGAACGTATGCACGCCAACAGGAAAACAATGGTGCATTTCCGTCGAGCGAAAAAGCTTCGCCGGCCGGCAGCGGTCCATCCGTTTATATTTAAATAGTACAAACTACGCGGTATGAATTTCGACGGGCCGAACAATGCGCGAGAACATATTTTATGAACTTACAATTCAAGAGGTGAAATTCTCTGTCGAGCGTGTTCAGTTTGCGTACATACAGAACGAGAGTTTATTATGGAGTTTATTCGCTGTATTTTCACAGCGTTGGAATTTTACATATCGACGCCCTGGAATTTGAACGTTTTCGTGTATACATAGGCTTAGGCTTGTCATGGATTCATACACGTGGAACGATATACATACACTTTAACCGGTTTTATTTTCAACTGCGAATTTACCCAGCCTCCGCTGCGATGTTCAATATTTAATTCCGCGCCTCAAATATTTACTTATTCATGGATTAATGGAGCTGTGTGTTATATTTGTTGAATGAGAGTGATACTTAGAAAAGAATACCTCCCGTTCCGTATTTATTTAAGCAATTCTGTTGGGAAGATCTATTTTGACGAATTTAAATCAACTTTGAAACGTTTGAATTCTTTATTTCTAAGTGAGAGCTAACTGCATTTGATCACAACAGAAGTCTATGAGGAAGAGAGGTGTTGAAAATTATTAATCGTAAGCCTTTATTGCAAAAAATAGTGGCATATGTGTAACAATATAAATACAATGACATTGATGACCACTAAAGTTTATTTCTTTATTTCAGGTACGTACCTGTTGTGGAAGATACCGCAAGATCATGTTTTCATGTGCTACTCGACTTCAGTCTCCTTCAGGTATTCTTATGTTAAAATTTGAATTACGTTCAGTGACAGGAAGCCCCGGCCTGCAACACTGTTCGTCTAAACGTGTAATATCGGAGTGTCTCCAGCAATTACCTAATATTGTAATTAGAAGTGCAAAAGCACCGCCAGTCATTGGATTGTATTTAGGTCGAAAATTGTGTGTCGACTTGCTGTGTAACCAATTAGACAGCGTTGGACTGATTTGCCTGGTAGTCCTATCTTGTGGATCCAAGAACGAGATGCATTAGATTGAGTATGAGAACGGAATTAGCCCGAGCATTTCGCTTTTTCTCACTTTAGTGCAATTCACGTCCTTCATTAATTACCAGATACATCTGTTTTGTGACATAGTAAGTGGGGTCTGCCGTTCTCGACCTAAATACAATTCAATGACGGCAGTGGTTTGGTGCGGATAGTAATTTTAGGTAAGAATTGCCAACGATTTAGTTATTATCTATATATATATATACATATATAAACAAATGTATGTCTGTATGTGTGTGCTTTACGCATTAGTACATCATTCATTCGACTGTCATGAAACTTTCGAGAGTTGTTGAGTACACTCCCGCGAAAGTTTCTGGCATAGTGCATCTACCCTGCGAAAAAAATTCCGGAATGGGCCAAGTTCTCCAAACGTGTGAACTTGCACAATGGTTGACAAAAAAGTATTTGAAGCGCTTGATGGTACACTGCAAGATTTAAGGGGAAATTGATAGCCCTTCGGTGGAGCACCCATTTTATTGTCTGGTAATTTTCGAGAAACTCTGCCAGTTATACCACCCTCAACATCCGCTGATGAACTTAATGCATGTTTCAAATCATCATTTCTATGACCACATGTAAAGAAATTGACGTTGAAAACCAATGTGCGTGTTCAACTACTAAATGATGCAGCCGTCGAACGTTTTGCAAAACAATTGCTGGATATCGGGAATGGGAATATAGCAATCGACAGATCAAACTTTTGTAAGATGACATCAACCAAAGACAAATTGATTCAAAAGGTTTTCCCAAATATCGCGCCGAATTACAAAAATCGTCAGTGACTCAGTGCACGCGCTATATTAGCAGCTCCGAACAACGATGTCAATGCCATCAATTTCAGCATTCAAAACGGAATACCAGGCGAAGCGACAACGTATAAGTCCACCGATACTGTGATGAATCAAGACGAAATTGTCAATTTCCCAACAGAATCCTTGAATTCACTTGATTTGCCATGTACGCCATCGCACATTTTAACATTGAAAATTGGCGTGCCTATCATTCTTCTCCGAAACATCCATGCACCACGACTTTGCAACGGTACAAGACTTTCGATAAAAAAGATGATTAACAATATCATGGAAGCTACAATTTTGAATGGGAAATTCAAGGGGAAAGATGTCCTGTTGCCACGTGTTCCAATGATCTCAACAGATATACCATTGGAATTCAAACGTTTACAGTTTCCGGTGCGATTCGCTTTTGCAATGATCATCAGCAAAGCACAAGGAGCATCGCTGCAAGTGTATGGGCTAGATTTAGAGAATCCGTGCTTCTCACATGGCAAGCTGCATGTGGCCAGCTCACACGTTGGAAAACCTTTTGTATCCCCAAGCACTCGAATAAATAAATAAGACAAAGTTAAAAACGAGGATTAAAATGTATATCTTAATTGTCACGGAGGGAATCTTAATAAAACATGATTCCCTCCGTGACAATTATTGGTATACTAGCTGTTAAACCTGCCCCTGCCAGACAGGAAGAAAAAGAAAATGTAAGCTAAAATGATAAAAATTCAATTTTGCCACGCCCCTTGTTCGTCTTAATTCTCCGCCCACAGGCCCAAAATCGAAAGTCCGGCTACGTTAGGATTTGGCCTAGGCGTTTTAATATATGCGTGCCAATTTTCAGCTTTCTAGCCCATCAGTGGGCTTCAAAGAACTCTGGATAGACAAAAAAGAGGAACACACAAATAAGGAAATTATATATATATATATATATATATATATATATATATATATATATATATAGATGCAATGTAGTTCTACAGTGCAGCTATTGCACTCATTGGAGAGTTATGTAGATGTTCTACTTTTTTATTCATTTGTAATTTTGACTCTCTCAAGTATATTTTTGAAAGTAGTATTCTATTTGTAACTTGTCGTTGTTCCGATGTATCCCGTGTTCATCGGATGAAGCCACTATTTTGGTGAAATCTATTAATGTAATAAACCCTTGTACTATCTAGCTGTAGGGAATCACTTTGTTAATGGCAGAATGCTATACCGCAGTGAAGAGTCCTAATGAGGAAGAAACTAGTCTACGGTTGCAGTCTACGATTAATAGAGCACGATTCCTTCCTTGACAGTTATTGGAATATGCAATGTAGTCTTGCAGTGCACCCATTGCACTACATTCTGTGATAGTTGTCTAACAAACGGACCTCAATGATAGGTTGCTCATTGAAGAGTTATGTAGATTTTCTATTTTTGTATTCATTTATAAAAATAAAAATATAAGCAGATAAAAAATAGTGTATAATATAGAACACAGAAAGACTTGAGAAACACTAGCGAGAGAAACGACCGTTAGAATAAATGCGGGAAAAAGATATTAACGAAAATTAAGATAAAAATGGCAATTAGGGTAGTAACAATACAAACAGTACAAAAGGAACTAAAAGCGAACAAATTATTGAAACATTTCCTCTCAAAATCATGACTTATATTTTTCTGTATGTCCACCGCCAACTAAATTTTATATTACAATGGAGGTTATCAGTATTTGAGAAAAAAGAAATTCCTTTGAAACTATACGAAACACGGTATTTTTATAAGATCCGAAAGATAAAGATGTTGAATGAGCCTTCCCGCTACAAGGAGGCTTAAAATCGTGTTACCATCCCTAAGAAAATAGTTAAAAAATTACCGGGGGCTGAGAGTGGTTTTAACCCTTCTACAATTTCCTTTCGATTTCTTTGATTACTGAAAATGTACTTGCTAAATCTCATTAATTTTTTTTTCGCGCATTTTTAAACAGCCTACAAAAATGTGATTTTTGAAGTAAGCTTTGAACTCTTGTCACGGACAAACGATATATTTTGATATACATATAGGTCCCAACAACATATACATATATATGCATTTAGTATTGTGGACTTCAGTACTAAATACATAATAAACAGATCAATACCTCAATAAAGCATGTATATTGTTAGATACGTATGTAAGAACAGCGAAAACAACGATACAAAAATTAAGTCATCTTATTTAACAAGTAAACATCTTTCTTTTCTTAGTTGACTCAGCATTAACAAACTTGGAATACATGATAAGGGCGTCTAAAGGACTTCCCTCGTTCCCTTCCTGCAAAAAGAACATTGTCTAACTTCTCGATGCAATTTCGTGCTCCTGGCAAAGAAATTGGTCTAGACTCGATTTCTTCTTCGCTGTCAGAATCAAAATTTTCGTCATCTCGTAAACATTCCCTCATTTCATCAATGATATCTTCTCCAAGATTTTCCTTTTCACCGCAGCAAATTAAATCATTGTCTAAATCCATGAATTCCTCTTGATTTTGCATTCTCGCCTCTTTCAACACAATGTCGTAGTTGACATCTTTGTCCATTTTCTCGGAGTTTTCACTTAAGCTAATATTCCTCCAGCTGTCTGCGACGATGTTTATGGCTTGCAGAACTTTGACTTTACTGCTTATATCTTTAGCTGTTGAGTTTGATGCCAATAAAGTTTCTTCAATTCCTTCTAAAACGAAACTAGGTTACTACTAGGTTAGTTCTGTACTTAGTTTTCAGGTTTTTAATAATGCCCATGCCCAAGGGTTGAACCAATGATGTTGTGTTTAGTGGCAGATGTTAAAGGGTTATGTTGTTTAGGGCGTCGATGCGTGGATGAGCAGCACAATTGTCTAGAATCAGAACTATGGATTTGGATTGGCGTTGCAAATTTTTATTCTAACTTTTCAGCCAAGCTAGAAAAACTAACGACATCATCCATAGATTCGAATTACTATGATTCGACGGGCAATCTCTCGATATGCAATCCTGTAAAACAGCGAGGTCATTTGCATTTTCCAATAACAAGCAGTCTTTCTTGTTATCTCCGCCATGTTCGTACAGCATAAGAGTGTTATTCTTTCCATTGCTTTCTTCGAACCTGCTAAATTGTCTTTCTTTAAAGAAACATCAAACAAACAACCAACAAACAAACCATCAGCACTCGCTTTTTCCCCATGAGCTTTTTTAAACTTGGTCTCGTGTCTCTTTTTCAACGAGAAAAGCCACCCATCGTTCGCCTTAAAATTTTCATGCTTCTTCAGACTTCTTTGCAGACTCTTCGGCTTTGTATTTCAACATAGCCTCGGACACGCGAGTACCTGTTTTAGTAACGATGTCAAACCGTTTTCTGAGGCGCTTCGTCAACTGCAGCATCTTTTCCTTCTTGTTTACGTTTTTGCTGCACTCAACGTTCCCCTCGCACCTTCGATGCTAATTTGTTCACGCAGTTTCCTTTCATTTGCACGAATTGGCGCAATTGTAGTTTTCGGTACGTTTAAAATTTCAGACAATGTTTGAATACTCTTTTATTTAGTGTAACAGTTACACTTTTTGAACAACACTTAAGACTCTACGGGCTATTTTGAACAAACGAGCCCACACGCAATTTGTATTACATACTTGGAAGAACGCACATTAAGGAATGAGTCGACTTTTGTCCCCTCGGTTTACATTTCTCGGAGAATTATGAAGTTTCTCCAATTATTCGTTGTTTTGTCCCGATTGAACAGTTTTTTGTCTCGATAAAGCGGTGAACTTTTACTGATCTTTGACTCCACTTTATTAGAAATATCCCAATAAAGCGGTTGTCCCAATTATCCGCGGATCCAATTAAGCGGAGTCGACTGTATATAAATTGGGTCCAATCGACTTATTTTAACCTCTACAATATATCCATATGTCCCAGCAACTTTGGGACGCGCTGTATTTCATCATACGGGAAACAGATTTGAATAAAATTTACACGAGACGTTACCCCAACACCAGGCGAAGGAGAACTTCACAATTGGTTAACTATGTGTTGAACAACGAAGGGTAAGTTATTCAGACAAGTAATCAAATATTTTACCAAGATTTGCATTCCAATTTCATATTTAAAGTCAATTCAATATACATACATGACAGGAAACAGAGCAATTTCTATTTACAAATTTCCTAATTAAAGTCACGTTTCGCTCATACTTGGAGAGCAGAATATTGTTTATCACATTTCCACAAAAGTAAATTGCGTATACGTTATTCCTGTCGCGTACACATAGCTTGAGGCCTTGTCCGGCGTTCCGTTTGTCTATCTATTTATCGGGGATTATAAGTGCCGAAGGGAGCAGCTGAATGTCTATCCATTTCAGTCGAGTATTCCCCCTAACATCCCTTTTTCCGAATGCATATAATATATTTTATTGCGGGACGATTATACGTGTATGTGTGAGCGGGGATGCAATGGCAGGTTTAGCAATCAGTGCGCTGCAGGGGAGCAGTTAATACTCTGCCGGAGGCATAGTGTCCTCGGTTTCTCCTATCCCCAATTGGGGACGTTATCGAGGGGGCCGACGCAGCGGAGAGAGCACTTTACTAGCGGGGTCCGATATCGCAGACCTCCGGGCTACCAGACCTCCCGGTCCATAGAAGTGCCAAGTTCCCGTCGCTTTCAAATGTTTAAGGGGATACTTTTAAAATTTTTCGTTCCTTTTTCCTTTCGTCGTGCTGTCGGCCCGCGTTCCTTTTATCGGGAAAGTTTAAAATTTCGCCTTGTCTAGCTTCGACTCGCTATCTCACGCCCACTTAAATAATAAAATATGTATTTGGTGTCCGTCCGATGCAGCGTTGAAAATAGAATACGAAGGATGTAAAAGGACCTGGAAAGCTTTCCATGTATTGAACCAGGATAAGAAATATGTGAAAGTGTGTACCTAAAACGTACTACGGAGAAACTGCAGCAGCACTTAGGAAACTCAACCAGCTTATCTATTTTACCAAAGAACATCTAATTCATTCTTAATTACTTAGAACGGTCAGAGTAAATTTGAAACAAATTCGAATACGAGGTTTCCACTTCCATTCTCAACATTCTTATTACGAGAATAGAAACTACAATAATAACAGTACTAATTAATTGGTCCATTGTTAGCGTTATAAGCATCTACCCAAAGAAATAAGCAATGAGGCAGCAAAACGAGACAGCTCGAATGAATTTACAACCAGATGAATCGTAACAACTACAACCACATTTTCTTTTCTTAAGGGCACTAGAAAGAGCAGCACCAAAACAAAAAAGAACCTGTTCTAATTAACACTAGGTAACAGCAGTAAACAGGAAATTTATCGCTTTCGTTAAAAAGAATGAACCATTCGAGTTAAGTACGTACTCTTTTCTATTGTTTCAATATGGTGGAAATAATAAAGACGACCGTCTGACGATAAAACGAAATTATGATCAATAAATAAGTGCGCGCCTTCTTAGTTTCTTTCCCCAGCGAGAAGTTTCTCGAGCACTCGAAGTTCGCACCGTTTCTCTTTCCTTCGTTTTCGACGTTGCGCAGTCGTACGTGTCGACTCATAATTTCGATGCCGCAATAAAAATGTTTGATTTATTGCCTCGCAATTTAACGGTTCGTTTGAAAATTAGCGAGCTAAATTCACATGTTCGCAACGACTGTAAAGAGATATGAATACATACTTGCCAATATACATAAATCACTATTTTAGTACTTCTATGTTAAAAGAAAAATGCTTAATAAACTGTTATTGTAATTGTTGTGAGGCGAAGAAAAAGTTCTTTAGTGAATATGTAATATGACATACACTAAGTGTGAGGAACAGTTATCGTTTTGTCTGTTGTGTAATATGAAACAAATGTGTGTACTTAGTATACGTTAATTCTAGAGGAAAGGCCTACACCGTTCCAAGCCCGGTCAAGACCATAATTCCACAGGAATTTTATACAACTACTAAATTTAAGATCTTCAGGGCATCATTGCTGGAAATAGCTAGCACACCATTTCCTTAAAGTCACTAAAGAAGGTGATATTATATCAGCTTAGTGAACTTCCCACTACACAATTATTTAATTGAATCCAGTGACAATTACAAATTCTCTATTTTAGTGTCGTGCCCTGTATCATTCGTATGCCTTGCAACAGCCGATGAATCTATTTTACCACGACGATGTTCCTTGAATCATGTGGCTATTGCGCTCTTGACTGTCCTATGTATGCTTTATCATTTTCGCTATACTTAATTTCATAGATTCCCAACGGTTGTTCCAAACTTGCGTCATATCTCGGGTTTCCCAATGAATTTTTTAAAAGTATTCTTTGATATCGACTACGATTTAATTTTTTTTTGTTTTTCTAATACATTTTTTCTACTAACCCCATTCGCAATCTCATAATCCAGGTTTTAATGAAATTTCTTTCGCCAGTGTTCGTAAGAACAAGAGTTATTGAATTTCTTGTAGGCAGCAAGTTGAATAACTTGTTGACCAAGAAGTTAATAAATGACATCTTTTGCTGCGAATTCGAACCATTGCATGCAAGTATAATTCAAACTTACCGACGCAATTCAAAGAAAAATTATTAAAAACCTATACTATCAATAGTTCGGTATTCAAGAGAATGAGGTTTAGCGCAAAGCACAGTTCATACTTACCTTTCTGCGACATTCTGGCAACATGTCTGAATGATTGTACTCTTTGTACTTGAATATGCTGTTTTACTGTAGATTTGCTCTAAATCTGGGTTATGTCGCCGTTTGTTCTTCTTTTACAGTTTCCACCCTTATCATTTATTCACCCAACATAATTTTTCCATGTATATTCCATAAGATCCTCCTCTCCCATACATGTACTTGATTTATTACTTGCACAAGGAATCCGTATACAATCATAGCTTTTGTAACCGTGTTATGCACGCTGAGCATTGCTACAATGACGGTCATGTAGGGCTATTGTTAGTAGTCACACCACAGTCTCTGCCCACAGTCCTAGATCTATAAATAAAAAGTAACATTTTAATAGTAAAAAGATAGTCAAATTGAAAGACACTTACATTCTTGTATGTTATTAACGGTAGTGATTGCAAGAACTATGGTATACTTACTGACTGTATATCACGTCTGTAAATCCCTCACTACACAATTATTTAATTAGATTCCGTGACACAAGTTTCACTAGCACGAGACAAGCATTAGCAAAATCGTTTATTACCGAATGAAGAAGAAAATTTCTTAAAATACTAAACATGCAAATCTGTCTGTTGTTACGTGTATATTTCGGAGACGCCCCTGCCGCGATTCCCGTCCGTTGTAAATGACCCTCGTAAATAACATGTCAACTGACCTGCATCTAATCTCTAGACCTAGTTTCCAAAAATGTGTGAAGGAAAGAAAAGGTACGTCTTGAAGGTTGCATTCTGGCTCGCATAAATGTTTAGTTTAACCTTCCTATACTCACGGCAGAAATGAAAGACGTATGCTATACTATGTAAATCGGTCTCACAGACCGCATGCGTGAGTATAGGAAGGTTAAGAAAAAGTTTACATGTACCGTTTATATGACCAATTTTGGTTTAATAAATCGCGAAGAAACACCTCTCTATTATACAACATCCCAAGAAATTTAAGTGAAAATTACGTATGGTACAGAAACTATTATTACCTAACCCCAAGGCCGATTATTGGATAAGCCCACTATCTCTATTCAAGAGATTTGTATTTTTACGTATGTATATCGCTTTATACGCATCTAGCTCTGGCGGTGAATTAACACATTTTATCAATTTTAAATTTTCCATTTTTGTGTCGTAGGTACACCATGTCGTGCTTCTTCTTCGCGACACTCGATCTATTTATACCATAACGGCAATGTGCCACATGTTCTTTAAATCGTGTAGCTATTGCGCCTCTCGACCGTCCTATGTATGCTTTATCGCCTTCGCTACTAACTAATTCTATAAATACTGGCCGTTGTGTCAAATCTGTTTTGTCTTTCCGGTTACCTGATAGATTCTTTAAAGCGTTCTTAGATGTTCTTTTATGTTTTTTATTTCTAGGCTATTACCAATCCCGTTTGAAATCTTATGATGCGGTAGATTAATGAGATTCCTTCTGCATGTCACCACAGAAACAAGGTTGGTTGAATTAAATAACTTAATGGTGAGGAGTTTATCGATGTCACATATCGACATTCTTATATGTGAAACACAACCTTTATGGTAGTGTACTTCGTAATAATTTCCTAATACACCACTATCAGTTTTACAGGTTTGTCACGCAACAATGATTCCAAGTAGAAGGGCCCATAGGTTTCCGTGAACTTTTCATGAAATTTTGAACTTTCTATATATCATAAGAATCGGTTAGTCCTAATCAATACCCGTTCAAAAATTTATCCTAGTTTTGCATGCAATCTTAATTCTTTCCAAACTCAATTTTGGAAAAAGGAAAATTGTTACTGGCTTCAAAAACTCTTGCTAAAATGATAATAATAAAAGGAAACGTCGGAAACGTGACCGATACGGACGTTAATCGCTACCATTCGAACAACCCGCTTAGTTGGTTATAAAGATGGAGATTCAGGCCGTACTGGCTCAACGGAAACGGCGTAGGTTCAAGTTAGAGAATTTATTAGTAACAAGGCGCCACTCTCCTATTATAAACTAGATCGCATCTAAGTTTTGGGAGTCAGGGACCCTCCAGCCCCGTTGGTAAGTGAGACGAGGTTATCCGAACCGCCTCCGTTACTGATTCTTTTATTCGGTTGTGAAGCGACCAGCAAGGTTATTCGAGAACTGTATTTAAAAATAAAATAAAAGAAATAAAGATAAATTAAGAGGAGAGGATGACGATGAACCGCACTTTATTAGTCACTGACAGCACCCTTGGGGTGTATAGGGTCTTGATAAAATTCAAATAAGCTAGCGTTCTTAAATAATGTTTGCACAACTCTCGGTAACCGTTCGAATTCCAGAACGTTCACAAATACATTAACTTGAAAATAGTAAACAGAATTGAATGTTGCGTTTAACAAATATCTAACTGAATCGTTAACTATAAGATAGCAAGAGCAAGGAAAACCTTTTTACTTGAATACTAATCCCCGACTTACTAAGACTAAATTAATTAAATAGTTCTACGGAATTTTCCCCAAAACTCAACGAGGCAAAAATAAAATAAACGGGACTAGCATGACGTGTTTCCGGTTGTCAACTCTTATACGGCGTTGTAGTCGCTGTCGAGGCGGGAGCTGTCAAAGATGGTGGGTGTCCTCGCACTTGGTGTTAAAATATCGAAAATCCAGTCGGGCAGAGCAAACTGAAGACTGAGTTGGCTTCTAGCTTCTACGGTAATTCTTAGATGTTCGTAAAGTTTTTAGATCTTATCGAAAACAAAATTTGGCACTCTACTAGCATATACTAGGTCCTTCTAGTGCTCTACTAGTCTTATAGTGGTCCTATACTAGTCCTATAGTAGTATTCTACAACAGCGTAAAAGAATATGACGGCATTGTAATTAACAAAAAGGAAAGCTCACATCTAATAAAGTTCGAACAGTAAGATTGGGGAAGCGTCACTTCCAAATGCACACAACCATAATATTAAACTGCCCAAGCTCGAATTCGTGTGCATATCCTCTACAAACGAGACTTTAAAGCAATAACGGAATAACCTATTCACGGAAAACAACCTGTTCAATGGAACGCCACGAGCATCCAAAAATGCGAATTGTATCAAAAGCCTTCGAAAGCGGGACGCCATCTACAAGCCAGAAGTGGAGCGAGAAGCCAGAGGTAACAATACCAGAACTCTGTGGTAAACTTGCAACTTGCAACCCCATTACGAAGTTAGTAACGTGCGTGGAAAATCTCGTTCAGTCCAATTAAAATAGAAGCAAATTATAGAATACTTCTGCACCATAATTCATTTTACTATCATCATTTCCTGAATTCTGCTTTATGGTAACTATATAGTGGATTGCTCGTTCGACGAAGCTATAAAGCAGCGCTTCGACAATACATCGCGCGCTGCAATAATAAATTCCTACTATTGTCGCTTTATTGTCCGCATAAAATTTTTAATTATCGTTTATATTAAAAGTACAAACTTTTACGATAGAGAAAGATCGTCTACGACCATGAAGCTCTCCGGGAAGCACAATGATGCAACGATAAATCCGACATAATAGAAATTCCTATGGCACCCCGACGCTCAGACCGGCACGTAACTCGCAAATATTCTTTCTTAAGGGTGAAATTTATGTGACGGCGGATTTTCTCGACAGTCAAAAGTTTTTGATGTGTAGCGGCAGAATAATTTACATAATTGGTGATATAACTTGGGCGCAGCGTTGCACTCTTCTTATCCGAGCTCTGTCGTAATATTTCACCGGCTAAAAGGTATCACATACACGGTGAATAAATTTCGTTCGCGTTTTTATTCGTCTATAAGCGTGTTTGTTTTATAATGTTGATGGCGGTCGACCGACGGTGGAGTGCATTTTAGTACAGCAGCGATAAACTTAGTGCGTCGTAACTCGAATTTCACTACGAACACTTCTTCGTCTATAATAAATTCTGCTTTAACTCTTTATTTGCGCATCGCTATATTTCACGTCAACGTGTACGGCTTACATTATTTAAATGAAGATTGCTGTTCCTCTGCATATACACCCGAGTATCTTACCTATATCAAATTTTGACATCTTTCGGATTTATTTTTACGCGACAAGCTTTTACGATATTATCCACAATAGCGTTTTAGTGATCCCTTCCCGAAAATTCCAAGCAGCTTCAAACAAATTTCATAATTATTTTCCTTTGCCGTAAATGTGCCTGTATCTTCAAGTATTCTCTCATGATTTCGTTGACTTTGCTTAGTGGGTTTGATTGATATTTGCTACAAAAGTTAATTGAAAAACTTCACTTCTCTATGTGCCGTTTTCCAAGCTTTCTCTTAGCTTTTCTCTTGCTGTGCTTCTTGCTCAACCGATTTAAGAGATAATCAAGGCATTAGCTACAGAGCAACCATAGCCAACAGTGGTTGCTTACAAGGGAAGATCCCGAACCCGGAAATTCAAAAAATTATGAAACTTTGGGAACATGTAGATCACATATAGATGTACTATGCAAAGGAAAAATACTGAGTGGGTGAAAAAAATTTTTGGAAATGAAAAATTTTGCATTCTGCAATGCGCATGCTAATGGTTAGAGATAGAGAAAAAGTTTTAAGACAAAAATTGTTTGTTTGAATGAGTTTTATTAAACAGAACACTTATGGCGACCATTTTTAACACTACGGGTCTGCTATATAACCAACCAATAACTATTGTTAATTTCAAGTTTGATGAGTTATATGTACTACTTCCTTTTCTCATTCAGCCTATTTTCTTTACAAACACTATTTACTGGTCTAATGTAGCTTCCTTCGGTAACCTACAACTTTTAGATAGGAAACAATCTAATCTAATGAAAAAAAAAAAAATTCTTTTCCAAATTTTTTTTTACCCAGTGTTTTTCCGCAAAACAGAAATTGCGTAGTACATACCTATACGTGATCCACATGTTCCTAAAGTTTCATAGTTTTTTGAATTCCCGGGTTCGGGATCTTCCCTTGTTAGTAGTATTTCTGCATGACAAGTGATGCTTCTGTACACATAAAGTTGTTATTCATCCACGTCTCTTTATTTGCTTATTTGGCTGATATTGAACTAGTTTGGTCTTTTCTCAATCCAAGTTTTACAGCTTTCTCTAATATTCCACTCTTTTAGTCCTTTCTCCTTGAAAATTATAATAAAATGATAATAGTTCTATTATCTTACGTTCCGTCGACTTCCAATTTAGTCCAGTGTACCCGGTGCTCTCCATCATCAGAGTCAACAAAAATTACTCACCTTCAACGCTTTCAATAAGTTTCGCTCATTCCTTCACGCCTTGTGCTTAAACAAAAAGAAACTGAGAAATACAATTCTTCAAGTATCGAACGAACATCCAAAATTTACTCCTGAAAAACAAAGAAGCGAGGAACATTAGCTGATTATTCGAGACTAATTTAATTAAAGCTATATAGACCGCTTTTATTTATGGGACGCCTCGTCGTACCTACCTCACATCAGTTACGACGTTACTATTACAGCAATACGTTTACCTGCAATCGAGAGCGCGAAGAAACAGCAGCACAAATTACGTTTATACTTCTTCCATTAAGAGATTCCATTACGTTTGGGAGTTTATTACCGTTATACGAGTTATATGCACTTTTCCCGTTGTCTCTTCTCCGCCTGACGTGAAATGGAAACGACGCGACGTCATGCGATGAAATTTAATATCGTAGCGGAACCGTCCAATTTGGATTTCGGCGAGTAGTGAATGAATAGAAAGAATTTTCCCTTATATTTAATATTGTAGTAACTTTTTATAAAGAAGAAAGGCTATGGATATGGTTGATATTTCCGAAAGGGTTGAATGTGACATTTGACCAAAGTGTGCTATTAGCTACAAGAACACTTAAAACCGTGCTTCTGTCAATGTTTAAAAAACTATTACTTCGTCGTTCATTAAAGAATGATAAGTTCTATTGATTACACTGGTAAACAATGTTTTTGTTTCTTGGACGCATTAGAATGTATTTACGATGATGGTTTTGAGTCGGTCGTCAGAAATCGTCCACCAGGCACCAGCCTTTGCTCTTCGACCAACCGGCATCACACCGCGAATGAAAGACGTTCCTTTCACCTTTGCGTAGTTTGCAAGTTAATACCCTTTGTACTTGGTCGTCAACTAGGATATACCATAATTTGCTATTTTTAATGTTAATGGCTACCAAGAAGACAGCTCGTCCCGGGAACAAAAAATGTCGGTAATCAGCCCATGGTGGATTCCCAGAAAGTCTACCTGCCACCTCTACACGTTTAACTCGGATTGATAGATAATTTTATTGAAGGAATGGATAGAAACGGCGATTGTTTTAGCTTTTTAAAAGAACAATTTTTGCCCGTGAGCAAGGTAAAAATCAAGGAAGGCATATTCGTTGCCCCTCAAATGCGAGAATTAATGAACGATCTTGAGTTCGATACCACCCAACAGTATGATTCATTCAAGAAAATAGTCCAGCACTTTCTTGGAAATAAGTTGAACGACTATAATCATCTCATTGACTTATTTTAGAACTATAAAGCTCTTGGTTGCAATGTACCAATACGCTTCATTCATATTTAGATGTTTCTTTCGTAAATCTTGGTGAGGTCAGCGATAAGCACGGTGATCGATTCCACCAAGACATATCCATCAATCGCATTATGAAGGGAATTTGGATTCAAACATTCTGGCCGATTACTGTTGAACATTAAAAAGAAGAAAATCATGTAAAAAGTATCTCTTGAACTGCCATTACTATAAGAATTTAAGCTATTTTAATCAAATACGAAAAGTATACGTTCTTCAAAGTTTTGAGTGTGTTGCACTCAAAAAATATGACGGGCGGACAAATTTGGAACGCAGATTTAGAACCAATGGAGAAATTACTATAAGGGTCATCCTATTTGATTAAAGGAACACGCGAAAGTGAAATTTGTTTTCCCATTAACATTGGTAACTCATCTTTTATGACGGTTTCAAGTTCTCTCCAAATTAGGACTTTAAATTCGTGATACATACTAAATCGGAACTGTCGTTATAACTGAGGTATATACATATTAAACTATTGCCCTTTGACTCATCCTCCTATCTTATTGGCCACAAAAGTAAGTTAAGTGCAGTTTCAAAATAGCATACACAATATTGTAGGCGCCTCCACCAAAATTGACAGTTGAGGATTTATTGTTTGTTATCTTTATTGCCATTACTTATGATCATTGTTATCAAATTCTTGCTTTTATAAATTTGAAGATAATTAGTAGCAAAGAACACAGATTTTCAATGTCTTTCTTCTAAAAGTATTTTCGACTATTTCAAGTACCCTCTCTAATAATGATGAGATAACAGTTTTTCCCAAAGAAAAGTTTCTTCTACGCACGTACATTTCTTCTTAACTAGAAAGCATATAACACAGCAAATAATCCGCGCCGAACAACATATAATAAGAGACTCGGGTTCGTGTTGCGAAACATTATAAGACATAATAGATTAAAAGAATAAGTCAACATTATCTGAAGAGCAGAAGAGGAGTGCGCAAAGTGTTATGGATCGGATCACGCGATCACAGAACAACGTCCGAGCAATTTACACGAATTAGACGCGACATAAACATATAGTTTATGTTCAACGTTTGTAAATTATGTTAGCTCCGTCGGCGTACGTGCGATATTTATTATTTGAAAAATTGAACGGAGGGATATCGTAAGAAGTTCTGTTTATATGGTGTTTAGCGATAGTACAAGGAGGGTAACATGATACTTGTTCTTTTAAAATGTGGAGAATTAACTTGTTCTATTGCGATAAATATTTAAATATTGACTGGATAAATTTATCTACGTCTCATGTAGTTATCGTATCAGAATAAGTTCTTAAGCATTTGGATTTTGCAGGTAACCTACACGTAATATGTAGAAAAAGCTTTTGAAAATGAATTTTGAGATATCGACGGTTCCCGAGAGTGACAGAACATACCACCAAAATACATACCAATTTAAAAAATTACCCACGTTGATTCGTTCGTGCAAGAATCGTCCTATACATCTTTGTAATTGTTCAAAGTTAAATCAAAACCTAATCGTTAATCGCGCTTTGCAAATTTGTATATCTCAGTAACAAATGAAAGCAAATACCATCACCGCAAAACATTTCTCGCTAAAGGATACTAAGCAAAACCGTACCAGGCTCTTACATTTTCGCAAATTCATATTACTAACTTGAACATTACAAATTTCACGGCATTTCTGTTGCAATAATACGCTTTACGTAAACAACTTGACATCCAAACAACGTCCAAAACTTTCTATGGAAGTGGTGGAACGACAAAACTAGCGGTCGAAAGTCGTGTGTTCCATATAATTAGAATTGCATGTTGTATGCAAAGCGAGCGGGTCTCCTCCGGCTTAGAGACAGTTTCTAGAACTACAAATGCTTGCCGACGGGCAAATAAGAAAATGTCGGTGCGAAAATTCTCCTACTCCGTGAATGTTATCCTATCGAGCAGATACACCTAGCTACGTTTCTTTTATTTTATTCATTCCGTTACAAGCGCCGAGTCCTATTCGCATTCAAATTGCAGCCTGAATTGTCTTATTCCGCAATCTCTCACCGAAACTGCCAAGTTTAACTTCGGAAAGGAGAATAGGGACGTGGGGCGTCGTTTCGCCGTTTCAGGGTTTACCACTCCGCCTAATATATGTTCGATACAAACAGACTCGTAAGAAATTAAACAAGGAGATGGTAGTAGTACTTCGAGTTCGGCAAACAACCGCGCAATATCGAGTCGGAACCGGAAATGCAAATGTGATGGGAAAGGGAAGATAATGTGGCTTTTTGAATACATACTTACTGTCACCGTTGCATATGGTTTCGATTTTATTTATTGTTTATTGTTGCAGCTGCGATTTTATTATTGTTTGGATGCTACGCAAATTAACGAAAACGAAGGAACACTGGGAACAAAGAGATTCTATGGGAAGTCTTGTTGAATGTTTTCCCAAAAGCCTTTAAAATTGCATCCCAGAAAACAAATTATGAGAATTTTTTAGAATTCTACATTATTTTGCCCGATGGTAAAGAAATAAATACAAACTACAAGAATCTTAACATATTTGCAACATGAATAATCAATTTTTGTCAAAGAAATAACTCAACTGCTATCACACAGATTTGGATTTAAATAGATAGGTTCTTAATCTCATCATAATTTACCAATTTAAATAAAACACCCTTAACGCTCACCACACCGATTTGGATATCTCCGAGTACATATTTCGGTAAATAAGTTGTTATCCAGAGAATAGAATGTTTAGAGCAAGATAGAGAGAGAAGAGCTGTGGTGAAGAGCGACGTTTCCGTTCATTGATCTCCCTCTCTCCATTGAGGATGACGTAATTGGAAGATTGGACCAGTGCGATAAGTATGAGAACTCTTATCTTACTTCAATTTATTCTATCGCAAACATACATACTTTCCTTAACTGAATATTCAACAGTAACGTAATAGTGCATATACGAGGTGTTACATAACCTAATGAGACTGGTAGCGTAGTGTTTGATCGCTGGTGAACACTGGTGGCGAGGGGAAGCAGGTGAACACGTGATACTCACTTTGTTTTTCCGAAGCAATTGCTTTAGTGAATCAGGTTTTGTTTGTGCGTTCTGACAATGAATGACACGAATTTCGAGCTTTTGCTTCAGACTTAGATACCGTGCAAAGAAAACTTTTGGAACATTTTGGTAGGCCTACAGAAATGGTGTTTTGTCAAGGGCACAGGTGTTTCGGTGGTTTGAGACATTTGCAGAAGGAAAAGAGTTGCCTGAAGATGGAGTTCGCAGAAGGCTTTCTGTTTCAAGAACCGATGCAAATGCCGACAGAAGCCGGGATCTTGTGCGTTCAGATCATCTCTTGACAGTGAGAATGATCACTGATATTGAATTTGATCACTGATATTGAATTTGAATGACACCGTTGTCTATCGGATTTTGACCGATGACATGGGAATGAGAAAAATCGGCTCAAAAATGGTTACAGGAAACCTTACGCAAAACCGAAAGGACATGGGGAGAGACAGGTGCGTTGACTTTTTCGAATCGATTGAAAATGGTCCCCATTATCTGGAAGGAGACCTGTGGCGAGACTTGGGTGTTGGAGTACGACCCGAAACCAAACGTTAGAGCATGGAAGAACCAAAAAACACTAAGAAAGCAACAATGAGCAGGTCAAAAATTAAAAGTATGTTGATATGCTTTGCTTTTTTGATTGCCAGGGAATCGTTCACAAAGAATTTGTGCCTCTAAGTCAAGGGGTAAATCAACACTTTTACCGAAAAGTTCTTAAGAGGCTTGCGAATGTGTCAGACCAAACATCAAAAGGAATTGGGTGTTGCATCACGGCACCTTGTCATACAGCAATTTCCCTAAATCGTTTTTTGATCAGTAAGAAGATTCCTGTGGCTCCTCAGCCTGCTTATTCGCCCGAGGTTGAAATAAATAAAATAAATGAGGAGTGAAAGAAACGTTTCCAACGCTGTATGGCTTCCTAAAGCAGCTACTTTGAAGGGAACAATGTTGAAGGATCATGTTATTGGAATAACACAAATGAAAGAGATGGCTCTCGTCGCTTTATTTACACACCCCGTATCATAAAATACTTCATTCCTCAAAACAATTACATGTTTAAACGCCCAGGGATTCCTCAATATACATATACATACGTACGTACCTCATAAGAAACCGACTCAAGAATGGGCGCATTCTGTGTCAAAGAACTTCCATTCTATGTCCAACGTGTTGCGTTGTCATTATGAATTCCAGCTAAAATTGAATAAACCACCCGCCCACACCTCCGTGCGTCTCAAGTCTCGCCGTAACTGCCTCGTAAAATGTTTACTACTGCCGCATTTCGGGCGCAGATAGCGCGGACGAGTCCCTACATTCACAATAGCCATTATATATGCGCAAAAGTGATTTGAATATTTTAATTGCTTCGTCTTCTTTGTCCGCGATCGCGCGACGAAAGAGGACTGTAGACGGATGAAGATGGAAGAAATGTCGACGAAGCAACCGACGACGACTTCTAGAAAATTAGTGCCACTCCGCGTAGACGACGATGTACTGCCAGAAAAGAGTTGCGATGCGTCCGCTTCTTCGCGCAGTTGATAAATGCCGGCGTAAAACCGCGAATATTACGTCTAAATTAAATTCTAATTGACGTTCTGTTCGTGTTTTATTAAACTTGGATGTCAGTTGTTTTGACGTAGCTGAGATTAAGTAAAATTTTCTCGCACTCTCCGACTGATGTAAAATTTTATTACCAAGATTAGTGCTTTATGCAGATTTTTCTTGTTTATCCACGAAATACTTTGTTACTTGAATATAAAACTTATGAACGACATGAATTTTTGATTATCTTGCACCAAAAATTAATATCAAGGTTTGCATGCAGATAACATTTATTTGCAATTTAATGAAAAGTTCGTGAAGAAAGAATATATTTAAGATTATTTCATAATTGTCAACTTAAAGACCCAATTCAATTTTCCTTTACAACGTCACGCCAGCTATAACTCGCATATCCCTTTCTAGTTGAATCTTGTATATTATTGTTTTTGCTCTTAAACTAAAGTATATTGGGTTATCATTCGCGAGAAATGTTGATTTGAAAGAAACTTAATGACAGAAACATTATTTCGAATAAAAAGTATGCACTTTTATGAAATAGTAATGATGATAAAACACAGTTCCACAATTTTTCTTGATTTATGTCTATTCGACACTCTCTATTTTCAATTTCTATCATTCCATCTGTTTTCTGGGCTGTCGCTTTGAAGGGCACTTAGCCACAAATGTCTAAGCCTTCTTCTTTTCCTTCTGACATTCTATATTTCCATTTCTACATTTTTACCATTTTAACTATTTTTGCTTCCTAACTACTGTCAGTTAACTAAAATACCCGTACATATACATGACATAAGTACATCCAGTTTTAGAGTACTGCTTTATGAAAGTTAAATGTTTTTCATTTTTGTTTCCAAAACAAAACAATACAAATTAGAACATAGTCATACTACCAAAGGTACAGTTCAGGGTCACCTACTTCGGCCAAAAACACACTTAGCAAAAATACAAAAAAGATGTTTGTATGCATGCCTGAAAATTTATAATAATCTACCTTTAGATTTAAGAAACCTACCACTGAATAATTTTAAAATAAAGCTTACAGACTATCTTATCAGTAAGACATTTCATTGCATTAACGAATTGTATTGCAATGATAAGCGATTATAAGTTGCATATATATATTTTACAATTTTTTATATTTGGGTTGACTTATTCTATGTCCTATGTAGATGATGGAACTAATGAAGATATTATTATTATTATTATTATTATTATTATTAAAACCTAAGCCTCACATTTTGTTAAAATTCGTGACATTTCTAAATCTATTTCACTTTCTTCACTACACAATAGGACATTTTGTATGTCTCTAAGTGTGGCGCACACTTTACCATATCATTAAAGATATGATAAAGTGTGTTAAAATTTGAGATTTTTCCAGGTGACTTTCACACATGAAGGATCCTCCCCCTCAACTAGTAGTTTTATTACTATATCTTTAATGCCAACATTTAGATTTTCAATCAGTACATCGCTATCTATATAAGCATGATTTTGCAAAAAAAAAAAACGTCTAAATAATAATCGTTTTAATTCTACCAAAGTTAGAAAAGAAGGAACTAAACAATTTTCAAAAAGACTTTGACACAGAAATCACACTAACCTTAATGAAGCTATAAATAAAAGAGAGAACAGCTTCCAGGAGAACTGTAGATTTAGGGGGCTATAATGTTTTCAAAATTATAGTTTCGTCGCCAGATAATATGAGAATTATTCGTAGAGATAGATGTAACCAGAAGGGATATGTTTCTAATCTGCATATTTGTGGATTATTTTCGGTCTAGTTTTCCCAATTATCTTCCTAAGACATTTCATATCTACTGTACTTACAGTTAGTGTTTGTTGTTCGTATTTCTTCAGTAGATACTGTACCATTCGCAAGCGCAGCTATGTTGCATACATAAAATGTTGTTTCTTTCGTCTATTTTTAATTTTCACCTGTATGGAATCGTTAGGTGTATAGAATACCTTTACGGCTGTCTCATTTCTCCGAACGAAATTGAGACGATATTTCTTGAAGCAGTTTTCTAGATATGATTTTCTGCATCGCTGCATATATGATTTCCAACAGTATTGTATATCTGCAGACATGAACCATAAACACGTACATATATACCCAATAAATTTCTAATATGATATAAATATGGCTGACGTTAAGTGTAATAGTTTAGTTTAACTCTAACGTGAACATTTGCATACATCAGTTTCCTTACGTGACCTGCGCTACATCTTAATTCATAATGTTCTAGCATTACCATTCGTTACAATGAACTATAACTTCATTAGAAACTCTAATTACCGTATACACTCCCCAGCTAACTTTTACTTGACTTTATCGTTAGCAACAGTAGATATAGCTTTATTGTCTACCATAATACTTGCTTAATAACAGAGTCTTTTATCTGAAAACGGAAAAACCGAACGCACCGCTCGAATAGATAAATTTTAATTACCGGAATTACGACGCGAACAAAACTCCTACCGTCCTGCCGCACCAGTTGTTTATTGCAGTTACCATATTGCGCCTATTCCGTTTGATATTCAATGAAGATTGCGTCGATTAAATTGCTTTCGAACGTCTCGGCGAACATTCTTCCGTTTCTTTTGCGCCCCTCACCGCGTGCCACCTTTTTCTCGCTTGCCTTTTATGACTGGTAATAATAATAAAAGCATTTCGTTTGAGTTTCGTGCAATGGACTTGGGCACGGTGGCTGTCGTAAAACGTGTGATACATATATTTTTTAATATCGTTGAAGTAAAACAGCAATAAAATCGCAATTAGTAGCAATAAAGCGGATGCTAAATTAGAATCACTATCATAATATCTAACGCCAGACACGAAACGTTTACGCTCTATATAAACAAAGTTGGTAATCACCTACCATATCGGTGGAATAGAAACCGAAATTACTCTAGAAAAGGATATAAATGTCTAGTTTAAAAAATTGTTTCTATCACGAGAGTTACAACAGGACCGAGGCTATGGTAGGAAATGTTCTCGTGAATTGTATTTGATTCTGGATACTAATTTGGACGTTGAATCAAATCTCCATCCTATAGCTGCCTTGATGTAAAAAATTGACGATTAGTCCTAAATTCATTTGATAAGATACGGATGAGAATGCTAGCACCATTGGAAAGGAAACATATCTCGAAGAGAAATAATAACACTGAGCAAGACATATTGCGCTGCCGGACTTTTTAGCTGTTATTGACTAATTTTGGTGCATTGAATCCAAAAATACCATCGGATTTTCTCTATCAGCTCGTCTTCAAAAGATGTGAGCACGTATTTGTGTTTAGCTAGATTTCTGCATATAAATATTGGTTCCAATACAATCTATAGAAAACGCACACATAAAAACAGGAATAAGTTTATTCTATAAAACTAATATTTATAAATGTTATTACTTAAAATAAGTATTTACAGTAGTTGGTAACTAATTTAAAAACATTGTTTTGAGCGGTTTTCTTGCGTCTGTTTGAAAGGGTTTGTCTCTTTTAATACTTCAGCAGTAATCAGCCATCATGCGTATGTCCCATCTGCCTTGGTACCTTTCTACCATTATTCTGATATCCTGGTGGAATCGTTCACCCCGCCCCTCACAAAAGTTGCCAGGATTTGCAAGATGTATCTCTAAACGACTGTGGAGGTAATGGAAATTAATACGTATATGCCAACTCAAAATTTGAAAGTTATTAAGCATATCTTCCACTATTTGTTTGTAATTTTCAGACTTACAATTACTAAGAAAATTTTGCACAACTTTAACAAAAGAAGACCATGCATTGCACTCAATTTCAGTCATTGATTCTGTGAAGTGTCGGTGTTTTATAAGTTGCCTTATCTGAGGTTGTCCAAATATTCCTGCTTTTAATTTTTCATTACTGATGGCGGGCAATTGAATTGCCAACTATTGAAAACAAAGAAAATTTTGATGTAAAGCTTTCGCAAATTGTTTCATTAGCCCTAGTTTAATGTGCAAGGGAGATAAAATTATTTTTCTCGTTCTACTAATGCTTCATTAATGACATTGGCTTTTCCCTTTACTATACCGTCTCTCTTAGACAAATTTCTTTCTAACCAATGTCCCAAAGACACAAAAAACAAGGATATTTTGTATATCCACATTGCTGTCCTCAAAGGAAATTTACCACTTTTAGATCAACACATATCATCCACCCACTTGTGTAATAGTCATTTTTTCAGAAGTAGAGATATTGTTTCATAATCCCGCTTCCATCTTTATCTTTGTGGAATGCCCAATTGCAATGTTTCCATATTTGTTTCCATTGAGTAGACACACTTCAGACTTCTTTTGGAAGTATCTATAAAGGTCACCAATCAGTTATCCTTTATGTCATACATTCTTCAAAACTGTTCATTGCGTAAACACATTAAAGCCGGTATTCTTGAAAACCATTGGGAGGTAATTATGAGAATTGAAAATGATAAATAAATAGTTTCTTACCTAGAAATATTAGGAAAGTAAAATACAACTGTGATAAACAACTAGAATTGAAAAGAAAGTCTGTTCAGAAGGTTTATTTTACCAATATGAATGAAAATGTATGAAATATTTAATTCTTGTCTATCTCAACAACTAGAGCTGATACAAGAAACAGAATGGTATTTTTGGAATCAGAGTTCTTGAAATATTTAAAATCATCTTTCTTTTGATTCAGCAAATTCTTTTTTGTCGGTCTCTCTAATGTATCGTGCACCGTTCATGATAAAATTTTGTGTCATGCTTAATACCCATTTTATCTATAATTCAGCATGTCGTACAACATTCGCATTATCAACTTTGTTTGTAAACCCTGACCTATCTTCCACCAGTTAACGTAGTAATGTCGTCAGAAAAACTGCACATAACACAAGCACTAAAGAAAACAGAGTTTAAACAACTCATTGTAATCGTATCAAATCTTCTACACAAACAAGTATTTTACGGTACGTTATTGCATACGCCACGCATGATATTCACGCATTACTGTCCTCGCGGCCCATTTCTGCTAATAAAAAACTGATACTATTGCTTACCGTTCTTTTATCGTCGTCACTACATCGTAGCTAATATATAATTAAAAAGCGACTGCGAACTGAAGTAGACTGAAACTTTTAATTATGTTTATTTGCGACAATATTTCGCTTTCCATTACTCCCGGTATAATTTTTAATTAAAAGTGGAGTACCGTGCGCCGCTTCCACCAATGCAGTATCCATTTGTTACGACGCCGGCAACTATCAAACGCGATCCTGGAAACGTAAGCATAATAAGTTTGGGCGAACGGTATTTTTGTGTTATCTTAACGATTTCTTTACTTTCCTGCCTGCACGGGAATGCTAGATGAAATCTACTATACTTTTTGATAAATGTTTGGTGAATATTATATGCATATGTATGGAGCTATAGATCGCGTTTGTGGGGGCAAAACGATGAGGTAAATGAGTCGGGGGTATAAAAGAAATGGAAATGAAGAATGGTTACGAAAAGATTTTCTTTGATTAATAGTAATTTGTTATACTTAATGCACGAAATACGGTAAGAGAACAAAGGGAACAAATACACCTATCAGCCGATTTACACTGAAAATAGGTTTCTTAGAAAACCGTATAAATCGAAATGACAAAAATGTAAAGGTGCATCTATGTAATTCATTTTACGTATAGAAACAAGAAATATAAATTAAAAAATTTAACCAAAAATTTAATTACCATTATCTGTTCTGTTTCGTAGACTATTAATCCTTTCTTTCTGAATGGTATTATGTCACTTTCATAACTCGATAGTACTTGATGCGATTCAAATTCGATGTTACATGAATTAGAAACAATTTCAGATCGGCGAACCTTGGTAATGAAATCCGTAATTAACAATTGTGTTTGGTTTTTGATCAAATCTTTGTAGACCGCCTTATATTAAGTTAAGCGTTTATTAATATCTCATTGAAATAGGAGAGCTCGCTCAGCATTTGGGTCGTTTTGTAAAAAACGATCATCCAATCTTTGTCCTAATTTAATTCCTTCCCGGACGACTTTTGCTGCGAACGCAACTGGTTCACACTCCTTTCCATCAGAATCACTGTCGTGATCATTTCCTAGGGGAATCTAGAATTCTTACCTTCAACTGCATCTGGCCATATTTTTTCCAGCAGGCATTGAGCATTGATTATTTAATCTCGGTGTATGACACTCCAACATTCTTAACACAAACTGAGGTAAATCTTTTCCAAGCATCCATAATTGGGAGAGATTTATCATTCTCCATTTGTTCTGAAATATACCTGAAGGTTCGCTTGATGTACGGTTCCTTAAAAATCGAAATTATCCCTTGCTCTAACGGCTGCAGTAAACAAGTCGTATTCTTGGATAAAAATATAACTCGAACATTTTCGTGTTGTAAATCTTGAAAATGGCCTGGTGCACTATCAATTAAAAGAAGCGTTTTAAAAGGCAACTTTTTTACTTAAATACCTTTTCACGTCTGGGACAAAAAAGTTATGAAAGCATTCATAGAAAAATGTGGCAGTAACCCAGGCCTTCTTATTGGCCATTCAATAAATGTGAAGGTTGTTGATGTTCATTCCATTAAATGAACGTGATATGTTAATGGCCAGTGATTTCATTATATGATCGCCTGAAGCGTTGCTGCAGGAAAGAACTATTATACGACTTTTTGCTGCTTTATAACTAGAGTTGCTAAATTTGCGTCAATACTGCTACAGCTATCTGAAACGACTGTACTACCGTTCTTTCTTGCAATGTATAGTATGGAGCCCTCTCTATCCATATAGCGCAATGTGATTTTATTCTAGTACAACCGTTATTGTGTGTGTACATTTGTTATTTTTTCTCCATTATGTAAATCATCTAAAATTTTAATTTTGCTTTCTAAGAAAATACCTTTTCTTTTCATTTGCTTTTTTTTTGGGATTGTTAAACCTCCAAAATGTTTAATAAAGCTACAAAAATGCTACAAAACCTATAATTGTTTATCACTAACCAGTAAATGTGAAGTTTTAAAAATTGTAAATAGAAAAACACAATGAAGTACGTCCTTCTGCAGCTAAAAACTTACTGCACTAAGCTAAACTCACATCAACAGAAAGTTTGATTGTACACACAAAATTGGGAATCCTCATTTTTAGATCGGAATAAACGGAATTCAGAATAGAATTGAATTAAAAAATAACTAGAAATATAAGCGCCAATTTCAGCACGCAAAATAATAAATTACCGCAGAACTTTTTTAATTCCATATTTTAAAAATCTTGTAAAAGTGAAATCGTGTAAGTAAAGTACCGCGTAAATTGAGGGATAGGTGTACTTACAACGCGAATGATTCGTTTCAGTGACTCTGTAGTAAAGCCATGGACGTCTGCTCTTTTCTTATTGTTCAGCTTGACAGTGACGGTAATAATTTCGTCCACCGTTACAGGTGCGAGGAGCAGTGATTTTTCAGTATTCAAATTCGGATTGGATGTAAAAGTATCTGGAACCATTACCGGACCGGCTATCATGTGTGTAGTTTTCCTCCGCAATTGCCACGAAATACTTGTTGAAGTCCATAGCACTTGGTCTGGCATCCGTTGAGCTCACTTTGTTACGTGTTCTGGTTTCTGTTCAAATTATCTTCTAAGCGATTTATATTCTGCGTCTATTATCATCTGTATTGCTAATAGGTAAGATTGTTTATGGTTTTGCCCTTCTCCTTTCGAAATTGTTCTTGGCATTGCTTCCTCACTGAGTTGTACATTTGTTGGGATTCATTCGTCTTTATTGTCCACTTTACAATATACAATCGATCTAATATATATTTTAATTTTTCTAGATCTTCTGATAATGGTTCGATCCTTGGTTTATATTCCGGAACAGAGATCACGGGAAAGTAGTCATACAAGTCACAAGTTAGAGCATTGAAGAACTACTCAAATTAACGAGGTGTATCCGTATATTTTAGGATACTTCAATCTACTGTTCGAATGTAGCTAGCTTATGCGCATGTATTAGTTTCGCTAAAGTCTCTAATGTTCTTATATTCTTTCCTCACAGGATCAATACCAGTCAATGTATCTGTAAATAGTTGTCCAAGATGCTCCAATGAACTGTTTACCCTGCGTAATATACGTCGGTGATGTGAATGAAGAAGTGTCCCATTGAAAATCTCATTGTCCGATGTAGCTGACAACAATCTTGAAATCAAATTTAATTAACAGTGATATTTCACAACGGTGGGTTAGCCGAGTAGCGCGACTGCAGCTACTGCAGGAGTCTGTGGCAACTTAGTTGTCCAGTTCTGTAGAATTAAATAACGGCAAAAATGCGCGTTTAAGTACATATTGGGGGAATTTCTTAATTGAATTTTCATATCTACAAGCATCGAAAGGAGAAGTGTTGTAATTTTGCGTCTGAACACTGAAGCAGCTATTTCTATGAATCTTCTGTATGGACGAATTGTCGATTACAATAAGGTTTTCTTAAGTATAGATGTATTAATATCAGTATTAATAAGTAAAGAAAATTTCGCCTGAATCAATAAATTTTAAATTTTCATTTATGGTGGAGGCGCCTACAAAAGCACCGTATCTCGGTAGATTTTGGATTATCTTTTCTATTTCCCAAAAATCCGTTTATACACATCAAATTCCAGGTCAATATTTAACAATAGCAACAATTATTATAACGCGAAATTTATTAAACAATGATTTAAATTAGAACGAAACTTTTGACGCCGTATCTCAAGTTTCAATGGTTTGCAATTTTTTCAAATGCACTAAGGTGACAGTGTAAAGTAAACACCTAACAAAAACACCTAATTTTATGAATTCTAGAAAAAAGGAACAGCTATTTGCTTAAATTACAATGAGTGTAAACATATTTACAAAGTTTAGTAGTGTTATAACTAAGATTTGATAAAAGAGTGGATGACGTGTTATAATTAAGTTGTGTGTCTCCACTTACGTGCAGAGGGCGACATTAAATTTCGGAAAAGAAAGGACGTCAATCACTTGCTCCCTGTTTTTTTGTATACTTTCCTATCTTCTGCACTCTCTGTTTGTATTGCTTTTATTCTCAATTGAGTCCTGTTTTAGGTTTGTAGTCTACACTCTTCGTCCCACCAGAACTCTTTCTATGGCGTGTCTTGAATGGTATGGTTTTATCTGTAGCGATTTTAGTTACGTGTTCTATGTGTTCCCATCTTTCGTTCACGTCTTGTTCTCCTTAGTGCTCTATTTGTCCACATCTCCGTTCTGTTTCCTTGTTGTACTTCTGCTGAATGTTCGTCAACTGTAGCTTCGCCATATGAAACTGTTTTATTCTTCCGTTCTTTCTAATCTTCCTCTCCCTCTTTCGTATCTTTGCCTCAATTCTGACCAGAAAGTGATCCGAATTTATATGTGCTCTCCTGCATTATTTTACCTTCCTTATAACTTTGTGGTTTGCTTTCTGTAGAATAACGTGATCTGTCTGGTTTGCATATATTCTTTTCGGAGACTTTTGTGTATCTCCTTCCTTTTAAAATGTGTGATCATCACCTTCATGTTGTTTTCCTACGCAAACGCGATTACCCCTTTTTCGTTATCATTTATCACTTCGTATTTACTCTCTATTCCCACTTTATTCCTATGTGTGGGTTATTTCCCTATTTTTGCGTTCATGTCACCCATAATAACTTTAATAATCTATTTTTTGTGGCACATATTTGAGTAAAACATGGCAAAAAGAGGCCGAAACCCTAGCGATAAAATAGAAGAGTATACCGGAAGAAACCGTTAATAATTTAGTTGATACCAGGCACTGCTCCCAAATAAAGGTGGTTCAACCAAGTATGTATATATATAATTTCATAGTATATACCATTAAATTTTTTTAATTTTATGCCTGTCTATTTTACTCTGTCACCGTAGCGTATATAAACCCCTTTACAAATTATGTGCGACTATCGATGGTCTAATATACAAATAATTACTTCACTAATTGCAAATAAGAATAAGGAGACTGTGGCGAAGATAATATATAAAATAAATAAAATTACCCTTTTGGGAGGAAATCCAGGTACGTATTCGCTAGTGATGCTGAATTTCCCAGTATTCCACTGAGGATGGCGAGTTAATTGCCGAAATACGTATCTGGATTTTTTCCGAAAGATATGGTAGGGGTAATTGTATTTATTTTAAACTTTACTAATTGTAAGTTTCCTTCACCAGGAACAGATAAAACCCAATCTTCTGTCTAAAGAATTAGAACAAGAAAAAGATCTATATTTCAAGAACCAGCTTCCGACTTTTACCATTTTTTCGATCCATACATTCCACACCATTTTCGATTTAGTTTAAATATGTAATTTCGGAAAAATGTAACCGACTAGGTAATATACAATAACCCATCGAAGATAACGAGCGAGCGCGGCAATAGATATTCGAAGCGAGGAACGCGCCCACATATATACAGGTAGGAAAAAAGCGACGCCGCTTTTTTTTACGAGTTAATTTCACGCACTTTCCGAATTGTTTAGATGCGGTCGGCACGCGAGTCCCTAGATTTACAGTGTCGAACAACGCACCGAAAGCCGTCGCTCCCCGACTCGTGCCTATAGACTTGAATGGGAAATGGTGTTCGCGATGACCTACTAAGGGGACATATCTTTGATATATGTTGCTTCGGCTATAAGATTATGGTGTAGGGAAGGTTTTTTGTTTAGGAGGGTGAGAAGTTGGTCAGATCCGATTAAATATGAACGGGTTTCTTCCGACTATAATAACTATAGTAGTTGGTCGTAATTTAGAAATCAAATTAATACAAATAACCATCTTTTGTGATACCATCCTTACGCGCTATTTATAAGTTTGTTAAATTTGGCTTGTATATTGGGATGATAAAACAAAGAAAAATGATTGAGCTCTTTCGGTATGAAACTGACTGGGTAATCTATGGTTCCTTGTGGTAAGTCGTCTCCACTATAACTAGGTGCATTGTTTTCTAAATTATTTGCTGGGGTACCGGGTATCTAATTGACAACTTTCAATCGTAAAATAAAATCTGGAGGACTCTCTATATAACGAGCTAATGCCCTACAGCTGCGGTCTGCGATTGACAAAGCTTAATTCTCCTCATGGATCAATGGTATATGCAAATTGTGCTTATTTTGTAAGCTTTTACACAGTTACTTAATAGCTGCCCATTTGCACATCTAATTAATTAAGTCTTTATGTAAAGAGTGCTCTAGATTTTATTTTACGATTGATATTAAGATTTTGACTCTCATAAATAGTTTACTATTTTTAACTTTCAATCAGCTATATTTTTATTAAAAGTTATCGTAAAATGCTGAAAGCAGTTTCAGTAGTATTAAGAACGAATTAAAATGCCCTTAGAAATATGGTGCTTCCCCCAACCTTTGATCCCCAGCTACCCTACGTCATAGTCTTAAATAGGAACTCCACGCATATATCATATGGTTGGAAAGCACTTGACGAAAGCTCATGACAATATACAAAGGTAATGTTGGGTAGGCAATTACTTACTGATTAAGTAATAAGGGTAAGGATCTTTATGAGCAGTTTATTTCTATTAAACAGCGCCAGACAATTGCAATCGATTTATTACCACTTTTACATGTAAATTATAAAAGAAAAATATTAAAAGTATAACTTCAATTGAACGAATTTAAACAGCGCTTGTTTAGTTAGGCAGCTCTTGGCTTTATTAATCGCACAATGTTATACCGTACTGAAGAATCCTAATAAGGACGAAACTAGTCTATGGTTGCAGTCTGCGATTAATAAAGCACAATTACACAGTTTTCTTTAAAAGCTGCCTAACTAACAAACCTCTGTATAACTTCATTCTATTGAAAGTTATATTCTACTTTTTTACATTTATTCTTTATTAATATTGACTCTCTAAAGGTAACTGATTGAAACTGGTTGTCAGTTATTTTTGTAAAGTAAAACATTTCGTTTAATGAATTGTCCAAAATATCTACCGTCCTTTTCTACGTACTTACTTGTTCCTTTCGTCCATCTACTCTTCAGGGTGTACTGCTTGGAAGGGGATAGGTGTTGGAGCTACCGAGTTCCACTTCCAGAACTTCCTCCATTCGTTCCCGTCTTCTACCTTCGACATAATTTCTTTAAACGTCTCTCCTGGTTTTCTACGGTTTTCTATACTTATTCTTTTTTCTCCTTTTTCACTTCCTTCTTTTGGGCCCTGTATACTTATCGTAGGGAGACCGGACCAAATCCGGCGTTCGGGCAAATTCGACACCCCGGCGTTTAAGACAGTGATTGAAGCACTTTTCCGACATAAAATTTTAATACAAACATTCAGTAAAAACTGTTGCTCCCTGTTTGTATTAGACCAATTTTACAAATAACAAGAAGTGCCATATTTGTCGGATGTGCCTTCCTTTTACATCATACATTTCGTTTTGCAGAAAAATCAAATTTTATTATTGAAATTTTTTTGTTTTTTTCGCAGTATCTCCTACTACCCTGGTAGAGCGTCGGAGTTGAATTGTTTAATGTTATTTGTTCCATTTCCTCCATAGCCCCCGATCCTGTGCGATTTCCTTCATTTCTCTTATTGTTTTTCTTCTCTTTTCTCCTATTTCCTGTGTTTGTTGGGCCCATATTTTCCTGGATCTCCTCTTTCTTCTCTTTTTGGATCTTTGGATATATGGTCTTAACTAATCTGTCCTCACTCGTCCTACATGCATATCCAAACTATCCCATTTGTTTCCTCTCAATAATTTCTATCATAGATTTCTGCTTAAGGCCATGTCTTATTTTCTCATTTAGAATTTTGTCAAATTCGTCCGTCCTCTTATTTTCCGAAGATACTCCATTTTCGCAGCATTTATTACACTATCATGTCCTTGTTTGTCTTGTCCACGTTTCGCTTACGTATGTTACTGTAGGTACTGTGACTGCTTTGTATACATGTAACTTTATCTTTTTATCTATTTCTTTCTTCCCCAAAATTCAATATTAAAAAAAAAGTACCTGATTTGTCCCGGTCTTTCCTACTATTCTTTTTCTTCCTTCTTTTTGACATGTCCAAACCATGTTGGTTGAATCTCTTCTATGAGTCCCCCTTCATACTACTGAAGCGGTTTTGAGCAATTTGCGAGCCTTTTTGAGGAAAACTAAATAGCTCATTGTTAAGTTTTCAAACAGACACCCGAAATATATGTATGTATTTGGTCATGTTGGTTGATGCTACGAAGAGTTTGTAAGAGAAAGTATAGTAATTATGTAGTTTGAAACTGCAACATCAACTACTGAAAATAAACGTCCCTCGTGCTTTACTTCACTTCAACTTCTCTCAGACGTTCAAAACACTTTTCAGACTCTTCATTAAGAGTAACGGGCAACGAGCGACACATAAGCGGACCAGCGAAAGTATACCGAGAAGACGCGACCTGTCAAAAGTCCCTTCGCGAAAGTTATTGTCATAATTGTTCAAGTACAAAGGCGCATACATTTCCACAAGCACGCCGAGACCAAAGACGAGAACATAGCGATGCTCGCATATTTCTGCAGTTAACTATTCGAATATAGAATCTACGTGACAGTTTTGCCTCGACGCCGTCACCCATCCAACGTTATTAACGTCTAATCTCGTGTCATACACGCTCGTTTACCCTCATGTATCCTGGTGTAAGTCTGTCTCGTATGGGATATTTTAATGCATAATTAATACTTTTAGCCTTCCCCTTTATTTATTCCGAGGTTCGTCAAGTCGTGCAAGTTGGAATTAAAATTGTTATTTTAAAATGAAATCAAAGTAGATTTGAGTTTGAGTTTAGCTCCAATGCGGCTTTCAGTTCTATTATATTTATTAATTATGAAGGGTTAGGACGTACTAGAAATTAACCATATTTTATTAATATGTTTAGAAACGAATAACACGAAGAGAAAATTTGTTGATAGTTGCTTTATTAAATTGAACTCGAATGCCGTTAACAAAACGTAAGAATTTAAAAAATTACATTTATCTCATCAACATTTTTGGATAAGTTTGCTCCTTAGCGGTTTCTCCTTCCTCTTCTTCGAGGGTTTCATGCACCCTCAAATTCTTACAGCTTTTAAAAAAACTTTTAATTGTTTGAATTAAAAAAGATGTTTAATTTTTATGCACTTAATTAATTTTTCATAACTCTGTATTCTTGCGTTTACGTCGTTTGTGTGCCCCCATTTCGTCCTATCCTGTTCGCAGATGTCTGCACCGACGCGTGGATCTTTTCCTCTCCTTCCTCCTGCGTCTCGCTTGGTTCCAATTTGGCGGTTTCCGTTGCCATGTGTAACTGGGCGATTTGGTGTTATAAAAATTTTAGCTAAGATTAAATTTAATTAATTTGGGGTTTTTAACAATGGTTTAAAAATATTATTATTGAATGTATTCTTCACGGGGAGATTGAGTAGCAGCATGATGTGTTAATGGGATCTGCCCCCCCCGCGTCTCTGGAAATTAACCGGTAAGCTTGGCTTTCCTTTCTTTCTTCCACCACCACCTGGTATCCTGCTGGTTTTAATTTTAATTTTGGACTTTGTTACCTTTTAGACATTAAAAAAGGGGTAAACTTAACCTCGAAACATCTGGCGCCCACGGACTTTAAATAAAATCATATATGACTGTGTACTCCGAGCATTTTCTTTATATATATACATACATATATATATATATATATATATATATATATATATATATATAATGGGTCCTCGGATTGACTTTACTATCGATATAATTGATCAAAAATTTTTGAACCTTGTTTTAATATTTTGGAATTCCGCCCTGCTTGGTCTGAAAGGAATTTCAAGGATATATAGTTTTTAAAAATCAAAGCCGTCAGACAATTGAGAAAAAGCTATTTTCTCTTGGAGTAAAGTGCCATTTCGATCAATAATACGACAAAGTGTTATTAAGAAAGTTGTTGAGAATATGAAATTATGACTATCCAAAATTTCACAATTATTGGGTCACTTTGACTAAATCAGTATTTATATTTTTGCATTGTAAACTGTCAAAAGAGCATGAATGTAGGTTTCTAATCAAGTATATTATTCAAAAAAGGAAAAAGAAAATATATAACAATTACTCAGTTTAAATTCCTCCACGATCAGCATATTTTGCAGCCTAACTCAAAACTCCTCAAATACTTTTGGTATATTCGTAGCGTTAATTTCATCTGTGGCATCCCTAACTTTTTGTTTAAATAATTGATAGCTGTTATGAAGATCACATGAATAAACCTTTTGTTTCAGATAATCCCATAAATAAAAATCTAAAGGGGTAAAATCAAACGATCTCGTTGGTCAATGTATCAGACCATATCGTCCAATCCACCTTTTGTGGAGGTGCTGACTTAAAAATTATAATCAGACGAATTGAATATGGTGGTCATCCGTCTTGCCGGACATGAAAATCTACTAAATTAACGTGTTACATTAATTGCTTTTTTACAATTTATACAAAATACTTGTTTTTCTGTAGTTGCAATGCAAGGATACAAAACAAAAACTGATTTAGTATTTAGTAATTTCATATTCTAAATAACTTCTCTCAATATCATTTTGCCGTTTTATTGACCAAAATGGCACTTTACTTCAACTGAGAATATATTTTTCTCAATTGTCATGACGGCCTTGATTTTCAATCAGTAAAAATGTGCTTGAAGCTCTTTCCAGACCAAGCAGGGTGGCATCCCAGAATACTAAAACAAGATTGAAAAATGTTTGATTAAATGTACCTATACAAAAGTCAATCCGGGTACATACTCCTCACTTCTTACTTCCTTCCCCTATTCTTGCTTCCAACAATTTATAACGCCTGCAATGTCTGTTTATTTGTCTCGCGACAGAAATGAGATGTAGAGGTGCTCTCTTGCATCGTTTCGGAATATTATGAACGTATCTTTTGCATAAAGCATATTCTCTTCTTTCGTCAATGTGTCTAAAGATCTGAATGACGAAGCATCTTTTGTTGCTTATTCCAGTCGTTTAGTGGATCAGCCTCCGTTTAGTTGTTAGTAATAAAGCAGGTTTTGAAAGTTAACTAATGTACAACATTATTAATTAATTAATTAATTAAGACAAACGCATTTTCGACAACATTATCGGTGAAAAGTCTCATACATTATAACGAATACCTAACTAAAATATTCATCTATACCTAGTACCAAAATAAATATTTCCTAAACCCTTAACTCAAACAGAATAAGAAATATATATACCTACATACGTTCTAAACATCCTCGAATCCAGGATTTAAGTGCTCAATTTTCCAAGTAAGCAAATCGCATTGTCGAAAATATACGCGTTGGAAAAATGGAACTGGAGCAAGCCGCGTCGAATCTAAGCTCTAGTCCGTACCGTCACCTGCGTTTCGAACGGGACGCGATTTAAATAAGGAGCGCCCAACCTCGCCGAAAAGGGATTTCCGGTCTTGATTTAGGTCTTACGAGCTTTCTGAATGTATCAGCGGGATTTAGGATTCAATGCTTATCTTTCATTTGTTAAAATCAGCTGGAAAATACGCGCGCAAACGGATTAAATATCTATGGTGCGTGCGTCGCGAGAATTTACAACTCGAAACCCTCTTACTGTTAGTAAATTCGGACGGATTACATTAAATATTAAT